>JASDDO010000019.1:23891138-25125291 GCA_030015575.1 Agapanthus africanus
AACTATATTCGCGTGCTTCCTCTCTCGTGCTTTGTGCTTGAATGAACCTTGCTTGACCTTTGTCTCCTGAACTAGTAAGCGGCACCTGACGGATGGTGAGCGGAACCCGTATTTTTATCCGTTGTTGGCAGTTGTCCTGAATTTGTCGTAACTGTCCATGATTTTCATTGTATTGGAATGAAAAACTGTAATCTGCAATTATATAGCAAACACGGATCAAAATTACCTACATATGTGTAATGCGATTAAGAATGGGTGGTATAAAAGTGTAAAATTCTGATATGAACAACAACCGAGAGTTCTATGCAAATTTCAAACTGCTGGACATACCAAATTTCGATGTTGTGTTGGGAGTGGATTGGCTGGAAGTATTTTATACTACCATTGAATGTCGTCAAAGGAGGGTAGTATTTGAGATACTAGATCACCCAGTTTTCTATTTCAAAAGTGGAGACAGAACTTTGGGGCTAGCAAGCTACTGTGCTAAACCGAAGACTGCAGAAGTGTTCTCCCTACCAGTTGAAGAAGAAAAGCCTGAAATAGTTCGAGAGTTCGAGAATATTTTCCCTGAAGACATATCAGGTTTTACTCCTAATCGAGCACTTGAATTTAGTATTGGTTTACAACTCGGTGCACAACCAGTAATCAAAGCTCCATGTCGACTAAGTCCGGAAGGATTGAAAGAAATTCGTATCCAGTTAGACGAGCTCCTGAAGAAAGGTTGGATCAAACCCAATACTTCAAGTTGGGGATCACCGGTGTTACTAATGGAGAAGAAAGAAGGTACCTACCGGATGTTTGTGGATTATCGAGTACTAAACGAAGTAACGATTAAGAACAATTGCCCACTACCTCGCATCGATGACCTTTTCGATCAGCTAAGTGGATCTTGTGTCTTCTCAAACTTAGATCTTCGCTCAGGTTATCATCAGGTGAAGGTCAAGGAGTCCGACATTCCGAAAACGACATTTAGGACTCGTTATGGCCATTATGAATATCTCGTAATGCCATTTGGAATGTCCAATGCACCAGCCAATTTTATGAACCTAATGAACTATGTTTTCCGAGAGTATTTAGATTAGTTTGTTGTTATCTTCATCGACGACATCCTGGTGTATTCAAAGAATCGGAAAGAGCACGCCGAGCACTTACGTATTGTCATGGAGACATTACGACAACATCAACTCTACGCCAATTACAATAAGTGAATTTTGGCTAGACCGGATCGGATTTCTCGGACACATCGTTTCAGATGAAGGAATCTCTGTAGATCCAGCTAAGGTGTCAGCTGTCAGCGAATGGCCTACACTAAAGTTCGTCAAAGATATAAGAAGTTTTCAGGATTTAGTAGGATACTACAGACGTTTCATCGAAGAATTCTTAAAGATCGTAGCACCTTTGACTAAGCTTACATGTAAAGACGAAGCATTCGTGTGGTCAGAAGCATGTGGAAAGGCTTTTGTAGAACTCAAGTCGAGGTCAACCTCTGCACCTATCCTCATAATACCAGATCGCTCTGGTAGACTTGATGTACATTGTGATGCGTCCGGTAAAGGATTAGGATATGTTCTACATCAGTATGGAAAAATTATGGCTTTTCCATCAAGGCAGTTAAAAATCCATGAGCACAACTATCCAACACATGATCTGGAATCGGCAGCAGTCATCTTCGCACTCAAGATTTGGCGTCACTATCTTTTAGGAGAACGAGTGGATATATACACTTACCATAAGAGTCTGAAATATATATTTACTCAGAAGGAACTCAACATGCGGCAGAGAAGATGGCTAGAGCTCATGGCAGACTTCGACATCAACCTACAATATCATCCCGGAAAGATGAACATAGTCCCCGATGCACTTAGTCACCAGCCTGTAGTAATGAACCTCACCACTCAATGGAAGATACAACAAGAACTGTATGGATTGGAGATTGAAGTAGTGTCAGCTAACGCATCATTCTTGATGAACTTACAAGTCCAGTCCACTCTTATCAATCAGATCAAGGTAGCTCAAACAAATGATGCCAAGCAAAAAAAGATCCGAAAAAAGTAGAAAGTGGTCTTCAAACTGACTTCATCATCCAGAAAGATGGATCCCTGTGGTATGGGAGTCGTTTATGCGTACTAGTCGGCCCTGTTCGAGAAGAGTCGATGAAAGAAGCTCGCAGCTCTCCGTATTTTGTACACCGCGGCGGCACGAAGATGTACAAGGATCTACGGCAACACTACTGGTGGTATGGAATGAAGCGAGATGTAGCAAGGAGCACAGCAAAGTGCTTAATATGTCAGCAAGTGAAGGCTGAACATCATAAAACTGCTGGTCTACGTCAGCCGTTACCAATCCCAGAATGGAAATGGTAGCGCATTACCATAGACTTCGTGATTGCTCTCCCTCGCAACACGAAGGGTAACGATACAGTTTGGGTTATTGTGGATCGACTCATCAAGTCAGCTCACTTTATTCCATTCAGAGTTGGCCAATCAACCGATACGTTGCCAAAAAAGTACATGGAGGTGAGTAAAAATCTAAAGTAAGATTTAAACCTTCAAGACGTACCATACTTGTCTTGATACCCATAAACTCATGCAGGAGATCGTGAGATTACATGGGATACCTGTTTGTATCGTCTCCGACCGAGATACTAGATTCCGATTCCAATTTTGGCAGAGTCTTCAAGCTAGACAGGGAACGAGTCTGAATTTCAGCATGGCGTATCATCCCTAAACAGACGGACAGTCTGAACAAACAATTCAGATCCTGGAATATATGCTGAGATCCTGTATGCTAGACTTCGGAGGTTCGTAAGAAGATCACCTACACCTTGTAGAGTTTCCTATAACAACAGCTACCAGGAAATCATTAGGATGACACCTTTCGCGGCACTTGAAAGATGTAAGTGTCGTTCCCTGCTGAGTTGGGACGACGTTAGAGATCATGAACTCCTTGGGCCAGAGATGATCGTGACAACTGTGGATGTAGTTCGCACGATCAGGGAAAATATGCGCATAGCCCAGGACCGATAGAAGTATTGGGCAGATGCAAAGCGTCGATGCCTGGAGTTCCAACCCGGAGAGCATGTGTTTCTAAAGATATCTCCGAACAGAGAAGTGATATGTTTTGGCAAGAGGGGTAAACTCAGTCCAAGGTACATCGAACTGTTCGATATACTCGAACGAGTTGGAGAAGTGGCATACTGCTTGGCACTACCACCCTCATTGGAAGGAGTGCACAATGTATTCCACATTTCCCAGCTACGACGATATGTGAGCGACCCCAGCCACATAATTGATCACTCAGAGCTCACTGTACAAACCGATCCAACTTGCAATCAGTAGCCAGTTGAGATCTTGGATCGAAAGGTGAAGACTTTACAGAACAAGGAGGTGAACTTAGTCCGAGTGATGTGGAGAAAGGATTCGGTAAGAGAATCAACCTGGGAGTGAGAAAACGATATGCGTGCACGATACCCTCAACTTTTTGAAAATTAGTCTTTATGTAAATTTCGAGGACGAAATTTTTATAAGAAAGGTAGAATGTAACAACTCTAAATCCCTGTACAAATGTAACTTGTTCAAATATATAGAAAAGGTATTTCAGCCTGATTAAGAGTTACAAATTAATTTTGCTCAATAAAAGTAAGAAACTCTTTATAGTTCACTGGTCAGGACTCTCCATTGCTGTACCATAGCTTACGTGTTCGAATCCCATCAGTCCCAATTATTTTAAATATTTTTTCCTTTTAACTTTTTGGAAGCCCAATAGTTGTACGTGCAATACACAGAGAATCGAAAAATTTCATAGCAATCAAACAGGATAAATGAAGAGTTAAAACCAAATAATACACATGACATGAACTTCGAGATACCTAGACAAAATCTGGCCACCCATTTCCTTATTTCAACCTCTACTGGCGACCATGATGAGCTTATATGCATCTGTGCTTCGCCCGTGCACCCCTTCAGCTCCCATCTACTCTATTTTATTATTTGTTTTCTCTAATTTCAACCATAGACCTTTCAATTGCTCCATTAACACCATTAAACCTATTTTTAATTCATTTTTATTTCACATACTCTCTCATTTTTACCCCATAAACACCATCCCATCCCCTACCTCTCCTCTATTCTGAAAATTTATAAAAAATTCTTTAAATTCCCAAGTTCAAGAAAGGGTTAAGACTAGTTAAGAGGAGTGAGCAATTCAAGTCCATTTTGTTGAAGACCGAAGCCATTTCTGATGATACCGCGATGCCACGAAGACCCCCCTCTTTTTTTACTCTCTTCTCAACGTTACACAAACCGTAAGTCTCGTCCTTTCTCTTTCATTTCACCTCAAAACAATTCCTAAAACCATATCGACAAAAGTGGAGTTAACTTTTAAACATTTTTATCACCCTTGCTATGTTACATAATTCACGCTAATACTTCTAACATCACTTGAAAATATTATTCATCTCAATTACTTTTAATGTATTCACAATTTCATGCAAAATAAACATAAATCGAACTTTTTCATATAAATACCATGAACTTTAAAAGTAACCCTTTTATCGAAACCTAGAAATATATACCTATAGAAAACTCACGGGGTAGCGACCTACCCCATCACATACACTATGGATTCATAACACGGTACTTTAGATACATATTTAATTTGAAGAATACAATTTTCATTAAAATACTATTACTTTACAAAAATATTTTTTTAATTGATATTTTTAAATTCTTTGCAATTACGCCCTTACAACCATTTTAGGGAAATCCATTTATACATGGTGTGGGTTATCACACGTCCTTGGGATAGTAGAGCGGGATACAGAACTTCTCACGGAGAATTCGGTTTCTAAAGGAAATAAAAATACGATTTTTAAAGAATACGACTTTTTACAAATTAAGGCATTTGAAAATTTACATAAATCATAAATCCGTATTTTTCTATGAAAACTAATTTTTACAAAATATATTATTAAAATGAAAAATTAAAGTTACACAAAAATACCACCAAGTTTCCAAAAGTATAGTTTTCATACAAATATCAAAAACTTTTAAAAACTAGATGTTATCATTAAAATACCATTAAAACTAAAATACCTTTATATAAAAACTCTTAATATTATAAATCACCCTCGAAATTTATTTTTAAAAACAATATTATACCATTTTTTATAAAATCCCCTCGAAAAATACAAACAATGTAAACAATAAGAATAAATCTTTAAGGAACTGATGGAGACCTTGATCTCCTTCAGATACTGTCCTCCGTCGATCCGTCATGAGCGTTGCTGGATGGTTAGGATTGGATTCGGAGGTTGCTTCCTTGAGTGTGTGGATCTCAACGGGTTGAGTTTGAGGTGAAAGCCGAGCTACCCGCAAAGAAGTCCCGGGATGGGTGACCACAGTAGGACCCACTGACGATCAAGTTAGCCGAGGAATTTGGGCAGAGTAGCGGCCTATTGGGTGCCATTTTCCTTACCTGAGTTGTCTGGAAGAGGGATTTTATAGTGGTCGCATGGAGCGAGCAGGCGCGAGATCTTCACCTTCGGTTACGCCCCTGACGTTACGCGTGAGTGAACGACGGGATCCTTTATTAATGACGCGATACGCTCATTAATGGGGAGGGATGTGCCAGCGTGAGACGCGGCACGTGGGGCAGCGGTTATCTCGCTTTGGCGAGATATGCGGAGCCGTGGCGGAGGCACCAGGGCTCCGCAATCTCGGTTGATCGGGGAAGACCGAGGAAGCTCGGCACATCGGGGGCTTGGAGACGAGCGGGAGGCCGAGGAAACTCGGCGTGCTTGGAGTTCGGAGACGAGCGGGAGGCCGAGGATGCTCGGCACAAGAGAAGGCTCGGAGGCGAGGAGACTCAGGAAGCTCGGAGATGAGATGTTGGTAGTCTCTTAGACGAAGGTGCAATGTCTTTCAGGGGGGTCTCCTGAAAGGTCGGGGAACTCCCTCGAGAAGGGGCCCCGGGGAATGTCCCCGATGCGGCTCACTTATTACACCCCCTATGGAATCCGGGATACATCATCTGCCACGTGTCGTAATCTGGGGGGACACCACTTGTGAGCATCATCATTAGCCCCCACTCTCGGTCTGACCTATACAAGCGAGAGTGGTCTGCTCGGTCTTTTTTCTGCTCAATTTAGCGCCATAGAATCGTAATGCAGATCACCCAGGAACGGCCTGGCATTTGACGGTTACATCGTTTCGATCCTCGGGCCTACGTATCGCTTCTTTGTTCGCCTGAATCTTCGTGCATATCCCTGATGACGTCAGCGGATCAATGAAATGATTGCGCTTTTAGAAGGGGCGCGTCACTTCGCTCGTACATCTGTTAGACTGCAGGCCACGTGTCCGACATGGGTTGGCGGAAGCGACAGGCTGTCACTTCCACCTGCAACCGAATGGATGTTCCCAATGGCTAATCGCCATGTGGCACCCCGTCGGTCTATGGGCGCGGCGTTTCGTTTTGGCTGGAATCGGTCTGGGCCGTTGGATGTTCTTCTTTAGGGGTATATAAATAGGAGGGGACCCCCTAGGGCCGATACTTCCATCATAATTTACCCTCATTGTCAAAGATTGCCCGACGCTCCTTCCTTTTAGATCTGATCGCCCGTGCTTTTTCATCGACCAGCCCCTTCCTTTAAGTCAGGTTAGATGTCTTCATCTGAGGAGTTTATAGAGGTAGTTAGGGTAGAGTCGGGCAATGAGGTTCCAGTTGTTGGAGCTGAGTCCAGAGGGTCTTCCTCTTCTTCGGCTTCAGATAGCCAAGAGAGTTCGTCTTCTTCTTCTTCGTCCTCTGTATCGGGATCGCATCCGAGAGTCAGGGCCGCCCTCATCACCCGCCGTCAGGCGGTAACAAGGGCTCCCAAGGTGCGCATCGGGAACGCCCTCAATGTGCCCTCCGTCTTGAGGAATGTGGACGAGCTTGCCGAGATTCGGGCTCGGTTCCATATCCCCTCTAACTATTCTCTCCGTTTAGCCAGAGAGGGTGAGCAGGCAAACCAGGTGCAGGGCAAGGAGATTGCCCTATATTTGGAAGCATTCCGTGCATGAATGCATCTGCCCTTCCCAACCGAGGTATGTGGAGTGATTCGTTGCTTCCATCTTGCCCCAGGACAGCCAGCGCCAAACTCATGGTGAATCCTCCTCGGGTCTTTGGTCCGGTTGAAACTTGAAAATATCCCTTTTAGTTTAACCCTCCTAGTCCCCTTTCTTTGTTATAAGAATCATCCCGGGACCAGTAAGGATGAGCCTAGCTGGGTGTATTTTTCTTTCAAAAATCACAAGGGTGGGATGGCCGGGTCGGGGGTAGTAGTCGTCCCTTCTTCCATTCACGACTGGAAGGAGAAGTTCATATTCGTCGGGCCACCCAAGGGTGAGAATTGGCCTGTGCCTATATAGTGGCATAGGGCCGACTGCCCGAGGGCGAGGCCGTCATCCTCATCTGAGGCGAGGGCGGTATCCATATGAGAGCCGATCCAGCGGGCCGACGTTCTGCTTCCTGAGCAGGCCCTGAGCTAGGTTGGGCTCAGCCCTGCGCGCTTTCTGGGTAAGTTAGGGCCGTTTTAGATGATCAATTTAGACTTTGAAGAATTTTCTTTGCCTTTTTCTGCGTCACTAACTCTCTTTGTGTATTCTCCTTTCTGCAGAGCAAATGGACCGATCCAAATTCTTAGCTGCCATGGCCACGAAGGCAGGAAAGAAGACGGGGGCAATAGCTTGTCCCGTCCCGGTTCAAGCTTGTTCCCGAAACCAACTGCACCGGCGAAGCCTTCCGCTGCGCCTTGAGCCCCGGAAGTCAGCCGTGGGGAGAGCCAGAAGCATGTACGGGGACCAAAGCCCTGGGTGAGGGGCGTGGAGGATGAAGCCGACCTTACCGAGGTACCCTTCAAAAGGTACAAAAGGACGGTCTCTCACTCGCCACCCTCCGGGATCCACGTGCAAGAAGGGGACGTCTGTTTTGAGGTGCTTTTAGGGCTTTCTGTTGCCGATAGCCTGCTCTCGCACATGGAGTGATCGGCCGGGAGCAAAATTCCTCAAGGAACCCTAAAGGCCCAAGTGGCCTCCATCGCTCAGGAGGCAGTCCAGGTCGGTATCCATTTTCCCTTAAGGATTTCGTTAAGTATTTTTCCTCAGTTTGAACATTTTTAACTCTTTTTGCTGCTTTCCTCAGGTCCTCCAACACTGCACCCTTATTGTCAACATGGAGTCCGAGGAGATTGCCCCAGCCATGAGGAAGGCGGGCGAATCTTCCTCGCGGGAGGAGAATCTGCGCCTGGAGATAGAGCAGGCGAAGGAGAGGATAGCCATCCTTAAAACCCGGGTGGTCGCTGAGGAGTTGACGAACTCCAAGTGTAAGGAGTCAATCCGACTTCCGAATGAATCCAACAAGGTCATCCAGGCTAAGTTGGAGGAGGCTAGCAAGCTCAATGCCACGATGAAGAAGTCACGAGATGCCTGCAAGATGGACACCTAGGCGGCGCTTGATGCGGTCAAGCTTGCCGATCTCTGAGCTTCGAAGTCCATGGAGAGGTATAAGGGGTTGGACCAGTTCTACGCCGACCTCGCCGACTCCTCGGCCATTGTTTGGCACCAGGCTCTCGACGCTGTCAAGGTGTTGATGCCGGGGTTTGCTGATGGTAAGCTTCGGCTCCAGTACCCCCTCTCCGAGGATGCATCGCAGGCGGAAACTGTCATGAATGCCGTCGGGGGAGAGGGTGCCAGTAGAAGCGCCAGGGGTAAGGCTGCCGGTGGAAGCACCGACCCAGAGGTCACCGTTTTGGTTCCCGATGCTGGCGTCGAGCAGGGCGAGATCCTCCCCGGTCCTGCGGCTTGAGCTTTCCTGCCTTTTCCTTTTTTAAATTTTGTAAGCCTCCGGACGTTTTGTAAGGCTGAGGAGCCCAGAATACCTTGTAAAAATTTCTGGAATATAAATAAAGCTGAGCTTATTTTCCTCTGCATGACCGTGTGATTTTTGGATGCCTGACTTTTTAGATGACGATCGTGCGTCGAGTGTGAGCCGAGTAATTGCCAAATGTAGGAAGGTCGGTGCCCTCCCGGTCCCCACAGTCGAGGTGGCGATCAATCATTTAGGATGAATCCAAAGACATCCAGTGTAGAAAGTTCAGTATTAGTCCCTCCCTTAGCGTCGGATTGACGACCATGTCTAGCACGAGTTATAAAACAGCCAAGTTAGAATTGGCCTGCATTGCCTAATTCCTTTTTATGCGGTTTCTAGACTCGTGTCTCCGTAGGGCAGAAATCTACCCTTCGGAGATTAGCCGAGCAGGGAAGCTTCTCAATGGCCTCGTGAGGAGGGCTTTGGATCCTTAGCGTAGATGGCCAGGAGTCTACCCGCTAGGGATGGACCGGGCAGGGAAGCTGCTCAGTGGCCTCGTGAGGAGGGATTTGGATCCTTAGCGTAGATGGGCAGGAGTTTACCCGCTAGGGATGGTCCGAGCAGGGAAGATGCTCGGTGGCCTCATGAGGAGGGCTTTGGATCCTTAGCGTAGATGGACGGGAATCTACCCGCTAGGGATGGACCAGGTAGGGAAGCTGCTCGGTGGCCTCGTGAGGAGGGCTTTGGATCCTTAGCGTAGATGGACAGGAGTCTACCCGCTAGGGATGGACCGGGCAGGGAAGCTGCTCGGTGGCCTCGTGA
This sequence comes from Agapanthus africanus, assembly GCA_030015575.1. Taxonomy (NCBI): domain Eukaryota; kingdom Viridiplantae; phylum Streptophyta; class Magnoliopsida; order Asparagales; family Amaryllidaceae; genus Agapanthus; species Agapanthus africanus. Next base: position 23,900,805 of record JASDDO010000019.1, read on the forward strand.
GGAGGGCTTTGGATCATCAGCGTACATGGACAGGAGTCTACCCGCTAGGGATGGACCAGGCAGGGAAGCTGCTCGGTGGCCTCGTGAGGAGGGCTTTGGATCCTTAGCGTAGATGGGAAGGAGTCTACCCGCTAAGGATGGACCGGGCAGGGAAGCTGCTTGGTGGCATCATGATGAGGGCTTTGGGTCCTTAGCGTAGATGGTCAAAAGTCTACCCGCTAGGGATGGACCGGGCAGGGAAGCTGCTCGGTGGCCTTGTGAAGAGGTCTTTGGATCCTTAGCATAGATGGGTAGGAATCTACCCGCTAAGGATGGACCGGAAAGGGAAGCTACTCGGTGGCCTCGCGAGGAGGGCTTTTAGAGACCCCCTTACGCCTCCTTGGGGCATCATTCAAACTTCCATGGGGAGTGAGGGCATCGTTCAACCTTTCATGGCGGCATTGCCTCTCTTGAAGACAGGCATGGCCGACACGTGTCCATTCCATATCAGGAATTTAAGACGTCCCGCGATTCGTGTCGCTAGTGCGCGTAAATTACATCCTTTGGAGATTTTGGCTGAGGCTATAAATAGCGAGGGCATATTGGTTTATCTCTAGCCTTGTGTTTCTGAAAATGGCCAGTCATCCGTGTGTGCTCATCGGGGAGATCATTTCTCGTGACGATGTGTATCTTTACAACCTCGACCGTTCTAAGCAGACGTACGAGGCGGTTATAAACCGCGTGAAGGGGAACTTTGGACGCCTTCTTCCCCGGCGTTCTTTGCTCCTCCAACTGCTCATCTACGTGATCTGGAAGAAGTCCTCGGGGCTGCATAATGCCCTGTCTCCGCATGTAACAACCGAGCCCAATGCTACTAGTTTCTGTTGCCGTATGTTGGCGTAGGGTATTTATTTCATTGATCCTACTTGACTGTTGTTAGCTAAATTTTACCCGCCAATTCATTTCTGCATATAACAATTTAAGGCATCTAAAATAAAATTAAAAATATTTGTCCTGGCATGCTTGACACCCCTAACCCTGTTGTAGCGTCCGTGTATCGTGTTCTCGTCCCGTTCAGTGAAACGCGCGAGTTTGGACGGCTACGCGCACGTACGTGTGTCCGTTTTGGGGGTATGCTTTTTGATTGTAAAATACTTCATTTTAAATTTTGGATCCTGCCTAAAATTTTCTTATTTCAATTTCAAATTTTTGGACCCGAACCGGGCGCAATTTGGAAATATTTTACTTTGCGCCAAATCCCAATTTCTAATATATTTTAACCGTCGAATTTAAATATTCTAACCCCAGAATATTTTTTCTGTTCCTTTAAATCTTTCAAAAATTTTCACTCCCAAACCAATCACACTCTGTTATTCCCTGGGGCCCCCCCTCTCTCTCTCCCCGATTCTCTCTCCTCTCGATCTCTCTCCCCTCTCTATCACTCTCTCTCTCTCCCTGTCTCTCTCTCTCTCTCTCCTCCATATATATTTCCTTCTCCTCCTATTTTTCTTTTCACCCGTAACAACCCACCCTCGCGAGACCTAGCCACCTCGTCCTCCCTCGTCTCCGCCCCAACGCCGACGCCCTCATCGTCAGCCTTCTCGCCTCCTCGCCCTCGTCATCTTCACCGCATCTCCTTCTTCCTTTCCCCTCCTTCCCAAGTACCCTGCGCTTGATCCCCACCGAGGACCCATCACCACCATCCCGTAGCCGCCGACCATCCTTCGTCGCCGTCACCACCTCCCCCCGGATCTTCTCTTCCTCTCCTCTTTCCTCTTCTCCCTCGTCCAACCCTGCAACCCTAGCATGAACTCTAGCCGAGCCACCCCACAACATGAACCTTGTCGCCTTGCCGACTTTCTCGCCGGAGATTCGTGGCCGACGACTTCCAACCCTGTAACCACAGCTTAGCAACCCCGTAAGCAACTTTCTTCTTCTCTTCCTCCTCTCTATCTTTTGTTCATCTCAAGGATTGCTTTTCTGTTAAATATTTGGATTCCCTGTAGGTCGCCGGAACTCCGTTGACGATGTGCCAACGATACTGCAATCTCCTGCAATCCAGTGAGCAAGTCTCCATCATGAATCCCCTCCATTCTCTTGCGTTTTCCTTGCTTCATTTCCATGCATCTCATATCAATTCCAATAGTTGCTGTTTTGGGTTCGCCGGAATCCGGCCGTGCCGGCGACGTGTCCCGACGATCCAGCGAGGTACCCTGACCTGTGTGTTTCCACTATTCGTCGTTTGGGTTCATTCCGTGAACCGTGCGCACGTCGCGAGTTTTCCCCGCCGACGTTTAACGTTCCGTTTTCCCGATTCGCGACCCGTCGAGGCAAGTACCCCTTGCTACATGCTAAACAATATTTACATATACATTGATGACACCCTAAACCTGCAGTTTAACTTTAGCACTATAATTTCCCACTTTCGTGTTCAATGTTGTTATATATCATTTTATCTTCCAAAACTTGGAACCTACCGTTTGCAATTACTATATTAAACCTAATAACCACATTTACATGTTTTAATCACACTTTCACTATTAACGTGGCCTATGGCACTTTCTCTATAGTTTTATTTCATTCGGACACTCGTGTACATTTAACCTGTAATAACTGTGATTTCATCTATTGAACCTATATATATATATATATATATATATATATATATATATATCATTGCATCCATAAAATTCTTAAACTTGTTAACATGATTTAACGGCCCTAATTGTCATACTGTATTCTTATAATGTTGATAACATATCTGAAACACAATTGATAACTGTGCTGCTAATTCACTGAAGCTTCTTTATTGTTTAATTCGTTGCTTAAATTTATGTTGTTGATGACCATGCTTGATTATGTAACTGAGTATGAGCACACCCATGATATCGTCACATCTTGACCTGACTTGCTACATACATATTGATTGACCCGACATAGTACCGTATACTGCTTGACTTGACCTGATGTACCATGACCTGACCCGTTACCTGATCTTATGTCTAATGCCAACAAACCTGACATGTGGTCCTCATGGACCGTTCCTGTTGTCTAACCAGACAAACCTGTTTACCTGATCCTGTGTTGGCATTAGTTCTCGATTACGGGATATCTGACTTGACATACACATACAACTTGGGGGTATGGGGAAATCAAAGGTGAACCCTGACATGTAACTCAACATTTCGCTACTTGTTCTGATCAGTTTTAGAGGCTAGGCCAGCATTGGAATGATGCTGCTGACATCATTCATCTGTACACATTCCTGTTTAGTGCCTAGCGGCATTTCTCGTTCAGCCCAAGAATCTGGGCCGTGGTCCCGGGTATGTACGGGATACTATTGAGTTACATCGATGATTCATCAATTTGGTTTCAAAGACTTTAGAACAGAAAACCTGATAGAACAGTTTAGTTTACCCACTGCACACTACCCTACACTGCTCTGACTTATATTATTGTTACCCTTGCTTTATTCATGTTCATATTCGCATTGCCTGTTACCCTGTTTATATGTTATTACTTGATGACTTGACACGCTGACGTCTTGGTTTTGCCAGATTCTGTACCGCTGTTGCAGTCCGAGCAGGTGTACTTCAGCCAACAGGCTGAGCTGTGAGTGTCAGCAGTAGTTAGTTTTTCTTTCCTGCATTTTATTCCTGATGTGAGCCCGCATTATGGGACATACATTCCAGTTATTTTGTATTAGATCTAGTTATTTTGTATTAGATATTTCGCTTCCGCATTTTATTATTCTTGACTCATGTTATCTTGGATTATGGACATGTTTTAGATAGTTTTATTTGTTCTTGATATTTCTACAGCCGTAATGTGACTGTGGTTGGATACTTCCTACCCACAGGTAGCATGGTTGGCTATGTCACGTGCCCATTTTAGCGTACTCTGGGAAGTGGGGCGTGACATGGTTCTTTTGGTATCAGAGCATAGGTTAGTCGGGTTGATTCTTTGTAGTTGGGTATTATACCCAATACACGAATCAGAATACCCGTGTTTAGGAAACATGTCCTGCCACCTTACCGTTTTACCATTCTTGAATCGCATTCTTCCTGATTATATCTTTTACGATATGCAAACTTTCTTTGCATATCGACTCGAAAACCCGATTCCTTGTCAACTCTAGGACTTAGGCGACTTGGGTGGAGTTATGTAATTGTGGCTATGATACCGCGGCATAGTTACAATGCGGCACTCTATTTAAGTAACTTGGAATTCTAGCCTTGATCTATATTTTGAATCTATCATCATGCTAATGTTGGGTGTTTTGATTTCAGGAATATGGCAGGTAAGAATTTGAAGACGTACCAAAGGCGTGTGGACGAAGCCGCCATGCTTGGAGTGATAAGGGGAATGCCAGAGAATCAAAAGAAACAGACCGAGCTGATCCAGCAGCAAGCGGAATCATTTCAGGAAGGTTTGCAGATTGTTCAGCAGTCTGTGAACCATGTTGGAGCTAAACCAGTTGACCGAGTAGGGACCGTAGCAGATTTCAGGCGTTTGGGCCGTCTACATTTACTGGTTTGGAGGAGCCGTTGCCAGCGGAGCAGTGGCTAGTTGACACAGAGAATTTGCTTATTGCGGCACAGATTCCAAATGAGAAAAGGGTTGATGTGGTACGCATTCAGTTAGTGGACTACGCCCGAGAATGGTGGCTTGTGGAGGAGAACCGCTTGCCCAAGCCGATCAAGTGGGCGGATTTTTTGAAGAGTTTCCTAGAGAAGTTCTTCCCGCGGACTGCACGGGAGGAAATGGAAGAGAAGTTCATCGGGCTAAAGCAGAATGGAGCACCCGTAGATGTGCATGCAGCAGAATGGACAAGACTCGGTAGATTCGCTGGACCTTTAGTTGCCAACGATGCAGACAGGGCACGGAGGTTTATGCGCAGCTTGGATGTGGACATCCAGAGGCAGATTGTCTCCCTGGGTTTGACCACTTTCTCACAAGTACTTGCGGCAACCCGAGAGCAGCAGAGTTTATCTGGGATGAAAGAGAGTTTGCAGCAGACAGCAGTTGCGGTAAGGAAGCCAGCATTTGTACCAAACCGAGCTCATGGTCGCAGAGGTATTCCAGTGGACCGTCGAGGTGTAGCACCCATGAAGAAGCCTGTTGTCGTCGATCGAAGAAAGAGCATGACTTGTAACTACTGCAATTTACCTGGCCACGTGCAAAAGGATTGTCGAAGGAGGCTGGGACTCTGTTTGGTTTGTGGAGCGGCAGATCACGCTGTTAGTGCTTGTCCGTTGAAGCTTCGTACGAGGGATGATTTTCAGAAGCCTCCGCAGAGACCGTTCCAGGGACAGAAACAGCTGACTCAAGGACCTAATCAGGCTCGAGCTTTTACCTTGACAGCTGAAGAAGCTAAGGCGTCAGGAGAAGTTGTTTCAGGTACTCTACTCGTTCATGGTTTTCCCGCATGAGCGTTATTTGATTCTGGTGCATCCCATTGTTTTATATCATCCAAGTTTGTAACTACACACTCGATTGACTGCACGACCCTGTCTAGTTTCTGGGACATACACACTGGGAATGGGAAAGTCATAGCTAGTAGGGAATGTAAAGACTGTACAGTTGTTGTTTGCGGACGGGAGCTTTTTGCAGATTTCTTGGTGATTGATACGGACAGCTACGAAGTCGTTTTGGGAATGGATTTTTCTTGGCACTTTCCACGCTCACATTGATTGTAGGGCAAGGAAAGTAATTTTCCAGATTCCCGGACATCCCGAGTTTAGCTTCAATGGAGGAAGCAGTTCTGTCGGGCCAGTCGAGTTTAGGGCTAGGCCGACAAACAATATTCTTGCATCAATGGAAGTTGATAAGAGTGAAGAGCCGGCTGTTGTTCACGATTTTATGGACGTGTTTGAAGATATATCGGGTTTACCGCAGAAGCGAGACGTGGAGTTCGCAATTGATCTGATTCCTGGTGCAGCGCCAGTATCCAAAGCGTATTATCTAATGGCACCAGTAGAGTTGGAAGAAGTCAAGAAACAGGTTGCCGAATTGCTTGAGAAGGGTTGGATTCGAAGCAGTAACTCGCCTTGGGGAGCTCCAGTTCTTCTAGTAAAGAAGAAGGATGGCACAAGAAGGATGTGCATCGACTATCGAGAATTAAACCGGGTGACTATTAAGAACAAGTACCCGATCCCTCGCATTGGCGAACTTTTCGAACAGCTTAGTGGCGCGAGGGTATTCTTGAAGCTGGATTTGCGATCCGGATATCATCAAGTCCGAGTGAAAGCAGAAGATATTTGCAAGACGGCGTTCCGAACTCGGTATGGACATTACGAATACTTAGTGATGCCCTTCGGAGTAACAAATGCGCCTGTAGTATTCATGGACTTGATGAACCGAATCTTTTCACCATTCTTGGATCAGTTTATTGTGGTATTCATTGACGATATTCTGATTTACTCGAAGAGTTTTGAAGAGCATGATGAACATTTGAAGTCCGCACTGCAGACGTTGAGACAGGAGAAGTTATATGCGAAGATGAGTAAGTGCGAGTTTTAGCTGGAGGAAGTAAAGTTTTTGGGGCATGTTGTGTCTGGCGATGGAATTGCCGTCGATCCAGAAAAGATTGCATCAGTTCGAGATTGGTCGATTCCAAAGAATGTTGCGGAGATAAGAAGTTTTCTTGGACTCGCCGGGTATTACAGAAGATTTGTGGAGAACTTTGCTCGTCTGGCGGAGCCGTTAACCAAGCTTACGCGCAAGGAGGTACCTTTTGTATGGACGGACAAATGTGCGTTAGCTTTTGAGACGTTGAAGCAGAAATTGATAACCGCCCCTATTCTGACCGTGCCAGACAATTCCGGAGGATTAGTGATTCACAGCGACGCATCTGGGAAAGGATTGGGATGTGTTTTGATGCAGCATGGGAAGGTTGTAGCGTACGCATCGAGACAGTTGAAGACCCATGAGAAGAATTACCCAACTCATGACTTGGAACTTGCGGTTGTGATTTTCGCTTTGAAGATTTGGAGACACTACTTTTTGGGCGAAAGGGTCGAAGTGTTTACTGATCATAAGAGCTTGAAGTATGTGTTCACGCAGAAGGAGCTTAATATGAAGCAACGCAGATGGTTGGAGCTGATGGCTGACTACGATCTTGATCTTAAGTACCATCCGGAGAAGGTTAATGTCGTGCCGGATGCGCTTAGCCGATTACCAGCAATTCAGGTGTTAACTACGCAGAAGGAGCTCGTTGAAGATTTTCGAAGATTTGACTTGGAGGTTGTGCTACCGCATTCTTCGGGACAGTTGATGTAGCTGCAAGTACATTCATCATTGATCGAGAATATTAAAGCAGCACAATCGCAGGATCCTAGACTGCAAAAGTTTCGAGAACAGGTTGAAGCCGGACTACGAACAGATTTATTGATCTACGAAGATGGTTCGTTGAGGTATGGTAGCCGTTTGTGTGTGCCAAAGGGAGATATTCATGAAGAGCTTATGAAGGAGGCACACAGTTCAGCTTATTCTGTACATCCAGGAGGCACAAAGATATACCGAGATATTCGACAGCATTTCTGGTGGGAAGGCATGAAACGGGAGATTGCTCACTTTGTGGAAAAGTGCTTAAGGTGTCAGCAAGTTAAGGCTGAACATCAAAGGGTTGCTGGTTTATTGCAACCACTTCCGATTCCTCAGTGGAAGTGGGAACATATAACCATGGATTTCGTGACGGCTTTACCGCGGAGTCCAAAAGGCAACAATGCTGTATGGGTGGTTGTTGATCGATTGACCAAGGCAGCTCACTTTATTCCTTTTCGGGTTGGTCAATCAACAGAGACTTTGGCGGAGCGGTACATCCAGGAGATTGTAAGATTGCATGGAGTACCGGTGAGCATCGTGTCCGATCGGGACACTCGGTTCTTATCACACTTCTGGAGGAGTTTACAGGAAAGTTTGGGGACTCGATTGAAGTTTAGCACAGCTTATCATCCTCAAACTGATGGTCAGTCCGAGAGAACGATCCAAACTCTTGAAGATATGTTGAGAGCATGCATGTTGGACTTCAAGGGGTCTTGGGAGGTTCATCTACATTTAGTGGAGTTTTCTTACAACAACAGTTTTCAGGCAACTATCCGGATGGCTCCGTTTGAAGCTTTGTATGGTCGTAAATGCCGTTCACCTGTTTGTTGGGACGATGTCGGTGAACGAAAATTGTTGGGACCAGATTTGGTTGTGCAGACAGTTGAGAAGGTTAACACTATCAGAAATCATATGAAGGCAGCACAAGACAGACAGAAAAGTTGGGCTGATACGTCGAGAAGACCTCTAGAGTTCGCTGTTGGTGATTTGGTATTCTTGAAGATATCACCGAATAGAGGGGCGATTCATTTTGGAAGTCAAGGAAAGCTTAGTCCTCGATTTGTTGGACCCTTTGAGATCTTGGAGCGTGTTGGTGAGGTAGCGTATCGCTTGGCGTTACCGCATTCCTTGGCGAATGTGCACGATGTGTTTCACATATCTCAACTCCGAAGTATGTTCGAGATGAAACGCATGTATTGAATCATTCGGAGTTAACAGTACGAGAAGATTTGACTTTTAAGGAGAGACGGATTGAAATCGTGGATCGAAGGGAAAAGGTTCTTAAGAACAAGGTGATCCCTCTTGTGCTTGTTTCTTGGGGTAATCGCTCGCATGGAGAGTCCACTTGGGAACGAGAAAACGAAATCCGGCAGAAATTTTCTCATCTTTTCTTGTAGTTTTTGTCGTCTATCTTTGTATTCTTGGAATTTCGAGGACGAAATTCTTTCTGTAGTTGGGTATAATGTAACAACCGAGCCCAATGCTACTAGTTTCTGTTGTCGTATGTTGGCGTAGGGTATTTATTTCATTGATCCTACTTGACTGTTGTTAGCTAAATTTTACCCGCCAAATCATTTCTGCATATAACAATTTAAGGCATCTAAAATAAAATTAAAATATTTGTCATGGCATGCTTGACACCCCTAACCCTGTTGTAGCGTCCGTGCATCGTATTCTCGTCTCGTTCAGTGAAACGGGCGAGTTTGGACGGCTACGCGCACGTACGTGTGTCCGTTTTGGGGGTATGCTTTTTGATTGTAAAATACTTCATTTTAAATTTTGGATCCAGCCTAAAATTTTCTTATTTCAATTTCAAATTTTTGGACCCGACCCGGGCGCAATTTGGAAATATTTTACTTTGCGCCAAATCCCAATTTCTAATATATTTTAACCGTCGAATTTAAATATTCTAACCCCAGAATATTTTTTCTGTTCCTTTAAATCTTTCAAAAATTTTCACTCCCCAACCAATCACACTCTGTTATTCCCTGGGCCCCGCTCTCGCTCTCTCTCTCTCTCCCCGATTCTCTCTCCTCTCGATCTCTCTCCCCTCTCTATCTCTCTCTCTCTCTCCCCATCTCTCTCTCTCTCCTCCATATATATTTCCTTCTCCTCCTATTTTTCTTTTCACCCGTAACAACCTACCCTTGCGAGACCTAGACGCCTCGTCCTCCCTCGTCTCCGCCGCAACGCCGACGCCCTTATCGCCGGCCTTCTCGCCTCCTCGCCCTCGTCATCTTCACTGCATCTCCTTCCTCCTTTCCCCTCCTTCCCGAGTACCCTGCGCTTGATCCCCACCGAGGACCCATCACCACCTTCCCGTAGCCACCGACCATCCTTCGTCGCCGTCACCACCTCCTCCCGCATCTTCTCTCCCTCTCCTCTTTCCTATTCTCTCTCGTCCAACCCTGCAACCCTAGCAGGAACTCTAGCTGAGCCACCCCATAACGTGAACCTTGTCGCCTTGCCGACTTTCTCGCCGGAGATTCGTGGCCGACAACTTCCAACCCTGCAACCACAGCTTAGCAACCCCGTAAGCAACTTTCTTCTTCTCTTCCTCCTCTCTATCTTCTGTTCATTTCAAGGATTGCTTTTCTGTTAAATATTTGGATTCCTTGTAGGTCGTCGGAACTCCGTTGACGATGCGCTAACGACACTGCAATCTCCTGCAATCCAGTGAGTAAGTCTCCATCATGAATCCCCTCCATTCTCTTGCGTTTTCCTTGCTTCATTTCCATGCATCTCAAATCAATTCCAATAGTTGCTGTTTTGGGTTCGCCGGAATCCGGCCGTGCCGACGACATGTCCCGACGATCCAGCGAGGTACCCTGACCTGTGTGTTTCCACTATTCGTCGTTTGGGTTCATTCCGTGAACCGTGCGCACGTCGCGAGTTTTCCCCGCCGACGTTTAACGTTCCGTTTTCCCGATTCGCGACCCGTCGAGGCAAGTACCCCTTGCTACATGCTAAACAATATTTACATATACATTGATGACACCCTAAACCTGCAGTTTAACTTTAGCACTATAATTTCCCACTTTCGTGTTCAATGTTGTTATATATCATTTTATCTTCCAAAACTTGGAACCTACCGTTTGCAATTACTATATTAAACCTAATAACCACATTTACATGTTTTAATCACACTTTCACTATTAACGTGGCCTATGGCACTTTCTCTATAGTTTTATTTCATTCGGACACTCGTGTACATTTAACCTGTAATAACTGTGATTTCATATATTGAACCTATATATATATATATATATATATATATATATATATATATATATATATATATATATATATATCATTGCATCCATAAAATTCTTAAACTTGTTAACATGATTTAACGGCCCTAACTGTCATACTGTATTCTTATAATGTTGATAACACCTCTGAAACACAATTGATAACTGTGCTGCTAATTCACTGAAGCTTCTTTATTGTTTAATTCGTTGCTTAAATTTATGTTGTTGATGACCATGCTTGATTATGTAACTGAGTATGAGCACACCCATGATATCGTCACATCTTGACCTGACTTGCTACATACATATTGATTGACCCGACATGGTACCGTATACTGCTTGACTTGACCTGATGTACCATGACCTTGACCCGTTACCTGATCTTGTGTCTAATGCCAACAAACCTGACATGTAGTCCTCATGGACCGTTCCTGTTGTCTATCCAGACAAACTTGTTTACCTGATCCTGTGTTGGCATTAGTTCTCGATTACGGGATACCTGACTTGACATACACATACAACTTGGGGGTATGGGGAAATCAAAGGTGAACCCTGACTTGTAACTCAACAGTTCGCTACTTGTTCTGATCAGTTTTAGAGGCTAGGCCAGTCTTGGAATGATGCTGCTGACATCATTCATCTGTACACATTCCTGTTTAGTGCCTAGCGGCATGTCTCGGTTTCAGCCCGAGAATCTGGGCCGTGGTCCCGGGTATGTACGGGATACTATTGAGTTACATCGATGATTCATCAATTTGATTTCAAAGACTTTAGAACAGAAAACCTGATAGAACAGTTTAGTTTACCCACTGCACACTACCCTACACTGCTCTGACTTATATTATTGTTACCCTTGCTTTATTCATGTTTATATTCGCATTGCCTGTTACCCTGTTTATATGTTATTACTTGATGACTTGACACGCTGACGTCTGGGTTTTGCATGGCCCAGATTCTGTACCGCTGTTGCAGTCCGAGCAGGAGTACTTCAGCCGACAGGCTGAGCTGTGAGTGTCAGCAGTAGTTAGTTTTTCTTTCCTGCATTTTATTCCTGATGTGAGCCCGCATTATGGGACATACATTCCAGTTATTTTGTATTGGATCTTTATTTGTTCTTGATATCTCTACAGCCGTAATGTGACTGTGGTTGGATACTTCCTACCCACAGGTAGCATGGTTGGCTATGTCACGTGTCCATTTTAGCGTACTCTGGGAAGCGGGGCGTGACACCGCAGCTAAGGGATGAGGCGATCGAAAAGTTGCACTCGCTCTACCACCTTGGCTTGATCTCGAGGAGCAGGCGGGACCGATCAGTAGGCCTTCATCTGGAGTGTTTCCAGAAAAAGCCGATCACTGACTTTTGTCCAGCGGATGGTGCTTCCTTGGCAGCCGAGGAAGCTTGGGTTCGGCTGGCGGAGATTTCCTCGGAGTACCATCAACAATGCTCTCTTAATCCCCAACCCCCCTTGTTGTAAATATATATGTTTTGTAAGGCTAAGGAGCCTATAATACCCCTTTGATGAATAAAAGTTTTTCTTTTTGATGCATTTTGTTTCCTTCTGTCCCTTTCGCATTGTTTACTTGCTTTTTCAAGACGAGTTTAGGGGTCACGAAACTGAGAAAGAAGACAAAATTTGTGGAAGAAACCTCTTATAATTTAATAAAATTTACATCACTTCAAAAAGAAGAAAATACATTCATTTATACAATTTGAGTTTCTCGGCGTTGTAAGGCCGAAGAAACTTTCCTCTCCTGGCATCTTGCAAGTGATATGCTCCACCGAGAAATGTTTCTACTACGAGGAATGGGCCACCACATTTTTGAGAGAATTTGTGCAGCCTCGTTTGGTCTACAAACTCGTTCCTCCGTAGGACTAGATCTCCCATCTTAAAGGCGCGATACTTGACTCGGGCGTTGCAGTAGTGAGCAGTTTGTTGTTGATAGGCGGCCGCTCTGATTTGCGCTCGGTCCCATATGCCCGACCTATCCCCCTTGGTCTAATGGAAACTTAATCGCAAGGTGGTAGGTTGAGATTTAAGCCCGGAGGGCGTTTAATGTCGGGCACCCCAGGAGGATGTTGTAGGATGAGGGGATTTTAGCGACGATGAATTCCGCAGGTATTTTCCTCGTATGGCATGCCTTTCCGATATTGAGGAGGAGGGTGGCCACTCCCTCGGCCGGGATGGAGTGGCTTTTGAACCCCGAGAGGACATGGGAGGTGGACCGTAGGTCGGACGGTCCCAACCCCATACGCTTGAAACAGTCGTAGAAGAGGATGTTTGTCGAGCTCCCGGAATCGACCAATATCCTCTGTACTTCATAACGGTGGACCCGGGCTGTTATAACGAGGGGTTCATTGTGAGGTAAGGATATACCGTGGAGATATTCATTGGTGAAGACGATGGTCTCGGCCATTCTGCACTTCTTCCGGGGTGTTTCGCTTGTACCATCGACTGGTAGGAGCTGGCGATTTTCGCTGGGTTCCCGAGCAGGTTCCGGGGTAACGGCCGGGGTAACGGCCGGGGTAACGACCATGATTTGCCCGATCATTAATTCACCGGGATGGGGTTGGTTCTCTTGCCGTCGGTCTGCCTGCCGCTTGTCCCGCAGGTACTTCGCCATGTGGAAAGAGCGGATCAACTCCTCGATGTAGTCACGGTGTTGTTTGCAGTTTTCGGTCGGGTGACCCTGCGACCTATGGAAGGTGCAGTACGGTCCCCGGATACGCTTAGACGCCCTTTGGGTCACTGGCGGGAGCTTGAAGAATCTCTCACCCTTCGCTTCCTCCAATAGCTCTGTCTGGGAGATGTTAAGAGGAGTGTACTCCTGGAACTTCAGGGAGTAGGGTTTTGGCCGGTCGACCCTCTTCTTCTCTTCTCTGCCCCTCTTCTTTTGGTCGGCTTGGTCGTCCCGGGGTAGGTTGGCGTTCACCTCCGACTCGAGTTGGATCTCCCGCTCGGTCCAAGCTTTTACCTCGGCCATGGTTTTAGGTTGCGCTAATGCAAAAGAGCGAAGCCACTCTTTGTGCCTAAGACCCGACCTTAGTGCGATGATGACAGTTTCATCCCGGTGCTCGGGGACCTCGAGGAGAGCGTTGTAGAAACGAGTGTTGTATCCCTTAAAGGATTCCTTGTCCCCGCTCTTTATGGTGAACAGGTAGTCGACTTTTCTCTTTTGTCATCGATTCCCGATGAAGTGGCTGAGGAATTGGGTGGCCAGCTCACCGAAGGTCAAGATGGAGCATGGCGTTAGTCCTCGAAACTAGTCCCGGCCAGCCCGGATGAGGGTTGTGGGAAAAGCTCTGCACTGGGCCGCGTCGGAGTTATCCTGAAAGCTCATGCCCGCCGTAAAGGCGTCTGGATGGTCCTTCAGGTCGGATTTCCCGTCGAAGAGGGCCACCTTGGACGGTTTGTTCCTGGACAAGACGTGCTCGGCCAGCAGTTCTTCCATAAAGGGTTTCGTCAGCGAATTTGAGGAGTATCGAGCCCCTTCGCCGGATGCTTGGCCGTCCCGGTGTATGCCCTCGATTTTCTTCTCGAGGGCCTTGAGTCGGTGGTGGTAACCCAAGGATTCCGCACAGTCGGAGTGGTGACTTTCCCCGCTCCGGGTCTGCGCTAGTGTGCGGCTTTGATTCCACTCTATCAGATTTTGCAAATCCTCGGGCGAGGTCCTTCTCGAATGGCCCCGGCGTTCGTCGTTCGCGTGACCCCAGCGAGAGGGAAGGTGTCGGTCATGCCTGGAAGAAGGCAAGCTAACCGATACCTCCTCGGGGGGTGAGAACGCATGGTGGGCATTGGAACGACGGCCCAGTCTTCCCTAGGACCGCGGTGTGGAGCTGTCTGGCGCTCAGCAGGTCATGGAATTAGTCGCCGCACGTGGGTTAAGGTGGCCGGAGTCGGCCCGCCGGTGCTCAGTGGCGCTGTGACGAGGATAAGGTAGATCGAGGGACTGAGCATGCCCGTCCGTCTTTCGATGGACGTCATTATCCTGGAGAGGGAGAAATGCGGCCTATGGGTGTGGCCCGCTGCTTGGACACGAACGTGGGCATCCACCAGTAATGTGAACCTGTCTATCCGAGCGGATAAGGCACCGATGGCGTTAGGAGGGGGAGGAGAGCTGCTTCCGCCTCCATTGTGGCGGCTTGTATTTGGATCGTTGCGATCATCGCTCTTCATTTGGATCGAGGGCGTAGGATAAACTTTTGTTGGTGGAACAAGATAAGTCTATGTTCCCACAGACGGCGCCAATTGATGGAAGCCTTGATCTCTCCGTCGATCCGTCGCAAGCGTTGCTGGATGGTTGAGATTGGATTCGGAGGTTGCCTCCTTGAGTGTGTAGATCTCAATGGGTTGAGTTTGAGGTGGAAGCCGAGCTACCTATAAAGAAGTCCCGGGGTGGGTGACACCGTAGGACCCTCCGACAATCAAGTTAGCCGAGGAATTTGGGCAGAGTAGTGGCCTGTTGGGTGCCAATTGCCTTACCTGAGTCGTCTGGAAGAAGGATTTTATAGTGGTCGCATGGAGCGAGCAGGCGCGAGATCTTCGCCTTCGGTTACGCCCCTGACGTTACGCGTCCGTGAACGATGGGATCCCTTCATTAATGACGGGATACACTCATTAATAGGGGGCGTGCCAGCGTAGGACATGAGACGTGGGGCGGCAGTTATCTCGCTTTGGCGAGATACGCGGAGCCGTGGCGGAGGCGCTAGGGCTCCGCAATCTCGGTTGATCGGGGGAGGCCGAGGAAGCTCGGCATATCTGGGGCTAGGAGACGAGTGGGAGGCTGAAGAAGCTCGGCGTTCTTGGAGCTCGAAGATGAGCGGGAGGCCGAGGAAGCTCGGCGTGCTTGGAGCTCGGAGACGAGTGGGAGACCAAGGACGCTCGGCATGAGAGAAGGCTCGGAAGCGAAGAGACTGAGGAAGCTCAAAGACGAGCTGTTGGTAGTCTCTTAGACGAAGGTGGAATGTCTTTCAGGGAGGTCTCCCGAAAGGTCGGGGAACTCCCCTGAGAAGGGGTCCCTGGGAATGTCCCCGATGCGGCTCACTTATTCCACCCCCCTGTGGAATCTGGGACACGTCATCTGCCACGTGTCGTAATCTGGGGGGACACCACTTGTGAGCATCATCAGAAACCTAAATTAATATAGGTTTAAGTAGTATTATTTCTCTTGAGCCCCAGAGAGCCGGAGAAAGTGAGTGCTTGCTTATTCAAGTTAGACAACACTACAACTTAACAGAGTTATCAATGGCAATCTTCTTGGAAAAAGACACAAATCGTCACGCCCCGCTTCCCAGTATACGGGTGGAGGACGCGACTAGGCCGCTACGTATTTACTTAGAAGTAAACACGCTAAGCGTATCTAAGCAATATAAAATGTAATGTACACAAGAGATAAGATGTAAATGAGCAGCAACATTATTTATTAAACATTCTTTTTACAATACAACTGAAAAGTAAATACATGGAATGAAAGCAATGCCTAAACAGTGGCATAACAGAAATGAAAATACTGAAATGAAATGTACAAGTAACTAGAGCTCCAGATCGAAGGCTAGCTGATCCAAGTCCTCGATGGCGGGATCGGTCTCCTGAAAGTCCAAATCACCTGAAGACATTCCAAAGAAAATAAAGAGAATGTCATCAGTGAACAAATCGCTCGGTAAGTCCTATAAATAGATAAGAATGGAATAGACAGAATAGACAATATATTGTTATAATGTTGTATTTAGTATTAACGTTGTTGTTTGTAGCTTGGTACAGAAGAATGCCCGTTTATACGAGAAGAGTCTCACTATTCTGGAGACTAAGGTATACGGAGCACAAGGAATCGTTCAGCCACGGTACAACGACAACGGATATTCAGGTTAGGTGTATTATGGTTACAGTCTCGTGCCACTTCTAACACCTTCCGTACCAGTCTACCCCTTATAAACCCCGCAATGTCTTGATTGTATTGTCGTATTATTTGTACTGTATATTGAATATAGACGAATGACTTGCCGAAACCATGATATCAGTAATGGAACGGATATAATAGATGATCATGTAAATGGAATATATCCATGCTTCGGTTCGGTCAATATAGATTGATTAGATTGAATAGCCGAATTCATAAATCCATGTTGTATTGTAGTTTGATACTTGAATCATATTCAAGTCAGATTGATTATATTGAGACTCAGTCTGAGTCAGACAATTGGAAAAGAAATTGAAGTCCTGAATTATGTTTTGGTGCTATCGGTAACTGCTGCACATGGACGGCAGGATTTGTGTCTTTTTCAAATACAATTACCGTGTTGATAACACCGTTTGTTAAGTTGTCTAGCTTAAATAGGAAAACACCCATATCTCCGGCTCTCTGAGGCTCAAGAGACTGGTTTTCCTTAAACCTATGTTTACTATGGTCCTTATTGTAATTTAGTATAACTTGAGGGGGTTTTATGTAAAATAGTTTTGTTATACTTTCAAAATATATCTCAAGTATTTAATTATCGTCTTTAGAGTTTTCATAGATGTTTCTTTTATTCAATGTGAAATTTCTAGTGAATATGATTTGGTTTTAAAGTATAAGGTATTTATTTGAAATATTGGAATTGTATGGTATTTTCTTGTAAATAAAATGTTTTTCTTGAATTTTGGAAATGTGGAATATTATAAATATTAAAAATAGATATTTTGATATTAATTACATATATATATTTATTTATTAAAAATATAAGTTTTATTTATAATAGAAATTACATTTTCTAAAGAAAAATGTTTTAAAAATCTTTCGAGATCGTATGCTCCTTGCGGAGGTCTGCATCTCACTCTACCAGGTCCGAAGATGTGCGATAATTTGCACCATACCGAACGGGTTCCCCAAAATGGGTTGTAGAGACGGAATTGCAAAGATTTGTTAAATACACTTCTTATAGAAAAAAGGTTTTATAAGTTGAAGGTAGTTATATGTAAAGTCGTATTTTCGCAAATCTATATTCCCAAATTCCATCGTGCTATGTTAGATATGTGTGTTGTGAGGAGGTAGGTCATTACCTCATGAGTATTCTAAGGTAATACGGTTTAAAAAGTTTAAGCATGTCGAAATGAAACATGAAGGCATTTTAAGGTAAAAGTGAAATAAAACTTGCTACGGTTATTATTTTGATGTCAAACTTGTTCTATTGCCTTTGTTAATATTTAATGGTCATGACATAAGAGTTTGGTATTATTGTGTTTAAGAAAAATAGAACTTTTTAAGGAAAAAACGAATCGGAAGTCGGATTAACTCTGCTTCTGTCGGGTTTTAGTTTTGAATGTTTTTAGAATAGAAAAAAGAAGAAGAAGTATGGACTTACTGGATGATTGGCTAGAGGAGAGAAAAAGGAAGAGGTGGGAGTTTTCGATGCGTCGTTTCTTCGTCGGAAACTCCTTGAGTTGTCGCCAGAAGTTCGTCGGAGTTTCGCCCTTTGCTAACTCCACTTGCACACAAAAAGATCTTGGAATTTTCTTGAGAGTTTTTGTAGGAAATTTCAGTGTGAAGGGGTGTAAAAATAGAGTGGGTATTTATAGGACAAATTAGGGTTTGGGGTGTGATAAAAATGCATTTAAATTTGTATTAAAATGGGGTTAAATGGGCATTTTATTGCTCTCTGGATTAATTCAGAGTAAACAAGCAATAAGGGAGTAGTGGGGTAGCTGAAGAGGTGTAGGGGGTAAATTTTGAGAGCATTTGGGATGGATATGACCGACATCGCCGGATTTTATGGGCTTGTCGCCGGCCCAATACCGACGGATGTGGTTGGTGTTGGGGTATTGGGTCAGGGTCGTTTAGTATTCTACAGTTCACATGTTTGATTATTCTGTAACTTGCCCTATTACGTTTGTTGCACATGTAGACTCTCAGGCTTCTAAAAAATTAAAAAGAATGTGTGGCTAATGGGATTTGAACTCCGGTGCTATGGTTCAGTAGTGCAAGGTCTTACCGGTGGGCTACAAGCTCTTTTTTGCTGTTCAAAATTGAATCAAATACTTATAGTACTCACAGAAAATGTAAATACCCCAATTGTACATTAACTTTAAATGAATTTTATATATACTAAAATTGGAGTTGTTACAGTCTACCCTCCTTACAAAAATTTCGTCCTCGAAATTTACGATTTATTTTAAGTACTAGTTTACAAATAAGTGAGGATATCTTGCACGCATCTCGCATTCTCTTTCCCATGTCAATTCTCCTGGAGTGTCTTTTCTCCATATCACTCGAACCAAGTTGACTTTCTTGTTCCGAAGTGACATCACTTTCCTGTCCAAGATCTCAACAGGTTGCAGCTCACAAGATAAGTCGGGCTGTACAGTGAGCTCGGAATGATCGAGAATATGGCTGGGGTCACTTACATACCTTCTGAGTTGGGATATGTGGAACACATTGTGCACTCCTTCCAATGAAGGTGGAAGTGCTAAGCGATATGTCACTTCACCGACTCATTCGAGTATGTCGAACGGTCCAATGTACCTTGGACTTAGCTTACCCCGTCTTCCAAAATGAATCACTCCGCGGTTTGGACATATCTTCAGAAATATGTGATCTCCCGGATGGAACTCCAAATGACGGCGCTTTGCATCAGCCCAGTGCTTCTGTCGATCTTGGGCTATGCGCATTTTTCCCCTGATAGTACGGACCACATCTACGGTTGCTACTATCATCTCTGGTCCTAAGAGTTCTCTATCTCCGATGTCGTCCCAACTTAATGGCGATCGACACTTCCTTCCATAAAGTGCTGCAAAAGGTGCCATTCCTATACTTACTTGGTAGCTGTTGTTGTACGAAAACTCCACAAGATGTAGGTGATCTTCCCACGATCCTCCGAAGTCTAGCATACATGCTCTTAGCATATCCTACAAGATCTGAATAGTTCGCTCAGATTGACCATCGGTTTGTGGATGATAAGCCGTTCTGAAGTTCAGACTTGTTCCCAAGCTTGCTTGCAGACTTTGCCAAAATTGTGATCGGAACCTGGTGTCACGATCGGAGACAATGCAGACCGGTACTCCATGAAGACTCACGATTTCCTGTATGAGTTCATGGGTATCAGAGATGGTACATATTTGAAGAGTTTAAATCTTACTTAGATTCTTACCTCCATGTACTTCTTTACTAATGTCTCAGTAGATTGGCCAGCTCGAAATGGGATGAAGTGAGCCGACTTTGTGAGTCGATCCACAATAATCCAAACCTTATCGTTACCCTTTGTGCTGCGAGGGAGTGCAGTCACAAAATCCATTGTGATGTGTTGCCACTTCCATTCTGGGATAGGTAACGGTTGAAATAATCCAGCAGTCCTATGATTTTTAGCCTTTACTTGCTGACACACCAAGCATTTAGCGACGCTTCTGACTACTTCACGTTTCATTCCATGCCACCAGTAATTTTAACGCAAATCTTTGTATATCTTTGTACCTCCAGGGTGTACTGAGTAGGGAGAGCTGTGAGATTCTTTTATTAACTCTTCCCGAACAAAACCTTTTGGTACACATAATCTGCTGCCGTACCTCAAAGATCCGTCTTCATGGATAATGAAGTCTGTTCTGAGTCCATTCTCTACTTCCCTGATCTTTTGCAACTTAGTATCACTTCCTTGATCTGCTTTGATCTGATTGACAATGGTAAATTGAACTTGTAAGTTCATTAAACTTGAAGCGTTACCTGGCATGACTACTTCAATCTCCATCTGATGCAAATCATGTTGAAGTTTCCACTGTGCGGTGAGAATCAATGCTAATGGTTGGCGACTAAGAGTATCAGGTACCACATTCATTTTTCCTGGGTGATATTGCAGGTTGATGTCAAAGTCTGCCATGAGTTCTAACCATCTTCTCTGCTGTATATTAAGCCTTCTGAGTAAACACATATTTCAGACTCTTATGATCTGCGTATATGTTCACTCGTTCACCAAGAAGATAATGGCGCCAAATCTTAAGAGCAAAGATTACGGCTGCTAACTCTAAATCATGCGTCGGATAATTGCGCTCATGAATCTTCAGCTGTCTTGAAGCATAAGCTACAACTCTTTCGTTCTTATGTAGAACACATCCTAATCCCTTACCAGATGCATCGCAGTGCACTTCGAAACCTCCAGATTGGTCCAGTATAACGAGAATAGGCGCTGATGTCAACCTTGACTTGAGTTCTACGAAAGCTTGTTCGCATACTTCTGACCACACGAATTCTTCATCTTTACGTGTGAGCTTGGTCAGAGGTGTTGCTATCTTCGAAAAGCCTTTAATAAACCTTCTGTAATATCCAGCTAGACTCAAGAAACTCCGAATGTCCTTCACTAACTTTGGTGTCGGCCATTCACTTACTGCTGAAACTTTCGCTGGATCCACAGAGATTCCTTCGCCTGATACAATATGTCCGAGGAAACCGACTTGATCTAGCCAAAACTCGCATTTGCTGTACTTGGCATATAGTTGATGTTGTCGTAGAGTTTCCAGGATAATTCGTAGATGCTCGGCATGTTCTTTCCGACTCTTAGAATACACCAGGATGTCGTCGATGAAGATGACAACGAACATGTCTAAGTACTCCCGGAAAACTTGATTCATCAGGTTCATAAATATTGCTGGTGCGTTGGTCATTCCAAATGGCATAACAAGAAATTCGTAATGACCATAGCAATTTCTGAATGCCGTTTTATGGATATCAGATTCCTTGACCTTCACCTGATGATAACCCGAACGAAGATCTAACTTGGAGAAAATACAAGATCCACTTAGCTGATCGAATAAATCGTCGATGCGCGGGAGTGGATACTTGTTCTTTATCGTTACTTCTTTCAAGGCTCTATAATCAATGCACATTCTGTATGAACCTTCCTTCTTCTTCACGAGCAGAACTGGAGATCCTCAACTTGAAGTGCTGGGACGAATCCATCCTTTCGCCAATAATTCGTCTAACTGAGTTCGGACCTCCTTTAAACCTTCCGGACTTAGTCGATACGGTTCTTTGATTACTGGTTGTGCTCCTGGTACTAAATCAATGCTAAATTCAAGAGCTCGATCGGGAGGCAAACCTGATATATCGTCTGGAAACACATCGTCAAACCCTCGAACTACTTCTGGCTTTGATCCTTCCTCCGCTTGAATTGCTGCAATCACTGCTTCCTTCGGCTTCGCCTTGTAAGTACTTGTCTCCAGGGTACGGTCTCTGCTTTTGAAATAGAAGACCGGATGGTCTGGAATCTCGAATACTACCCTCTTTTGACGGCAGTCGATGGTAGCATAGAAGGTTCCGAGCCAATCCATACCTAGAACCATATCGAAATTCGGTATGTCCAGCACCTTGAAGCCAGCATAGAATTCTCTGTAGGGTTCCTAGGCACTCTAATGAGGTCTCACAAGGCATCAACCATGCCAATTTCAAATTTTACTAGTGCCGAGAAACCCTAATACGGATTCGTTGACTAGAGTTTAGGCGAAAAGTGAAACTAGTTAACATTTTAACTAAAGGAAAGAGGCTACAACCTTTGTAGATCCGGTTCTCCACTTCCTTAGCTCCACGTAGACGTCCTCTCACTGTCCATATCGGATCCCGGACTCTAGCATCGGCTTCATCGGAGAAATGAGCGGACTAGTCGTCGGCTGCGATGCCGAAGATGATCTACGTCGAGGCTACACAAGATCAAGCTCCAACTTCACCAAGTCATGAAACTTGTGAAGAAAACACCCTATACTACTTGGCAAGAGGTAGAGGATGAAGAAATAGGAGGTGGGTTCACTTTAGAATTGGATTTCTCACTCATTTACTCAAGGTGCCATTAAAGCTAGTAAGCTTTTCTTCTTGTTCAAGAGGAAGAAGAAGAAGAAGAATATGATAAGTGTTGGTTTAAAAATGAAAATAATATGAATACTTATCATATCCTAACTATGGTCAAGTGTAGAAAGCAAACTAGGGTTAGGTGAATGGTTAGGTTAAGAGAAGAAAACAAAATGGTCAACCTTTTCAACTCTTCATGAAGCTTCATGAAAGAACCAAGGAAAGCCACCATTTCCCTTTTCTTTTCCAAAATAAATAATCAATATTAATAAATGAATAAGTAAACAAAACCCTAACCATTCATATAACCATGGTTTAATCTTTACACAAACTCAAGTTAGCATGTATCATCAAACATGATACAATCAAGTGCACACAAAAATATATCACATATACAATGTGCACTTCAAGTGAGAAAATCCTTTTAAAATGAACCAATACTAGTTAATGCAAAGTAATATATCAAATATATAATTATACATTAAATCATTAAATCAACACTTGATTCAATGATCCGGTCATGTCGCACATAACCGACTAGTATTCAATGTATCGATTTATCGAATCAATGATTCGATAACTAGGTTATATCGCATACAACCAATCGAAACATTCATCGCGAGAATGAAATACGGTATCACATACACGCATTATTCTCGGTCTCGCACATATCTCATATGCGCTCCTATTTCGTTTCGCTTGAGCCAGGAAACCTCTGTGTAGGACTCTAAAGACTCGTCAATACGCCGGCAGCAGATGATGATCATATCAAGCACCCACAAACCGCAAGCGGTCTGCTAAACGTAACGGCCACCGGGTATTGAGCGATCAGAAGATCAACGAGCAAGCCCGCTCATACTCCTGTGAATCCAACCAGTAACACTTACCGTACAGTCCGGTCTGTTCGTCTGATATGTCGCATATCAAGTCTAGGGGTGGTAAACGTCAGACCCCAATAACCGATAAGTCGTGCCGATGTGAGGCTCATAACGGGTCGAGAAACTACTGGTAACACTTACCAGCAAATCTCTGAACAGCCCTGGCCAGGGACTTCCCTGTTACGGCCAATCGAGCACAGCGCAATATCAACCCCCAACACCGGGAGAGACGAAACCCCTCCTATCGCTCATTGCCTCCATGTGACTCGGGACTGTGCCCAAAAACCACCGTTTTGCATGCCCTCATGGACGTGGTAAGGTGGAGATCAAAGCACAGTGGGAATCACACAAGACTCTATGACGATCTCGGGTCTACAGACTAACCTGCACAAGTGTCACCTGAGAACTGCCATCTGACGTGAGGTATAATACCATCTGGGAGTTCTCGACGAGTCCGTCCAGTGTACCCAGTCTTCACTGAGCACCCGTATACTATCTCTGATGTCAAACACCAATGGATATGGGATCATCCATCGCCCATCTCATGGGTCGAGAAGCGTACACGCTAGTCTACACTGGTATATCGATGCCCCGTCTCGATACACCCACGACTAGGGACCTTGAAGGATGTACCTATGGACTACCATGTCCCCACTAGTATGATCTGCATCATAGTCCAGGTAGTCAAGTACACATCCTAAGGGCTTTATCAACATGTAACTATAAGACAGTTTAAGGAGACTAGTGTACATGTTAAGATAAAGAGCAACCAGATAGCATACTATCATATCGAGCAAGAAAGTCATCTCTATATATGTCCAAGCATCCAATATAATATACATCATCTGTACAATACTGGCCTCTAGGGCATACATACAACTAACAATCTCCCACTTGCACTAGGGCCAGCTGCTGTAGTATCGCATACCGAGAATCTCGAAGAGTCTCTCAAACTGTATCTGGGGAATGGCCTTCGTGAGTGGATCCGCCGTGTTGTTCTTCATGTCAACCCTCCTGACCTCGATCTCCCGGCGATCAACTATCTCCCGGATCAGATGATACCGCCTCAGAATATGCCTGGATCGCTGATGGGACCTGGGTTCCTTGGCCAAAGCCACCGCTCCATTGTTATCGCAATACAAAGGTATTGGATGCTCAATGGATGGAACCACTCCAAGTTCAGTAATGAACTTCTTGATCCAGACAGCCTCTTTAGCAGCATCGTTTGCAGCGATGTATTCAGCCTCCATCGTCGAGTCTGCCACGGTTTCCTGCTTGGAACTCTTCCAGCTAACCGCCCCTCCGTAAAGGGTAAAGACAAATCCCGACCGCGACTTAGAGTCGTCCTCATCACTCTGGAAGCTCGAATCGGTAAAGGACTCCACTTGGAGTTCTCCGTTACCATACACCAAGAGCATCTCTTTAGTCCTTCGTAAGTACTTGAGAATGCTCTTCACAGCTGTCCAGTGACTCTCCAGGATCAGCTTGATACCTGCTCACTACACTTAGTGAGTATGCTACATCGAGTCTGGTACATAGCATCGCGTACATGATAGAGCCTACAGCCGAAGCATAGGGTATCCCTTACATGCGAGCTCTCTCCAAATCAGTCTTGGGAGACATCTCTTTGGAGAGAGTGACTCCAGAGATCGTGGGCAAGTTCCCACGCTTGGATTCTTCCATACTAAACTTTAGTATGGTGTCAATGTACCTGGATTGGGACAATCCCAATATCCGTTTGGATCTATCTCTATAGATCCTAATTCCCAATATGCAGGAGGCATCACCAAGATCTTTCATTGAGAATCTTTATGATAAGAAGAGCTTGACCGAGTGCAGCATAGGAATATCATTTCCTATCAAGAGTATGTCGTCCACGTACAATACGAGGAAGACAACCTTACTCTCTGCTACCTTCTTGTAGATACAAGGTTCATCTGGGTTTTTGACGAAATCAAACTCTTTGATAACGACGTCAAAGCAGATGTTCCAACTTCGCGATGCTTGCTTTAATCCATAAATGGATTTAAGCAGCTTACACACCTTCCCGCTGCTCCCACTGTCTACGAAGCCCTCTGGCCGAGTCATGTACACGCACTCTTCTAAATCACCATTTAGAAAGGCGGTCTTAACATCCATTTGCCAGATTTCGTAGTCATGATATGCAGCGAGGGCAAGCATGATCCGGATGGATTTAAGCATAGCTACTGGAGAAAAGGTTTCGTCATAGTCCACACCTGGTCTTTGACGAAAACCCTTTGCAACAAGTCTAGCTTTGAAAGTCTCCACTTTCCCATCTACACCAAGTTTTTTCTTGAAGATCCATTTGCTCCCAATGGGTTTTACCCCTTCAGGAGAAACTTCCAAAGTCCATACTTTGTTGGTGTACATGGATTCCATCTCGGACCGCATAGCATTCAGCCATTTCACTGAGTCCCCACTCGTGATGGCCTGCTCAAAGCTAGTTGGGTCATCATCCTCCATGATGCAATCCTCGCTGCCACCATCCATGAGAAAACCGTAGTATCTCACAGGTTGGCGAGGAACCCTACTAGATCATCGGAGAGGCTGAGGTTCATCAGGAACTACCGAATCCTCTGGTTCAACCAAGTCTTCTGTCATAGTCTGTATTGCTGGTACCTCTTCCAGTTCTACCTCCTTACCGCTAATCTCTTTATCAAGAAATTCCTTTTCTAAAAAGGTGGCATGTCGAGAAACAAACACCTTTCGTTCCTCGGTGTGGTAGAAGATATACCCGCACGAATGTTTGGGATATCCTATAAACTTACACAGAATGGACCTTGCCGCGAGTTTGTCCGGATTTTGCGTTTTTACATATGCCGGACAATCCCATATCTTAATATAATTAAGACATGGTCTCTTTCCTTTCCATATCTCATATGGAGTGGTTGGCACGGTTTTGGTGGGAACCATATTCAATAGGTCTGCAGCTGTTTCCAGTGCATATCCCCAGAAGGAAATAGGTAACTCAGCTGTGCTCATCATAGAGCGCACCATATCTAATAGGGTGCGGTTCCTCCGTTCTGATACACCGTTGTGCTGTGGTGTATATGGAGGAGTCAGCTGAGAGAGAATCCCATTCTCTTTTAGGAAGTCCAGGAATTCATTGCTCAAGTATTCACCTCCTCGATCAGATCGTAGGATTTTAATACTTTTTCCGGTTTGGTTCTCAACTTCTTGTTTATATTCTCTAAATTTCTCAAAAGCTTCTGATTTGTGTTTCATCAGGAACACATACCCGAACCTAGAGAGATCGTCAGTGAATGTAATGAAGTATGAAGAACCATCCCTGGCATGTGTAGACATAGGACCGCATACATCACTATGTATCAGTCCTAAGAGTTCAGTAACTCTTTCTCCGTGTCCCGTAAACGGAGTTTTGGTCATCTTGCCTTTGAGACATGACTGGCAAGTGTCATAAGATGAAAATTCATACGGATTTAAATATCCATCCTTATGCAACTTAGCCAGTCGTGTCGCATTGATGTGACCCAGTCTACAATGCCACAAGAAGAATTCGTTCAATTCAGAACTCTTCCTCTTGTGTGTGTTTGCTATGCTCAGAACTGTTGATCGATTTAGAACATAAATGCCATTGCACAACGTGCCTGATCCAACCAACTTTTGGTTACGGAAAATGTTCATAACATTATCCTGTAATACAAAATTATATCCCTCTTTACTCAACAAAGAAACCGATATAATGTTGCATATCAGGTTCGGCATGTAATAGCATTCGTTCAGAACCAATGTATTACCAGTTGGTAATGCAAGGTGATATTCCCCGACAGTCTTAGCTGCAACAATTGCTCCATTTCCAACTCTAATGTCTTTATCACCTTCTCCAAGTTCTCTACCTTTCCTGAGCCCATGTAACTGATTACATATATGGGATCCTGACCCGGTATCTAATACCCAGGACGTAGAGCAAATGGAGAAACAGTTCTCTGTAACGAACACACCCGAAGAAAATGCATCAACATGTACTTTCTTCATTCGGGTGGCATGGGAATCCTGGTATTCCCCTATGTCCTGTTCATTCCTATAACTCTTATAAGAAAAAACGGAACCAACGTTCCCCAGCACAGTATAACATGCGGGTTCAGTCAATACATCCATATTATTATCTTTATTAGGGCATGACATGGTCGCTACCTGGAGAGAGAGAGAAGAAAACACTTTAGCGTATGCTCTTGTAAGATCAGATTGGTTATTATCTTATCTAATCAGGATGGCTCCCACTGGTTTTTATCAAATCTTCCTTCAAACCTTAAAAGGAAAGACTAGCCGGGATTAATTACACCCTACAACTTCACCAATCTTTCAGCCAGGCCAGTGTCGGTACTTTGAGGGAGGTTCCCCGTGCTTTCGCACGGACCTAATTAAAGTAAACCTCGTTTTCCCAGAGGCGTAACCCCGTTGACACCTTTCTAGACACCTACTTGATCGGCTAATTGTAATGTGCAAAACTCTCCCAGGAGTAACTCTTACTCGCAGTGGGTATCGGGATCCAACTATCTCATAGAAGGTATGCAATCTCATTGCAAATTTCAACACTTGAAATTCCCGATAATATTTTGCCCCTAGCGTGCTATGACCTTGACGCAGGCCAACAAACCATAGTGTGCTAGTCAAGTTCAACCCGTCATTTCTTGATTGAATTAAACCCACCCGTACGACCCTTGACGCAGGCCAACAAAGTCGCACGACTACCCTAATCCAATCTGCATCACATGCATTAACAGATAAATACTAGTTAGCTACCGCACACCACGCCTTGACTCAGGCCAACAAACGTAGCACGAATACTAAGTAGGATTTATCTGAAATGACGGAGGGCTACGACAGGTTTATCTGAAAACCTATTGCGTAATGAACTCGATATCGTTGTAGAATCGAATGAAGTTTTGAAATGGAGTGATTTTGAGGCTTTTCTAGTTTTGCTAAAGGGGTCACTCCCGGTGAAGGGATCGTCGGCCCTTTCCTCGTCGAATGAGGTGCAGGATATATCATATATATCACTGTGCAAAGCAGAAACTATAGAAGCAATCAAAAGTCAAACCGAGTGTGTAGCATCTGCCAGTTATTGCTAAAGGGGTCACTCCCGGTGAAGGGATCTCGGCCCTTTCCTCATCGAATAAGGTGCAGGGCATATCATATATACCGCTATGCAAAGCAAGAACTGTAGCTACCTGTTTTGTTTAAAATTTGATTCTACAACATCTTAAGTTTCTTTTCTTTCATTAATCACATTAATGAAGTCCCATCATTTAAGTCACCTAAACATCACAGATAAATACGACGTACACTTATGCCATCCGCATTCGCCTCGATGTCCCCTCGTGCACCGTTAGGTTAGGTAACTAACGACAGAGCAGGGCAGGGCTAGTGCGGGTGCAAAACATAAGTAACGTCTATATAATATATCATATATACTATATACTGTATCCATCAGAACATATCAAATGATCACATCACAGATATCGCAGCAGAAAATATCATATGAAATATTGGATATACTAGGACGTCCGTGTTTTTAATACGAGCCAGTATAAAACACGGATTCCACGGTCGTGATGAATGGCCAATCCCACACCCCTAAACCCCTACGAGAGCGGCAAGCAACCCTACCAATTCTAGGGTTAGGAGATCCGGACTCGACTTCTCGAGATGGTCTCCCACTGGACCCTAGAACCCGGTTACTTGTGCTCCCCTCCTTGGGTCTATCCTAATGCGGAAAAGTAAATAATATACAAAAGGTGACATCTTCCGCAACCTGGAAGTGCCCCAAATAAAAGAATATTACATACAAGTTTTTACATGAATGAAAATGAAAAACACTCATCTCACATAAAAAAAACCCCGGCTACTCAAACACGACGATCCAATATAACATATCCAGCAACACATAACATCATATGTCATCAACGTAAGTAAATATGCGCATCCCAATTGTCGTTGACATATAGCAACGAAACCGGCGATATCATATATTACACTTACGGTCACAGAAAAGAAAGTGTAAAACTACAACAGTTGGAATCCGCAACCTCTTTAGACATCGCATGCCTAATCAAATGAAATACTTAGACATCACATGCCTAACAATTATAAACCCCGCATTTTAGTCTCATTATCGAAAACTCTTTTCAATATCAAGTGAAACTAAACCGCTAGATTTATAACATTCATTCAGTTATCTCATAACTGTTTGTGAATTCCAATTATTGTATCCCATTCCGGATAAATAGAAAATATTAAACTTTCCGATCGAACATTCGAACACCCAAGTTTTCCCGAAACCGTTCAACTCATGAAATAAGTTCAAAGACATTCACTTCATGCCTCAGTACCAACGGTCCAGCCGTAGAAGGGTCAATCCAATGCCTCACATGTGGCACGCCGTACTGCCCCAAACCCGAAGGTTCTAAGGGCAGTTCAAGACGGTCACATAATCGAGTTAAGGTTTGTTGTCTTCTAGAGGGACCATCGTGTTACTT
This sequence comes from Agapanthus africanus, assembly GCA_030015575.1. Lineage (NCBI taxonomy): Eukaryota > Viridiplantae > Streptophyta > Magnoliopsida > Asparagales > Amaryllidaceae > Agapanthus > Agapanthus africanus. The sequence continues at coordinate 23,930,556 of JASDDO010000019.1, forward strand.
GCACTACTCAGAGCGTCCTTAAACCACAGAAAATCCAACACTTGGAAATTTTCCGGCAGGGGAAAAATTGGGTATTTATATCCGGTCGAACTTTTTTAACATATTCTAAAATTATCCGGAAAGACACATAGACGAAGCTTGATAATCCGATCGAAACATCGATTTCCAATGCAACCCCAGAACACTCAACTCTTGAGTCAAATTAAAAATTCCCAGAAAACTCGGCATCATAAAATAGGAATTACTGTGCAAAAATGGATGGCTGATGTCATCAATTGGGCGCGGAACCGCCGCAGAAGCCAGGCTTCTACCGCGGTTTGGAGGTATCATTTGGCCAATTTTGCATCGTAATTCTAAGAATTCCCTGCTGAATTTTTTAAGCATTTTTAATATAAAAAAAACCCAGTTTTTGAAAAAAGTCCAGAGAGCAATTTTAAATTAGGGTTTCGGTTCGATCGGACTTCAAACTCCGTCTACGCATCGCCTAAGGCTTTAGTTAGGCTCTGATACCACTGTAGGGTTCCTAGGCACTCTAATGAGGTCTCACAAGGCATCAACCATGCCAATTTCAAATTTTACTAGTGCCGAGAAACCCTAATACGGATTCGTTGACTAGAGTTTAGGCGAAAAGTGAAACTAGTTAACATTTTAACTAAAGGAAAGAGGCTACAACCTTTGTAGATCCGGTTCTCCACTTCCTTAGCTCCACGTAGACGTCCTCTCGCTGTCCATATCGGATCCCGGACTCTAGCATCGGCTTCATCGGAGAAATGAGCGGACTAGTCGTCGGCTGCGATGCCGAAGATGATCTACGTCGAGGCTACACAAGATCAAGCTCCAACTTCACCAAGTCGTGAAACTTGTGAAGAAAACACCCTATACTACTTGGCAAGAGGTAGAGGATGAAGAAATAGGAGGTGGGTTCACTTTAGAATTGGATTTCTCACTCATTTACTCAAGGTGCCATTAAAGCTAGTAAGCTTTTCTTCTTGTTCAAGAGGAAGAAGAAGAAGAAGAATATGATAAGTGTTGGTTTAAAAATGAAAATAATATGAATACTTATCATATCCTAACTATGGTCAAGTGTAGAGAGCAAACTAGGGTTAGGTGAATGGTTAGGTTAAGAGAAGAAAACAAAATGATCAACCTTTTCAACTCTTCATGAAGCTTCATGAAAGAACCAAGGAAAGCCACCATTTCCCTTTTCTTTTCCAAAATAAATAATCAATATTAATAAATGAATAAGTAAACAAAACCCTAACCATTCATATAACCATGGTTTAATCTTTACACAAACTCAAGTTTGCATGTATCATCAAACATGATACAATCAAGTGCACACAAAAATATATCACATATACAATGTGCACTTCAAGTGAGAAAATCCTTTTAAAATGAACCAATACTAGTTAATGCAAAGTAATATATCAAATATATAATTATACATTAAATCATTAAATCAACACTTGATTCAATGATCCGGTCATGTCGCACATAACCGACTAGTATTCAATGTATCGATTTATCGAATCAATGATTCGATAACTAGGTTATATCGCATACAACCAATCGAAACATTCATCGCGAGAATGAAATACGGTATCACATACACGCATTATTCTCGGTCTCGCACATATCTCATATGCGCTCCTATTTCGTTTCGCTTGAGCCAGGAAACCTCTGTGTAGGACTCTAAAGACTCGTCAATACGCCGGCAGCAGATGATGATCATATCAAGCACCCACAAGCCGCAAGCGGTCTGCTAAACGTAACGGCCACCCGGGTATTGAGCGATCAGAAGATCAACGAGCAAGCCCGCTCACACTCCTGTGAATCCAACCAGTAACACTTACCGTACAGTCCGGTCTGTTCGTCTGATATGTCGCATATCAAGTCTAGGGGTGGTAAACGTCAAACCCCAATAACCGATAAGTCGTGCCGATGTGAGGCTCATAACGGGTCGAGAAACTACTGGTAACACTTACCAGCAAATCTCTGAACAGCCCTGGCCAGGGACTTCCCTGTTACGGCCAATCGAGCACAGCGCAACATCAACCCCCAACACCGGGAGAGACGAAACCCCTCCTATCGCTCATTGCCTCCATGTGACTCGGGACTGTGCCCAAAAACCACCGTTTTGCACGCCCTCATGGACGTGGTAAGGTGGAGATCAAAGCACAGTGGGAATCACACAAGACTCTATGACGATCTCGGGTCTACAGACTAACCTGCACAAGTGTCACCTGAGAACTGCCATCTGACATGAGGTATAATACCATCTGGGAGTTCTCGGTGAGTCCGTCCAGTGTACCCAGTCTTCACTGAGCACCCGTATACTATCTCTGATGTCAAACACCAATGGATATGGGATCATCCATCACCCATCTCATGGGTCGAGAAGCATACACGCTAGTCTACACTGGTATATCGATGCCCCGTCTCGATACACCCATGACTAGGGACCTTGAAGGATGTACCTATGGACTACCATGTCCCCACTAGTATGATCTGCATCATAGTCCAGGTAGTCAAGTACACATCCTAAGGGCTTTATCAACATGTAACTATAAGACAGTTTAAGGAGACTAGTGTACATGTTAAGATAAAGAGCAACCAGATAGCATACTATCATATCGAGCAAGAAAGTCATCTCTATATATGTCCAAGCATCCAATATAATATACATCATCTGTACAATACTGGCCTCTAGGGCATACATACAACTAACATTCTCTGCTGCAGACGACTACTCGACATAAGTTGTATCCCATTGTTGCCTTTAGGACGCCGTTCCCTGAACTGACATTCCAGCTGGATACAAGCGGTGTAACTGGAATCGCATAAGTTCTGACAAACCGTTGCGACATAAAGCGATGAGATGCTCCAGTATCGAATAGTGCTAGTAAAAGAAGTGAGGCTACTAAGATTGTACCTAAGGTATGTGGGATATGTTTTAGGTATATGAAAAATATGTAGGTAGATGTTAAGACTGAAAGAAAAGCTTGAGAAGAATGGGTTACCGGTGATGACTTGGCCAGTGGCCTCAGCTTCTTCCACGGTCATCATGAAAGCCTGTCGCCGTGGTACATTCCTCCTCGCCGGAGGAGCATTCCTTTATCCGTTCCTTGGTCCTTGAGGTGGGTTTCTTTGAGCTTGATGGAACTAACGAGGAGGAGGTGCAGTCAGTGGTCCTCCAGGTGGTGGAGCGGGGAGAGCGAGTCTTGGAGCAGGTGCCTGGAGGGCTGGTCTCTGCTGGTAAGTGATTGCTGGCCTGGGTACAGCAATTGGGTTGTGTCTTCGGGGACAAGACCCAATATCATGAGTAGCTGAGCCGCAGACTAAGCAAAAACGGTTGGCTCGCCGGCAGTCTTTCGCCAATTGTCCATCTCTCCTGCAGTAGGTACAAAAGGCTGGGCTGGGCCGGTTGATTGGTACTCCCGGTCTCCTGGGCACAAAAGGTGGCCTTGAAGAGACTCCTCCTGCCATCTGGTTGGAAGGGCACTTCATCCCAGCAGACTGAGGTCTGCCCCTCATCTTTACCACTGCCTCATAACGGCGGGCAGCTTTCAGAGCCGATTCGTGGGTCGGAAAATCTCTTGTGGCTAATGCAGCCTGGATCTCCGGATCTAACCCTTGTTGAAATCGACGGGCTCTGATATCATCCGTCGGTATCAAGTGTGCCGCAAATCTGTTAACGTATTGTGTTAGCTGTGTAGTATGTGATATTTCAAAATCTAAATGTTGAGACGTATCTTACCGACTGAGTATGGTGAACTCAGTGTCATATTCATCTACTGACTTGGTCCACATTGAACCTTGTTACAGATGGATGAACTACTGTTCCATATCAAAGCAGGCAGTCTCAGGGAAGTACTTTGCATCAAACATGTCACGGAAAGTCTTCCATTCGATAGGTTGGTCAAGACGGCTTTCTTCCGCCTTCCACCAAACACGTGCATTATCAGTAAGCTGCAGCTTTGCAACTCGAACCCAAGCTATCTCTGGCACTTGTGCCACTGCCAGGTCATCTTCAATGCTTTGAGCCCATTCCTCAGCTTTTAGAGGGCTCTCTTTTCCTGAGAATTGCTTGGGGTGCAAGGCCCTGAATTGATTCACTCTAGGCGCTTCTACCTCAAGACGGTTCATTAAAATAGCAGTCTGCTGCTGGTGTCCTTCCAGGAGGCTGCGGATCGCCTCAAGCACAACCGTCTGCTCGTTGATTGGAGCAGCGACGGCAGGTTTGAGTGGTAGTGGTGGGGGAGTGTTGTTGACCTTCGTGCTGGTGTTGTTTGGGGAATCCATAACCTTGAAAGACAAATTTGGGTTAGGACAGATTCAAAGTATATGAAATGATAAGATTCAAGAAATATGAATTGTAAAGAATGTTTTCAGTTGCTGGTTCTTGTGTTATATTGCTTAGGTTGTCCACGCAGAAGTGGCATGTATATCCATACAGAGCTGACCTGTATGTCCACACACATCTGATCTGCATGGGCCACCAACAAAACCTGTTACGCCCCGCTTTCCAGTATACAGGTGGAGGACGCGACTAGGCCGCTACGTATTTACTCAGAAGTAAACATGCTAAGCGTATCAAAGCAATATAAAATGTAATGTACACAAGAGACAAGATGTAAATGAACAGCAACTTTATTTATTAAACATTCTTTTTACAATACAACTGAAAAGTAAAACATGGAATGAAAGTAATGCCTAAACAGTGGCATAACATAAATGAAAATACTGAAATGAAATGTACAAGTAACTAGAGCTCTGGGTCGAAGGGTAGCTGATCCAAGTCCTCGATGGTGGGATCGATCTCCTGAAAGTCCGAATCACCTGACGACATTCCAAACAAAAGAAAGAGAATGTTGTCAGCGAACAAATCGCTCGGTAAGTCCCGTAAATAGACAAGAATGGAATAGACAGAATAGAGAGTATATTATTATAATGTTGTATTTAGTATTAACGCTGTTGTTTGTAGCTTGGTACAAAAGAATGCCAGTGTATACGAGAGGAGTCTCACTATTCCGGAGACTAAGGTATACAGAGCATAAGGAACTGTTCAGCCACGGTACAATGACAACGGATATTCAGGTTAGGTGTATTATGGTTACAGTCTCGTGCCACTTCTAACACCTTCCGTACCAGTCTACCCCTTATAAACCCCGCGATGTCTTGATTGTATTGTCGTATTATTTGTACTGTATATTGAATATAGACGAATGACTTGCCGAAACCATGATATCAGTAATGGAACGGATATAATGGATGATCATGTAAATGGAATATATCCATGCTTCGGTTAGGTCAATATAGATTGATTAGATTGAATAGCCGGATTCATATATCCATGTTGTATTGTAGTTTGATACTTGAATCATATTCAAGTCAGATTGATTATATTGAGACTCAGTCTGAGTCAGACAATTAGAAAAGAAATTGAAGTCCTGAATTATGTTTTGGTGCTATCGGTAACTGCTGCACATGGACGGCAGGATTTGTGTCTTTTTCAAAGACAATTACCGTGTTGATAACACCGTTTGTTAAGTTGTCTAGCTTAAATAAGCAAGCACCCATATCTACGACCCCCTGAGGCTCAAGAGACCGGTCCCGCTTAAAGCTATGTTTACTAGGGTCCTTATTGTAATTTAGTATAACTTGAGGGGGTTTTATGTAAAATAGTTTTGTTATACTTTCAAAATATACCTTAAGTATTTAATTATCGTTTTTAGAGTTTTTATAGATGTTTATTTTATTCAATATGAAATTTCTAGTGAATATGACCTGGTTTTAAAGTATAAGGTATTTATTTGAAATATTGGAATTGTATGGTATTTTCTTGTAAATGGAATGTTTTTCTTGAATTTTGGAAATGTGGAATATTATAAATATTAAAAATATATATTTTGATATTAATTACCTATATATTTATTTATTAAAAATATAAGTTTTATTTATAATAGAAATTACATTTTCTAAAGAAAAATGTTTTAAAAATCTTTCGAGATCGTATGCTCTTTGCGGAGGTCTGTATCTTACTCTACTAGGCCCGAGAATGTGCGATAATCCATACCATACCGAACGGGTTCCCCAAAATGGGTTGCAGAGGCGCAATTGTAAAGATTTGTTAAATACACTTCTTATAGAAAAAGGTTTTATAAGTTGAAGGTAGTTATATGTAAAGTCGTATTTTCCTAAATCTATGTCCCCAAATTCCATCGTGCTATGTTAGATATGTGTGTTGTGAGGAGGTAGGTCATTACCTCGTGATTTTTCTAAGGTAATACGGTTTAAAAAGTTTAAGCATGTCGAAATGAAATATGAAGGTATTTTAAGGTAAAGTGAAATATAACTTGCTACGGTTATTATTTTGATGTCAAACTTATTTTATTGCCTTTGTTAATGTTTAATGGTCATGACATAAGAGTTTGGTATTATTGTGTTTAAGAAAAATAGAACTTTTTAAGGAAAAGCCGAATCGGAAGTCGGATTAACTTCGCTTCTGTCGGGTTTTAGTTTTGAATGTTTTTAGAATAGAGAAAAGAAGAAGAAGTAGGGAATTACTGGATGATTGGCTAGAGGAGAGAAGAGGAAGAGGTGGGAGTTTCCGATGCGTCGTTTCGTCGCCGGAAGTTCGTCGGAGTTTCGCCCTTTGCTAACTCCACTTGCACACAAAAAGATCTTGGAATTTTCTTGAGAGTTTTTGTAGGAAATTTCAGTGTGAAGGGGTGTAAAAATAGAGTGGGGATTTATAGGTCAAATTAGGGTTTGGGGTGTGATAAAAATGCATTTAAAAATGAGGTTAAATAGGCATTTTATTGCTCTTTGGATTAATTCAGAGTAAATAAGCAATAAGGGAGTAGTGGGGTAGCTGAAGAGGTGTAGGGGTGAATTTTGAGAGCATTTGGGACGGATATGACCGACCTCGCCGGATTTTATGGGCTTGTCTCCAGCCCAATGCCGACGGATGTGGTTGGTGTTGGGATATTGGGTCGGAGTCGTTTGGTATTGTAAAGTTCACATGTTTGATTATTCTGTAACTTACCCTATTACGTGTGTTGCATGTGTAGACTCTTGGGCTTCTAAAAGATTAAAAGAATTTAATTAAAAAGAATGTGTGGCTGATGGGAATTGAACTCTGGTGCTATGGTTCAGCAGTGCAAGGTCTTACCAGTGAGCTATAAGCTCTTTCTTGCTGTTCAAAATTGAATCAAATACTTATAGTACTCACAGGAAATGTAAATACACCAATTGTACATTAACTTTAAATGAATTTTATGTACACTAAAATTGGAGTTGTTACACAAATCTTGCCGTCCATGTGCAGTAGTTGTTCGATTATTCCCGAACTTAGAAATTTCAAAAGCTAAATCCATTCGTAAGATACTGACTATTACATGAATACACACTCGAACCTTTTTTAAACTCAAACTCGAATCCAACTCCAACCCAAATTTAAACACTTGATTTTGAACTTGAATATCTGAACTTGAACTTGAATATCTAAACTTGAATTTGAATACTTAACTTGACTTGATCGAATCATGAATATAACTTGACATGAATACCTGCACACATGATTACAACTTGAACATGAACTTGTACTCTTATATTTATGGATTCGGCCAAGATCTGTAAACTTGAACTATACACTACAATACACGGGGATAAGGAGTAGATTGGTATGGAACTTATATCGTGGCGTAAGACATCACTTTAAAAGATACATATATGAATTCACGTGTCGTTGTCACATGGGTTATGGGGCCGTGTACTACATGTTACCATAATCCACAGGTAAGTTGGACTCCTCTCGTATACATGAATATCTTCTTTATCAAACTACAAACAACCACGTTAGAATAGTTATCTTATACATATAAATGATCATGCTTAGATACTCTCATATACAATCTTACATGTTCGCATTTACTTGGTTTCTATTCACTTTATACATTTTCAGTCATCTTTATTTACTTCTTTTGGGGGCTTACCGAGCGCTAGTTCGCTGACGGCATTCCTCTCTATTTCTTTTCCTTGGAATGTTCGTCAGGGGGACCAGACTCTTAGGAAATCGAGCCGAGCCAGGAATATTTGGACCAGTTCCCTACTCAGCCTGACTACTAGTTCCTTTTCTGCATTTACTTTCTGTATGCCAATGTTTAGGCATTTGTTTAAATCATTGTATCCTTTTATTTCTGACAGTTGTTTTTGAAATTTGAATGTAAATAAATTTGCTGCTTAATTTCTACTCTTGTTATTCTTGCATATTGTTATATTGCTTATTTACGCTTAATGCATTTATTAAGAGAAACGACCTTCTCGTAATAAATACATTGCAGGCTTGTTACGTCACCATTACCGTCTACTGAGAAGCGGGGCGTGACAGAAGGAAATGAGATAGCAAAGAGAAAAGAGATCACCATTCTAGCCTTGTCATCAAGCCTTATCATCAAATCCACAATGCGCTAGAACAAACCACTAATCTATACTGTAACAACTCCAATTTTTGTATACCTAAATTTGAATTAAATTTGAAGTATACTTGGAGTATTAATGTTACTGCTAACACTTTAAGTACCTATCTCTTTACAATAATTACAAGAAGGAGCTTGTAGCTCATTGGTAATACCTTGCACTGCTGAACCAAGCCACCAGAGTTCGAATCCCACATCCCACATTATTTTTAGCACATTTTTCTTTAAAATTCCTGAAAGTCCAAAAGTCCACAGGCCATAACTCCCAAATAGTGAACTGAACCCAAAAATTGAACCATGCCAAAGTCTACATTGAGGAACCCCGGACCCAACGCCGGCCGAAATCGGCCGGAATCGGCCAACTCGATTGTCGCCAAAGGAGGGTAGTATTTGAGATTCCAGATCATCCGGTCTTCTATTTTAAAAGTGGAGACCGTACATTGGAGCCAAGTACTTACAAAGCAAAGCCAAAGGAAGCAGTAGTTGCAGCAGCTCGAGCAGAAGAAGAATCAAGACCGGGGGTAGTTCGAGAGTTCGATGATGTATTTCCTGACGATATATCAGGTTTGCCTCCCGATCGAGCTCTTGAATTCAGTATTGACTTGGTACCAGGAGCATAACCAGTGATCATATCACCTTATAGACTAAGTCCAGAAGGTTTGAAGGAAGTTCGAACACAGTTAGACGAATTACTGGTGAAAGGATGGATTCGTCCCAGCACTTCAAGTTGGGGAGCACCTGTACTATTGGTGAAGAAGAAGGAAGGTTCATACAGAATGTCCATCGATTATAGAGCCTTGAACGAAGTCACAATAAAGAACAAGTATCCACTCCCGCGCATCGACGATTTATTCGATCAGCTAAGTGGATCTTGTGTCTTCTCTAAACTAGATCTTCGTTCAGGTTATCATCAAGTGAAGGTCAAGGAGGCTGATATTCACAAAACAGCTTTCAGAACTCGCTATGGACATTACGAATTTCTAGTAATGCCATTTGGAGTGACCAATGCACCAGCAATCTTCATGAATCTTATGAACCAAGTTTTCCGGGAATATTTAGACAGGTTCGTTGTCATCTTCATCGACGACATCCTGGTATATTCTAAGAATCGGAAAGAACATGCGGAACACCTACGAATTGTCCTGGAAACTCTTCGACAACATAAGCTTTATGCCAAGTACAGCAAATGCGAGTTTTGGCTAAATCAAGTTGGTTTTCTTGGACATATCGTATCAAGAGAAGGAATTTCTGTGGATCCAGCAAAAGTTTCGGCAGTTAGCGAATGGCCTACACCAAAATCAGTAAAGGATATTCGAAGTTTCTTGTGATTAGCTGGATATTACAGAAGGTTTATTGAAGGCTTTTCGAAGATAGCAACACCCCTGACCAAGCTCACACGAAAATATGAAGAATTTGTGTGGTCAGAAGCATGCGAGCAAGCTTTCGTAGAACTCAAGTCAAGACTGACATCAGCACCTATTCTCGTCATACCGGATCAATCTGGAGGATTCGAAGTGCATTGTGATGCATCCGGTAAGGGATTAGGATGTGTTCTACATCAGCACGGTAAGGTTGTAGCTTATGCTTCAAGACAACTGAAGACTCATGAGCGCAATTATCCGACGCATGATCTGGAGTTGGCAGCCGTCATTTTTGCTCTCAAGATTTGGCGCCACTACTTACTTGGTGAACGAGTGAACATCTATACAGATCATATAAGTCTGCAGTATGTGTTTACTCGGAAGGAGTTGAATATGCGGCAGAGAAGATGGTTAGAACTCATGGCGGACTTTGACATCAACTTGCAATATCACCCAGGAAAGGTGAACGTAGTACCTGATGCTCTTAGTCGCCAACCATTAGCAATGAATCTCACCGCTCAGTGGAAACTTCAGCAAGACTTACATCAGATGGAGATTGAAGTAGTCATGCCCGGTGATACTTCAAGTTTGATGAATCTACAAGTTCAATCAACCATTGTCAATCAGATCAAAGCAGCTCAAGCCAGTGATGCTAAGTTGCAAAAGATCAGAGAACAAGTGGAGAATGGACTCAGAACAGATTTCATCATCCATGAAGACGGGTCTTTGAGATACGGCAGCAAATTGTGTGTACCAAAGGGTCCTGTTCGGGAAGAGTTAATGAAAGAAGCTCACAGCTCTCCCTATTCAGTACATCCTGGAGGTACCAAAATGTACAAAGATCTACGTCAGAATTATTGGTGGCATGGAATGAAGCGTGAAGTAGCCAGAAGTGTAGCAAAATATTTGGTGTGTCAGCAGGTAAAAGCTGAACATTACAGGACAGCTGGACTACTTCAACCGTTACCAATCCCAGAATGGAAGTGGCAGCATATCACGATGGACTTTGTAACTGCTCTTCCTCGCAGCACAAAGGGTAACGATGCGATTTGGGTCATTGTGGATCGACTCACAAGGTCGGCTCACTTCATCCCATTTCGAGTTGGCCAATCAACTGAGACACTAGCAAAGAAGTACATGGAGGTAATAATCTAATTAAGATTTAAACTCTTCATAATGTACTATCTCTGATACCCATGAACTCATACAGGAAATTGTGAGACTTCATGGAGTACCGGTCTGCATTGTCTCCGATCGTGACACCAGGTTCCGATCGCAATTTTGGCAGAGTCTGCAAGCTAGCTTGGGAATAAGTCTGAACTTCAGCACGGCTTATCATCCACAAACAGATGGTCAGTCGGAATGAACTATTCAGATCTTGGAAGATATGCTCAGAGCATGTATGCTCGATTTCAAAGGATCGTGGGAAGATCACCTGCATCTTGTGGAGTTTGCATACAACAACAGCTACCAAGCAAGTATAGGAATGGCACCTTTTGCAGTATTATATGGAAGGAAGTGTCGATCGCCATTAAGTTGGGACGACATCGGAGATAGGGAACTCCTTGGACCAGAGATGATAGTAGCGACCGTTGATGTGGTTCGTACTATCAGGGAAAGAATGCGCATAGCCCAAGATAGACAGAAACACTGGGCTGATGCAAAGAGACGACACTTGGAGTTCCAGCCCGGAGACCATGTATTCTTGAAGATATCTCCGAACCGCGGAGTGATCCGATTTGGAAGACGGGGTAAATTGAGTCTGAGATATATTGGACCGTTCAACATACTCGAACGAGTCGGTGAAGTGGCATACCGTTTTAGCGCTTCCACCATCATTGGAAGGAGTGCATAACATGTTCCACATATCCCAACTCAGAAGGTATGTGAGTGACCCCAGCCATGTACTTGATCATTCCGAGCTCACTATACAGCCCGACTTGTCTTGTGAGCAACAACCTGTGGAGATCCTGGATAGAAAAGTGAAGACACTTCGGAACAAAGAAGTTAACTTGGTCCGGGTAATGTGGAGAAAAGACACTCCAGGAGAATCCACGTGGGAAAAGGAAGATGAAATGCGTGCAAGATATCCGCACCTTTTTGTAAACTAGTCCTCAAATAAAAGTTGTAAATTTCGAGGACGAAATTTTTGTAAGGAGAGTATGTTGTAACAACTCCAATTTTTGTATACCTAAATTTGAATTAAATTTGAAGTATACTTGGAGTATTAATGTTGCTGCTAACACTTTAAGTACCTATCTCTTTACAATAATTACAAGAAGGAGCTTGTAGCTCATTGGTAATACCTTGCACTGCTGAACCAAGCCACCAGAGTTCGAATCCCACATCCCACATTATTTTTAGCACATTTTTCTTTAAAATTCCTGGAAGTCCAAAAGTCCACAGGCCATAACTCCCAAATAGTGAACTGAACCCAAAAATTGAACCATGCCAAAGTCTACATTGAGGAACCCCGGACCCAACGCCGGCCGAAATCGGCCGGAATCGGCCAACTCGGCCGGCGGATCGGCCGAATCGACCGGCACCGCCGGCCGGAGTTGCGCCGACGGCCGGGGTCCCAACATGAAAGTTGTGGCGTTTGGTCTTCTGTAACTCATGGTTTACTCCATTTTACTGTAGCAGTTTATGAATGTTAAATACAACCCTTTTAATGCAAAATTTTAATGTTTTTCTTTAATTTTTATAATTTTTTTATAAAAGAAGACTCTTCACCTACCCTACCCTAGCTACCCTATAAATAGACCCCTAACCCCTACCTTCTCATTCCAAAACCCTAGAAAAACTCTCTTGAAATTTCCACAAGAAGTGTGCTTTGAAATCGAGTTCCCGGCGAAGCCCTGACGGAATTCCGGCGACGTGTTTTGAAGCAACCGGCGACGAAACCACCCCTCGGTCTTCCTCCCTAGTTCTCTTTACTCTTTAGAAGAGTTTAAACCCGTAAGTCCCATTCCTTCTATCTCTCTTTTCTGTTAATAGAAAATACGACTTTTTGGAACCCGACGGAAATCGGAACAAACCGATTTCCGATTCGGTTTTTCTACAAATTTCCACTTGTCACCTAATACATAATACCTAAACCTATCTATGATGACTATTAATCACCTAGAAACCAATTTAAGTAAAATTTCTCACATGAAATGATAGCTTCCTTGTAAAACCGTATTCTTTTCATAAAAATACCACAAAGTTTATTTTTCATGTTCTAATTATCCCTCACTCCTAAATATGTTTATCTTGATCACTAAACTTGTAGAAATCAATTTGAATGAATTTTTACACATGAAATGATAACGTTTTCAAATACCGTATTCTTGCACTTTAATACCTTCAAGTTTAATATATCATGTTTAACCTCTAAACTTCATTAAAACTTAAAATAAGTCACGAGGTAATGACCTACCTCTACACACACACAAATATAACCCTAATTGATAAATATCAAAATATAGAATACGAAAATGCAGGACTTTTCACTAAAATACCATATTCTTTATAAACCTTTTCTAAAAGGTTTAAGTTGTACACAATTCTAAATAAAATCTTTTAAAATAAAAGCACGATATGTCATAGACATCGATCGTTTATCTAAATTGTCTTGTGGTGTCTAGGCAAGTGTGTCTAGGCTAGTGGTTTTTAATTAGGCCCATGACTGTGGTTCCTTCCCACTTACCTGGCACTTACCTGGCCGCAACTGACGGTGAAGAGGCGATTTGAGGCTTCTAATGACTTATCGTTTAGACCTTAGAAATAGGCTAGTTGGCTAAGAAAACCCTAGAAAATAAAATACGGAAAGTTATACCCTTTTACAAATAAATACCTTATATTTATGAAACCGTTTTTCTAAATAAATAGTATTTGTTAAACCTAAGCAAAGCTCCGCTACAACCCACCTTTGGGGAACCCGTTAGGGAAAGTACGGTTCATCGTGCACCCACAGGCTAGTAATGCGAGATTCAGACCTCCGCAAGGAGCATTCGGTCTCGGAAGGTTTAAAATACGACATTTAAGAAAAATGAGATTTTGGAAAAAAAATAAAATATTTATTAAAAAAATAAATTATTCTTGTATTAATATATATATAAATATCATTTAAACACCTATTTTATTATAATATAAAGTTTTCACTTTTTTCTAAAATTACAAGTTTAAAAGTTACATTTAAATACCATGAATTTCAAATAAATCAATTAATACTTTTATTAGAATATATTCACTAGAATAACACAAATAAAATTCACACTCATTATAACTATAAAGACGAATAATAAATACTTGAGGTGTATTTTGAAAAAAAAAATATACAATAGTACTTTTTTTCATAAATTACAATAAGGCCCCTAACAATTAATGAATTTCAAATTACCTTTCTTTTAGTCTGACTCGGGTTAGAGTCTGACTATCTCTGACTTGAATATGATTCAAGTCAATCTATATTCTTTAATATTCCAACTCAAGATGAATACCTGAATCCCTGAATCCAGTTAACAATCTATGTAACTTGACTGAACCGAACCATGAATATATTCTTTTTACATGCTTCCCAGTATTCCATTTACATGACTCTACGGTTATAACCGTTTCCTGATATCATGGTTTCGGTCAGTCAGTCAATCAATCATACAACCAATACAATGTACAAGATAACAGTACAAACAAGACATCGCGGGGTTTAAGGGGTAGATTGGTACGGAAGGTGTTAAAGGTGGCACGAGGTGATCAGATTAATACACCTAACCTGAATCCCATTGCTGTTGTACCGTGGCATAACGGTTCCTTGTACTACACGTGCCTTAGTCTCTGGCAAGTGAGACTCCCCTCGTATACACTGGCATCCCTCTGTACCAAGCTACAAACAACAGCGTTAACATAATATTACAACAATAGTTTACACTTTAAAAATGTTTCTTCTTATTCTGTCTTCTCTACTTCCCTCTTACCCTTGGGACTTACCGAGCGATCTGTTCGCTGACGACATTCTGTTCTCTCTTCTTTGAATGTCGTCAGGTGACTTGGACCCGGCAGAAGTTGAGCCAACACAAGAAGACTTGGAGCGATTTGCCGAAGACCCGGCAGTATAATTTCATTGTACACTTTTCTTTTCAGTACTTTCCTTTTCCTGTTATGCCACTGTTTAGGCATCTTTATTTCAGTTGTATTTTCCTTTCCATGTATTGTACAAAGAATGTTAATAAATAAAAGTTGCTGTTCTTTTTATACTCTTGTCTCTTGTGTATTATTTTATATTGCTTAGCTATGCTTAGCGTATGTACTTCTGAGTACATACGTAGCGGACCTCGCCGCGTCCCCTTCGCCGTACATTGGGAAGCGGGGCGTGACATATACTCTTCTCTTTGTCCATCATTCCTCATTTTTATATAATAAAAATAAATGACCATTTCTTATTTATTATAAATGAAATGAGGAATCCCTTCTAAATGTATTTATGCATCACATACATAAAACATCAACAAGTATATGTATCGCATACATATACATATACACGTATTTGTATTATATACGAATACCAAATGAGAGATAAATGAACATAATACTAATACACACACACATACACTTAAACATAAACTGGCTGGTATTAAAAACGTCCGATTAACATACATGTATGAAATACACGTATTTAATCGAACTCCTGCACGTATTACCATATGCACTCTATATCATTTTGCCTAAGCGGAAAAAACCTCTGCATGGGACTCTAAATACTCAATCAATACGCCGGCAGTAAGTTTGGATCATATCTGATTGATCTGAAATACTTTGAAATCAATCCCCTCATGGGTTAACCCACAAGCACGTCAGTGGCACAAGCTGTACGTAACGAATATCCAGATATTAATCAAAAGCAAGGTAGACAAGTAAGCTCATCTGAGCGCAATTAGATCCTATCAGTAACAGCCGCCGTATAGTCCGGTCTCTTCGTCAAAAAGTGTCGCATACCGGGTTTGGGGGTGGAAACTGTCAGACCCCCCTAACCAAATAAGTCATGAAGACATTGGACTTATAACCATTAGAGATACAACTAATAACACATATCAGTTTATCTCAACTGCCGCGGCATCGAGCTTATGGTTATAGTCATGTCTCGCATAGCGCTACATCGACCCTCTATACTGGGAGAGACGAATCCCCCTGACCGCTCACTACCTCCATTTGTTTCGGGACTGTACCCAACTAAAAGCTGTTTGCACGATTCTTTAAAATCCGTCGTAGGGTAGTAATCAAATTACAGTGGGAACACACATAAGAGACTATGGCTATCTTAGATCAAAAGACTACCATGTACTCATGCCAGCTGAGAACTGCTATCTGACTATAGGTATAATACCATGCATGAGTTCCAGGTGAGTCCATCCAGTGTAACTCATTCTTCAATGAGCACCTGTATACAATCTTTGGTGTCCAACACCAATGGCTATGGAATCAACCATAGCCCCAGTCGGGATCAAAAAATATATACACAGGTTTAAACTGGAGTACCGATATCCAGTCTCGATACTCGTACGATTAAAAACATTTAAATATGTGCTTATGAACCACCCAAGCCTCACTAGTATAATCCCTATCATAATTCTGGTAGTCAAGTATAGATCATATGGGCTTTATCATTACGTATTAGCGATATGTAATAATAAGTAAAACATATACACATGAATGATAATTATAAACCAGATAGTATACTATCATCTCGAGTAAGACTGTTTAATCTGTATTGGTCCTTGTAACAACCCTAATTTTCTTATACACTTTTTCCTATACAAAATTTTTTCAAAATATTTTTAAAATCCACAAAGGGGTATTTTAGCCTGAGCACAAGATTTAGGTAATGATTTTTCTTTTCTAATTACAAGCTACAATAATGAAATAACTCCATTTTTAGTGTACAAGAAATTACTTTAAATTTAATGTATACTAGGAGTATTTATTCTTGCTGCTATCAGTTTAAGTAATTAAAAACCATAATAATTACAAGAAGGAGCTTGTGGCTCATTGGTAACACCTTGCACAACTGAACCAAGCCACCGGAGTTCAAATCCCATGCCCCACATTATTTTTGTATTTATTTTGTTTTAATTTTTTTTTGGAAGTCAACGGTAAAAAGGCCATAACTCCCAAACTATGTACTGGACAACAAAAAGTAAATATACCAAATTGTACCCCCAGAAAATCCCCGGCCACTGGAAGCCCGACTCGGCCCCGCCGGCCGGCGAATCGGCCGACTCGGTCCGGCGCCGCCGGCCGGACTTGGCCGGACGGCCGAGTCACCAACTGAGAAAAGTTGGCTCTTGACTTGGTCAACCCTTTTGCACACTTATTATACCTGGATCGGTTTTAATTTGGCCAATAAATCCCTTTTACTCCTAGGTTTAATGATTTTTAATGATTTTTATATATTTTTTAATTAAAACCCTAACCCTAGCCTAGCCCTATATAAACACCCATACCCTCTACCATTTTACCCTACAACTCTAAGTCCACTCTCTCAAATTCTCGAGAACTCGATACAAAGAGCGAGAAGCGAAGCGCTGCCGAAACCGACGACGGATTCCGGCGATCGGACTAGAACCTTCGCGACGTTTCCGACGCACCGACTACCATCACTTCCTTAGCCTCCTTAGTTTGTCCAAACCAGTAAGTCCCATCTCTTCTATCTCTCTTTTCTTTAATATAAAAATACAACTTTTTGGAACCCGACGGAAATCGGAACAAAACGATTTTCGATTCGGTTTTTCTGCAAATTTCCACTTGTCATCTAATACATAATACCTACCTATATTCATGTTGACTATTAATCACCCATAAACCAATTTAAACAAACTTTCTCACATGAAATGATAGCTTCTTTACAATATCGTATTCTTTTCATAAAAATAGCATGAAGTTCATTTTTCTTCGTTTAATCAATTCCCTCACTCCTAAATAAGTTTATCTTGATCACTAAATTTGTAGAAATCAAATTGAATGAATTTTCACATATGAAATGATAACGCTTTCAAATACCGTATTCTTGCGCTTTAATACCTTCAACTTTAACATGTCATGTTTTACCTCTAAACTTCATCAAAACTTAAAACAAGTCACGAGGTAATGACCTATCTCTACACACACACAAATATAATCCTAACTGATAAATGTCAAAACATAGAATACGACATTACAGGACTTTTCACTAAAATACCATATTCTTTATAACCTTTACTTGAAAGCTTTAAGTTGTATAAAATTTTAAATAAAATGAAAGCACGATAGGTCATGGACATCGATCGTTTATCTAAACTGTCTTGTGGTGTCTAGGCAAGTGTGTCTAGGCTAGTGGTTTTTAATTAGGCCCACGACTGTGGTTCCTTCCCACTTACCTGGCACTTACCTGGCCGCAATTGACGGTGAAGAGGCGATTTGAGGCTTCTAATGACTCATCGTTTAGACCTTAGAAATAGGCTAGTTGGCTTAGGAAACCCTAACAGCTAAAATACGGACAACTATACTCTTTTGCAAATAAATACCTTATATTTATAAAACCGTTTTCCTAAATGAGAAGTGTTTATAAAACCTAAGCAAAGAGCCGCTACAACCCACCTTTGGGGAACCTGTTAGGGATAGTACGGTTCATCGTGCACCCGCAGGCTAGTAGTGCGAGATTCAGACCTCCGCAAGGAGCATTCGGTCTCGAAAGGTTTAAAATACGACATTTAAGAAAAATGAGATTTTTGAAAATAAACCATTCATTTAAAAATTATTCATGTGCTAATATATATATAATTATCATTTAACACCTATTTTATCATAATATAAAGTTTCCACTTTTTCTGAAAAAATTACAAGATTAAAAGATACATTAAAATACCATGAATTTTAAATAAAACAATTAATACTTTTATTAGGATATATTCACTAAAATAACACAAATAAAATTCACACTCATTATAACTATAAAGACGAATAATAAATACTTGAGGTATTTTGAAAACTATACAATAATACTTTTTACATAAAACCCCCTCAAGTTTTATAAATTACAATAAGGCCCCTAACAAATATAGAACTTCAAATTATCTTCTTTTTAGTCTGACTCGGGTTAGAGTCTGACTACTTCTGACTTGAAAATGATTCAAGTCAATCTATATTCTTTTATATTCCAACCCAATATGAATACATGAATCCATGAATTCAGTTAACAATCTATATAACTTGACTGAACCGAACCATGGATATTCCTTTTATATGTTTCCCAGTATTCCATTTACATGACTCTACGGTTATAACCGTTTCCTGATATCATGGTTTCGGTCAGTCAGTCAGTCAATCATGCAAACAATACAATTTTACAAGATAACAATACAAACAAGACATCGCGGGGTTTAAGGGGTAGATTGGTACGGAAGGTGTTAAAGGTGGCACGAGATGGTAAGATTAAGACACCTAACCTGAATCCAATTGCCGTTGTTCCGGGTTGTATAACGAAGCCTTGTACTTCCATTTGTCCTGGTCTCTAGCATACTGAGACCCCTCTTGTATACACTGGCATCCTTCTGTACCAAGCTACAACAACAGCGTTAACACCATACTACTATAATATGACAATACTATACAACATTAAAGGCTACTCTCTCTCTCTTACTCTCTGTCTATTTCTTCCCTATCTTTGGGACTTACCGAGCGACCTGTTCGCTGACGACATTCTATTTCTTTCTTCTTTGAATGTCGTCAGGTGCTTTGGACCAAGCTGAGATCGAGCCCACCGGTGAAGACTTGGAGCAGTTCCACGAAGACCCAAAGCTCTAGATATTGTACCTTGTTCTTTCCAGTATTTTTCATTTATTGTTATGCCACTGTTTAGGCATTGCTTTTCATTTCAGATGTATTTTCTTTTCATGCATTGTACAAAAAATGTTATTAATAAAAGTTGCTGTTATTTCTACATCATTTGTCTCTTGTGATTTACTTTATATTGCTTAGTTATGCTTAGCGTATGTACTTCTGAGTATATACGTAGCGGGTCTCGTCGCGTCCACTTCACCGTACACTGGGAAGCGGGGCGTGACAGGTTTTGTTGGTGGCCCATGCAGGTCAGAGCTGTATGAATCCCTATCATGCAGTTCTGGTCTGCGTGAACAACCTAAGCAATATAACACAAGAATCAGCAACTAAAACATTCTTTACAATTCATGTTTCTTGAATCTTACAAATTTCTATTCCTTGAATCTTATCATTTCATGTGCTTGAATCTGTCCTAACCCAAATTTTTCTTCAGGGTTATGGATTCCCCAAACAACACCAGCACCAACGTCAACAACACACCTCCAGCACTGCCTCTCACACCAGCTGTTCCTGCACCACCCACCGAGCAAACAATGCTATTTGAGGCGATCCGCAGTCTTCTCGAGGGACAACAGCAACTTTTGAACCGTCCTGAAACCGATGCACCGGCAGTAAAGCAATTCAGGGCTTTGCACCCAAAGCAGTTCTCTGGTAAAGGAAGCCTTCTTGAAGCGGAAGAATGGGCACAAAGCATCGAAGACGATCTGGCAGCAGCTCAAGTGCCAGACAACGCTTGGGTCCGTGTAGCAAAACTACAGCTCACGGATAATGCTCGCAATTGGTGGAAGGCGGAAGAAAGCCGTCTTACGCAGCCGATTGAATGGAAGACATTTCGCGAAAAGTTCGACGCGAAATATTTCCCTGTGACTGCCAGGTTCGCTATGGAGCAGCAGTTTATTCATCTACAGCAAGGATCAATGTGGGACAAATCGTTAGATAAATACGACGCTGAGTTCACCATGTTGAGCCGATTCGCGGCACACTTGATACCGACGGACGAGATCAGAACCCGTCGCTTTCAACAAGGCTTGGACACAGAGATTAAGGCTGCTCTAGCCACAGGAAAGTTCTTGACTCACGAGGAAGCTCTAGAAGCTGCCCGCAGTTATGAGGCAGTAATAAAAGAGAGGGGCAGATCTCAGTCTGCAGGAGTCAAGCGCCCTGCCAACCAGATGGTAGGTGGAGCCTCTTCCAGGCCATTGTTTGAACCCAGGAGGACTGAAGAAATTTGCCATTACTGCCATAGAAAGGGACATTTGTGGAAGGACTGTAGGCGCGCAAAAGGCCTGTGTCTAATTTGTGGCGCATCCAACCACGGCATTGGAAACTGTCCTTACAATAGCAACTCATCTCACACACACATCAACCACCCGCAGCGGCCGACCATCCAGGCTCCTGCAACTCGTCCTGCACTACCTGCTCCACCACCTGCACAGCCTACTCGCCAATTCCAACAGGCTATGAGGGCCATGCCTAGAGGGCAGAGAAATAGGTCTCAAAGGCAGAATGTGCCTCCAGCTAGAAGGAATATACCACGGCGACAGACCTTCACATTAGAAGCTGTAGAAGCCGAGACTGTAGGTCAAGATAACACCGGTAAGATTTTTTTTCACCATCGTATCACTTTTATTCGCCAAACTATTTTGCACTGTTACACTTTCCTTTTACAAATTTCGAGGACGAAATTTTTATAAGGAGAGTAGAATGTAATAACCCTAATTTTCTTATATACTTTTTCCTATACAAAAGTTTTTCAAAATATTTTTAAAATCCACAAAGGGGTATTTTAGCCTGAGCACAAGATTTAGGTAATGATTTTTCTTTTTTAATTACAAGCTACAATAATGAAATAACTCCATTTTTAGTGTACAAGAAATTACTTTAAATTTAATGTATAGTAGGAGTATTTATTCTTGCTGCTATCAGTTTAAGTAATTAAAAACCACAATAATTACAAGAAGGAGCTTGTAGCTCATTGGTAACACCTTGCACTACTGAACCAAGCCACCGGAGTTCAAATCCCATACCCCACATTATTTTTGTATTTATTTTGTTTTAATTTTTTTTTGGAAGTCAACGGTAAAAAGGCCATAACTCCCAAAATATGTACTGGAGAATAAAAAGTAAATATACCAAATTGTACCCCCAGAAAATCCCCGGCCACTGGAAGCCCGACTCGGCCCGACTCGGCGTCGCCGGCCGGCGAATCGGCCGACTCGGTCCGGCGCCGCCGGCCGGACTTGGCCGGACGGCCGAGTCACCAACTGAGAAAAGTTGGCTCTTGACTTGGTCAACCCTTTTGCACACTTATTATACCTGGATCGGTTTTAATTTAGCCAATAAATCCCTTTTACTCCTAAGTTTAATGATTTTTAATGATTTTTATATATTTTTTAATTAAAACCCTAACCCTAGCCTAGCCCTATATAAACACCCCTACTCTCTACCATTTTACCCTACAACTCTCAGTCCACTCTCTCAAATTCTCGAGAACTCGGTACAAAGAGCGAAAAGCGAAGCGCTGCCGAAACCGACGACGGATTTCGGCGATCGGACTAGAACCTTCGCGACGTTTCCGACGCACCGACCACCATCACTTCCTTAGCCTCCTTAGTTTGTCCAAACCTGTAAGTATCATCTCTTCTATCTCTCTTTTCTTTAATATAAAAATACGACTTTTTGGAACCCGACGGAAATCGGAACAAAACGATTTCCGATTCGGTTTTTCTGCAAATTTCCACTTGTCACCTAATACATAATACCTACCTATATTCATGTTGACTATTAATCACCCATAAACCAATTTAAACAAACTTTCTCACATGAAATGATAGCTTCTTTACAATATCGTATTCTTTTCATAAAAATACCATGAAGTTCATTTTTCTTCGTTTAATCAATTCCCTCACTCCTAAATAAGTTTATCTTGATTACTAAACTTGTAGAAATCAAATTGAATGAATTTTCACACATGAAATGATAACGCTTTCAAATACCGTATTCTTGCGTTTTAATACCTTCAATTTTAACATGTCATGTTTTACCTCTAAACTTCATCAAAACTTAAAACAAGTCACGAGGTAATGACCTACCTCTACACACACACAAATATAACCCTAACTGATCAATGTCAAAACATAGAATACGATATTACATGACTTTTCACTAAAATACCATATTCTTTATAACCTTTACTTGAAAGCTTTAAGTTGTATAAAATTTTAAATAAAATGAAAGCACAATAGGTCATGGACATCGATCGTTTATCTAAACTGTCTTGTGGTGTCTAGGCAAGTGTGTCTAGGCTAGTGGTTTTTAATTAGGCTCACGACTGTGGTTCCTTCCCACTTACCTGGCACTTACCTGGCCGCAATTGACGGTGAAGAGGCGATTTGAGGCTTCTAATGACTCATCGTTTAGACCTTAGAAATAGGCTAGTTGGCTTAAGAAACCCTAACAGCTAAAATACGGACAACTATACTCTTTTGCAAATAAATACCTTATATTTATAAAACCGTTTTCCTAAATGAGAAGTATTTATAGAACCTAAGCAAAGAGCCGCTATAACCCACCTTTGGGGAACCTGTTAGGGATAGTACGGTTCATCGTGCACCCGCAGGCTAGTAGTGCGAGATTCAGACCTCCGCAAAGAGCATTCGGTCTCGAAAGATTTAAAATACGACATTTAAGAAAAATGAGATTTTTGAAAATAAACCATTCATTTAAAAATTATTCATGTGCTAATATATATATAATTATCATTTAACACCTATTTTATCATAATATAAAGTTTCCACTTTTTCTGAAAAAATTACAAGATTAAAAGATACATTAAAATACCATGAATTTTAAATAAAACAATTAATACTTTTATTAGGATATATTCACTAGAATAACACAAATAAAATTCACACTCATTATAACTATAAAGACGAATAATAAATACTTGAGGTATTTTGAAAACTATACAATAATACTTTTTACATAAAACCCCCTCAAGTTTTATAAATTACAATAAGGCCCCTAACAAATATAGAACTTCAAATTATCTTCCTTTTAGTCTGACTCGGGTTAGAGTCTGACTACTTCTGACTTGAAAATGATTCAAGTCAATCTATATTCTTTTATCTTCCAACCCAATATGAATACATGAATCCATGAATCCAGTTAACAATCTATATAACTTGACCGAACCGAACCATGGATATTCCTTTTACATGTTTCCCAGTATTCCATTTACATGACTCTACGGTTATAACCGTTTCCTGATATCATGGTTTCGGTCGGTCAGTCAGTCAATCATGCAAACAATACAATTTTACAAGATAACAATACAAACAAAATATCGCGGGGTTTAAGGGGTAGATTGGTACGGAAAGTGATAAAGGTGGCACGAGATGGTAAGATTAAGACACCTAACCTGAATCCAATTGCCGTTGTTCCGGATTGTATAACGGAGCCTTGTACTTCCATTTGCCCTGGTCTCTAGCATACTGAGACCCCTCTCGTATACACTGGTATCCTTCTGTACCAAGCTACAACAACAGCATTAACACCATACTACTATAATATGACAATACTATACAACATTAAAGGCTACTCTCTGTCTATTTCTTCCCTATCTTTGGGACTTACCGAGCGACCTGTTCGCTGACGACATTCTATTTCTTTCTTCTTTGAATGTCGTCAGGTGCTTTGGACTAAGCTGAGATCGAGCCCACCGGTGAATACTTGGAACAGTTCCACGAAGACCCAGAGCTCTAGATATTGTACCTTGTTCTTTCCAGTATTTTTCATTTATTGTTATGCCACTGTTTAGGCATTGCTTTTTATTTCAGATATATTTTCTTTTCATGCATTGTACAAAGAATGTTATTAATAAAAGTTGTTGTTATTTCTACATCATTTGTCTCTTGTGATTTACTTTATATTGCTTAGTTACGCTTAGCGTATGTACTTCTGAGTATATACGTAGCGGGGCTCGTCGCGTCCACTTCGCCGTACACTGGGAAGCGGGGCGTGACAGTCCTCCTGCAATTACAATAATTGCCTTGAGAGCATCTATATCCTACAAAGATGAGTAAAAAAATGGAGAATAATTAGCGGTCGTAATTTAAGGATTCAGAAATTAAGAATTATTAAATCGAAATAACTTACCTAAATTATCTAACAATCAGGACTGTCATTTTCTCTATTCAAATTTAACAGACCACGGCTGTTTTCTCATTGTCTCACGTATATATATGAGATTAATGGAGAATAAGTACTATAAGAGGGAATTTCCTCCTATGGCGTCGAAAAAATACACCCTACATAATTTTTCCAACAATCGGCATCCATCATCATCATCTTTATCATCTAAGATGTGGATACACCAAATTTATATGATTCTATCGCTTTTTCGCCGTTGATTTAGTGGGTACAAAATTAACGATTTACCGACAATAGAACTTTTTACATTGCAAATTCAATGGTAAAAAAATGGTAGAATCACGTGAAATTTGATGTATCCACATCTTAGATAATAAAGATGATGATGATGGGTGCCAATTATCGGAAAAAATCGTGGAGTGTACTTTTTGAGGAAATTTTCTCCCATGACCTCTTTATATATATATATATATATATATATATATATATATATATATATATCATGGAGAAAAAAGGCCATAGGAGGGGAGTTCCTCCTATGGCGTCGAAAAAATACAACTTCCATCATTTTTTCCGACAATCGGAACCCATCATCATCATCGTTATCATCTAAGATGTAGATACACCAAATTTCATGTGATTTCACCACTTTTTCACCGTTGAATTAGCAATGTAAAAAGTTCTATTGTCGGTAACATAGTCACATAATTCGCGAATAATTCGCGAATTTTTTATCAGCCGATTAAATCTCCGAATTATTCGCGGTTGCCGAACGCGCCGAATTATTCGCGAATTATTGAAAAACAACGAACAATTCATAAAAACAGCGAATAATTTACAAAATCAAAACTCAGTGTCTCATATATAAATTTCTTGCTCGAAATCCGTCCCGAACATTTCCCGAACGCTTGTCGAATCTTTCCCGAATACCTGCCGATTTTTTCCGAATAGTTCTCCGAATCTGAATTTTTGACCTCGCCGAATTATACCCGAATCACGAATTTGTGACTATAGTCGGTAAACCATTAATTTTGCACCAGCTAAATCAACGGTGAAAAATGGTATAATCACATCAAATTTGGTGTATCCACATCTTAGATGATAAAAATGGAAGTGATGTATGCCAATCGTCGAAAAAAATCATGGAACATATATTTTTCCGACGCCCCAGGAGGAAATTCCCTCCTATGGCATCTTTCCTCCGTTAAAACCAACCCACCCACCCCCGCCCTCTCTCTCTCTCTCTCTCTCTATATATATATATATATATAAAAGAGGACTTTTTAATGACATGGTCTCTCTCTCTATATATGAGAGGACTTTTTAATGATAAGGACTATTCTATTTTTAATGATAAGGACTATTCTATTTTTAAGAGGAGAGATGACGCTTGTGTGCTGGCAATGGTTACACATAAAATTTTAAGTAAAAAATGAATAACAGAAACATGAAGTTAGATCTAGATCCATCAACTTAAGTCCTTGCTGGATTAGTCTTCGTTGATTGAAGTGTGGGCCATTATTGTTTTACTCGTTAATTATATTAATATTGTGAAACTATATTGATAGCGGTCGATGTTAGCTTATAAATGTTATATATAAAGTAACACAGTATGTGTATATAGGAAACGGGTTATTAGCTAGTAGATCATATAAGAATTGTCAGCTTGTTTATTATGTAGCCCAATCCGATTGTCAAATCGATGATCCAGTCCGTGCATCTTGTTTCATACATAAAGAGATGATTGTGTGTAAAAATTTGGCTCATTTGAAATGTTAGAGATCCATATGTATACCTTGTAAATGTTATTTTTTCTTTTTCGAAAACAATCAAAATTGAAATGTGTAAACAGTTACAAAATCTCAACAGACAAGATGACTCATTGTGGGACCCACATGTGTGCCTCCGCTTGCACTTCCTTCCATGTGATTAGCCCTTTTTTTTTTGTTTAACAGCTCTTAATTAATCCAGCAAATCCAAACTTGGACCAAATTTCCATCAACCCCCCACGCCCCCCACCCCCCAAAAAAAAAACTATTTAAACTCTCTCACCAAATTGCTCCTTTCACCACATTCCCTACAAAAAAAGAAGAAAAAGAAAAAGAGATGGCAGAACAAAGAGAAGAACTAAAACATAGCCTAAGCCTTTGCCCATCTCAAAATTGTTTCCCATTGAAGCTAACACCGTCTCCAATCTCAAGCATAGAAGAGGTTGTCGATGCAGGGGCTTGGTCCCCAGTTAGCACATTGTCGAGTTTGAGTGGAAAGAGAATCGAAAGGGACGAGATTAATGAAGGAGAAGAGGAAGGGCAAAACAATCCGAAGAAATTGCGGATGTCGTAAGAGCAGATCATTGTAGGTTTGGTTTCAGAATAGAAGAGCAAGGTAATTATTCAAGAAACGCCCACACGCCCCCACACTTCTTTTTACACCCTCTTGAGAACAAATCTAAAACAAGTCTATTTCCAACGGTAGAACCCGTCATAAAAATCGATCGATGGAATTAGTCCAGTGATAATAAATGAGAGACCATAAATTGTTGGCACCCCATAATCTTAATCAACCCACGGACGGAGGTTTTCACCGACAGAAATCTTCCCGTCAGTAAGGCTAATTACCCGTGGACAGTTTCCCGTCGCTAATGATGGTGTGTAATATTTATTACCAAAACTATAAAAGGAATTTATGACATTTGTGTTGGAATATAAAAACAAATCTCTCAGCCCTCATCATAATTTTGGAGTTTTGGTGCAGTGGAAGGGATATTTCACATTCTAAAAGTTTAGGTTACACCACTAGCACATTTGAACACGCGGTTTTTAAAAACAAAATTAAAAAAAAAAAATCATGGGCACTAATATTTTTTCTTTCTTTCTTTCTTTCAAAAATTATTATAGGACTAAGCTGAAGCAAACAGAAGTAGAATGTGAGTACTTGAAGAATTGGTGCCAGAAGCTAGCAGAAGAGAACAAGAGGCTTCAGCGGGAGGTGAAGAAGCTGAGAGCAATGAACTCAGATTCATCATCAAATCTTCATCAAATCAGTTTTTCCCCTGGAACAGCTCTCATATTTTTTTCACAAGGGACTCATTTTGAATTACTTATAAGGCTAATTAATTACTCTAAGACTTTGATTAAGATGAATCGATCTTTTTACAGTATTTTGTAAATTGATGATATCGCTGCTGGATGATCAATTATCTTACTTTGGGAGTTTGATTAGCATGTGAAAATTGTCTTTCAGGGTCTACTTCTGTAACTCTGTTTATTAATTGATCATATGAATAGAAGAAAAAAGAGTTGGCGATTCAAAAGAAAATGGCGGCATTGCAATTATTAATCTCTGGTGTGTAGACAAGAAAATGACTTTCTTATCTCGTAAATGCATTCCTCTATAAATAATAGTTTCCGAAATGATGTTTGTAAGAAGATCGATAATGGACTCAAAAAAAGCAGGTAGAGAAACGAACGAGACCCATGCATGGTCTTACGAACGACACTGCCTAGTTCATGAAAGCAAAAAACGAAACCTTTTTTTAGCATCCATTCTCACTTTTTCATTCATAAATTGAATGATCAAAGCTTTTATGTTCCGAACGAAGGCGTCGGTCATTTTCTCACCCCAGGTAGTTCCTTGTTCGCAAAATTACCGAATTTTGTGTGGTAGAAAGATTCATTGGCTGCTGATTCGTATCCTAATCGCGTTCGGTTAGTTTCGTATGAAACACGAAACGTATCTTACGAAACGATACGAAACATGAACAATTCGATACGAATCATAAGTCTGTATCAGGTTACTAATTTATCGGTCGATACATATTTTGTATCGTACGAAACGAAACGATACGAAACACACGATATGCTATTTAACCATTAAAATGCATAGCGGGTCGAATATTCAGGTTTAAAACCCGTTTTGTTATATCAAATTATTAACCCAGACCAGCTATTTAACAATTAAAATGCATATTGATGAGAAAGAGGAGTTCGTTAAGAGTGAAAATGATGAAAATAAGGAGAATGAAATTATCTCTTGTTATTCTAATGATAGCGGTTAATCAATTAAAGAAGATTGATATTTTGCAGCGTAAATATTGTTTAGTAGTGATATTTTGACAATTTGTTTGTGATGTCTTAGTTATGAATTATAAACTTATCATGCTTATATTTATGAATTATGACATATGGATGAATATTTTAGATTGTTTTGATATTATTTGGTTAACAAATATTGTATGAGTTTGTTTGATTTATATGTATGAATTTACGCAGTTGTAATTCCAAAATTTGCTTTAGCTCATATGTGGCTCTATGTTGCTAATTTGATCGTTTTTTAATTAGATGCTATGCATAATTACTTCGTTATTGTAATGGAAAATTTTGTTTCTTACGATACGAAACACGATACGATAAATAAGAAAACGAAACACGAAACATTTCACGATTTGACAACTTTGATCGGGCTATGACCTAGGAGCAAATAGAGTGAATATTAGGAAAAGGAGTTATTGAATTAACATGGAGATGAAAATAGAAAATTCATGGTCAAATATATGTTTTAACCAAGAAGATAAATCAAGTGATAATCGTTAAGCTGCACACATGCATATCGCATGCACATATTCATTCATGATTTCCCTAGCAGCATTAAACACACAGCATGCAAACCAATATCTTCTGGGGACAAAATGGCCACGTGACTTTTAATTGGACGACTCAATAGGTGAGGAAGTAAATGGATAATAACAACGATAGTTCCACATCCATATCCGGTATTTATAAAATAATCCAAGATAGACTCGACACCTATATCCCAATAATTACCGAACGGATAATAACTTTCATTTTTGATGAACGGATAATAACTTTCATTTTCGATGACCGTGTATTTGTATTTACATACACCAAAAGCCAAAAGCCGGATACAGATATTATGGAAACACCCTTGTCTATTTACCTGTCGTGTACCGGTATCCAAGTTTTAAATTCATGAATGATAGCCAAAAT
This sequence comes from Agapanthus africanus, assembly GCA_030015575.1. Lineage (NCBI taxonomy): Eukaryota > Viridiplantae > Streptophyta > Magnoliopsida > Asparagales > Amaryllidaceae > Agapanthus > Agapanthus africanus. The sequence continues at coordinate 23,960,409 of JASDDO010000019.1, forward strand.
TAGTGATTCTGAATCTAGCAGATATGGTAATTCCAATATTTGTTTCATGTCCGTATCAGCATCCAGCTTCAACCAGATACTAACAGAAGGTTTTTTTCATTTCTGATAACCTTATTAAGACCTATATCCATTCCGCATCTAATCTGTTTACACCCATATCGGTAGGATGAACTATCAAAAAATAATAACTTAAAACACATCAGAATTCATTATTTATTTCATACAAAATCCACAACCGACAGGGAAAAGTTTTCGATCAAAATCTATATCTAAATTTTATCACTCAATACATTCTCTATATCACAACACATAGCAAAAACTGCTAAAATGCAACCCAACACGTTTTCAAAACAAGTATATGTCCAGCTTTTACATTCCTATACTAACATGCTAGTCTTTTGCCAGGAAGAAGAATCAGTACTCACTCAAACCACAAAATGGCATTTATAACATACAATAAAAAGAGAGAGAAAAAGAGAAAGGGGGGGAAATTACAGATAAACCCCTGCAATTTGATGCTGATTGCTATTTGACTGATTCTTTCTATCAAGGGGGGTAAAAGTAGAGGAAAAAGAATGAAAACTTCCCTCCTCGGGCATTGCATAAAAAATAATAGATAATCGGCTCCAATGAAGTATATTATGTATTCAACCTCATCACAAGCCATGAGGGAAGTTGTTGATCTGCCCTTGTTCCAGCTTATCTTGGTTGTTTACTTTATAGGCGATCCGTATTCTCATGGCGAGCGCTTTCTGAATGCAAAATCAACGTTCAAGTTATTTTTAACTCACAAAATAATTGGTTGATGTCCAAATAAACACACAACTTCAACTTTTAGGTAATCAAGAAATTCAAAAGTTTTTGGGCATTTTTAGACTATGTAATAGAAAACAGATTTATTCTTTATAGTAGCTAAATTGCCAAAAAGAGAAAAACCTGAAAAAGTTTTCCGCTGTCAAAAAAACCCATATCCAATGAATCTTGTCAGAAAAAACCTCTCACAAACTTTTCCACTGTCAAAAAACCCATGGCTGCAATATCTATATAGTTTCCTGCAATATCTAGTTAGTTGCATACATATTGCAGGAGCTATACAGTTTCATACATTTGGTAGGAAGCTATACAGTACAGATCTACAACTAACTAGATATTGCAGAAAATTATAAAGATATTGCAGCCAGGGGTTTTTTTTATAGCGGAAAAGTTTGTCAAGGTATTTTGGCAAGAATCTTTAGGCCAGGGGTTTTTTGACAGCGGAAAAGTATGTCAGGTTTTTTCTTCTTTTCTTTTGGGGACAATTTTCCCTTATAATATAACATTAGAGGAGCAATTAATGTTTTTGCAATAGCTAAGAATAATCCCGAAAGATGATTTACAAACAATTATTTGTCACCGTCATTCTACAATTGCACTCTGATTTCTTACACAGAAATACATTATCTAAAAGAGAAATGACAAATTTAGTGTATTAATTGATAGCATACATAATCGGCAATGGAAAAAAACAATTAGAGTTTCTAGGACCAAATTGAAATAGAGAATAACGGAGGACAAAGGTCATAAAAGGCAGTCAAAAGGTCAACTCTACACCATTATATTGGGCCGATAGGATCCCTTTATCTTGATCTTCAGCGTCTACAACTTAGTCACAAATTTCATGTAATTTTAATATTTTCCACCCATTAATCTAGTGGCTGCAAAATTAACGGTTCCAATATTAGAACTAATATTAGAACATTTTTCGTCACTAGATCAATGGATGAAAAGTACTAATGTCACATATAATTTGTGTAATGTTTACACACCATGAAGATCAAGATAAACGGTGTCAATACTCTAATCATTGATGTAAGGTTGACTTTTGACCGCCAAAGTAAAGAATTTCCCACCTATATTGCCTTTGACCTCCATCATTCTCAAAAATAAACTAAAAGAAATTAGTTTGAATATGGGAACTAAGACAACCAACCACCATAAGCTACGGTATGAAAGTTAAGACTAATAAACAAAGCCATACCTGACCGTGCTGGCTATTTGTGACGGTTAGGATTTGCGTAATTGACCCAGAGCCACTGGCCAGAAGAGTGCTGCCGCTAGCTGGGTCCAAATGCAACTGAACAAACTGTTGGAAAAACAACCAGGTTTTGAAAATATTACGTTTCAAAAATATATATATAAATTAGTCAGACATTAAGTGCTTTTAGTCTTGATGTGGAGTATTCCTCTCTAGGAGAAAAAGTGAAAAAAAAAGGTCAATAAATGATATGGAGTTTAATAAATTGGGAAACCTAAAGCAACAGCTAACACAATATCAACAACATATATAATTAAGAATTTCATTCAAGGATACATCAAGTCAATTAAAAGTAGTGACTAACATAAGCATTAAAACGCTGTATATCTGGGAAGTATGCACACTGATACCTTTGGAACCGCAGCTTGAAAAATGAAATCTGTGTATGAATTTGAGGACATGTTTGTAAATGTAGCCTGAATAACAGTGACTTGTGGTTTCCCTAGAGGTTTTGTAAAACTGAACATAATCTTCACGGCACTGTTTTCGAAAGCAGTGATGGATGGAAGAACTGGATTTTCTGCTGCAGTTAATAAGAAATTCATAACATCAATGGTGTGCTAATTGACCTTTGCAGGATATAAATTTATAAAACTACCATGTTCGACATCAAAAGTGCCAATAGGCCTTTGCAGGATTATAAATTTATAATATACTATATTCACCTGGAGCAGACATGGGCAATGATATGCCATCCAGTAAATCTATTACTGGAGCAGCAGAGTGAGGAGATTTAATTTTATCTATTGACACTTGAGAAGACAATGAAGAAGCTGTGGAAGAAACGGTTGACAATCTATCCAAGGAAGCAACTGATCCAATATTGATGTGGTTAGTGGAAGCAGTATTTGGAGTGGGCACATTATTCTGTGACGGAGATGTTCCAATTGATAAGAGATCCATTAGAATATCTGTGCCCCCGGCTGGCGCCACACCTAAAAGCAAAAGTTCCATTAAACCAATCAGTTTGGTTTGTTGAGATGCAATAATTTGTAAAGAAAATACAGCATTCCATAATTTACTGAATTTTGTATTCTTGTGCAGATGGAACTAACGCGTAGCTTAAGCAGCATCTATAGTGTACAGAAGAATAAATTAAATGTCACCCCCGTTTTTGGAGACTACTAGCAATAATTATAAAATAAGCTACATTTACCGCATCCCAGGAAACATCACAAGGATATGTGAGCATGCATAACGACAAGGCTAGTTCACATGCAAAGTTAAGGTTAACAATAATGGTTACTGACTTCAGCCGGAAAAGTCAAATTCCAATGAAAGTAGGGAGGATTCGAAAAGGGAAGCCTAAGAACATTCCCACCATCATTAAATATTATTACATGGAACCATTCATCATCTATCAACTGGAGAACAAAATATTTTGATTTGCAAAGCATATATAACATTTTGACTGAACATGTACAGTATTGTGCCTCAAGATAGTTCTGATAATAATAATCAGGAGACTAACTTCTTTTGTAGTTATATGATGCAGAATTACAAGTGTTTTTGAAATTCATGTACACAGTTGAATTATAAAGAGATCGCAAGTGAAATGTATTATCATTTGAACATATTCAGATCAAAGGTCCTAAATCATGAACTTCTATCATATATCCTCATGTTTGTTAGATGTATATAGTGGAGAGCAAGTTGCACATATGAAGGATTAAATGGTTACAGTTGAAAAACTGTCCTAAAAAGCGCAGCCAATATTACATTCACACATTCAGCGACCATGTAGCATGGATTTGGATATGGATACGGGACGTGGATAAGCAATTTTCCAAACATAAGGATACAATTCATTTGGATATGCTAACTGTTGTGTGTGGGTGAGGAAAGTGTTTATGAGATGGCAGCTTATTCTAAGAAATGGGGTGTCGCCTAAAAGTTAACTTTTCATGGTGTTTTTCGATGATCGACACCGTTCAACTTGATCTCCATGATCTAGATCTTACGTATACCAAATTTCAAATGTTTTCGATAATCTTTACCCACGCATCGGATGGTTGCAAAATTAACGCTTTTCCTATATAGAACATTTGACAAAGCTATATCGATGGGTAAATGTTATCAAAATTGCATGAAACTTAGTGTACCTATGTTTGATACCTTGGAGAACAAGATGAACGGTACTGATCATCCATAAAATAGATGAATATTTAAATTTTATGGTGACATCATTTCTTAGAATAGGCCGCCCACCTCATAAACACTAACCTCTCTCTCTCTCTCAGACTTTTTTCATTAGGTAGTGTTAAAAAGTACACCCTCCACCATTTTATTCGACGATCGACACCGTCCATCTTGTTCTACATCGTCTAATATGCCGATACACCAAATTCCATGGATTCTTACACTTTTTCACCGTTGATTTAGTGGGTGCAAAATCAACGGTTTACCAATAATAGAACTTTTTACATTGCTAAATCAATGGTGAAAAGATGTTAGAATCATATGAAATTTGGTGAATCGACATATTAGATGGTGAAGAGCAAGATCAAAGGTGCCGATCGTCGAATAAAATGGAGGGTGCACTTTTTTGGCGCCACAATGAAAAAGCGTCCTAGGACCTCTTTTCTACATTATATATATATATATATATATATATATATATATATATATATGTGGGGGGGGAAGTGATCTATTGCAAACCGGTCCATATTTTTTTAAAATCGAGAACTCTCGATCCATGACAGATTTGAATGATCCGAACCGTTCAAGTTGATCACTCTACCATCCTGTGTATGTGTATGAAAAATGAAAGGATTTGAAAAGCTCTAACACCTGCATCGAATGGGTGCAAAATGAACATCTTTTAATATAGCAACATAAACTTCATCCGATACATGGGTTAAAGATCTTCAAATCCTTTAAGTTTTCACACATACACATAAGGGTAGGGTGATCAACTTAAACGGTTCAGATCGTTCAAATATGTCGTGGATAGAGAGTTTCCGTTTTTAAAAAACGCAGACCGGTTTGCAATGGAGCGCTCCCCCACACACACAGAAAAAGGGATATGAGATTGCAACCCCTTTGCCAAAAAGTGCCTCCCGCCTCAATACACCTACCCCATGTATTTCACCGATCCAAACCGATCATTTTGATTTATGTATTATGAAACCCGTATGTACAAAAAAATCAAGAGATTTAAAGATCTATAACGCATCCATCAAGCGACGGTATTTTTCCTACACCGATAAGCCGTTAATTTTTTTATCCGTTTGATGAACGCGATAGAGATCTTAAAATCATGAGATATTTTGTAAATAAGGGTTTTATGATATGTAGATCAAGATTGTTGATTTGGTTCGGTGAAAAACATAAAGAATATGTGTATTGAGGCGGGGGCACTTTTTAAAAAAGGGGCCGCCACCTCATATCCCTTTTAAATGTTATCATAATAGAAAATCTAACCTAAAATCACAATTGTTTGTTAGTTTTGATGCATCAATAGTTGATATTGTAGTCATTCATATATGCTGTTGTATACATATAAAACGTAATATAAGTTTTAGGATGTGCAAAAAAAGAGTTCAACGAGCATCCTCGAAGAATCCGACATGGATAGGACTTCGATACGGATACATCTCGTCAATGATTTCGTGCAACATAGTAAACAGCACCTCCTGTAAAGGAGTAATCGAGAATATCTAATAATAGCAAGTGTAAGTTGAAATATCACGAGAGCGTAATGGTTTTTGAAAGGATAGCCTAGCTACGTTCATACTTAAGGATTTGCCAACTTATTTATTTTAGTAAGTCCATTCGGGCAGGGAAGACTGGCTTCAGTAAAAATTGATTATTTTTGCACGCATCATATAACAAGATAGTAAAATTCTCTAATAATTCATTTTATGTGCAATGCACACCCCCAATAAAGTAGTATCGCCTTAAACATCAAGAAATTTGTATTTCTATTTTCACCAGAAATACCTGATGAAGGACTTGCTAAATCGACACCCAACAGGTCATGAAGAAAATCACTGGTAGATGAACTGGGGACTGGAGCGTCATCAGAACTCAAGTCAAGCAAATCCACCAAAGGAGCAGCCGGTGGTTTCGAGACACCATTTGGAACATTAAGTGGTGTTCCAGATGACGTGGGCTTGGGAGTTTTATTATTGGCAGAAAGGGTTTCCTGAGACGAGCCAGCTCTCTTTGCAACATACGCTGCCTCATCAAGCACTGGCATCCTCTCAACCAAAGATGATCTGTGCAATAAAGATACAGAAAATAAATCCTTGAGAGGCCATTAGGAAAAGGAAACTAAAATGGAAGGTGCCAAGGTGGATAGTGAATCTGTTACTTTATGTCCTGATGTTTCTGTATAACAGAATTGAACTCAATTGATCTTTGCTGTAATTCTAGCTCGAGGCTTCCCTTTTGCTGCATTATCAGCTCCCTTATTCTCCTGTGTAGTCAATAGAAAAATTCCCTCATATTTTGGAAAAGCAAAATATAAAGAGAAAAAACATGTTCTTTCTGTCTGTGTGTGCGCGTGCGCCGCGCGTTCGGAAAAGAAAAATTAGAGTGTGTGTAACAAACTCCCTAGAGACATTGTTGGTGATCTTTATCAAAATTTCACGGAAAGCTAGTCAGATATAAACACAAGGGGCTTGAATACAAAAGACAGTACATTCAAGCCTTAAAAGATAATTTTGTTAATTGAATTTGGGTCATAGTCACGGGAGTCATGTCCGTCTAGAAGCGATAAGGATCACAAATTTCCACTGGTAATAGAAGCATGACAGCTCTATAGTCCTCATAATAAGATATTTAAATCCATCTTTAATAAATTAATCCACACAGCCCACCTCAATGGAATCTACATTGCCTAACAAAGGTCCTTTTATAAAACTTTTAGGTCCAGCGATTACATTACACGTTAAAGCTATTTCGTTTGCTCATTACCTGATCCCTGTAAAGTACAAAAATTTAAGAACAGCTCAAGTTATTGGAGTATTTAAAAAAATATAGTTTCTCATGCACAACATTACAGGTAACATTTTGCATGTCTTTTTATATGCACACATCTTTTTCATGAACCCCATAATATGTTTAAATTAGTTACTATCCTCAGAGAAACATACATCTAGTAAGTGAAGATAGAAGAGAACTGAAGTAGTCTAAGGGGGGAAATTCAAATTCAAATACATGTGTTGAAGAAAACATTATATACATCAAACCCACTATGTACCTGGAAAGGAAAAGAATAGAGAGACAATATAGAACATAGAATGTGATGAAACCACTGGGTAACGCAATAGAAAACACTTACTCTGTGACAAGGGGAAAACGAGATGAAAGTTTCAAAAGAGCAATCAAACACATTGCTCGAGTTGTTATATCTGAAGAGTGATGTTTTAAGGCAAGCTCCACTAAATCCACAGTATCTGATTCTGTCACCTGCAAAATAAAAAATATGAGTCATATTAAAAGCCAAATGAACAACATAGGTGATAGGTTAGCAATATGCTTTAACAATTTACCCAAAATATTGGGGAAAAAAGGATTTCTCGTTTGTACCTACAGCATAATCATCTATTTAAAATAGAATACAAATGGCAATAATTATCAACACATATAGTATAGAAATACAGTGCCACCAGAAACTTCAAATTAACAAAAGTTGACAATGTAGAGATATATAATAATAAATAAGGTCTGTTGTATTTACTAAAAAACAAATAAGGTATGCTGTTGCTTGATATAAGATTTGATATATCCCATTTTTAATTAGGTTGAAGTTTGATTGACTCGCTTTTATTTATTTATTTATTATGACAAGCATTGTGGGCCTCACTGCCCTAGAATCAAAATCACAAGATATGACAGACACAACTAATCACAAATTACCTGTAATTTGACATAAATCATTACATTTTTACGAATGTTTGGTTTCCTATGAAACCTGCCTTAGCAATTAAAGTTGTCAATGTATAGGGCAGACCAAGCTGGAGTACGGTATGGGCAGACGGAATTTCCGGTGGATCGGTGAAATGCGTAGAGACAGGGTTCTTCCTGTCAAGAATCACATGTCTAGTCTCTTTTTGGGTCCAGATGCTACGTTATAAATACTTTTAGCATTTTGCAATACAGATAGGATGTGCAGTCTCGCCCACAAATTTTACTAAAACGTGTCCCATAAAGGAAGAATGTAAAAAGCATAGGTTCACAAGAATAAAAGCTATAGTTTACTTACATACCATGTACCAATATCTTGACAGTCACGAAAGGGGTTTATGAAGGAAATTTGGGAACTGGTTCAAATGAAACTCCTACTCGGATTGCAAGGAATTCATCAAGACAAACAAAGTATAGTTCAGGTTCCGCTGAAATTTTCTTTCAAAAGAAAATCATGCAGTAATCATTTGAAAGAAAGAAGAAAAGAAAAATTAAGTGTAAACAAACAAAATTCCAGCTTTACCAGGAAGCATAGGAGTCGATTGAAAATATAAATCAGAGTTAGGCCCAAAACAAGTTTCTGAGGCATGGATCGTTATAATTTTATAACCTGGCCATTTACTTTCCTCTAATTTGGCAAAATATATAACAATGCTGGAGAAGAATGGACTTACTGTCATTGGTTCCTCTCCTTCCAGCATTCCAGTACTATTGACCAGCATCTCACCATATTCACCAATGCACCACACAGCTACCCGAACTAAAGTTTCCTGCAACATTGAGCAAGGCAATCTAGTTAAGGGAATAAAACATCATGCACGACCTATTTCACATCAATCACTAAAAAATGTTGAACCACCTGTTCTGATGCTGTTTGGAATAGCCTGTAAAGTGATCTGACAGTATATCCTTGGAGATCAGGTGCATTACTTATCACAACTATAAGAGCATGCCACACATCATCCTTTACATAATTTCCCGCCTGTGAAAGCATACACTGTAATTACTAGGATAGCTGGATCAATTAATTATGCATGTTAAGTATTGTATAATATGAAAATTTAACATAAGCTCCAAATTCCAATAGTAATCTTAGTCATCATAGATTAAATTTTCACCAATCTTGCAAAAGCTTATGTTAATTGTGTGTGAATAAATTATAAGATGCAACATATAAACATAGATGTTTTATGTTCTTGAAAAAGGACTTCATTTTACATATTAGTATAAATCCAATCACAGATTAACCAGCATAACATCCCAAGTTGGACAGTTCAGTACCATCTTAGAGACCGTATTCAAGCTTTAACTAGAATAACTTCAAAATGTCCTACCTCAGATAAGACTTTTAGCATTTGGTCGATATACCATAGCTTCTCAGGAGAAAACCTATTCAAATAAGCAACAAACAGATTAGGCATAATAGTAAAAAATATAATGACAAATCTCAAGTATTTAACGACTCAATGAGATGGAAAAAGGTATAAATTGATATAGCCCTAAAGTTAGAGTATGGCATTATAAATCCATCACCTTGACAAGAGTCTGGCATTACAAATACATCACCTGCTACTTATAAATGCAGTTATTTTATTATACCTCACTCTAGATTATGAACCAAAACCTCCAGGACAAACTTATAAGACCGCACAATTAAAGAATAAATTGCATTTAACCTCCTTTAACTGTAGGGTGTTGCACAGTTATCATCCCTCAAATATATTATCAGCACTTATACGTCCCCTTATATATGATATTATGGTTGATGCCTGGTCATGACGCTCCTAAGAGGGGCATAAGTCGAAAAAAATTTACTTGAATGGTAATAGGTGCCTGATCTTGGTAGATGGAGTTTTATGCAATTATCTTTAGAAAGAAGGAAAGCATATTATGTATACAAAATCACAAATCTTATCCCCTATGATTTCTATGGCTATAACTTAAACACCAAAGTGCGCCTACATTGCCTTCCTCCAATATTGTCCCCTTGAAAAGTTACTTCATGAAGAGGAGAAGAGGATATTAGCAAGAAGGCAAGAAAAGGGTTCAGGTGCATACAAAGAGTAGAGAGCAGCAGAGATAGATACACTATATTCACTCAAACGACAACAATTTTCGATTCTCATTTATCAAATTTTGAAAACTCTGGTTGCACATGGCCATTTTATATGAAACTTAATGAAAAGAATAAAAAAAATCCCAACACAGTTTAAATTAGAAGAGAAAAAAACCTATACTCCTTTATCAAATTGAAGGCAGTAGCGACTCAAACCAACTCTACTTAATCAATACTATCTAAAATGTAATCACGATCGCTGGGGTTGTTTTCTCACATTTCTTTCAGATTTATAGATAGCCAATTTTCAAATTCACTAACAGGTTCTACATCAATGGATATTTTGTAAGCCATTCAGCACTTCTATGATCCACCTTATTAGTTATATTAGAAACTTGCACATCTTTAGCAAAAAGTGATCCATACAAATGTGTCCCTACTCCATTGTGCACTAATTAAAACATGTTTACAATAGTTAGACGATCATTAAAAAAAAAGTTCTTGTTCATTCTATATTCTTATTTCTATCCTCGTATCTCTTTGTGCCTTTCCTTGCATAAATAATGACCCTCAGTAAAACAGTGCACCATTAAATAGGCTTTAGTTTAAGTTCAGAAAATTTTTCACCTCAGTTCTTATTTTAATCAGTTTTCTTTCTGCCCTAATTCAATCTGCAACTCAGATTCTAATAGAAAAGCCCAAGATGATGTAATTTTCACAGATACATGGGGATGGGCTCTTACCAAGTAAATTGAACCCTAAAAATGTTGATATTTGAGATTAACAATGACATGATTATGCATTTAAAATCAAATGGCAATAAAATAAATAAGTAGAGCACTGCATGTACTCATCCGGTAAATGAGATCCAATAAGAAAAGCAGGTAAATTTCAACTTACTTTTCAACAATTGAACAGATTTTTGCACTAAGTTCTGCTTTGAATTCTTGATCGCTAACTTCCAGATAGTCAATAAGTTCTTTTGTCAATTGCTTCACATTGGTGTCATTAATTAAAAGAAAAACAAGTTCCAGAGCTCTTTTCTGTATTGATGCATCAGAATCCTGCAATTTGAATATTATAAGTTTTATTTATCAATTATAGCAGAATGATGTTCAGCTATAGTGTTTAATTCAAAAAATTTTAAAAAAAAAATTACCAATAACAATAATAACAATAAGTACAACCAATAAGCCATTTCCAAGAACTTCAGATATAAAATAATAAAGGCTGTGGATATATAAGGAAAAAAACCAAGTGCTCAAGCAAAATATATGAGAAAGAAGGGCAAGCGTGAATAAACCAAACTCTATCCAATCTGCTGGATATATAATTCAAACAAAAAACACTATCAAGCATGAGCTGATGTTGTATATATTGTATGTGCGATGATGGTTCACAATTATTTTCATAAAACTGCCACAATGATGCAAGAAAAAGTTTTTAAAGATGATAGTTAATATGAATAATGCAACAGTCATAGAACAACAATGACATGATTATTGGTGAATGAGCAATAATTAATGCTCCACGGTTAATACCATCTTCATCACTATATACTGCAGAAAGCATTTTACAAACAACCCATGCGGTAGGTAGATTGAACTGGAAAAGCTGAAAGATGAGCAATCTTCAGCATCAAACTTTTACCTACCTCATAGAGTGGATTGTTCTAAACAAGAAGCAATACATGCCTGCCCCTGCCTAATTCAGATAACCATCTATAACTACAAGGGTAGAATATAATGTGATTTGACCGGTTTATAAGTTTAACATGGCCCACAGGACAGACCACAACAAGATAAGTTTTTGGTTAGCTCTTAGGAAATGAATCAAACCATATAAGTGAACCATTCCTATTTTATTTTTTCTATTTCACTAGGCACAACCACACAGCATTTGATTTATTAGGAGAGAGAAAAGGAATAAGAGAGAAGATATTTTGGTGAATGAAATGGACGAATAGGATGAGTCCTATCCCCCTCTTTATATAGGCAATGCCAATTTACAATTACATCCCCTCCTTTCTACTGATTACATATAACCGACTATTCTAGAAGACTCTATTCTAACACCAACAAAATTATTCTCTATCTCCCGGATCTCAATATCATGTCTTCATTATTGTGACTATTTCTTCATAATGGAAACAAGGACAGATAATTATGAATAAAAGATGATTATAGAGGCAAGTACCTTGACACACTCTAAAATAGTTGCTCTGTGCCGCTGCACTGCTTGAGAATCAACTGCAACAGCCTTCATTAGCATGTTGAGTGCAACATATCTGAAAGAGTAATGAGAGGACAGCCGCCTTAAACTCAATACGAACAGATAAGCAATTAACATGAAAACAAAAACTCTATTTGGAATACAATCTCATATACATTATGTACGGGCAATGAAGAATGTAAATATACAATTTTCGAAGGCAACAAAATTACAGCGATCACCAGATTATAGGGTATGAGTATTGAAACATGTGTGAACAAGACAATGAAAGTATCAAAGTGCAAAAATCTAAAAATAGCATGGTTAAGAATACAGCATTGAAACTGAGAATCATAAAACAGAAACCAGTGAGGCAATCATATGCAGATATACAATAATACATGCACCAGAATCTTGTTTGACTTAGGCGATAATATATCCGGTTGGAATAGATTCTCTAATATAGATACGGTTTTATTCAAATAATTCAGATACTGATACTCCAGATATCTCAATACTAATACATAATACGGATCTTCAGACACAGTTGCAGTTAAATATAATTTCTAGTTAATATGTTTTTTTCTGAAAAGTATATATTAGTCTGCACATATTATATGCCCTAAAATTTACGCAATAGAAAAACATTCATACATATCATTTTATCATGTTTTTTAAAAGATATGTTTAATATGCTAACCTATGGAATATAGTTGTTAACATATTACTTATTCATACTACTTTGCTTGCATGCATGATTGTCCTTATTAAAGATATTTAGTACTCATATAACTAGTATTCTTATTCTCTTTGGCTGTGCATCAGATTTATGCACTTTTTCCCCTCTGCATTCACATTTTCTTTATATTGTATCTATTTTATACTCCAATTCATATCCATATCCGATTATCTGTTACTCTCATGTCTGTTTCATAATCGTATTCAATTATGTCAAATACAAATATGAATTTTATTTTGAACTGTTTTCCTATTCACGACAACGTAATGCTCATATCCACTCCGTATCCAAACCAAATGCACCCCTTTGTACAATGCCTGGGCATTTCAATGATACTAGAGCATATAAGGTCTGGACACAGTAAGAAAAGTTAAGCACTGCAACTTGAAATGTAAGCCTGCCAACTAAAAGTGCATACAGCATGTTGCTGTAGGACAACTGTTAATATGGCCACAAGTAACCTGACTAAAACTTTCATCTCCAAACACTGGGCATGCTGATATACATAATCTTTTATTAAATGAAATAGAAAGAGCAACCTGATATTGTTGTCCCGGTTTGACAAAAATCTACCCAAAATATTGATTGCGAGCACTCTCAGTCCGCTGGTTGCTTCAATACCCATTATTGTTTCAACACATTCATAAAGAATAGCATTCCCAGCAATTTTGTTTGACTCGGTCTTTGTAGAAACCTGATAGTAAATTTTATACAAAACTCCTGAGTATGTAAAAAGCATATCAAAACAAACTACAAAAACATAACGTTTCAATTTAACTAAATCAAATAACATAGCTCAAATTGTAATCTATCAATGGCTGTCATGAAGAGAAACAAGACTTACCGAGTAGCAAATGTTTCATAAGAATAATATGGAGAGTTGAAGACAATATGATATGGAAACAGTGTGAGAGAATAGAAACAGTTAGAAGCAATTAGCTTACATGATGATGCAGCCAATATATTAAGATAAAAATATGTACGTTGTTGGAATCATAAGCAAAATAATAAAATTTCGTTGATTTACCTTAATACAGCATTTACACTATGGATAAGAATAGAAGAGAATAATGCATTTCTACTCTTGAAGTTTAGAATCGGTGAGTATGTGGTTTTTACAGTTCCTATCACAAATACCAAAATACATCAAGTACTCTAATCTATTGCATGAACTAATGATCAGCTTCTAATTTTCTATAATACATAATTGAGAAAACGGTGACTATTACAATTACAAAACTGTGACTAGTGTACCGGACAACTTATTCCTTTCAGGAGCCCATGCATTAATTATCTTAATTTATATATCTACATATGGATGTGCTTAGCAAAGGAGTATAGCTCATGCGGTAAAACTTTCCTCTCCAAAGTGTGGGGTCACCGGTCCAAGGGGTCACATCCAAAAAAATGCATATGCATGTGCTTAAAATTTGATGACCTAATGCATCTTATTTTAGAACACATCCTTCACCTGATCACCATCAACTTACAGGACACTCAAAAGTATGGTGTGCGCATAGTTTTACTACAGTTCGTTCTAAAATCTTCTGAAATACAGTTATAATTTATTGAATGCTAGTCAAAGTAACTCATGAATCCCCAATTTCCTCGATAGCACTCAATTAATTTAACACTTTACTGGCTTGATATTACTGAGAACCAAAAGAGAATGGAAAACAAATTCTCCATACAAGTATTCTAGAAGAAGCACAGACTTTTAAAACATTCAAGTGTCATGCAATGTAGTTTTGGTATTTGAACATATTAATTCAGGTTTTCCACTATGAATGGTCAGTAGTATGTCTTTCCAAAATTTCGACTAGCAAACTTTTTATTACGCAAAGAACAGAAAGCATTTACATGAGGGTCAGGTTTTCTGTATCTTCATGGATAGCAGTGAACAATCAGCCATTGAACGAAATCAAAATAAAATGAAATTCATTCATTGTGAAGTTGTATATTGACTAAAGAAAATATATCAGGAACCTTACAAAACAACAATAATGACATTACTTTAACTTTGAATTTGAAGAGAAGATCGAGGAGTCATTTTTTTAGCCAGTACTTTTGAAGCAAATAGTAAAAATATGGTTGGTTCAAAAATGCAAAATGAAATAGAAAAAATGGTAGCTTCCAAAATGCAAAAGGACAAGCATATAAAGAACCTGACCTGGGCAAGAATATCGTTCATATATTCACTAGAGTCGGCATCACCTTGTCCCAACATCCTCATCAACTTAAGGACTCGAATATGTAAAAAAGGGTCTGTAATCCCAGAAATGTCATATTCAGGTGCATATGGACTATTTGATACATTCTTCAGTATGCGAACCAGACCCTCTGTGCAGTTCTATAATCATGGTGAAAAATTATTCCTTGTAATAAATTACAATAAAAAAATAACACTATAAATAAGAAAGTATACTTTCACATTATGTATACAGTCATAAAGCCAATATGGAAAATCAGATGAAAGAGCAATTAATATCAAAAGTTCATTTCATTATACATTCAATTCTCTAATGAAGCCGCATAACGTAAAAGAAGAGAAGGGAGATAATTCACCGGCTGACAAAGAAATGGTTTAGGGTTCTGACTTCTGCCCTCGACTATTCTTCAGAAAATACCCAAAAAGAAAAGAAGCTAAATGCCTCTAACAAATAATTCTGAAGCACCATTTTAGAACGGCTAAATTTCAATATATTGCAATGAGCTTAATTTTTTTCCGATAAATATGATTGCAAATTAATCTATGGACTTGTACCACGTTTCTCATAATAAATGGCATCCATCATTGCATCCTTTGTCTCTTTTAGTTTAAGAGACTTATTGCTGTAACATGCTAATTATTTCCCAAATATGTCTATGATCTTCTTCCATAGCTTCCTTGTGTTATTCCTTTCTTTTTGTTCTCCCATAGAGTTGCTTCAGATTTCAATCAAGTCCAACTTCGTTCTTAAGTTTATTTCTTTTTGTTGCAAGGGAAGAGCCTGTGAAATCTTTATTTGCAAGCACAAGAGACAGAAGAAAAGAGCTAGCAGGTGCTGTGTGAGGTTCACAGCAGTTTGCTGAACCAAGGGAGGTTGAAGACTTGGGTGTCCTGGTTTTCCCTTTTTTGAATCAAGTGTTTAGACAATTTGAATGGAATGATACCTTGAATTTTAATCTTTCTTGAAGGACGTTGTCTTACTTCGGTCTTAGTTCTTATTTTCTATAAGAAAATTTAAAAGTTGTCATTGCTTAGGTTGATTCCCGTGCTAATGCCACCTCTGGTAATGTGAAAGATTCTATCAAGCACGTTTGAATAGCCATAGACCACATCACAGACAAAGAATTGTTCGGTATCTAAAGTGCATCACCTTAACAGCTCGCTAACATGTGTTAAAAGCTGCATTTGTCACCGTCTCATAGCTATTAATTTGTTTGAATATGGTCAGATTTTAATCTCTAACAAAATTTTTTAGGTAGGTCTAATATTGATGATATAGTATGTGCGCCCATGATCTTCAATTAAGGACCTAAAAGAAGTTGGAAGTAACGACCTAAAAGAATTTGGAAACTTGGATATTTATGGTCTTCTTCCTCCTCTCCTAAGCTCCATCCAGAACCTAAAAATAAGTTGGAAATAGCGCATAAGGGCACAAAGAATAGCAGCTAATTAGCAACAAAGGTCTCCATAATCGCATAAGCAAGTGTCATTGCCATAATTGATAAGTGCCTCCACATTGGCTGACCAAGAAGATGAAAAGTTTAGTTTAAGGTATTTAGCTGAATACTGTATAAAAGTTAGGTGGGATTTGTTATTGTTGCAAAACAATGAAAAGGGGTATAAAGGTAAAAGGGATCTTTCCATCAACAATGTATGGCATTATAATGAAACAACTTGAGCATGTGGTACTTATTATCAGTTTATAAAGTTTAAGGTATTTATGTGAAACATTGTAAGTTCATGTTATTTAAGTAGAATTAACCATTTAGTTGACACATATGAGCATTATTCAATTTCACTATCTACATAATGTTTGGCCACTCCACTAGCATTTTATAATGGAAGATTGATTATTATTTAATGGAAAAACTTCAAATATTTGCTGATGGAAGTCACTGTATAAGAATAAAATAACTGTGCTTGATATTTATTATTTAAAGTTAGTGATGTAAATCTAATAGCATACACTATTCAAGATGTCAAGAAAACATTCATGTAACTCTTCAAGTACAGGAAGCATCATTTATTTGCAAACAGAAAGAGTAGTTAAATAGACCATGATATGCACAGTACCTTCCTTAAATATTCTAGAGCCTCTGGGCTGACTTTGCATAAATCTGTACAGAGCTGGACTCCAGATATAAGAACTCCGTGATGTTTTTCTTTAAGTAACCCAGCAGCAGGACTCGTAAAATTTTCTGCCAAGTCTGAAACTTTTCTTATAATCCTTATAGAACATAATGCAGCCTAAAAA
Organism: Agapanthus africanus; assembly: GCA_030015575.1. Lineage (NCBI taxonomy): Eukaryota > Viridiplantae > Streptophyta > Magnoliopsida > Asparagales > Amaryllidaceae > Agapanthus > Agapanthus africanus. The sequence continues at coordinate 23,977,865 of JASDDO010000019.1, forward strand.
CAATATAAAAAAAACCAGCTTTAAACACTGAAAATGATAGTAAATAAGACAATAGAAAGAAGAAGCTTAATTAACATCTTAGGAATAATAGATAGCATTCCGGCAAAAAAAAATATTTGGTAGAAATTCATAGCCCAAAGCATCAGTATATGTAGACCAACTTCCTATACTCTGTTAAACTACTCTAGCTTCAAATATAAATATCTGTGTCTTGATGGGTAATGCAGCTATGCATCATAAAGTATAGTGACATTCTCAGCATCCTTAGACTGAGAAGTGACTTAGGTATAAACAAGAGCTCTAAAGATCGATAACCCTATACGGGTTAAAGATACACTTATTTGAGTTGAATTGCCTAGGAATTGTTCAAGAGAACATGCTGTCTATGTTAATTGGCATGTTTAGAATGGGAGCTAATCATCAAGTTCGTGATAAGTTCCTTCACGAAAAAAAATCAAGTTCATGATAAGTTCACTACATTATTTCTCACCATTAAAAAAAGACCATGTATAGGCAAGATGTAACTCCAGTTTGTTCTTAACTAGAAATAAACCAGAGATTGCAGAGGCACACATTTTAAGCATACAATCAACAATAAGTATAAGATAAAAGCTCCACCATCCCAATCAAACAGTCAACTTATAAATGGTTCCCGCGGTTCTTAATGTAATCAAATTAGAATTACATTTTTGATCGTTTTAGTTAGACTTGTTTTCTACAGGAACTGATATACTTTGGGTCCACTGTCCACCTAAATTCAATCGAGTTCAATTTGAAGTGTTTTTAATGTTTTTAGACATAATAACATCCAATGATTTGAAATGTTACAACATAACGTAAATGTAAACTTGGTCTTCAAATGTATGATTTCTGTCTCTTTAGCATTTTAGATGTCCCAAAAGTGGGCTTTCTGAGACAGTTATCGTGTAGAGTGAGGCTCTGACAAGATTAAGGATTTCTTGTTTTTTACTTTCTTTAGTAGTATATGTGGGTCCCTCTTAATTTCTTAAATCAGTTTCTTCCAAAATAAACCTTCTGGCTTTGGTTCACATACTTACGCTCATAGTTTCTTAAATAATTGTCCAGTTACCATGGGACTCCATAAGTCAATCGTGCACAAACTACAGAAGTTATTTATGTTTCGAGTACAGGTTGATCGATAAGTAGATATTATCTCTAAATCATGTGAGCATGGTTGGAATAGAAACCCATTTTCACAGGATCAAATTACTTTTGGCTATGGTAACCTTAATTTTGAGCCTTGACGCGGTAATACTTTTTACACATAAAGCAGTACGTGCACAATATCATTTGGAAATGGAGGATGTCAACTCCATATATCTTATAGCATTTACAGTAGCATCCATCGACACATCAGACAAGTTGACAAGACCAACTAGTTAATAACACAATTTTGTTTGTTAAGCACAGGAGAAAAAACACTAAATTCAAACAAAATCTTAAAACACATTTTGGTTTGCAGACATTTTTGTTTACAGAAACTCAACGCTTGATATATTCCTAGTTAAAGTTAAAGAAATAATTCCCTAGAGAGCACTTTTACCAGAGGAAGAAAGTACTTTTTTCTTAGTGTTCGGATCTCTACTAAGCAATAACCTTTCAACTTCTGGAGCAAGATCCCGTGCCATTTCTGCTGAACAAATATTGCCTAACGCACATAGAGCAAGTCCAACAATATATTGGTTGGAATGATTGAGATCTCTAAGTTACTGTCAAGGGTACAGACCAAATAATGCAATAATATTGTTAATATCATAAGAGAGAGAAAATGAAAGTAGTTATAAACTTTAAGCAGTGGTATACATTAGCAATATAAAATTTATAGGATACTGTTTCAGTGAATTTGTAACCAGCATAAGCACTTCCTGTCTTTCGTCAAGAAGCAGCATTAGCCCAAGATATCCTATCCGTTTCTCTGGAAACCCCGCAGAAGCTATTAATTTGAGGCATTCCATCTGACCAAAATGAGTTGGGTAACCGAGCATGTGAATGAACATGAGTTTTGCAAGGTTACGATGCCTGTAATCATTATCATTTTCACTGACAGCAGCACGTATAGCCGCACACTCTTTTCTGACGACAGCACGTTCTTCTGCAGCAGTTTTGCACGCACGTATAGCACGAATCATGTCCCTGCAATGTAAAAGTTAGAAACCTTGAATGTGCCATATGGAAAAGGAAAAAATTATGATGAAGAAATCGAGAACACTTGTTCATGGGGATCCAGATAAATGATAACTTTTCCAAAACGTACTCATATATGCTATAAGCCTTGCGTGGAAGAAAAAGAATATCAGGACACAAGAAAACGGATAATGAAGAAAAAGCTTTTATCTTACTATGAAATTTCAGTATTAAATGGTTTGTAAGACCAGTACCGTTAATTAGTATCAAACCGATTGATGCAAACTAGTTACTACAGCATCAGTTAATGTTAGGTAGGCTCACAGTACCAACTATTAGGAAATTAATCAGGTAATAACATCTATAAGGGGCGATAAATAGCATATTAACTATGTTCAGCATCTATTGAAAAGGGTGTGAAATAATAAGTTGACAACAATACTACTCATCAGCTATTTTGCAGCTTAGTGCGTGCAGCATAACCACAAAGTATGAAGTAGTGTAGCAACATGCTAAGCCAAATTGAGTAAACAACAAAATGCAAACTCTCTCTCTCTCTCTCTCTCTCTATCTATCTATCTATATATCTATATATATATATATATATATATATATATATATATATAGGAAAAGAGGCATGAGCCGACGGCCCTTCTTTAAAAATGAGCCATCGCCCCAAAACACGCATGCCCCGTGTATTTCACCAATCCAAACCGGCCATTCTGATCTACGTATGATGAAAACCTTATGTACAAAAAATCTCGGGATTTAAAGAACGCATTTATCAAACGACCGCTATTTTCCTATACCGATAAGCCGTTGATTTTTCTATCTTCTAGATGACCGCATTAAAAGTCTTTAAATCCGGAGATTTTATTGTATATAGGGATTTCATGATACGTAGATCAAGATAGCCGGTTTGGATCGGTGAAATATACGGGGTATGTGTGTTTTGAGGTAAGGCCTCATATTTAAAAAAGGGTCGCCGGCTCATACCCCTTTTCCTATACATATAAGCATTCAAAATTTGTCCCGCTTAAAAAAAAGCCATGGTCGAGTCGTCGACATGGCTTTCTCCTCACTTTTGACCTTGTGATTGGACAGATTTAAATGTTTTCCACTCCGACATCATAAATATTGTTGCAACTTGCGAAATTCCCAACAAGGCCCTACTTTAGCTATGGCAGCTTTGGAAAGCTTTAGTCACCTCAAAGAAACCTCAATATTGCCTTCTATTAAATCTTGCCTTTAAGATTTAATAGTTAATTTCTTAATTGCTTTATTAGAAGGTCAATTTCTATTTTTATGCTTTGCTTCGCATATTCCTTTTTAATTTTTATTTTTTGAATTTCACTTGTCAAAATAACTTCCCTGGTAAATTCTTCGATGCGTTGCCTTGTTACACTGACATTTCTACTTTTCAAAATATTGGTGCTAAGCTTGTTCATGGTTTCCATGATATAATTCTAAATTCTTCTATGACTACTTTTTTATTTACCAACTTCTAACATTTTTCCCAACCTCCTCTCTCAAGTGTAGGATTTTTTTCTATCTACTCCTCCGTTGATTTACTATGGTAAGAATGGAGTGTATTGATTTACTATTGATAGCTCTTTTTCCTATTGCTAAGTCTAGATCAATCGATGTTCTTATTCTATCCCAACAACTTTTTCTTATGTCTTGCTTCTAAGTACAGGGTACTAAATATTTTTCAATCTCTGATGATATGAATAACACTCACTGGGGTCTGGAATTCAAACTATAGTCGCTTCTCTAAAAAAATTCCACTTGAATAACTCTTTTCTTTCTCTCTTTAAAAATTTTAGGCCGCAATACATTTATGTTGGCTTGCCATATGTCAATCCCATGAACCATACTCATAAAATATATAAAAATTACATGTGATCCAAGGAAAGATTTTAGGTTTTGCGAGTTTTTCAAATATATAGAAAAATTGAGTGGGTTATAGGGTAATCAAACTCAATAACTAAATTCATTTTTCTTTTGCATTTCATTCTCATGTTATTAAATGGAAAATAGGATTTCTACAAAAAGTGTTTTTGACTTATACAACAATAATTTACAAGCTTCATATTTCAACAGGCACCACTTTAGGTTGCGACGAGAGAAACTGACATGTTTAGAATGACCTTTATTAGAATGATATATCATGTTATTTAATTCTTTATTTAGTAGATCTAACTAGATTGCAGTATAAATTTCAATAATAAGCATATAATTCTAATTGTTATTTAATTCTTTACGCGGTAGATATAACTAGTTGGCAATATGGATTTCAATAATAAGAGTATAATTCTAATAATTGTTTCCATTTTCATCAAGAAGTAGCTGACAGGCTACTAATATAGGATATTGAATCTAAATGTGGTTGAATTTGTTACGTTGAGTTAGACCAAGTCAAACTATTTCGTAGATGTTGTCTTCACAAAAAAAATGTAAGCAACCGGGACTTATAGATCATACTTACATATAATACACATTACAATCATGCATTGTACCATATCAATGTGGTTGATCTATCACTTTGTGAAAGATTGTAGGGAGGGTGCTTAGTCTTCAAGTTAGCAATAGTGGCAAATATCACCGCACTTCATCGAGTATATATACAAGATCTAAAATACCATCTACTTTAGATGTAAAAACAGTTTAGCATTCATCAATAGCAATATTCTTCTCTCTTTAACTCTTGAGGATGAAGAATTTGGCATCCAAATGTTACAAAAATCCAATTACCACAGAGTTCATGTACAGGATTCAGTTAATTGTTTGCACAAAAATGGTTATACTTCAATCTACCTACAACGAATTCAGTTCCTTGCTCCTCCGCTTTCATGCTAGCTTCAAAGGGACAAAGAACTGATTTACTCATTCTAGCTGAAATGATCCTATCAAATTCCAGAGAGCTTCTTGTACAATATTCATACAGTTTTTTCTTACAATTGTCCCGAGAACAAAAATGGATATAATCCTATCAAACCACTAAGTTTTCAAGCTACAGGGATTCTAAATGATGAAAATCAATCGAAAATTAGGCCACATAAATGGTGATTTGATGAAATTGTCATTCATTATAATTGATTTGATCCTAATGTAGTGCCCATAATTCATTGGACCAAATCTAAAAAGAGAACAAAAATGACCACGATTCGATCAAATTACTAAAATTTCGAGCTAGGGAAATCCAAATGAGGGGAAATCGGTTCAAAATTAGGGCATGGGAATGACAATTTAATGGGAATTTTCAAACTCGATTGAGATTTGAGAGCTGCGAAGAGAGAGGGCTTACCTCAATCGAGTCCCCGAACTGAACGGATTCATTGTCGCTGATCTCGATTCGTCAGCGGTGTAGAGAGAGATCTGATCCAAATCGAAACCCTAATCGAATCGAGATCTGATGACAAAAAGCGAAGGAAAAAAGAGGAGAGAGATGTAGAGATACTGGTCGGATCTGAAAGAGAGAGAGAGAGCGGGGTTAAAAAGGAGAAAAGTATTTTATTTGTGTTTTGTATAATAGTATTCCTTGTGTTTATACTTAGCTTTTTGTTTTATATTTGGAATTTTCCATATGCCCTCATAATATTTTAGCAAATCTGATATGCCCCATATTTCTTCGAAACTTCCCTTAGCAAAATAGTTTTTGGATTTCCCAAAAACTGTTTGTCGCCTAAACCTATTTTACAGATACGGACGTACGACTTGTTTCTTTTTCCAACTCAGGCCCATATTTTTTTCTCCATTAGAAATGCCTACTAAATGTCTTTTATCTTCCTTTCTTGTCAATGATCAATCTTCTCTTATGTTCTTATATCTTATCTTCTCTTCTAACTAAATCAGAATATTTTACAAAAAATCGGTATCAGTCCGTCTGTAACAATGGCTTTACAAAAATTTGTGTTTGAGAAGAAACCTGAAAAAAAAAGGAAAAACGAGATTGATTTTATTTATAGCGGCCGCATACTTTGATGATATGCTATAATTCTCCATGCATCACTGATAAAATAGCACCAAGTTTTTTTTCTATTGAACATTGCTTTGAAGAGAGGAGAGGATCAAGTGGTGTGAGAATGAATTAGCGTTTCAGTAGATCAGTAGATTGGGTTATTCGTGAAGGAAGGGTCATTATGTAAATTGAGAAATGCTATGTAACTTAACAACAATATAACGGGTCAAGAGTGAATTTGAAGTTCTAAAAGTTTTTTTTGAGGTTTGGGGAAGGGAAAGAAATGTTGAGGGATTTATCAAATTAGATATGAGTTTAGGGGGTATATTGAAAAGGCCCTTTATGGTTTTGTTAGTATTTCGGTTATTGGTTTTGGGCCTTTTATAAGTTAGGTCGAAGTTTTAAAATCAGGCCTGCTTAACATGAACCTAAAGGTGACTGGTTCTAGAATTGGATCCTGATTTGTTAAATTAATAACTGGTTCTAGAATTGGATCCTGATTTTTTTATAAATCAATAAATCGATCATATCCAAAATTTTATAGAACAGTTTATTATGATTTTATTCTAGTTCGCAGCGGTAGCGGCGACGTGGGATAGATATCCCTTTATGGACTGAAGATAAAACCTAGATCAACTATGCGGCCAAGAAAAAAACTCTCAGTTTTATTAAAACTTGAAAACAGAAGAAGGCAAAAAAAGCTTTTAAATAGCCAAATTGTAATATAATGAAGGCACGGAAAAAAGTCCTGAACCCCTCTCATGTGTTGAGAACCATAACGTTTTAGAGATAAATAAATCTAATTAACACTTTCTATATCTTCTAAATATCCTAACTTATCAAATTAGGCTATTTAATTGCTTCATTAGTGAAGCTTTAGCTTGAACCATAAACTCTCGGGTGGATCATTTTTATACGAGAAGGCCAACGTCCAAATTCGATCCCGACGGACAAGAAGCTAAGGAAGAGGACATTGAAGACCCAAAAGACTCGAACTCATAAGTATAATCACTATTCGAGTAGATTAGCTCCATGTTATTTTCTTATTTAGGCATATGGTAGATTTTGGGTGACTAGCTGATGTTGCTTGCTCAAAATTTGATTTTTGTGCATTCCATCTCTCTACAAAGTAGTAGAGTGAGCAACACCAACTTTCAGAGCAGAGCATGTAAACTCCTTTCTCGGCCGTCCGAACCGATCCAATGGCCGCCCCAGTTGAGTAAGTTGTGCTCGTTGGGTTGGAGCTTCGAATCGGAGGCTCAATTAAGCCAAGAACTTGTGTCGTTTCTCGAATAAGTTTTCGAAACTCCGTGTAACACTCGTGAAACTTTTAGTATTCTAAAACGAAAAAAAGAATATAAAATAAAATGATTGTGCAGTAAGGATTTGAACACACGGGCTATGGGACAGCAATGTAGAGACTTAACCAATAGGCTACGAGTTGTTTCTTTGCACATATTTAACAAATATTAAATATATACCAGATTCAGAAAGGAAAACAATAAAAGATAATTCAAAGGTATAGGAATTTGGGGTTGTTTCATTCTACCTTAAAAAAAATTTCGTCCCCGAAATTCTATAAGGTATCTATCGGGAAAAAGATAAGGATGATGTTGCCCAGTAGGCTGTATACTCCAACAGAAAAGAAGACGTGTAATACATTCGAATCCAAGAATTCAAAAGCCGGAATAAGAATTGCTAGGATAATACTTAAGTTAACAAGGACTGTTTAGGAACGCATAAAAAGATTGGTTAACAAATACAAGCAGAGAAGAACCAATTATGAATTGAAAGAAATAAGAAAGTTACAAGAAAGATTGAGCAGGAGATGAAAAGTTCACGCTTTCGTTTCCTTTGCGTCGAGACATGATTATCAGGGAAAACAAAAAAGGATTCAAATGAATAATATTCAGGAATGAAATCATGGTGCAGACGTTACAATATACCCTTCGTAAAAGAATTTCGTTCCCAAAATTCTCTTAAGAAGTACGTCGCATCAAGGCACGGGAAAAGCTAAAGAAAATGTCGTGACATGCCATTTACGAGCTCCGTCGATTGATACTCTAACCAGTTGATCTAATAGGCCCATGAGATACAGATAGAAGGGGTGAACTAAAGTTAAGAATTCGAAAGTCGAGAGATGCATAGGCCACCAATAAAAAATGTCACGCTCCGCTTTCCAAAATATAGTAGTAAGAACGTTATGAGGCTTGCGACGTATTTATTCGGAGAAGGATGTTTCTCAAAACAAATATACTAAGTGTATTGCAAGCAATATAAAGATGATAAGAAAACATAAGTGAAAGAAAATCCAACTACGATATATTTATATTCCAAATTTCACAGAGTTTCAAACTGATATAAGATCTTAAAATAAAATACGATAACAAAGAAGCCTTGAACAATAGGCATACAGTAAATAAAGACTGGATTGAAACTAAAGATCTGCTTGTGATACGATCCGGTTGTAATCCACTTTGGTCGGCTCAACCTCCTCTGACCCTAAGCCGTCCGATGAACATTCCAAGAAAAAAAGAAATAGAGTGGAATGCCTGTCGGCGAACTTGCGCCCGGTAAGTCAACAAGAAAGATAGGATTACAACATGAGTGTATAATGACAAGTTATATAAGTAAAAATGAAAATCATGAAGCAGTGAACGAGTGTGATATGGTAATTAAACATGGCAATTAATATAAGCATGACAATTCTATATAACATGGTAGATCTATATAGCATGAATGTATGGGGTAGGTGATATGTTGGTTAATCCATGCTTATAATAAGTAAAAGTGTTGAATATGTAATGAATGACAATGTGTCCTAAAAGTTCTCTACAAGGGTAATCTAACCAATCTCAAAAGTATTCTCGAACTCAAGGGTATTCTCAAACTCAAGGGTAGGGCCCTTAGAGCAATGAATCATGAGCCCGAATTAAGTGTTATTAACGAGACATCAAAAGTCGTTGAAGTATTCCAAACTCAAGAGTACGACCCCAGAGGTTTGGAAACACGAGCCCTCATGATTATATATTGTGTTAATAGACATGGATTCATGAACTAGAGGGATTCCTGAGATTTCATTGGATTCACACTTAAACTATCATAGCATCCTGCGTATCTAATTTATAGTTAATGTCACAAGTTTTGCCCGAAAACATGAATACATAAGATAAAGTTCAAGTACAAGTATTCGGGTCAAGTTTCAAGTATTCATGTCAAGTGTTCATGTCAAATCATTATGTATTCATAGTTCGGATCAAGTCAAGTCAAGTCAAGCGCGCAATATGTTAAATCAAGCGAGTTATGTTGATGCAATAACAAGCGGTACATAGCATGTGATGGGTCAAGTTTAGTATCAAGATTCGATTCAAGTTACTTATCAACTATTATATCCATTTTCCTAACAATTTGAGACGATACGAACTCTTTATATTTTAATAGGGAGATAGGCAAATAGCAGCACTCATTGTCTCCGGCTCTCCGAGACAAGAGATAATAGATCATTTAAAACCCGTCTGCTATCTAAATACCTTAAAGTTTAGTTTTATAGCTCCCAGGTATTTATGTGAAAGAATGACATTTAGAAACTTCATGGTATTTATATAAAATAGGCTATTAAATTCTCGAGGGGTTTTATGTAAAATACTATATTTTGAAATCTCAAGGATGTTTTTATAAAAATATTATTTAAAATTTCGATGGTGTTTTGATAAAAATATATTTTTGGAAAGTTAGGGTATTTTAGTGAAAATTCTAACTTTAGGGTATTTTAATAAAAACTTAACATTTTCAACTTAGGCGTATGTTATAGAAAATCTAGTTTGGGATATTAGCGATATTTTATAAAAATAACTTTTGGAAACTTTGTTTTAAATTAAACCTAAATGATAATTTGATTTCACCCCTTTTATTGTTTATTTTTGTATTATCATAGTTTTGGATACAATATTTTTAGATTTATCAGAATATTTTTGTGTTTTAATAAAACTATTTTATTTATTTTAGAGTTTAATATCGTGTCATACCAGAATACAATTTTCAGTTGGGTAGTTATTTTAAATTTGGTTGTAAATTTCGCTATATCCAAATTATTACGCATACAATATTTTGCTTAACATTATCTGTTGTTTGTTAAACCACAAAATATATGGTAGAGTATTTTTGGTATGAGAATATAGTTAAATCCCTATCAAATGTTTAAACACACACACACACGTATAATTATCCAAAATACTATTAAATCCCAAAGCCATCTCTCTCTCTCATTTTATCTCTCTCTCTCTCTCCAACTCAATATATATATATATATATATATATATATATATATATATATATATATATATATATAAATTCCCCGGTTATCATTATTATCATAAGCATCTCTCTTTCCCTTTCTTCTCTACATCAAAACTCATCATCGAGCATACCCTCACCTCGTCGGAACACCCAACTCGCCTGCACCCATCTCCTTTGGCCTAACCACCTTGGTCCACTACCCTCTTGCCGCCGGCACACCCATGCACTCTAAACCCCCGCTAACTCTAGCTCGCTTCGCCACCACCATCCTCGTTGCCACCACTAGAAACCCAACTCCACCATCCCTCAACCTCATCGTCGTACCTATCGTCTGCACACATCTCCTTCAACCATTGTCACCGCCATCTCCTTATCCCCTCCAAATAGAGAACCTTCGAGCCTCACCCGACCACCATCACCACCATCGCAGCCATCTTCCCAGCTTCCCCCTTGCCGGCGACTTCATCTCTCTCGGCCATCATATCCTCTGCAACCCAACACCTTTTTTATCTCCTTCATCTTTGAAGCCCAAACCACCATAGCCTCCACAACCATCTCCATCGCAGCAGTAACCAGTACTCTAACCACATCGAAACCCAAGCCGATCTCCTATCACCATCATCAATGTTGCAGCAAACCCATCTCCCCTTCGAGACCTCAACCACAACCGCCATCATCGCCTGAAACCATCTAATAGCCGAACCCTAGCTAGCCCAACAGACCTGAACCAAACCCCATAGCTGAGCCTTCAAGTTTGGATTTTTGCGTGGCATCGTCGTGTTTTTCCCGTCTCTGAGGCAAGTATTCTTGCTTTTCTCTTGGTCGATGCAACATCGGCGATCCCTCAAATATAACTTTAACCTGCACTGTTCGAATAAAACCATGTTAGCTCTCAATTTTATGTCATTATAATATAAACTCATATGCAGTAAAATGATAAAAATAGGTTAAGTATAGATCTATAATTGTAACACCCGAGCCCAATAATACTATTTCTGGTACTGGTTGAGTGTTATAAATTGCTCATTTCAATTATCCTGATTGTTTGGTGCGTATTGCTAGATTTTAACCGGTTAAGTCATTTTGGCACATAACAAATTTTAACACCTAAAGTGAAATTAAAAATATCCATGTTGGCCTACTCGTCGCCACTTGTCGCATGGTAGCGTCCGCGTGTCGAGATTCCGTCCCGTTCAGTGAAACGGGCAAGTTTGGACGACTACGCGCGCGTGCAAGTGTCCGACTTGGGGGCATGCATTTTAATCATTAAACACCTCTTTTTAAAATTTGGAACCCGCTTAAAATCCTATAATTTGAATTTGAAACATTTGGGCGCAACCCGGGCGCGATTTGGAAATGTTTCATTTAGCACCGAAAAGCCCATTTAATTAAATATATTTAAAAACTATAAAGTATTTAAACTGTTATATTTTAACGTTAAAATCTTTTTCTAAAAATCTTTTAAAATTTCTTTTCTAAACTCCCGTACCCTTCCAGCCAATCACGAGGGATTTAAATCCCTCGTGGGCCCCCATCACCATCTCTCTCTCTCTCCGTCTCTCTCTCTATCTCTCCAACAATCTCTCTCTCTCTATCAAATCTTTTACAATCTCTCTCTCTCTATCTGTTATAAATACCCCGCCTCGTCCTCGTCTTCACGAGAACCATCGACGAGCCCCCAAACCCTAACCCTAGCCACGTCCTGCCGTCGCCGTCGACCTCCCCGCGACCTCGCCGTCACCGTCCTAGCCTCCACAGCCTAGCCGCACCCCTACTTCCTCTTCTCCTTCCTCCAGAACCTGCAAACCCAACCCCCGACGCCACACCAGCACGCAGGGCTCGCCGTCGCCGCCGCCTCTCATCGCCGCCGACACCAGAATCTTCCTCCCTTCACCCTCGTCCCGACCTCGTCGTCTTCTTCCTCCTCCCCTCGCCGGACCACCACCAACCCGAGCCCAACCCCCATCACCTAACCCTCTGGTTCGCCGGAAAAGGGACGCCGTCGACCCCCTCGTCGTCGCCAGCATACCGACGACCACCTCCTCTTCCTCCTGCAGCCCAGACCAGGCCCTTGCCTCTCCCCTATTCGCTGCATCCCATTCCAGCGACCTCCAGCCAATTTCTGCCAGCCGCGTTTCCTGTTCGCCGCCGGCGCCCCATCGCCGTCGAACCGTCGCGGTTGACACCTTTACCATCCCTGTAAGCATCCCTTTACTTTCTCCATTCGTGTTAACCCCTCGCTGGTCGTTCGTGTCCGTGTGTCGTATGTTTTGCTAACTTCGTCGCCTTTTGACATTTCGCCGGATTCCGGCCGTGCCGTCGTTTGGACCCGACTTTCCAGCGAAATACTCTGGTCCGTGTGGTCCGGCTGTTCGCTGTTAGGACTCGATTCGTGGCCCGTGCACCCGTCTCGTGGTTTCCGCCGACATTGCATCCGTGCTTTCCGGTTTACGAAACCGTCGAGGCAAGTATCCGAATACTTGCTCTAACATGCTAATACAAGATCAAGTCTTGCTATACATTTAATTATCATATTATTTAATATAACCACACAGTTGATGGTAATATTGATATTTTAGTATAACTTAGAATTGACGGATTCAATTATCTTTAACATTGAATTATTATAGTAGCTTCTTGAAATTAATTGGTCTGCTATCAATCCATGCTTTAACAAACTAAACCAATTAGATCGTCCTTGCTTTATTTATTAGATCATCCATGTGACAATTATTTATGCTTTAGTTTTAATTTCATATAGCTTCATTGCTTTACTTTATTGATATTGCTTTACCCTGTGCCTACTGCACCCTAAGGGTGCTTGAACCTGTTAATAAAGATAATACAAAGCACCATTGTGATTAAGTGACTATTATTGCCGTTTACTTTAAACTCTTGCTGCTGTTCATTGTTCGATTGTATACCTGTTGAGGGCACCCACTCGATCACATTACATATTGACCTGACCTGTTACCTGATCTCATGCCTAATGCCAACAAACCTGACTTGAGGTTCTCATGGACCATTCCTGTTGTCTATCCAGACAAACCTGCTTTTACCTGATCCTGTGTTGGCATTAGTCCTTGATTATTGAATACCTAACCTGACATACATAACTTGGGGGTATGGGGAAATCAAAGGTGAAACCGACTTGTAACTCAACAGTTCGATACCTGTTCTGATCAGTCTTACGGGCTTGGCCAGCCCCGGAGTGATGATGCTGACATCACTCGCCCATCCTGCTACCTATTACTGCCTAGCGGCACGTCTCGGATTCAGCCCCGAGAACCTTGACCGTGGTCCCGGGCACGCACGGGATACTATTGAGTTACATCGACGATTCATCAATTGATTTCAAAAACTTTAGAGTAGAAACCTGATAGGACAGTTTAGTTACCACTGCACATTACCCTGCACTGTTATTTCATAGTACTGCTTTATTCATGTTCATCCCTGCATTACTTATTACCATGTTCATATTATATTATTGGTTGACATGACGCGCTGACGTCTGGGTTTTGCATGGCCCAGATTCCTTACCACTGTCGACGACCGAGCAGGAGTACTTCAGCCAGCAGGCTGATTTGTGAGTTCTGTAGTGGTTAGTTCATTTATTGCATTTTATTTCCAGGTGCGATTCCGCATTATGGGACGTACCTTTCTATTATTGTATTGGATCATTTGCTTCCGCACTTATTGTTTATCGACTCTTGTTATTATGGATTTGGACATGTGTTAGATTAGTTTATTTATCTTGTTCTTGATATCTCTACAACCGTAATGTGACTGTGGATGGATGATTCCTACCCACAGGTAGCATGGTTGGTTATGTCATGTGCCCAATCTTGCGTACTCTGGGAAGCGGGGCGTGACAATAATGAAATTTAAATAAATACAAATAAAATTTGAAAGTTGTTAATCTATAGTATGTATACACACACACACACATACATACATATATATACATATGCATACATATATATACATACATACATATATACATACATACATATATATACATACATATATATATACATACATACATATATATATATATATATATTATTAGTCAGTCTGTGATTAAGAAAAATACAATTAGTATATCTATATTATGGTTAACATAATGGTATTAATAACATTTGAGACTTGTACTATTCACAAGATTGTACACCACTTATTTAAAAACGAGATATCTAATTAGAATGCAAAACCATATGCCATGACACAACCTATATTGTTTACAAGTTTCCTTTTTATAAAATTAACATGATATTACAAGTTCCAATCTATGCAGCATTCTTAATTAGTGATTTAGTTATTACTATATTAGGTATGAATACGCGGGGGTGTTGGGGTAGTTTGAGTATGCGTTCGTACAACAAGATCTCAGGAGTCCCATGCCGACAGCCTGTACCAGGCTATATCGGTTGCATATTATTACAGCTCGTACCGGGCTATATCGGTCGCATGTTATTACAGCTCGTACATGGCTATATCGGTCACATGTTCATTCCATATTTGGGCCCGTGTTTCCTAGCCCTTAGGGCCTTATCATCAGGTCAGAAATACTCCTGCAGAGGTTGACGTACACACTCGAAGTCACGTTATGATAGATTACCTTTTAGTGACCAGATAGAATATGACTTAACCTATCTACATGTCTGTTTCATACTATTACTATATTCATATATCAATACCTATATGCGGACACGGGCTTCACTACACTCACATATTCATGTTATCACACCACATACACACACTTTGTCGTTGTGTACTTGTTGGGATGTTTTGACATCCCTGAGATTTTTCATCTCGGTTTTAAAGACGGATTTTCAGACTGAGCAAAATCAGAGCGGCTATCAGGACTTTACCGAAGATCAGTAACCCGTAGGTTTATTTCTTTTCAGTTAGTAGTTAGCATGTGCGCCCTTAGCGGGACATTAAGATTTATATGTCTTTTTGGATTTTGTTTTATTTCGAACATATTGTATTGGATCTTTATTTGCATCAATTATCTAGTGGACTTATTTTTAGTATTTCTTGTGGTTTCGTTGCAGTATGATTATCAGTGTTATCTCTTCTATTATTGAATATTATCTTTGACATGTTTAGTTAGACAGATTTTATGTGGCTATGGAAGGATCTTTTCTTACCATAGGTAGCACGGCTGGCTTTCGTTGCTCTTCGTATTCCGTATTTTGGGAAGCGGGGCATGATAATTTTAGATTCCGTATTTTTTTCCTTTCGAGACCGCGCTCTGTGAGGAGCTCTACATCTCACTCCACTAAACCTAAGATATGATATAATCAGCACCATCCACAACAGGGTTCCCTTAGGATTGTAGAGGCAAATTGTGCAAAAGAAAAGGATAAAGGTTAAATTCTATTTTTGTAGACTTCGAGGGCATTTTTATGAAAATACTAGCTTTTGTGAATTAATGATAGCTTATAGAAAATCTTAATGTTTGAAACATTTTGTTGTGTTGTTGTTCCTAACTTTAGAGTTTTTAAACTTGGTTTTAGTGATTTAGAATTCACACGTGTGTGTGGGGGGAATAGCACGTTACCCCCTGCGATGTTAACTAAGAATGCTTAACAATATCTATAATAATTTCATTTTAAAGAAATGTAAGATAACGAGGTGAAGTGAAACATTATATAGCTAATAATTATTGTCGAATGGTAACAATATTTTAAAGTGGAGTTATACAGTTATTGATGATGTTCCTAGCATCCTTGTTGCTAACCGCGTACTTTGTGGAATGAAAGAACTTTAAATTTTAAAGTCGGCATTAGAAACTTTTACCATAGAATCTTAACCAAATACTAAACTAGATAACTATAAAGGAGTTCTAACTACTTGGTTAGAGTTACAACCTTTATGGACGTTGTTGGTTCCTAGTGCCCTCGCCGCTAATCCACGGCTAATGCGGAATTCATAAACAAAAATTTTCGTGGCACTACAAACTAAAACCCAAGAATCGAACTAAACACCTAAACTAGAACCATAACAAGATAAAGATCTTAACCTTTGTAACGTCTTCATTTGCTCCAATTGGGTTGGACTTAAGCATACTCTCAAAAGCTCCGGGTCGTGTTTGCAAGCCGTCCTCCTTCGTCGAAGATGATCCATCCAAGAGAACCGATCCAAGCTCCGGCTTCACATAGTAAAGCAACCGACACTCCAAACTCGCTAGGAATGGAAAGTGGGGATGTAAGAATTTTCTGTTGGGTTACAATAGTGCCCTGGCCATCTACCGTGGCCGATGCGGAACAAAAATGACGTTTAAAAAACTTGGCGCTAACGAACCCGTCTAGAATTGAACCATAAACCTATACTAGCATACTACAATGAGCTAAACTACAAGGTCAAAAATGTTATACCGAATGATCCGTGTCCTTCGGTCTTCTACCATCATCCTTAGCTCCTAGAGATGTTCTAGATCGATCCTAATTGCCGGTCTTCCTCGGTCGAAGATGATCCACCCGAGAGAAACGATGCAAACTCCAGTTTCGCCTAATGAAGCAACCGGCGCTCCATGGTCGCTAGCAATGGAGAGTGGAGATGTAGGAATATTTCACTATCTTTTTCTCTCATACCTTATGCTCAAGTGAGCAATCAAAGAAGAAGAAAGAGGAGGTGAGGAAAATAGGCATGAGCAACTTAAGAAAAATGGCTAAGTGTCCAAGAGAGTGAATGAATGAATGAGTAGTATGTATAAAGAATGGTTATTCATTTTTCAACCATGCAAGAAAATATCTCACACATTTTACAATAAACAATCAAGAGACATACCTCTCTACATACCTCCAACCATGCTCATGCCACATCACCCTCCACCTCATTTCCAAACGATTTTCTAAAAAGAAAATCATATAATGAGCTATCCATCTTCTAAAAGATATTTCGTATAAATACGGAATACAACCCGGTATACGTATCGAAATACATATACGCGTATTCGTATAAAAATATGAATAATGAAGAGAGAAAATGAATAGTGAACAATAATATAAGAATAAATATATATATATATATATTATTAAATCAAAACTTGATTTAATAATCCGGCTCAATCCTAAGCCGCTAGTATTATCAACCGTCCGATAAAAGTCTGTGTAGCCTATACACATATTTAATCGGACACCTGTATGTACCAACATATATCATCTACATCATATCGCCTAAACCGTGAAAACCCTCTGTGTGGGACTCTAAAGACTCGTCAATACACTGGCAGTGGGTTTAACTACAAGCACGTCAGCGGCACTAGCTGTACGTAATGGCCACCCAGGTATTGAGTGAAAGGAAGGCCGACGGGAAAAATCATCCGAACCCCTACCAAGCCTGTCAGTGACAATCTCCGTACATTCCGGTTTGTTCGTCTAAGAGTATCGCATATTGAGTCTAGGGGGATGGATAAAGTCAGACCCTTAATGACGTGATATTTCGTGTCGGTATGAAGCCCATCACCCAATGAGAAACCACTGATCCAAATCAGTAATTCTCGTTTACCTTGGCCAAGGATTTCTGATGATGGTCACCCGTGCACAGTGCGACATCAACCCCTAATACCGAGAGAAACGAATCCCCGACGATCCGCTCACCGCCTCCATGTGGCTCAAGACTGTACCCAACTAAAACCTGTTTGCACGACTCCTTTGAGCCGTGGTAGGGTAGTAATCAAAGCACAGTAGGAACTCACATGAGACAAATGACGATCTCAGGTCGACAGACCAACCTGTACTCATGTCACCTGTGAACTGTTATCTGACAATACACATAATACCAACTAGCATGTTCCCGGCGAGTCCTTCCAGTGTACTCATAACCCAATAAGCACTTGTATACTATCTTAGGTGACTGACTGACACCAATGGCTTGTGAGACCGGCCACCGCCCTTCGTCGGGGTCTTGATAAGTATACACTAGTCTATTCCGGAGTATCGATGCCCAGTCTTGATACTATCTCGACTAGGGACATTTAAGGATGTGCTTATAGACCACCCAGCTCCCACGTATATAATCGCCATCATAATGCTGGTAGTCAAGCAAGAATCCTATGGGCTCTATCAACATATAATAGTGATTTGTAATACCACATAATGCATGTACATGATGATAAAGACAAACCAGATAGCATACCATCATTTTGAGTAAGACTGTTCTACCCGTATAGGTCCTCCCTTAATTATCATAATCGTGTAACTGCGATTACAATAATTGACTTGAGGGAACTGTAGCCAACAATCTTCCACTTGCACTTAAGGCTAATTATTGCGGTGTCGCATGCCCACAGCCCGTGTAATACCAAACACCCAACTTCTCTACTAATCAGTCTCGCAAAGCCCGTTTATGAAACTATTGCATTCGAGAAATAGTCTAAGTGAGTGGATCCGCTCCGGTGTTTCTATCTTTATCTCTCTATATCTCAACTTCGCGGAGAAAAACTATCTCCCGAAATGAGCAATACCTGTCTTAGAATTTGTCTGGATATCTGATGGGACCCAGTTCACAAATGAACTCCAAATCCAACAAACTTCTTAGACTATATCATCCACTGAATTTAATCAGTATCCTACGCTATACCTTCTTCAGTATCCGCTTGGACCACTTGTCCAACATACTGCCCCTCAAAAAAGGGAAAAACTATAACCCTGACAACCACTCTGTCATCCAGGCCACCTTGGAAGCCAGAAATGATAACCGCCTCCGGAAGGAGGCTGCCGTTACCATATACCAAGAACATCCATTTATGTTCATAACCGCTTCCCAATGTTTCTCCAGGATTGGATTAATATATACTTATTGCAGCCAGTGCAAAAATAATATCTGGTGTGGTACTTGACATCTCATGATTGACTCAATTGCCTAAGCAAGTGATATGCCAATCATGCAAATCTCTCTTCTCATCAGTCTGAAAGACATCTTTTTAGAGAGGGTGACTCCATCACCTGCGGGTACACCACCACGCCAGGAGTCGTTCATTCTAAACACTTTAGAATAGTGTCAAGTACTCGAATTGGGACACTTTCTAAATCTAGATCTAAAACCATAGATCTAGTCACCAGAATCCCTGATATTTTATCCAAATCCTTTGTGGAGAAATACCTTATGACAACTATAGTATAACCGATCGTAGTATAGGAATATCACTTCCTATCAAGTGCATGTCATCCAAATACCAGGACATCACTCCCTACTACTTTCTTAACATGTCCATCTGTTGTTCTGATGAAGTAAAACTCTATGACTGTCATATCAAAACTAGACAATCTATCACCGCTATACTTGCTTTATTCTATAAATAGACATAAGCTACCTGCCCACCATGCTTCCAGTGCTCCCACTGACTACAACAACCCTCTGGCAGAGTCATATACACGTGCACTTCTAAAGCTAATTTAGAACGGCATTATACTCATTCTCCTGCCGGATCTCATAGTCTAGAACAGCAGTGTCAAGTTTGGGAAATCAAAAACCTCCCTGTCACCATCTTTGAGGAGCCTGAAGTACCTCTCGGATGCCTGAGATTACCGACCAAATCTGCAGAATGGCTAATGGATTGTCGAATCCAATTGAATTTTTATGTTCTATTAAATTTTTAGTAATCGTTTGTGGTTCTGGAATAACTTCCAGTTCTACCATACTCCCACTAATGTTTTCTAAAAAGAATTCATTTTACTAAAACTTTGGAGAGTCAAGAACAATATAACTATTGATCTTCCAGATGGTAGAATGTTAACCCTCGTCAAAGCCCGGGAAAACCCACAAACTTCCATTACTGAAATGTGCCTAGAGTTTATTCAGATTCTGGTTTTAAGTATAAGCCGGACAACTTCATATACCTTAACATCGTTAAGATATGAATCCATTCTATATCCAATATAGAAAAAAAGGCACTAATTTAATTGGAACTAGATTCAAAATACATGCAGCCATTCCCAGTGCATATCAACTAAATGGAAGGAGGCCAAGCGGCATTACCCATCAAGGAATGCACCCACGCATAAGTAACCTGAAAGAGAAGCAAGTTCTCTAAACCATTACTTACAATGGAATACCACAAGTATCTACATCTTCGATCACCTTGAAGAATCCTGATACTTCCAATATATGGTTCTCTACTTTATTTTTATACCTATATCTTCTCAAAATCCGGACCTTGTATTTCAAAGAAATACTTGTCTAAAATTAGAGAAGTCATGAGTAAACAGAATATAGTATGAGTACCAACCCCTTTGTCCTAACGGACATCGGACAACACACAGCACTTTATATAAGTCCTCTGAGTTTAATAACTCAAACCCTGTGCGTCATAGGTTGAAAACTGTACTATGGTTAAGAAGAATTACACCGCTGTTGAATGCACCTTACCTAACCATCAACTGATACAGGTAAATGTCATAGACATAATTTTAAAAGGTTATATCCCACTTTATAAAATAAATATACCGATATATCAGTTTGAAATTGGTGCATAACAACGGATATTCAAAACCAAATATTTGCCGTCAGGTAAAACCCAGGCGATTTCCTCAAATATCACCAATTACAAAGAATTCCGATATATAGAGGACCTAATCACCCAATTCCCAATATCTTACTCCCACTTAGCATCCGCAACGCCATACAGATATGAGAATCAAATCTAGTAAATACATACCCTGGAGTTAGAATCCAATTGGGAAAATAGTTTTTAATTAATATCGCACAGCAAAACTGAAACATGAAAATGTTTTGAAGGAGTGGCTGTGTATTCCTAGTAATGCCTCTTCCACTATCCAGATTCATGACAGTAACCGTATATTTCCTTGTCCTCACTCCAATCCCTTTATATATCTTTACTTCTTACCTTCTGTATTCCATTCTTAGGCTAATTGGTTTTCTTCCTTCCCTACCTTTTGGCACCTGCCTATGGTTTGGAAGAAGACTATCCAATAAGCGCAATAGGTGCACTCTCTTAATACTAGGAGCCCTTGCAACCTGAGAGAAGATAAAGATAAAAAACAACCGAATAATCCAATTCAATTTCTCCAGAACTGGAATTCATCCTCGAATTGAAAAAAGTTTCTTCGAGTTCGTATGTAACTATACGATGGAATATCCAATCAATATGGATTTTCGTAGTGATACGGATTGTTCCGGAGAAATGCAAAGGGGAAGCAGGAGTGACAGGGGTATACATAGCTACGTCGTGAATGATAGCAGTCGCAATTTCCTTTGCCCTTACCCTAATCCCTTTCTATGTTTATACTTATTACCTTCTGTACACCACACTCAGGCTAATTGGTTTTCTTCCTTCCCTACCCTTCGACACCTGTCTATGGTTTGGAAGAAGAATATCCAATAAGCGCAATAGGTGTACTCTCCTAATACTAGGAGTCCTCGTAACTTGAGAGAAGGTAAAGAGAAAAGACAACCGAATAATCCTATTCAATTTCTCCAGAACCGGAATCCATCCTCGAACTGAAATAAGTTTCTTCGAGTTCATATGTAACTATACGATGGCATATCCAATAAATATGGATGTTCGTAGTGATACGGAGTGTTCTGGAAAAATACAAAGAGAAAATAGGAGCGACAGGGATATATGTGACTTAATGACAATCCAAAAAGCCAAAGTGTTTTAAGAAGGTTCAGTTAACTTGGTTCATGAGTTTTTAAGGTCAGGCCATGGTCGCTGCCAAAGAGAGAGAGAAAAGAAACACTCAGCGTGCACTCTAACTTAGATTAGATTGGTTAATTACTTTATCTAATCAGGATGGCTCCCACTGTTTCCTCGAATTCTCCTTCAAACCCTAAAAGGAGAATTAGTCGGGATCATCTAAAAATCGCCCGAGGAGTAATACCTACTCATCAGTGGGAATCGGGATCCAACTATCATCACATGATAACTTGATGGAAGCCAATCAAGTCACCACACTTCAGAAGGTATGCGCATTCCTGGCAAGTTTCATGTGTATTTGAAACTCCCGATGTGGTTTAGCCCTAGGACCCAAGTGACCTTGACTGAGCCAACATATCAAAGGGTCCTAGTCAAGTACAACCCGTCATTATCTTGCTTGCATTAGACCCACCCGCATAAGTCCTTAACTAAGCCAAAATGACTGTACGACTGTCCTAACTAATCACATCACCATGCAACAGAAAAGCACTACATAGCTACCGAACGCTACGTCTCGGCTGATCACGACATACGTAGCATGAATACTAAGCAATACTAATCTGAAATGACGGAGGGTTATGGCTAGTTTTTTTGTGAAAAACCTTTAACGTAATGAACTTGATATCGTTGAAGGAACCCGAGCAGTTTTACAAATATATTATGGCGCAAACTTTTGCTAAAGAGGTCACTCACTATGAAGGGATCTCGGCTCTTTCCTCATCGAATGAGGTGCAGGATATTCCTAACTGGATACACGATGTAAAGAAAAATAATTGACTATAGTGAAGTTATTATAATGACGCAAACTTTTGCCCAAGAGGTCACTCCCTATGAAGGGATCTCGACTCTTGCCTCGTCGAATGAGGTGCTGGATATTCAGAACCGAATACCGCTATGCAAAGTAAAAGGAAACGTTTGTAATAACAGTTTTCAAAATTGGTTCCAACAACATCATTTAGGTTTTTTTCCTTGCATTAATCGGAATTAATGCAGTCCCATCAATTAATCCATATCACACCAGAAACAGGTACGAAAATACAATGTACGTATATGCCATACGCATTTGCCTCGGGGCCCCGTCATGCACCGTTAGGTTACTTAACTAACGGCAGAGCGGGGGTTGGACTAGCGCGGATGCAAAACATATACAACATGTACCAGTATATATATATATATATATATATATATATATATATAACATTCGTCCCTTGCATGATATAAGCAACATCACAGAACATCAACAAGCAACACAGAATGATGGATAATCTTAGAGCCTCGGGTTTCATTTGAGCCGCAAATGAGACTCGACATTCTCGGTTGTGTGGATAGCCCGTGTAATGAAATCTGGACCCCTACAAGCGCGTCAAGTTACCCTCCAATCCCAGAAGTGAGGAAACCCTAATCATCAAAGTGAATAGGCCACTCAGCACTTCACGGAATCCGGTAACTTGATCACTCTACCGTGGGTCATCCTATACCTCCTACGAGTGCGGCGAATAGCCCGCCAATTCTAGAGTAAGGCCCCCTCCGTCTCAATGCCATGAGATGAGGCCCCGTTGCCCTCTAGAACTCGGCTATTTGAGCACTCCACCGCGTGGTAATCCTAGTACAGAAAAGAAAAATATATGTATAAAGGTGACATCATGACATCGACCTCAACCCGGTTGTGCCCCAATCAAAGAATATACAATCTGGCAGAGACGGCTGTCCACATGTCGAACGCTCACCCCGCAATAACGAATATACAAATGAATCTGAACTGTACTATTACCATTGCACCACTGGCTATCCACAATGACAATCCAACCACAATATCAGCACAACTCAGAACATCAACGTGAATATCACGTTCGCAAACCCGTCTAGTTGAACATATAGAAACTAGTCGGGTTGTACCGCTCAATGATATTCACGGTCACAGATATTATCACATGAACTGATAAACACATACATAAAATTTTAATCAAATAAACTTTTCCAAATTGGCCCCAAATGCAATCCAGCACTCAAACAAATCTGGGCCAAAACCATACATACCAAAAATCATATTTCCAACCTATAGAGGGCTAGAAGGAATTTAGCACAGAGAGGCCATATATAGACTGCGGAACTGCCGCCAATGGGCATGGTATGCGGTGGTTCCGTGGCCATATTATTGGCTCACGTGCTGAAATTTCTTGTGGTTCTCTAATATTGCCTGCATGTATTTTTAGGATGCTCCGAATGATTTTTTGAACAAGTTTGAAAATCGAAAGCAAGCGTGGCATATTGGAAAAACGATTCGGAAAAATGGGTCGATCGAGATTTTAACCTTGTGCAAACTAGCTAGTAAGGGTTTATGGTATGGCTCTGATACCATGTTAGGTTACAATAGTGCCCTGGCCATCTACCGTGGCCGATGCAGAACAAAAATGACGTTTTAAAAACTTGGCGCTAACGAACCCGTCTAGAATCAAACCATAAACCTATACTAGCATACTAAACTGAGCTAAACTACAAGGTCAGAAATGTTATACCGAATGATCTGTGTCCTTCGGGCTTCTACCATCATCCTTAGCTCCTAGAGGTGTCCTGGATCGAGCTTGATTGCCGGTCTTCCTCCGTCGAAGATGATCCACCCGAGGGAAACGATGTAAGCTCCAGCTTCGCCTAGCGAAGCAACCGACGCTCCATGGTCGCTAGCAATGGAGAGTAGAGATGCAGGAATATTTCACTATCTTTTTCTTTCATACCTCATGCTCAAGTGAGTAATCAAAGAAGAAGAAAGAGGAGGTGAGGAAAACCATGGGCGTGAGCAACTCAAGAAAAATGGCTAAGTATCCAAGAAAGTGAATGAATGAATGAGTAGTATGTATAAAGAATGGCTACTCATTTTTCAATCATGCAAGAAAATATCTCACACATTTTACAATAAACAATCAAGAGCCACTCTACATACCTCCAACTATGCTCATGCCACCTCACCCTCCACCTCATTATCAAATGATTTTCTAAAAAGAAAATCATATAATGAAGTGTCCATCTTTTAGAAGATATTCCGTATAAATACGGAATACAACCCGGTATACGTATCGAAATACATATACGTGTATTCGTATAAAAATACGAATAGCCAAGAGAGAAAATGAATAATGAACAATAATACTAGAATACATATATAAATATATATTATTAAATCAAAACTTGATTTAATAATCCGGCTCAATCCTAAACCGCTAGTATTATCAACCGTCCGATAAAAGTCTGTGTAGCCTGTACACATATTTAATCAGACACCTGTATGTACCAACATACATCATCTACATCATATCGCCTGAACCGTGAAAACTCTCTGTGTGGGACTCTAATGACTCGTTAATACGCCGGCAGTGGGTTTAACCACAAGCACGTCAGCGACACTAGCTGTACGTAACAGCCACCCAGGTATTGAGTGAAAGGAAGACCGACGGGAAAACTCATCCGAACCCCTACCGAGCCTGTCAGTGACAATCTCCGTACATTCCGGTCTGTTCGTCTAAGAGTATCGCATATTGAGTCTAGGGGGATGGATAAAGTCAGACCCTTATTGACGCGATATTTCGTGTCGTTATGAAGCCCATCACCTAATGAGAAACCACCGATCCAAATCAGTAATTCTCGTCTACCTTGGCCAAGGATTTCTGGTGATGGCCACCCGTGTACAGTGCGGCATCAATCCCCAATACCGAGAGAGACGAATCCCCGACAATCCGCTCACTGCCTCCATGTGGCTCGGGACTGTACCTAACTAAGACATGTTTGCACGACTCCTTTGAGTCGTGGTAGGGTAGTAATCAAAGCACAGTAGGAACTCACATGAGACAAATGACGATTTTAGGTCGACGAACTAACCTGTACTCATGTCACCTGGGAACTTCTATATGACAATAGGTATAATACCAACTAGCATGTTCCCGGCGAGTCCGTCCAGTGTACTCATAACCTAATAAGCACTGTATATTATCTTAGGTGACTGACTGACACCAATGGCTTATGAGATCGGCCACCGCCGCTCGTCGGGGTCTCGATAAGTATACACTAGTATACTCCGGAGTATCGATGCCCAGTCTCGATACTCTATCGACTAGGGACATTTAAGGATGTGCTTATAGACCACCCAGCTCCTATGTATATAATCTCCATCATAATACTGGTAGTCAAGCAAGAATCCTATGGGATCTATCAACATATAATAATGATCTGTAATACCACATAATGCATGTACATGATGATAAAGACAAACCAGATAGCATACTATCATTTTGAGTAAGACTGTTCTACCCGTTTAGGTCATCCCTCAATCATCATAATCGCGTACTTGCGATTATAATAATTGACTTGAGGGCACTATACCCAACACTTTCCACTATTTTATTCTCTCAAATCTAAGCTCAAGAGAGCAAGAGTAGAAGGATGAGGAGGTGAGAAAAAATAGCCATGAGCAAGTGTTGAAAGAGTGAGAGAATAGAATGAAGAAGAGAATAGAGTGGAATGGCTTCATAATATTTTTCAACCATGCAAATAAAAAATTCACAACATTTTCTAATAAACTAATGAAGCTCATTTCTCTCTACATGTCTCTATCCATGTTCAATGCCACATCACCCTCCACTTCATTTTATGAATATTCATAAATGCATATTTACAAATAAGGTGTCCATCTTCTAGAACAAATTCTGTGTAAATACGGAATACAACCCGGTATACGTATCGAAATACATATACACGAATCCGTATAAAAATACGAACAGCCAAGAAAGAAAATGAATAGTGAACAATAATACTAGAATACATATATAAAAAAAAATATATAAACTATTAAATCAAAACTTAATTTAATAATCAGGCTTAATCCTAAACCGCTAGTATTATCAACCGTTCGATTAAAGTCCGTATAGCGTGTACACATATTTAATCGGAGACCTATATGTACCAACATACATCATCTATATCATATCGCCTGAACCGGGAAAACCCTCTATATGGGACTCTGAAGACTTGACAATAAGCTGGCAGTGGGTTTAACCATAAGCACGTCAGCGGCACTAGCTGTATGTAACGGCTACCCAGGTATTGAACGAAAGAAGGCCGACGAGCAAACTCATCTGTACCCCTACTGAGCTTGTCTGTGACAATCTCCGTACAGTACGTTCTATTCATCTAAGAGTATCGCATACCGGGTCTAGGGGGTGGATAAAGTCAGATCTCTAATAACGCGATAATTCGTGTCGGTGTGAAGCCCATCACCCACTGAGAAACTGCTGATCCAAATCAGTAATTCTCGTCCACCTTGGCCAAGGATTTCTAGTGATGGCCACCCGTGTGACATCTATCCCCAATACCGGGAGAGACGAATCCCCAACGATCCGCTCACTGCCTCCATATGGCTCAGGATTGTACCCAACTAAAACCTGTTTGCATGACTACTTTGAGCCGTGGTAGGGTAGTAATCAAATCACAGTGGGAACTCACACGAGACAAATGATGATCTCAGATCGACAGACTAACCTGTACTTATGTCACCTGAGAACTGCTATCTGACAATAGGTATAATACCATCTAACATATTCCCGGTGAGTCCATCCAGTGTACTCACCTCCTGTGGGTACCTGTATACTATCATAAGTGACCAATTGATCCCAATGGCTTGTGAGACTGGCCACTGCCCCTCATCGGGGTCTCAAAAAGTATATACTAGTCTACTCTGGAGTATCGATGCCCAGTCTCGATACTCTCTCGACTAGGGACATTTAAGGATGTGCTTATAGACCACCCAACTCCCACGTATATGATCGCTACCATAATGCTGGTAGTTAAGCAAGAATCCTATAAGCTTTATCAACATATAATAGTGATCTATAATACCACATAATGTATGTACATGATAATAAAGTCAAACCAGATAGCATACTATCATCTCGAGTAAAACTGTTCTACCCGTATAGGTCCTCCCTCAATCATCATAATTGCCTACCTATGGTTGCAATAATTGACTTGAGGGTACTATATCCAACAATCTCCCATTTGCACATAAGCCTAATTATTGCGGTGTCGCATACTCCCAGCCCATATGCTACCTAACACCTAATTTCTCTACTAATCAGTTTCGCAAATCATGTTTGTGAGACATTCGCGTTCAAGAAATAGCCTCAGTGAGTGGATCCGGTACAATATTTCTATCTTTATCTCTCTATATCCCAACTTCACGGAGAACGACTATCTCTCGAAATGAGCGATACCTATCTTAGAAATTGTCTGGATATCTGATGGGACCAAGTTCATAAATGAACTCCAAATCCAACAAACTTCTTAGACTGTATCTTCCACTAAATTTAATTAGTATCATGCGCCATGCCTTTCTCAGTTTTCGCTTGGACCCCATGTCCAACATATTGCCCCTCAAAAGAGAGAAAACTAATAACTCTGATAGCCACTTTTTCATCTAGGTCACCTTGGAAGTCTGAAATGATAACCGCCTCCTTCAGGAGGCTGTCGTTACCATATACCAAGAACATTTTCTTATGTTCATAACTGCTTTCCAACGTTTCTCCAGGATTGGATTAATATTGGCTTATTGCAGCTAGTGCAAAAAGCAATATCTAGTGTGGTACTTGACAAAGCATGATTGACTCAATTAGCTAAGGAAGTGATATGTCATTCATGCAAATCCCTCTCTTCATCAGTTTAGAAAATATCTCTTTAGAGAGGGTGACTCCATCACCTGCGGGTACACCACCACGTCAGGAGTCGTCTATTCTAAAACACTTTAGAATAGTATCAAAGTACCCAAATTGTGACACTTCCCAAATCTAGATCTAAAATCATAGATCTAGTCATCAGAATCCCTGATATTTTTTCCAGATCCTATATGGAGAAAACTCCTTGTGATAACCACAGTATAACCGATCGTAGTATAGGAACATCACTTCCTATCAGGAGTATGTCATCCATATACCAGGACATCACTCCCTACTTCTTACCAGGTCCATCTATTATTCTGATGAAGTCAAACTCCATGACTGTCACATCAAAAATAGAAGATCTATCTCCGCTATACTTGTTTTAGTCTATAAATAGACATAAGCTACTGGCCCACCATGATTCCGCTGCTATCACTGACTGCAACAACCCTATGGCAGGGTCATATACACGTGCACTTCTAAAACTAATTTAGAACGACATTATAGTAATCCACCTGCCAGATTTCATAGTCTAGGACGGCAGTAGTGGCAAACTTGGGTTATCAAAATCTCTCTATCACCGTCTTTGAGGAGACCGAAATACCTCTCGGATGGCTGAACTTACCCACCAAATCTGCGAAGTAGCTAATGGATTGTCGAATCTAATTCAATCCTTAGGTTATACTAAATTTTCAGTAACCATTTGTGGTTTTGGAATCACTTCCAGTTCTACTATACTCCCACTAATGTTTTCTGAAAAAAATTCATTTTACTAAAGAAGCGGCGGGTCAAGAACAATATAACTATTGATCCTGTAAATGGTAAAATGTTAACCCTCGTCAAAGCCCGGGATAACCCACAAATTTCCATTACTGAAACGTGCCTTGAGTTTATCCGGATTCTGGTTTTGAGCATAAGCCGGACTACTCCATATACCTTAATATCGTTAAGATATGAATCCATTCTATATCCAATAAAGAAACTAATTGTTGGCTATAGTGCCCTCAAGTCAATTATTAGTTGTCACGCCCCGCTTCCCAGAGTACGCTAAATTGGGCACGTGACATAGCCAACCATGCTACCTGTGGGCAGGAAGTATCCATCCACAGTCACATTACGGCATTAGAGATATCAAGAACAAAATGTAACTATCTAATACATGTCCATAAACTAAGATAACACGAGTCAAGGACAATAAAAGTGCGGAAGCAAAAGATCCAATACAAAATAACTGAAATGTATGTCCCATAATGCGGGCTCACATCAGGAATAAAATGCAGAAAAGAACTAACTACTACCGACACCTCACAGCTCAGCCTGCTGGCTGAAGTATTCCTGCCCGGACTGCAGCAACGGTACAGAATCTGGGCCATGCAAAACCCAGACGTCAGCGCGTCATGTCATCAAGTAATAAATATAAACAGGGTAACAGGCAAAGCAAATATAATCATGAGTGATAAAGCATGTGTAACAGTAATTTAAATCAGGGCAGTGAAGGGTAGTGTGCAGTGAGTAAACTAAACTGGTCTATTGGGTTTTCTACTCTAAGGTCTTTGAAATCAATTTGATGAATCATCGATGTAACTCAATAGTATCCCGTGCATGCCCGGGACCACGGTCTAAGACTCTCGGGCTGAAATCGAGACGTGACGCTAGGCACTAACAGGAAAGGAGTACAGACCAACGATGTCAGAAGCATCGTCACGAGGCGGGCCTAGCCTCTAAAACTGATCAGTATAAGCGAGCAACTGTCGAGTTACAAGTCAGAATTTCATCATTGATTTTCCCATGACCCCCAAGTTATATGTGTCAAGTCAGGTATTCCGTAATTAAGAACTAATGCCAACACAGGATCAGGTAAGAGCAGGTTTGTCTGGATAGACAATAGGAACGGTCCGTGAGGACTACATGTTAGGTTTGTTGGCATTAGACACAAAATCAGGTAACGGGTCAAGCCATGGTACATCAGGTCAAGTCAAGTAGTGTACGGTACCATGTCGGGTCAATCAATATGTGTGTAGCAAGTCAGGCCAGGGTGTAAAAGATAACATGTGGGTACTCATAAACAGCTAGCATAATCATGGTTATAAATAATCAAGCATGGTTATCAACAACACAATCTAAGCAATAAGTTAAGCAATAAAGCAGATTTAATTAATTAGCCGTACAGTTATCAGTTGTGTTTATCAGATGGTGTCAGCATTATACGAATACAGTATGATAGATGTGAATGCTAAAAACCAGCTTAATAAGTATTGAGTGATCTATGGATGCGACGACATGCATAATCTGTTCAATGGATGCAGTTGTAATTAAACCGGTTAAAGTTGCACATGGATGTCCGATAGGTTAAAACTGGATAAAAGGGGTATCATGGCTATAAACAAATGTGATCATGTGGTCTATCATTTACAGGTGATTACTAGGTATAAATAATTAGATGCAAAATTAAGTTTCAAGTTCAGGATCATAAAATGTGTAACGGAACTTTATACGGTTAACTTGAAATCCAATTCTTTCGATTCTATTTAGAGATTTAACAGGAGATAAATAATTTAGCATACGAATAGTTTAAAATAGCATGTAGCAAGTTTCACTTGCCTCGACGGGTCGCGATACGGAAAACGGAACGTTACGCGTCGGCGGGAAAAAGTCGCGACGCGCGCACGGTACACGGAAAGAACCCAAACGACGAATAATGGAATCGCACGGGTCAGAGGTCCTCGCTGGGTCGTCGTGATCGTCGATGGCCCGACCGGATTCCGGCGAACAACCAAAACAGTGAACATTAAAAAAATACAAGAATGCATGAAAAAAGAAGAAGAGAAGAATAAGAAGAAAGAAGAGAAGGAGGATTGAGGAGGGGGTGCTCACATTGATCTGTAGAGCGGTTGAGATCGTCGACTGTGTTGACGGAGCTCCGGCGAACGACCCTGCAGAGACCCGTCAGATGACAAAGAGGGATCTGAATAGACTGAAGAAGAAAAGGAAAGAAAGAAGAAGGAAAGAAGGAAGAAGAATGAGAAACAATGCTTACTGGGTGTGCACAAGCCTTAGGACATGAGAACGAGTCACCGGCAGCGACCTTTCGGCGGTGCAGATGCGTGCAGGGGCGTGGCTGCTGGTGCAGGGTGCTCGGGGGAGAGAAGGAAGGAGGAAGGAGAGAGGGTAGAGACGACGATGGTGAGCAGTGGCGATGAACGACGACGATGGCGTCGGCGCTAGGGCAACAGCGAGAGGAGGAAGGCGGCTAGGGTTTTTCTGGGATGGGTTCTGTTGTTTTATGAAGGAGAAGGAAGAAATTATAGAGAAGAGAAGAGAGAGAGAGAGAGACGCGGGGAGAGAGAGACGCGGTCGCGAGAGGAGAAAGAAGAGGAGAGAGACAGGGAGGAAGAGAGAGATCGAGAGGAGGGAGAAAATGAAGAGGAGAAAGAAAGTTGGCAGTTAGCGTAGGAGAGAGAGAGAAAGAGAAGGAGAAAAGAGAGAGAGAGAGAGAAAAATGTGGGGCCCAGGGGTAAAAGAAATGTTTTGATTGGCTGAGGGATCGGCTCGGGGAACAGAAGAAAATTTTTAAAAGATATAAGGGGTTTGATTGGCTAGGCAAAGTTTTAAAAAGGATTTTTAAAATGGGGAAAAATATTTTCTGGTTGAAGGAATTTTAATTTCGCTGGTTTAAAAAAAATTAGAAAATAGGATTTGGCGTAATTGCAAAATATTTCAGAATTGCGTCCGGGTCGGGTCCAAAAATTTGAATTCGAAAAATGAAAATTATTGGCAGGTTCCAAAAATTAAAATGAAAGATTTTATAATTAAGAAGCATACCCTCAAGAACGGACGCACGTACGTGCGCGTAGCCGTCCAAACACGTCCGTTTCACTAAACGGGATGAGAACACGATGCAAGGACACTACCACAGGGTTAGGAGTGTCAAGCAGGCATGACAAGTATTTTTAATCTATTTTAAAAGACTTAAATTGTTATATGCAGAAAATGACATGTCGGTGTAAATTATAACTAGTAACAGCCAAAACATGATAAATGAAATAAATACTACACACTACACATACGGTAACTGAAATTTGTAGAACTGGACTCGGTTGTTACATTATACCCAACTACAAAAAGAATTTCGTCCTCGAAATTCCAAGAATACAAAGGATAGACGAAAATCAAACTATAAGAAAAGATGAGGAAACTTCTGCCGGATTTCATCTTCTCGTTCCCAGGTGGACTCTCCATGTGAGCGATTTCCCCAAGAAACCAGTACAATAGGGATAACCTTGTTCTTAAGAACCTTTTCCCTTCGATCCACAATTTCAACCGGTCGCTCCTCAAAAGTCAAGTCTTCTCGTACCGTTAGCTCCGAATGATCCAACACATGTGTTTCATCTCAAACATATTTACGGAGTTGAGATACGTGAAACACATCGTGCACATTCGCCAAGGACTGTGGTAACGCCAAACGATACGCTACCTCACCAACACGCTCCAATATCTCAAAGGGTCCAACGAATCGAGGACCGAGCTTTCCTCGACTTCCAAAACGAATCACCCCTCTAGTCGGTGATATCTTCAAGAATACCAAATCACCCATGGCGAACTCTAGAGGCCTTCTCGACGTATCTGCCCAACTCTTCTGTCCGTCTTGAGCTGCTTTCATATGATTCCGAATAGCGTTAACTTTCTCAACTGTTTGCAGAACCAAATCTGGTCCCAACAATGTTCGTTCACCGACATCGTCCCAACATACAGGTGAACGACACTTGCGACCATATAAAGCTTCGAATGGAGCCATCTGAATCGTCGCCTGGAAACTGTTGCTGTAAGAAAACTCCACCAAATGTAGATGATCCTCCCAAGAACCCTTGAAGTCCAACATGCACGCTCTCAACATATCTTCAAGAGTTTGGATCGTTCTCTCCGACCGACCATCAGTTTGAGGATGATAAGCTGTGCTAAACTTCAATCGAGTCCCCAAACTTTCCTGTAAACTCCTCCAGAAGTGTGATAAGAACCGAGTGTCACGATCGGACACGATGCTAACCGGTACTCCATGCAATCTTACAATCTCCTGCATGTACCGCTCCGCCAAAGTCTCTGTTGATTGACCCACCCGAAAAGGGATAAAATGAGCTGCCTTGGTCAAACGATCAACAATCACCCATACTGCATTGTTGCCTTTTGGACTCCGTGGTAGAGCTGTCATGAAATCCATGGTTATATGTTCCCACTTCCACTGAGGAATCGGAAGTGGTTGCAATAAACCGGTAACCCTTTGATGTTCAGCCTTAACTTGCTGACACACCAAGCACTTTGCCACAAAGCGAGCGATCTCCCGTTTCATGCCTTCCCACCAGAAATGCTGTCGAATATCTCAGTACATCTTTGTGCCTCCTGGATGTACGGAATAAGCTGAACTGTGTGCCTCCTTCATAAGTTCTTCAAGAATATCTCCCTTTGGCACACACAAACGGCTACCATATCTCAACGAACCATCTTCGTGGATCAATAAATCTGTTCGTAGTCCGGCTTCAACCTGTTCTCGAAACTTTTGCAATCTAGGATCCTGCGATTGTGCTGCTTTAATATTCTCGATCAACGACGAATGTACTTGCAGCTATATCAACTGTCCCGAAGAATGCGGTAGCACAACCTCCAAATCAAATCTTCGAAAGTCTTCCACGAGTTCCTTCTGCGTAGTCAATATCTGAATAGCTGGTAACCGGCTGAGCACATCCGGTACAACATTAACCTTCCCCGGATGGTACCTGAGATCAAGATCATAGTCAGCCATCAGCTCTAACCATCTACGCTGCCTCATATTAAGCTCCTTCTATGTGAACACATACTTCAAGCTCTTATGATCCGTGAAAACTTCGACCCTTTCGCCCAAAAGGTAATGTCTCCAAATCTTCAAAGAGAAAATCATAGCTGCAAGCTCCAAGTCGTGAGTTGGGTAATTCTTCTCATGGGTCTTCAACTGTCTTGATGCGTACGCTATCACCTTCCCATGCTGCATCAAAACACATCCCAATCCTTTTCCAGATGCGTCGCTGTGAATCACTAATCCTCCAGAACTGTCTGGCACGGTCAGAATAGGAGCGGTTATCAATCTCTGCTTCAATGTCTCAAAAGCTGACGCACAACTATCCGTCCACACAAAAGGTACCTCCTTGCGCGTAAGCTTGGTCAACGGCTCCGCCAGACGAGCAAAGTTCTCCACAAATCTTCTGTAATACCCGGCGAGTCCAAGAAAACTTCTTATCTCCGCAACATTCTTCGGAATTGGCCAATCACGAACTGCTGCAATCTTTTCGGGATCGACGGCGATTCCATCGCCAGACACAACATGCCCCAAAAACTTTGCTTCTTCCAGCTAAAACTCGCACTTGCTCATCTTCGCATATAACTTCTTCCGTCTCAACGTCTGCAGTGCAATCTTCAAATATTCTGCATGCTCTTCAAAACTCTTCGAATAGACTAGAATATCGTCAATGAACACCATAATAAACTAGTCCAAGAATGGTGAAAAGATTCGGTTCATCAAGTCCATGAATATCGCCGGTGCATTCGTTACTCCGAAGGGCATCACTAAGTACTCGTAATGTCCATACCGAGTTCGGAACACCGTCTTGCAAATATCTTCTGCTTTCACTCGGACCTGATGATATCCGGATCGCAAATCCAGCTTCGAGAATACTCTCGCGCCACTAAGCTTCTCAAATAGTTCGCCAATGCGAGGGATCGGGTACTTGTTCTTAATAGTCACCCGGTTTAATTCTCGATAGTCGATGCACATCCTTCTCGTGCCATCTTCTTCTTAACTAGAAGAACTGGAGCTCCCCAAGGCGAGTTACTGCTTCGAATCCAACCCTTCTCAAGCAATTCAGCAACCTGTTTCTTGACTTCTTCCAACTCCACTGGTGCCATTGGATAATACGCTTTAGATACTGGCCCTGCACCAGGAATAAGATCAATTGCGAACTCCACGTCTCGCTTCGGCGGTAATCCCGATATATCTTCAAACACGTCCATAAAATCGCTAACAACAGCTGGCTCTTCACTTTCATCAACCCCCATTGATATAAGAATATTAGTTGTCGGCCTAGCCCTAAACTCGACTGGCCCGACAGAACTGCTTCCTCCAGTGAAGGTAAACTCGGGATGTCCGGGAATCTAGAAAATTACTTTCTTTGCCCTACAATCAATGTGAGCATGGAAAGTGCTAAGAAAATCCATTCCCAAGATGACTTCGTAGCTGCCCGTATCAATCACCAAGAAATCTGCAAAAAGTTCCCGTCCGTAAACAACAACTGTACAATCTTTACATTCCCTACTTGATATGATTTTCCCATTCCCAGTGTGTATGTCCCAGAAACTAGACAGGGTCGTGCAAGTAATCGAGTGTGTAGTTATAAACTTGGACGACATAAAACAATGGGATGCACCAGAATCAAATAACGCTAATGCGGGAAAACCATGAACGAGTAGAATACCTGAAACAACTTCTCCTGACGCTTTAGCTTCCTCAGTTGTCAAGGTAAAAGCTCGAGCCTGATTAGGTCCTTGAGTCAGCTGCTTCTGTCCCTGAAATGGTTTCTGCGGAGGCTTCTGAATATCATCCCTTGTGCGTAGCTTCGACGGACAAGAACTAACAGTATGATCCGCCGATCCACAAACCAGACAAAGTCCCTGCATCCTGCGACATTCCTTTTGCAAATGTCCGGGTAAGTGGCAATAGCTGCAAACCACGTGCTTCCTCTGATCAATGACAGCAGGCTTCTTCATCGGTGTTACACCACGACGGTCCACTGGAATACCTCTGTGTCCATGAGCTCGGTTTGGTACAAATGCCGGCTTCCTTACCGCAACTGCTGTCTGCTGTGAACTCCCAGTCTTCCTAGATAAGCTTTGCTGTTCTCGGGCTGCCGTAAGAACCTGTGAGAAAGTGGTCAAACCCAGGGAGACAATCTGCCTCTGGATGTCCACATCCAAGCTGCGCATGAACCTCCTTGCCCTGTCTGCATCGTTGGCAACTAAAGGTCCAGCGAATCTACTGAGCCGTGTCCACTCAGCTACATGTACATCTACGGGTGCTCCATTCTTCTTTAGACTGATGAACTTCTCTTCCATTTCCTCCCGTGCGGTCTGCGGGGAGAACTTCTCCAGGAAACTCTTCGAAAAATCCGCCCACTTGATCGGCTTGGGCAAGCGGGTCTCCTCCACAAGCCACCACTCACGGGCGTAGTCCACTAACTGAATGCGCACCACATCCACTCTTTTATCATCTGGAATATGTGCCGCAATAAGTAATTTCTTCGGGTCTACTAGCCACTGCTCCGCTGGCAACGGCTCCTCCAAACCGGTAAAGACAGACGGACCCAAACGCCTGAAATCTGCTACGGTCCCCACACGATCAACTGGCCTAGCTCCAACATTGTTCACGGACTACTGAACGGTCCGCAAACCTTCCTGAAACGATTCAGCTTGCTGCTGGATCAG
This sequence comes from Agapanthus africanus, assembly GCA_030015575.1. Lineage (NCBI taxonomy): Eukaryota > Viridiplantae > Streptophyta > Magnoliopsida > Asparagales > Amaryllidaceae > Agapanthus > Agapanthus africanus. The sequence goes on from JASDDO010000019.1 coordinate 24,015,135, forward strand.
CTCGGTCTGCCTCTTTTGATTCTCCAGCATTTCCCGTATTACTCCAAGCATGGCGGTTTCGTCAACACGCCTTTGGTACGTCTTCAGATTCTTGTATGCCATACTCCTGAAATCAAAACACCCAAAGATTAGCATGACAACAGATTCAAAATATAGAACAAGGCTAGAACTCCAAGTTACTTAAATAGAGTACCGCATTGTAACTATGCCGCGGTATCATAGCTACAATTACATAACTCCACCCAAGTCGCCTAAGTCCTAGAGATAACAAGGAATCAGGTTTCGAGTCGATATGCAAAGGAAGTTTGCACACCATAAAAGATATAATCAGGAAGAACTTAGATTCAAGAACGGTAAAACGGCAAGGTGGCAGGACATGTTTCCTAAACCCGGGTATCCTGATTCGTGTATTGGGTACAATACCCAACTATAAAAGAATCAACCCGACTAACCTATGGCTCTGATACCAAAAGAACCATGTCACGCCCCGCTTCCCAGAGTACGCTAAATTGGGCACATGACATAGCCAACCATGCTACCTGTGGGTAGGAAGTATCCATCCACAGTCACATTACGGCTGTAGAGATATCAAGAACAAAATGTAACTATCTAATACATATCCATAAACCAAGATAACACGAGTCAAGAACAATAAAAGTGCGGAAGCAAAAGATCCAATACAAAATAACTGGAATGTATGTCCCATAATGCGGGCTCACATCAGGAATAAAATGCAGAAAAGAACTAACTACTACCGACACCTCACAGCTCAGCCTGCTGGCTGAAGTATTCCTGCCCGGACTGCAGCAACGGTACAGAATCTGGGCCATGCAAAACCCAGACGTCAGCGCGTCATGTCATCAAGTAATAAATATAAATAGGGTAACAGGCAAAGCAAATATAATCATGAGTGATAAAGCATGTGTAATAGTAATTTAAATCAGGGCAGTGAAGGGTAGTGTGCAGTGAGTAAACTAAACTGGTCTATTGGGTTTTCTACTCTAAGGTCTTTGAAATCAATTTGATGAATTATCGATGTAACTCAATAGTATCCCGTGCATGCCCGGGACCACGGTCTAAGACTCTCAGGCTGAAATCGAGACGTGACGCTAGGCACTAACAGGAAAGGAGTACAGATCAACGATGTCAGCAGCATCATCACGAGGCGGGCCTAGCCTCTAAAACTGATTAGTATAAGCGAGCAACTGTCGAGTTACAAGTCAGGATTTCATCATAGATTTCGCCATGCCCCTCAAGTTATATGTGTCAAGTCAGGTATTCCGTAATCAAGAACTAATGCTAACACAGGATCAGGTAAGAGCAGGTTTGTCTGGATAGACAACAGGAACGGTCCGTGAGAACTACATGTCAGGTTTGTTGGCATTAGACACAAAATCAGGTAACGGGTCAAGCCATGGTACATCAGGTCAAGTCAAGTAGTGTACGGTACCATGTCGGGTCAATCAATATGTGTGTAGCAAGTCAGGCCAGGGTGTAAAAGATAACATGTGGGTACTCATAAACAGCTAGCATAATCATGGTTATAAATAATCAAGCATGGTTATCAACAACACAATCCAAGCAATAAGTTAAGCAATAAAGCAGATTTAATTAATTAGCCGTACAGTTATCAGTTGTGTTTATCAGATGGTGTCAGCATTATACGAATACAGTATGATAGATGTGAATGCTAAAAACCAGCTTAATAAGTATTGAGTGATCTATGGATGCGACGACATGCATAATCTGTTCAATGGATGCAGTTGTAATTAAACCGGTTAAAGTTGCACATGGATGTCCGATAGGTTAAAACTGGATAAAAGGGATGTCATGGCTATAAACAAATGTGATCATGTGGTCTATCATTTACAGGTGATTACTAGGTATAAATAATTAGATGCAAAATTAAGTTTCAAGTCCGGGATCATAAAATGTGTAACGGAACTTTATACGGTTAACTTGAAATCCAATTCTTTCGATTCTATATAGAGATTTAACAGGAGATAAATAATTTAGCATACGAATAGTTTAAAATAGCATGTAGCAAGTTTCACTTGCCTCGACGGGTCGCGATACGGAAAACGGAATGTTACGCGTCGGCGGGGAAAAGTCGCGACGCGCGCACGGTACACGGAAAGAACCTAAACGACGAACAATGGAATCGCACGGGTCAGAGGTCCTCGCTGGGTCTTCGTGATCGTCGATGGCCCGACCGGATTCCGGCGAACAACCAAAACAGTGAACATTAAAAAATACAAGAATGCATGAAAGAAAAAAGAAGAGAAGAATAAGAAGAAAGAAGAGAAGGAGGATTGAGGAGGGAGTGCTCACGTTGATCTGTAGAGGGGTTGAGATCGTCGACTGCGTTGATGGAGCTCCGGCGAACGACCCTGCAGAGACCCGTCAGATGACAAAGAGGGATCTGAATAGACTGAAGAAGAAAAGGAAAGAAAGAAGAAGGAAAGAAGGAAGAAGAATGAGAAACAATGCTTACTGGGTGTGCACAAGCCTCAGGACACGAGAACGAGTCACCGGCGGCGACCTTCCGGCGGTGCAGATGCGTGCAGGGGCGCGGCTGCTGATGCAGGGTGCTCGGGGGAGAGAAGGAAGGAGGAAGGAGGAAGGAGAGAGGGTAGAGACGATGATGGTGAGCAGCGGCGATGAACGGCGACGATGGCGTCGGCGCTAAGGCAACGGCGAGAGGAGGAAGACGGCTAGGGTTTTTCTGGGATGGGTTCTGTTGTTTTATGAAGGAGAAGGAAGAAATTATAGAGAGGAGAAGAGAGAGAGAGAGACGCGGTCGCGAGAGGAGAGAGAAGAGGAGAGAGACAGAGAGGAAGAGAGAGATCGAGAGGAGAGAGAAAATGAATAGGAGAAAGAAAGTTGGCAGTTAGTGTAGAAGAGAGAGAGAGAAAGAGAAGGAGAAAAGTGAGAGAGAGAGAAATGTGGGGCCCAGGGGTAAAAGAAATGTTTTGATTGGCTGGGGGATCGGCTCGGGGAACAGAAGAAAATTTTTAAAAGATTTAAGGGGTTTGATTGGCTAGGCAAAGTTTTAAAAAGGATTTTTAAAATGGGGAAAAATATTTTCTGGTTGAAGGAATTTTAATTTCGCTGGTTTTAAAAAATATTAGAAAATAGGATTTGGCGTAATTGCAAAATATTTCAGAATTGCGCCCGGATCGGGTCCAAAAATTTGAATTCAAAAAATGAAAATTATTGGCAGGTTCCAAAAATTAAAATGAAGGATTTTATAATTAAGAAGCATACCCCCAAGAACGAACGCACGTACGTGCGCGTAGCCGTCCAAACACGTCCGTTTCACTGAACGGGACGAGAACACGATGCAAAGACGCTACCACAGGGTTAGGGGTGTCAAGCAGGCCATGACAAGTATTTTTAATCTATTTTAAAAGACTTAAATTGTTATATGCAGAAAATGACATGTCGGTGTGAACTATAACTAGTAACAGCCAAAACATGATAAATGAAATAAATACCACACACTACACATACGGTAACTGAAATTTGTAGAACTGGACTCGGTTGTTACATTAGTTCGCAGGAACGCGATTGTGATGATTGAAAGAGGACTTATACCTGTAGAACAGTTTTACTCGAGATGATAGTACGCTATCTGGTTTGTCTTTATCATCATGTATCTGCTTTAGGTGGCTTTACTGATCACTATTACATGTTGATAGAGCCCATATGATTCTTACTTGACTACCAGCATTATGATAGCGATCATATATGTGGGATCTGGATGGTCTATAGGCACATCCTTAAATGTCCCTAGTCGTGGGAGTTTCTAGACTGGGCATCGATACTCCAGAGTAGACTAGTGTATACTGATCGAGATCCCGACAAGAGGCGGTGGCCGGTCTCACAAGCAATTGGTGTTAGTTTGTTCACCTAAGATGTTTACAGGTGCTCATTGGGTTATAAGTACACCGGACGGACTCGCAGGGAACATGCTAGTTGGTATTATACCTATTGTCAGATAGCCATTCTCAGGTGACATGTGTACAGGTTAGTCTATCGAATTGAGATCGTCATTTGTCTCGTGTGAGTTCCCACTGTGCTTTGATTACTACCCTACCACGACTCAAAGGAGTCGTGCAAACAGGTTTTAGTTGGGTATAGTCCCGAGCCATATAGAGGCAGTGAGCGGATCGTCGGGGGATTCATCTCTCCCAGTATTAGGGGTTGATATCGCGGTTGTGCACAGGTGGCCATCACTAGAAATCCTTGGTCAAGATAGTTGGGAATTACTGATCTAGGATCGGTAGTTTCTCAGGTGGTGATGGATTTCATACCGACACCGAATGTCGTGTTATTAGGGGTCTGACTTTATCCACCCCCCAGACTCGATATGCGATACTCATAGAAGAACGGACCGGACTGTATGGATATTTTCACTGTCAGGCTCGGTAGGGGTTTCAGGATGAGTTTGCTCGTCGGCCTCCCTTTCTCTCAATACCTGGGTAGCCGTTACGTACAGCTAGTGCCGCTGATGTGCTTGTAGTTGAACCCACTGCCAGCGTATTGACGAGTATTTAGAGTCCCACACAAAGGGTTTCTCTGCTTCCGGCGACACGATGTAGAGACCGTATGGTTTTACGGCAGGGTTCGATCACATAAGTGTACTAGTGCACAGATGATATTCGGACGGATAATACTAGTGGGCTTTGTTTAAGCCGGATCTTAGTATTATATTTGTTGGATTATTTTCGTCTCTTAGTATTCGTATTCTTCAGAATACGGATGTGGGTATGTATATACGGTTGAGGGGTATTCTTGTAATTTATTGCAAGATTACTTTTAGAAGATCACACCTCATCATGGTTTAGACCTTTTTGGATTAAAAGGTTATTGAGGTGTAGGATGAGGTGTTTATTGCATTTTTGTGGTATGGCTAATTAGTGACCCATGGTTACTATTCTAGCATGCTTAGGGTTTTTGTTTGTTGTGGGATTATGTTAACTTGAGATATTTTTTGTTGACTAAGATATTTTGGAGACGTGGACATTTATGTGATGGTTCCATTATTTCTTATCACACTCACACAACAAACAAAAACACAAGCCATTATTCATTTCTTTTTCTCTTTCTTAAGTTGCTCTCAACACCCCATTCTCATGGCATCTTCTTCTTCCTCTAGCTCCACCCAAACCCTCTCATGAGTTGAGAATCCTTGGGTGTCTTGAGACAAATTAATCCTTCATCAGTCTCTACTTCATCTACGGTATCTAGAGTAGCGATCTAGGTGCCCTAATTGTCTTGGATATGAGGTTGGAGCTCGTTGCATAGACTCTCGGATGGATCATCTTCGATGGAGGGAGACCGAAGATCAAGCTTGATCAAGGAAGCCCCTAGGAGCTTGGGATGATGGTTGAAGACCGAAAGACACGGATCTATTCGGTATAACCATTCTAACTCCTTTCCATGTTTTGTTATCTAGGGCTTATGGGTAGATCCGGGTAATTGGTTATGGTAGCGCCAAGTTTTATAAATTTTTGTTCCGCATTTGGTCACGAATTGATGGCCGGGCGCTGCCGTAACCCAACACTAATGCACTAATTTAATTGGAACCAGATTCAAAAATCATGCAGCTGTTTTCAGTGTATATCGACTAAATGGAAGAAGGCCATGAAGTATTGCTTATCAATGAGCGCACCCATGGATGAGTAACCTGAAAGAGAATCAAGTTCTTAATAATATTACTTACGTCGGAATACCTAGCATAAGTATCTACATTTTCGAACACCTAAAAGAATCCTGATACTTCCAACGCATGGTTCTCTACTTTATTCTTATACCTATAACTTCTCAAAATTTGGACCTTGTATTTCAACGAAATACGTGTCTAAAACCAGAGAAGTCATAAGTAAACGGAATATAGTACGAGTACCAATCCCTTGTCCTAATAGACATCAGACAACATATAATACTTTGTATAAGTCCTCTGATTTTAAAAACTCAAACCCTGTGCGTCGTAAGTTGGAAACTGTATTATGGTTAAGAAGAATTACACCGTTATTGAATGCACCTTACCTAATTATCAACTGATAAAGGTGTAGGGTTCCTGGGCATGCTAATGAGGTCTCACAAGGTATCAACCATGCCAATTTTTCAGATTTTACGGTGCCGAGAAACCCTAGACTAGATTGTTAACTAGAATTTTAGGCGAAACAAGAACTAGTAAACTACTTTACTATAGGGTAAACGGAAATACAACCTTTGTAGATCCGGTTCTCCACCTCCATAGCTTCGTGATGAAGTCTCCTTGCTGTCCAAATCAAATCCCGGGCTCTAACGTCGGCTTCATCGGAGAAATGGGCGGGCTAGGTCGTCGACTTCGATGCCGAAGATGATCCACGTCGAGGCATCACAAGATCAAGCTCCCACTTCACCAAGTCATGAAACTTGTGAAGAAAACACCCTATACTACTTGGCAAGAGGTAGAGGATGAAGAAATAGGAAGTGGGTTCACTTTAGAATTGGATTTCTCACACTTTTACTCAAGTTGCCATTGTTGGTAGTAAGCTTTTCTTCATGTCAAGAAGAAGAAGAAGATGAAAGAATCTATTATGATAAGTTATTTTTAAATAGAAAATAAATGAATACTTATCATAATCCAACCATGGTCAAGTGTAGAGAATGAACTATGGTTAAGTGAAATGGTTAGGGTTAAGCATGAAGACAAAATGGTCACTTGGTCAAAGCTTCATGAAGCTTCAACAACAAACAAAGAAAGCCACCATTTTCCCTTTTTCTTTTTCTTTTGCCAAAATGAACAAAATAAATAAATAAATAAATAAATAAGACAAGCAAAACCCTAATCATTAACTTAACCATGGTTTAATCTTTACACTAACTCAAGTGAACATGTATCATCAAACATGATACAAACTAGTGTACAAAAGTATATCACATATACAATGTGCACTTTTAGTGAGAAAATCCATTTAAACTGAACCAATACTAGTTAATGCAAAGTAATATATCAAATATATAATTATACATTAAATCATTAAATCAACACTTGATTTAACGATTCGGTCATATCGCATATCACCGACTAGTATCCAATGTATCGGCTTATCGAATCAATCCTTGAATCGATAACTAGGTTATATCGCATACAACCAATCGATACATTCATCGCGAGAATGGAATATGGTATCACATACACGTATTATTCTCGGTCCCGCACATATCTCATATGCGCTCCTATTTCGTTTCGCTTGAGCCAGGAAACCTCTGTGTAGGACTCTAAAAACTCGTCAATACGCCGGCAGCAGGTGATGATCATATCAAGCACCCACAAGCCGCAAGCGGTCTGCTAAACATAACGGCCACCCGGGTATTGAACGATCAGAAGATCGACGAGCAAGCCCGCTCACACTCCTGTGAATCCAACCAGTAACACTTACCGTACAGTCCGGTCTGTTCGTCTGATATGTCGCATATCTCGCCTAGGGGTGGTAAACGTCAGACCCCAGCAGCTCGATAAGTCGTGTCGATATGAGGTCTATAACAGTTCGAGAAACTACTGGTAACACTTACCAGTATATCTCAGCAACCCTGGCCAGGGATTTCCGGTTACAGCCAATCGAACACAGTGCAACATCAACTCCCTATACCGGGAGAGACGAATCCCCTTCTATCGCTCATTGCCTCCATGTGATTCGGGACTGTACCCAAAAGCCACCGTTTTGCATGCCCTCTTGGACGTGGTAAGATGGAAATCAAAGCACAGTGGGAACCACACAAGACTCTATGACGATCTCGGGTCTACAGACTAACCTGTACCAGTGTCACCAGAGAACTGCCATCTGACGTAAGGTATAATACCATCTGGGAGTTCTCGGCGAGTCCGTCCAGTGTACCCAGTCTCCACTGAGCACCCGTATATCATCTCTGATGTCAAACACCAATGGATATGGGATCATCCATCGCCCATCTGTATGGGTCGAGAAGGTATACGCTAGTCTACTCTGGTATATCGATGCCCCGTCTCGATATACCCACGACTAGGGACCTTGAAGGATGTACTTATGGACTACCATGTCCCCACTAGTATGATCCGCATCATAGTCCAGGTAGTCAAGTACACATCCTAAGGGCTTTACCAACATGTAACAGAGAGACAAATAGTATACACGTTAAGGTAAAGAGTAACCAGATAGCATACTATTATGTCGAGCAAGAAAGTCCTCCCTATATATGTCCCAGCATCCACTACTATATACATCCTATGTACAGTAATGGCCTCTAGGGCATACATATAACTAACAATCTCCCACTTGCACTAGGGCCATCTGTAGCAGTGGTTGTAGTATCTCATACTCAATCATCCCATAAAAGTCTCTCTCTGGGAATAGGCCTTCGTGAGTGGATCCGCCGTGTTGTCCTCTGAGTCCGCTCTCCTAACCTCGATCACCCTGGAGATCAACCATCTCCATGATCAGGTGACACTGCCTTAGAATATGTCGGATCACTGATGGGATGGACGTTCCTTGGCATAAGCCACAACTCCATTGTCACACAATGGGAGGAACTAAGTTCATCTCATGAACTATTATACACCCAGACAGCCTCTTTGGTAGCATCTTAAGTAGCGATGTATCCAGCCTTTATCTTCTAGTATGTCACGGTATTTAGCTTGGAACTCTTCCAACATACCGTCCCTTTACTGAGGGTAAAGACAATGCCTGTGACTGACATTCAGTCGTCTTTATCACCCTGGAACACTTCCAGTGATTCTCTCCAGGATCAATTGATACCATCTCACTACAACTAGTGAATATCCTAACATCCATTTAGATCTATCTCATAGATCCAAAATCCAGGATTTAGTAGGTATCATTTTGATCCTATGTGGAGAATCATTGTGATAAGCGGAGATTGACCGAGCGTAGCATAGGAAACTTCTTCCCTATCTAGAGTATGTCATCCACGTACTCTACGAGGATCACTACCATACTCGCTACTACCTTTTTGTATATACAAGGTTCATCTACCATTTTGATGATGTCAAACTTTTTAACTAACTCATCAAAACAGATGTTCCAACTCCACGATGCCTGCTTCATCACATAAAACATCTTGCACACGTTTCCGCTGCTCCCACTGTCTACGAAGCCTTCTGGCTGTGTACTTATAGACGCTCTCTTCCAAAACATCATTTAGAAAAGCTGTCATGACACCCAACCACCAGATATCGTAGTCATGGTATGTAGCCGTAGCAAGTAGGATCTGGATGGACTTAAGCACAGATCTTTTAGAAAAAGTTTCATCATGATCCACACCTGGTCAATGATGCAAACCTTTAACAAGTCTAGCTTTGAAAGTATCAACTTTTCCATGTACACTAAGTAATCTTCTCAAGATATACTTGCTCCTGATGGGGATTTAACCCTTCAGATATAGCAACCAAAGTCCATACTTTGTTGGTGTATAAGGATTCCATCTCAGATCGCTAAGCATCCAGCCATTCTTACAGAGTCTCACTCCAGATGGCCAGCTCGAAACCAGTTGGGTCATCATCTCATGATGCAATCCTCGCTCCCACTGTCATAGAGGAACCGAAGTATCTCTCAGGTGGGTGAGGAACCCTACTAGATCGGCGGAGAGGCTGAGATTCGTTGGTTACTATTGAATCCTTCGGTTCTACCAAATCATCAGCTGCAGTTTGTATAGCTGGAACATTTCCAGTTCTACATAACAGATCTTGCCTCGAGCTTGTCCGGATTTTGCCTTTAGACATAGCCCGGACAACCCCAAATCTTAACCAACTTAAGATATGGGCTCTTCCCGTTCCATATCACATATGAAGCGGTAGGCAACTGATTTGATTGGAACCCTATTTAATAGGTATGCAGCTTCTCAAGCGCATAACTCCCAAAAGGAAATAGGAAACTCAGTAGTACTCATCATAGAGCACACCATATCACATAGGGTGCTATTGCTCCGCCCCGATATACCATCGTGCTATGGTGTATACGGAGGAGTAAAGCTGAGAGAGAATCTCATTCTCCTTTAGAATAGTCCAGGATTTCCGTGCTCAAGTATTCTCCTCCCTGATCTCATCAAAGGACATAATACTTATACCCGTATTGGTTCTCTACTTCTAACTTATATTCTGTGAATATCTCAAAAGGTTCGGACTTGTGTTTCAACAGGAACATATGTCTGAATCTAAAGAGATCATCAGAGAATGCAATGAAGTACAAAGAACCGGTCTTGGCATGTGTAGACATGGGATCTACATACATCAGCATGTATCATCCCAAGAGTTTACTAACTCTTTCTCTGTTTCCAATAAACAGAGCTATGGTCATCTTATCTTTGTGACATGACTGGCAAGTTTTCACAAGATGTAAATTCAAACAGATTTAAATATGCATCTATGTGCAACTTAGCTAGTCGGGTCGCATTGATATGGCCTAGTCTACAATACCTCAAGAAGGATCCGTTCATTTCTGAACTCTTCCTCTTGTGTGTGTTCCGTATACAAGGAACTGTAGTTTGATTTAGAACGTCAATACTTTTAGATAACGTGCCTGAACCGATCAACTTTTGATATAGGAAATGTTCAAAACATTATCCAACAATACAAAATTATATCATTTCTTTACTAATAAAGAGACTGATATGATTTTGTATATCAGGTTCGGTATCTAATAGCATTTGTTCAGAATCAATGTATTGGTAATACAGGGTGACAGTGACCAACAGACTTGGCTGCAACACTTGCCCCGTTTTCTGTCTCATGAAACTTATCACCCGTTCTCAGTTTTTCTACCCTTTTGTAGCCCTATGTAACAGATTACATATCTGGGATCCTGATCCAGTATCATATACCCAGGATGCGGAGGATACTGAGAAACAGTTCTTTATAATGAACACACCCGAAGATGATGCATCAACATGCACTGTCTTCGTTTGGGCGGCATGGGAATTCTGGTAATCCCCAATTTCCCGCTCTGTCTTATAACAATTATAAGTTGGAGCGGGACCAACGTTCCCCAGCTCAGTATAACAAGCGGGTTCGATCAATAATCCGTATTATTATCTTGATTAAGGCGTGATATTGTCGCTACCAGGAGAGAGAGAGAAGAAAACACTCAGCGTGCGCTCTTGCAAGAATAGATTGGTTATTATTTTATCTAATCAGGATGGCTCCCACTGCTTTTTATCAAATCTTCCTTCAAACCCTAAAAGGAAAGACCAGCCGAGATTAATTACACGCTACAAGTTCGCCAATCTTTCAGCCAGGCCAGTGTCGGTACTTTGAGGGAGGTCCCCCATGCTTTCGCACGAACCTAATTAATGTAAACCTCGTTTTCCCAGAGGCGTAACCCCGTTGACACCTTTCTAGACACCTACTTGATCGGCTAATTGTAATGTGTAAAACTCTCCCAGGAGTAACAATTACTCGCAGTGGGTATCGGGATCCAACTATTTCATAGAAGGTATGCAATCTCATTGCAAATTTCAACACTTGAAATTCCCGATAATTTTGCCCCTAGCGTCCTATGACCTTGACGCAGGCCAACAAACCATAGTGCGCTAGTCAAGTCCAACCCGTCATTTCCTGATTGAATTAAACCCACCCGCACGACCCTTGACGCAGGCCAACAAAGTCGCACGACTACCCTAATCCAATCTGCATCATATGCATAAGCAGATAAATACTAGTTATCTACCGCACACTACGCCTTGACGCAGGCCAACAAACGTAGCACGAATACTAACTACTACTTATCTGAAATGACGGAGGGCTACGACAGGTTTTTCTGAAAACCTATTGCGTAATGAACTTGATATCGTTGTAGAATCAAATGATTTTAAAATGGAGTGCTTTTGAGGCCTTTCTAGTTTTGCTAAAGGGATCGTCGGCCCTTTCCTCGTCGAATGAGGTGCGGGATATATCATATATATCACTGTGCAAAGCAGAACTCTTAAAAGCAATCAAAAGACAAACCGAGTGTGTAGCATCTGCCAGTTATTGCTAAAGGAGTCACTCTCGGTGAAGGGATCTCGGTCCTTTCCTTATCGAATAAGGTGCAGGATGTTCTACAAGGAACACCGCGATGCAAAGCAAGAACTGTAGCTACCTGTTTTATTTTGAAATTCGATTCCACAACATCTTAGGTTTCTTTTCTTTCATTAATCACATTAATGAAGTCCCATCATTTAAGTACCTAAACATCACAGATAAATACGACGTACACTTATGCCATCCGCATTCGTCTCGATGTCCCCTCGTGCACCGTTAGGTTAGGTAACTAACGGCAGAGCAGGGCAGGGCTAGCGCGGGTGTAAAACATAAGTAACGTCTATATAATATATCATATATACTATATACAGTATCCATCACAGAACATATCACATGATCACATCAAAGATATCGCAGCAGAAGAATCATATGAAATATTGGATATTCTAGGACGTCCGTGTTTTCAATACGAGCCAGTATAAAACACGGATTCCACGGTCGTGATGAATAGCCAAACCCACACCCCTAGACCCCTACGAGAGTGGCAAGCAACCCTACCAATTCTAGAGTTAGGAGACCCGGACTCGACTCCTCGAGTTGGTCTCCCACTGGACCCCAGAACCCGGTTACTTATGCTCCCCTCCTTGGGTCTATCCTAGTGCGGAAAAGTAAATAATATACAAACGGTGACATCTTCCGCAACCTGGAAGTGCCCCAATAAAAGAATATTACATACAAGTTTTTACATGAATGAAAAAGAGAAACACTCATCTCATATAAAAACCCCCCGGCTATTCGAACACGACGATCCAATATAACATATCCAGCAACACATAACATCACATGCCATCAACGTAAGTAAATATGCGCATCCCAATTGTCGTTGACATATAGCAACGAAACCGGCGATATCACATATTACACTTACGGTCACAGAAAAGAAAGTGTAAAACTACAACAGTTGGAATCCGCAAGCTCTTTAGACATCGCATGCCTAATCATATGAATTCCTTAGACATCGCATGCCTAACAATTATAAACCCCGCATTTTAGTCTCATTATCGAAAACTCTTTTCAATTTCAAGTCGGGCAATTCAACAAGATTCCCGGCATCCTGATTGAATGCTCGTCGCAAACTTCAATAGACGGCCGCACCCCCGATACCGTCGACGAAGTGCACCAAGGTGGAACACCGCTACCGCGAGCACCCGGACGGATGCTTTCGGCGACGGGGTTCTCCTACAGTCACTTGGTCGGGGCTATGGGGTGAGGCTGTCTATTAAGTTTACCCGGCGAGTATCCGCGTACGCTACGTGATTGCGACGGACTTTTGATCACATCAAAATTCCGTGGCAACCAATCAAGTGAGACTAAAGTGCTGTGTTTATAACATTCATTCAGTTATCTCATAACTACTTGTGAATTCCAATTATTGTATCACATTCCAGATAAATAGAAAATGTTAAACTTTCTGATCGAACATTCAAACACCCAAGTTTTCCCGATACAGCTCAACACATGAAACAAGTTTAAAAACATCCAGTTCATGCCTCAGCACCAACGGTCCAGCCGTAGAAGGGTCAAGCCAACGCCTCACATGTGGCACGCCGTACTACCACAAACCCGAAGGTTCAAAGGGCAGTTCAAAACGGTCACATAATCGAGTTAAGGTTTGTTGTCTTCTAAAGGGTCCATCGCGTTACTTGCACTACTCAGAACGTCTTTAAACCTCGGAAAGATCCAACACTTGGAAATTTTTCCGGAAGGGGAAAAGTTGGGTATTTATATCCGGTCGAACTTTTTAACATATTCTAAAGTTATCCGGAAAAACATATAGACGAAGTTTAATAATCCGATTGAATCTACGATTCCCAATGCAACCCCAGAACACTCAACTCTTGAGTCAAATTAAAAATTCCCAGAAAACTCAGCACTGTGAAAGAGGAATTACTGTGCAAAAATGGGAAGGTGACGTCATCAGATGGCCGCGGAACCGCCGCAGAAGCCAGGCTTTTGCCGCGGTTCCGCCGCACTTTAGACGAATTAGCCCCACGAATTTCACAGTAATTCAAATAAGACCCTGCTGAATTTTTTAGCAATTTTTAATTCACAAAAATCCAAATTTTCAGAAAATTTCCAGAGAGCATTCTCGGGTTAGGGTTTCGGGTTCGATCGGGTTTCAAACATCGTCTACACATCGCCTAAGGCTCTAGTTTGGCTCTGATACCACTGTAGGGTTCCTGGGCATGCTAATGAGGTCTCACAAGACATCAACCATGCCAATTTTTCAGATTTTATGGTGCCGAGAAACCCTAGACTAGATCGTTAACTAGAATTTTAGGCGAAACAAGAAATAGTAAACTACTTTACTATAGGGTAAACGGAAATACAACCTTTGTAGATCCGGTTCTCCACCTCCATAGCTTCGTGATGAAGTCTCCTTGCTGTCCAAATCAAATCCCGGGCTCTAGCGTCGGCTTCATCGGAGAAATGGGCGGGCTAGGTCGTCGACTTCGATGCCGAAGATGATCTATGTCGAGGCATCACAAGATCAAGCTCCCACTTCACCAAGTCATGAAACTTGTGAAGAAAACACCCTATACTACTTAGCAAGAGGTAGAGGATGAAGAAATAGAAAGTGGGTTCACTTTAGAATTGGATTTCTCACACTTTTACTCAAGTTGCCATTGTTGGTATTAAGCTTTTCTTCATGTCAAGAAGAAGAAGAAGATGAAGGAATCTATTATGATAAGTTATTTTCAATTCATTCTCTACACTTGACCATGGTTGGATTATGATAAGTATTCATTTATTTTCTAATAGAAAATAAATGAATACTTATCATAATCCAACCATGGTCAAGTGTAGAGAATGAACTATGGTTAAGTGAAATGGTTAGGATTAAGCATGAAAACAAAATGGTCACTTGGTCAAAGCTTCATGAAGCTTCAACAACAAACAAAGAAAGCCACCATTTTCCCTTTTTCTTTTTCTTTTGCCAAAATGAACAAAATAAATAAATAAATAAATAAATAAGATAAGCAAAACCCTAATCATTAACTTAACCATGGTTTAATCTTTACACTAACTCAAGTGAACATGTATCATCAAACATGATACAAACTAGTGTACAAAAGTATATCACATATACAATGTGCACTTCTAGTGAGAAAATCCATTTAAACTGAACCAATACTAGTTAATGCAAAGTAATATATCAAATATATAATTATACATTAAATCATTAAATCAACACTTGATTTAATGATTCGGTCATATCGCATATCACCGACTAGTATCCAATGTATCGGCTTATCGAATCAATCCTTGAATCGATAACTAGGTTATATCGCATACAACCAATCGATACATTCATCGTGAGAATGGAATACGGTATCACATACACGCATTATTCTCGGTCCCGCACATATCTCATATGCGCTCCTATTTCGTTTCGCTTGAGCTAGGAAACCTCTGTGTAGGACTCTAAAGACTCGTCAATACGCCGGCAGCAGGTGATGATCATATCAAGCACCCACAAGTCGCAAGCGGTCTGCTAAACGTAACAGCCACCCGGGTATTGAACGATCAGAAGATCGACGAGCAAGCCCGCTCACACTCCTGTGAATCCAACCAGTAACACTTACCGTACAGTCCGGTCTGTTCGTCTGATATGTCGCATATCTCGCCTAGGGGTGGTAAACGTCAGACCCCAGCAGCTCGATAAGTCGTGTCGATATGAGGTCTATAACAGTTCGAGAAACTACTGGTAACACTTACCAGTATATCTCAGCAACCCTGGCCAGGGATTTCCGGTTATAGCCAATCGAACACAGTGCAACATCAACTCCCTATACCGGGAGAGACGAATCCCCTCCTATCGCTCATTGCCTCCATGTGATTCGGGACTGTACCCAAAAGCCACCATTTGCACGCCCTCTTGGACGTGGTAAGGTGGAAATCAAAGCACAGTGGGAACCACACAAGACTCTATGACGATCTCGGGTCTACAGACTAACCTGTACCAGTGTCACCAGAGAACTGCCATCTGACATAAGGTATAATACCATCTGGGAGTTCTCGGCGAGTCCGTCCAGTGTACCCAGTCTCCACTGAGCACCCGTATATCATCTCTGATGTCAAACACCAATGGATATGGGATCATCCATCGCCCATCTGTATGGGTCAAGAAGGTATACGCTAGTCTACTCTGGTATATCGATGCCCCGTCTCGATATACCCACGACTAGGGACCTTGAAGGATGTACTTATGGACTACCATGTCCCCACTAGTATGATCCGCATCATAGTCCAGGTAGTCAAGTACACATCCTAAGGGCTTTACCAACATGTAACAGAGAGACAAATAGTATACACGTTAAGGTAAAGAGTAACCAGATAGCATACTATCATGTCGAGCAAGAAAGTCCTCCCTATATATGTCCCAGCATCCACTACTATATACATCCTATGTACAGTAATGGCCTCTAGGGCATACATATAACTAACAAAAGGTGAATGCCATAAACATAATTTCAAAAAGTTATATCTCACTTTATAAACTAAACGTACAGATATATCAGTTTGAAATTGGTGCATAACAATGGATGTTCAAAACCAAATATTTGTCGTTAGGCAAAACCCAGGTGATCTTCTCAAATATCACCAATTACAAGAAATTCTGATATTGAGAATTGTTCACCACAGAAAACTGCATTTTAATACCTCTCATTCGTTATCTGTTTTGCTATATATCGGTGCTATTAATCAGTGTCTGCTCAGTAATTACAGTTTATAGGTATTCGTGATACAAGATTGAAAACATACTCAAAATCACGGATATAACATTTGGGAGCCGACACTGCAAGCAGACTAGAGAACCGACCGATATCCCGAGAGCTCTTTTTGAAATAATGCATGTGTACACATTTTTTGTATACAAATGGTTCGACACACAAGTGTGCACATTGCTTGGACCAAGTGGGGCTGCCATGGCATGATGAATTGTGCAAGTGGGCTATATGGGTGTGATGTGCATTGATTGTGTATTTATTGCTAAAAGCTTTGATGTGAGTTAAAAGCAACCAAGTTCCCTCCAAAACTTTGAAGACAAACCAGGTTAAACTAGACCAAGCAAACAACACTAGAATGATATTAGGATGCATACAAATCCCCACTGCAAACACGAGTCCCTCTCCTCGGATTTCACCCGGCCACACTCCATCCAAAACCGGTGACCTCGGCCCCCATACTCCAATGGGCCCCATCTTTTCACTATGCCTCCCTTGCTGTCACATAGGCTTATTTTTATTGTTTGTTTATTTATCTTTTGAGCCTATAAATAGCAGTCCAGTGGGCAAGGAAGAGGGCCAACCATTTTACATTGTAATATACCATATAGTTTTAGTTTGTTTTGGTTTAGCTTGAGGGTGAGTGAGCTTCACATTGGTTTCTTCTTCTTCTTCCTTCTTGAAGCTCTCTTTGGAGAGCTTCATTAAGGAGGTTGAATAAGTTACCATAAATCTTGTAACTCTTCATCAAGTGTTTATATATATTGCTTTGTTTTTGCTTTCTTTAATTGCTTTCTTTTAATCATTCTTAACTAATCTTATTTTGGTTGTGGTGTGGGTGAGGAAGTGAGATGAAAGGCTTTGCCTCCTCCACCTCTTGTAATTGTTTTATGTGCTTAACTCATGATTCTAACTTGAAGATTGTTAATGTATTGATATGATACGGTATTTTGACACATGGTTACTTGTAACCTCCTCATATACCGTATTCATTCCCTTTCCCCATTTTCAATATTTAAGTTAAAATCAATTTGGTATTAAGTTTGCTAAGTTTGGATATGATATCTTGTTATTTAGTGACTTGACAAATCGCTTAATTTCATATGTCATATACCATCACAAACACTTAGCACACTTAACACCAAAATCATTTGCTCTCACTAACCACTTGTGTTTTTGTTGTTGCGGTATGCTTGCTAACCCTTGTGTTTAGTGTTGATACCCCAAGCGCGGACATACAAACGGTAAGTGACTAAAATGGAATCGTTTCGTGCTTTGCGGCGAATATTGGACTTTGACGGTTTGTGCTCCGCAACCACGTTGACAAGTCGTGGTTCATGCCGGGATCAAGATAAGGCCGGACAACTCATGATCAAGGGAGTGTAGAGGTAAACGTTATGATTTGAGCTTCCAAGCCAAGCCACAACCATTCTTCTCTTACTTGTTTTCCTTATTTTCTTTATTTCCGTATTCTTTTATATTATTTTGTGACAACCCCCGATTCATTAATTTGTTAACCTTAAACAATAATACCCAATACACAATTCCCTGTGGATCGACCCGTACTTGCCGGCTCGCTACAACGTGCCGTGCACTTACGGTTATAAATATTTAAAACGAGAACGATCTCGCATGCACATTCCGTTTCCTTCATTTCATATCCGTTTCCATAACATACGCATTTGCGCGCGCGGGTGAATTCCCAACAAGTTTTTGGTTGTGTTTTTGTTGTTGCGTATGCTTGCTAACCCTTGTGTTTAGTGTTGATACCCCAAGCGCGGACATACAAACGGTAAGTGACCAAAACGGAATCGTTTCGTGCTTTGCAGTGAATATCGGACTTTGACGGTTTGTGCTCCACAACCGTGTTGACAAGTCGTGCTTCATGCCGGGATCAAGATAAGGCCGGAAAACTCATGATCAAGAGTGTAGAGGTAAACGTCACGATTCGAGCTTCCAAGCCAAGCCACAACCATTCTTCTCTTACTTGTTTTCCTTGTTTTCTTAATTTCCGTATTCTTTTATATTATTTTGTGACAACCGCCAATTCATTAATTTGTTAACCTTAAACAACAATACCCAATACACAATTCCCTGCGGATGGACTCGTACTTGCCGGTTCGCTACAACGCGCCGTGCACTTGCGGTTATAAATATTTAAAATGAGAACGATCCCGTGTGCGCATTCCGTTTCCTCCATTTCATATCCGTTTCCATAACATACGCGTTTGCGCGCGAGGGTGAATTCCCAACAAGTTTTTGGCGCCGTTGCCGGGGAGTTGTAGTCATTAGATATTGTTATTTCTGGTTCCTACTAACTCATTAACTTGCTAACTCAAAAAATTTTCAAACTAACAAATACGATTTTTCTGACTTTTTCTCTGTTCTGAAACCCTGCAATCATCCTAAATTTAAATTTAAAAATCCAGTAATACCTTTAGAATACTTATATTTCCTGGAGAACACACACTAAATTCGAGCACAAGCTCTCGGATTTGGACCGGCGACAATGAGGAATAATCCGAGCTCGCCGTCCCCTTGTGGGTGTTTGTGATTTTTTTGTTCTGGTGTGACCTCTAGTGAAGTGTTGGCATTCTTTTGGTATTGTTTGATTTTTCTAATTTTAAGTGTGCAGGAATTGGGGCACATATATCGCTTTTTGACACTAATATTGTATTTTCTGACATTTTAGGTTTTTCGCGGAATTACGACCAGTGATCGTGCGGAGCGAGGCTCAAATGCAATTACATGACGTTAGCAAAGTACAGTACCAAAGATCCGGGTAGTTTGACCCACGCAAGCGAACAATCAACGACTTGGATCAATTCAAAAGGGTTTTCTTAAACCAAATCATATCGGTACGTATTTTCTAACACCTTCGCTTAAATCCGACGCATTCCAATAATTCTATCTTTTGCAGGATTCTTCGCACAATTTTGTCGCTAATTGAACAAAAGAACTAACTGTATTTCCTGCAGTGCATAATACTTCACTGAAAAAGAATTGCTTTAATTGATTGATTTTCTTAAATTCTTTTATTAAATGCGCATTGCATATTAATACGGATTTTAAGGGCAAAATGGCCAACAAGATACGATAATGATTTCATCACCTTTCTCCGTAGCCCACAAATCACAAAACAGCATTTTTGCATACCCCCGGTAATTTAAAATCAATTAGAACTCTAACCTTAAGGACTTCGCGCTCATTAGGAGAAGTTAACTGTATTTAGAACTTTTCTTAATGGTATATCGTTCATGGGATGTCTAGGCAAGTGTTCACGGAGCAACCGCCAAAAGAGAAAGGGTTATTTAATTAAGGACCTTCGCGAAAGCGTTGGAAAACCTCCCCTTCTCTCTTGCACTTACCTGGCTTCGTGATCAGTATATCTTGAGCCTATTTCTCGATACAGTTTTTACTTCTTCAATCAGGTTCTTGAGCAGATCTAGTTGACTTGGCATAACATAGACTGCTAGGGGTGTGATATTCTTTATTTTTGTGACATTTGTGCATCTTATTAATATGGGCGATGCACAATACAATTCATTTTTTCACTATTCTTATTCTTTTCTTTATACTCAGTCCCAATCCATTTGTTTAGATTGCCACGATTCTTCCCACATTTATGATAATTGTCCTTTTCTAGGGGGTGACCAACCGTCCTAAATTTTTGATAACGGTCACCCACCTAACACTCCTGAACCCAGTCCCACTTCAAACCTAGACCAAATGATTAAGGATTTAGAGAGATAGGTCGACAGAATGACTGCTCTAGCATCACCACCATCACAACCCCTCCACACAATTGAACCATCTCTAGGGAGTGATAGTGAAATGGATGCTAGGTTGACCGCTTTAGAGTTAGGTATTGAAGTGATGACCGCGGTCGAGAATCAATTAGCCGCTATGCTAGCCCTTTTCATACAGCAATCTGAGCAATTATTTCTTGCTCAAGCCCAATCTTTGGCTAGCATAGAGGAACAAGTGAAACATTTAGCTGAAAGGATTCTAGGGGGTGAGCACAGTTAATCGGAACCCCACAGTGTCAATATCTGTCATCTAGGGAGTCACCCGAGTGAAATAAGTGATCAGATCAATTTGGATGATTTCATAGATGATGATACAACAGAATTGACTGAGTGTTCGCAGGACACACAAGCAAACCCCCTAAGTCAGTCCACCATTAGCCTTCAAGTATCCACTGAATCTCTTATCACTTGTGATCTAGAGATTGATTTAACTGAAATAATACTTGATGAGGAAATTCTTGAACCGACTGATTTTTGCTTTCCAATTTTAGATGAGGGAGCTTGTGAATTTAACGGGTATGGTTGGGATAGATTAGAAGAAATCAATGATCAGGAACCCACAATTTTTGTATCACCTGCTGATATTGTTTTGGAAGAAACGTTAGTGTGGGAACCTACTTTTTTAAATGATATGAACCTACCCATTTTTGAATGTGATGAGGAGGAAATCTTTTTGGGAGAGAGTGCAAATAATGAGAGTAGGATTGTGAAAAATAATAAGGAGGAAGACGGTGTTGAAAATTATTCTTTTATACAGAGTTTTAAGGAAACTTTTGCTGATGAACTTGATATTCTTGGTGAGTTTGGGTTAAGATCAGTTTGGGATCATCCTTTGAACCTTTCTTTTTAAGAATTTTTTGCGGATGAACTCCAGTTCTTACATGAACCTGACTTCAAAACTCAACACATACTTATTGAAAATTCAATTCATTCAGAAAACAGTGCTTTGACCGCTTCAAAACTTCATTTTCACCTTCAACATTTTTTGCTCCCTACTTTTACACGCTCATGCCCTTTACTAATATCTAACCGTTCTGTGTATATTCTATTTTTCTTTTTATTATACCTATTCTTTTGCCAGCCATGGCAATATATCGACAAAATTTTTGAATGGATGGTATTAATTTCTGCACTAACCCAGTCTTTGAATTTGTACATGTAATTATTCTTAGGTTTTTTTCTTTTTCTTTTAATAAAATTCTCACCACGATGTCTAAGTCTAGCTACCGGAGACGGGAGCAACGATGAGAACATCGTAAACTCAAGTTTGGGGGTGGGAATTGCATCATGTGTATATTCTGCATTGCATACATATAAAAACCCCCATAAAAATTAAAAAAAAAATTTACAAAAAAATAAAAACTTTGTTGTCAAGTTAGCTAATAGGGTAACTTAGAATTTTATTCCGAAAGTTTATTGATACGTTAGAAATAACTAAATCTAGGCTTAGGAATTGAAAACCCTAAAAATAACCCTCTTTTTATTTAAACTTGGTAAATATACGTCCTTACAGTTTTTTTGAGAAATAGGAAATTTTGAGTTCAGTTCTTTAGTAAAGTCAAGATGAAGGGAAAGTATTGAAGTTTTACTGAAAGATAAGTCTGAAAAATAGTTTCTATTCTTAAGTCCAAATTTAGAAAGTATATACCCTACAAATTGCACATACACACATCTTGAAACTTGGGATAGTAGAGAATACCTAGAAATACTCTTGCCTGAAAGCCTAGCATGAAAGAAAAAACGGTATTTAAAACTAAACACCATAAGAGCATCATTGAAAAATATATCCGGTCTTGAAAAGAAGAATAAAAATAAAAGAAAAAAATAAATAAAGTCAAGATCTGGAAACTGCTATTTACGCTTTAAGCTCATACATTCAGTAATCGGCTGTTAGTTCCTGAAGAAGCATTAATAGTTGCATGAAAGGTGTATGAGCAATACCGTCCATCCATTAATGAAAAGAAGTAGTATTAGGTATTAAGGCAAGGGTACTATAGCTTGAATTGAATTCTTAAGTGTAGGGGTGAAAATTTACATACACGTAGGGGTATACAATCGATTTTTGGAGGAAAGATAAAAATGAAGAACAAGACTTATGTTTTCTGTAAAGTTGATAAAAATTCCTGATTTGAGACCGCACTTTAGAAGGAAAACTCAGAAATACCAATATCTTTCTAAACTGTAAATACGCATATGATCTGAGATTAAATAGATAGGAGGTGCGGGTTGAATATTTCTAACTTAGGATGATAGAATTTCTAACTTAGATACTAATCTGTAGGAGTAGAATCGACGTTATCTTATGAAACTAACTTGATGGGATTTTGTGGGTGTAATCCGCTGAAAACCCTCAGGAGACAACACTCCTCCTACTAGGGACATCTAGAGGTTTAACGGCTTGTTGCACGTGCTCAGTGCAATCGCGTTCCCTGTGAAAGTGAGGCTAGGATTTTTTTTTTTGCTCGGGACGAGCAAAAGATAAGTTTGGGGTATTTGTTCACCATAGAAAACTGCATTTTAATATCTCTCATTCGTTATCTGTTTTGCTATATATCGGTGCTATTAATCAGTGTCTGCTCAGTAATTACAGTTTACAGGTATTCGTGATACAACACTGAAAACATACTCAAAATCACGGATATAACATTTGGGAGCCGACACTGCAAGCAGACCAGAGAACTGACCGATATCCCTAGAGCTCTTTTTTAAATAATGCATGTGTACACATTTTTTTTATACAAATGGTCCAACACACAAGTGTAGACATTGCTTGGACCAAGTGGGGCTGTCATGGCATGATGAATTATGCAAGTGGGCTATATGGGTGTGATGTGCATTGATTGTGTATTTATTGCTAAAAGCTTTGATGTGAGTTAAAGCAACCAAATTCCCTCCAAAACTCTGAAGACAAACCAGGTTAAATTAGATTAAGCAAACAACACCAGAGTGATATTGGGATGCACACAAATCCCCACTGCAAACACGAGCCCCTCTCCTCGGATTTCACCCGGCCACACTCCCTCCAAAACCGGTGAACTCGGCCCCCCATGCTCCAATGAGCCCCATCTTTCACTGTGCCTCCCTTGCTGCCACATAGGCTTATTTTTATTGTTTGTTTATTTATCTATCGAGCCTATAAATAGTAGACCAGTGGGCAAGGGAGAGGGCCAACCATTTTACATTGTAATATACCATATAGTTTTAGTTTGTTTTGGTTTAGCTTGAGGGTGAGTGGGCTTCACATTGGTTTCTTCTTCTTCCTCCTTCTTGAAGTTCTCTTTGGAGAGCTTCATGAAGGAGGTTGAATAAGTTACCATAAATCTTGTAACTCTTCATCAAGTGTTTATATATATTGCTTTGTTTTTGCTTTCTTTACTTGATTACTTTTAATCATGCTTAACTAATCTTATTTTGGTTGTGCTGTGGGTGGGGAAGTGAGATGAAAGGCTTTGCCTCCTCCACCTCTTGTAATTGTTTTATGTGCTTAACTCATGATGCTAACTTGAAGATTGTTAATTTATTGATATGATACGGTATTTTGAAACATGGTTACTTGTAACCTCCTCATATACCGTATTCATTCCCTTTCCTCATTTTCAATATTTAAGTTAAAATCAATTTGGTATTAAGTTTGCTAACTTTGGATATGATATCTTGTTATTTAGTGACTTGACAAATCGTTTAATTTCATATATCATATACCATCACAAACACTTAGCACACTTAACACCAAAATCATTTGCTCTCACTAACCACTTGTGTTTTTGTTGTTGCAGTATGCTTGCTAACCCTTGTGTTTAGTGTTGATACCCCAAGCGCGGACATACAAACGGTAAGTGACCAAAACGGAATCGTTTCGTGCTTTGCGGTGAATATCGAACTTTGACGGTTTGTGCTCCACAACCGCGTTGACAAGTCATGCTTCATGCCAGGATCAAGGTACGGCCGGACAACTCATGATCAAGAGAGTGTAGAGGTAAACGTCGCAATTCGAGCTTCCAAGCCAAGCAACCATTCTTCTCTTACTTTTTTTCCTTGTTTTCTTTATTTCCGTATTCTTTTATATTATTTTGTGACAACCCCCGATTCATTAATTTGTTAACCTTAAACAACAACACCCAATACATAATTCCCTGCGGATCGACCCGTCCTTGCCGGCTCGCTACAACGCGTCGTGCACTTGCGGTTATAAATATTTAAAACGAGAACGATCTCGTGTGTGCATTCCGTTTCCTCCATTTCATATCCGTTTCCGTAACATACGCGTTTGTGCGCGCGGGTGAATTCCCAACAAGAATCTAATTGCCCAATTCCTAATATTCTACTCCCACTCAGCATCTATAACGCCATACATATGTGAGAATCAAGTCTGGTAAATACATAACCCGGAGTCAGAAACTAATTGGAAAAGCAATTTTTAATTAATACCACAGAGTAAAACCGAAACATGAAAATGTTTTGAGAGGGTGGCCGGATACTCCTAGTAATGCCTCTTCCACTATCCAGATTCATGACAGTAGTCGCGAGGGGAGGCCCCGCCGATTGAGCTCCGCTTCAGAGCTTGGTTTTAAAGTTCAGACCGACGTTCTGATTTGTTAGAATTACGGGAAGCGCAAAAACAAAAGGGCGCTTCCTTGCCCTCACTGCAATCCTTTTATACGTCTTTACTTCTTATCTTCTGTACGCCATACTTAGGCTACTTGGT
This sequence comes from Agapanthus africanus, assembly GCA_030015575.1. Taxonomy (NCBI): domain Eukaryota; kingdom Viridiplantae; phylum Streptophyta; class Magnoliopsida; order Asparagales; family Amaryllidaceae; genus Agapanthus; species Agapanthus africanus. The sequence continues at coordinate 24,040,446 of JASDDO010000019.1, forward strand.
TTTTTCCCTTCCCTACCTTTTGACACCTACTTAAGGTTTGGAAGAAGACTATCCAATAAGCGTAATAGGTGTACTCTCCTAATACTAGGAGCCCTCGCAACCTGAGAGAAAGTAAAGAGAAAAGACAACCGAATAATCCTATTGAATTTCTCGAGAACCGGAATCCATTCTTGAACTAAAACAAGTTTCTTCAAGTTCGTATGTAACTATACGATGGCATACCCAAGCAATATGGATCTTCGTAGTGATACAGAGTGTTTTGGAGAAATGCAAAGGGAAAGTAGGAGTGGCAAGGATGTATGCGGCTTTGTCGTGAATCATGACAATCCAAAACGAAAGTGTGTAAGAAGGTTCGGTTAACTTGGTTCATGAGTCTTAGTTTAAGGTCAGGTCATGGTCGCTGCCAAAGAGAGAGAGAAAAAAAAATACTCAACGTGTACTCTAACCTAGATTAGATTGGTTAATCACTTTATCTAATCAGGATTGCTCCCACCGTTTTCTCGAATTCTCCTTCAAACCTTAAAAGGAGAATTGTTTGGGATCATCTGAAAAACATCGGAGGAGTAACACCTGCTCATTAGCGGGAATCGGGATCCAACTATCATCGCGTGATAACTTGATGGAAGCTACTCAAGTCACCACACTCCAGAAAGTATGCGTATGCTTAGCAAGTTTCCTTTATTTTTGAAACTTCCGATATGATTTTTACCCCTAAGACCCAAGGATCTTGACGAATGATCAACAAATCAAGGGTCCTAGTTAAGTTCAATCCGTCACTATCTTGATTTCGTTAAACCTACCCGTACAACTCTTGACGAATGATTAACAAAGTCGTATGACAGTCCTAACTAATCCACATATCCATGCGACAGAAAAGCATTTCAGAGCCACAACACACTACGCCTCGGCGAATAGCAACGACAAACGTAGCACGAATACTAAGCAAAACTAATCTGAAATGACGGAGGGCTACAGCCGGTTTTTGGCAAAAAACCTTTAACGTAATGAAATTGATATCGTTGAAGGGACCGAATGGTTTTACAAATATATAGCGGCGCAAACTTTTACCAAAAAGGTCACTTCCTGTAAAGGATCTAGGCTATTTCCTCATCGAATAAGGTACTGGATATTCCTAACCGAATACCTCTATGTAAAGCAAAAGAATCGACTATAGTGAAGTTATTACAGTGACACAAATTTTTGCTCAAGAGGTCACTCCATGTGAAGGGATCTAGGCTCTTGCCTCGTCGAATGAGGTGTTGGATATTCATAACCAAATACCGCTATGCAAAGCAAAAAAATCGCCTGTAATGTCAGTTTTAAAAACAAAATCGATTCCCACAATATCATTTAGGTTTATTTTCCTTGCATTAATGAGAATTAATGCAGTCATATTAATTAATTATATCATGCCAGAAAGAAACGAAAATAAGCACTCACATATATGCCATTCGCATTCGCCATGGCAGGACGGGGACATGACTAGCACGGATGCAAAACATATATACCATTTACTAAATATATAATATATATAGCAACATTCGTCTCATGCATGATATCAAGTAATATCACAAAAGTATCACAGCAGAAGCAAACATGGTATGGAAATGTGGATAATCTAGGAAAAGTACATTTCAATGGAGCCAAATATGAAATGTAATTTTCCGGTAGTGTGGATAGCCCATAGTATCAGACCCTAGACCCCTACGAATGCGGCAAGCTACCCGCCAATCCCAGAAGCATGGCAACCCTAATCAACGAAGTGAATGGGCCACCCAGCACTTCCACAATCCAGTAACTTGGACACCCCTCCACGGGTCAATCCTATACCCCCTATGAGTGCGGCGAATAGCCCGCCAATTCTAAAGTAAGACACCATGTTCTCAACGCCATGTTATAGAGGCCCGTTGCCCTCTAGACCTTGCTACTTAAGCACTTCGCCGCGGGGTAATCCCAGTACATGTAATGAAAACCTGAATATACAACGGTGATTACGTCCGCAATTTGGACGCGCCCCAAAGAATAATACAAGCTGCGATGATGGAAGTCTACATATCGGACGCTCATCATGCAATATGAATATATATTATATCACAGAGAATTACATTTAATACTACATACACCAGGCTATCCAGTATGACAAATCCAACACAACCATAACCACCAAAGCAATATCCATGAACATGCAAACTTGCTAATATCAATTCTATAACCCCGTCTAATTGATACGTATATCAATTAGACGATGTTTAACCAAACTTTATGATACACGCAACCATCACTAAGCCTATGAAAATCGAATACCGCACACAAATAGCTAACACTTCAATTTTCCAAAATACCGAAAATCAAGTGTACTAAAAACCGGCAAAGAATTCGAAGCTAAAACTTACTCCTGGAGTCCGAAATGAGCTCGGATTGATCCGAAACTTCGCGGAGGTCCCCGGAAAAAAATTAGAGTCGACCCGAAGGCACCTAGGGGTGTACCCACCCCCTTAAGACACCCTAAAGTGGCCAGGGGTAGGCAGACCCGAAACAGCCTTGTGAGGTAGTTCTCGAGTCCTCACCCCCCTAAGGCCACCCTTGGGTGGTCTCGGGGTGTGGACCCTCCCTAGGTCCCCTCGGGACGTCCCTAGGGTCCCTACGCACCTCCCTGCGGCTTCTCAGTCTAAACCGAGAGCCCGCGGGGAGTCAAAATATCAAGATAGAATGAAAAAAGTTACTGGTTTTGCAGCAGATTTTGCGGGTCAAAAACCGGTGGGATTCGGAAGTCGTAATGATATAATTTAGGGTGTTTAGGTGGCTTTGATACCATTGTTGGTTCCTAATTCCCTCGCCACTAACCCGCGGCTAATGTGAAATTCAAAAACAAAAAAATTCGTGGCACTAGAAAGTAAAACCCAAGAATCGAACCAAGCACCTAAGATAGAATCATAACAAGATAGAAATCACAATCTTTGTAGCGTCTTCATTTGCTCGAATTGGGTTAGACTCTGGCATGCTCTCTAGAGCTCTGTGTCGTGTTTGCAAGCTGGTCCTCTTTTACTGAAGATGATCCACTTGAGGGAACCGATCTAAGCTCCGGCGTCACATAGTAAAGCTATCGACGCTCCACGCTCGTTAGGAATGGAGAGTGGGGATAGAGGAATTTTCCACTATCTTTTTTTCTCAAATCTAAGCTTAAGAGAGCAAGTGTAGAAGAATGAGAAGGAGTTGAGAAAAATAGCCATGAGCAAGTGTTGAAAGAATGAGAGAATATAATGAAAAAGAGAATAGAGTGGAATGACTTCATAATATTTTTCAACCATGTTAATAAAAAATTCACAACATTTTCTAATAAACTAATGAAGCCCATTCCTCTCTAAATGTCTTCAACCATGCTCAATGCCACCTCACCCTCCATTTCATTTTATGAATATTCACAAATAAGCTGTCCATCTTCTAGAACAAATTCCATCTAATACGGAATACAATGCGGTATACCCATCGAAATATATATACGCGTATCCGTATAAAAATACGAATAGCCAAGAGAGAAAATGAATAGTGAAAAATAATACTAGAATACATATATAAAAAATATATATATAAATTATTATATCAAAACTTGATTTAATAATCCGACTTAATCCTAAACCATTAGTATTATCAACCGTCCGATTAAAGTCCGTGTAACCTATATACATATTTAATCGGACACCTGTATACCAACATACATTATCTATATCATATCGTCTGAACCGAGAAAACTCTCTATGTGAGAATCTAAAAACTCGACAATACGTTGGCAGTGGGTTTAACCACAAGCACGTCAGCGGCATTAGCTGTACTTAACGGCTACCTAGGTATTGAACGAACGAAAGGCCGATGAGCAAACTCATCCGTACCTCTACTAAGCCTGTCTGTGATAATCTCTGTACAGTCCGGTCTGTTCGTCTAAGAGTATAGCATACTGGGTCAGGGGGTAGATAAAGTCAGACCCCGAATAACGCAATAATTCGTGTCGGCGTGAAGACCATCACCCACTGAGAAACTACTGAACCAAATCAGTAATTCTCATCCACCTTGGCCAAGGATTTCTGGTGATGGCCACCCATGCACAGCGCGACATGTACCTCCAATATCGGGAGAGACGAATCCCCGACGATCCGCTCACTGCCTCCATGTGGTTCGGGATTGTACCCAACTAAAACCTATTTGCACGACTCCTTTGAGCTATGGTAAGGTAGTAATCAAAACACAGTGGGAACTCACAATAGACAAATGATGATCTCAGGTCGACAGACTAACCTGTACTCATGTCACCTGAGAACTGCTATCTGACAATAGGTATAATACCATCTAGCATGTTCCCGGTGAGTCCGTCCAGTGTACTCATTTTCAGTGAGCACCTGTATACTATCTTAGGTGACCAACTGACACCAATGGCTTGTAAGACTGGCCATTGCCTCTCGCCGGGGTCTCAAAAAGTATACACTAGTCTACTCCGGAGTATCGATGCCCAATCTTGATACTCCTTTGACTAAAGATATTTAAGGATGTGTTTATGGACCACCCAGCTCCCACGTATATGATCGCCATCATAATTCTGGTAGTCAAGCAAGAATCATATGGGCTCTATCAATATGTAATAGTAATCCTTAATACCATATAATGCATTTACATAATGATAAAGTCAAATCATATAGCATACTATCATCTCGAGTAAGACTGTTATACCCGTATATGTCCTCCCTCAATCATTATAATTGCCTTTCTGCGATTACAATAATTGACTTGAGGACACTATATCCAACAGATGTGTCCTTCGTCTTCAAATCCACTTCTTTAGCTTCTCAGGACGCTGGGATCGAGCTTGTAAGCCGGTCCTCCTTCGCCAAAGATGATCCACCAGAGGGAAATGGTTTAAGGCTCTGGCTTCACACCAAAAAACAAGTGAAGCAAATAAAGACCCTAGGTTACTAATCTAAGGTACTTAGATATGTAGTAATGTGTTTTAGTATTTTTCTATCTCTCTTTTCCCTATGATTCTTAACACATGAGAGGTTAAGGAAAAGGAAAAGGAAGAAGAAGAATGAGGAGCTTAAGTGAGGAGAGAGAAAGAAAATGGTGAGAATCAAAATTATCAAGTGAGAGAAAAATGGCTAGCATGGTTTTGTTAAATCATTTTCCAAATAGAAAAATAGAAACCATACTTGAATAGTAGAAGCAAATGAAATAAACAAATAAAAAAACCATTCCTAAGACATTTCACTCACCATTCCTCCATGCGACCTCATCCCTCCACCTCATTTTCATTTTCCAATAAATGGAAAATCCTAAAATGAGGTATCCTCCTTCTAGAATGCGTGATGTATAAATAAAAAGATACATTCTACCGTATATATATATCCGTATCCGTATAAAAATACGAATACCCAAGAGATAGGAAAAATACAATGAACATAATACTAGAATATGCATATTGAAATATATATATATATATATATATATATATATATATATATATAAATTATTAAATCAATACTTGATTTAATCCAGCTTAATCCTAAGTTGGCCAGTATTATCAACCGTCCGATCAAAAGTCCGTGTAGCTAGTACACTCGTTTAATTGGAACCCTGCACGTATCAAAATATGGCCACTACATCATTTCGCCTGAACTGGGAAAAACCTCTGTATGGGACTCTAAAGACTCGACAATACACTGGCAGTGAGTTATCAGATAAATCCATAACCATAAGCACGTTAGCAGATCTAGCTGTACGTAACGGCTACTCAAATATCTGTCGAAAAGAAAGGTCGACGAGCAAACTCATCTGAACCCCTACTGAGCCTGTCTGTGCCAATCTCCGTAAAGGCCTGTCTCTTTGTCTAAAAGTATCGCATACTGGGTCTAGGGGTGATAAGCGTCAGAACCTGATAACCTTATAATTCATGTCGATGTGGCTCAGGACCAATCCGAGAAACTAATGATCTAACTATCAGTAAATTTCATCTGCCTTGGCCAAGGTCTTATGGTGTTGTCCAACTGAACACAGTGCGACATCGACTCTCTATACCGGGAGAGTTGAATTCCTGACAATCGCTCACTGCCTCCATGTAGCTTGGGACCGTACCCAACTAAAACCTGTTTGCGTGAATCAGTAAAGCCATGGTAGGGTAGTAATCTAAGTACAATGGGAACTCACATGAGATAAATGACGATCTCAGGTTTAAAGCCTAACATGTACTCATGCCACCTAAGAACTGCTATCTGACGATAGGTATAATACCATTTAGAATTTCTCGGTGATTCCTTCTAGTGTACTCACCCCCAATGAGCACCTGTATACGATCTTATGTGCCACACACCAATGGTTGTGGGACAAAACATCACCCCTCGTCGGGGTCTAGAAACGTATACACCACTCTACTCTGGAACATCGATGCCCAATCTCGAAACTCCCACGACTAGGGACTTTTAATAATGTGCTTATGGACTACCCAGTGCCCACATGTATGATCACTATCATTACGCTGGTAGTCAAGCAATAATCCTATGGGCTTTATCAACAAGTATTAGCGATACATAAAAATAAGTAAAATATATACACATGTTAAGATAAAGAAAAACCTAATAGCATACTATCATATCGAGCAAGATTGTCCTGTACATACATATGTCCATGAATCCACTATATATATAAACTAATGGTCTCTAGGGTATACATATCCAACAATCTTCCGCTTGCACTAAGATCATTTATTGGTGTATCAAGTACCCAACTTCTGCTCTAAGGACAGTTGTTGGCATATCTCATACTCAACATCTTAAATATTCACTCGAACTATTCTTGAGAGAGGGCCTTTGTGAATGGATCCGTCGTATTTTATTTTGTTTCCACTCTCCGAAACTTGATCTCCCAGCGATCTATGATCTCCCTGATCAGGTGATAGCGCCTCACGATATGTCTGGATCTCTGACGGGACCGTGGTTCCTTCGCTAAAACCATAGCCCCATTGTTATCGCAATACAAATGTATTAGATCAACAATGGACAGAACCACCTCAAGTTCAGTAATGAAATTCTTCATCCAGACTGCTTCTTTTGTAGCATCGTTGGCAATAATATATTCAGCCTCCATCGTCGAATCCGCGACGGTGTCTTGTTTGGAGCTCTTCCAACAGACCGCCCATCCGTTGAGGATAAACATATAATCTGAAATAGACTTGCTGTCAATCTTTTCACTTGGAAGCTTGAGTCAGTAAACGATTCCACTTGGAGGTCTCCATTACCGTACACTAAGAAAAACTCCTTAGTCCTTCTTAGATACTTAAGAACGTTTTTCACATCTGTCCAATGCCTCTCCCTCGAGTTTGACTGATATTAGCTTACCACACTAAGTGCTTAAGTTACATCTGGTCTGGTACATAACATCACATATATTATAGACCTACCACCAAAACATAGGGTATAATGCTCATGTGAGCCCTTTCCTTATCAGTCTTGGGAGACATCTTTTTGGAGAGGGTGATTCCGTGCAAAGCGGGTATATTACCGCGCTTGGAATTTTCCATACTAAATCTCTTTAGTATAGTGTCTATATACCTGGACTATGAAAGTTCTAACATTCTCTTAGATCTATCTCTGTAGATTTTTATCTCCAAAATGTAGGATACATCATCCATGTCTTTCATGGAGAACTTTTATGACAAGAATGGCTTGAATGATTAGGAATATCATTTTCTATCAGGAGAATATCATCGACGTATAAGATGAGGGATATGACAGCTCCTCCTACAGTCTTCTTATAAATACATGGCTCATCCTCGTTCTTGATAAAGTAAAATTCTTTGACTGTCTCATTAAAAAAGATGTTCTAACTTCGTGATGCCTGCTTTAATTCATAAATGGATTTAGTAATTTGCACACCTTCCCGCTGCTCCCACTGTCTATGAATCCCTCCGGCTGATCCATATAAACGCACTCTTCTAAACTTCTATTTAGAAAAATGATTTTTACGTCCATATACCAGATGTCATAGTCATGGAATACAACAATGGTAAGTACGATCCGAATGGATTTGAGGATAGTCATTGGTGAAAAGGTTTCGTCATAGTCCACACCTAGTCTCTGACAAAAACCTTTTGCAAAAAGTCTAGCTTTATAGGTTTCTACACGTCCATCTACACCAATCTTGTTTTTGAAGATCTACTTGCATCCAACGGGTTTTACTCCAGTAGGAGCAACATCCAAAGTCCAAAATTTGTTGGTGTACATGGACTCCATTTCGGATTGCATATCATCCAGCCATTTCTCAGAGCCCCTACTGGTAATGGCTTTCTCGAAACTAGTAGGATCGTTTTCTTCCAAGATGCAATCCTCTCGATTCCCATCTATGAGAAAACCGTAGTATCTCTCGGGTGGATGAGAAATCCTACTAAATCTGCAGAGTGGCTGAGGTTCGTCAGGTACTATTGAATCCTACGGCTCCATTAAATCCCCAGTTTCAGTTTGTGCCTCTGGAACTTCTTCCAGTTCTACCGCGCTCTCACCAATTTTTTTTTGCAAGAAATTCATTCTCTAAAATGATGGCGTGGCGAACAAAAAACACCTTCTGTTTCTCGGTGTGGTAGAACTGGTATCCTAAATAATTCTTAGGATATCCTACAAACTTCCAAAGAACTGATCGTGTCTGAAGTTTATCCGGATTTTGCGTTTTTACATAGGTCGAACAACCCTGTATCTTAAACCGCTTAAGATATGAATTCCTTCCACTTCATATTTCATATGGAGTCTTAGGCACGGATTTGGATGGAACATAATTCAATAGGTATGCTGCTGTCTGAAGCGCATATCCCCAAAATGAAAGAGAAAACTCAATACTACTCATCATGGAGCGAACCATATCCAAGAAGGTGCGATTCTTTCACTCCGATATACCGTTGTACTGTAGTGTATACGGAAGAGTAAGCTGAGAAAGAATACCATTCTCTTTGAAGTAATCAAGAAATTCCGTGCTTAAGTATTCATCTCCTCGATCAGATCGTAGGACCTTAATACTTTTGCCTGTTTGGTTTTCTACTTCGCTCTTATATTCTTTGAATTTCTCAAACGTTTTAGATTTTTGTTTCATCGGAAATACATATCCGAACCTAAAGAGATCATCATTGAATGTAATGAAGTATGTGAATCCATCCTTTGCATGTGTAGACATTGGACCACACACATCACTGTGTATGAGTCCCAAGAGCTCTGTAGCTCTTTCTCCGTGTCCCGTAAATGGATTTTTGGTCATCTTTCCTTTGGACAAGACCGAAAATTTTCATAAGATGAAAATTCGAACGGATGCAAATATCCATTTTTATGTAACTTAGCTGGTCTTTTCTCATTGATATGACAAAGTCTACAATACCACAAGTAAGTTTCGTTCATATCCGAACTCTTCTTCTTATGCGTGTTTTGTACATTGAAAATTGTATTTTGATTAAGAACATAAATACCATTAGATAATGTACCTTCTGCAACCAGTATCTGATTAAGGTAAATGTTCATGACATTTCTATCTAGAACAAAGTTATATCCATCTTTATCTAGTAAAGAAACTAATATAATATTGCACAACATGGAAGGTACATAGCAACAGTTGTTCAAAATCACAGTGTTGCCACTTGGCAACACCAGGTGATATTCACCGATGGCAGCAACATCAACTTGTGTTCCGTTCTCTACACTGAGAGACGTATCATCCGGTCCAACCATTCTACTTTTTCTCAGTCCTTCTAATAGATTACAGATATGAGATCCTAATCCGGTATCTAGTACCCAGGAGGTAGGGTTGATCGAAAAAAAGTTCTTAATAACAAATACACCTGAAGAAGATACATTAGAATGCTTCTTCTTTATTAGGGTCATATGGAAGTCCTTACATTCCTCTTTCCTTTGCCTATACTCGCGACATTTGTCACAAGTTAGAGTCGAACCGACGTTTTCAAGCCCAGTGTAATAAGATGGTTTAGTCAAGTTAGAAATTTTATTATCTTGATTAAGACGTGGTATGGTTGCTTCCTGGAGAGAGAGAAAAGAAACACTCAACATATTCTCTTGCAAGATTTAGATTGGTTTTTAATTTATCTAATCGGGATGGCTCCCACTGTTTCATCGAATTCTCCTTCAAATCTTAAAAGGAGAACTAGTTGGGATCATTTACACCTTACAAGTTTTCTAACCCGTTTCCGCTAAATTTTTTGGCCCAAACCTTGCTGTTCCCTTATAAAAATAAAAGGAAGGCCCCACATATTAAACATGTACGCATCCACATGCAAATGCCGCTTCACATAGGATCAAATCCTATATTGGTTCCCACATGTTAAACACGAGAGTGTCTCACGTGATATCCACGTGAGCACTAGTGCAGCCTCTTAGCAGTGCACGGCACATGATATCCATATGAACACACATGCTAGCATCTTGGCAGCACCTCATGTGTTAAACACGTGAGTGTCTCAGGTGATATCCATGTGAGCGCCAGTGCAGTCTCTTGGCACACACATGTTAAAAATGTGAGCGTCTTATGTGATATCCATATGAGCGCTAGGCCAGTATCTTGGCAGCGTCTCACGTGATATCCATGTGAGCGTTGGTGCAGCCACTTGGCAGCTCTCACGTAATGTCTACGTGAGTGCTTTAGGACAACGACTCATGTGCAAAGTACGTGGCGCTCTTGCCTACCCATTGGGCAGTGCCTCACGTGCAATGCACGTAAGTTTTCTTTTGATAGAATTAAATTCTATGTATAACTAAATTCTATATGGGAAATATTCCCTGATCTTTTTTAAACAAGAAAGATCTTCTCTGTTAAACAGAGAACCCTTGGATCGAAGATCCAACGGTGATTATAAAATCACCAATCGATCATCTGATAGAATTAAATTCTATCTTAGGAAAATATTTTCCTAATCTTGTTAAACAAACAAGAATGATCTTTTCTATTAAACAGAGAGCCTTTGGATTAAAAATCCAACGGTGAATAAAATTCACTGGTTGATCTTTAACATCATTTCAAGTGATTATGAAATCAATTATGATTTCTCAATGAGAGATTTCCTCCAACATATTGATCTTTTCCCTCTCTTATATAAAGGACCCGAAATTTCAAGTCTCATGGGGAGAGAGACTTAGAGGGAGATAGAAAAGGAAGGAGACCCTTTATAAGCTTTTGTAAAAAAAAATACAGAAGGCTCTCCAAAAGTTCGGCAACATAGAATTTAATTCTCAATAAAGAAGAAAATCTTCTTCCTCTCAAACCCTAAATAAAGAAAACACAGAAATAAAAATATCTTCACTTTACCCATCTGATTTATCTGTTTTAAAGAAGTGTTTGTAGAATAACCGCAATCAATAACGGTGTCGCGTGTAGCTAGACCGAGATGGGTATGGGTCGTCCTCAGGCATATGTGGAATGTTTCAATCTTACTTTAGACGTGTTGAAAAAGAGGAAGAATAGAGAAAAAAAGAATAGTGGAAATAGTTTCTAGATCTACGTCAAAATACGGATGTAGAATACAGATCTAGTTTGAATACGGATATAGATTTTATAACAAGAATGCTTGTAGGGTTCGTTCGGATTTAGTAGTCATGAATGACTAATAAAGATTACTCCTTTTATCTATTGATAGATTTAATACTAGATAGATAGTGATGAATGAGGATTAGGGTTCTTGGAAGAAACTAGGGTTTTCCCACTATTGACCCTTGTCCTTTCATTGATCTCTATTCATGTCTAGCCCTTAACAAAAAAAATTGTTAATCTGATCTCAAATCGCGGTCGAGATTAGCAATAAATTGGTAGAGCGCCCGATAAGGATGTTAACATTTATTTTGCTAAAGTTTATAAACTTCATAAGACTTAAAAGAAGTTAAAACATTTTTTCATTCATTGATCTACCCCAATCTTACGAACCTATCAAGCGGAGAATTACTCGCACATGATGGAGATAATAGAAGAACGGATAGAGAAAGAATTCATAATGTAAATGCAGAAAATAAATGCTAAATAATGATATATCTTTATTAACCAACTTCATAATTACAAAACCTTCAAGTTTAGATTACAAGAGGAAGAAGAAGTTGCTCTCAGTCTCTGCCTTGTAGGAAGTAGATACTCCATCGCATCTCACGTCGCTCTATCATGTCGAATCGTGGACCTGTTGTGGATCTCGTATTTATTGACGGTGATTTGCTTCGTGTAAAAGGTGATGAATTCTAAGTTTAGCCCTCGGTCCTTTATATAGCCTTCAAAGAAGAAAACCTAGTTACCATATATGGTGATTTCCTAATATGGTGACTTTCCATATATGGTGATTTCCTAATATGGTGACGTTCCATATTTGGTAACTTTCCATATTTGGTGACTTTCCATAAATGGTAATTTCCTAATATGGTGATTTTCCATGCCTGGATTCTTCAAATATTTACCGAGTCTCTGCCGATATTGATTTTACGATTTTGGCAGATTTTTTGATCCTGACATCTTGAAAATCTTGATCTCTTGACCTGAGCTAAATTTGCACAATATCTACATGAATAATGTTAGTAATATTTAAATTAGAGAGAGAGATATTATCCTAACAATTTTATATGATACAATATTTTAAGAATCTTGATTAGAATATTTGATATGATATGCATATTTAAATTACTAAAATATTATATAAATATCATATGCATATATTTTCCTTCATAATGTTAATTATAATATAGAAACATATGATAATAGATATTTTGCAGATAAACCCTCATATGTTTCATATTTATAATAAACATCTTTAAATATTTATCAAGAGTAAGGAAAATGTCATATCAAATGTGCAATATTTTCCACCGAACACCATCATATCATATTTAAAGGTTTAACCCTTCACAAGAACTCAGTTCTTCCTCTAGATCTGAGATCCACAAGACAGATCTCCTATAAATAGAATTTAATTCTTGTAGGGAAGATCTTGTTCTTAAGAATTAAAAATTCAGGGGAGAACAAAGTTGAAAAAAGAACATAGAAGAAGATGAAGAAGATGGAGTCCATACTCCAGGAACTTAGTTCCCCCATGAAAAGAACTTAGTTCTTAAAGAACCTGATCTCAGATTTTCAAAATAGTGATCTTGGTGATCGTTAATGGTCAAAATACCATTAACAGAAATTTAACTTCACTAAAAACATGAATATAGATTAAATCTATAAGGACTCAACACCTCATGTGACATTCACATGAGCACTCGCAAAAAAAGATTAAATCTCTAAGGAATCAGTGCTTCACGTGATACGTACGTGAGTACTCAAAAGCCATGAAGACAGCGCCTCACGTAATATCCGCGTGAGCTTAGATGCTGCAGACTTAGCGCCTCATGTGCCATACACGTGAGCGACTGAGTGTGAGCACCTCACCTGATGCATAAGCGAGCTCTATATGTTTGAGTGCTCAGCACTGCTGGGTGACATAAAAACCAATCTTTAGCTTCAAATTGGCTAAGGCTATGAAGTGGAAATTTCTTTGAGCCCATATGCTCACATGTTTATGTTTATCTTAATCTAAAACAAGATTAATGATCAATCAATCATATTTCCATGATGATATTAGTCTCATATACAACTAATGATCGACCACCTAAATTGATCTTAGTCTTATATATGACTAATGATGTTTATCTTAGTCTCATATAAGACTAACGATTTTTAGTTTCGACATGATCTTCTCCCTCATGTATGGGATTTGGTTCAAGGGTACATCTTTCCACACTTTTGATATATGTCGTTGTAATTCCTCAACGTCTTCAGAGAGGTAGCATGTCCCAACAACTAACAACTCTTCGTCCCAACTTGATGAAAGATATGAAATTTCATCAAGATAGGGAATGTCCTAATCCTCATATTGATACACCCCATATTTATGCACTTCCATATTGATGTGCACACCTCATATTGACACGCATCCCATATAAATGCGAATCTCATATTGAGCTCCGGTTTTATACATATATGTATATGTATATCTTTGAGGGAAATATAAATACTTTCAAATTTGATCGCACCCCAATATTGGGCACATCTCATGTTACCATCGTTCACTTCACCACGTAAAATATACACGTGCGCTAAGACGAAAGATGGACCGAAATGTCCCTAAACTAATATTGGACCGCGATGTCCTTAAACTAATATGCTTTGCCCTGCGGACTGTCTCCATATTGACTGCCGTATACTATCCATGGGCTATTCATTTATGATTTGCTGATTAGTTGAGCTCATATGCTCACTGTTCCTAAGTCGATCTTAGTACGATATACGACTAACAATCTTTAGATAAAACCCATATATCCCATGAACTGATGGACCTCATTTATATGAGATCTACGTCTTAAGTTCAAAATCTCAAATCTAATATACGGATTTGTACTAATTCACGCCCTACATTCGATGATATATATTAGTCTCCGTACACAATCAACCCCATAATAAACAAATATAACATGACACGAAGTGATCTGCCTGGAGCAGGTGAAAGTTGTTATCACAACGCAATAGCGTAATTAACTGTAGGAGGTTGCGCCTGCAGGAAAGAGCGTTCCCACAATAAAAAAACCTCATACAAATAAGGGGGAATCTGATAATTCATGCTACATCGGTCGCATCTATCCAAACCTCCGATATACTATGCCATAAATTAACTTGGCATCTTCGAAGAGGTGGATGGATATGTTCATATGGCATCTATCCCCAAATTTAGTCTAGTCGTCTCAGCGTCTCAGTCCAGTCTTCGGCGGTAAACAGATTCTGGCACGTCTGGTAGGACCTTTTTCTCTTTCTACTCCATACTTCATGTGTTGTGTTTTTCCACGATCAAACAATCACGGTATATATGTTTGTAGTTGCCTTTGGGTGATGAGATACTAAACCTGGCATTTAGTCTCTTTGTATAATGGCGTTTACTTCCACTCACCACAACTCTAGTTTTGTCACACCTGGTGGAGTCAAGTATGGGCCACTTGCAGCCTCAAATCTCTGCAATCTGGCTCTTCAAAAGATCAATGGGCTTATCTTTGGCTCTATTCTCCCATTTGTTATCCTCAATGCCTCAACGCCGAAGGTGAAAGCCCAGAAGAAGTTTTTCTTCCACGGCTTGAATTCTTAAGTTTCAGCTCTGCCGACGGCATCGGTCTTCATATGAATGGCTCCTGTCGAAGATCAAGGTCAACACAGGGGACATAATATTCATGCTCTCAAAGAAAATAGGGGGCAAGCTCAGCAAAATCCTAAGACCGATGAAGCTCCGGTCGTAAGACATCACCGACGTCGATACCAGCGTCAACTAAGAAAAACTGGGGGTAGTTCTCTGTCAGGTCCTGCTTCAACTCCAATGGTGAATACTGCTATTCCAACCGGGAATAGATTCGAGCAGCTGTGAAGGGTCAAAAAAAATTTCCCCCACTGCATTACTGAAGAACTGTCCGCAGCCTATGGAGATCCAATGAGAGCAGAAAACAGTTCTCTCCCCAAAAGGACTTTCCTTATCAATATATAAGATGTGGAAGGAAGTGAAGAACCTAGTCGTTGTCCACGGGTCTTCCCCTAAGTGTCAACCAAACTCTGACAACTCCCCTTCCAAATACAAGGGAACTCATCCCAAGGCGGTTCCTAATATGATGGTTCTTCTTAAAGCGGCTTCTCACAAAAAGTGAGACCAGATAAAACTCAAGCGCCCAAAACAAAATCCAGAGGCTAAAGTTCCAAATGACTCAAGCATAGAGGCATGGTAGTTCACACAATCCATATGGTGAGCTCCAAAGAGGAAAGTCGAGTTTCTATTAGTCACAGACCGCATACTGGTTCTCTGAAAAAATCTCAAATGAAACATGGAAAGTTGTAGGAGATATTTGCTCAGGCGGTGACACTCGCTAGTCCACTGACTAACGAAAACCCTAAGGACACACCCGTCTCCTTCTCTAGTGAGAATGGAGATGTATAAAGTGACTTAAGACCCTCCCCTCCCCTTACAAGTAAGCAAGTAAACTGCCAGCAAGAAAACGAAGAAAAGATATGGAAGGAGTCAGAGATTAACTTCCTGAAGCGCGCTCTCAAGAAGAGGGATGAAGAAGCGGAGGCGATATTCGCTAAAATGAACCAGATGACCCTGTTGATCCAGAAAATAGCTGGAATGATGGCCCAATCGGAACTACTGGAAGATGAACAGCCGGTAATTGCTCTTAAAGACAAGGGTGAGATTTCAAATCCTCTGTAAGCCCCATCAACGGCTAAGGGGGAAATGATCCCAAAAGCAAAGCTGGACGCATATATCGCTCAGCAAATCAAAGCTCACTATGCAAGTGAAGTTGCAAATAGGTTGATCAAGACTAGTCGACCGTATCCAGCGTGCTATGATCAAGTACCGTATCTGCTAGAATACATACTTCCAATGTTCCACATGTACAAAGGGATCGCAAATCCTCGCTAGCACATCGTGCTATTTAAATCCATGTGCGACAATAATGAAGGAAATGATATACTAATCCTTCGACAGTTCGTCAGCAGTCTGACGGGCACTGCCTTCAAATGATATACGGAACTTCCAAATGACTCTGTTAAGAACTTTGATGAGATGGAGATGCTTTTCTGTCAGAGATTCTCCAGTGTGAATAAACGCACTACCGTGACAACGTTGGTCAATAAAAGGGTTAGACTGAACAAGCCTTAGGTTCTATATGTTACCCGATGATGGAACCTCTAGTCTAAATGCGAACAACACATCGACAAAGCTCCAGCCGTGGAAATGTTTATAACCACTCTTGAACCAAATTCAAAGGTGTTCCCATAGGAAATAGTCGAAATGATGGGGCAACTCGCAATAAAAATCATCGAGCAAAAATATATATGGATATGAAACAGCCGAAATGATGGGGTAACTCGCAATAAAAATCAGCGAGCAAAAATATATATGCATATGAAATAGCCGAAATGATGGGATAACTTGCAATAAAAATCAGCGAGCAAAAATATATATGCATATGAAATAGCCGAAATAATGGGGCAACTCACAATAAAAACCAGCGAGTAAAAATATATGTATATGAAACAACCGAGATATTTGGGCAATTCGCAATAAAAAACATCGATTAAAAATAAAAAATGACATAGCCGACATGATTGGACACCGCGAAAAATAGCCAAAATGATTGGGCAATCGTGAATTTCGTGATATGAAAAGTTAAAATGATAGAGCATCACGGAAATTAAAAAGAAAGGAAAAAAAGAGAAAATAAAATTTTTCTGCCCTACAAGAAGGTCAAGACTGACTCTTGTATACTATCTATGGGCCACATTCGACAAAGTAGCATCCAATGAGGAGAAGAACCCATTTACAGGTCCTCTCGACTCGTAAGGGGAAAATACGTTTGTGAGATCCTTACGACTTTCAAGAGAAAATGCACTTAGGAGTCCTCACGACTTTTAAGGAGAAAATATACCTAAGATATCCTCTCGACTTGTAGGAAGAAATACCTTTATGACTTATAAAATCAAAAAGCCTTAGCTGGCAAGGATTCTAAACCTGTCTCGTAAGCCATCAATTCTATAGCGATGCAAAAAATTTGCACTACTTAACCCACGTACATACTTACGTGGGCAAAATAGTGGGGGGCATTTATTCCCGCCAAATTTTTTGGCCCAGAGCTTGTTATTCCCTTATAAAAATAATAGGAATCCCCTACGTGTTGAACATGTGTGCATCCACATGCAAAACATGTGAGTGCCGCTTCATATAGGATCAAATCCTATATTGGTTCCCACGTGTTAAACACGAAAGCGTCTCGCGTGATATCCACGTGAGCGCTAGTGTAACCTTTTGGCAGTGCGCGTGTTCATACCATAATATTGCATTATCATATTCCCCATTCTTATGTATTTTACAAATAAACAGGTGCTTTTGACCCATGTCTGCTACATAGTACAGGTTATAGGTTCTTGGGAGAAAAACAGTGAAAAGATAAAAGACGATGTAAAAGTGAGACTTTGACCAACAAACAGAAAGATCTTGATCAAGCCTACATAAAGATCAGTTCACAAAGTACAAAGCAGCGCAAGGTCCAAGATTTCGAAGCAACGGTTAAAATCCACTACATTATTCACTGGAGATCTGGAATAAACCTAGAAGCCCATTTGAGAAAAGTACTAAAGAACTAGGAAGTACAAGTCAACAGAAGCCGGCCCAGAAAATTCCAGCACACAATCCTTTCATTGGGCCACGGAACCGCGGCCCAACCCTTGCTGCGGCCGCGGTTCCATGGCCATCCAGAGCCCGGAGTTGGTAAAATTTTTACCAAAATTCATGGCGGTGCGCGGGAGTTGACTAGGTCTTTTCTTAGGGGGTATTTTTGTAAAAGCAGATGTACGAATCAATTGTAACCTAGGGTTTCTATGAATCTATAAATAGAACCCTAAAAACCTTTTCTAGGGTATGGCTCTTTTCATTTCATAAATTCAGATCTGTACTGTGTTGATGTTTGGAGAGAGCCATCAATAAAAATTAATAAGTTCTTTTATTTCTTTGCCTTAGTTTAATTTAATTTAGAATGTCTTTCAATCCCCTAATGAGCGAGTAGTCTCCTCGCTTGTTAGGGTTAGCTTTAGGGAAAGGTTTGAGAGATGAGATATCTCACCCCTTTCTTGCCCCATCACACACAATAATTAGAACTCCATGCATACACGCACATACCGCTCCCTGCGGCACCTTACCCCCCGAGGTAACAGTGATACCGTAGTATAAAGGACCGGTTGAGCATGTCTTCCATGGAGGTTAGGGTAAGGATCGATAAAGGAAGGACAAGAACCTAGAGGAAGAAATGTCTTCCCGATGGTACTAATCCCTTTTATTGATAATTACCATAACACCTAATAAATCTAAAATAGGGCATTGAAAGCGGTGAGGAAACCTTTAATCTCTCAACTTACCCTAGACCTAACCCTAGCAAGACTTAGATCTAGATAATCTTAGTATAAATCAATTTAGGTTTTAGAAATAATCAATTCGACACCCATCGGAATTAACTCGTTTGAGCGATTAGGAAAACACAAAATCCCTGTGGACCGACCCGTACTCACCGGCTAGCTATCAAGCGACGCCGTTCTTGATTGCGGTTTAGAAATATTTTTGACATATAAATCAAATAGCGCCGTTGCTGGGGATGGCGTAGTATTTCCTTTTTGCAATTTCGGGTTAATCTAAATTAAAAAAAATCATAAAAACAGAAAAGAAAAAAATTATAAAAAATTTATCATTTATTGTTTGAAGGGTATTTTCGTGAATCTTTGCAGGATTAACGGATCTAGAAAAATCCAGAGTGCGAAATAGAAAACGGGAGATCCGAACAGAAGAGATTTTCGTTTGTGCACCCCACCTTGGGTCTATTTTAGGAGCAATAAACAGTAAATGAAATAATATAACGGTGGCTACAAGCTCAACCCTGATGTGCCCCGCGAAAAAATATTACAACAATTTACAATTTACATTCAATGAAAGAATATAACACCTCACATCCCCGGCTATCCATTCACGACAATCCAATAAGTCCATATACACAAACAAACATCACAGAAATGTACAACCCCCAACTAACCGACATATAGCAATTAGCGAAAGTTTACGAACACATTTATCACAACTTGAAACATTAAATGACATTAAATGACATTAAACTGCAACTTCGAAACACCCTGTATTACCACAGTGAATAATTGACAGTATATTCAAAATTGGCAAAAATAAACAACTCCTGAAACACTAGATCCAAGTCATAAAGCCACATACCAAAACACGAAGCAATGCCCTGCATTTAACCCGGTGAGCTCGGAAATTTCCTCAATGTGGTCAGCCATTTTCCGAGGGGATTGTCTCGTTTTTGGTGAGTGTTCATTTTACAGTTCAAGGAGTACTCTGCAGTTGCTAAAATAATTTTTAGAGCCTTAGAAAAATTCAACAGAAACTAGGATCTACGTTTCGATGTTTACGGGTTATTTCGGTTTCGTAGTTTTAGTTGTCGTTTAATCTGTTAGCTATGGTTTAGTCGGCTCTGATACCACTGTAAGTCGATGCCACGCACCCCACGTGTTCACAGAGAGGCGGAGTTTGCAAAAAACGATTTTTATTAGCTTTGTAACATCGACTAAACTCCAGGATCGATACTAAACCCTAACTAACAATATAGCAAAGAGGTTTAACTACTATGTGTGAGTGTTATACCTCAAGTTCTCGCTGTCCTTCACCTCCTCGCTGTCCTTCACCAAGTCGTGAGCTCCTTGAACTGAGAACGGATTGCACCTCCTCGTCGTCTTCTCCAAATCGTAGAAGATCCACCCGAGAGATCCGACTTTGAGCTTTACCTCAAACTTGAGGCAACTAAGTCACTTGATGTGCTAAACTTAGTAGCCTAGGATGTGTAAAGAGTGATGAGGAATCAAGTTGTCTCACTAAACCCAAGGATTCTCAACTCATGAGATGGTTAGGGTTTGAGAGGAGATGGAGAAAAGCTTGAGGAAAATGAGGAGGAGAAAGTGTCTGGTGTTTTTTTCCAAGTGAAGTTCTTATATTAAATGGCTAAGGTTTTCCACTAATAAAACACAAGAAAATATCACACAAATATCTAACAAATATCTAAGTCAACAAAACCCAAATCAATCTAAGAAAGTCAATGTGAAAACCCTAATCCATTTCATAAAAATACCACAAGTGTCACGACCCGAAGGTACGGAACGTGACTGGCACTTAAATTACAAAATGTCTCAAGACGTACGTAATCTAAGTAAGCCAAAGCCCAGAAATCAAAACCATTTAAAGAATTAGAGTGAAGGAAAACTCGTTTTAACGCAGGTGGTTTTAACAATTAAATGGCATTAATCATTTGAAAAGCAACATCATATTTTCCTGAAAATTTCGGCAGAGTCTCCTTTGTGAAAACTGGCCCCCAAACGGGTACAAGACATGAAAATACATATATAAAATAAATAACGGCATCCCCAAGCGGGAGCTAGCTCTTCGCCCAAGGCGGAAACACAACCACACGCAATATATGTAACATCATCGAGCAATAAGCATATAAAAACACAAAAGTAAGAAATCATCACGTCCGCTCAAGTGAGCTCGACCCCAGAAAAACAACATATATAAATACAAATCTCACGGTCTCATCTCTAGGTCGCAAATACAATTGTAGAAGTGGTAGATACGGTAGATGGGGTACACTAGATACAATAATAATACAAGGTGGGAACAAAACATTCTCGCAACCCACCTACGAGCAATGTCGAAAGTCTAAGCCAAAGGAACAAAATGAGGAAGTGCGTTCGCCGCTACTGTGCTGACGGGTCGGACCTGCAAAATACTATGGCACAACGGGGTGAGTTGCCAACTCGTAACAAGTAAGTAATATCTAATAAAGCTATCGTAAGCATGCACGCAATTTCGTCACAGCTTAACTATACTAATGTGATGTGATGCACTAGTATGTATGCAACATGAATGCATAGTCAACACGAGATCTGAATATGTTTAGTACGAGAAAATCTGTATTCTTATCTTAGTAAAACTTCTGTAATTTAACTGTAGTATCATCAATGAAATCAATAGAAATCCGTGTCAAGTATCGACACCAAATATGAATATCTAAATATCTCGGGCTTCGGCAGACCGGACTGGCCCATCTCAATTTATCAATATCTCAATATCTCGGGCTCCGGCAATTCGGACTAGCCCATATCATCAAATCTCATGACTACGTCGGTATCCTCCGGATATCAGCCGCGTCAAAAATAATCGGTCGGTAGTACTCCCATGCCGAGCTCAACGCCATCATCTGTGACCATCTTGCCCCGGGGTACCGCACCGGGTCCACCATGCACCCACAAACGATTCCTCCTCCTCCTCGAATCGGGTGTATGATACCGCTCAAGAACCGAGAAATCTCATGGCGGACGACACATGCATTATATCACGAGAATACCGCAACTTGTATTATTAAAATGATAACAGGTTTATAAAATTCTTACGGTTTTCCCAAAAATCCAGAAATCTTATAATACTGAATTCTCAAGAAAGATCACCATATGTACACATGTCGGCGATGATGAATGCCTATGGTATCAACAATAGGAAATACGATGTGTGACTAGAAAACTATGCATGAACGATGATGCAATGGGATATATGCATATGACTAGAAATCCTACGTATACATCCTGATGAATTGAATATACAAGTACGGTTTACAAATCATATATTATGCAATTGTTATAGATTTTGATTTAAACAAGTTATATAGAGTTCATGGCATAGCAATTACCAAGGCGTGTGTGTTCGCATGGATAGTGCACGTAGCATGAACTAATGGTAATGGTGCAGGTGTCCTATGGGATAATATCACACACACACACACACACACAAAAATATACATATATATAAAGGATTATGCGATGCAACGAAATGAATAACTAGGAACTACGCATATAAATGCAAGGACTAATAGAAATTCTAACTATCGGGCGCCTTGCGCTATCCAGACGATACCTCGTAGATGTGTACATCTACTCACCGGGACGCCTCAGCTAATCTTATCCGATCACCGCATTTCCTTTCCGTGCCGCATCTGACGTCTCCGCAACCGATCCTAGAATCATACAATGCAACACATAAGGCTAATATTCTATAAAACGCGATATCAAGACCATACGAGAAAACTAGCATCCACAAGCTAAACGCGTGCACTCGGATCACCAAAGCATGGGTGGTAACGTCTGAAACCACCCCGATTGTCTGTAATACACAACAACACCCAAACTAGATTCGAATCGTACATATCGCACATTGACAAAACGTCGGTTTTAAGGAAAAACGGTTCCAGATTTTGATACGAGTGCAATTAGGAAAAGTTGCATATACCAAAGAACTACACTATACAGCAGACACCTACTACAAAAACACCGACACCCAGGTCATACATCTGGCCGCAATTTGCGGCAAGAACCCATTTTATTACAGCCTCAAGAAGGAAGTGGGGGCTTCGACGGTGTAATCCCAGTCCTATGAGTACCCTCCAGTAATTGCAACTTTCCTCAGAAACTTCGGGCTTAAAAGCAAATCACGATTGAACACTAATATTAACTAAAATCGTATTTATACACTAATTTAACACATTATGGTGTTTTAGTGCAAGTTGGTGTTTAAACAAGGCTATTAGACACTAATCTACTCCTAATTACCCTAATGAGTCATTAAGACCTTAATGGACTAACCCTCACTTAAATTCGAACTTGCATAAAAAAACTACTTAGACCATAATTAAGATTGATTAGTGGTAAAAATTAGTAAAACAAGTTAAGATTTAGTTTCATACCTCTAAAAGATTAGGGAAAAGACCATCTTGACCAGAATTTTGCCACCAAAAGAAGACTTGTTTCAAGACTCTTAAAGAAGTTTAGAAAAATAGCTTTTTAGAGTTGATTAGAAAGGATTTTGTGTTGATTTTGTATGGTTTTAGATGAGGTAGCAAGGATTTTGGTAAGAAGAAGGAAATAAGAAGAAGGGGAAGAAAATGTCAGATATTTTTGAGAGAGGGAAAGAGAGAAAACCCCATGCCATGGCTAAAGCCATGCCATGCATTTAAAGCACCATACCTCTATTTCTTTTTTCTTAAACCCTTAGAAAACCCTAGACCATCAAGAGAAGACATGCCACAAAATGTGATTAACTTGTCATGGTTGCACTTAAGTTGTATTAACCAACATTAATCTATGATTTACACTAGATTGGTGTGTGTGTGTGTGTGTATGTTTAATTAATAATTTTAGTAATTAATAATTAAGGAAAATAATTAAGTAACAAAAGATTAAATAATAGAAATTAAATACTAATAAAATACGCGATTACATAATTAGAATAGTTATATTCATGTTTATGTGAAAAAATTTTATTAACTAGGTTTTTCAAAAAAACACGTATTATCACTTATTAACATAAAATTAATCTAAACGAATTTTTAAACGTTACAATCTTCCCCCCTTAAAAAAACTCGGTCCCCGAATTTAAAATCTAACCACGCATACCCTCGAAGAGATGGGGATATTTCTTCCTCATGTCGTCCTCGGTCTTCCAGGTGAACTCTTCGCTGGTCGGGCTACGCCAAAGAAACTTTACGGACGGTATAGCCTTTGACCTCAATTTCTTCACCTTTCGATCCAGAATGACCCCCGGCTGCTCGGTGAAAGAAAGCTCACGCTCCAGCTGGATCGTCTGGTGCTGAATCGCATGAGAAGGGTCATGAAGGTACTTGCGGAGTATCGATACATGGAATATGGGGTGAACATCTGGGAACACAAACAACAACAACTGAGCCTTTTATCCCAAGCATATGGGGTAGGCTACATGAACCAACATGAGAATCACGCCGGGTCCAGCACATGAATCCTCTGTCTCCACTCACTTCTATCGAACAATATACTTTCATTGAGTCCTTTGGCAACCATATCGTTTCGTATCACCTCCATCCATGTTTTCTTCGGTCTCCCTTTTGCCCTTTTGCCATTACCCATATCGAGAGTATCTATTCGTCGAACCGTTGCTTCCATAGGTCTGCGTCGCACATGACCAAACCATCTAAGCCGGTTTTCCCGCATCTTCTCCTCCACGGGTGCTACACCAACTTTTGCACGAATATCCTCATTTCGCACCTTGTCTTTTCTAGTGTTACCGCGGGTGAACATCTGGGAAACTGGGCAGAAAATCCAACCGATATACAACTACGCCAACACGCTCGAGGATCTTGAAGAGGCCTACATATCTGGGACTAAGCTTTCCTTTCTTTCTGAATCTCAACATGCCCTTCATCGGGGAAACCCTCAAGAAAACATGATCGCCTATAGTAAACTCAAGTCTGCGCCGACGTCGGTCCACAAAAGATTTATGCCTGCTCCGAGCTGCTCTCATCCTATCACGAATCAACTGAATCTTTTCAGTCGCCTCCTTCACAATCTGCGGACCCAAAATACTGCTCTTACTGAGCTCTTTTCAACATACGGGCTATCAACATCTCCTCCCATATAACGCCTCGAATGGTGCCATCTGAATCGTTTCTTAGAAGCTGTTATTATAGGAAAACTCTATTAAGGGCAAGTGGCGATCCCAACTGCCAAGAAATCTAGAACGCAACCTCGGAGCATATCCTCAAGAGTCTGAATAGTTCGCTCTGACTGAACGTCGGTCTGCGGATAGAAAATTCACCGAGACTCAATCTATGTCCAAGGTCTCTTAATGTTTCTACAATAGTCGGCTGGTGAACTGGGTGCCTCTGTCAGACACAATACAGGTTGGAACTCTATGTAGTCGCACAATCTCATCAACATATATCTGAGCATACTGAACGAATTCGAAAATGGTCTTAACTGGCAGAAAATGCGCTGCTTCCGTCAATCGGCCTACAATCACTCAAGTAGAGCCATACTCTCGACTGGTCTTAGCTAGACCCACAATAAATTTCATAGAAATCTGCTCTTATTTTTACTCTGGAATGGGCAAAGGTTGTAATTCTCCTGCTGGCCTCTGATGCTCAACCTTGACTTTGCTGACAAGTCCGCATCCCAAACAAAATCTGTAACATCTCTCTTCATCCCTTCACACTAGTAGGCTTCTCTCAATTCACAATTCATATATGCTGCCTGATGCGCCTCCTCCAAGATCTCGCGTCCCAGTCCCTCGGAATCTGGCGCACATAGTCGAATCCCAAATCGTAGTACTCCCTGATCATCAATCATGAACTTTGAATCTCTGCCATGTCAAACCTTCTCTAAGATCTCTGACAAACGAATGTCATCGGACTATGCCTTACGGATATGATCAAATAACTATGGATGTACACGGAAACGGAAAAGTTATCTCCTGGTCGACGTAAACTCGAGCTGTACTTGGCTGGCACAAAGAATCTGCTAATCTGCCGTCAACTGTCTCTGACCTGTGCTCAAACAAGAAAAGCTACCTCCGGGCTTTCGACTCAAGGCATCTGCCACAACATTCTCCTTTCCCGGACGATAAAGAATCTCGCAGTCATATTCTTTCGCTAGCTCCATCCAACTGTGCTATCTCAAATTCAGATCTCACTGTTGAAAAAAATGTACTTTAAACTCTTGTGGTCTGTAAATATCCGGCACGACTTGTCGTATAAGTAGTTTCTCCAAATTTGAAGTGTAAAAAAATCACTGTAGCCATCTCTAAGTCATACGTGGAATAGTTCTGCTCGTGCTTCTTCGAATGCCGAGAAACATCACAATAAACAACAAAACTTCCCGATCCTTAAATCAAAGATAAAACTAGCGCCGCAATCAAATGAGTCTTCAACTGCTGAAATCTTTGCTCACATACCTTAGTCCAACGAAAAGAAACGCCCTTCCGGGTCAACCCGGTCAACGTTGCAGCTATATATGAAAAATCCTGTACGAAATATCAATATTGTTCGCCCAAAATCCAAAATGCTACGAAGCTCCATCGCTAATACAGGTCTGGGCCAGTGCTGAATGGCCTCGATCTTCTTCGGTTCGATACTTACCATCTCTTGTAACTACGTGTCCCAAGAAGTCAACATCATCTAATCAGAAAACACACTTGGATACTTTCGCGAATAGCCGGTGCTCCCTCAAGGTCTGCAATGAAATCCTCAATTACTGCCCAGGCTCCTCTCGGTTCCAAAAGTATACTAAAATTTCATCAACGAACACGATAATAACTGATCAAGAAATGGCCTAAATATGCGGTTCATCAAGTCCATAAACGCTGCTGGGGCATTGGTGTGCTCGAACGACATCACCAAGAACTTATAATGCCCGCAACGCGTGCAAAAAGCTATCATCGGAATATCGTCCTCTCGAACCCGCAATTAATGGTAGCCTAATCGTAAGTCAATCTTTGAGAAATGTCCCGCGCCCTGGATCTAATCAAATAAATCGTCGATACGAGTTAAGAGATATCTATTCTGCACATTAACCCGATTCAACTGACAAAAATCGAAACACAAACACAACTGCCGTCTTTCTTCTTGACGAGCAGAACAGGAGCTCCCCAAGGTGACGCACTCAGACGAACAAGCTCTCTATCCAACAAATCTTGCAACTGATCCTTCAGTTCTTTAAGTTCCACCGGATCCATCCGATATTGCGGTATAGAAAAAAACTCCATGCCGGAAATCAAGTCAAAGCAAAACTCAATATCGCTCTCTGGCGACAAACCAAGCAACTCATCAGGGAAACATCTAGAAACTATCTCCCAAACGGGACTTGGTCCAACAGGATATCTGCGGCTCTAACATCACAAACATACGCCAAGAACTCCTGACATCCTTTTCTCAAAAGCTGGCTAGAGCGACAGGAAGAAATCAAACTAGGAAAGGCGACGCTACGGTCTCCCAAAAAAAAAACAACCAAGAACTGTCTTACCCGGAAAACTAAATCTGTCTGCCTTCTTACGGTAGTCCACGAATGCATAACACGTGGCTAACTAATCCATGCTCAGAAGAACTTCGAAGTCCAACATCTCGAGAAGCATTAAATTGACAGAAGAATCCCTATCTCCGATAGGAACAAAACAAACACAAATGAGAAACACATAGAGCTACAAAAGTCTCGCCTACTGGATGAAATCATAACAAGCGGCTGATTTAGCAAGGAGTACTATCGGCTCGAATTCGATACAAAATATACGGATACCATTTCAAACAACACCAAAAAGAAAAATGCATCGGATGAAAACACCAAAAAGACACCT
This sequence comes from Agapanthus africanus, assembly GCA_030015575.1. NCBI lineage: Eukaryota > Viridiplantae > Streptophyta > Magnoliopsida > Asparagales > Amaryllidaceae > Agapanthus > Agapanthus africanus. Next base: position 24,068,272 of record JASDDO010000019.1, read on the forward strand.
GTCACAACGTCTACCTAACCGCCTCTGAGCTGGCATACCAGTACAAATCCGCTTTGATCCAAAAACGACTGAAATCTCAGAAATGTGCTCCTCCAACAGTAAGGTTTCATCTATCGCGGCTGCAAAAGTGTCAAAATGCTAGGTGCCGATGGCAAGAAATAACTGCATGTCCAATTGCCACACGAACCTTTTTATCCGTTTCTCTTCAATGTCCACCAGGTAAGGAGCATATCGGACCACTAAGTAAACTAAATATCGTACTCGGATACCGTCATCCCTGGAGTCTTGCGCAAAGACTCAAAACTATGAGCTCGGACATTTCAAATGCTCTCCCGAAGGAAACGAGAAAGAAATACAGTTGTGAACTCATCCCAAGTCATAGGAAGTAGGTCTGCAGCTCAGCCTCTCTCAACTGACTCGTACCACGTCTGAGCAAGACCTCTCTAGACGAAAACTCGCAAGCTCAATCCATATCTCATCAGAACATCTCTGTAAATGACAATTTGTATCCATCCTGTTAAGGACTGTTGACGGATCCTTCACTACATCTGTGCCGGTAAAAACTAGAGGTTTCAGCCTCAAAAACTCCTGTAAGGATACAGAAATAATCTTGGTAACAACAGAAACAGCTGTATGAGCGGCAGGAACAATCACAGTCCCTGCAGCAGGAGGGACATCATCATCTCTCGGAGCTCGGCTAGCCTCAACTAACAATCGAACCATCTGTTCGCAAGTCCTGAATACTCAACTCCAGCCTAACTATCCATCCTGGAGAAAGTGGATCACTCTGTCCCCGAGGGGTAGGCGTACCGTCCTGATCGGTCCTCGTCTCAAATGAGCCTACTCTAATCTCATCCCTGGCGGTAGCCCTCTGGCCCTCGAAGTCTCCGGCGGCATAGTGGCTGGAAAAAAAACAAGATCGATAGAAATATTGCAATCGAATCAAAGGGTTTCCGGATTCAAGGAAGGAAATACAAGCAATCATATATTCTAAGGTCACTTAGGCGGAGTACCGTATCGTAAGTATGCCGCGGAATATACACACGTTACGTCACTCTACTTAAGTCGCCTACTCCATCTACCAAGGGTCATCCTACACTCAAAAAGGTAAAACATATCGCTTTGATACCAACTTTATCACGACCCGAAGGTACGGAATGTGACTGGTACTTAAATTACGAAACATCTAAAGGCGTACGTAATCTAAACCAAAGCCCAGAAATCAAAACCATGTAAAGAATTAGAGTGAAGGAAAACTCGTTTTAACGCAAGTGGTTTTAACAATTAAATGTCATTAATCATTTGAAAAGCAACATCATATTTTCCCAAAAATTTCGGCAGATTCTCCTTTGTAAAAACTGGCCCCAAAACGGGTACAACACATGAAAATACATATATGAAATGAATAAAGGCATCCCCAAGCGGGAGCCAGCTCTTCTCCCAAGGCGGAAACACAACCACACGCAATATATGTAATATCAACGAGCAATAAGCATATAAAAACACAAAAGTAAGAAAGCATCACGTCGGCTCAAGTGGGCTCGACCCCAGAGAAACAACATATATAAATATAAATCCCACGGTCTCATCTCTAGGTCGCAAATACAATGGTAGAAGTGGTAGATACAGTAGATGGAGTGCACTAGATACAATAATAATACAAGGTGGGAACAAAACATCCTCGCAACCCACCTACGAGCAATGCCGCAAGTCCAAGCCAAAGGAACAAAATGAGGAAGTGCGTCCGCCGCTACTGTGCTAACGAGTCGGACCAGCAAAATATTGTAGCACAACGGGGGTGAGTTGCCAACCCGTGAGCAGTATGTAACGTCTAATAAGGCTATCATAAGTATGCACGTAATTTCGTCACAGCCTACCTATACTAATGTGATAAGATGCACTAGTATGTATGCAACATGAATGCATAGTCAACAAGAGAACTGAATATGTTTAGTACGAGAAAATCTGTATTCTTATCTTAGTAAAACTTCTGTAATTTAACTGTAGTATCATCAATGAAATTAATAGAAATCCGTGTCAAGTATCGACACCAAATATGAATATCTAAATATCTCGAGCTCCGGCAATCCGGACTGGCCCATCTCAATGTATCAATTGTTGGATATATGTATGCCCTAGAGGCCATTATATGATAATGGATGTATTTATACATGTATATATATATATATATATATATATATATATATATATTCAGTGTACATTCTTGCTCGACATGATAGTATGCTATCTGGTTCTTCTTTATCTGACATGTTGATTTGATCATGCGTTATTCATTCACACATGTTGATAAAGCCCTGATGATATAGGCTTGACTACTGTGATTATGATGGAGATCATACTAGTGGGACATCTGTAGTTTGTAAGCATATCCTGAAATGTCCATAATCGTAGGTATATCGAGACGGGGCATCGATATACCAGAGTAGACTAGCGTATATGATACTAGACCCATATGATGGGCGATGGATGTTCCCACATTCATCGATGTTTGACATCGAGATCGTATACGGATGCTCAGTAGTGACTGGGTACACTGGACGGACTCACCGAGAACTCCTATATGGAATTAAATCTATCGTCGGATAGCAGTTCTCAGGTGATACTGGTGCAGGTTAGTCTGTAGACCCGAGATCGTCATAGAGTCTTGTGTGTTCTCCCACTGTACTTTGATTACCACCCTACCACGGCTCTACTGAGTCGTGTAAATAGGTGGCCGTTGGGTACAGTCCCGAGACACACGAAGGCGATGAGCGATAGGAGGGGTTTCGTCTCTCCCGGTATTGGGAGTTGATACTGTGCTGTGCTCGACTGGCTATATCAGCAAGTCCCTGGCCAGGGCTATTGAGATTTACTGATAAGTGTTATCAGTAGTTTCTCGATCTATTATAGACCATTCATCGGCACGAATTATTGAGTTATTAGGGTCGACGTTACCATCCCTAGACTCGATATGCACATATCTGACGAAGAGACCGGACTGTACGGTAGTGTTGCCGATTGGCTCGTCGGGAGTTGTGACAGGTTCGCTTGTTTTCTTCTGATCGCTCAATACCCGGACGGCCGTTACGTTTAGCTGACCGCTTGCGGCTTGTAGGTATTTGATATGATCATTGCCTACTGCCGGCGTATTGACGAGTCTTAGAGTCCCACAATGAAGTTTCCTGGCTCAGGCGAAAAGATGTGGTGTGCATATGAGATATGCGCGGGGACCCGATTAAATACGGATATATGATACCGTATATTAATCGGGCATTTTCTATTGGTCGGGTCGTATGTGATATGACCGGTTTGCAAAATCAAGTGCTGATTTAACAAATGACTTTTAGATTAATTCTTTAGTTAAACTCTTTTTCTATTTTTATATGCATGCATGTATGCACATGATGATGTGCATGGATACATACATACATACATTGTATCATGGTTGTTGATACATATTTGATGGCAATGCAAGACTTACATTGTAGTTATTATCTATATATTTATCATTTTGAAAAAGAGAAAGGATAATTCACACAAGGTTTATACTAATCATCTTTAACCATGCTTCAACCACCATTTAACCTTGAGTTAATTATCCTTTTGTCTTTTAACCCACTTGATAAAAATCTAGATGATTCTAACCATGGTTGAAATGAGAAGGATTAATATAGATTAATCCTTTTTTTTCTCATTTCAATTATGCACTCACATAACTTTTCTTTTATGAGAAAGCTTAGCCACCATCTTCTTCTTCCTCTCTTGATAATTTCGTTGAGTGAGATTGATAAAAAAAGAAAGAGTTTTGATTATAGAATACAAACCATATCATCATACTACACACATCTAGCCCATATGTGTCGGGTGTTTGCTCTACTTCATTCACATATCGAGTAAAGTAAGGAGCTTTGGGCAAAGGAGTTTCGGGTGGATCGTCGTGGACCTAGAGGATCTCAATCGAACCATTTTCCAACTCTCTAGTAGTCAAGGAGTCTAGCGTAGGGAGCTACAAAGGTTGTACTCTCAAAACCCTAGCTTTTCTACTTGTGATGATGCTAATGTAATGAAACCCTAAATTTCTAGTGATGATTCTTTGTATGTTCACTTAGCACCTTAAAAATTTTATTTTGGCATATGTGATGCTTCCAACCCTTCATGAGGTGCTAGGTAAACCTAACAATGGTATCAGAGCCAAGCTAGAGCTTTAGGCGACGCTTTGGCGAAGTTAAAACTCCGATCGAACCCGAAATACGCATTTTTAATCCCTCTCTGTACATTTTTAATCCCCAAACTTATTTTTTTGGCTCACAATTGTGTAAACATTTTCTTTTCATTCAAGAGCTAAAATATATTTTCTCTCCCCCCCAAACTTGAGTGAAAACGTATTAAGCATTTAAAATTATAGGAGGGGGGTAAAAGTTATTGGTCAATATAAAACTTTACAAAGACCAAAAGTGAACACCAACCATTCAAATAATTTATCAATGTAACAATATAGTTGGTGGAAGAACATGTCACTTATAGACGTGAAGAAGTGGGGAGGAGATAAGGAGTGGAATAGAACGGGTTTACATCTCGGTTTGTAGAGACGAAACAATGATGGTGAACGAAAACGAGAATGTGAATGAGTAGGTATAGGAATAATAGTCACATACTCGTATAGGATAAGAAGAAATGATGGTGGTTCAACTTCTTCGGGTGGAATTTGATTAATCACAAATTCCGTGTCGTTTAAGAATGCGAGTTCGTCGGCGAAAATATCTTCGAAACTTTCATCGATTGTCTGATTGAACGTTTCAATATCAATAAGTGTCACGCCATAATTCAACACACTTGATTTGTCAAAAATTATGGAGGTAGGAGCCTTGAAAAATTCATCTACCTCATTCTCAAAGGGGTCTAAATCAAGTGGTCTTTCAAGAATCATAGAACTCGAAATATCGGAATGTGATTCATCAAAACTCGATAGAATTAAAGGAGGATTAGAATAAGAACCAAAAAATGGGTGATGAAACGAGTAAACGAATTTGTGTGTCGAGCATTATTGCACCAGATGTGGGAAATGAAGGCTGAATATCGTTCTGCTTTTCGGTCATGCATTTATCATCAATTTCCAGACGCATATGGGGTTCAAGAAAAATAGTTAATAGTTCGAGATGATGTTCACACGGAAGTGAAAGGACCTGATAAATTGGTGAGAAAAACTCATCCAAAACTGTGGGTTTATCATCCAAAATATCCCCAGCGTCAATATCCTCAATCAAGTGAAAGTTAAAATTCTCATACACCTCATCAAAAGCATGGTTTTCAAGCAATTTCGGTTCTAGAGTGGAGGTGTAGAGATCACAAGGATTAGGTGTGGTTTCACTTGAAATGGACCCTTCACAATCGGGTAAATCAAACACTACAAAGTCACACAACTCATCAAACCTTCTATCTTCAATTGGTGAATCATTTGGTGTACTCGATAGATTTGTGAAACTGGAGTTGTGGATTTCAATTTGGGATGATGAGTTTTGATTTAGAAGGGTGTACTGCTCTCTTTCATTATCCAAATTCTCAATTTGTCCTATTGCCGTATCATACATTGAAAAATTTTGAGCTAGTTGGAAACTAGTTGCTCGTTCGTTGGGTTGTATGAGGGCAGCCATGGACGCATTCAATTCCTCTATGTGGGGGCACGTCGCTACCCGAAATTCTTTCACTGTCCGTTCAAGGCTAGACATGGGTCGGTAAAGGGTTTCAGCAGAAGATTGAAATTCTTATGGATAGGTAAAACTCCAAAATGACTGATTAGAAGAATTGTCTAGAGAATGTGTAAAAATCGGGTAGGATTGATAGGAATCGAATGATTGTGAAAATTGGATATGAGTAGGATCAACATTGTGATAAGAAGAATATGGATGTTGGTTGGTTGGTTGGCGACTGGCAATAGATGTCATATACGCCGCAAAACGAATAGCAATATCTTCCTTAAAAAGTGATGGTGTTTGTTTTCTTAACGGTTTGACCGGATAGAAACTTTAGCTTTTAGCCCTCGCCATATGCTCTGCGATGGACATGCTTTAAATAGAGTATCAACATAAGAAGACGTAGAATTTTGATGCGGTTGATAGGACCTAGAGTGAGGTGTCCAACTGTTTCTTTCCGCTTGCTCTATCCGATCTCTTAAAGATATGGTAGAGTCAGAATTTTGACCAAAACAATCACGAAAATAAGAAATATCTGGTTCTGGATAGCAAAGTTCGGCAAGAATTCGTCTGTTTGGATTACTCATTATAAGAAGGTAAGAGAAAGGGGAAACATTTAAGCTCTATTTGGATTGTTTTTCTTTGAAAGTGGGACTTGAGGTTTGACTCAACAAATCACAAAATGCACAAACAAACCCTAAAACTAAGGTCACCTAGGTCAAGCACTAGACCGCTCCTAGAATTCCAAAGGAGAAGCCGCAGGATCAATCCTCTACCACATCTTTATCACTCTTGTGGCCAGATAAGTGCCAGGTAAGTGGGAGGTATCCACTATACGAATCACCGAAAATAGCAAGCCTAATTAAGTAACCACTTTCCTAAACACGCTTCCCAAGCTACCACAAAAGAAATGCGAATAAGCGATATATTACTCATGACCTTCCTTTTTCCTAATTGAGTGCGACGGTCCTTAGGGCTTGGTCTATATATTTTTTTATTAATGTAGGTTTATGCGCATGCATGTTTAGTGATTTGTGAGGCTTAGGAAGGGTGATGAAATCCCCATCTAATCTGAATTTTGGTCTTTCCCCTTAAAGTCCGTATTAAAAATATGCAAAAACAAACCAATTACAAAACAGACAAAAAGATTTTTTGAGCGGCGATATTTTTGCAAAGAATCCTGCAGAAAAATATATTATTGGATTTCCAAAGAAGAGACAAAGATATGAAGAAGATACCAAGTTTGGTGGCACAACTCTCCAAACCCACCGCGCTTCCGCCGCCAAAAGCCCACTAATGCCGTGGTTCCGCCGCAGAAAGGAGGGTTCTCTTGATAATTTTTCCACTGTGGCCTCCTTTGCTCCTCATTAAAATTCTTTGAATCTCGATTTCCTCGTTTAAGTGACTCCAAAATCCCTCGCAAAAATCGCACACTAATCGTTAAATATGCAGGTTGCGGTTTTGTTTTATTATTATGATATGAATTGAATAAGAATTCAACACGAATAGCAAGAAAAACAAATTACGCGTGTATACCCGGCAATGGCGCCATTTGATTAATGTGTGAAAGATTGTTTGTAGTAACCGCAATCAATGATGGTGTTGCATGTAGAGTATGGGTCGTCCTCAGGGATGCGTGGAACTTTTAATCTTGCTTTAAACAAGTTGATTAAAAAATAAAAGAATATGAAGAATAGATTCTAGATCTATGTTAAACACGGATGTAGAATATATATATATATATATATATTTAAGATCTAGTTTAAATACGGATGTAGAATCTATAAATAAGAGGCTTGTAGTATTCGTTAGGATTTAGTAGTCATGGATGACTAATAAAAATGACTCCTTTTATCTTTTGATAGATTTAAAACTAGATAGATAGTGATGAATGAAGATTAGGGTTCTTGTAAGAAACTAGGGTTTCCCCACTATTGACCCCTGATCCTTCATTGATCTCTATTCATGTCTAGCCCTTAACAAAACAATTGTTAATCTGATCTCAAATCGCGGTCAAGACTATCAATAAATTGATAGCGCGCCCGATTAGGATGTTAACGATTCATTTGCTAAAGTTTATAAACTTCATAAGACTTAAAAGAAATTAAAATATTTTCTCATCCATTGTTCTACTCTAATCCTACGAACCCTAACAAGCGGAGAATTACTCGCGCATGATGGAGATAGAAGAAGAACGGATAGAGAAGAAAATCATAATGCAGAAATTAAATGCGATAAGAATAAAACAGCTACCTTTATTAATCAACTTGATCAATTACACTTTTTGTTCCTTTGGAAAGTAGAATACGAAACCCTAGTTTGCTTCTCGATCTATCTTGAATAAGGTAGATGAACAGCTGATTGATCAACCTGGATGCGTGAGTCAACTTGGACTTCGTGATCTCTTCAGTTTGATGATTTTCCAAGTGAGGCTCTCGGTCCTTTATATAGTTCCAAAACCAAAAACCCTAGATTCCATAGGTTAAGATATCCTGTTAAGATCATGATCCTGAAATCTCACATCAAACAGACACTAAAGCGCCGTGGATCCGCCGCGTTTACCCCTATTTGGCCGCCCTTCCGCCGCAGTTTGGTGGAGTTAGGGTTTGGAATTTTTCTGGTATTTTGTGTTGATATTTGGAGATCCTCTAGATGTCTAGATTCTGAAAACAATTCTCTGAGTCTCTGCCGTTGCTAGATCTCGTGATTTGCTTCAATATTTGGCAGATTCGATTCCGACATCTTGATTTAACCCGGATCTCCTTAATTCCAGACCTGTGCTAATATCTGCACAATATCTCAAATCAAAGTGTTAGTAATATTTGGTGTTTTTGAGATATTATCCTAACCATTTTATATGATATTATATTTTAAGAATATTGATTAGGGATATTTGATATGATATGCATATTTAAATTACTAAAATATTATATAAATATTATATGCATATATTTTCCCTCATAATGTTAATTATAATATATAAACATATGACAATAGATATTTTACAGATAAACCTTCATATGTTTCATATTTATAATAAACGCCTTTAAATATTTAAGAAAAGTATGGAAAATGTTATATCAAATGTGCGATATTTTCGACTGAACAGTCATGAAACGTATACACTAGTATAAACTGGAATATTAATGCTCAGTCTCGATACTCCTACAACTAAGGACATTTAAGGATGTGCTTATAGACTACCAGGCCCCACTAGTATGATCTCCATTATAGTCTTGGTAATCAAGCAAAATCTTAGGGGTTTTATCTCATTTATTATCAATACGTGATACTGAGTAAAACTTATATACACAACAAATAAATTCACGCCAGATAGCATAATATCATCTCGAGCAAGATTGTTCTCTGTATAGATCCTCCTTCAATTACAATAATTGCCTTAAGGGCACCTACATCCAACAATCTCCCACTTGCACTCAAGGCCAATTATTGTGGTATCTCATACCCAACTTCTCTAGTAGCAGTTTTGCAAACCGTGTTTGAGAAAAAGCCTCAGTGAGTGGATCCTCCACAATGTTTCTCTCTATGTCTTTCAGATTCTTAACTTCGCGGAGATTAACTATCTCCCAAACTGAGCAACACTTGCCTTAGAATTTGTCTGGATAGGTGATGGGATGAAGTTCATAAATGAACAATTTTATCCAATAAGTACTTAGGTTGTATTCTTTGTTGATTCACAATCAGCATCCTAGTGTCTTGACCACCTCAGTATCTCTCTTGGAACTCTTTCCAATATACTGCTCCTCAGAAGAGAGTAAATTGTATAACTCATCACAGACGTGTTGTCATCCTTGTAGCCTTGGAAGATAGAGTCGGTAATCACCTCCAGAAGGAGGCTGCCATTACCATACACCAAGAATATCATATATATTTTTCACTGCTTCCTATGTTTCTTTAGGATTAGACTAATATCAGCTTACTACACCAAGTGCAAAAGCATTATTCGGTGTAGTATATGACATCACATGACTGACCCAGGTGCCAAAACAGGTAGAATATCATTCATGCGAGTCCTTCTCCTCATCAATCCAAAAGATATCTCTTTAAAAAGGGTGACTCCTCTATTTGCTGGTACACTACCATCCTAAGAGTCATCCATTCTACACTCTTTTAGAATGGCGTCCGAGTACCCGAATTGGGACAATCCCAAAACTTTTACTAGATTTATGGTCCATAATCCAATGTGGAGTAACATTTGTGACAGCCGTATTTTAACCGATTGTAGTATAGGAATATCACTTCCTGTCAGAAGAATGTCATCCATATCCAATATGTTGTCTTTGACATTCGACTCTATCACCTTCTTACTGATCCCTAGTTCATTTATCATTATGATGAAATCAAACAATTTGACCGTAACATAAAAACAGATGGTCTATCTCCGTAATGCCTGCTTTAGTCTATAAATAGACTTAAGCAACTCGGACACTTTCCGCTGTTCCCACTGACCAAGATAACCCTCTGGCGGAGTTATATATACGTACACTACTAAATCAAATTCAGAAAGACGTTATATTCATCCACCTGCCAGATATCATAGTGATGAAAACAATAGTGATAGGTTTTATCCGTACGGAGTTCAGCACAGGCACTGATATAACAGTATCATCACTAACCACATTAGGCATTTGATGAATACCGTTTACTACAGGTCTGACCTTATAAGGTTACTACATTTCCATCTGCACCGATCTCAAAAGATCCGCTTGCTCCTTATGTGTTTTACCCATTTTAGGTGCACCCAACAAAGTCTATACTTTGTTATAATGCATGGAGTCCAACTTAGATAACTTGGCATCCAACCATCGGTCGGAAGTCATACTTCCTATGGCCTATTGATAACTAATAGAGTCATCATCTCAAGAAGCAAGCCCACTTGTCACCGTCTACGAGCAAACCGAAGTATCTCTCAGATGAACGAGTTCACCTACTAAATCTGCGGAGTTGCTAAGGTTTGTCAAAACCAATAGAAGCTTCTCAGCATCACTCATCATGGAGCATACCTGCGGATGAGCAATCTGAGAGAATCACATTCATAATGCTGAATACCTGGCGTAAGTATCCATATCTTCGCACACTTCGAATATTCAAGATACTACTAACGTCCGGATCTCTACTTTGTCTCTATACTCTTTGAAGTTCTCACAGCATTGGATTATGCATTTCAACAAGAACGCACATCCAAAATTAGAGTACTCAAAAAGTAGATAAAATGAAATAAGAGAACCAGCCCTTTGTCCCGAAGGACAACGAACCATATACATCCCATGTATAAGTCCCAAGATTTCACTAGCACATAATCTGTGTGTTATAATTTAAGAACTGAATTTTGGTTAAGAATATCAGTTCCATTATGCTTTGCACCTTACCAAATCAACACTTAATTTAAGTAAATATCAATGACATCGTTTTGAAAATTATATCCCAATTTATCAAATAAAGAGACGGATATAAGAGTTTTTAAAGGTTGGTGCATTGTAATGGCTGTTCAAAATCAAAAGTTTGCCATTAGGCAAACCTGGTGATTTCCCCAATATCAACAATTGCTCCGAATTCTGATATTGAGAAACAAATCACCCTTTTCTCGGTGCTTGACCCCTTCCCACCATCTGTAACATCTTACAGATGTGAGTTTTTAATCTGATATCCATATACCCAGGTGTTAAAAGTGTCTGAGAAACAGTTTTCAATCATAACCACAAAGAAAAATTGAAACATCAAATGTTTCAAGGGGTTGCCGATTTTTCCTTGTAATTCCTCTATAATACTCAGGCTACCGGCAGCAGTTGCAATGTCTTCTCCCTCACAATTATCCCTTTCAGTGTCTTTCCATCTTACCTTCAGTGTACCAGACTTGTGCTAGTTGGTTTTCTTCACTCCATTCCTATCAGCACCAGCGTTAGGTTTGGAAGAAGACTGTCCAATAAGCACAACTGGTATACAGTCCTTAGTCGTAAGGAGATCTCAAACTTGAGAAAAGGTAGAAAGGAAAGACAAATGAACAATCATCCACTCCGGAACCAGTGGCCATCTCCATAATGAAATAATTTCTTTAGGTTCGTATCTAACCATACGATAGCCTCCAAACAATATGGATCTCGGTACCGAATACAGAGGGTTCTGGAGTAAATTAAAGGGAAGTGGGAGGGGAAAGGTCAATTGCGACATTGTCGCGAATTAGGGTAGAAATGACATGTTAAAAGTCGTTAATCGTAAAAAGGTCCAATTAAAATAGCTTTTGAGTTTTAGTTTAGGATAAGTCTTAGGTCGCTGCCAGAGACAGAAACAAAGCACTCGGCGTGCACTCTATCCTAGATTACATTGGTTTATTAATTTATCTAATCTGGTCTCCCGATGTTTTGTCGAATTCTCTTTCAAATCCCAAAAGGAGAACTAGTCGGGATCATTTATAGAAAATCTCCCGAGAGTAACTATTACTCACAGTGAGAATCGGAACCCAAACTATCATGGTGTAGTAACCTTGACAAGGTCAAAAAGTCACCCAACTCCATAGAAGATATGCAATCACATTGCAAGTTTCAACACTTGAAACTCCCGATATCAGTTTTTACCCCAAGCAACTTGTGACCTTAGCAAAGGTCAACAAATCATAAGTCGGAAGTCAGGTTCAACCTGTCATTTCGTGATCAAATTAAACCCACACGCATGACCCTTGGAAAAGGTCAACAAAGTCTTACGGCTATCCTAACCGATCGCATCGTATGCATGCAGGAAGACATCACTTATCTACCATTCACTACGCCTCGGCAAAGGTCGACAAACGCAACACGAATACTAAGTACTCTACTTCCTGAAATGACAGAGGCTACGGCTGGTTTTGAAGAAAGCCTTTAACGTAATGAACTTGATATCATCGTAGGAACTGAATGGTTTTACAAATTTATAGTTTCGTACACTTTTGCTAATGAGGTCATTCTCTTTGAAGGGATCTAGGCTCTTTTCTAATTGAATGAATTTCAGGATATTCCTAACTGAATATGACTGTGCAAAGTAAAAGAATACGGCTATTCAATTTCCAAACTTATAGTAGTATAATCTTTTACCAAAGAGGTCGCTTCCTGAAGGGATCTAGGCTCTTTCCTCATCGAATGAGGTGCAGGATATTCCTAACCGAGTACCTCGATGCAAATCAAAAGAATCGAATATAACACTAATATCTAATATTTAGTTTCTACAATGTGTTTTAAGTTTATTTAACTTTGCATTAATTGTATTAACGCAATCCCGTCATTTAGATAATTGTATTATCTAGTATCTTTTCACACAAACATCATATAAAAGCATTAAAAGAAAATAGAATGCACGTATATACCATCCACATTTGCCACAGGGTCTCGGGTCTTCACTGTAAGGTTACTTGACTTATGGCAGGGCAGGGACAGGACTAGCGCGGATGCAAAATATATATAGGATTTATATATATACACACACACGCACACGCGCACACACACACATACATACATACACACTCTATATATCACACATATCAATATATCATCACACGCATAGAATCACATTACAGCATGCTGGAGAAATCATCACAGCCAGGTAATCAAATCACAAGTATGTAATGAACATCATAGAAATGAAATGACCAGATTACCTAGGAATTTCGTATTTCGTTCGAGCATTAAGCGATGCGTGAAACTCCCCAGTCGCGTGAACAGCCCGTGCGCAGCCAAAAGCAGACCCTACGAGTGCGGCAAGCCACCCGCCAATCCAAGAAATGAGACAACCCGGCATCATCACCATGAGGGGGCTACCTAACACTTTCTCGAATCCGGTGACTTGAGCACTCCTCCGCGGGTCTATTCTATACCCCCTACAAGCGCGGAAAGCAACCCGCAAATCCTAGAATCAAGTGAGCAGGTCTCAATGCCTTGAGATGGCCACCCGCTACAATCTAGGATCCGGTTGCTCGTGCGCTTCTCTGCGGGGTAATCCTAATCCTGTATTAATACAATGGCGACATCAACCGCAACCTAGTCAAGTCCCGACAAATAAATAATACATAATGCGGAAACGGCGGCCACAAGTTGGATTTCATCTCAAACAAATGAATATACAATTTGGCTACAAGCATGAATGGAAATAACACTTATCATATCACACTTCCGCACGGGGGCTATTCATTTCTTAACAATCCAAACACATTCCATACACACCAATCATAGACTCACCTGTGCAAACTCGTCGAATTGATCAACTATCAATTTATTGACATTAAACACCGCATATCACATACACCGATGATTTATATCTATTAAACACTTTAATCTATTTAACTCATCGCCAAAGACCAATGAATCCTAAAGCCATCGAAGCCGAAAAGTTAATTTTAACACTTGAAAACACTATTCACCTTAAAACAATAATCTGTTAATTCATGCGTATCGCATACGCCGACGATATAACTCCATTAAACATTTTAATATATTTATATCTTCGCCATCGGCCAACGAATGAAAAATTATCGAAGACGAAACGTCGATTTCAACAATTGAAAACACTATTCATCTCGACACAAAAATCATCACATTTAAGCGTCGAAACGCGTCAAAACGGACTCGAAACGCTCCCAAATTTCGTGTGAACCTCCGACCAAGAATTAGAAACGCATGAGAGGAGATTGGGGGGTTGGCACATGCCAGATCCGAAATCACGCTATGGGTGATTTCGGATCACCCTATAAGTGATTTCGGGTCACCAACCTCCTCCGAGATCACTCTTGGTGCTCCCAGGTGGAGTTGGACCCCTTCTAACCTCTTCCTTATCGAGTTAACATCAATTTGAACACTAAATTGAAGCCCGAACACAACGAAAAATGCTTAAAAGAAATGGTTTTTTAACAACTGCTAAAAAAAGTTTTTAGTAGAGGAATTAGGAGTTCAATTTACCATAGGAAAGCAATTTAAAGTGAATGCTTAGCTCAGATACCATGAAATGTTTCGGACACTAGGGCCAAAAGATTTGCGGCCACAAAGAAATTGTAGAATCAAAATTTTACAAAAACATAGTGGAAAAAAGCTACCAAGATCATGACATCCACTACAAATTGCAAAAATACATAGAACTTAATCTAAAAGTTCATAGGAACTACAACCTTTGTAACATCTTCAAGTGCTCCACATTTGTGTTGAACTCCTTGTAGGCTCCATGGATGAGGTGGGATCAAGCTTGCAACTAATCTTCATAGTCAAAGATGATCCACTTAAGGGTTTCTCCACTTCAGCTCCATACTTTAACCATTGAAGCAAACTCCAATTTCATTCTTGTTAGGAAATAGATTAGAGAATTGTAGTAATTATTCCCTATTTTATTCTTCTCATATGTTCTCTTTAGTGATGAGTAGAGAGCTTTAAAAATTGGAGGAGGAAGAAGAGAATGTCATGAAAAAAGAATGCTCTCGTTTGAAATTTATTTTCTTTTCCTTTTAAAAACAAAGAATACAAGTAAAGAGATCTCCACCATCCAATTTCCATGTGTCCTGTCTGTCAGCTCTTCTATACATGTCACCACATGAGAGCGGACTTAAGTTATTCTCATCTCATAGCACAACTTAATCTAAAGAGAACCTAGATTAATTAAGCAAACATAATTAATCAATTTGCATTTTCAAATAAAATGCAAACCTAAAGAGATTAAATTAGAATTATATAATACTAGTAATATATATATATATATATCAACACTTGATTTAATATATCGGCTTTCACAAAGTCGGCTAGTATTAATTAATCATCGGATTAAAATTAGGGTATCAAATACGCTATTTTAATCGAACTCCCGCAAGTATCATATACCGCCACTACAATCATTTTGCCCAAGCTTCGAAAACCTCTGTGTAGGACTCTAAAAACATAACAATACACCGGCAGTAAGTTTAGATCAAATCCGATTGATCTAAAACAATTTCAGATCAATCCCCTCTTGGGTTCGAACCACAAACCGTCAGCGGTACTAGCTGCACGTAACGGCTACCCAGGTATTGAATGAAAAGAAGAACAACAAGCAAGCCTGTCCGAACCCCTAATTAGCCTATCAGTGACAGTCTTCATACAGTCTGGTCTCTTCGTCTAGGATATCGCATATCAAGTCGAGGGGTGGAAACCGTCAGACCCCTAATAACCCGATAAGTCGTGCTACTGATGACCCATAACCCTTAGAGATACAACTAATAACACTTTTCAGTTTATCTCACTTGCTAAGGTTATAGACTCCTGATTATAGTCATGTCCTCCACAACGCGACATCTACTCCCTATACCAGGAGAGACGAATCCTTTTCGATCACTCACTGCCTTCATGTGACTCAGGACTACACCCAACTAAAATATTTTTGCACGACTCGGTAGAACCGTGATAGGGTAGTAATCTAAGTACAGTGGGAACCACACAAAACACTATGACGATCTCAGGTCTACAGATTACTCTGTACTCATGTCACCAGAGAACTGCTATCTGATATTGGTACATTACCACTCAGGAGTTCTCAAATGAGTCTGTCCAGTGTCCTCATGCAATGAGCACATGTATACAATCATCAGTGTCAAATACTAATGGCTATGGGATCCGCCATCACCCCATAAAAGGTCATGAAACGTATACATTATTCTAAGCTAGAATATCGATACCCAGTCTCGATACTCCTATGACTAGGGACATTTAAGGATGTGCTTATGGACTACCAGGCCCCACTAGTATGATCTCCATCATAGTCTTGGTAATCAAGCAAAATTCTAGAGGCTTTATCTTATGTATTATCAATACGTGATACTAAGTAAAATGTACATACACGACAAATAAAGTCATACCAGATAGCATATATATAATTAAATGCGTTTATATGTTTTGCATCCGCGCTATCCCTGTCCCCGCCCTGTCGTAAATTAAGTAACCTTACGGTGGAGAGCCGAGACCCCGTGGTGAATATGGATGGCATATAAAGCATTCTATTTTCATTATTTCTAGTGTGATAGGAATCTAAATGATGGGACCGCTTTAATTTTGATTAATGTAAGGAAATAAACCTAATAAGATGTTGTCGGAACCAATTTTTCGAAAATTATAATCATATTCTTTTTCTTTGCATAGAGATATTCGGTTAGGAATATCATGCACCTCATTCGATGAGGAAAGAGCCTTCATCCCTTCACGAGAATTTTGCTCTTAAGCAAAAGTTTGTATTACTATAAACCAATCGTTTTAAAAACAGAGCCCAAACCACTCCTTTTGAAAACCGCTCGGTTCCTTTAACGCTATCAAGTTCATTAAGTTAATGGTTTTTCGCCAAAAACCAGCTATAGCCCTCCGTCATTTCCTACGAGAAGTACTTAATATTTGTGTTGAGTGTGTTGATTCCATCAAGGCGTAGTGTTCAGTAGCTGAGTTATGCTTTTTTATATCATACGATGCGATTGGTTAGAACAGTCGTGTAACCTTGTTGACTCCGTCAAGGGTTATGCGGGTGGGTTTAATACAATCAAGATAATGACGGGTTGAACTTGACTAAAACTCTTTGATTTGCTAAATACTCAAGGTCACTAGGGCCCTAAGGGTAAAAACTATATCAGGAGTTTCAAACATAAAAGAAACTTGTCATGTGTGTGCATACCTTATGGAGTTTGGTAACTAGAATGGCTTCCATCTAGATTATCACACGATGATAGTTGGGTCCCGATTCTCACTGATGAGTAGGATTACTCTTGGGAGATATTTTTCACTTCATAATTAGTTAACCTATTAGGTGTCTAGAAAGTATTAACGGGGCTATGCCTCTGCAGAAACGGGGTGTACTTTAATTAGGTCCGTGCAAGAGCATGGGGAACCTCTCTCGGAGTACCAACACCCACCTGGCTGAACGGTTATGTTCATCGCCGAAGACTGGAATGAGACGCGGAGACGTCTAGCCTAAATTTAGGGGCAGATACTATATGAACATATCCATCCACCTCTCCGAAGATGCCAAGTTAATTTATGGCACCGTATATCGGAGGTTTGGATAGATACGACCGATGTAACATGACTTGTCAGATTCCCCCTTATTTATGAAGGGTTTTTTATTATAGGGAGGCTCTTCCCTGCAGGCGTAAGCCTCGGCAGTTAATTACGCTATCGCATTGCGATAAAAACCTTCACCTGCTTCAGGAAGATCACTTCGTGTCGTGTTATGTTTGTTTATTATGTGGTTGCCCTTAGATTATGTACGAAGACTAATATATATCACCACCCGTAGGACGCGGATTAGTCCAAATCCGTATATTAGATTTGGGATTTTTAACTCAGGACGCAGATCTTATATAAATGATGTCCATTGATTTATAGTGGAAAAGCGATACGTTTTATGATATGCGTTCTACTCTGTTCTTTACTTACCGCAATCAAGACGGTGTCACTTGCAGCTAGCCGGTTGAGCACGGATCGATCCACAGGGAGATGGTTGTATGTCCGTTCTTTTCTTAGACGAGTTAATGAAAGAATGTATATATGTGTTCAATTTATCCTAAGTAATCGTATTTATGTTCAAGTAAGCTTATTAGGGTTAAGGTTGGTTAGTAGAGTTAGAATTAGTCTTGTGCTTTTCTTTTGTCATTCTTAAAATGAAGTTGGGATAATAGAAAGTAGTGGGGATTAGGAGGACATAAGAATGGGATTTGCGAATTTAAGAAAGCTTTCCAATGCTAAATCCATTCCTAGTACCCCATGTCCGTCCGCTACGTACGCTTATTTCCAACCCTAGGCCAAACACCCGCAACCATGTATCCAATTAAGTCACAACTACATGTCACATTGTAGTGCACCCAAAAGACTTCTCGACTTAGGTCGCGGCTATATGTCACGTATAGCGCGCCTAAGTGAGGGGGTTGCGTTTGTTTGGTCTAAGTTCGTTTTAGGATATTTGGCGAACAGAAGCACAAGGGATTTCTCCGTCTCTCAAACTAACCTTCCTTAGCCCCTAAAAAATATGGAAATTATTCACACATGAAAATAAAAACAAAGCAAGAAGGAAGCAAAGAAAGAAAGGAAAAATACGTTTTTACAAATATGGTAGCAAGCTAACTACTTGGGCTCTCACCTTAGCAAGGGACTCCGTCGAGTATCATGGATTAAAAATACGGATAAGAGGGAAAGAAAAAGAGCAAGAAATAACAACAATTACTTAACAACAATAAATAAAAGTTAGACTAGGAATTAAAATTACAAGACAAGAAAAGAAATTACAATACAAGAAAATTAAAGATACAAGATAATAAAAATAACCCTCATCTTCATTGATTTTCCACTCAAGAGCTCTCATTACACTTTCATGGAGAATAGATGAAGAAGAAGAAGAAGTTACAAACTAATCTACACTAAAATCTAAAAATAAGAAGCATTCTTTACTTGGTACAAAACTGGGCCATTTATAGGCAGAGAGCTAAAACCCTAGGGCCAAATTCTGAGCCCCTACAAAGTTACAAAACTACCCCCAAAATTCTGTCTGGAGCCGAGTTGAATCGGTCGTGAAACTGTCGCATAATTGCCACTTTTGTCGCGGTTCTGCGGCTCTTTGGGGGAGTTATGTTGTCGTTTTTTGTGAGGTTTCTTGTATTGCTATTTTCTTTTGTTTGACAGGTTCTAAATTGAAAAATGATTCCATAATTTCTTCAGATCTTCAACAGTCCAAAATGGCTTCACTTTTAATTCATTTGACCTTTATCTCCCTCGAGCTCCGCGCACCAATTGAATATTGTGCTGCCCCTCTCATGCTCTGTGCTTGACCAAGACACGAATGACCACTATTTTTCGTCTTATCTCTTGAACTGGTAAGCGGCACTGGACGGATGCGGATGATTGGAACCCGGCTTTTATCTGTCTGTGGGAGATGTTCTGGATTTTGGCGTAACTATGAAGATTTTGTATGATTTATGTTATTTAGGACTGGAAAGCTATAACCTGTAAATATGTAGCAAATAAGGATCAAAATCACCAGTCTATAAACAAATGAGCAGAAGAATGGGCGGTATTAAGTGCAATATTCTGATGTGAACATCCATCAGTTCAAGAGATATATGGGTTTTATTTAAGGATCGTTAATCATATATCGGACTAAGATCGACTTAGGAACAGTGAGCATATGAGCTCAACTGATCATCGGATCATATATGACTAGCACATGGATGGTATACGGTAGTCAATTTAGAGACAGTCCGCAGGGAAAACCATATTAGTTTAAGAACATCGCGGCCCAATATTAGTTTAAGGACATTTCGGTCCATCTTTCATCTTGCGCGCACGTGTATATTTTACGTGGCGAAGTGAAAGATGGTAACATGTGATACGTCCAATATTGGGGTGCGATCTAATTTGAAGGCATTTATATTTCCCTCAAATGTGTGTGTGTGTGTGTGTGTAAAGCTGGAGCTTAATATGAGATTCATGTCTATATGAGATACGTGTCAATATAAGGTATACACATTAATATGAAAGTGCATAAATATGGGTGTTCAGTTGATAAAACTGCACTATTGATGTGACATTTTTCCCACTATTTCTATATAATAAAAGATGTTTATTATAAATATAACATATATAAGGGTTTATCCATAAAAATACTATTTTCATGTGTTTATATATTATAATTAAAATTATGAAGGAAAATGTAAGCATATAATATTCATGTAATATTTGGTCTATTTAAATATACTTACCTTATTAAATATCTTTGACCAATTCTCTTAAAACTAAAATATCATGACAAATGGTTAAGATAATATCTAAATAAAAACAAATTCTACTAACATCATTTATTGAGATAATTTTGCAGGAATTATATCATGACTGAAATTAAGGAAATCCGAGTTGGTGAGATCAAATCTGCCGAACATATTTAAGTAAATTTAAAGAAACCAATTCTGCCAGAAACGTAGAGAAGATTTTCAAAATCAAGATATTCAAAAGATCACCAAGTGCTACAGAGATAAAGCCCCAGAAATTGGAGCCCAAGATCCCACCAAAGAGCGGCGGTTCCGCGGCCAAAACCCACTATTGGCGGCGGATCCGCTGCCTGTTAGGGGAGTTGGGATATTGGATTTTCTACGCAGGATTTTATCAACAAACCCTAACTAACACGATCTAGGGTTTTCAACTTCTGTGACTATAAATAGAACCGAGAGCCTCTTAGAAAAATTATCAAACCGACGCGATCACGAAATCCACGACGGCTCAAGAATCCTGGTTGATCATCGACAGTTCATCTACCTTCTTAAGAAGAGATCGAGAAGCAAACTAGGGTTTTGTAATCATTTTCTAAAAGAACAAAGTGTATTTGATCTTTTTGATTAATAAAGGTAGTTGTTTTCTTATATCATTTTATTCTTATTGCATTTTATTTACATCATGATCTCTATCTCTTCTTTTATCTCCAACATGCGCGAGTAATTCTCCGCTTGTTAGGGTTCGTAGGATCAGGATAGATTAATGGATGATGAAGATCTTTAAACTCTTTTTATGTCCTATAAAGTTTATAAACTTTATCAAAAGAATATTTAACATTCTAATCGGGCGCTCTATCAATTCATTGATATTCACGACCACGATTAGAGATTAGATTAACAATTGTTTTGGTAAAGGCTGGACATGAACGGAGATCCATGTCAAGATAGGGGTTAAAAGTGGGGACCCTTTTCCCTCCAGAAACCCTAATATACATGCATCACTGTCGATCTACTTTTAAATCTATTAAAGGATAAAAAGAGTAATCTTTAATTAATCATCCATGACTACTAAATCTTAACGAACCCTACAATCCCCCTTATAATATAAAACCTACATCCATAGTTAATCAAGATCTATATCCTGCATCCGTGTTTGACGGGGATCTAGAATCTACAACCATTCTCCACTTTTCATTATTCTTCATCCTTTCCTAATCAACACGCCTAAAGTAAGATTAAAAAATTCAAGGTTTCCCTGAGAACGACCCGTACTCATCTTGGTCTAGCTACACGCAACACCGTTATTGATTGCAGTTATTCTACAAAAACACTTTTTCACAGATCAATCAAATGGCGTCGTTGCCGGGGATACGTGCGTAATTTATTTTTCTTACTATTCGTGTGGAATTCTTATACGATATATATAATAAAAATAAAAAAACTACAAATTGTATATTTAACGATTATTGTGTGAATTTTGCGAGGGGATATGGAGTCACAGAATTGAGGAAACAGAGATCCAGAGACATTAATCAAGATCCAGAGGAGGAAGGGAGGCCATGTAGCAAAAATCTCCACCTGATCTCCCAAGTCGGCAGCGAAAGCGCGGCAATAAGGCAAATTTGCGGCGAAAGCACGGCTGAGTTGGAGAATTAGGGTTCCAAACTTCTCTAGTAAATTTCTCAACTCTTTTTCTCTCCTCTGAAATCCAATAAAATATCTTTCCTGCAGGATTCTTTGCAAAATATCGCCGCTCAAAAATCTTTTTGCAAAGTTTTGTAATTGGTTTGTTTATTCATATTTTATTACGGACTTTAAAGGGCAAGACCAAAATTCAGATTAGGTGGGGATTTTACCACCCTTCCTAAGCCCCGCAAATCACAAAACGAGCATCCGCATCAACCCTACATTAATTTAAAAAATATCTAGACATGACTCTAAAGACTATCGCGCTCAATAAGGACAGAGGAAGGTCGTGGGTAATTTATCGCTTATCCGCATTATTTTTGTGGTGCCTAGGCAAGTATGTCTAAGACAAGTGGTTACTCAATTAGGCCCGCTATTTTCGGTGATTCGTATAGCGGATACCTCCCACTTACCTAGCACTTATCTGGACGCAAGGGTAGTAAAGAGATGATAGAGGATTGATCTTGCGGCTTGTCCTTTGGAAATCTATGAGCGGTCTAGAGACTTAACCTAGGTAACCTTAGTTCTAGGGTTTATTGTGCATTTTTGTGTGATTTGTCTCACGTCCGACACTTTTTAAAACAAACCATTTTTAAATCACACACACGCTACCACTTGCGCTAAACCCGCTTAGTGCATGCTCGGCTGGACACGGGATTCTAGTGCCTGTCTTGTCCGCGTTCCTGCGATCGACTCCGAAGTCGGTGCTTCTTCATCTTCTTTTTCCCCACCACCCACCACATCGACCGAGATAGACGGTACTCCATCAAATAATAATACCACCCTGCCACTGCGAATCCACCGCGCATTTCTCTCCAAGAAAGATGTTATCCTATACGCGGTCCCCTTCCTACCTGTTTATCTATTCCACCAGCCAATGGGGATAATTTTGAAATTAAACCCCGCTACATCAAGCTATTGCCCAAATTTCACGGGCTCGAGTCTGAAGACGCATATGTTTTTATCACCAAATTCGAAAACGTATGCGCAATGATGGGTACATCACAACTGTCCGTGGATGCTATGCGATTACGTCTTCTCCCGTTCACTTTGTGTGACTTAGCAGAAAAATGGCTTTATAACACTGTCGCACACTCCATTACCAATTGGGACGAATTCGTAATAGCATTCCTTAAGAAATTTTACCCAAATCATAAGACCGCCCGTGTTAGGAGAGAAATCAACCAGTTTACCCAGCTTCCCAATGAACTATTTTGGAAGTGCTTTGAACGTTTCAAGGATCTGCTTGTCCAATGTCCTCATCATGGAATACATAGATGGGATCTGTGTCGAATTATATATGAAGGCATTAATCCAGCGACAAAGCAGATGCCTGAAACCATGTATCAATGCAATTTCATGTCTAAAGACGATGGTGAAGCCTGGAAATATCTGGAAGATCTCGCTGAAAACACTTTGCAGTGGGAAAGCGTTAGATCACCTTCATCTAGGGGAGGTATTCATCAGCTCGATGTTTCCATCGCAGTAAAATCCAAAATGGCAGCTATGCAAAAGAAACTCGACGCTATTGAGAACAAATTCTCATCTGTCTCCCTAAACCAGGTAACGCACTTCAAGACCGTGTGTGGTTGCTGTTCCGATCCATCACACTTGACGGAAGAACGTCCTATGAATGCACTATTTCAAGGTCACGAGCAAACTAATGCTACTTTTCAACGGCGACATCTTAAATCGACTCCCGTTAATTGAACCACAATCCGCTCCCTTCGGCACCCTATCCTACATGATAGCGGTGATTCCATAGTGAGACCGGTTGTGGTTGAATTAACCGGAGGTTATGCCTAAGAGCCAAGAACGGACGGACAAGCACCAAAAGGAAGAACCTAAGCGTTGGAAAGCCTATCTTATACTCGCAAGTTCCTTCCTAGTCGTGCTAATCCCCGTTGTTGCCGATTACCGTAACACCGATATTAAGAGTGGCAATGAAAGAAGTGGGCGACTCCTAACTCAAACTAACCTAATCCTAACCCTAACAAGCTCTCTTTACATATCATTTTAACACTTAGTTAATCACAAACAAATCTGGAAAATCGGACTTAACTCGTTAAAGCACATAGAAAAAGATTCCCATCTCCCTGCGGACGACCCGTACTCAACCGGCTAGCTACAAGCGAAACCGTCTTGATTGCGGTAATTAACTAAACTTGAACAGCAGAATCCATACCAATCAAATGGCGCCGTTGCCGGGGAGACGGTAGTTTATTTCTTTGTGTAATTTCGGGTTAATTTGTGAATATAAAGCTAACCGAAAAAGAAAAAAAAATATACATTGTAAAAAAAAATCATTTTGTTATTTTTGATTAGTTTTTGTGCAAGTGTGCAGGGTAATACGAAGTTCAAGTTCAGTGCCAAAGACGTGGGAAGATAGACCCGTATTTCGCGGCTACACCGCGACGGATCAAAACGAAGCAAACGGTCTACTGTAAAAATCTGGAGCAGATACAGTAAACAAGTCAAAATTCAGCACATCCAGACAAGCAGAGAACACCCAACAGAGCACACCCAAAAATTTCAGAAGCCCAACTCCACCTTGCTGCCGCGGAACCGCGGCATAAGCTGTGGCTTAGGCCGCGGAACCGCGGCCGTTTGGTGCCTTCGGGCTGCCAAAATTTCTGTAAGTGTTTCTCTCCTCTCTCCTACTCCTCTGGACTCCAATAAACTGTGTTTTCTGCAGCATTCTTTGCGCAAACTCTCTTCCCCCGTCCAATAAACTGTTTTTGTGCAGGATTCTTTGCGCCGCGCTAAAATAAAAATTGTTTGCAGTTGATTTGTTACCGCTTTGCATTCATTAATACGGACTTAAGGGGCTTGAAACCAATTCAGATTGGGTGGGGATTTCATCACCCTTCCCAGGACCCCAAAAATCACAAAAAGCATATGCATTGACCATTGTTAATTAAAAAATACTAGACTCAGCCCTAAGGACTTCGCGCTCAATAGGACAGAGGACTAGTTACAGGCATCGGCCGTTTATCCTATCTGACTTTTGCGGTGCCTAGGCAAGTGTGTCGAAGGCAAGTGGTTATTTAATTAAGGAACTTCGCGAAAGCGTTGGATAACCTCCCACTTACCTGGCACTTATCTGGCCGCATTTGACGGAGAAGAGACGTTTTGAGGTCCTATTTCTAGCCCTCTGGAACAGTTAGGAGCTGTCTAGCAGACCTAGGTGACCCTAAATCTAGGTGTGATTGTGCATATCTTGTTTGTGATTGC
Source organism: Agapanthus africanus (assembly GCA_030015575.1). Lineage (NCBI taxonomy): Eukaryota > Viridiplantae > Streptophyta > Magnoliopsida > Asparagales > Amaryllidaceae > Agapanthus > Agapanthus africanus. The sequence continues at coordinate 24,093,619 of JASDDO010000019.1, forward strand.
TTAAAGCCGTAAGTCCGTACATATTCCTGTAAAGCTCTTTCTAAAAAAAAATCAAAAAAAAAAAAAACTTTTATAAAAACTTGCCCTTTGTCGCCAAACCCATTTTTCACTCCACCCATCATATTTCTCCATTGACGTTTTCTTACCCTCACCTTCTCCGCTTTGACTATACTAAACTCGTTTAGTGTATGTCCGCTTGGACTCGGGACACTAGCGCCCGCCTCGTTCGCGTTACGTTAGTCGCTACCGACTACGCGATCGACTCAGACGTCGAAACTCCGTCCACGCCTCTTTCACCCTTACCTTTGCCGGCCAACTCTGACGTTGACCGGAATTCTGTTCATACATCTTCACCTTCACCTACCTCTTCTTCCGCGATGTCAGGATTTAATCCGAACATCTCTTTGACTATCCCTGGATTGGCTCCACCTCCTACGGAGGCCAATAACCCACCACCACCGCCTGTTGTAGCGCCGCAGCGAATCGCGCTCCAGGATCGTTTCTATCCCACCCGTTCTGCACTTCCCACCTGCCTTTTTCTTCCACCGGCCAATGGGGATAATTTTGAAATTAAGCCCCACTTCATCAACATGCTTCCACGATTTCATGGGCTTGAATCTGAAGATGCCTATATCTTCATCAATAAATTTCAAAACGTTTGTGCCATGATGAAAACTACCCAACTGTCGGACGATGCTATACGTCTACGGGTCATTCCGTTCACTTTATGCGATCTTGCTGAAAAATGGATGTATAGCACCGCTTCCCACTCCATAACCAGTTGGGACGAGTTTGTAAAAGCGTTTCTAAAGAAATTTTATCTGAATCATAAAACCGCAAGGATCCGCAATGAAATCAACCAATTTTCTCAGCTTCCTTCTGAACCCTTCTGGAAGTGCTTTGACTGGTACAAAGACCTTCTTGTTCAGTGTCCTCACCACGGTATAGAGAAATGACAACTTTGCCAAACCTTATATGAGGGCCTGAACCCAGCAACCAAGCAGTTGTTGGAAACCATCTGTCAGGGCCACTTCTTATCGAAATCTGACGAGGAAGCGTGGCAATTCTTTGACGACCTTGCGGAGCAAACGCTACAATGGGAGAGCACCAGACCAACTTCTTCTTCTTCTACCTCCACTTCTACCAGTCAGTCTAGGGTAGGAATTCACCAACTTGATGTCTCTATTGCGATGAAAGCTGAAATGACTGCAATAACAAGAAAGCTTGAAGCGATAGAGAGAAAATTTTCTTCTCCTGCTCCTGCCCCTGTTCTTCCCCTTCGTACCATTTGCGCTTGTTGTTCCGATCCTTCTCACTTAACCGAAGAGTGTCCTTACAATCCACCATCGCAAGGACAGGATCAGGTTAATGCTGCATTCCAGCAAAGACCGAGGAATGATCCATACTCTTCCACCCACAATCCCGGTTGGAGGAACCACCCCAATTTCGCCTGGAATCAGAATCAGAATCAATTCCAAGGTAACAATTTCCAGAGGGCCCCTCCTCCGCAACAACAAGCGCAACAACAAACTCAACAGCAGTTTCAGCAGCCCTTCCAACCCCAACCTTTTCAAAATCAGATGAACAACTTTGCACCCAACAATTCTTTTCCACCAAACAATTTTGTTCCGTCAAATAACGATAAGGTTTCCTCGCTCGAACGAAGTCTGGAGGCGTTCGTTAAACAATCGACACAATCCACCGCCAACATCCAGTCTTCCATTCAGTCCTTAGTGCAACACACTGCCGCTTACGGGCAAAGCATCAAAACCATCGAGGCCCAGATTGCACAGTTGAATGCGGCCTTAAGCGAGCGAGAAAAGGGGAAGCTCCCGTCCCAGCCACTCCCAAATCCCGGTCATCCACATAATGTACATGTTGCTCTTGAACAACAGAACCATAATGTGAGTGCCGTGACCACATTGAGATCGGGTAGGATGCTGCAAAACAACATTGGCACACGGATCAACGATGACACCCCGGCCGCTTCTTCTTTTACTTCTTCTTCTTCTCCTGCTTCTTCGTCTTCTGAGCCTATTCTCCGTTCTTCACAAGGCTCTCCTTCCTCTTCTTCTGCTCTGAATGGACTCACTTCTCACTCCACGAAAACACCTGTTCTGGGATCCGTTCCAACTCCACAATCTCCTCCACAAGCATTAGACTCAACCAATTTTAAAAACGTCCCATTTCCAAACCGGTTGAGGTCTAACAAACAAAATCCATAAATGGAGAAGATTCTGGAGTTATTTAAGCAGGTTAACATTAACATTCCTCTTTTAGATGCTGTCCAACAAGTCCCGTCCTACGCGAAAATCTTAAAGGACTTGTGCACGAAAAAGAGGAAGTCTCAGGTACCCAAGAAAGTTTTCTTGGCTAGTGCTGTGAGTGATGCTCTTACCCAATCTTTACCACAAAAACGGAAGGACCCTCGCTGTCCTACGATTCTATTACCATTGGGGATAAGAACATCAACCGCGCACTATTAGATCTTGGTGCCAGTGTTAACCTGCTTCCGTACTCAGTATACGAGCAATTAGGCGTAGGAGAGCTGAAACCCACACACTGTACTCTCCAAATGGCCGACCGATCGATCACCCATCCTAGGGGTGAGCTAGAGGATGTGTTAATCAAAGTTGGAGACTTCATATTCCCCGTCGACTTCATTGTATTAGACACACAGCCTGTAGCTAACCCCCGGAATCAAATTCCGGTGATACTCGGTCGCCCATTCCTTGCAAGCTCAAATGCTGTGATCAATTGTCGCAATGGTTCGATGAACCTCTCTTTTGGAAACATGACGATTGAACTCAACATTTTTAGGTTGGGGAATCAGCCCGCCGAACCTAATGCTCATATACTGGACGTCTGCTCGATCCAGGAGATCACCCTAGAAGAATGTGAATTCGAGGAGTTTCTGTTTGATCACGATAATCTTGACGCCACTAGTGCGTTGCTCTTCGAACCTGCTGCTGTTTCTGCGCCTGACAACGACTAGGAGTGTTTCACGTTCTTGAACGATCTTAGCCGCTCACAACCCGAGTTTGAATCTTTCGAATTTCTAGATGAGTTACCTGAACCATCCAACTCGGTCGCTTACACTCGTTTTGAACCTTTGCTGGAGTCCTTTGAGTTCGAGACCTCTGCACCAATCTTGCCTTCCATCGTTTCACCTCCATCGCTCGAACTCAAGCCTTTGCCGTCTCACCTTAAGTATGCTTACTTAGGTGAAAACGAGACCCTCCCTGTCATCATTTCGGCTTCTCTAGCTCCAGAGCAAGAGAAAGCCCTTCTTGCGGTCTTGCACAGTAATAGGCAAGCTTTTGGCTGGTCCATGGTGGACATCAAGGGGATTAATCCCCTGATCGTTGAACATCACATTCATCTGATGGATGATGCCAAACCAGCCCGGGATCCACAAAAATGTCTCAATCCAGTCATGAAAGAGGCTGTGAAGAAGGAGATCGTAAAATGTCTAGATAGTGATATCATTTACCCTATCTCTGATAGCCAGTGGGTTAGCCCCATTCACGTTGTCTCCAAGAAATCAGGTATAACGGTCATCACTAACGAGGCGAACGAGTTAATCCCTACTCGCACCCAAACTGGGTGGCGAGTATGCATCGATTATAGAAAACTCAACGCCGCAACACGGAAAGACCACTTTCCGCTACCTTTCATTGACCAGATGCTTGAACGATTGGCCGGACACGAGTACTACTGCTTTCTTGATGGCTACTCCGGCTATAATCAGATTCCCATCGCCGAAAAAGACCAGGACAAGACCACATTCACTTGTCCTTTTGGCACGTTTGCATATCGTCGCATGCCCTTTGGGTTATGCAATGCGCCCGCTACCTTCCAGCGGTGTATGATGGGAATCTTCTCAGACATGGTGGAAAAATTTCTGGAGATCTTCATGGATGATTTCTCCATCTTCGGCGATTCCTTCAACGAGTGTTTGCTGCATCTTGACGCTGTCCTTACTCGATGTAAGGACAAGAATCTCACTTTAAATTGGGAGAAGTGTCACTTCATGGTGCGCGAAGGTATTGTCTTAGGACATATCATCTTGCAAAATGGCATAGAGGTTGACAAAGCGAAGATTGAGGTCATTTCCAATCTCCCTCCTCCCCGATGCGTCAGAGATATCCGAGCCTTCCTTGGCCATGCCGGTTTTTATAGACGGTTCATTAAGGACTTTAGCAAGATTGCTAGGCCCTTGACTCTTTTGCTGGCCAAGGACACGCCATTCGACTTCAACTCGAGCTGTGTGACTGCATTCGAGTCATTGAAAAGCTCACTCACTTCTGCTCCCGTTCTTTCTTCACCTGACTGGACTCACCCATTTGAGATTATGTGCGATGCATCCGACTTTGCCATTGGTGCTGTCCTTGGACAACACATCAACAAGATGCCGCACGTAATCTATTATGCGAGCCGAACCCTGAACGACGCCCAACTCAATTATACAACAACTGAGAAGGAATTCTTAGCTGTTGTATTTGCTTTAGAAAAGTTCAGGCCCTACCTCATCGGCTCTCCAGTCATTGTCTACACTAACCATTCTGCTCTGCGCCATCTTTTTGCGAAGAAAGATGCAAAATCTCGGTTAATACGTTGGATCCTCTTGCTTCAAGAGTTTGACCTTGTCATTAAGGACAAACGAGGATGTGAAAACGTAGTTGCCGACCATCTCTCACGACTTCCTTCTTCGCCTTCGCTTCCAATTCCGATCAACGACGTTTTCCCGGATGAACAGCTCTTGACAGTATCTTGCGAAACCTGGTTCGCAGATATTGTGAACTATTTGGCCACAGGGTTACTACCGACTGAATGGTCAAGTCAGGACAGACTTCGCTTCTTATCCCAAGTAAAACACTTTTACTGGGACAAACCCTATCTGTTCAAGTACTGTCCCGACCAGATTATTCGTCGGTGTGTCCCTGACGATGAATTCAAGAGTGTGCTGTCGTTTTTCCACGATCAAGCGTGTGGCGGGCATTTTGGCCCCAGAAAGACAGCTGAGAAGATCTTGCAATGTGGTTTCTACTGGCCACAACTCTTCAAAGACGCTCATGACTATTGCAAGACTTGCTCCCGGTGCCAACACATGGGCCGGATATCCCGGAGGAACGAGATGCCGCTTCAACCGATCTTGGTTGTGGAGATTTTCGATGTTTGGGGGATAGATTTCATGGGGCCGTTTCCCAACTCTTTTGGGAACTTGTACATCCTTCTCGCCGTTGATTACGTCTCTAAATGGGTCGAGGCTGTGCCCAGCCGGACTAACGACAACAAGGTTGTCGTTAGGTTCCTTAAAGAAAACATTTTCTCCCGGTTTGGGCACCCCCGAGCGATCATTAGCGACAATAGAAGTCATTTCTGCAACAAGACTTTCGAGGCCATGATGCGGAAATATTCCATTAATCATAAGCTATCCACGCCCTACCACCCCAAACCTGCGGGCAGGCCGAAGTTTCAAATCGGCAAATCAAGCAGATACTGGAGAAGACGGTTTCCAAGAACCGTAAGGATTGGTCGCTGAAACTCACTGATGCCCTTTGGGCATTTCGAACCGCTTATAAGACCGACCTTGGCATGTCTCCCTATCGGCTTGTATACGGAAAAGCCTGCCACCTACCTGTCGAAATAGAGTATCGCGCATTTTGGGCGATAAAAGAACTGAATCTGTCTCTCGAAGATGCGGGCAGCCATCGGAAGCTGCAGTTGAACGAACTGAGCGAGCTTAGGGATGAGGCTTACGATAACACGGTTGTCGTTAAGAATCGAACGAAGGTGTTTCACGATAAACACCTTTTGCGCAAAACCTTCGTACCTGGTCAGCAGGTACTGCTTTACGACACCCAGCTACACTTCCATCCAGGAAAGCTCAGATCTCGCTGGAAAGGGCCGTATTTTGTGCGGAATGTGTATCCGCACGGCGCTGTGGATTTGGAAAATCCAAAGGACGGTTCATTTTTCAAAGTGGAAGGACACCGACTTAAACCGTACCTTAGCGCCGAACCAACAGAGGAGCTCCTGGTCTTACAGGAGCCGGTTTACCCTACATAATCTTCCTCTGCCTACCACCAAACTTCGGTTATCCAGCCAAGAACAGTGGACACTGTTCCAAATAAGTTTGGGGGTATGTATAAACCAATTTGTATATATTTGTGGATATTCTTTTCCATTCTTTTTCTTTTTTCTTTTCTTTAAAAACAAAAACGAAAAAAATTTGTGTATCGCTAACCGACAATTTTGGCCCTTCAAATGATCTCTTTATGCAATGACAGTGAGGAAACTGTCCAGTTTAAGTTTGGGGGTACGCTCGGTACGCATTTCTTACCTTCGCATTCATATGTATATTTTGCATCTGCATATTAAAATCCATAAAATCCATAAAAATCTGAAAATTTTCTAAAAACATAAAAACTTTTCTGTCAAGTTAGCTAGTAGGAGGACTCTGATTCAACATTTCGACGGTTTTTTTTGATAAAATAAGAATAACTAAATCTTATGTTTAGATTTTGAAAACCTGAAAAATAACTCTCCTTTGAAGTTAACTATAGCTGATATACGTCTTTACATCACACTACACGTGTCGTGAGTTTTGGAAATTAGATGACAAGTCTTTTATGTTTAAAAACTTTTAAATAGATAAATGATTTTCTGAGGATCAAATAGGTTTGTTCTGAAATAAGTAATATCAAGAATAGTTTATGAAGTGAAGTGAATATGAAGGAATATTATTGATGCCTTAATTGGAACTAAGTCTGAAAAATAACCCATCTGAAACTTGATTGGAATGATTACACACCGAACCCACTAAACACGTCTTTTATCCAAAAAAAATAATTGAACTGCCGGTTATATCTCCGTTTGTATTAAATCATCATGATTTTCACGCCAAACTGTCTTTTGTTTTTGGACCTAGGTAACTTGAGTAATTAAGTCCGCTAGGGTGTTTCTACACCTAATGCCCTAAAACCAACTGGTTTGGGTGCATTGGCCCAAAGCTCGCTAAGAAGCCTAGAAAGTCCAGATTAAAACAAAGTCAAGTAAGTGTTCTCTCCGAGTTAAAATTCCTAACGGTTCTTTGTGTGAGAATAATCTTGATAAAAGACAGGCTTTTATAAAAATTTTAGCGGAGATATGAAGGTTTTATTTTATGATAAAGACTATTGCACGTTCACAGAGGTGTGTATGAAATGAAAACAAGAAAAATGTGGAGTGAAAAATAAGACCTAGTTTCTTGTTAAGGAAGATAGAAATTCTGAAGTTGAAACCTTACTGGAAAACGAAACTTGAAAAATGCTTAACTCTTTATAAAACTTATGTGATCCTTTCAAAATTCTTATCTGGGCTTTATTGTGTGACATGAGGACTTTATTCGACCTTTCTGGAACTTAATGACACTATTTGCACTGCACGTAAAGACATATAAAATCTGTAGTTAAATAAGAAGTGAGGTGTGAAAAATAAAGGTTCGATAGTCTAGACTTAGGATAATAGATTTGTTATTTTCTGAAACAAAACTTTAGGGTTTGAATCTTAGTTATTTTACAAAACCAACTTGACCGGATTTTGTGGGTAGTATCCGCTGCAAACCCTCAGGAGACAACACTCCTCCTACTAGGGACACCTAGAGGTTTAACGGCTTGTTGCACATGCTCAGTGCAATCGCGTTCCCTGCGAAAGTGAGGTTAGGAAATTTTTTGTGAATAAATTGGCTTTGCTCGGGACGAGCAAATGATAAGTTTGGGGGTATTTGTTCATATCAGATTTTTGCATTTTCATACCGCCCAATTTTTATCACATTGCATATCGGTAGGTACTCTTGAGCCGTGTTTGCTAGTCAATTGCAGGATACAGGTTCTCTGCTCTAAACGGTGAAATTCATGGAAAAACACGACAAAATCCGGGTTCCTGCCAACCACAGATAAAACACGGGTCTCCGCTCTTTATCCGTCTGTTGCCACACACCAGTTTAAGAGACAAAATGGCAAATCAATATCATTTTCATGCACAAGGCTCAATGGCAACACAAGATCCAAGAAATGTACGTGGAGCTCGAGGAAATCATTACAAAAAGATCCACATCAAATCACTTTTTACTCAACAGAAATTCTGGAAAAATCGTGAAGCAATTCTGAGAAAAATCATATACCAGACTAATGGGCACAGAAAACCAGGAGAAGCCACCAAAAATTGAAGACCCAATTCCTCTAAAGTGCCGCGGTTCTGCGGCAATAGCAGGCTTAGGCCGCGGAACCGCGGCCGTACTGTGGCGGCAGAAGGTGGGACTTCAGGGTTATTTTGGTCTTTTCATGTAGAGACAGAATTTTGTCCTAGATTTCCAGTTCCCTGCCTATAAATAGTCCAGAACTTGCCAAAGCCAAGGGTGCTTAATCTTGTATTTTCCTAAGGTTTAGAATACTTGTTCTTCTTCCCTTCTCATCTCTTCTCCATTGAAAAACTTGTAGTGAGCTTTTGTGAGTGAAGAATGATGAATAAAGAAATTCATTTTATTATTATACTTGTCTTGCTCTTATGTTAATTGCTTGTAATTTTCATTTGTTAACTTAGTTGTTGTTATTTCTTGTTGTTTCTTTCTTTTCTCTTTTCCTTTATCCTTAAACAACCATGATGCTTACGCTTGATCCTTGCCAAGGTGAGGTCGCAAATAGCTAGTTGTTATCTTCTAATCTCTTTCTTTCTATCTTCCTCTTTTGTTTTGTTTTCTTTTCGTTATGATGTGTGAGTAGTTTCCATACTTGTTAGGGTAGGATAAGGGAAGTTTGAGAGAAGGAAATCTCTCTCACTCTTTCCTTGCCCAACATCTTAAATCGACTCCCGTTAATTGAACCACAATCCGCTCCCTTCGGCACCCTATCCTATATGATAGCGGTGATTCCGTAGTGAGACCGGTTATGGTTGAATTAACCGGAGGTTATGGCTAAGAGCCAAGAACGGACGGACAAGCACCAAAAGGAAGAACTTAAGCGTTGGAAAGCCTATCTTATACTCGCAAGTTCCTTCCTAGTCGTGCTAATCCCCGTTGTTGCCGATTACCGTAACACCGATATTAAGAGTGGCAATGAAAGAAGTGGGCGATTCCTAACTCAAACTAACCTAATCCTAACCCTAACAAGCTCTCTTTACATATCATTTTAACACTTAGTTAATCACAAACAAATCTGAAAAATCGGACTTAACTCGTTAAAGCACATAGAAAAAGATTCCCATCTCCCTGCGGACGACCCGTACTCAACCGGCTAGCTACAAGCGAAACCGTCTTGATTGCGGTAATTAACTAAACTTGAACACGCAGAATCCATACCAATCAATCGTCTTTTGTCTTTTTCTCCGTTTTTGTCCCGAGAATCTGTAACCTGCAACCAAGTAGCAGACATGGTTCAAAAGCACCTGTTTATTTGTAAAATGACTAGGAATAGAGAATATAATAATGCAATATTATGATATGAACAAATACTCCCAAACTTATCTTTTGCTCTTCCTCGAGCAAACCTAGTTTTATTCTCAACAAAAACCTAACCTCACTTTCGCAGGGAATCGCGATTGCACTGATCTCGTGCAACAAGCCATTAAACCTCTAGGTGTCCCTAGTAGGAGGAGTGTTGTCTCCTGAGGGTTTTCAGCGGATACTACCCACAAAATCCTATCAATTCGGCCTATTAACTTTTATTCTCCAATTAGGTTCTCTAACAAGGAATTCTATTATCTTCGACTCATAAATTATCCACCCGTATTCTTCACCCTTCCTTATTATTTAACTTAAGATTATATATGTTCTGTATACTTACTTAGCTTTCAGCATCTTTTAAGCTTTCCTTCTAGGGTTCTATCTCAACTTAGGAATTTTTATCATCTCTATTAAAGATATAAGTCATATTCTTCATTCCTATCTCTAATCTAAACCCCAATCACATACCCCTACGTGTGTGTATAAATCACCCCTACACTTGGAAATTCAAATCAAGCAATCATACTCTTGTCCGTTGTCCAAAGCACTTCTTAATTGGTGAATTTTTAAATGAATTTTGCTTACACATCCTTCATGCGGCAGTTAATATTTCTTGAGGTACCAATGACCGATTACGCAATGCGTTTGCACTTTAAAGCGTAATTCCTAGTCTTGCAACACCTAAGGCTTTAGCAGTGACTCCCAAACCAGTTGGTCTAAGGCACTAGGTGATGAAGCACCCTCGCTAAATATTTTTCTATTTTTGCAGCCTTAAGTAATCACAAAAACCAGTGTTCATTTTTTTTCTTTTATTCACACTTGTATTTTTTTATTTTTCATCGTACTAAGGACTTTAGACAAGAGCATTTCAAGGTCTCTTCTACTATTCCAAGTTTCAAGATTCATGTTTGTGCAATTTGTAGGGTATATATTTTCAGAATCTAGACTTAAGCTTAGGAATTATTTTTCAAACTTACACTCAAATAAAAATATCAATACTTTTCCTTTGTTTTGATTTAGCCCAAGAAGTGAACTCAAAATTTGCCTCTTTCTAAACAAACTACAGAGACATATTCTTTCTACCATTAAATTTTAAGAAAGGTTATTTTTAGGATTTTTAATTTACTATGTCTAAGATCTAGTTGTTCCTAGCTAGTTAACCTATTTGTCAAACTCAAGTCAATTATGACCAAAATTGAATACTTTAATTTTTATAATTTTTGAAATTTTTAAATTTGTATGGGTTTTAAAATAAGTATGCAAATGCAAAAAATATACATATGAATGCGAAGGAAGAAGGCTTACCGAGCATACCCCTAAACTTAAACATGACAGTGTGCTCACTGTCATGCCACACCAAGAAGGTCAAAATGTCGGCACTCCCCTGTTTATTTATTTATAAATTTTTTTAATTTTTTTTATTTAAAAGAAAAACAAAATATATATACAACAAGGTTCTCCCCAAAACTTAAGTGAAACATTGTTTCCACTGTTTAAGCGTTAAAGTTCAGAGTTAGGGAGGAGAAAAATCAAACTATACAAGGCCTTACACAGACCAAAGGTTAGCACCAACCATTCAAAAATTCTATCGTGATAATGATGGGGTTGGTGAAAGAATGGAGTGTAAAGAAAAGAAATGAGACACACACGAGACCGAATGGGAAGAAGAGTGGAAAATGGTCTCGGTGGAGGAGAAGAATGGCGGAAAAGAGAAAGAAGTGTAGCGCGATCTTGAGAGTGTAAATTGAGTAAATAAATTAGCGCAATTTGTGATGACCGATGTGTTAAAAGTGATTGTGCTAATCTATCAACCCGTCGAGAAATGGGATCAAATTCCTCAAGATTCGCAAGAAAATATGGGTACGTCGAACTTGGTAAACCCTCCATTGAAAATGGAAACGCGACGGAGTTTTGCGTGGTCGAAACGATAGGAATGACGAAAGGGAGTGATTTAGAGATAGCTTATTCTCACCTAAGTAATCTGTCTCGAACTTGAAAGATTCCATCAATGGTTCGAAATGACTGCAAGCAACCGAGTCTGATGGTTCAACTAACTCATCTGAAAATTCAAAGGACTCAAACTCGGGAGGTGAGTTTTCAACATCGTCCGAAAAATTGAAACACTCGTAATCATTATCGTCTGTGAGAACTGTGTCAGATTCAAAGAGAAAATTTTCAAGCTCACAGTCTTCAAGCGTGATCTTTTGCGTGGTCGGAACAATGGAAAGGAGGGAGGGTGATTTAGGAAGTATAACAGTTAAAGGTTCAGGAGGATGAATTGGAAAATCCGACACATCAAACAAAAATGGTTCATCCTCAATATTATCCTCAATACTCTTCTCAATACTATCCTCATAATTCTCCTCAAAATTTAGCCTAACCATGCCATTATCATCAAAATCAAGACGCATATGCGGTTCGGGAGAAATAATTAATGACCCGGGATGATGAAATGGAGATAAAATTTCAGTCAAATTTATGGGTTCATCATCCAAAATATTCCCGGCGTTTATGTCCTCAATCAAGTGAAAATCAATTTTTTCGAACACCTCATCAAAAACATGGATATTTAGCAATTCAGGTTCTAGATTGGAGGTGTAAAGATCGAAAGGATTAGGTGTGGTTTCACTCGAAAGAGACTCTTCACAATCTGGAAAATCAAGCACTACAAAGTCGCACAACTCATTAAATATTTTATTTTCAACTGATGAATCATTTGGAACACTTGTTTGAAAACCGGAGTTGTGGGATTCAATTGGATATGGGTATGTTTAATTTGGAAGTGTGTAGAACTCACTCTCTCCTCTCAAATTCTCACTCTGTCCAACCGCCTCCTCATACATTGGAAGATTTGGAGCTAGTTGGAAACTAGCTACCGGTTCACTAGGTTGCATACGGGCGGCCATGGACGCATCCACATTCCTCATCATTTGGTTTGTCTCTACCATATAGGCTTCTAACGACTGTTCTAGATTAGACATGGGTTGTGAAGGGGTTTCGGTAAAAGATTCAAAATCGGTTGGATACGTGAAACTCCCAAATGGTTGTGTCGAAACAGTGTCGAGGGAAGGTGTAAAAGTTGGGTAGGACCGGTAGGAATTGGGTGGTTGGACAGGAGTAGGATCAACATTTGGATAAAAAGGTGAATGAACTTATTGATCCCAAGAATTAGAAGTGTTGAAAGGAGTGAAAGATCTGTTACGAGATTGTTCTATATGTTCAGCAATAGACATGGGTTTAGGAGTTACAACAGGACTCAAAAAAGGAGTATCAATGTAAGAAGGTGGTGAAGGTTGAGACAAAGTGGACGGAGTCCAACTGTTTCTCCTAAACGCTTCTATTCGATCTTTCAAAGAAATTTTGGGCATGGAGGGGTCGTCCGTAAGTCGACCGAAACAATTCGCGTAGGAAGCAAGGTTTGGTTCAGGATACCAAAGTTCGGCAAGCGTTTTGTGAGGTGGGGTACCCATGATGTAAGAAAAGAGAAGGAAAAGAATGTGGGTGGAAGTGAGGTGCACGGATTTCTTGGCGACAAAATTTTGCAAGTTTTTATAAAATTTTCCTTTTTTTAATGTTTTGGAACTTTTTTGCAAAAAAAAGATTTTCGATAAAGCACAATCAGGCCTAGATCTAGGGTCACCTAGGTCAGCTAGACAGCTCCTAACTGTTAAAAAGGGCTAGAAATAGGATCTCAAACCGCCTTTTCACCGCCAATTGCGGCCAGGTAAGTGCCAGGTGAGTGGGAGGCTCTCCACTACATGTAGTGGCCCTAATTAAGTAATCACTCGCCTTAGACACACTTGCCTAGACACCACAAAGTCAGGTTAGGATCAACGGCCGATACCTATAACTAGTCCTTTGTCCTATTGAGCGCGACGTCCTTCGGGCTGAATCTAGTATTTTTTTAATTAAATATGGTCAATGCAAAATGCCTGATGTGATTTCTGGGGTCCTGGGAAGGGTGATGAAATCCCCATCCAATCTGGATTAGTCTCAAGCCCCTTAAAGTCCGATTAAAAATATGCAAAACAGTGACAACCACTTGCAATCAAATTTTTTTTATTTTAAGCGCGGCGCAAAGAATCCTGCACAAGATCAATTATTGGAAGGGGGAGATTTTTTTAGCGCAAAGAATCCTGCAGGAGATTTTTCAGAGGAGTGATTTGTATGGATTTTTACGATAAAAAATAATATGTTACCGCAATCAAGAACGGCGTCACTTGGTAGCTAGCCGGTGAATACGGGTCGGTCCACAGGGATGTTGTAAATTTCCTAAATGTTCTTACGAGCTAATTCCAAAGGGTGTTGGATCTTTTATCACAAAAACTAAGTTGAGTTATACTAAGATTAGGAAACTTGCTAGGATTAGGTTTAGGTAAAGTTTGGTAAGTTAAATATCTACACCTCTTTCAATGCCCTAAATTAGATATCATATTAGGAGTTATGGTAATTATTAATAAAGGGGATTATGATGATTGGGAAGATGTTTCTTCCTCTAGATCCTTGTCCGTCATTTCTTAATTCTTACCCTAACCTCCATGGAAAACATTCATATCCGGTCTTTTATACTACGGTATTACCGTTACCTCGTGGGTAGAATGCCGTAGGAAGCGGAATATGAAAGTATGCATGGAGTCCTAATTGTTCATAAGAGATTGGCAAAGAAAGAGGTGAGAGATCTTCATCTCTTAAACCCTTCCCTATTCCTAACCCTAACAAGCGAGGAAACTACTCGCTCATTGAGAGATCTACGAAAGACATAATTTTTATTTTGTTTTGATTTAAGAGATTAAAGATCTACTGCAAATTAAGAAAAATTCTAAACTAGATTAAACTAGGGCAAGAATAGAAATTACCTAGGGCAGAAATTAAAACTAAGACTAAGGCAGAAAATAAACCTACTTACGAATTGATGCTCTCCAAACTTCAAAAGAAATCTAAATTTTTATTGATGAAAAGAGGCATGAACTAATACAAGGAATTGGGTCTCTATTTATAGGACATAGAAAATCCTAGGTTTACAATTGCCGCACGTTTACATTTACAAAAATACTCCTAGGAACACTATTCAGCGCCGCAACACATTTTGGTAAAAAATTTCTCCTCTCCGTGCACTACACGGCCACGGAATCGCAGCCGCAGCCAGGGTTTGGCCGCGGTTCCGCGGCCCAATGATGGTCTTGATTGCTGATTTTTCTGCTACTGGCTCTGTTTAACTTTTGCTCCCTGTTTTTTTAGGTCTTTTCTCAAATTGGCTTCTATTTCTTCTCCAGATCTTCACAGTGAGTAGTGCAGTGGACTTTTAACCGTTCGCTTTGTGTCGAACTCTTGAACCTTGCTTTGTGAACTGATCTTCATATAGGCTTGATCAAGATCCTTCTATTTGTTGGTCGTAGTCCCACTTTTGCATTGTCTTTTATCTTTTTCACTGTTTTTGCTCCAAGAACATGTAACTTGTACTATGTAGCAGACATGGGTCAAAAGCACCTGTTTATTTGTAAAATGCATAATAATGGGGAATATAATAATGCAATATTATGATATGAACAAATACCCCCAAACTTATCTTTTGCTCGTCCTCGAGCAAACCTATTTTTATTCTTGACAAAAACCTAACCTCACTTTCGCAGGGAATCGCGATTGCACTGAGCTCGTGCAACAAGCCGTTAAACCTCTAGGTGTCCCTAGTAGGAGGAGTGTTGTCTCCTGAGGGTTTTCAGCGGATACTACCCACAAAATCCTATCAATTCGGCTTTTCGATTTTTATTCTCCAATTAGGTTTTCTAACAAGGAATTCTATTATCTTCGACTCGTAAATTATCCACCTATATTCTTCACACTTCCTTATTATTTAACTTAAGATTATATATGTTCTGCAGACCTACTTAGCTTTTGGCATTTCTTAAATTTTCCTTCTAGGGTTCCATCTCCACTTAGGAATTTTTATCAACTATACTAAATATACAAGTTCTATTCTTCACTCCTTTCTCTCATCTAAACTCCAATCACATACCCCTACGTGTGTGCATATATCACCCCTACACTTGGAAATTCAAATCAAGCAATCATACTCTTGTCCGTTGTCCAAAGTACTTATTAATTGGTGAATTTTTAAATGAATTTTGCTTACACATCCTTCATGCTACCGTTAATACTTCTTGAGGTACCAACGATCGATGACAAAATGCGTTTGCACTTTAAAGCGTAATTTCTAGTCTTGCAACACCCAAGGCTTTTTAGCAGTGACTCCCAAACCAGTTGGTCTAAGGCACTAAGTGATGAAGCACCCTCGCTAAATTTTTTTCTTTTTGCAGCCTTAAGTAGTCACAAAAACCAGTGTTCATTTTTTTATCTCTTTATTCACACTTGAATTTTTTTCTTTTATTTTCTTCGTACTAAGGACTTCAGATAAGAGCATTTTAAGGTCTCCTATACTATTCCAAGTTTCAAGGTGCGTGTTTGTGCAATTTGTAGGGTATACATTTTCAGAATCTAGACTTAAACTAGGAATTATTTTTCAAATACTCTAATAAAAATATCTATACTTTTCCTTTGTTTTGACTTAGCCTAAGAAGTGAACTCAAAATTTGCCTATTTCTAAATAAACTACAAAAACATATACTTTCTACCGTTAAACTTTAAGGAAGGTTATTTTTAAGGTTTTTAATTTACTAAGTCTAAGATCTAGTTGCTCCTAGCCAGTTAACCTATTTATCAAACTCAAGTCAAAATAATGCCAAAATTGAATATATTAATTTTTATAATTTTTGAAATTTTCAATTTTTATGGGTTTTTTCTTCTTCTATTTTTTTTTCTTTTTCAAAATTTTCAATTTTTATGATTTTTATATAAGGATGCAATGCAAAAATATACATATGAATGCGAAGGAAGAGAACTTACCGAGCATACCCCCAAACTTAAACTGGACAGTGTCCTCAATGTCACTTTCCTATTTATTTAATAATCATATTTACAAATGATACACACCCCCAAACTTATTTGAAGTAAAGTTTTGGAAAAATTGATTGGAAATTTGGGGGTGAAAGTGGAGGAGATTTAATCGGTGTAGATCGGCTCCTGCAAAAACAGGAGCTCCTCCGATGGGTCCGCTATGAGGAACGGTTTCAAGCGATGTCCATTGACTTTGAATATAGTACCGTCCTCCGGATTTTCAAGATCGACCGCACCGTGCGGATAAACGGTGCGAACCACAAATGGCCCTTTCCATTTAGAACGGAGCTTGCCGGGGTGATAATGTAACCGAGTGTCATAATTAAAACCTGTTGACCAGGTTTAAACGTTTTTCGCAGAAGGAGTTTATCATGGAACACCTTAGTTCGGTTTTTAACAATTACAGCATTATCATAAGCCTCATCCCGCAGCTCTTCTAGTTCATTTAATTGCAGCTCTCGATTACTGCCCGCATCTCCTAATGATAAATTCAACTCTTTGATTGCCCAAAATGCCTTATGCTCAATCTCTACTGGGAGGTGGCAAACCTTCCCGTAAACAAGCCGGTATGGAGACATACCAAGATCGGTCTTGTATGCAGTACGGAAAGCCCATAGTGCATCGATCAGTTTGAGTGACCAATCTTTACGGTTTTTAGAAACCGTTTTCTCCAAAATTTGCTTAATTTGCCGATTTGAAAGCTCGGCTTGCCCACATGTTTGGGGATGGTATGGCGTTGACAGCTTGTGGGTAATAGAATATTTGCACATTAAGGACTCAAAAGTCCTATTGCAAAAGTGAGAACCATTATCACTTATAATCGCTCGAGGGTGCCCAAACCGAGAAAAAATATGTTCTTTAAGAAATCGAACGACAACCTTGTTGTCATTCGTTCGGCTAGGCACAGCCTTGACCCACTTTAAAACATAGTCAACAGCCAAAAGAATATACACATTCCCAAAAAAATTAGGAAATGGTCCTATGAAGTCTATTCCCCAAACATCAAAAACATCTACAACCAAAATTGGTTGGAGCGACATTTCGTTCTCCGCGATATCCGGCCCAAGTGTTGGCACCGGGAGCATGTCTTGCAGTATTTATATGCATCCTTAAAGAGTCGTGGCCAATAGAAACCACACTGTAAGATTTTCTCTGCTGTCTTCTTTGGGCCGAAGTGCCCGCCACATGCTTGATCGTGGAAAAAGACAGCACCCTCTTAAACTCGTTTTCCGATACACACCGATGAATGATTTGGTCGGAACAGTATATAAAAAGATAAGGTTCATCCCAGTAAAAATGCTTTGCTTGGGACAAGAATCGAAGTTTATCCTGTTTCGACCAATCTTTAGGTATCAAGCCGGTGGCTAAGTAGTTTACTATATCAGCGAACCATGGTTCGCAAGAAACGGTTAAGAGTTGCTCATCGGGAAAAACATCTTTGATTGGAATTTCAAGTGTAGGCGAAGAAGGAAGTCGTGAAAGGTGATCGGCCACTACGTTTTCACGTCCTCTTTTGTCTCTTATGACAAGGTCAAACTCTTGTAGCAAGAGGATCCAACGTATTAGCTTTGATTTAGCATCCTTCTTCGCAAAATGGTGGCGAAGAGCTGAATGGTCCGTATACACAATAACTGGAGAGCCGATTAAATAAGGCCGAAAATTTTCAAGTGCAAACACAACTGCTAAAAACTCTTTTTCTGTTGTTGTGTAGTTTAGTTGGGCCTCATTTAATGTACGGCTAGCATAATAAATCACGTGCGGCATCTTATTAATGTGCTGTCCAAGAACAGCACCAATGGCAAAATCTGATGCGTCGTACATAATTTTGAAGGGATGCATCCAGTCTGGAGATGAAAGAATGGGCGCAGAAATGAGAGAGTGTTTCAATGACTCGAACGCTTCCATGCAAGTTGAGTCAAAATCAAATGTTGTGTCCTTGGCCAATAAGAGAGTGAAAGGTCTAGCAATCTTGCTAAAATCCTTGATGAACCGTCTATAAAAACCGGCATGGCCAAGGAAAGCTCAGATGTCTTTGACGCATTTAGGAGGAGGAAGATTAGAAATGACCTCAATTTTGGTTTTATCAACCTCTATGCCGTTTGCGAGATGACATGCCCTAAGACAATACCTTCTCGTACCATAAAGTGGCACTTCTCCCAATTTAAAGTTAGGTTCTTATCTCTATAGCGGGTAAGAACTGCGTCAAGATGTACTATACACTTGTCGAAGGAATCACCAAAAATGGAGAAATCATCCATAAAGATCTCCAAAAACTTTTCAACCATGTCTGAAAAGATCCCCATCATACACCGCTGAAATGTAGCGGGTGCATTGCATAACCCAAAGGGCATGCGGCAATAAGCAAAAGTGCCAAAAGGACAAGTAAATGTGGTCTTGTCTTGATCCTCTTTGGTTATGGGGACTTGGTTATAGCCGGAATAGCCATCTAAAAAGCAGTAGAACTCGTTCCTAACCAATCGTTCTAGCATTTGGTCAATGAAAGGTAAAGGAAAGTGGTCTTTCCTTGTTGCGGCATTGAGTTTTCTATAGTCGATGCAAACTCGCCATCCAGTTTGGGTGCGAGTGGGAATTAACTCATTTGCCTCATTGGTAATGACCGTGATGCCCGATTTCTTTGGCACAACATGAATGGGGCTAACCTATTGGCTATCTGAGATAGAGTAAATGATACCACTATCAAGACATTTAACAATCTCCTTCTTGATAGCCTCTTTCATTATGGGGTTGATGCATCTTTGTGGATCCCTTACCGGCTTGGCATCATCCATCAAATGTATATGTTGTTCAACTATGAGGGGACTAATCCCCTTGATGTCCGCCATAGACCAGCCAAAAGCTTGCCGCTTATTTTGTAAGACCATTAAAAGGGCCTTCTTTTGCTCAAGAGCTAGAGAAGCCGATATGATAAAGGGTAGGGTTTCATTCTCACTTAGATAAGCATATTTTAGGTGCGACGGCAAAAGCTTTAGTTCGAGTTTAGGAGGTGAAACAATTGATGGTAACAATGGTGTAACTGTTTCAAACTCGAAGGATTCCATCAATGGTTCAAAGAGTGTATGCAACCGAGTCGGATGGTTCAACTAACTCATCCGAAAAAGTAAAAGACTCAAACTCGGGTGGTGAGTCTTCAAAATCGTCTACAAAGGTGAAACACTCATAATCGTTGTTCGTCGTGAAAGCTGTGTCGGATTCTAGGAGGAACGCACTAGTGGCGTCAACACTGCTGTGATCAAACATAAAATTTTCGAACACACAGTCCTCCTCCGCGATCTCATTGATCGAGCAAACATCAAGTACGCTAGAATTAGGCTCGCAAGACTGATTTCACAACTTAAAAATGTTGAGTTCAATTGTCATATTGCCAAAAGATAGATTCATTGAACCGTTACGACAATTGATCACCGCATTAGAAGTCGCAAGGAATGGTCGACCAAGTATCACCGGAATTTGACTCCGGGGGTTAGCTACAGGTTATGTATCCATAACAATAAAGTCCACAAGGAAAATGAAATCCCCTACTCTAATTAACACATCCTCAAACTCGCCCCTAGGATGGGTGATGGATCGGTCGGCCATTTGGAGAGTACAATGAGTGGGCTTAAGCTCTCCAACGCCTAATTGTTCGTACACAGAATAAGGTAGCAAATTGACACTAGCACCAAGATCTAATAGTGCTCTATTGATGTTCTTGTCCCCAATTGTTATCGAAATAGTAGGACAACCGGGGTCCTTGTGCTTTTGGGGTAAAGATTGGACAAGAGTATCGCTAACAGCATTAGCCACGAAAACTTTCTTTGGTACTTATGACTTCCTCTTTTGATGCATAAGTCCTTTAAGATTTTTGCATACGAAGGAACTTGTTGGATTGCATCCAAGAGAGGAATATTTATGCTAACCTGTTTGAACAACTCTACAATCTTCTCCATTTGTGGAGTTGGTTTATTGGATCTCAACCGGTTTGGAAAATGAACATTTTAAAAAGTTGTTGAGTCCAATTTTTGCGGATCAGATTGTGGAGTTGGAACGGATCCCCATGTAGATGTGTTCCTATTGTGAGAAGTGGGTCCGTTCGAGCTAGAAGAAGTAGAGCCTTGTGAATGATGAAGAAAAGGCTATAACGAAGAAGATGAAGAAGAAGGTGAAGAAGATGAAGAAGAAGAAGGACCACCGGCAGGGGTGTCATTGTTAATACCCATATTATTTTGCAACACTTTTCCGGATCTTAACGTGGTCACAGCATTTACGTTATGATTCTGCTGTTCATATGCAACATGTGTGTGACCGGGATTTGGCAGTGGTTGAGACGAAAGCTTTCCTTTTTCTCGCTCTTTCAACGCAGTATTGAGTTGTGCAATTTGTGCCTCAATAGATTTGATGCTTTGATCGTGTGAGGCACTGTTTTGCACTGAAGATTGAATAGAAGTCTCTAACCTTGTTGCGGATTGTGTAGATTGCTTTTGGAATGCATCTAGACTTCTTTCGAGCGAGTTAACCTTGTCATTATTAGGTGGAACAAAATTGTTTGGCGGGTAAGAATTGTTGGGCACAAAATTGTTCACTTGATTAGGGTAAGGTTGCTGTTGGAAAGGTTACTGAAATTGAGTTTGTAGAGGTGCTTGTTGTTGTGGAGGAGGAGGCCTTTGAAAATTGTTGTTTCCTTGGAATTGTTGATTTTGGTTCCAAGCGAAATTTGGGTGATTCCTCCAACCCGGATTGTATGTCGAAGAGTATGAATCATTTCTTTGTCGTTGCTGAAAGGCAGCATTGACTTGATCATGTCCTTGAGTAGATGGATTGTAAGGACACTCTTCGGTGAGATGTGATAGATCCGAACAACAAGCACAAACAGTTCGTGGGGGCACAACAGGGGCAGGAGAAGGCGATGAGATTTTGGTCTCAATTGCTTGTAGTTTTTTCGTAAGTGCGGCCATCTCGGCCTTCATAGCAATCGACATATCTAAGTGATGTATGCCTGTCCTAGACTGACCAATAGAAGAAGATGATGTGGACTTAGTGCTCTCCCACTGAATTGTTTGTTCACTAAAATCCTCAAGAAACTGCCACGCTTCCTCACTAGATTTGGATAGAAAATGACCTTGGCAAATGGTTTCTAGCAACTGCTTCGTTGCCGGGTTCAATCCCTCGTATAATGTTTGGCAAAGTTGTCAATTTTCGATCCCATGGTGAGGGCATTGAACGAGTAGGTCTTTGAATCTTTCAAAACACTTCCAAAATGGTTCGGAAGGAAGCTGGGAAAATTGTATAATCTCATTACGGATTCTAGCAGTCTTATGATGAGGATATAACTTTTTCAGAAAGGCTTTCACAAACTCTTTCCAATTCTTAATTGAATGCGACGCTGTGCTGTATAGCCACTTCTCGGCTAAGTCACATAAGGTGAAAGGAATGACCCTTAGCCTTATAGCATCATCGGATAATTAGGTTGTTTTCATCATAGCGCAAATGTTTTGGAATTTGTTGATAAAGATATAAGCATCTTCGGATTCCAATCCGTGAAATTTTGGTAGCATATTGATGAAGTGGGGTTTGATCTCAAAATTTTCCCCATTTGCCGGTGGGAGGGAAAGACAAGTAGGTAGGGCGGTGCGGATTGGGTAGAAGAGATCCTGGAGCGCAACTCGTTGGGGTGCTTCAACAGGCGGATGATTCGGGTTATTCGCACGTAGCGGAGGTGGAATCATTCCTGTCGGTAAGGTGTTGTTAGGATTGTATCCCGACATACCTTCGGAAGAAGAATTTGAAGGTGAAAGTGAAGAAGTGGAAAGGATTTTGACTTCGGAGTCGAAAGGTTCGTCGGTCGGTACCAACGAAATACGGACTAATCGGGCGCTAGTGTCCCTAGTCCAACCGGACATACACTAAAGAGGTAGTGTAGTCAAAAAGATGAAAGACAGAATGTGGAGGTAAGAAAACGTCAATGAGAAGAAGTGGTGTAAGTGAGTGCAAAGATTTCTTTAGCGACAAGTTGCAAGTTTTTGAAAAGATTTTTCCTTTTTATTTTTATATGAGCTTTTTGCAAAAAGATTTTTGAGAAGAGACTTTTGACACAAATGCAATCAACCACAAATGCACAATCAGGTCTAGATCTAGGGTCACCTAGGTCAGCTAGGCAGCTCCTAACTGTTCCAATGGGCTAGAAATAGGACCTCAAACCGCCTCTTCACCGCCAATTGCGGCCAGGTAAGTGCCAGGTGAGTGGGAGACTCTCCACTAAAAGTAGTGGCCCTAATTAAGTACCACTCGCCTTAGACACACTTGCCTAGACACCGCAAAGTCAGGTTAGGATTAACGGCCGATGCCTATAATTAGTCCTCTGTCCTATTGAGCGCGACGTCCTTAGGGCTGAGTCTAGTATTTATTTAATTAAGAATGGTCAATGCAAATGCCTTATGTGATTTCTGGGGTCCTGAGAAGGGTGATGAAATCCCCACCCAATCTGAATTGGTCAAAAGCCCCTTAAAGTCCGATTCAAGTATGCAAAGCAGTAAATCACTTGCAATCAATTTTCTTTTAAGCGCGACGCAAAGAATTCTGCAAAAAATCAATTATTAGAAGGGGAAGATTTTTTTTAGCGCAAAGAATCCTGCAGAAGATTTGGCAAAAGATATATGGGGATTTGCAGAAGAGGGGAAAAGGAAACAAACAGAGGAAATTTCGCGCACTGAAGAGAGCAAAAAGCCGCGGATCCGTGGTTCTGATAGGGTTACGGCCGCGGTTTAGCGGTGCGGTAGAGGCTTCAGATCCCGAGAAAAATTGTACTGTTCTGTTGTGGAATTCCCCCTCTGTTCTGATCTACCAATTCCTGTTTCGCACTCTGGATTTTTTCAGATCCGTCGATCCTGCAAAGATTCACACAAGAAACCCTTCAAACAATAAAAGATGATAGAATTTTTATATTTTTTATTTTTTCAAATTTTTATGATTTTTATATTTTATATTAACCAGAAATTATAAAATGGAAATTTTTACGCCATCCCCGGCAACGGCGCCATTTGATTTAGAGAGATTTTAAAGATCAAAAATATTATTACCGCAATCAAGAACGGCGTCGCTTGGTAGCTAGCCGGTGAATACGGGTCGGTCCACAGGGATGTTGTAAGTTTCCTAAATGTTCTTACGAGCTAATTCCAAAGGGTGTTGGATCTTTTATCATAAAAACTAAGTTGAGTTATATTAGGATTAGGAAACTTGCTAGGATTAGGTTTAGGTAAAGTTTGGTAAGTTAAAGATCTACACCTCTTTCAATGCCCTAAATTAGATATCATATTAGGAGTTATGGTAATTATTAATATAGGGGATTAGGATGATTGGGAAGATATTTCTTCCTCTAGATCCTTGTCCGTCCTTTCTTAATCCTTACCCTAACCTCCATGGAAAACATTTATATCCGGTCTTTTATACTACGGTATCACCGTTACCTCATGGGTAGAATGCCGTAGGGAGTGGAATATGAAAGTATGCATGGAGTTCTAATTGTTCATAAGAGATTGGCAAAGAAAGGGGTGAGAGATCTCCATCTCTTAAACCCTTCCATATTCCTAACCCTAACAAGTGAGGAAACTACTCGCTCATTGAGAGATCTACGAAAGACATAATTTTTATTTTGTTTTGATTTAAGAGATTAAAGATCTACTGCAAATTAAGAAAAATTCTAAACTAGATTAAACTAGGGCAAGAATAGAAATTACCTAGGGCAGAAATTAAAACTAAGACTAAGGCAGAAAATAAACCTACTTACGAATTGATGCTCTCCAAACTTCAAAA
Source organism: Agapanthus africanus (assembly GCA_030015575.1). Taxonomy (NCBI): domain Eukaryota; kingdom Viridiplantae; phylum Streptophyta; class Magnoliopsida; order Asparagales; family Amaryllidaceae; genus Agapanthus; species Agapanthus africanus. Next base: position 24,117,860 of record JASDDO010000019.1, read on the forward strand.
GAAATCTGAATTTTTATTGATGAAAAGAGGCATGAACTAATACAAGGAATTTGGTCTCTATTTATAGGACATAGAAAACCCTAGGTTTACAATTGCCGCACGTTTACATTTACAAAAATACCCCTAGGAACACTATTCAGCGCCGCAACACATTTTGGTAAAAAATTTCTCCTCTCCGTGCACTACACGGCCGCGGAACCGCGGCCGCAGCCAGGGTTTGGCCGCGGTTCTGCGGCCCAATGATGGTCTTGATTGCTGATTTTTCTGCTTCTGGCTCTGTTTAACTTTTGCTCCCTGTTTCTTCAGGTCTTTTCTCAGATTGGCTTCTATTTCTTCTCCAGATCTTCACAGTGAGTAGTGCAGTGGACTTTTAACCGTTCGCTTTGTGTGGAACTCTTGAACCTTGCTTTGTGAACTGATCTTCATATAGGCTTGATTAAGATCCTTCTATTTGTTGGTCGTAGTCGTACTTTTGCATTGTCTTTTATCTTTTTCACTGTTTTTGCTCCAAGAACCTGTAACCTGTACTATGTAGCAGACATGGGTCAAAAAAACCTGTTTATTTGTAAAATGCATAAGAATGGGGAATATAATAATGCAATATTATGATATGAACAAAGAGATATCAGGGATTTGCAGAGGAGGAGAGAAAACTTACAGTGAGTTTTTTTTGAAGAACCGCCGAGAGAACTGCGGAACCGCGGCGAAAAGCGCAGTTTGGCGGCGGAAACGCGGTCGTGGAGTTTTTTCTTTAAGGTGATGACGTCACCTTCCTACGGTGGAAACGCGGCAAGAACGGCTTTTTGCGGCGGAAACGCGGTGGCGTAGGCGGTTCGATTCCCGAGATTTCTTCTGCTCCTCTGTCATTAGTATCCTCTGTTGTTCGGATATGCAGTTTTCTTTTTTGATCTCTGGAGATTTCCAGATCCGAAATCGTATGTCGATCCTGCAAAATTCATACAAAAAATACCCTTCACAAAATAAAAGATGATAATTTTTTTTCTGTTATTTTTCAGTTTTTATAATTTTTCAATTTTATATTAACCCGAAATTGCAAAAAGAAAATAACACGCCATCCCCGGCAACGGCGCCATTTGATTGAAATGAGATTTTTATCAGCCTATGCGCTTTTAAAAGATAGATCAAAAATATTTAGTAACCGCAATCAAGAACGGCGTCGCTTGATAGCTAGCCGGTGAGTACGGGTTGGTCCACAGGGATTTTGTGAATTTTCTAATTGGTCTAACGAGTTAATTCCGATAGGTGTCGGATTGATTAAATCTAAAAACTAAATCTATCTAGATCTAAATCTTGCTAGGGTTAGGTTTAGGGTAAGTTTGGAAATGTAAATAAATCTCACCACTTTCTATACCCAAATTAAGATCTATGAGAAGTTATGGTAATTATTAATAAAGTGGATTAGAACCATTCGGGAAGATATTTCTTCCTCTAGGTTCTTGTCCTTCCTTTATCAATTCTTACCCTAACCTCCATGGAAAAGACGCTTAACCGGGCCTTATACTACGGTATCACCGCTACCTCGTGGGATAGGGTGCCGTAGGGAGCGGTGTGTGCATGTATGCATGGAGTCCTATAAAAACGTGTGATGGGCAAGAAAAGGATGAGAGATCTTCATCTCTCAAAAGCTTTCCCCAAAGCTAACCCTAAAAAGAGAGGAGACTACTCGCTCATCAGAGAATTGAAAAACATACTATCTATCTATCTAGGGCAAGCAATTAAAGATCTATACTAAGGCAATTAAATAAAACTACTTACTTGATGGCTCTCTCCAAACATTTACCCAAGACTTGTCAGATCTGAATAGATGAAATAAAAAGAGGCATCGATGCTCTCCAAAAGAATTCTGAATTTTATTAATGAAAGGAGGCATGACCTAATACAAGATTTAGGGTTCCTATTTATAGATTCATAGAAATCCTAGGTTACAATCGCGTCATATCTGCTTTTACAAAATTACCCCCTAAGAAAAAGACCTAGTCAACGCACCGCCAGCACCACGAACTTTTGCGCCGACACGGGCACAATCCGGCCGCGGTTCTGCGGCTAATAGCATGCCTTAGCCGCGGTTCCGCGGCCAAGTTGGGAGCTCGATGCTTCAGTTTTTCTGGTAACTTTCTGGTGCATGTTTTCTTCAATTTTCTTCAGTTCTTTTCTTAGATTGGCTTCTAGGTTTTTTCCAGATCTCCTCAGTGAATAATTGTAGTAGACTTTTACCGTTGCTTCATGACGAAGTCTTGAACCTTGCGCTGCCTTGTACTTTGTGAACTGATCTTCGTGTAGGCTTGATCAAGATTCCAACATTTATTGGTCGTAGTCTCACTTTTGTATCGTCTTTTGTCTTTTTCACTGTTTTTGTCCCGAGAATCTGTAACCTGCAACTAAGTAGCAGACATGGGTCAAAAGCACCTGTTTATTTGTAAAATGACTAGGAATGGGGAATATAATAATGCAATATTATGATATGAACAAGTTCATGCAGGTGTCTTTTAGTATCCATCATTGTGCCACTTTTAATACATTCCGTATCAATCTACCCCTTTAACCCTGTATTGTGTTGTATAAATTATAATAATCAAACTTGCCGAGACCATATATACAAGTTGTTTCTTGTAATCAGGTTCAAGATGTAAATAAGTAGGCATGTAATCAAGTTAAGTTATAGCCATGGTTCGGTCAAGTCAAGTCATGTTTGCATGTTGATCTTGTTCTGGTATTCAGGTTCAGATTCAAGTTCAAGTATACATGTTAGAGTTGGGATTCTTGTTTGAATTGGATTCTGGTTTGAGTTGAATTCAAGCTTGATTTAGACTCAGACTTGAGTCAGATACTTAGAACTGATTTGGATCCTGAATTAGATTTAGGAGTTATCGGTAACTGCAGCATATGGACGGCATGATTTGTGTTTTTTTTTCAGGACAGTTACTATTGATAACACCGTTAAGTTTTCTACCTTAAATAGGCAAGCACTCACTTTCTCCAGCTCTCTGAGGCTCAAGAGAATTGATCCCGCTTAAACCTATATTTACTAAAGTCCTTAAATGTAAATTTGTATAACTCGAGGGGGTTTTATGAAAAATATTTTATATACTTTCAAAATAAACCTCGAGTATTTATTTATATTATTTAAGGTTTTCATAATTGTGGATTTTAAGAATGTGAAGTATTTTAGTGATAATAGTTTATCTTGGATAGTTTAAGGTATTTTACTGTAAAGCTTGACTTTTGGATAATTTGAAGGTATTTTGATGAAACCTGTCATTCTTTTATTTTTTAGAAAACATGGAATTTTATTATATCTTGAAAATATGTGGTTTAATAATATTTATATAATTATTAAAAATTAATATTATTATTAAATAGAAAATTTCTTTTTTCTAAAAAATCGTATTAAAAATCTTTCGAGACTGAATGCTCCGTGAGGAGGTCTGCATCACTCTCTACTAGCCCGAGAATGTGCGATAATCCACACCATCCAATAGCGGGTTACCCAAATGGGTTGTAGATGCATATTTGCAAAGAGTTTTGATAATACAATTCAAAAGAAAACCGGGTTTTTATAGTACATGGTATTTTGATAAAATATTGTAATTGTAAAAAAGAATATACTAAAAGAGTATCATGTTATGGAAACCATGGAAACCATGTGTGTTTGTGAGGGGTAGGTCATTACCCCGTGAGGTTTTCTAAAGCTATGATTGAGCAAAACAATTAAATATGGTAGATACAAAGTTAATGGCATTTTAATGTAAAAGTTGATTTAATGTTATGTTTTATGATATTTTTGAGTGAAAGTTGTTCTAAACATTAGTTATATGATTACAAATATAGGATAAGAATTTGAATGAAAGATATGAAAGAAATAATGAAATTTTTAGGTTTAAAATAAAAGGTCGATGTTAACTCCACTTACCGACATGTTTTCAAACAAAGAACTTTTTAAGAAGAAAGAGAAGAATATGGAGGGACTTACAAGCTAGATGGATGAAGAGGAGGTAGAAGGATATGGGGTATTCGCCGTGGCATCGCGGGGTCGCCGGGGTTGCCTCGATTCCTCACCGGAAGTTGATCTTTGGCTAACTCCACTTGTACTTAAGAAAATATGATAGTTTTGGCTAGAATTTTCAGAATGAGTAAGGGCTAGGGTATGGGGTTGTATTTATAGTGTGGAATTAGGGTTTTGGAATTGAAAGAATAAATTAAAATGCATTTAAATTTGATTTTAAGGTGAAATTTAAGTCCCTGTTTAATTTGAGAGTAATCAAACAGTGCAGGAGTGATGGGGGTAGGCCAAGGGTTTTGTGTGAAAAACACAGAGACTTTTCACCTACGGGGGCCTGTCGGCGCCGGTCATCAAGGCAATCTCGCCGGTCCAATATGTGAGGGGGGCCGGTGGATCTTGGCCACGTGTCCTACTTTGTGTTTATATCAATTTGCACATGTTTATTTTTGTCTTTTAATTTCTATATGCAGTGCACGTGTAAACTTTTGGGGCTCCAAAGAGTTTAAAACAAAAATCTGAAAAAAATATAATGTGCCTGATGGGATTTGAACACAGGGGCTATGTCACAGCAATGCAAGACTTTACAAATGAGCTACAAGTTATTTCTTACTATTCTTAAACAAAATTAACTTTTAAAGTGTACTCAGACATACAAACTCTATTCTGTATATTAACTTAAAAATTTTCGTATAATAAAATCAGAGTTGTTACGATCTATGATGGAGGGAGATCTTCACCAAGATAGTTCTTACCACCTAGAAGCCTACCAAGGAGTCCAACCCAATTGGAGAAAATAAAGATACTACAAAGGTTGTAATTTCAACCATATATAGTTTTTTTGTGTTCTATTTTGATTTTCTAGGCATGGTTCTTTGTTATTTGACTTGGAGTTCTCTAATTTTTGAAAATTTTCATGCATGCTTACTTGTAAAATATGGTAGAGAGCCCTAGGTCCAACAAGGTGCTTAAGCATCTATCTATGGATGTTTGATATCTCGGCCGTGAAAAGATCACCATCTATGGATTTGACTCGCAGTCTTCAAAAACACTTAGGTCCATAGTATTGACACTATGTTTCGAATAGCTCATCACAGGCATAAAGTTCCATGTCATTGAAGGCAAGACGTGCTATAGAGCTTTACTCGGTAGACCTGGCTACACGCGCACGACATCACCCTTTCTACACAACATCAGTGTATGAAGTATTTTAAGGATGACCAAGAGCACACCATCACAGGAGAGCTCAACCTTTTCTCTGTGAATGAAGTATGAAAATATGAAGATGCGAAGTACTTCCTGTTGGACTTCGAAGATACTGAAGGGTGAAGCAAGTCGAATAACAAACAAGTACAGGCGGCCACCATCCCAATCTTTAGAAGCGATTCTAAAGAAGAAGAAGAGATAGTGTTTATCGTTCAGCCTTCGAGAGAGATGAATGAAATAAGATCATCAACCCACATTCCAGTCTTCGGCAGTGACTCAGAAGAAGAAGCTGATGCAGTGATCTCTACCCACCAGCAGGTGAAGATTCACGATGAAATAGACCAAGCTCTACATATTGCGATGGTTCCGTCTTGCTAATAAAAAGAACTCAATACACTCAGCACCTGAAGCGTGCTGGAGTTGGTCACTTTTCATGTACCTCCCGAATATAGAGGTGAGAAGGAAATTCTCTTCTACAAATCGGAAGATACCCAATTGGAGAAAGAGATCTGGCATGGACTTGATCCGAATCTCGTGTTGCAGCCTATCTGCATGCCAAGATACTTCACGAAAGGATTAAAGGAATTCTTGAATCATCAGGAAATACCGTTCGAACAAACTGTCCGTCAGGCTCAATATTACAGGAAGATCTAGGAAGTGCTCGGGACTGGCCAAATCAATCTGAATGGAAAGATGGACACTACTGGCTTGGGATATGTACAACCCAAGAAGCGACAGCGAACTGATAGTTGCTATGTCTTAAGCGAGGGAGAAGACACTTGGCTGGTAGATGACGTGGCCAAGCAAGAAGGAGATATCCCGCAAAGTTTTTCAACCCAACTGTCAGAAGAGCTGATTGAGATACTGATGAAAGAAGCGGTTCAAGAGGTCAATGAGCTCGAAGAAGGTATAAGGGCCCTATATGAAAAGGTCATGCGGTTGCCCCCAACCGAGCAATAAAATAGAGTAAAGAGTTATGTTAGTCCGGAAATAATTAAGTAACAAAAGATTAAATAATAGAAATTAAATACTAATAAAATACGCGATTACATAATTAGAATAGTTATATTCATGTTTATGTGGAAATATTTTATTATCTAGGTTTTTCGAAAAACACGTATTATCACTTATTAACATAAAATTAGCCTAAACGAATTTTAAAACGTTACAGCAAGTTTCCTCTCTCATTTCCTCCACCTCATTAAAGATTTCACTAATGAAGAAAACCCCTAATTAAGGTGTCATTCTCCAAAAGCAATCTTGATCAAATCACAAGAATGCCCCTCTCGTTCGTATATACATACCCGTATCCGTATTCCGAGAAACACGAATACAATGAAACGAAACTAATCCAATAATCATATAGTAGGATCCGGGTTAAACCAAAGCCCACAAGTAATGTCTGCCTGAACATCATATGCGCACAAGTACACGTATGTGATCGAATCCTGTCATAAAATCATACGACCTCTACACGTTTCGCCCGAAGCCGCGAAACCCTCTGTGTGGGACTCTAAAGACTCGACATTATTCTGGCAGTGGGTTTAACCACAAGTGCGTCAGCGGCACTAACTGTACGTAACGGCTACCCAGGTATCTGTCGATAAGAAGGCCGATGAGCAAACTTATCCGTACCCCTACTGAGCCTGTCTGTGGCAATTTCCGTACAGTCCGGTATGTTCGTCTAAGAATATCGCATATCTGTCCTAGTGGGCGGCAAGCGTCAGACCCCTAATAGTGCAATAAGTCGTGTCGGAGTGCGGCCAAAAACACCATGAGAAACTACTGGAATCCCTACCAGCAAATCTCGCTTGCCTTGGCCAGGGACTTTGTGTAATGGCTTTCCGAACACAGCGCGGCATCAACCCCCAATATCAGGAGAGACGAATCCTATCTAACCGCCACTGCCTCCAAGTGCTTCGGAACTACACCCAACTACTACCTGTTTGCACGACCCAGCAGAGCCATGGTAAGATAGTAATCTAAGAACAGTGGGAACACACTTGAGGTGAAGTAGCAGTGTCAAGTCGATAGACTAAGCTGTACTCATGTCACCTGAGAACTGCTACCTGACGATAGGTATATTACCAACTAGCAGTTCCCCATGAGTCTGTCCAGTGTAACTTATAGCCCAATGAGCACCTGCTACTATCTCCAGTATGACGTACTGATGGTTGTAGGACAGACCATCTCTCCAGCTGGGAAGAGAAGCTTATACACTAGTCTACTCTGGAGTTTCGATACCCTGTCTCGATAACCCTACGACTAGGGACCTGGTAAGGATGTGCTTGTAGACTACCCAGCTCCCACTAGTGTGACTGCTATCACAACGCTGGTAGTCAAGCAAAGATCCTAAGGGCTCAATCAATATGTATTAGCGATACGTTAAAAGAAACATATACACATATTAAGATAGATACAAACCAAATAGCATACTACTATATCGAGCAAGACTGTCATAAATCCGTGTATATATCCCAAGCTTCCAAAATGTAATATACAAAATAGTACTATACAATAATGGTCTCTAGGGCATATTACACTAACATTATAGTCATCCACCTGCTAGATATCATAGACAAGAACTGCATCAGCGCCAATTCATATCTATACGGACTTCAGCGTAGACATTGAAGTAAAAATTACATCAAAATCCACAGCGGGAATATGTTGAAAACTCTTTACAATATGTCTAGCCTTATTAGGTTGGTACCTTTCCACCTGCATAGATCTCGAAAGATCTACTTGGTCTTAATAGGTTTTACCCCTTCAGGAGCACCCAGCAAAGTCCAAAATCCATAATTTGCAGAAGTGTGTGGAGTCCATCTTGAATATGAAGTATCTGATCACCTGAAAGTTACCACTTCCTATGACCTGCTGATAAATAGTAAGGGAATGGCAGTGCCAAGCCATATCCATATGGGTTTCAACATAGACACTGAAGTAAAAATCTCATCACAATCCACAACTGGTATTTTATGAAACTCTTTATAACAAGTTTAGCCTTATTAGGTTACTACATTTCCACCTGCACAGATCTCAAAAGATCTGATTGCTCCTGATCCCGTAAGGAGAACCCATCAAAGTCTAAAATCCATAATTTGCTGAAGTGCGTGGAGTCCATCTTCGATATGAAGTATCTGGTCATCTGGAAATTACCACTTCCTATGACCTGCTGACAACTAGTAGGACCATCATCACTATGATGTTGACCTCCCTGTCACCGTCTACGAGAAAACCGAAGTTCCTCTCGGGTTGCTGAGGTCACCTACTTAATCTGCAGAGTTGCTAATAGTTTGTCAAGTTCAATTGAATTTTTAGGTTCTAGAACCACTTCCAATTCTACCATACTCCAACTAGTTTCTTTTGCAAAAACATTCTTTTTATAAAATAGTGACGAGTCAAGAACAATGTAACTATTGATCTTGAAATTGGTAGAGACAAAATCCTAGAGAATTCTTGGGATAATCCACAAACCGCCATTACCAAAGCATTCGTTGAGTTTGTCCGGATTCTAATTTTAAACAGAGACCGGATAACTCCATATCTTAACAATTTCAAGATATGTAACCATTCTATGTCTAAATAGAATCAAGGCACAAATTTAGATGGAACCAGATTCAAAATTCATGCAGCTGTTTCCAATGCATACCCCAAATGGAAAAAGGCCAATACAGCATTACTCATCAAGGAGCGTACTCACGGATGAGCAACATGTGAGAAAATCAAGTTCTCAAAATTACTATGATGAAATACCTAGCATAAGTATATAAATTTTCGATCATCTCGAAGAATCCTAATACATCCACTACTACAATAATGGGGTTGCCCCTACGGATTTAGCCGTAGGGGCAAATCACTGCCCCTACAGATATCTCCGTAGGGATATAAAACTCCATCGTAGGTCTAAAGGCCGCAGGTGCAAGTCTTCGTCCCTGAACATGCCCCTACGGAGTAATAATTGCCCCGACATCTTACTCCGTAGGGGCATTTATCCGTACGGATTACTCCGTAGGGACATAATCTTTATTTAATTTATTGGTTTATAAAATAAAATACCTGCCCCTACGAATTTATCCGTAGGGCCTGAAAGATTCCCCTACAGATATATTCGTAAGCCCAGATAAATGTCCCTACGGATTAATCTGTAGGGGCAAGTTTTACCCCTGTTACCGAGTCCATAGGGATATAATATCAGGTATCTTGATATTTTGTCCCTACAGCGAACTGTATAGGGGCAAACATTGCACCTACGGATTAATCCATAGGTGTAACAGATGACCCTACGGATTAATCCGTAAGGACAAAATATCAAGGTTTTTTTTTAAAATGGGCTTCCTGTTTTTTCCCCACCCTGTGCACAATAATATATACATCATATAACCAAATACAGAAATATTCATAATCAACATCTCACGCATAATATATAAAAGAAATAAACAAACAGAATACGATATCAATCTAAATTATCGTGAACAAGTAAACAACCACCAATATCATCGAAAATATATACAATATGTATCAGATAAGTACGCACATACATCCTCAAAAATATAAAAAAGCTACCCTAGCTCGGTCCAGCTCCTCCACCTCTGATAATCACTATAATTTGGCGCATCTTCTCCTCGGTGCAACCCTCAGTCGTCAGAAACTCGACTAATGAAGGAGCGGACTGTGCGGGAGTTTGAGCGGGCTTTGGAGCTGCAGGAGTGGTCTGCGCAACCGCAGCCGAGATAGTGGCTTGTGGAGCCGCTGCCGAAGGAGATGTATGTGGAGCCGCAGCCGAATTAGCCGGCTGAATCTGTAAAATTTTTGTGTGTAATTAATGAGTAAGAACAGTGTATTAGATTTTTGTAACAACCCCAAATTTCCTGTACAAATTTCTGTACAAATTTTTCAAAATCTAAAGAAATGGGTACTTTTGCCTGAGCACAAGTTAAATATTTGTTTTACTAATTATTTACAAGCAAGAGATTGTAGCTCATTGGTAATATCTTGCACTGCTGAACCAAGCCACTAGAGTTCAAATCCCATACACCACAATATTTTTAATATTGATTTTTTAAAAACCTTTAGAATACCAAGGGTTTACAAGTGCATATCTCATAAAAACCCCACTACACCCTGAAATGTAACTGTACCAGAGAATAGACCAGCCATCGGGAGAGGTTTCTGGCCGCCTAACTCGGCCGGAATCGGCCAACTCGTCCGGCAAACCAGCCGACTCAAGCCTCCGGCAGAGTCGCGGCCGAGTCGGCCGATTCCGGCGACTACACCAACATGAAAAATGCGTCTTTACATCTCCTATTCACACCTGTATAATTTATTTCCTCAGACCATTTCCAGAGCTCTTTTAAAACACCAATTACTTCACTTTTAATACATTTTATTACATTTTTCATTTTAACCTTTCAACTACCCTAAACCCTAGCCTAACCCTATAAATACAATCCCTAAACAGTACCCCCTCACTCCAAAATTCTGATCAAAACTCTGAAGAAAACTCTAGTGAAATTGTGTGCAATTTAAGTTAGCAAAAGGGCGAAGCTTCTGCGATTTTCCGACGACAACCTTAGGAGCTCCCGGCAATGAAACGGCGCACCGGTGCCTCTTTCAGTTCCCTCACTCTTTCTCCTAACATCTAAGCCAGTAAGTCCCACTTACCCCTTTCTCTACTCTTTTCTAAAATACGTATTTCTAAAACCCGACGTAATTGGAGCAAATCCGATTTCCGATTCGTTTCTTCCTAAAACTCTCACTTTTCTTTAATACAATCATGTTAATCCATTATATGTTGACTATTAAACATTAACAAATATGTTGAACAAGTTTCATGACAATATATTTCATTTTGTAACTTTTACCGCTCTTTTTCATTAAAATACCATGTAGTTTCATTTCGACATTTAAACCATCACAAACTTGCTATACCATTAAGTTAGATCACGAGGTAATGATCTACCTCTTCACAACACTTATATGAAATATAGCACAATACTTTCAAGTACCTAGAATACGGGAAACGAAACCTTTCAAATAAATACCACTTATTATCAAAAACCGTTTTCTAAAAGGATAAGTATTTTAAAAATCTTTGCAAAGCGCCACTACAACCCATTTGGAGAACTCTTTCGGGATGGTGCGGATTATAGCACATCCTCGGGCTTAGCATTGCGAGATTCAGACCTCCGTAAGGAGCATTCAGTCTCGAAGATTCAAAATACAACATCTTAACAAAATAAGATTTCTAGAAATATAAAATATATATTAAAATTATTATTATATAAATATATATATATAAGTAACATTAAAATATCTATTTTTTAATAATATAAATATTCCAACTCTTTTCAAAAATCACAAAAACCACTTTACATTAAAATACCATGAATTCCATACAAGTTCAATATTACAATTAAATACCTTATATTATGAAATTAGGTTATTTTCACTAGAAATATCACAAATATAAACTCTATATTTATTACAACTCTAAAGACGATAATTAAACATTGGGGTGTATTTTGAAAATTATATAAAAGAATTTTTACATAAAACCCCCTCAAGTTCTATAAATTACCCTAAGTACCCTAGTAAATATAGGTTTAAGCGGTACCAATCTCTTGAGCCTCAAGGAGTCGGAGAAGTGGGTGCTTACCTATTTAAGGTAGACAACTTAACAACGGTGTTATCAACACGGTAATTGTCTTTGAAAAAGACATAAATCCTGCCGTCCATGTGCAGCGGTTACCGATAATATCAAAACAATCAGGACTTCAATTTCTTTTATAATTATTCTGACTCAGACTAAGTCACATTAATAATCTGACTTGAATATGATTGAAGTATCCAAACTACAATTCAACATGAATCCATAAATCCATATATATTCAATCTATCAACCTATACAACTTGACTGAACCGAACCATGGATATACTTCCATTTACATGATTCTCCAGTTACATCCATTTACTGATTACATGGTTTCGGCAAAGACATCTATACAATTTTCGAGACAATACAATACAATACAATACCATCAGTACAATTATTGCTAACAATACAATAAATACACGGGGTATTAGGGTAGTTCATTCGTGAATCCAACGGAATCTGAATCCATGTCTACTCACACAAGCAAGCTATCATAAGGGCCCGTGTTTCTATGCTCATGGATTACAGGCTGTTGAGTTTGGAATAGTTCGACGACGGTCGATGTCCCGTTACTAACATTTGATTCTGGCCCGTGGTTTCCTACCCATGGATTACAGCCTGTTGGGTTTGAGAACACTCTTGAAATTGGTTGAAATTCACGCTTGAACTTACGATAACAACAACATTAATACTAATTACAACAGTATAACAATATAATACAACTTTAAAAGCTGCACTCTTCCTTTCTCTCTCTGTCCATTGTATTTCTCCCTTCTCTTTGAGATTTACCGAGCGATTTGTTCGCTGACAATATTCTCTTTCTTTCTTCTTTGAATGTCGTCAGGTGTTTCGGACCTTCCAGAGATCGAGCCCAGCATCGAAGACATAGACCAGCCTTCCTACGACCCAGAGCTCTAGCAACATTGTACACTTTTATTTCAGTACTTTTCCTTCTCTGTTATGCTACTGTTTAGGCATTGTTTCTTTTAGATGTGTTTACTTTTCCATGTATTGTACAAAAAGAATGTGAATAAATAAAGTTGTTGTTTTATTATATCTTGTCTCGTGTGCATTTTTCTTTTATATTGCTTAGATACGCTTAGCGTATTTACTTCACCGTAAATATGTAGCGGCCTCGTCGCGTCCCCTTCGCCGTATACCGGAAAGTGGGGCGTGATAGGTTTTGTTGGTGGCCTATGCAGGTTAGAGTTGTATGGAATACTACCATGTAATTCTGTTCTGCGTGAACAACCTAAGCAATATAACACAAGAAACAGCAACTAAAACATTCTTTACAATCCATACACCTTGAATCTTATCATTTCATATTCTTTGAATCATATACTTTGAATCTGTCCTAACCTAAATTTTTTTTTCAAAGTTATGGACTCCCCAAACAACACCAGCACCAACTTCAACAACACTCCACCACCACTACAAATCACAGTTGTCATTCCTGCTCCACCCAACGAGCAAACGGTTCTGCTTGAGGCAATCCGCAGCCTCCTAGAAGGACAGCAGCAGCTCTTGAACTGTCCCGAGGCTGAAGCACCTGGGGTGAAGCAATTCAGAGCATTACATCCAAAACAGTTTGCAGGAAAGGAGAGCCCACTGGAAGCTGAGGAATGGGCTCAGAGTATTAAAGATGATCTGGAAGCGGCACAAGTGCCAGAAGTAGCTTGGGTTCGTGTTGCAAAATTACAGCTCACGGACAATGCAAAGAACTGGTGGAAGGCGGAAGAAAGCCGTCTTGACCTACCTATCGAATTGAAGACTTTTCGAGACATGTTCGACGCAAAGTACTTCCCTGAGACTGCCAGGTTCGACATGGAACAGCAGTTCATCCATCTGCAACAAGTTCGATGTGGACTAAGTCAATAGATGAGTATGACGCTGAGTTCACCATGCTCAGTCGGTAAGATACATCTTAGTATTCGTTTTCCTAATATCACATACTACACAGCTAACACAAGACCGTAACAGGTTTGCGGCCCATCTCATACCGACTGCTGAGATCAGAGCAAGAAGATTTCAGGAAGGGTTGGACCCAGAAATCCAAGCCGCTCTAGCTATAGGGGATTTCCCAACCCTTGATATGGCTTTGAAAGCTGTCCGAAGATATAAGGCAGTGGTGAAGAAGAAAAACAGACCCAAATCTGCCGGAGTGAAGCGCCCTGCCAACCAGATGGTAGGAGAAGCCGCATCAGGACAACCATTTATACCAAGGAGACCGGGAGTACCAATCAACAGGCTCAGCCCAGCCTTTTGTACCTACTGCAAGAGAGCTGGACATCTGATGGAAGATTGCAGACGAGCAAATGGTATTTGCATGATATGTGGATCATCCCCACATACCATTGGAACTTGCCCACACAACCGAACTAATCCTAATTCCGCAGCTAGACCGGCAATCCAAGCTCCATCTACTCGGTTAACTCTTTCTGCACTACCTCCACGTGGACCACCTTTACCTCAACAACCAGCGATATACTAGCATGCACGAAGAAATGTGCCGAGATGCCAGGCTTACAATTTGGTAGCCGTAGAAGCTGAGACGGTTGGCCAGGATAACCCTGGTAATTCTCTTCAACCTTTTCAAACCTTGGTATCACATTGCTATTTTTCATACACTATCAATACCGCAGTCACCAAACTTTTCTTGAATCTGTTACACTTTTCTTTTACAAATTTCGAGAACGAAATTTTTTTAAGAAGGGTAGAATATAACAACCCCAAATTTCCTGTACATCTTTCCGTACAAATTTTTCAAAATTTAAAGAAAGGGGTAATTTTGCCTGAGCACAAGTTAAATATTTTTTTTACTAATTAATTACAAGTAAGAGCTTGTAGCTCATTGGTGATAACTTGCATTGCTGAACCAAGCCACCAGAGTTTAAATCCCATACCCCACATTATTTTTAATATTGATTTTTTTAAAACCTTTAGAATACCAAGGGTTTACACATGCATATCTCAAAAAAACCCCACTACACCCTGAAATGTAACTGTAGCAGAGGATAGACCAGCCGTCGAGGGAGGTTTTCGGCCGCCTAACTCGGCCGACTCAGGCCTCCGGTCGAGTCACGGCCGAGTCGCGGCCGAGTCGGCCGATTCCGGCGACGACCCAAACATGAAAAATATGTCTTTACATCTCCCCTGCACACCTGTATAATTTATTTCCTCAAACCATTTCCAGAGCTATTTTAAAACACCAATTACTCCACTTTTAATACATTTTATTACATTTTTCATTTTAACCTTTCAACTAACCTAAACCCTAGCATAACCCTATAAATACAACCCCTAAACACTACCCCTCACTCCAAAATTCTGATCAAAACTCTCAAGAAAACTCTAGTGAAATTGTGTGAAATTTAAGTTAGCAAAAGGGAGAA
The DNA here is from genome assembly GCA_030015575.1 of Agapanthus africanus. Classification (NCBI taxonomy): domain Eukaryota; kingdom Viridiplantae; phylum Streptophyta; class Magnoliopsida; order Asparagales; family Amaryllidaceae; genus Agapanthus; species Agapanthus africanus. The sequence goes on from JASDDO010000019.1 coordinate 24,133,134, forward strand.
GCATCGGCGATTTTCCGACGACAACCTTAGGAGCTCCTGGCGACGAAAGGACGCACCGGCGCCTCCTTTAATTCCCTCTCCCTTTCTCCTAACATCTAAGCCAGTAAGTCCCACTTACCCCTTTCTCTACTCTTTTCTAAAATACGTATTTCTAAAACCCGACGGAATCGGAGCAAATCCGATTTCCGATTCGTTTCTTCCTAAAACTCTCACTTTTCTTTAATACAATCATGTTAAACCATTACATGTTGACTATTAAACATTAACAAACATATTGAACAAGTTTCATGACAATACATTTCATTTTGTAACTTTTACCGCTCTTTTTCATTAAAATGCCATGTATTTTCATTTCGACATTTAAACCATCACAAACTTGCTATACATTTAAGTTAGATCATAAGGTAATGACCTACCTCCTCACAACACTCATATGAAATATAGCACAATACTTTCAAGTACCTAGAATACGGGAAAACAAAACCTTTCAAATAAATACCACTCATTATCAAAAACCGTTTTCTAAAAGATTAAATATTTTACAAATCTTTGCAAAGCGCCGCTACAACCCATTTGGGGAACCCGTTCGGGATGGTGCGGATTATAGCACATCCTCAGGCTTAGTAGTGCGAGATTCAGACATCCGCAAGGAGCATTCGGTCTCGAAGATTTAAAATACAATAAAGAAAATGAGATTTCTTGAAATATAAAATATATATTAAAATTATTTTTATATAAATATATATATAAGTAACATTAAAATATCTATTTTGTAATAATATAAATATTCCAACTCTATTCAAAAATCACAAGAACCACTTTACATTAAAATACCATGAATTCCATACAAGTTTAATATTACAATTAAATACCTTATATTATGAAATTAGGTTATTTTCACTAGAAATATCACAAATATAAAATCTATATTTATTACAACTCTAAAGACGATAATTAAACATTGGGGTATATTTTGAAAATTATACAAAACTATTTTTACATAAAACCCCCTCAGGTTCTATAAATTACCCTAAGAACCCTAGTAAATATAGATTTAAACGGGACCAATCTCTTGAGCCTCAGCGAGCCGGAGAAGCGGGTGCTTGTCTATTTAAGATAGACAACTTAACAACGATGTTATCAACAAGGTAATCGTCTTTGAAAAAGACACAAATCATGCCGTCCATGTCCAGCGGTTACCGATAACATATCAGGACTTCAATTTCTTTTATAATTATTCTGACTCAGACTGAGTCTCATTAATAATCTGACTTGAATATGATTCAAGTATCCAAACTAAAATTCAACATGAATTCATGAATCCATATATATTCAATCTATCAACCTATACAACTTGACTGAACCGAACCATGGATATACTTCCATTTACATGATTCTTCAGTTACATCCATTTACATGATTCTCCAGTTACATCCATTTACTGATATCATGGTTTCGGCAAAGTCATCTATACAATTTTCAAGACAATACGATACAATACAATACCATCTGTACAATTATTACTAACAATCCAATAAATACACGGGGTATTGGGGTAGTTCATTCGTGAATCCAACGGAATCTCAAGAGTTCCCCTAGATTATGAATCCATGTATACTAACACAAGCAAGCTATCATAAGGGCCCGTGTTTCCATGCTCCTGGATTACAGGCTGTTGAGTTTGGAATACTTTGACGACGGTCGATGTCCCGTTACTAACATTTGATTCGGGCCCGTGGTTCCCTACCCCTGGATTACAGTCTGTTGGGTTTAAGAACACTCTTGAGATTGGTTGACAATCACCCTTGAACTTACGATAACTACAACATTAATACTAACTACAACAGTATAACAATATAATACAACTTTAAAAGTTGCACTCTCCCTTTCTCTCTCTGTCTATTCTATTTCTCCCTTCTCTTTGGGACGTACCGAGCGATTTGTTCGCTGACAAAATTATCTTTCTTTCTTCTTTGAATGTCGTCAGGTGTTTCGGACCTTTCATAGATTGAGCCCAGCATCGAAGACTTGTACCAGCTTTCCTACGACCCAGAGCTCTAGCTACATTGTATACTGTTATTTCAGTACTTTTCCTTCTCTGTTATGCCACTGTTTAGGCATTGTTTCTTTCAGATGTATTTACTTTTCCATGTATTGTATAAAAAGAATATGAATAAATAAATTTGTTGTTTTATTATATCTTGTCTCTTGTACATTTTTCTTTTATATTGCTTAGATACGCTTAGCGTATTTACTTCACCGTAAATACGTAGCGGCCTCGTCACGTCCCCTTCGTCGTATACAGGGAAGTGGGACGTGACAATTTTAGTTGAATTCGTATCATTATCAGATTATTACGGAACACCAATCTAAGAAGACTTAAAGACTTGGGCTTAGTTTGGATATCCAGTTTGGAAAACCGTAGTTTATTTTAATTAGATAGTTTTATGTAAGTATGATTAATCAAAGCTAAGTCTACAACAAAATGAGCTCAGGCTACTAATATTTTATATGTTACTATCTATAATGTGATATAATATTTTACTGTTAAGTAATATACGTACCAACATCTTCTTCAACTCCTCGATGGTGGTCTTCAAGGCGGCAACATCATACTCCAGACGTCGCTCACGGGGGGTAGAGGAAGTAACTGCCGGAGTGGAGACCAACCTCATATGGGCCCTGCTAGGAACCAGTCCTCGGACTCTCTCCCAACCTCCGTAGTGCCCTCCGTGTGCGGCGTCTAGGACCGTAGTCCGTAGTATCGGATCGGTCTGTCCACTAAAATCGATCCCCAATACCTCTGCCTGCTCCACCATCCGCTCCTACACTCACATTAACCATTAAAATATAAGTATATCATTTAAATTTGAACTTATCAAAACAAAAATTTCATTCGAATTAGAATAAATATTAACACTTATTCAATACTCCTGGGTAGCAGTGTCGGAGAAACGAAGCTCGCCCGTAATGGGATCTGTTGAAGTGCCGTGGACGGCAAGATACGCAGTCAGCACACTCGGTGTACCACCCTGCGCCAGGGTCCAAGCTCTCTGCAATTCACCAAAAATTTATATATATTATAAAATAACTCTTAATATTATATTATATCAAAATAGATCTATTGTAATTTACCGATGCCTCCATGGCATGAGTAATGTTCCTCGAGCCACCTGTATAAGTGGAGAGACCCCTCTTCGCCGACTTTCTATTCTCCTTATTTTGATCGGCCTGTTTCTGCACAACACATTCAGATTTAGTTTTCTAATTAAGCAACACAATAAAATAAATTATATACTAAACAATGAATTACATTTAAATTACAAACCCATTTCCGCTGAGAGTCGTAATATTAGCACAAGAGAGGCCATGTATCTACGTTGACCCTTGCAAAGGCCGGAGTATGTAGAAGAGCCGCTCTCTCTGTCTCGGGGGTCTCCAGCCATACCAAATAGCAGTCGATCTTCAGCTCATTCCTATTGTATCGGACATTTGATTGCATGTTCTTCATCAGGCCCAGGTACAGAGCGTGAAGATCGAGCACTCTCTCAGGATGATCAGGGTCGGGTACATGCTAAAATTCGTAATCCAACTGCAAATAAAAAAAAATAATGTATTTAAATTGCAAGTATTACATAATAATAAATATATTGGATAAGTCAAATGAAAATATATATTAATACCCGAGCCTGATCCCAAAAGAGAGCAAATGAACGCCGGTGCTGATCGCCCCACTCAATGTGAAGTGAATACTTCTTTTGGATGCGGCTCTCATGCCCCATATACCGGTCGAACCTCTCGGCATAATCGCCAGTATAGCGATAATCGGGGGTAAAGAAAAGTGGGAATGGTACCTCCCCTTAGCTCTATCGGGCCTCATCCCGTGAGATTGATTTGTCCCTCGATTCCCCTTCTCGGGATAAGGCTGCCCTGCATCTACAAAAAATATCAAGACAAAATGGTATCAAGAAATTAAGGATTAATGAAAATTGAAATGCGATATATACCTCCGGCGACAGCAACACGAGCCTGAGCCCGGGCAGCAGCACGAGCAGGACAATAGTTCCTCCGGTGAGGAACAGCCGATGACCCGGACGTGGAAGCATCCCCTCCAACTAGAAAATAAACATTGAAAATAAAATTACATGAAGTTCATGTTTATTCTTACAGAATATGTAAAATGAATAAATAGTTTATATTTATTCATACTAACCTGCAGATTGAGCGGAGGGTATGGAAGTGGCAGAAGTGGCCTCTGCGCCAGATGTGGATGCACCACCTATAATTAGACAATTAAAAATAGATTAGATAAGTAATTGCAAAAAGAATGTGTACATCAATAATATAACATTCTAAATCAATATGCATGCAATATATGATATATAAACATACCCGCAGATACGGTGGCGGTCTCTGCCCGAGATGTGGAGGCACCACATACAGCTAAACAATCAAAAAATGATTATCTAAGTAAAGCAAAAAGAATGTGTGTATATTTATGATATAACATTCATAATTGTTGGGAACCTTGCACCGATCCCTACAAAAATTTCATATTATCGAGTATCATACGTTTAGTTTAAAATTTAATTTGAATTAGTTTTACGTTTCAATTTCAAGGTTTTGAAATTTTTAGTTTAGGATAAAGTGTTTTAAAGTTAAGGATTTTCGTAACCAAGTTTAAGATTTTGGATTTAGGGTTGGGGTTAGAATGAGATTTAACAAGAGTTCAATGTAAAGGAGAATGATGATCAATTAAGATTTGGCCTTATTTGTATGTGTGTCTGTATATGTATGCTTGTGTGTGTGTGTGTCTATGTGTGTATATGTATGTGTGTTTGTGTGTATATGCTTGTGTGTATGTGTGTTTGTCTATGTATGCGCGCGCGTACACACAGACATGCACACACATAAGATGTGGAGGCACCACCTACAGCTAAACAATCAAAAAATGATTATCTAAGTAAGAGCAAAAAGAATGTGTGTATATTTATGATATAATATGCTAAATCAATTTGCATGCACTATAGGATATATAAACATACCTGTAGGTGCGGTAGTGGCATCTGTATGGACGCATCACCAACAGCTAGACAATTAAACATTTGATATATAATTAATTTTTAAATAAATATGCGTGTATATCTATAATATTACATTCAAAATAAATATGCGTGCAATATACCTGGAGGTGTGGCAAAGTCCACACGAAAGAAGTCATCCGAAGGGGATACCGATCAGGGTGCAAGACTAGCCCTCTGAAGCTCCCTACGCAGCTCCCCGGGAGGCAGATCCGCTCTGCCTCTGTCGTCGCTGGTGCTCCTACTGCCCCTCGCTGCTCTGGGCGTCGTCATCAAACCTAGATAAGAGTACAATCATTACATATGCATGCAATATATTTATAGATCGTAGAAATGTGAAGTAATAATATAACATTACTGATAAATTTTTTCGCTTCGTGGATGCATTCGACATATCTACTTAGATTTCATCATCGATATCATTTCTAACCCACGTAACTTCACGATCAGCCGAAGACAACCCGTCTTTTGAAACAGACGATCGGAGCACTCTAAGTCTTCTCTCTTCTTCATCCTCATCGCAGTCCTCCATACGATCCTCGAATTCTGGGACATCGTAAACATCCCTGGGTTTCCAATGACATAACTCCATCCTGGATTCTTCAAGCACTGTGAGTAGTATACTTGGAACAATTAGTTCAGAAAGATAAATGGATCGCCCTGACCGTAAAATCGAAGTGTGTTCACACTAGTCAATCCATATTCATCTTTTCAGGTCCCGAGATTGTTTCTCCACTTATCTGTATCGGTTCGTGTATCATACCAAGTACACTAAAATATATAAAACGGTTCTGATCGTCTGGGATATTGGATGCCAAGTATGCAATTTAAGCATCCACAATAAATCACACCATCCGATCCTATCGTCGCAATCCCACTATTCTGAGTGGTTCGAGATGTTTCTATGTCTTTAACTTCAAATTTGTATCCAAGGACACTGAATCCTTTATAATATGCAACCTCCATGCTAGAAAACTGAGCTAAACATCTTGAATCTCTCTCTAATGATGCAAACAAGTTCGGATTGTGGATCTGACAAAACAAATTTTACAGCAAATACATAACGATATAAATTTAGATTAAGACCGGTAGCAATAACATGTTATTCTAACAACTTACATGAATTGCAATCCAATCGCAAAAATTATCCTGATAATATTTTTCCATTTTTCATCATTCCAATCAGGATGCCCCTCACGTACCTCATCAACTTTTGCTAAAGAGGTCGCCCCCTATGAAGGGATCTCGGCTCTTTCCTCGTCGAATGAGGTGCAGGATATTCCCAACTGAATACCACGATGGAAAGCAAAAGAATCGACTATAGAAAAGCTATTACGTTGACGTAAAATTCTGCCCAAGGGGTCACTCCCTATGAAGGGATCTCGGCCCTTGGCTCGTCGAATGCCCTTATCTCGTCGAATGAGATGCATGATATTCCCAATCGAATACCACCGTGCAAAGCAAAAGTAAACGTCTGTAATGTCTGTTTTCAAAAACTTAGTTCCAACAACATCATGTAGGTTTTTTTTATCCTTGCATTGATCAGAATCAATGCGGTCCCATTAATTAAACATATCATACCAGATAAAGGAACGGAAAAAATGTGTGTATATACCATCTGCATTCGTCACTGGGTCCCGTCATCACCCATTAGGTTACTTAACTAACGGCAGAGCGGGAACAGGACTAGCGCGAGTGCAAAACATATACAACATCTACTAATATATATATAAATATATATAACAAATGTCCCAGGCATGATATAAAGAAACATCATAGAAGAAACACAGAATCTCAGCCAAGCAACACAGAGTGGTAGATAATCCTGGAGCCTCGGGTTTCACTTGAGCCGCAAATGAGACCCGACATTCCCTGTTGTGTGGATAGCCTGTGCAATAAAAACCTAGACCGCTACGAGTGCAGCAAGTTACCCACCAATCCCAGAAGCAAGGCAACCCCAATCAATAAAGTGAATGGGCCATCCAGCACTTCGCGGAATCCGGTAATTTGAGCACCCCATCTTGGGTCAACCTATACCCCCTATGAGTGCGGCGAATAGCCCACCAATTCAAGAGTGAGGCCCTCTCTGTCTCAACTCCATGATATGCGGGCCCGTTGCTCTCTAGACCCCGGCTATTCGTGCACTCCATCTTGGGGTAATCCTAGTACAGAAAAAAATATATATGTACAATGGTGACATCGATCTCAACCCGGTCGTGCCCCAAACAAATAATATACAAACAGGCAGAGACGACAGTCCACATGCCGGACGCTTTTCCCGCAATATCAAATGTACAAATGAAACTAAACAGTACTATCATTGCACCACCTGGCTATCCCCATGACAATCCAACCACAACCACAGCACAACACAGAACATCAACGTGAATGTCATGTTCGCAAACCCGTCTAAAAGACATAAAGCAATTAGACGAGTTGTACCGCTGTAATGACATTCACGGTCGCAGATAGTAATGTATGTACTGTGACTCAAGCATTTAAAATTTTGATCGACAAAAGCTTTCGAATTGGCCCCAAGTGCAATCCAGTAATTAAATAAATCTGGACCAAAAACAAAATATCCCAGAAACCACATTTCCAAACAGTAGAGCACCACAAGAAAATTTATGCACATAGGCCAATAAACGACCGCGGAACCGCCGCAAAGTGGCACCAAATGCGGCGGTCCCGCGGTGGTTTAAAATGTTCATGTTCCTAATTTTCTTGTAGGCTTTTAGAAAACACTGCACGAATTTTTAAAACTTAGGAAATAATTTTTTTGAACAGTTTGAAAAATCGGCAGAAACTAGAAATATTGAAATCGTGATTTCAGGAATTTTTCTCGATCGATCTTTTAACCACGTAAGAAAAGGCTAGATTAGGGTTAAAAGGTTGGTTCTGATACCATGTTGGGTTACGGCAGCGCCCTGGCCATCGAACCGTGGCCGAATGCGAAACAAAAATTTTCTAAGCCGGCGCTATAACAACCCCCGAATATGGATCAACCATTAACCCAAAATATAGCAAGCAATATAAAAGGAGTTAAGATGTTATACCGAATGATCCGTGTCCTTCGGTCTTTAACAAGCTTCCAAAGCTCCTAGTGGCCACCATGATCAAGTTTGGTCGCCGGTCTCCCTCCATCGAAGATGATCCACCCGAGAGTCTATGAATCGAGCTCCTAATTCATAACCGAAGTAAATAGGGTATCTAGTTTGCTAAACTAGATAGCCAAGATGATGTAGAGTCTAATGAGGGATTAATTTGTCTCTAAACACTCTAGGTTTTTCAACACATGAGAGGGTTAGGATGGATGAAGAAGTAGAAGCTATGAGAGATGAGAGTGTGAAGCTTGAGCTCAACTCATAAAAGAATAATGCTTAAAGTAAGAGTGTGTGAGAATAGCAAGCCAAGAAAAATATCTCAAGTCCAATGAAAATATCTCACCACCACAAAAAATCTCACACAACAAAACAAAAATATCAAGCATGCAAGAATAGTGTATCATGAGTCACCCAATAAGTCACCCAATAAGTCACCCCATGAGTCACCACCATGAGTCACTAAATCAAGCATGCTTGAATTAAGCTAAGCACACTCATCTCTCACCTCAATTAACCATTAAACTAAATGGTTAATAAACATAATGAGGTGTAATCTTCTAGAAACTATTCTTGTAATAAATTACAAGAATGTCCATCATCCGTATATACATACCCGTATCCATGTTCTGAAAAATACGAATATAATGAGACGAAAATAATCCAACAATATAATACTAGGATCCAGCTAAAACCAAATCCTACTAGTATTATCCATCCAAATCATGATACGTGCACAAGTGCACGTATATAATCGAACCCTGCCGTAAAACCATAAGGCCTCTGCATCGTTTCGCCTGAAACAGGGAAACCCTCTGTATGGGACTCTAAAGACTAGTCAATACGCTGGAAGTGGGTTTAACCAAAATCACGTCGGCGGCACTAGCTGTACGTAACGGCTACACAGGTATTGAGCGAAAGGAAGGTCGACGAGCAAACTCATTCTGATCCCTACCGAGCTTATCTTGTGACAATATCCGTACAATACGGTCTGTTCGTCTAAGAGTATCACATATCGAGTCTATGGGGTGGATAAAGTCAGACCCCTAATAACGCAATATTTCGTGTCGTTATGAAGCCCATCACAAACTGAGAAACTACTGATCCAAATCAGTAATTCTCGACTACCTTGATCAAGGATTTCTGGTGATGGACATCTATGCACAATGCGACATCAAGCCCCAATACCGGGAGAGACGAATCCCCGAAGATTCGCTCACTGCCTCCATGTGGCTCAGGACTGTACCCAACTAAAACATGTTTGCACGAATCCTTTGAGCCATGGTAGGGAAGTAATCAAAGCACAGTGGGAACTCACACGAGACAAATGACGATATCAGGTCAACAGACTGATCTGTACACATGTCACCTGGGAAATGCTATCTGACAATAGGTATAATACCAACTAGCAGGTTCCCGGCGAGTCCGTCCAGTTTACTCATAACCCAATAAGCACCTGAATACTATCTTAGGTGAACAAACTAACACCAATGGCTTATGAGACCGTCCACCGCCCCTCGTCGGGGTCTCGATCATTATACACTAGTCTACTCTGGAGTATCGACGCCCGATCTTGATACTCCCATGAGTAGGAACATTTAAGGATATGCTTATAGACCGCCCAGCTCCCACGTATATGATCGCCATCATAATGCTGGTATTCAAGCAGGAATCCTATGGGCTCTATCAACATGTAATAATGAACTGTAATTCCACCTAAAGCATGTACATGATGATAAAGACAAACCAGATAGCATACTATCATCTTAAGTAAGATTGTTCTACCCGTATAGGTCCTCCCTCAATCATCTAACCGCGTGCCTGTGATTACAATAATTGACTTGAGGGAACTATAGCCAACAGTATTGTATTCCGATATTGATTACAGTTTAACAATGGATATCTATTTGGTTAATATGCATTACATGACACGTTCACGACACACTACCTGAGTTGTTACTTGGATCTAGTTACCAATGCCGACAAAACTGACATGTTTTCCTGAAAGACGTAACTTGTTGTCTGTATAGACGAGAACTGTACTTGCTTGATCCTGTGTTGGCATTAGATTCATATCGATAATACCCGACTTGAACACAAATCTAGGGGAAAAGGGGGAAATCAAGAATGTAACCGAAACGTAACTCAAGAAGATATTATTATTGTTTTCCGTGGTTCCGGACGTTACGGAATAAATCATTATTTGCCGTGTTTCCGGGCGTTCCGGAATAATCATTATTGTTTGCCGTGTTTCCGAGCGTTACGGAATAAATCATTGTTTGTCGTGTTTCCGAGCGTTACGGAATAAATACTGTTACCGTGGTCCCGTGGGGAGTGAACGGGATATATACTGTTGGGTTACAATGAGAATTACATTAATTAATTTCAAAGACTTTTAGAATAGATAACCTAGAAGCAATGATTTAGGATACACATCACACACCCATACATACACATAGCTCACTATTTATACCTATGTTTATTATTTATATTCATGTTTAATCATATCATTATATCCTGGTCATTACTATTATTTTGATATTATGACGAACCGATGTCTGGGTTTTGCATGGCCCAGTTCCTCTACCTTTATCGCAGGTAGATCAACAGTATTTTAGCAATCAAGCTGAGCAATGATGAGTTGAACGTGTGCTGTTAGAGATGTTTAGTTTATTTATTTCCATAGTTTTGTTTATTGATGTGAGCCCATATTGGGATATGATTCAGATATTGTTTATTGGATCTTGATTCATTTCCACTTTATGCATTTTCTTGATTTTATTTACTGCGGCAGATGGACATGTATTAGCTAGTTTTATATTTTACTGTTCTTGATATCCTATTGGCAGACGTAATATGACAGTGGAGAGATAATTCCTAGCCACAGGTAGCATGGTTAGCCCTGTCACGTGCCGCAGTTTATGTATCTTGGGAAGCAGGACGTGACAGGGTTTGTTTGGTACAGAGCCCTAGGATTTAAGATTAGTCGGTTTTGGTTCTTTTGTAGTTGGGTATTGAACCCAATACACTAACTAGAAAAGCCAGAATTAGGAACATGTCCTGCAATAATACTATCTTGCCAGTCTTGAATCTATAGCTACCTTGTTTATTAAATCTTGTTTACCATTGCTAATCCTCTTCGATGTCTTGACTTCAGAATCATGACGGATAGAGATTTGCGGTCTTAGCAAAGGTTTGTTGATAACGCCGCAATGCTTGGAGTTATACGTGGTATGATGGAAAACAAGAAGCGACAAACCGAGCTGAATCAGCGGCAGGCCGAGGCTTTTAAGGAGGGTCTGCAGACAGTCCAGTAGTCCATAATTGCAGTAGCACCCAGGACAACACAGTGTGAGGGCACCGTGGCGAACTTCAAAAGGCTCGGTCCGTCCACATTTATTAGTTTGGAGGAGCCATTGCAAGCGGAACAGTGGCTAGTTGACACAGAGAACCTGCTCGTCACCGCGCAGATTCTAGATGAGAAAAGGGTGAATGTAGTACGCATCCAATTGGTAGATTACGTTCACGAGTGGTGGCTCATAGAGGAAACCCGCCTGACAAAGGCGATCAGTTGGGCAACGTTTTCGCGGAGTTTCTTGAAGAAGTTCTTTCCGCAATATGCTCGGGAAGAGATGGAAGAGAAGTTTATTAGCCTGAAGCAGAATGGCAGATTTGTTGATGCGAATGCGGCTGAGTATAATCGGCTCATTCGATTTGCGGGGCATTTGGTTGCCAATGAGGCAGATATGGCACGGAGGTTTATGCGTAGCTTAGATGTGGCACATCATATCTCTGGGATTGGCCACCTTCTCCCAAGTTCTCAAGGCATCTAAGGAGAGGCAGAGTTTATCGGTGAAAGCGAAGGGTACTCAACAGCAAGCCGTCGTAGTGCGGAAGCTAGAGTTTACGCCAAACCGAGCTCCTGTACGCAGAGGCATTCCGGTGAACAAGTGAGGCAATGTACCCATGAAGAAGCCCATTGTATCCGATTAGAAAAGAAGTGTGTTTTGTGACTACTACCAAAGACTGGGTCATTTCAGGGGAGAATGCCGGATGAGGCTCAGGCAGTGTCTGATTTGCAGAGCTGCTGATCATCGAATGCATACTTGTCCATCGAGAGTTCAGTTGAAGGGTGATGCTCCGAGAGCACAGCAAAAGCAGATTACTCTGGGGCCTAACCAAGCACCAGCCTTCACTTTGACGGCCGAGGAAGCCAAAGCTTCAAACGAAATTCTTTCAGGTATCCTACTCGTTTATAATTTTCCCGCATTGGCATTATTCAATTCTAATGCAACCCATTACTTTATATCGTCCAAGTTTATTAGTGCACACTCTATTCCACACACGACCCTGTCTAGTTGCTGGGACATACACACTAGGAATGGAAAAATTGTATCCAGTAGTGAGTGTAAAGATTGTTCGATTGTTATTTGCGGACGGGAGTTATTCGCAGATTTCTTGGTAATTGATATTGGTAACTATGATGTTGTCTTGGGAATGGGCTTTCTTGGCACTTGTCCACGCTCACATTGATTGTAGGGCAAAGAAAATGATTTTCCAGATTCCCGAAAATCCGGAGTTCATATTTTTGGGAGTTCGCAGATTTTTCAGGCCAGTTGAATTTAGGGCTAGGCCGACTAGTGTCGTTCTTTCGTCGATGGAACTAAACAAGAAGGAAGCGCCGGTAGTAGTTTAGGAGTTTATGTATGTGTTCGAGGACATCTCGGGTTTACCTCCAAAATGATATGTGGAGTTCGCGATTGATCTTATTTCTGGAGCAACGCCAATTTCAAAGGCGTATTATCCAATGGCACCGGTGGAACTAGAAGATGTAAAGAAACAGATTGCCGAATTGCTAGAGAAGGGATGGATTCGTAGCAGCGGTTCACCATAGGAGCTCCAGTTCTTCTAGTCAAGAAAAAGGATGGCATGCAGAGGATGTGCATTGATTATCGAGAACTAAATAGGGTGACTATTAATAACAAGTACCCAATCCCTCGCATCGGCGAATTATTCGATCAACTCGGTGGTATGAGAGTATTCTTGAAGTTGGATTTGAGATCCGGATATCATTAAGTTTGGGTGAAATCAGAAGATATTTGTAAGACAGCGTTCCGAACTCGATATGGGCATTACGAGTACTTAGTGATGCCATTTGGAGTTACTAACACACCGGCAATATTTATGTACTTGATGAACTGAATATTTTCACCATACCCAGACCAGTTCATAGTAGTATTTATTGCTGATATTCTGGCCTATTCGAAGAGCAAAGAAGAGCATGCAAAACACTTAAGGATCGTACTGCAAACGTCGAGAAAATAAAGGTTATATGCTAAGATGAGCAAGTGCGAGTTTTTGCTCGAAGAAGTGAAGTTATTCGGTCATGTTGTATCCGGAGATGGAATTGTCATTGACCCTGAAAAATTGCAGCTGTTCATGATTGGCCAATTCCAAAGAATATAAGGGAGATCAGAAGTTTTCTTGGGCTTGACGGATATCATAGAAGGTTTGTGGAGAACTTTGCTCGAATAGCAGAACCATTGACCAAGCTAACACGAAAGGAGGTACCATTCGTATGGACGGAGAAATGTGCGTCAGATTTTGAAGCGTTGAAGCAAAAATTGACCGCTGCTCCTATCTTGACAGTGCCAGATGGTTCCGGAGGATTGGTTATTCACAGTGACGCATCTGGGAAAAACTTGGGATGTGTTCTAATGCAGCATGGGAAGGTTATAGCCTATGCATCAAGACAATTGAAGACCCATGAGAAGGACTACACAACTCATGGTTTGGAGCTAGCAGCAGTGATTTGTGCTTTGAAAATTTGGAGACACTACTTATTAGGCGAATGGGTAGAAGTATTTACCAATCACAAAAGTCTAAAGTATGTGTTCACACAGAAAAAGCTCAATATGAGGCAGCGTAGATGGTCAGAGCTGATGGCTGACTATGATCTTGATCTAAAATACCATCCAGGGAAAGTTAATGTAGTGTCGGATGCTTTAAGTTGGTTTCTGGCAATACGGATGTTGACTGCACAGAAGAAGATTATAACTGATCTTCAGAGGTTCGAGTAGGAGATCGTGCTACCGCATTCTTCGGGACAGTTGATGCAATTGCAAGTACAGTCATCCTTGATCAATAACATAAAATCAGCGCAGTCGCACGATCCAAGATTGCAGAAGTTTCGAGAACAAGTAGAAATGGGATTTCGAATAGACTTATTAATTCATGAAGATGGTTCATTATGATATAGTAGTCGTCTATGTGTGCCTAAAGGAGACGTCCGTGAAGAAGTCATGAAGGAGGCTCATAGTTCCGCATATTCCTTACATCCGGGAGGCACAAAGATGTACAGAGATCTGCGACAACATTCCTGGTGGGAAGGCATGAAAAGGAAGATTGCTCGTTACGTATCGAAGTGCTTCCGATTCTTCAATGGAAGTGGGAACATATAACCATTGATTTCGTGATAGCTTTACCACAGAGTCTAAAGGGCAATAACGCAGTTTGGGTGATTTTTGATCGATTGACCAAGGAAGCTCATTTTACACCGTTTCGAGTTGTTCATTCGACGGAGGCTTTATCAGAGCTGTACATGCATGAGATTGTGAGATTGCATGGAATACCTGTGAGCATCGTTTCCGATCGTGATACCCGATTTTTATCGCACTTTTGGAGGACTCTACAGGAAAATTTGGGGACTCGCTTGAAATTTAGTTCAACATATCATCCTCAGACGGATGGACAGTCTGAAAGAACGATCCAAACTCTTGAAGATATGTTGAGAGCATGCATGTTACACTTCAAGGGTTCATGGGAGGATCATTTTCACTTGGTGGAGTTTTCTTATAATAACAGTTTTCAGGCGACTATACAGATGGCTCCATTCGAAGCATTATACGGTCGTAAGTTTCACTCGCCTTTTTGTTGGGATAATATTGGAGAAAGAAGATTTTTGGGACCAGATATTATTGTGCAAACGGTGGAGAAAGTTAATGTGATCCGAAATCATATGAAGGCGGCACAAGATCGACAGAAAAGTTGCGCTGATACAGGACGAAGACCTCTGGAGTTCGCAGTTAGTGATCTTGTATTCTTGAAGATATCACCGACCAGAGGAGTAATTCGATTTGGTATTCGAGGCAAGCTTAGTCCTTGATTCGTGGGGCCTTTCGGTATTATCGAGTGTGTTAGAGTGCTAGCTTATCGATTGGCTTTACCACCATCCTTGGCGGGTGTTCATGACGTGTTTCATGTATCTCAACTCCGCAAGTATGTTCGAGATGAGACGCACTTCCTTAATCACTCAGAGCTGACAGTAAGGGAAGATTTAACATATAAAGAGCGACCAATGGCGATTGTAGATCGACGAGAAAAGGTCCTCAAGAACAAAGTTATCCTTCTAGTACTTATTTCATGGGGAATCGTTCGCACGAAGAATCTACTTAGGAACGTGAAGAAGAGATCCGATAGAAGTTTCCACACCTCTTTTCTTATTCCGAAAATTTCGAGGACAAAATTCTTTTATAGTTGGGTATAATGTAGCACCCTAGCGCTGTTATACTATATCTTATTTAGGATATTTCAAATTTTATAACAAATTCTTTATTATTGCTTTTAGCTTGCGGATGGTATAATTGATAGTTGTAGTTATTATCCGACCCGACCCGCATGTTTGAAACCCATCATGATTCAAGATTACGTCAAATATTTGCTAGTACAGAGGATCCATGCACATCTAGATTCTATAAACATATATGATATATTTTGTATCCGCATATCTTTTAATAATATAAAAAATAACCAAATAATATTTTTAATATCTAGCATGGCATGTTATCATACCCCATATCATGTGGTTGCATCTCTACATCATGTTCATATCCTAATTGCTAAAACAAACTCGTTTGGATCGCTACGTATATTTACATAGATCCATACTTGGGGTATACATTTTTATTGACCGGATATCGCATCATGATTTTAACTTTTACGTATATTCTCCATATTTGAAAACTATATTTTGTAACACCTGAGCCCAATGCTACTATTTTCAGTTACTGTTTGAGCATAATATGGTACTCATTTCATTTAACTTGCTTGTTTGTTGCTTACTGTAAAATTTACCCGGCAAAGTCATTTCTACATATAACAAATTTTGGCATCTAAAATAAAATTAAAAATATTCATTTTGGCCTACTTGACACCCCTAGCCTCGTGGTAGCGTCCGTGCATTGTGTTCTCGTCCCGTTCAGTGAAACAGGCGAGTTTGGATGGCTACGTGTACGTACGTGTGTCCGTTTTGGGGGTATGCTTTTTAATCATAAAACACTTAATTTTAAAATTTGGAACCCGCTTAAAATCCTATTATTTCAATTTCAAATTTTTGGACTCGATCCGGACGCGATTTGGAAATGTTTTATTTGGCGCCAAAATCCCAAATTTTAATATTATTAAAACCATCGCATATATTTTTTCTAACTAACCTGATATCTTACTGTTCATTACCTATCTTTTAAATCTTTAAGTTAACCATATAATATTTTTACAATCTTTTATATCCTTCTCAATTTATTCTCTCAGCCAATCGCAACCTCCCCTTTAACCCCGTGGGCCCCACTTTCTCTCTCTCCCTCTTCTCTCTCTCTTCCTCATATATTCTCTCGTACTTCTCTTTATCATTCTTTCTCTTCTTGCTTCATGTCTCATTTCTCATTTTTTTAACTGTTCTTTTGTTGCCGGAATTCCGTCGTGCCGGTGACGCTTCTCGATGTTCCAGCGAGGTACCCCGACCCGTGTGGTTCCTTTGTTTGTCGTTTGGGTTCATTCCGTGAACCGTGCGCCCGTCGCGAGTTTTCCCCACCGACGGTTAACGTTCCGTTTTCCCGATTCGCGACCCATCGAGGCAAGTTAATCTTGCTACATGCTATATAATTCATTTTATACCTATTTAAATAAATACCATACCTATAGTTTAAATCTAGTGCCCCATGTTTAATTTTATAACGTTTCGATGTTCCGTTTGCATCCGTTTATATCATATTAAATCTAGATCATGCAAACTTATCTTGTGACATACTAGATTATATTATACTGCATCCATATCAATTAAAATATACATCGTCGTAATATTTCTTATTATTATCTTTAATTACTTTATAATCTGCATTTTATGATATTATATATTTAAAATATTATAGTTTACACATGAAACGTCGTTGAAAAAGCGGATACGACAAATCTGAAATTTACTGTACACCTTACCGTATAAAATTCATTATAAATCATAGAAAAATCATTAGTAAACGTTCTTTAGTTTGTTAAGAATCTAGCTCAGAATACTATAACTCTATGAAATATTTACTTGCAAAATAAATTTTTTAAATAACGTAAAATGCAAATGAAAATGTCTCCAAACTGCTGTCCAGGGAAATTCCAGCAGCAAACTTTCAACTTAGAATGTTCATAACTTTTTGTAGGGACAACCTGAGATGCTTATACTTATAAAACTGAAAACCTTATTGAATTATCTTTGTTTTGGTATAAGACACGTCCCTTTTGGAGAACGTTTGTTATTTTTAAGTTATTTTACAAATTAGGGTGACGCTGAATTTCTGAACGGAACTTTCTTGTGCATGGTTAATCAATACCACTTTTATAGTTATTAATCGCTTTGAATATGCTATCCATATTAATATTATTATATCAATATTTATATCACATATTGCTTAGTTGTACATCCCACATTACCATTTTATAGTTTTATAATTTTTCGGATACCCGTTTGCATCCATCGCATTTAAGATACATATAATTGCATCCATAGATCACATTACTACATAATAATGTGATATTAACGCTCCATGTTTAATAAATTGCATCCTAATTAATATTGGAACTATAAATGTAACCCTAATCGATAACTGTGCATCCATGTCCTTGAAATTATATCTATTTGCATATTATATTACATGTTCCAGTTTATTGTTCTGATAGTACTCATGCTTGTTTATTTCTATACATGCTTATGTTAGTTTGATTATGAGCACCCACATGACATCTTGTGCTTCCTGACATAACCTATTACACTTCCTACTATACCTGACATGGTACCGTATACTGTTGACTTGACCTGATGTACCATGACTCGACCCGTTACCTGATCTTGTGTCTAATGCCAACAAACCTGACATGTAGTTCTCATGGACCGTTCCTGATGTCTATCCAAACAAACCTGCTTTTACCTGATCCTGTGTTGGCATTAGTTCTTGATTACTGAACACCTGACTCGACATACATAACTTGGGGGTATGGGAAAATCAAAGGTGAAACCGACTTGTAACTCAACAGTTCAATACCTGTTCTGATCAGTCTTACGGGCTAGGCCAGCCCCGGAGTGATTATGCTGACATCACTCGCCCATCCTGCTACCTGTTACTGCCTAGCGGCACGTCTCGGATTCAGCCCCGAGGATCTTGACCGTGGTCCCGGACACGCACGGGATACTATTGAGTTACATCAAAGATTCATCAATTGATTTTAAAGACTTTAGAATAGAAAACCTGATAGAACAGTTTAGTTACCCACTGCACACTACCCTGCACTGCTTGTTTCATATTATTGCTACTCTCGTTTTATTCATGTTTATTTTTCATTGCCTGTTACACTGTTCATATTATATTACTTGATGACATAACGCGCTGACGTCTGGGTTTTGCATGGCCCAGATTCTGTACCGCTGTTGCAGTCCGAGCAGGAGTACTTCAGCCAGCAGGCTGAGCTGTGAGTTCAGTAATAGTTAGTTTTATTTCCTGCATTTATTTCCTGATGTGAGCCCGCATTATGGGAGACACTTTTCAGTTATTTGTATTGGATCATTTGCTTCCGCATTTATTTATTATTGACTCCTGTTATTCTGGATTATGGACATGTTTTAGATAGTTTTATCTTGTTCTTGATATCTCTACAGCCGTAATGTGACTGTGGATGGATACTTCCTACCCACAGGTAGCATGGTTGGCTATGTCACGTGCCCAATCTAGCGTACTGTGGGAAGCGGGGCGTGACATGGTTCTTTTGGTATCAGAGCCATAGGATAGTCGGGTTGATTCTTTTGTAGTTGGGTATTGTACCCAATACACGAATCAGAATACCGTGTTTTGGAAACATGTCCTGCCACCTTAACCGTTTTACCATTCTTGAATCACATTCTTCCTGATTATATCTTTTACGATGTGCAAACTTCCTTTGCAT
Organism: Agapanthus africanus; assembly: GCA_030015575.1. Lineage (NCBI taxonomy): Eukaryota > Viridiplantae > Streptophyta > Magnoliopsida > Asparagales > Amaryllidaceae > Agapanthus > Agapanthus africanus. The sequence goes on from JASDDO010000019.1 coordinate 24,152,575, forward strand.
ATCGATTCGAAAACCTGATTCCTTGTTATCTCTAGGACTTAGGCGACTTGGATGGAGTTAAGTAATTGTGGCTATGATACCGCGGCATAGTTACAATGCGGCACTCTATTTAAGTATCTTGGAGTTCTAGCCTTGACCTATATTCAGAATCTATCATCATGCTAATGTTGGGTATTTTGAGTTCAGGATTATGGCCAGTAATAAATTGAAGACATACCAGAGGCGTGTGGACGAAGCCGCCATGCTTGGAGTGATAAGAGGAATGCTGGAGAATCAAAGAAACAGACCGAGCTGATCCAGCAGCAAGCGGGCTCATTTCAGGAAGGTTTGCAGATCGTTCAGCAGTCTGTGAACAATGTTGGAGCTAGACCAGTTGACCGAGTAGGGACCGTAGCAGATTTCAGGCGGTTGGGTCCGTCTACATTTACTGGTTTAAAGGAGTCGTTGTCAGTGGAGCAGTGGCTAGTTGACACAGAGAACTTGCTTTTTGCGGCACAGATTCCAGATGAAAAAAAGGTTGTTGTGGTACGCATTCAGCTAGTGGACTATGCCCGAGAATGGTGGCTTGTTGAGGAGACCCGCTTGTCCAAGACGATCAAGTGGGCGGATTTTTCTAAGAGTTTCCTGGAGAAGTTCTTCCCGCGGACTGCACGGGAGAAAATGGAAGAGAAGTTCATCGGACTAAAGCAGAAGGGAGCACCCGTAGATGTGCATGTAGCAGAATGGACGAGACTCAGTAGTTTCGCTGGACCTTTAGTTGCCAACGATGCAGACAGGGCACGGAGGTTCATGCGCAGACTGGACGTAGACATCCAGAGGCAGATTGTCTCCCTGGGTTTGACCACTTTCTCACAAATACTTGCAGCAGCCAAGAGCAGCAGAGTTTATCTGGGATGAAAGGGAGTTTGCAGCAGACAACAGTTGCGTTAAGGAAGCATTTCGGTCGGGCCGGTCGAGTTTAGGGCTAGGCCGACAAACAATATTCTTGCATCAATGGAAGTGATGAAAGTAAAGAGCCGGCTGTTGTTCGCGATTTTATGGACGTGTTTGAAGATATATCGGGTTTACCGCCGAGGAGAGACGTGGAGTTCGCAATTGATCTTATTCCTGGTGCAACGCCAATATCTAAAGCGTATTATCCAATGGCGCCAGTAGAGTTGGAAAAAGTAAAGAAACAGGTTGCTGAATTGCTTGAAAAGGGTTGGATTCGAAGCAGTAACTCGCCTTGGGGAGCTTCAGTTCTTCTAGTAAAGAAGAAGGATGGCACAAGAAGGATGTGCATCGACTATCGAGAATTAAACCGGGTGACTATTAAGAATAAGTACCCTATCCCTCGCATTGGAGAACTTTTTGAGCAGCTTAGTGGTGCGAGAGTATTCTCGAAGCTGGATTTGCGATCCGGATATCATCAAGTCCGAGTGAAAACAGAAGATATTTGCAAGACGGCGTTCCGAACTCGGTATGGACATTACGAGTACTTAGTGATGCCCTTCGGAGTAACGAATGCGCCGGCAGTATTCATGGACTTGAGGAACCGAATCTTTTCACCGTTCTTGGATCAGTTCATTGTGGTATTCTTTGACGATATTCTGGTTTACTCGAAGAGTTTTGAAGAGCATGCTGAACATTTGAAGATCGCACTGCAGACGTTGAGACAGGAGAAATTGTATGCGAAGATGAGTAAGTGCGAGTTTTGGCTGGAGGAAGTAAGGTTTTTGGGGCATGTTGTGTCTGGCGATGGAATTGCTGTCGATCCAGAAAAGATTGCAGCAGTTCGAGACTGGCCGATTCCAAAGAATGTTGCTGAGATAAGAAGTTTCCTTGGATTAGCCGGATACTACAGGAGATTTGTGGAGAACTTTGCTCGTCTGGCAGAGCCGTTGACCAAGCTTACGCGCAAGGAGGTACCTTTTGTATGGACGGATAAATGTGCGTTAGCTTTTGAGACGTTGAAGCAGAAGTTGATAACCGCCCCTATTCTGACCGTGCCAGACAATTCCGGAGGATTGGTGATTCACAGCGACGCATCTGGGAAAGGATTGGGATGTGTTTTGATGCAGCATGGGAAGGTTGTAGCATACGCATCGAGACAGTTGAAGACCCATGAGAAGAATTATCCAACTCATGACTTGGAGCTTGCGGCTGTGATTTTCGCTTTGAAGATTTGGAGACACTACCTTTTGGGCGAAAGAGTCGAAGTTTTTACAGATCATAAGAGCTTGAAGTATGTGTTCACACAGAAGGAGCTTAACATGAGGCAGCGTAGATGGTTGGAGCTGATGGCGGACTACGATCTTGATCTTAAGTACCATCCGGAGAAGGTCAATGTCGTGCCGGATGCGCTTAGTCGGTTACCGGCAATTCAGGTGTTAACTATGCAGAAGGAGCTCGTTGAAGATTTTCGCAGATTTGACTTGGAGGTTGTGCTACCGCGTTCTACGGGACAGTTGATGCAGCTGCAAGTACAGTCGTCTTTGATTGAGAATATTAAAGCAGCTCAATCGCAGGATCTTAGACTGCAAAAGTTTCGAGAGCAGGTTGAAGCCGGGCTACGAACGGATTTATTGATCCACGAAGATGGTTCGTTGAGGTATGGTAGCCGTTTGTGTGTGCCAAAGGGTGATGTTCGTGAAGAGCTTATGAAGGAGGCACACAGTTCAGCTTATTCTGTACATCCAGGAGGGACAAAGATGTACCGAGATATTCGACAGCATTTCTGGTGGGAGGGCATGAAGCGGGAGATTGCTCGCTTTGTGGCAAAGTGCTTGGTGTGTCAGCAAGTTAAGGCTGAACATCAAAGGGTTGCTGGTTTATTGCAACCACTTCCGATTCCTCAGTGGAAGTGGGAACATATAACCATGGATTTCGTGACGGCTTTACCGCGGAATCCAAAAGGCAACAATGCAGTATGGGTAATTGTTGACCGATTGACCAAGGTAGCTCACTTTATTCCTTTTCGGGTTGGTCAATCAACAGAGACTTTGGCATAGCGGTACATGCAGGAGATCGTAAGATTGCATGGAGTACCGGTGAGCATCGTGTCCGATCGGGACACTCGGTTCTTATCACACTTCTGGAGGAGTTTACAGGAAAGTTTGGGGACTCGATTGAAGTTTAGCACAGCTTATTATCCTCAAACTGATGGTCAGTCGGAGAGAACGATCCAAACTCTTGAGGATACATTGAGAACATGCAGGTTGGACTTCAAGGGGTCTTGGGAGGATCATCTACTTTTGGTGGAGTTGTCTTACAATAACAGTTTTCAGGCAACTATTCAGATGGCTCCATTTGAAGCTTTGTATGGTCGTAAATGTCGTTCACCTGTTTGTTGGGACGATGTCGGTGAACGAAGATTATTGGGACCAGATTTGGTTGTGCAGACAGTTGAGAAGGTTAACCCTATCAGAAATCATATGAAGGCAGCACATGACCGACAGAAGAGTTAGGCAGATACGTCAAGAAGACCTCTGGAGTTCACCGTGGGTGATTTGGTATTCTTGAAGATATCACCGACTAGAAAGGTGATTCGTTTTGGAAGTCGAGGAAATCTTAGTCCTCGATTCGTTGGACCCTTGAGATCGTGGAGCGTGTTGGTGAGGTAGCGTATTGTTTGGCGTTACCGCAGTCCTTGGCAAATGTGCACGATGTGTTTCAGGTATCTCAACTCCGTAAGTATGTTCGAGATGAAACACACGTTTTGGATCATTCGGAGCTAACAGTACGAGAAGACTTGACTTTTGAGGAGCGATCGATTGAAATCGTGGATCGAAGGGAAAAGGTTCTTAAGAACAAGGTAATCCCCCTTGTGCTTGTTTCTTGGGGTAATCGCTCGCGTGGAGAGTCCACTTGGGAACGAGAAGATGAAATCCGACAGAAGTTTCCTCACTTTTTCTTGTAGTTATCTATCTTTGTATTCTTGGAATTTCGAGGACGAAATTCTTTTTGTAGTTGGGTATAATGTAACACCCGAGCCCAATGCTACTATTTTCAGTTACTGTTTGAGCATAATGTGGTACTCATTTCATTTAACTTGCTTGTTTGTTGCTTACTGTAAAATTTACCCGGCAAAGTCATTTCTACATATAACAAATTTTGGCATCTAAAATAAAATTGAAAATATTCATCTTGGCCTACTTGACACCCCTAGCCTCGTGGTAGCGTCCGTGTATTGTGTTCTCATCCCGTTCAGTGAAACGGGCGAGTTTGGATGGCTATGTGCACGTACGTGTGTCCGTTTTGGGGGTATGCTTTTTAATCATAAAACACTTTATTTTAAAATTTGGAACCCGCTTAAAATCCTATTATTTCAATTTCAAATTTTTGGACTCGACCCGGGCGCGATTTGGAAATGTTTTATTTGGCGCCAAAATCCCAAATTTTAATATTATTAAAACCATCGCATATATTTTTTCTAACTAACCTGATATCTTACTGTTCATTACCTATCTTTTAAATTTTTAAGTTAACCATATAATATTTTTACAATCTTTTATATTCTTCTCAATTTATTCTCTCAGCCAATCGCAACCTCCCCTTTAACCCCGTGAGCCCCACTTTCTCTCCCTCTTCTTTCTCTCCCTCATATATTCTCTCGTACTTCTCTTTATCATTCTTTCTCTTCTTGCTTCATGTCTCGTTTCTCATTTTTTTAACTGTTCTTTTGTTGCCAGAATTCCGTCGTGCCGGTGACGCTTCTCGATATTCCAGCGAGGTACCCCAACCCGTGTGGTTCCTTTGTTCGTCGTTTGGGTTCATTCCGTGAACCGTGCGCCCGTCGCGAGTTTTCCCCGCCGACGGTTAACGTTCCGTTTTCCTGATTCGCGACCCATCGAGGCAAGTTAATCTTGCTACATGCTATATAATTCATTTTATACCTATTTAAATAAATACCATACCTATAGTTTAAATTTAGTGCCCCATGTTTAATTTTATAACGTTTCGATGTTCCGTTTGCATATCATATTAAATCTAGATCATGAAAACTTATCTTGTGACATACTAGATTACATTATACTGCATCCATATCAATTAAAATATACATCATCGTAATATTTCTTATTATTATCTTTAATTACTTTATAATCTGCATTTTATGATATTATATATTTAAAATATTATAGTTTACACATGAAACGTCGTTGAAAAAGCGGATACGACAAATCTGAAATTTACTGTACACCTTACCGTATAAAATTCATTATAAATCATAGAAAAATCATTATTATACGTTCATTAGTTCGTTACGAATCTAACTCAGAATACTATAAATCTATGAAATATTTACTTGCAAAATAAATTGTTTATATAACGTAAAATGCAAATGAAAATGTCTCCAAACTGCTGTCCAGGGAAATTCCAGCAGCAAACTTTCAACTTAGAATGTTCATAACTTTTTGTAGGGACAACATGAGATGCTTATACTTATAAAACTAAAAACCTTATTGAATTATCTTTGTTTTGGTATAAGACACGTCCCTTTTGGAGAACGTTTGTTATTTTTAAGCTATTTTACAAATTAGGGTGACGCTGAATTTCTGAACGGAACTTTCTTGTGCATGGTTAATCAATACCACTTTTATAGTTAGTAATCGCTTTGAATATGCTATCCATATTAATATTATTATATCAATATTTGTATCACATATTGCTTAGTTGTACATCCCACATTACCATTTTATAGTTTTATAATTTTTCGGATACCCGTTTGCATCCATCGCATTTAAGATACATATAATTGCATCCATAGATCACATTACTACATAATAATGTGATATTAACGCTCCATGTTTAATAAATTGCATCCTAATTAATATTGGAACTATAAATGTAACCCTAATCGATAACTGTGCATCCATGTCCTTGAAATTATATCTATTTGCATATCATATTACATGTTCCAGTTTATTGTTCTGATAGTACTCATGCTTGTTTATTTATACACATGCTTATGTTAGTTTGATTATGAGCACCCACATGACATCTTGTGCTTCCTGACATAACCTATTACACTTCCTACTATACCTGACATGGTACCGTGTACTGTTGACTTGATCTGATATACCATGACTCGACCCGTTACCTGATCTTGTGTCTAATGCCAACAAACCTGACATGTAGTCCTCATGGACCGTTCCTGATGTCTATCCAGAAAAACCTGCTTTTACCTGATCCTGTGTTGGCATTAGTTCTTGATTACTGAACACCTGACTCGACATACATAACTTGGGGGTATGGGAAAATCAAAGGTGAAACCGACTTGTAACTCAACAGTTCGATACCTGTTCTGATCAGTCTTACGGGCTAGGCCAGCCCCGGAGTGATTATGCTGACATCACTCGCCCATCCTGCTACCTGTTACTGCCTAGCGGCACGTCTCGGATTTAGCCCCGAAGATCTTGACCGTCGTCTCGGACACGCACGGGATACTATTGAGTTACATCGAAGATTCATCAATTGATTTCAAAGACTTTAGAATAGAAAACCTGATAGAACAGTTTAGTTACCCACTGCACACTACCCTGCACTGCTTGTTTCACATTATTGCTACTCTCGTTTTATTCATGTTTATTTTGCATTGCCTGTTACACTGTTCATATTATATTACTTGATGACATGAAGCGCTGACGTCTGGGTTTTGCATGGCCCAGATTCTGTACCGCTGTTGCAGTCCGAGCAGGAGTACTTCAGCCAGCAGGCTGAGCTGTGAGTTCAGTAGTAGTTAGTTTTATTTCCTGCATTTATTTCCTGATGTGAGCCCGCATTATGGGACACACTTTTCAGTTATTTGTATTGGATCATTTGCTTCCGCATTTATTTATTATTGACTCCTGTTATTCTGGATTATGGACATGTTTTAGATAGTTTTATCTTGTTCTTGATATCTCTACAGCCGTAATGTGACTGTGGATGGATACTTCCTATCCACAGATAGCATGGTTGGCTATGTCACGTGCCCAATCTAGCGTACTCTGGGAAGCGGGGCGTGACATATTTTTAGAAGAAACTAGGGTATTTTTCGAAGTAATTTGATATTAGCTGTTTAAACATAAAACATATATATTATAATAATTTAAAAACTAACAGTTATAATATATATATATATATAATTTAACCTAATAACTAATCTATTTCTCTCTCTCTCTCTCACGTTGCGCTCTCTCTCTCTCTCTCTATCTATCTCTCTCTCGTCATCTTCTCTCTCTCTATTGTTGGCTATAGTGCCCTCAAATTAATTATTGTAATCGCAGGCACACGATTGTGATGATTGAGGGAGGACCTATATGGGTAGAACAATCTTACTCAAAATGATAATATGCTATATGGCTTGCCTTTATCATCATGTACATGCATTATGTGGTATTACAGATCACTATTATATGTTGATAGAGCCCATAGGATTCTTGCTTGACTACCAGCATTATGATGAAGATCATATACGTGGGAGCTGGATGGTCTATAAGCATATCCTTAAATGTCCCTAGTCGAGAGAGTATCGAGACTTGGTATCGATACTCTGGAATAGACTAGTGTATACTTATCAAGACCCTGACGAGGGACGGTGGACGGTCTCACAAGCCAATTGGTTTCAGTTAGTCATCTAAGATAGTATACAGGTGCTCATTGGGTTATGAGTACGCTGGACGGACTCGTCGGGAACATGCTAGATGGTATTATACCTATTTTCAGATAGCAGTTCCCAGGTGACATGAGTACAGGTTAGTCTGTCGACCTGAGATCACCGTTTTTCTCGTGTGAGTTCCCACTGTGCTTTGATTACCACCCTACCACGGCTCAAAGGAGTCGTGCAAATAGGTATTAGTTGGGTACAGTCCCGAGCCACATGGAGGTAGTGAGCGGATCGTCAGGGATACGTTTCTCCCGATATTGGGGGTTGTGTCGCATTGTGCACGGATTGCCATCACCAGAAATCCTTGGCCAAGGTAGTCGATAATTACTGATTTGGATTAGTAGTTTCTCAGTGGGTGAGGGGTTTCATACCGACACGAAATATCGCGTTATTAGGGGTCTAACTTTATCCATCCCCCTAGACCCGATATGCGATACTCTTAGACGAACTGACCAGACTGTATGGAGATTGTCACGGACAAGCTCAGTAGAGGTTCGGATGAGTTTGCTTGTCGGCCTTCCTTTCACTCAATACCTGGGTAGCCGTTATTTACAGCTAGTGCCGCTGACGTGCTTGTGGTTAAACCCGCTACCAGCGTATTAACGATTTTTTAGAGTCCCACACAGAGGGTTTTCCTGGTTCAGGAAAAACGATGTAGCAGCCGTACTGGATACGTGCAGGGTTCCAATCGATTGATTGTACTATGTATCCGGACTTTCAATCGGACGGTTGATAATACTAGCCGGCTTGAGATTGAGCCGGATTATTAAATAAAGTATTGAATTAATAATTTACGTATATGTATTTTGATATGTATATTCTAGTATTATGTTCTTTGTGTTATTCTGTCTCTTCCGGTATTCGTATTTCGGTACGAATACAGATATATATATATATATATAGTAGAGTGTAATCCATATTTTTTAAAGATAACATTCTAGAAAGTGGACGCCTCATTTAGATTTTATCCATTTATTTTAAATGGGATATGAGGTGGAAAAAAGAGAGAGGGGAGTATGGTGAGAACCATGCTTCTATAGTTGCACAAATGAATTGTTTATTCATTTGTGCAAACTATTCAACCATGGTGGGAATTTTTAAATGGAAAAATGAGTTTGTTAAGAGCATACTTCATGATATTTTCTCTCTTTATGAAAACATGATGAAAGAAGAAATATGTTGGATTGTTCATTTTTTGTGAGCATGCCTTTTTCTTCTCACCATTAGCTTCACTTCCCTCTCAAGTTTTCTTGAGCTTCCTCCTCCTTCATCTTCAACCTCCTCTCTACCCTCTCATGTGTTGAAAATTAAGAGAGGAGGTGAGGAAGAGATACACTTAGAACACTCCACTACATCCTAGGCATTCTAGACTAGCCATATAGAATCCATAGTTGCTTCGCTTGATCTTTTAAGTGGAGCTAGAGCCATGAGCTACATCTCTCGGGTGGATCATCTTCGACTGAGGAAGACTGACGGCCAAGCTCGATCCAAAGGACCTCAAGGAGCTATGGGAAATGGTGGAAGACCGAAGGACATGGTTCGTTCAGTATAACACTCTATCACAGTAGTTAGACTTTTTTAGATTACTAGTTTCATGTTTGGATCCAATTCTAAGTAGTTGTTTCTAGCGCCAAGTTCATTAAACGCCAAAATATTTTGTTCTACAATCAGCCACGGTAGATGGCTAGGGCTATTGGAACCCCAACATGGTATCAGAGCCACCTAAACTTTAGGAACTAGTAGTAGACGATGCATTAGTTTCAAAACCGAAAAACTGCGATTTCAAAACCCACTTTCTGTTCTGAAAATTTTCTTAAAAAATTTTAAACAATTGTAGAGACTTAGTTCAGACATGAGTATGGCACAAAATGAAAACGAGGCAATTTGATTTAATTTTGGCCAGCCACATTCCTCAATAAACCGGACTCACCTTTTTACTATTCACTTCTGGGTCTCGTTTTCATCCAGTGTCTGGGGTTTTGTAAATTGGTGTTTTTGGTCTTATTTGTTTTTCCCGGATTTCACTTGGTGTTGTCTTTGCTTTGGGGGAAACTTAGAAAGTTTTAAAACTTGAAATTTTGCATCGTTGATATCTGTAATGTGATGTATGTGTTTTTCAAACGTCATCTATTTGCTATATGTCGTTTAGATGAGGTTGCACATACTTCCATATACTGCTGTGATGTTGATATCTGTGATGGCTTTGTTCGGATTGTCGTGTGGGATATCCTCTTGTGCAATGGCAGTTGTACAGTTTAGATTCATTTGTATATTCAGTGTTGTGGGATGAGCGTCCGACATGTGGACAGCCGTCTTTGCCAAATTGTATATTCTTTTATTGGGACACGACCGGGTTGAGGTCGATGTCGCCTTTTTATATATTCTTTTCTTCTCTGTACTAGGATTAACACGCGGTGGAGTGCTTGAGTAGCCGGGTTCTAGAGGGCAACGGGCCCATATCTCATGGCGTTGAGACGGAGGGGGCCTTACACTAGAATTGGCAGGATGTTCGCCGCACTCGTAGGGGGTATAGGATGAACCAGAAAGGGGTACTTAAGTTACCGGATTCCGTGAAGTGTTGGGTGACCCGTTCACTTTGTTGATTAGGGTTGTTTCACTTACTAGAATTGGCGGGTAACTTGCCGCACTCGTAGGAGTCCAGGTTTTTCATTACACAGGCTATCCACACGACCGGGGAACGTCAGGTTTCATTTGCGGCTCAAAGGAAACCCGGGGCTCCTAGATTATCCGTTATTCTGTGATATTGCTTATATCATCCCTGGGATGAATGTTATACACACACACACACACACACACACACTAGTAGATATTCTATATGTTTTGCATCCGCTCTAGTCCAGGCCCCGCTCTGTCGTTAGTTAAGTAACCTAACGGTGCATGACGGGGCCCCGTGGGGAATGCGGATGGCATATACGTACATTTTATTTTTATTCTTTTCTGGTGTGATATGGATTATTTGATGGGACTATATTAATTTTGATTAATGCAAGGAAAAATAAACCTAAATGATATTATTGGAACCAAAGTTTTTAAAAACTGACGTTACAGACGTTTCCTTTTTCTTTGCACAGTGGTGTTCGGTTATGTATATCCGGCACCTCATTCGACGAGGCAAGAGCCGAAATCCCTTTATCGGGAGTGGCCTCTTGAGAAAAAGTTTGCGTCCTTGTAATAACTTCACTATAGTCAATTCTTTTTCTTTGCATCGTGGTATTCAGTTAGGAATAACCTACACCTCATTCGATGAGGAAAGAGCCGAGATCCCTTCACAGGGAGTGACCTCTTTAGCAAAAGTTTGCGTCACTATATATTTGTAAAATCATTCGGGTTCCTTCAAAGATATCAAGTTCATTGCGTTAAATATTTTTCGCCAAAAACCAGCCATAGCCCTCGGTCGTTTTTTACAAGTATCACCTAGTATTCATGCTATGTATGTTGGCCTACGTCAAGGCATAGTGAATGGTAGCTGGGTAATGCTTTTTTGTTGCATGGATATGCGATTATTTAGGACAGTCGTACATTTATTTTTTTCTATGTCAAGGAATTGTACGGGTGGGTCTAAGTTAATCCAGGATAATGACGGGTTGAACTTGACTAACGACTTATGATATGTTGGCCTACGTCAAGGTCATAAGTGTTGGGGGCAAAAACCACATCAATAGTTTCAAATATACAGGAAACTTGCTAGGCATGCACATACCTTCTGGAGTGTGGTGACTTGAGTGGCTTCCATCAAGTTATCATGCGATGATAGTTGGATCCTAATTCCCACTGATTAGTAGGTATTACTCGGGTGATTTTCAGATGATCCCGACTAATTCTCATTTTAGGGTTTGAAGGAGAATTCGAGGAAACAGTGGGAGCCATCCTGATTAGATAAAGTGATTAACTAATCTAATCTAGATTAGTGTGCATGCTGAGTGTTTCTTCTCTCTCTCTCTCTCTTTGAAAGCGACCATGGCCTGATCTTAAAAACTCATGAACTAAGTTAACCGAACCTTCTTAAAACACTTTGGCTATTGGATTGTCATCTAGTCGCATATATCATTACCACTCCTATTTTCACTTTGCATTTTTCCAGAACACTCTGTATCACTACAAGGATCCACATTTTTTGGATATTCCATCGTATAGTTACATACAAACTCGAAGGAACTTGTTCTAGTTCGAGGATGGATTCCAACTCTGGAGAAATTGAATAGGATTATTCGGTTCTCTTTCCTTTTTACCTTCTCTCATATTGCGAGGGCTCCTAGTATTAGGAGAGTACACCTATTGCGCTTATTGTATAGTCTTCTTCTAAACCATAGGCAGATGTCGAAAGGTAGGGAAGGAAGAAAACCAATTAGCCTAAGTGTGGTGTACAGAAGGTTATAAGTAAAGACATATAAAGGGATTGTAGTGAGGGTAAGGAAGTATACGATTATTTTCATGAATCTAGATAGTGGAAGAGGCATTACTAGGAATACCCGGCCACACCTTCGAAACATTTTCATGTTCCAATTTTTCTATGCGGTGTTAAGTGAACTATTTTCCCAATTAGATTCTAACTCCAGGATATGTATTTACCAGATTTGATTCTCACATCTGTATGACGTTACAGATGCTGAGTGGGAGTAAGATATTGGGAATTGGGTGATTAGATCCTCTATATATCGGAATTCTTTATAATTGGTGATATTTGAGGAAATCACCTGGGTTTTTCCTGACGGCAAATATTTGGTTTTGAATATCCGTTGTTATGCACCAATTTCAAACTGATATATCTGTACGTTTATTTTATAAAGTGAGATATAATTTTTTGAAATTATGCCTATGACGTTTACCCATATCAGTTGATGGTTAGGTAAGGAGCATTCACAGCGGTGTAATTCTTCTTAAGAATAGTACAGTTTTCAACCTACGACGCACAGAGTTTGAATTATTAAACTCAGTGGACTTATACAAAGTATTGTATGTTGTTCGGTGTCCGTTAGGACAAAGGGGTTGGTACTCGTACTATATTTTGTTTACTCATGACTTCTCTAGTTTTATACAAGTATTTCGTTGAAATACAAGGTCCAGATTTTAAGAAGATATAGGTATAAGAATAAAGTAGATAACCATATATTGTAAGTATCAGGATTCTTCAAGGTGATCGAAAATATAGATACTTGTGTTTGGCATTCCGTTGTAAGTAATAGTTTTAAGAACTTGCTTCTCTCTCAGGTTACTCATGCGTGGGTGCGCTCCTTGATGAGTAATGATGCTTGGCCACCTTCCATCTAGTTGATATGTACTGGAAATGGCTGCATGTTTTTTTTTGAATCTGGTTCAAATTAAATTAGTGCTTTTGTTTCTATATTGGATATATAGAATAGATTCATATCTTAATGATGTTAACGTATATGGAGTTTTACGGATTATGCTTAAAACCAGAATCCGGATAAACTGTAGGTACGTTTCAGTAATGGCATTTTGTGGGTTATCCCAGGCTTTGAAAAGGGTTAACATTCTACCATCTGGAAGATCAATAGTTATATTGTTCTTGACTCGCCACAGTTTTAGTAAAATGAATTCTTTTTAGAAAACATTAATGCGAGAATGGTATAAATGGAAGTTATTCCAGAACCACACATGATTACTGAAAATTTTGTAGAACCTAATGATTCAATTGGTTTCGACAATCTATTAGCCACTCTGCGGATTTAGTGGATAACCTTAGGCACCCGAGTGGTACTTCGATCTTCTCAAAGACGATGACAGGAAGGTTTTTGATTACCCAAACTTGCCACTACTACTGTTCTAGGTTATGAAATCTGGCAGGAGGATGAGTATAAAGTTGTTCTAAATTAGCTTTAGAAGTGAACGTGTATATGACTCTTCCAGAGGGTTATTGTAGTCAGTGGGAGCAGCGGAAGTATAGTGGGCAAGTAGCTTATGTCTATTTATAGACTAAAGCAGATATAGAGGAGATAGATCATCTATTTTTTATGTGACAGTCATAGAGTTTGACTTCATCAGAATAAAAGATGGACCTGATAAGAAGGTAGTAGGGAGTGATGTACTGGTATTTGGATGACATGCACTTAATAGGAAGAGATCTTTTTATAATAAGATCGGTTATACTGTGGTTGTCACAAGGTGTTTCTCCACAAAGGATCTGGATAAAATATCAGGGATTCTGGTTATTAGATCTATGGTTTTAGATCTAGATTTAGGAAGTGTCCCAATTCGGGTACTTGACACTATTCTAAAGTATTTTAGAATGGACGACTTCTGGCGTGGTGGTGTACCCGCAGGTGATGGATTCACCCTCTCTATAGAGATGTCTTCTAGACTGATGAGAAGAAGGATTTGCATGATTGGCATATCTCTTGTTTAGGCAATTGATTCAATCATGAGATATCAAGTACCACACCAGATATTGATTTTGCACTGGCTGCAATAAGCATATATATTAATCCAATCCTGGAGAAACATTGGGAAGCAGTTATGAACATAAGTGGATGTTCTTGGTATATGGTAATGGCGGCCTTCTTCTGGAGGCGGTTATCATTTCAGGCTTCTAAGGTGACCTGGATGACAGAGTGACTGTCTGAGTTATAGTTTTCTCTCTATTGAGGGGCAGTATGTTGGACAGATGGTCCAAGCGGATACTGAGGAAGGCATGGCTCAGGATACTGATTAAATTCAGTAGATGATACAGTCTAAGAAGTTTGTTAGATTTGGAGTTCATTTCTGAACTGGGTCCCATCAGATATCCAGACAAATTCTAAAACAGATATTGCTCATTTAGGGAGATGGTAATCCTCTGCGAAGTTGAGATATAGAGAGATAAAGAAAGAAACATTAGAGCAGATCCACTCACTGAGGATATTTCTCGAACGCAATAGTTTCACAAACGGGCTTTGCAAAACTGATTAGTAGAGAAGTTGGGTGTTCAGTATCACACGGGCTGTGAGTATGTAACTATGATGATTAAGGGAGGACCTATACGGGTAGAACTGTCTTACTCAAAATGATAGTATGCTATTTGTTTTGCCTTTATCATCATATACATGCATTATGTGGTATTACAGATCACTATTACATTTTGATAGAGCCCATAGGATTTTTGCTAGACTACCAGCATTGTGATGGCAGTCATATACATAGCAGCTGGATGGTCTATAAGCACATCCTTAAATGTCCCTAGTCGAGAGAGTATCGAGACTGGGCATCGATACTCCGGAGTAGATTAGTGTTTACATATCGAGACACCAACGAAGGGCGGTGGCCGATCTCACAAGCCATTGGTGTTAGTTAGTCATCTAAGATATTATACAGATGCCCATTGGGTTATGAGTACACTGGACGGACTCGCCAGGAACATGCTAGATGGTATTATACCTATTGTCAGATAGCAGTTCCCAGGTGACATAAGTACAGATTAGTCTATCGACCTGAGATCGTCATTTGTCTCGTGTGAGTTCCCACTGTTATTTGATTACTGCCCTATCACGGCTCAAAAGAGTCGTGCAAACAGGTTTTAGTTGGGTACAGTCCCAAGCTACATGGAGGCAGTGAGCGGATCGTCGGGGATTTGTCTCTCCCGGTATTGGGGGTTGATGTCGCATTGTGCACAGGTGGCCATCACCAGAAATCCTTGTCCAAGGTAGTCAAGAATTCCTAATTTGGATCAGTAGTTTCTCAGTGGGTGATGGGCTTCATACCGACACGAAATATCGTGTCATTAGGGATCTGACTTTATCCATCCCCCTAGACCCGATATGTGTTATTCTTAGATGAATAGACCGGACTGTATGAAGATTTTCACGGACAGGATCAGTAGGAGTTTGGATGAGTTTGCTCGTCGGCCTTCCTTTCACTCAATATCTGGGTAGCCGTTATGTACAGCTAGTGTCGCTGATGTGCTTGTGGTTAAACCTACTGCCAACATATTGACGAGTCTTTAGAGTCCCATACAGAGGGTTTCCCTGGTTCAGGCGAAACGATATAGCAGCCATATTGGATACGTGCAGGGTTCCGATCGATTGATTGTACTATGTATCCGGACTTTCGATCGGACAGTTGATAATACTAGCCGGCTCGGGATTGAGACGAATTATTAAATCAGGTATTGATTTAATAATTTACGTATATGTATTTTGATATGTATATTCTAGTATTATGTTCTTTGTATTATTCTATCTCTTCGGGTATTCGAATTTTGGTACGAATACAGGTATGTATATACAGTAGAGTCTAATACGTATTTTTTACAGATAACATTCTAGAAGGTGGACACCTCATTTAGATTTTATCCATTTATTTTAAATGGGATATGAGGTGGAAAAATGAGAGAGGGGAGTATGGTGAGAACCATGCTTCTATAGTTGCACAAATGAATTGTTTATTCATTTGTGCAAACTATTCAACCATGGTGGGAATTTTTAAAAGGAAAAATGAGTTTTTTAAAAGCATGCTTCATGATATTTTCTTTCTTGATGAAATCTTGATGAAAGAAAAAAGATGTTACATGGTTCATTTTTTGTGAGCATGGCCTTTCTTCTCACCATTAGCTTCACTCCCATCTCAAGTTTTCTTGAGCTTCCTCCACCTTCATCTTCAACCTTCTCTCTACCCTCTTATGTGTTGAGAATCAAGAGAGGATGTGAGGAAAAGATACACTTAGAACACTCCACTACATCCTAAGCATTCTAGACTATCCATATAGAATCCCTAGTTGCTTCACTTGATTTTTTATGTAGAGTTAGAGCCACGAGCTACTTCCCTCAGGTGGATCATATTTGATGGAGAAAGACCGGCAGTCAAGCTCAATCCAAAAGACCTCAAGGAGCTAAGGGAAATGGTGGAAGACCGAAGGACATGGTCCGTTCCGTATAACACTCTATCACTGTAGTTAAACTCCTTCAGATTATTAGTTTCATGTTTGGATCCGATTCTAAGTAGGTGTTTCTAGCGCCAAGTTCTTTAAACGCCAAAAATATTTGTTCCGCAATCGGCCATAGTGGATGGCCAGGGCGCTAGGAACCCCAACATCACTCTCTATCTCCATATATATATATATATATATATATATATATATATATATATATATAACTAACATATTATTATAATAACCGATCACCTTTCTCTCTCTCTCCTCTTCTTTCTTTCTTCTTCTGCACCCGCCGCAAGAAAACCCAAACCCTAGTCCATGCCCGTGCCATCGCCGCCCCTCACCGTCATCGCTCACCACCACCATCACCTCCTCGTTGACCTCACCCTCATCACCACCTCCACCTCCTATCCACCTTCTCCATCTCGAGAAAACCCTGCACCCCGACGACACCATGGATCAACTCAAGAAACCCCACACAAACTGACGGAGACAGCACCATCACCACCATCCCTTCCTCCTCACCTCCCTCTCATATCCCTTCCTCCTCACCTCCCTCTCTTCCCGGCGTCTATATCCTCAATCAAGTGAAAATCAATATTTTCTGACACCTCATCAAAAGCATGGATATTTATCAATTTAGGTTCTAGAGTGGAGGTGTAAAGTTCAAAAGGATTAGGTGTGGTTTCAGTCGAAAGGGACTCTTCACAATCAGGCAAATCATACACTACAAAATCACACAACTCGTTAAATGTTTTATTTTCAACTTGTGAATCATTTGGGACAATCGATGGAAAACCGGAGTTGTGGGCTTCAATTGGGTAAGGGTAGGTGATTAGTTGTAGGTTTTACGATCACCAAAAATATTTTACCGCAATCAAGAAACGGCGTCGCTTTGCAGCTAGCCGGTGAATACGGGTCGATCCACAGGGATGTGTAATTTTCCTAAATGTTTTTACGAGTTGATTCCGATGGTTGTTTGGTTTTGTTGATTGATTTTAAAAACTAAGTTGTACGATGGTTAAAGAACTTGTTATGGTTAGGTCTAAAGTAGGGTTGATAAGATTGATATTAACACTTCTTTCAATGCCTTTGATTAAAACTTTTTAGAAGTCATAACAATTATTAGTAAAGGGGATTAGGATGATTGGGAAGAAACGAAGTTTCTTCCTCTTGATCCTTGTCCGTCCTTTCCTACTAATTGCTATAACATTCATGGACGTCATGCATGTCCGGTCCTTTATACTACGGTTTCACCGTTACCTCGTGGGTAGGGTGCCGTAGGGAGCGGATCATACATGCGTGCATGAAGTTCTACTTCTGAAAATTTATTGGAATTGAAGGAGATGAGAGATACTCATCTCTCAATCCCTCCCTTGTTCCTAACCCTAACAAGCGAGGAAATTACTCGCTCATTAGGGGATCTTCTAAAAATAGCATTTTTATTATGATTAATGTGTTTTGTTTTTTATCTAAAGAATTAATTATCTACTGCAGATTAAAGGAAGACTACACTAGATTAAACTAGGGCAATGAAAAGATTTATCTAAGGCAAGAAAATAATTTTAAACTAAGGCAGAAAAATTAAAAGAAACTTACAATAAATGATGCTCTTAATCTTCCAAAGAATTCTGAATTTTCTTTATTGAAAAGAGGCATTCGATTTCAATATTTTGATTACACTTTTATAAGGAAACAGGGAAATTTAGTGTTACGGGATTCACACATGTGCGATTACAGATATGCCCACGAAAAATCCCAACATTCGCACCGACGCACCGACACCCAAAGTTTGCACCGACACGGGCATTAAATGGCCGCGGAACCGCGGCATTGGTTGGCTTGGGCCGCGGTTCCGCGGCCCATTGGTGAGTTCAGATCACCAAACTTCCTGGGCTGCATACTGGTTATTTGGGCTTCTTTATTCTTCACTACTTTTCTCTGTTTGGCTTTTTATTCTTCTCCAGATCTTTCAGTGAAAAACTTGTAGCGATCTTTTAACCGTTTTCCTTGACATTTTGGACCTTGCACTGTTCTTCGTCTAGGCTTGATTAGGATCCTTCTATTTGTTGGTCACAAGTCCCTTTTTCTGTCGTCTTGTGTCTTTTTCACTGTATTTGCTCCAAGAACCTGTATCCTGTAATATGCAGCAGTCATGCGTCAAAAGCACCTGTTTAGTTATAAAACGAATAAGAATTGGGGAATATGAATTGCAATATTATGATATGAACAAATACCCCCAAACTTATCTTTTGCTCGTCCTCGAGCAAACTTATTATTTTATTCTCGATAAAACCTAACCGCACTTTTGCAGGGAAACGCGATTGCACTGAGCTCATGCAACAAGCCGTTAAACCTCTAGGTGTCCCTAGTAGGAGGAGTGTTGTCTCCTGAGGGTTTTCAGCGGATTACACCCACAAAATCCTATCAATTTGGCTTTTTCGACATTAATTTTCCAATTAGGTTTTCTAACATGGAATTCTATTATCGTCGACTCGTAAATTATCCGTCCATATTCTTCACACTTCATCATCATTTAACTTAAGATTATATACGTTCTATAGAATCACTCAGCTTTCGGCATTTCTTAGGTTTTCCTTTTAGGGTTCCATCTCCACTTAGGAATTTTCTATCAACTCCACTAAAGATATAAGTTTTATTCTTCATTCATTTCTCTTATCTAAACTCTAATCACATATCCCCACGTGTGTGTATAGATCACCCCTACACTTGGAAATTCAAATCAAGCAATCATACCCTTGTCCGTTGTCCCAAGTACTTATTAATTGGTGAATTTCGCTTACACATTCTTCATGCGACCGTTAATACTTCTTGAGGTACCAACGACCGATTAAAAAATGCGTTAGCGTTTTAAAGCGTACGTCCTTGTTTTGCAACACCCAAGGCTTTAGCAGTGACTCCCAAACCAGTTGGTCTAAGGCACTAGGTGATGAAGCACCCTCGTTATATATTTTTCTATTTTTAGCCTTAAGTAATCACAAAACCAGTGTTCATTTTTTTTATTCACTTTTGTATTTTTCATTTTCTTCGTACTAAGGACTTTTAGACAAGAGCATTTCAAGGTCTCCTCTACTATTCCAAGCTTTAAGGTGTGTGATTGTACAATTTTGTAGGGTATACATTTTTAGAATCCATACTTAAGCCAGGAATTATTTTTCAACTTATACTCTAATAAGAATATCAATATTTTTCCTTTATTTCAACTTAGCCCAAAAAGTGAACTCAAAATTTGCCTATTTCTAAATAAACTACAAAGACATATACTTTCTACCGTTAATCTTTAAAGAAGGTTATTTTTAGGGTTTTTAATTTACCAAGTCTAAGATCTAGTTGTTCGTACCTAGTTAACCTATTTGTCAAACTCAAGTTAAATATGGCCAAAATTGAATACAATAATTTTTATAAATTTTTCAATTTTTATGGGTTTTCAAATAAATATGCAAATGCAAAAATATGTACAAATGAATGCGAAGGAAAAAGACGTACCGAGCATACCCCCAAACTTGAACTTGACAGTGTCCTCACTGTCATGCTGCACCAATAGGGTGAAAATGTCGGCACTCCCCTGTTTATTTAATTTTTAAATTTTTTTTATTGTTAAAAGAAAAACAAAAATATATATACTGAAAGGCCCCCCCAAACTTCAGTGAAACAATGTTAGACATTACTGCCAGACTTTGCATAGACCAAACATCAACACCAACCAGTCGAAAAATTTATCAGTAAAGATTGTCGGTTGGTAGAAGAACATGTTGTACCGATCCAAAAAGAATCGGGGGAGATAGAAGTGGTGGTATGGAAGGTGTGGAAGTGAATAGATAGGAGGTGGGGATGAATCAAGACGAGAATGGGAATGATCAACAATTAGTGGAATGTTGGTATTCTCGTAGCTTATTAAAAGAAATAGGGGTGGTTCAACTTCTAAATGAGGAGGTTGACTAACCACACTATCCCCACGATATTTCTGTGGATCCTTTATCGACTTGGCATCATCCATCATTTGCATATGATATTCGATTATGAGGGTACTAATCTCCTCGATGTCCGCCATAATCCAATCGAAAACTTGCCGCCTATCTTGTAAGACCTTTAAAATAGCGTTCTCTTACTCGAAGGCTAGAGAGGATGATATTATAATGGGAAATGTCTCATTCTCACCTATGTAAGCATATTTAAGGTGAGACGGCAAGGGCATGAGCTCGAGTTTCTGAGGCGAAAGAATCATAGGTAAAATTGGGGGATCTACCTCGAACTCGAAGGACTCTAGCACAGGTTCGAAATCATTGCTAACAACCGATTCGGATGGTTCAACCAACTCATCCAAAAATTCAAAAGACTCATATTCGGGCTGTGAGTCTTCATCATCCGAAAAAGTGAAACGTTCATAATCAATATCGGTTGTGTCGACTGTGGTAGGCTTAAGGAGGGACGCACTAGTGGCGTCAAAACTGTTCTTATCAAACAAGAAACTTTCAAACTCGCAGTCCTCCTACGTGAATTCGTGAATAGAGCAAACTTCTCGTGTACTAGTATTAGGCACAGGGGGCAGACTTCCTGACTGGTAAATATTGAACTCGCTAGACGTCTTCCCGAAGGATAGAGTCATGGAGCCATTGCGACAATTTATTACGGCATTGGAAGTGGCCAAAAATGGTCGA
The DNA here is from genome assembly GCA_030015575.1 of Agapanthus africanus. Taxonomy (NCBI): domain Eukaryota; kingdom Viridiplantae; phylum Streptophyta; class Magnoliopsida; order Asparagales; family Amaryllidaceae; genus Agapanthus; species Agapanthus africanus. Next base: position 24,173,765 of record JASDDO010000019.1, read on the forward strand.
TCGAGGATCACCGAAATTTGGTTTCTTGGGTTAGCAACAGGTTGTGTGTCCATGACAATAAAATCAACAGGGAATATGAAGTCCCCAACTATGATCAACACATCCTCCAGCTCACCCCTAGGATGGGTGATTGATCGATCAGCCATTTGGAGAGTACAACGAGTGGGCTTAAGCTCTCCAATGCCTAATTGCTCGTATACAGAATAAGATAGCAAATTGACACTAGCACCAAGATCTAGTAGTGCTTTATTGATGTTCTTGTCCCCAATTGTTATTGAAATAGTAGGACAACCGGGGTCCTTTTGCTTTTGGGGTAAAGAATTGACAAGAGCATCACTAATAGCACTAGCCACAAAAATTTTCTTTGGTACTTGTGAATTCCTCTTTTTAGTGCACAAGTCCTTTAAGATTTTTGCATATGAAGGAACTTGTTGGATCGCATCCAAAAGAGGGATATTTATGCTTACCTGTTTGAACAACTCGACAATCTTCTCCATTTGTGGAGTTGGTTTATTGGATCTCAACCGGTTTGGAAAAGAAGCATTTTGAAATGTTGTTGAGTCCAATTTTTGCGGATCAAATTGTTGAGTTGAAACGGAACCCCGTATAGATGTGTTCATGTTGTGAGAAGTGGGTCCGTTCGAGCTAGAAGGAGTAAAGCCTTGTGAATGATGGAGAACAGGCTCTAACGAAGAAGAAGAAAGTGAAGAAGAACCACCGGCAGGGGTGTCATTGTGAATGCCCACATTGTTTTGCAACATTTTCCTCGATCTCAACGTGGTCACAGCGTTTACGTTATGAGTTTGCTGTTGATGTGCATCATGTGCATGACCGGGATTGGGCAGTGGTTGAGATGGGAGATTTCCTTTCTCTCGCTCGCTTAATGCTGCATTGAGTTGTACAATTTGTGCCTCAATAGATTTGATACTTTGATCGTGTGAGGCACTGTTTTGCACCAAAGATTGAATAGAAGTCTCTAGTCTTGCAGTAGACTGTGTAGATTGCTTTAGGAACGCATATAGACTTCTTTCGAGCGAGCTAACCTTGTCATTGTTAGGTTGAACAAAATTGTTTGGCGCGTAAGAATTGTTAGGCACAAAATTGTTCACTTGATTAGGGTAAGGTTGCTGTTGGAAAGGTTGCTGTTGAAATTGAGTTTGTGGGAGTGCTTGTTGTTGTTGTGGAGAAGGCCCTTGATAATTGTTATTTCCTTGGAATTGTTGATTTTGGTTCCAAGCGAAATTTGGATGACTCCTCCACCCCGGATTGTATGTCGAAGAGTATGGATCGTTTCTTTGTCGTTGCTGAAATGCAGCATTGACTTGATCATGTCCTTGAGTAGATGCATTATAAGGACACTCTTCGGTTAAGTGCGATGGGGCCGAACAACAAGCACACACAGTGTGTGGAGGCATAACAGGGGCAGAAGAAGGCGATGAGATTTTGGTCTCAATCGCTTCTATCTTTTTCGGAAGAGCGGCCATCTCGGCCTTCATAGCAATCGACATCTCTACTTGATGTATGCCTGCCCTAGATTGACCACTAGAAGAAGATGATGTCGTCTTGGAGCTCTCCCACTGAATTATTTGCTCAATAAGATCCTCAAGAAACTGCCACGCTTCGTCACTAGACTTGGAGAGAAAATGACCTTGACATATGGTTTCTAGCAACTGCTTCGTTGCCGAGTTCAATCCCTCGTATAATGTTTGGCAAAGTTGCCAACTTTCGATCCCATGATGAGGGCATTGAACGAGTAGGTCTTTAAATCTCTTAAAGCACTTCCAAAATGGTTCGGAAGGAAACTGTGAAAATTGTATAATCTCATTGCGGATTCTAGCAGTTTTGTGATGAGGATAGAACTTCTTAAGAAAAGCCTTCACAAACTCGTCCCAATTTCTAATGGAATGTGATGTTGTGCTGTATAGCCACTTTTCGGCTAGGTCACATAAGGTGAAAGGAATGACCTTTAGCCTTATAGCGTCATCACTTAATTGGGTCGTTTTCATCATAGCGCACACATTTTGGAATTTATTGATAAAGATATACGCATCTTCGGATTCCAAACCATGAAATTTTGGCAGCATATTGATGAAATGTGGTTTTATTTCAAAATTGTCCCCATTTGCCGGTGGGGGTGAAAGACAGGTGGGTAAAGAAGTGCGGACAGGATAGAAAAGATCCTGGAGTGCAACTAGTGCGGGCGCTTCAACAGGCGGTTGATTCGGGTTATTCGCACCTAACGGAGGTGGAATCATTCCCGTCGGTAAGGTATCGTTGGGGTTGAATCCCGACATGCCTTCAGAGTAAGAATTTGAAGGTGGAGGTAAGGAAGTGGACGGAATTTCGACTTCGTTGTCGAAGGGTTCGTCGGTCGGTACCAACGAAACACGGACTAATCGGGCGCTAGTGTCCCTAGTCCAAAGTGACATACACTAAAGGGGTAGTGTAGTCAGGAAAAAAAAAGACAGAATGTGGAAGTAAGATAACGTCAATGAAGGGAAGTGGTGTAAGTGAGTTGCAAGTTTTCTTTTAGCGACAAGTTGCAAGTTTTGAAAAGATTTTTCTTTTTTTTTTATTTATGTGAGAATGTTTGCAAAGAGATTTTTTTTTTGAAAAGAGACTTGTGACACAAATGTATCAAGCACACATGCACAATCAGGCCTAGATCTAGGGTCACCTAGGTCTGCTAGACATCTCCTAACCAGGGCTAGAAATAGGACCTCAAACCGCCTCTTCACCGCCAATTGCGGCCAGGTAAGTGCCAGGTAAGTGGAAAGGAACCACAATAGTGGGCCTAATTAATAACCACTAGCCTTTGACACACTTGTCTAGACACCGTAAAGTCAGTTAGGATAAACGGTCGATGCCTATACTAGTCTTTTTTCCTATTGAGCTCGACGTCCTTGGGGCTGAGTCTAATATTTTTTAATTAATAGTGGTCAATGCAAATGCTTTAAAGTGCTTTCTGGGGTCCTGGGAAGGGTGATGAAATCCCCACCCAATCTGAGTTTGGTCAATAGCCCCTTAAAGTCCGATTAAATTATGCAAAATATTAAATTCACTTGCAATCAATTTTTTTAGCGCGGCGCAAAGAAACCTGCAGAAAATCTGTTATTTAGAAGGGGGAAGAAGAATTTTTAGCGCAAAGAATTCCTGCAGAAAATTTTCACAAAAGATATATGGAGGTTGACAGAGGAGAGAGGAAGAAAAACAAACCATGCAATTTTTACGCAGCGAAGCCAACAAAAAGCCGCGGAACCGCGGTTTTTATGGGGTATTTGCGGCGGAACCGCGGTCTCGTGGGGGGTTCAGGTCTCCAAAAAATTTGTATGGCTCTGTTGTGTCAATCCACCTCTGTTCCGATGTGCACTTTTCTGGTTTGCCTTCTGTAAAATTCCATATCCGCGATTCTTCACTGTTTCTGCAAGATTCAAACAATAAACCCTTCAAACAGATAAAAATTGATAAAAAATTTTTTTGTATTTTTTTCTATTTTCAGATTTTCATGATTTTTAAGATTTATATCAACCCGAAATTACACAAAAGAAATTTTACGCCATCCCCGGCAACGGCGCCATTTGATTAGTTGTAGGTTTTACGATCACCAAAAATATTTTACCACAATCAAGAAACGGCGTCGCTTTGCAGCTAGCCGGTGAATACGGGTCGGTCCACAGGGATGTGTAATTTTCCTAAATGTTTTTACGAGTTGATTCCGATGGTTGTTTGGTTTTGTTGATTGATTTTAAAGACTAAGTTGTACGATGGTTAAAGAACTTGTTAGGGTTAGGTCTAAAGTAGGGTTGATAAGATTGATATTAACACCTCTTTCAATGCCTTCGATTAAAACATTTTAGAAGTCATAACAATTATTAGTAAAGGGGATTAGGATGATTGGGAAGAAACGAAGTTTCTTCCTCTTGATCCTTGTCCGTCCTTTCCTACTAATTGCTATAACCTTCATGGACGTCATGCATGTCCGGTCCTTTATACTACGGTTTCACCGTTACCTCGTGGGTAGGGTGCCGTAGGGAGCGGATCATGCATGCGTGCATGAAGTTCTACTTATGAAAATTTATTGGCATTGAAAGAGATGAGAGATACTCATCTCTCAATCCCTCCCTTGTTCCTAACCCTAACAAACGAGGAAATTACTCGCTCGTTAGGGGATCTTCTAAAAATAGCATTTTTATTATGATTAATGTGTTTTTTTTTATCTAAAGAATTAATTATCTACTGCAGATTAAAGGAAGACTACACTAGATTAAACTAGGGCAATGAAAGGATTTATCTAAGGCAAGAAAATAATTTTAAACTAAGGCAAAAAAATTAAAAGAAACTTACAATAAATGATGCTCTTAATCTTCCAAAGAATTCTGAATTTTCTTTATTGAAAAGAGGCATCTGGTTACAATATTTTGATTACACTTTTATAAGGAAACAGGGAAATTTAGGGTTACGGGATTCGCACATGTGCGATTACATATATGCCCACGAAAAATCCAAACATTCGCACCGACGCACCGACACCCAAAGTTTGCACTGACACGGGCATTAAATAGCCGCGGAACCGCGGCATTGGTTGGCTTGGGCCGCGGTTCCGCGGCCCATTGGTGAGTTCAGATCACCAAACTTCCTGGGCTGCATACTGGTTATTTGGGCTTCTTTATTCTTCACTACTTTTCTCTGTTTGGCTTTTTATTCTTCTCCAGATCTTTCAGTGAAAAACTTGTAGCGATCTTTTAACCGTTTTCCTTGACATTTTGGACCTTGCACTGTTCTTCGTCTAGGCTTGATTAGGATCCTTCTATTTGTTGGTCACAAGTCTCTTTTTCTGTCGTCTTGTGTCTTTTTCACTGTATTTGCTCCAAGAACCTGTATCCTGTAATATGCAGCAGTCATGCATCAAAAGCACCTGTTTAGTTATAAAACGAATAAGAATTGGGGAATATGAATTTCAATATTATGATATGAACAGTAGGTTAGATTTAGAAAGGTGTAGAACTCACTCTCTCCTCTCAAATTCTCACTCTGTCCAACCGCCTCCTCATACAGTGGAATTTTTGGAGCTAGTTGGAAACTAGCTACCGGTTCACTAGGTTGCATAAGGGCGGCCATGAACGCATCCACATTCCTCATCATTTTGTTTGTTGCTAAAATATAAGCTTCCAACGACTGTTCCAAACTAGACATGGATTGTGAAGGGGTTTCGATAAAAGATTCAAAATTGTTTGGATAAGTGAAACTCCCAAATGGCTGTGTAGAAGCAATGTCTAGTGAAGGTGGAAAAGTCGGATAGGACTGGTAGGAATTGGATGGTTGGACAAGGGTAGGATCAACATTTGGATAAAAAGGTGAATGGATTGTTGATCCCTAAAACTGGATGTGTGGAGAGGAGTGAAAGATCGGCTACGAGATTATGCAATATACTCAGCAATAGACATCGGTTTAGGTGTTAAAACAGGACTCGAAAAGGTGGTATCAACGTACGAAGGTGGTGAAGGTTGACATGGTTGACAAAAAGTAGATTGCAATGTCGAACTGTTTCTCCTAGACGCTTCTATTTGATCTTTCAAAGAAATTTTAGGCATGGAGGGATCGTCCTTAAATCGACCGAAACAATTCACGTACAAAGCAAAGTTAGGTTCGGGATACCAAAGTTCGGCAAGAGATTTATGAGGTGGGGTACCCATGATGTAAGAAGGTGAAGAGAAAGAAGGTTGGGGTGCACGGATTTCTTAGCAACAAAAGTTGCAAGTCTTTTTATAAAAATTTTCCTTTTTTTATAATTTGTAACTTTTTGCAAGAAAAGATTTTCGATAAAGGGCTTTGACACAAATGCAATCAACCACAAATGCACAATCAGGCCTAGATCTAGGATCACCTAGGTCTACTAGACAGCTCTTAACTGTTCCAAAAGGCTAGAAATAGGACCTCAAACTGCCTCTTCACTGCCAATTGCGGCCAGGTAAGTGCCAGGTGAGTTGGAGGCCCTCCACTACAAGTAGTGGCCCTAATTAAGTAACCACTCGCCTTAGACACACTTGCCTAGACACCGTAAAGTCAGGTTAGGATCAACGGCCAATACCTACAACTAGTCCTCTTTCCGATTGAGCACGACGTCCTTAGGGCTGAGTCTAGTCTTTTTTAATTAACTATTGGCCGATGCAAAATGCTTTATGTGATTTCTGGGGTCCTGAGAAGGGTGATGAAATCTCCACCCAATCTGGATTGGTTCCAAGTCCCTTAAAGTCCGATTAAAAATATTCAAAACATTAACAACCACTTGCAATCAAAATTTTTATTTGTTAAGCGCGACGCAAAGAATCCTGCACAAGATTTGTTACTGGAAGGGGGAGATTTTTTTAGCGCAAAGAATCCTGCAGGAGATTTTTCAAAAGATATATTTTAGGTTACAGAGGAGAAAGAAAGGGAACAAATAGAGGGGATCCCACGTGCTGATGTCACTATGCGACCGCGGTTCCGCCGCCAGATGCGCGTTCCGGCCGCATTTCCGCGGTGAAGGAGAAGGCTCGAGTCCCGAGAAAAATTTTGCATTATTATATTCCCCATTCTTATGCATTTTACAAATAAAAAGGTGCTTTTGACCCATGTCTGCTACATAGTTACAGGTTACAGATTCTCGAAGCAAAAACAGTGAAAAAGATAAAAGACGATACAAAAGTGAGACTTCCACCAACAAACAGAGAATCTTGATAAAGCCTACACGAAGATCAGTTCACAAAATACAGGGCAGCGTAAGGTTCAAGACTTTGACACGAAGCAAACGGTGAAAGTCCACTACAATTATTCACTGGGAGATCTGGAAGAAACCTAGAAGCTATTCTGCAGAACCAACCAGAGAACTAGGAAGAAAATCAAGACCAAAGCCAGCACAAGAATTTTCAACACACAACCCTCCAGTTTGGCCGCGGAACCGCGGCCAAACCAGGCCTATGGCCGTGGTTCCGCGGCCGGGTAGTGCGCGTAGGGGCAAAATTTTTTACCATATTCTGAGGCGGCGCTGACTAGTCTTCCTAGGGGTATTTTTGTAAAAGCATACATACGGAGATTATAAACCTAGGGTTTTCTATGTCCTATAAATAGAGACCCAAATTCTTGTATTAGGTTATGCCTCTTTTCATCAATAAAAATTCAGAATTCTTTTGAAGTTTGGAGAGCATCAATTTGTAAGTAGGTTTTATTTTCTGCCTTAGTTCTTAGTTTTAATTTCTGCCCTAGGATAAATTTTATTCTCTGCCTTAGTTTAATCTAGAATAGAATTTTTATCTGCAGTACTTAATTAATCTCTTAACCCTAAAAACAAAGTAAAAATTATGTTTTTCGTAGATCCCTCAATGAGCGACTAGTTTCCTCGCTTGTTAGGGTTAGGAATAGGGAAGGGTTTGAGAGATGAAGATCTCTCACCCCTTTCTTTGCCCAATCACTTATGAATAATTAGGAATCCATGCATACTTTCATATTCCGCTCCCTACGGCACCCTACCCACGAGGTAACGGTGATATCGTAGTATAAAAGACCGAATATGATTGTTTTCCATGGAGGTTAGGGTAAGGATTAAGAAAGGACGGACAAGGATCTAAAGGAAGAAACATAGTTTCTTCCCGATCATCCTAATCCCCTTTATTAATAATTACCATAACTCCTAAAAGATATCTAATTTAGAGCATTGAAAGAGGTGGAGATTTTATTTTACCAAACTTTACCTGAACCTAATCCTAGCAAGTTTCCTTATCTTGGTATAACTCAATTTAGTTTTTATGATAAAAGATCCAACACCCTTTGGAATTAGCTCGTAAGAACATTTAGGAAATTAACACCATCCCTATGGATCGACCTGTACTCATCTCGGCTAGCTACCAAGCGACGCCGTTCTTGATTGCGGTAACATATTTTTGATCGTAAAACCCCTCTAAATCAAATGGCACCATTGCCGGGGATCGAACCCGGGTCACCCGCGTGACAGGGATTTTGCGAATTTCATAATTGCTCTAACGAGTTAATTCCGAACGGAGTGATCGGATTGATTAAATCTAAAAACTAAATTAATCTAGATCTAAATCTTGCTAGGGTTAGGTTTAGGTTAAGTTTGGAAAGTCAGTAAATCTCACCGCTTTCTATACCCATATTAAGATCTATTAGGAGTTATGGTAATTATTAATAAAGTGGATTAGAACCATTCGGGAAGATGTTTCTTCCTCTAGGTTCTTGTCCTTCCTTTATCAATCCTTACCCTAACCTCCATGGAAAACACGCTCAACCGGGCCTTTATACTACGGTATCACCGCTACCTCGTGGGATAGGGTGCCGTAGGAAGCAGTGTGTGCATGTATGCATGGAGTCGTATTAATTATATGTGATGGGCAAGAAAGGGTGAGAGATCTTCATCTCTCAAACCTTCCCCAAATCTAACCCTAACAAGCGAGGAGACTACTCGCTCATTAGGGAATTGAAGAACAGATCTAAACTATTTATCTAGGGCAAGGAATTAAATCTAAACTAGAGCAAGAATAGAAATTACCTAGGGCAGATAATAAATTTAACCTAGGGCAGAAAATAAATTAAGAACTTATAAATTGATGCTCTCCAAAAAGAATTCTGAATTTTATTAATGAAGGGATGCATAACCTAATACAAGAATTTGGGTCTCTATTTATAGGACATAGAAAACCCTAGGTTTACAATCGCCGCATGTATGATTTTACAAAAATACCCCTAGGAAGACTAGTCAGCGCCGCCTCAGAATATGGTAAAAAGTTTTGCCCCTACGCGCACTACCCGGCTGAGGAACCGCGGCCATAGGCCAGGTTTGGCCACGGTTCCGCGGCCAAACTGGGGGCTTGTGTGTTGAAAATTCTTGTGCTGGCTTTGGTCTTGATTTTTTCCTAGTTCTCTGGTTAGTTCTGCAGAATAGCTTCTAGGTTTCTTCCAGATCTCCCAGTGAATAATTGTAGTGGACTTTCACCATTTGCTTCGTGTCAAAGTCTTGAACCTTGAGCTGCACTGTATTTTGTGAACTGATCTTTGTGTAGGATTTATCAAGATTCTCTGTTTGTTGGTCGAAGTCTCACTTTTGTATCGTCTTTTATCTTTTTCACTGTTTTTGCTCCGAGAACCTGTAACCTGTAACTATGTAGCAGACATGGGTCAAAAGCACATGTTTATTTGTAAAATGCATAAGAATGGGGAATATAATAATGCAATATTATGATATGAACAACGGGCAATCCCCACCAGCACGTCGCCCAGTTCAGGGTTCTGTGCGGCAACACCGGGAGCGATGATAAGCTTTTGCTCCGCCATCCGTCAAAACTTTCGCAGAAATGGAGTTATTATTCACCCAGCGATTTGCGAGCGCCAGCGAACGCACCCCAATAATGGCGTTGATCAATGCAAGGGTGAAGCCGGGCGAAACTTGGGTCCAATACGCAATCCAATGGCGGAACATGTGGTCGAAGTGCGAACAGCACATCGAAGAAGCACCAGCGGTGGGCATGTTCATAGGCACCCTAGACCCTCATGCAACTATTTCACAGTTCATGATGTTCTTTAAACCGACCACGTTCTAGGCTTTAATCGATAAGCTAGCCCAGATGGATCAAATGGGTCACAGACCGTCTCCCCCAAAGACGGAACCGTGGAACGACAAGGGTAAAGGGAAGGTGACCTTCGTTGAGAACACCCAACAACATCCCAGTGCTTCAATACTAGCGGATCAATTGGAAGAGAGACGGCGCTATTACAATGAGAAAATGAAGCGCCCTTACTCATTCCCGCAGGATAAAACGAAGAGGCTGTTCGAGTTGGCGGTGTGCAACAGGCTTATCAATTTGCCAAATCTAAGGCGACCACCGCAACCCAGCGAAGTGAATAATCCCAATTATTGCCCTTACCACCAAACGGTAAGCCATCCGATCAAAAATTGCTTCGTCTTTAAGGGATGGATCGAGGATCAGTGTCAACAGGGCAAGTTTGCATTGTCCGAAAAGTGGAAAGTGAGCCCACCACAACTGCACACTCCTAAGGGGATTGACACACCGGGGGCAACATGCTCTTTTGTTGAAGAAGCTCCATGGGAGGTCGTGCTTTCAGCCAAAACCAAAAGGATGCTGAATGATCTCCGGAAATGCCCGGCGATCAGGTGGAAGAACCCGCTGGAACCCCAGATCATCGAAGGGATGCTGAATCCGCGCCCAACCCCAAAGATTGGTGGTGATAGCCAAAGTACTCACACCCAGTCGCCGAAATCTTCGAAAAAGAAGAAGAAATCCAAGAAGTCCGTGAAGCCTGGCGACAAGCGCACGGACCTACAGAAACAGATTGACGCGCTGGAAGAGTAAAACCAGAAGGCGCGAACCCCAATCACGCTTCAAGAGTTCCTCGGCCACATCCTTGAGGACGAAGATGAGGGAGAAGACTCGTCGGATGGATCTGAGGATTACGTAGAAAGTTGCCATGTGATCTCCCATTCGTCGCTAGACAATGAAAAGGCTCCTTGCACAGAGAGACCGGGGGCAGGTCCCGAGCCGGGACTTCTATGGCCGTCAGAAGAATTGATCGACGTCTTCCTGAATGAGATTCATCTGAAAAGTAAAGCTAATTGGGAGCGTGAGATGACCATATTTGAAAGAGCCAAACGCCGACGACTAGACGAAGGAGTCGAGACACTCCCGCCGAATCAAGGAACATCCGTCGCAGATAAAAACAAGTTCAAGACGAGGAAAAGGTTTGCTAAAGCCATATTAATGGGAATGAAGCTACCACCCTCTGAAGGAAACACTCCTGGTGAAATAGAAACACATCCTAGCTACTGCTTATATCATCGAAAGATTTCGCACCCTACCGAAGAGTGCGACGCTTTTAAAAGATGATGGCAGGGATATGTTGCACACCGGCAACATTTTAAGCGGATGAAACGCAAAACTCGTCGGGAGCAGAGAAGTACGACCGAGGAGCATAAAATAACTACCGGTAACTGTCGCACGGTCAACGCCGGAGGATCGCAGGTTCTCACCTTTGGGAGTGACTCTGACGAGGAAATGGCTCTGGGCCCTCTCTTTAAAGAATCCACCTTAGGGAAGGAAGAAGAACCGAAGGCCTGTGAAAACATCCAGCTGCGCAATCGCATGCTTCCAGAGAAGAATCTCGGACCAACGAGTAGAAAAGATAAGGGAAAAGAAAAGGTCTCTGAGGATATCGTCCTGGACGACCAAGTCATGAAAGAGCTGACTGCCAAGGACCTGCCAAAGAAGAACAAGGTGGACTACAACGTTCTGGCACACTTGAGGAAGTTATCTTCGCAGCTCAGCATTCTCGACGCCCTTTTACTATCCAAAGAAGCGATAGATTCATTGATCAAGGCGCTACAAGAGCCAGGGAAATTTCAAGTTTTTCTCGCCGAAGAAAAGATGAAGAACGAGCTGGAAGAAGTACACACAGCCGATATCACCTTCGGCGACAAAGATCTCCTGCTTGGGACATGCGAGCACAACCGTCCCCTCTATGTCTCATGGTACTGCCATGATATAAAGATAGGCAAAATCTTGGTCGACAATGGGTCTTCCGTTAATCTCCTCAACGTGCGAGTGTTGAAGGAAATCTGCATGAGCATCCAGCATCTCGCTCGTGATAAAATCACCATCTCCGGTTTCGACTCCCAGTAGTCACGGACTCTCGAATCTATGATACTAACGCTGCACTTCGGGCTGCTCGTCACAGACATTAAATTTCATGTCATTGACGCCAAGACATGCTATAACGCTTTGCTCGGCCGACCTTGGTTACACGAGTACAACATCATCCCTTGATCTACACAACATCGGTGTATGAAATACTTTAAGGATGGTCTCGAGTATACCGTAACATGAGAGTTGAACCTGTTCTCCGTAAACGAAGTCCGCAAGTACGAAAATGCAAAATACTTTTTTCCAGATTTTGAGGACACAGAGAGATGTCGCAAGCCGGAGAACAAAGCTATCACCACCATCCCTGTCTTCGGGAGTGATACTGAGGAAGAGGAGGAGATAATTTACCCAGGCTCTCCCCAGTACAACGAGCCAGGACCGTCCGCTCCCATGTTGATCTTTGGCAGTGACTCAGAAGATGAGGTCCATGCTATATTCTCCGCTCGGCCACCAATACAAGCACTCGCTGGTGATAATCAGAGTTTGCAAATTACCATGATTCCGCGGGAGCACTACAAAGATCTCGACGCACTTGAAACTTATAGGGTGCAAGAGCTACAAACATTTTACGTCCCTCCCAGGCGAGAAGGCGAACAGGCAATCCTATTCTACCGATCCACGGAAACAAGAGTGGAGAAAGAAGTTTGGCATAGCGCGGATTCTACACTTGACAGGCTCCAGCCCATTCGCCTGTCTAGATATTACACAGAAGGCTTGAAAAGACCATTGAAGAGCCAAAGGATACCCTTCAAACAGACCGCTCGAAAAGCTAAGTTCTATGACAGGATCTGGAACGTTCCTGGAACTCGGCGCAAGTTGCCCAACAGGAGAATGGAAGCGATCGGGCTTGGATATGTTCGGTCCAAGAAACGGGAGCTACTCCGTAACTGCTATGTCGTACATAACCTTAATGAAGAAGGAGATGCTCAACGGGAGAATGCTAACCCTGAACCAGAAAGAGCCCCCGACGTGAAAATGCCCAGTCCGTCGTTCGAAGAAAAAATGGACAAGCTTATAAGGGAAGCTGGTCAAAAAGTTCGAGACGGCCATAATCGTGAAATGGCCATCTACGAGAAAGCCAGGACACATCGCCTTCTTCAACAGGCTGCGAAGGATGAAAATGCTCCTCCCTGTCAACCCGTTGTGCAAAAGGCTCGACGTAGAGGAAGAAACAAGTCAAAGAGCGGAAAGGGCGTTCGGCAGCGACAAAGCACGACCAAGAAATCACGCGATCGGGAACCGAGCGGTCCGGATTCGTCCCTTATGAAGAAGATGAGTCGAGCATACTCTTTTCCTCAAGACAAGACAAAGAAGATACTTGATCTTGCCATAAGACATCAAATGATTACACTTCCGGAGTCTAAACACCCTGAGCAAGCCAACGAGGTCTTTCACCCAGACTATTGTTCTTATCACCGAGCAATAGGACACCCTCTCGAAGACTGCTTCACCTTCAAGAACTGGGTCAAAGATCAATATCAGTTCAGCAAGTTCGTTCTATCCGACAGTTGGAGGATAACTTCGCCATAGAAACATGAACCAAAAACCGCGCATACAGTAAGGGTAGAACTAGATCAACATCGGTCTTAGAAGCGAGCTCGTACCTGTCACGTGATAATATTGTCAAAAGAAGAACCTGAGAATATGGATGACCTCCCTCGGTGCTTCGAAAACGATGATGATGAGGTGATCTCAGAATTTCCACCGGCGCCAAAAGAGCTGGAAGATGGAATACACACTACTGCAGATAACCTCAAGAAAATTGATTTGGGGACTACAAGCGACCCGCGGCCAACATTCGTCAGTGAGATGCTATCAGAAGAAAGGGTGGCTGCACTAAAAGACGTGCTTCTGCAGCATAGGGATTGCTTCGCATGGAACTATTCCGAGATGCCAGGACTAGATCCAGAGATTGTTGTGCACAAATTGGCGATATCCCCGAGACGTTAAGCCAATCAAATAAGCACCAAAGAGAATGCAGCTCGAGCTTGAGATGAGCATCAACGCCGAGGTCAAGAAGCTAATCGACTCTGGCTTCATCCAAAAGGTTCAGTATTCTGACTGGATTGCCAACATCGTCCCGGTGATGAAGAAAAATGGGACAGTGCGCATATGCGTAGACTTCCGGGATCTCAATAAAGCCTGTCCGAAGGACGATTTCCCAATACCGGTCACTGAGATGATGATAGACAATACGTCCACTCATGAAGTCTTCTCCTTCATGGACGGCTCATCAGGATACAATCAGATAAGATGCATCCCGAGGACCAGAAACATACCGCTTTCCGGACCCCTTTGGGTATATTTTGCTACAAGGTGATGCCCTTCGGTCTAAAGAACATCGGTTCCACATATCAGAGGGACATGACGAAGACCTTCGATGACCTTATACATGAAATCGTCGAGTGCTATATCGACGACCTCGTGGTTAAAAGCAAATCATACGAGGAACATCTCGAACATCTGAAGATCGTATTTCAACGCCTTCGGCAATACAATTTGCGGATGAACCCTCTCAAATGCGCGTCCGGGGTATCCTCAGGTAAATTCCTAGGATTCATCGTCCGACACCGAGGTATCGAGATAGATCCGTCAAAGATCAAGGCGATTATGGAGATGCCCCCGCCAAGAACTCTCAAGCAATTGCGGTCTCTCCAAGGGAAGTTCGTGTATATCCGGCAATTTATAGCCAATCTCTCTGGAAAGTTTCGTCCTTATAGTCACCTGATGAAAAAGGGGACCCCGTTCGTCTGGGATCACAAATGCCAAGGCGTGCTGGACGAAATCAAGCAATACCTGCAGAATCCGCCGGTGCTGGCTGCTCCGGTCAGGGGAAAGGCTCTCATTTTGTATACAACCACCCTTGAAGGTTCCTTAGGCACATTATAGGTATAAGAGAACGAGCAAGGGAAAGAAAGAACTCTCTACTACTTGAGTTGAGTTCTCCTGGGGGCAGAAAGCAATTATTCTCCCATCGAAAAACACTGCCTGGCGTTGATCTTCGCGATAACGAACCTCAGGCACTATGCATTGGCGCATGAAGTCCGTCTCATATCGAAGGTGAACCCTATCAAATATTTGATGTCAAAGGCCATATTGACAGGTCGGCTCGCTAAATGGGCCTTGCTCCTGATGGGGTTCTCAATAACTTATCAACCTCTTAAAGCAGTGAAAGGCCAGGCCATCTCCGAATTCCTCGCTGAACATCCGATATCTGCCGATTCTCCGTTGAATTGCGAACTGCAAGACAAACATGCGTTTGACACGATCGACGGAAGTGGCACCCAATGGAAACTTTATTTTGATGGAGCGTCTTCCATAAAGAAACTCAAACAAAACACCCCCATAATCAAACCAGGGGTAGGCCTCATCTTCGTGACCCCATAAGGAGGGATAATGCGCTTTGCTTTTTCCTTAACAGAGCCGAGGACGAACAATGAAGCCGAATATGAAGCTTTGATAGCAGGCCTCGAGATCGCCATCGACATGGGAATTGAAAACCTCCTCATATATGGAGACTCCCAACTGGTCGTTAGTCAAGTAAACGGCGACTACCGGACGTGCAAGCCAGAGCTGGTGAAGTATGGTGAGAGAGTACAACAACTGCTGACTCAAATTCCCTCCTACATGCTGGAAAGCATACCGCGTGCAGAAAATAGAAAAGCGGATGCACTAGCTAAGCTCGCTAAAGAACTGGACGACGAGAACCTCGATGACGTGAGGATCATTGTGCAAAGCCGTCGGGTCTTCACAACGGCAGAAATATCTCCGGAATCACCCGAGGAAAAGGGAGTGACCGAGCAAATGGCTCTACGAGTAAAAGACCAAGAAAAGGCTGAAGATTGGAGAGAAGTCTTCATTGACTACTTCAAATCCCGTCGAACGCCTGAAGATGCGTCCTCAAAACATCAGCTCATGAAGCGAGCCTTATCTTTTTCCTTCTTCAATGATACTCTGTACAAGAGGTCATTTGATTCTCTGTGGTTGAGATGTCTGGGACCTGAAGAAGCAAAAAGAGTCGTTCAGGAAGTTCACGACGGGCTCTGCGGTTCTCACCAAGATGGCCCTAAGATGAAGTTGAAGATTAAACGGATATTCTACTATTGGCCCACGATGATCCAAGACTGCCTCGAGTATGCGAAGCAATGCCACTCGTGCCAGATCCGTGGGGACTTTATCCATCAGCATCCAAATCCACTACATCCAACGGTGGCTAGCTGGCCATTCGAAATGTGGGGGACTTACATAATCGGCCCCATCGAACCAGCATCGTCCAGAGGACATCGATTCATTTTGGCGACAACTGATTAGTTCTCCAAATGGGCTGAATCAGTACCGCTGAGGAAGGTGAAAACGGAGAACATCCTCCATTTCTTCAAGACACACGTCATTTATCAGTTTGGAACTCCGAGACGGATTATCTTCGATAACGGGCCAGCCTACAGAAGCCACAAGATCAGCCACTTCGCACAACAACATAACATAGACTGGAGATACTCTTCAATCTATAATCCCCGAGCTAACAGTCTAGCTGAAGCTTTCAACAAGATCTTGACGAAGATCGTGAAAAAGAAGGTGTCCCGAAACAAGAAAGACTGGCACGAGAGACTGCAAGAAGCTCTCTGGGCGTATCGAACTACGTTCAAGACGGCCACGAACACAATGTCGTACGCATTGGTATTCGGTACAGAGGTGGTATTCCCCCTCGAGATAGAGCTACCCTCTTTACGAGTGGCAGTTCATTATGAGCTGACGGACGAAGAGAATGCTCACCTTCGGCTTGAGGAGTTCGATGCCCTTGATGAAACCCGGCTCCTGGCGCAGCAAAATCTGGAATCTTATAAAGCAAAGATGACGCGCTCATATGAAAGATTGACCGGGCCGAGGACATTCCGCCAAGGCGAACTCGTGCTAGTGGTCAAAAGACCTATGATCCCCAATTGCGCCAAGCGGGGAAAATTCGAGCCGAACTATGAAGGCCCGTACATCATAGACAAGGTTTACCAGGGTGGAGCCTATCTACTCATGGACATGCATGGTGAAAGACCTTTCAGGCCAATAAACGGTCGCTTCCTGAAAAAGTACTACGCTTGACAAGTCATGGCCTAGGTCAATGATAGATGACGACGACTATGTCCGCTCGCTATCTTCCTAAGCCTAAACTCTGTAAGTAGTAACAGGCCTTCTTCAACAACGGACCGAAACGTCCTTAAACTAACGATGGACCGAAACGTCCTTAAACTAACAACGGACTACTATGTCCTAAAACTAGCTGTTGACCGAGATGTCGAGAAACTACGGCGGATTGCAGCATCCCAAAGCTGATACAAAAAAAAGAAGAATAAAAAAAAAGAAAAGAAAACGGTATGTCCATAAGCAAACTGGGCATGGATGAAAACCCGAAAGGGCTCCATGAGTAAAAATAGCAGGGCTACCGGCGAGTCTTGTGAAAACCTGAAAGGGCGCAACCTCGTTAGAAAAAAGAATAAAAAAAGAAAAAGAAAAGAAAACGGTATGTCCATAAGCAAAATGGGCATGGGTGAAAACCCGAAAGGTCTCCGTGAGTAAAAATAGCAAGGCTACTGGCGAGTGTTGGTGAAAACCTGAAAGGGCGCAATCTCGTTAAAAGACACTTGCGGGGTCCTCTCAACTTTGTGAGGAGAAACCATCTGCGACTCACAAGGGAACAACACACTTAGGAATCCCCACGATTCCTAAGGAGAAATTACACTTGCGAGATTCTCATGACTCGTAAGGAGAATTTTCTTATGAGACCCTCACGGCTCATAAGATTTGAAAGTTTTAAGCTACAGAGACCTGAACATGTTCTTAAGCAACCCCCACAACCTCCAATACTGTCCTACAAGCGGCTCAATACTGACCCACGGGCGCGAATAAACATTTCCCTAACCAAGTCCCATCCATGACTAGGGATATGTTCGTATGGTGAACAACCCTTGTAAGTCCTCTCGATTTATAAGGAGAAACCCTCTTGTAAGATCCTTACGACTTATAGGAGAACATACACTTAGGAGTCCTCATGACTCCTAAGGAGAAAACGCACCTACGAGATCCTCACGACTCGCAGGGAGAAATACCTTTGCGAGACCCTTACGGCTCATGAAGTCAAAATCCTTAGTCGACAGGATCCTAACCCTGTTCGCTAAGCCACCTTTGTTTGTGTCACGCCCCGCTTCCCAGTGTACGGCGAAGTGGACGCGACGAGGTCCGCTACGTATGTACTCAGAAGTACATACACTAAGCGTAGCTAAGCAATAAATACACAAGAGACAAGAGTATAAAAAGAACAGCAACTTTTATTTATTAACATTCTTTGTACAATACATGGAAAGGAAAATACAACTGAAATAAAAATGCCTAAACAGTGGCATAACAGTAAATGGAAAGTACTGAAAAGAAAAGTGTACAATGAAATTATACTGCAGGGTCTTCGGAAAATTGCTCCAAGTCTTCTTGTGTTGGCTCAACTTCCGCCGGGTCCAGGTCACCTGACGACATTCAAAGAAGAGAGAAACAGAATGTCGTCAGGGAACAGATCGCTCGGTAAGTCCCAAAGGTAAGAGGGAAGTAGAGAAGATAGAATAAGAAGGTACATTTTTAGAATATAAACTATTGTTATAATGTTATGTTATCGCTATTGCTTGTAGCTTGGTACAGAAGGATGCCAGTGTATACGAGGGGGGTCTCTATATGCTAGAGACCAAGGCAAACGAAAAGTACAAGGAACCGTTAAGCCACGGTACAACAGCAACGGAATACAGGTTAGGTGTCTTAATCTGACCACCTCGTGCCACCTTTAACACCTTTCGTACCAATCTACCCCTTAAACCCCGTAGTGTTTTAACAGTATTGTTGTATTGTAAAATTGTATAGATTGCATGATCGATTGACTGACTGACCGAAACCATGATATCAGGAAATGGTTATAACCGTAGAGTCATGTAAATGGAATACTGGAAAACATGTAAAAGGAATATATCCATGGTTCGGTTCAGTCAAGTTGTAATGATTGTTAACAGGATTCTGGGATTCATGTGTTCATATTGAGTTGGAATATTAAAAAATATAGATTGACTTGAATCATATTCAAGTCAGAAATAGTCAGACTCAAATCCGAGTCAGACTAAAAGAAAAGTAATTTGAAGTTCTATAATTGTTAGGGTCCTTATTGTAATTTATAGAACTTGAGGGGGTTTTATGTAAAAAGTACTTTTGTATAGTTTTCAAAATACACCTCAAGAATTTATTATTCTTCTTTATAGTTATAATGAGTGTGGATTTTATTTGTGTTATTCTAGTGAATATATCCTAATAAAAGTATTAATTTATAATGTTGATTTATTTGAAATTCATGGTATTTTAATGTAACTTTTAATCTTGTAATTTTAGAAAAATGTGGAAACTTTATCTTATGATAAAATAGGTGTTTAAATGATAATTATATATATATTAATACAAGAATAATTTTAAATAAATATTTTATTTTCCAAAATCTCATTTTTTCTTAAATGTCGTATTTTAAACCTTTCGAGACCGAATGCTCCATGCGGAGGACTGAAACTCGCACTACTAGCCCGCGGGTGCACGATGAACCGTACTATCCCTAACGGGTTCCCCAAAGATGGGTTGTAGCGGCGCTTTGCTTAGGTTTAATAAATACTATTCATTTAGAAAAACGGTTTTATAAATATAAGGTATTTATTTGTAAAGGAAGTAATTTCCGTATTTTAGTTTCTAGGGTTTCCTAAGCCAACTAGCCTATTTCTAAGGTCTAAAAGACAAGTCATTAGAAGCCTCAAATCGCCTCTTCACCGCCAATTGCGGCCAGGTAAGTGCCAGGTAAGTGGGAAGGAACCACAGTAGTGAGCCTAATTAAAAACCACTAGCCTAGACACACTTGTCTAGACACCACAAAGTCAGTTTAGATAAACGATCGATGTACACAACTTATCGTATTTTTATTTTAAAAGATTTTGTTTTAGAATTGTGTACAACTTAAAACTTTTAGAAAAGGTTTATAAAGAATATGGTATTTTAGCGAAAAGTCTTGTATTTTCGTATTCTAAATTTTGGGAATATCAATTAAGGTTATATTTGTGTGTGTGTAGGGGTAGGTCATTACTTCGTGACTTATTTTAAGGTTTAGTGAAGTTTAGAGGTTAAACATGTTAAATTAAATATAAGGGTATTTAAGTGTAAGAATACGGTATTTGTAAAAGTTATCATTTCATGGGTGAAAACACATTCAAATTGATTTTTACAAGTTTAGTGATCAAGATGAACATGTTTAGGAATGAGGGAATTGATTAGAAGAAGAAAAATAAACTTTATGGTATTTTTATGAAAAGAATACGATATTACAAGAAAGTTATCATTTCATGTGAGAAACTTTGTTTAAATTGATTTCTATGTGATTAATAGTCATCATGGATATGTTTTGGTATTATGAATTAGGTGACAAGCGGGATTTTGTAGAAAACCGAATCGGAAATCGGTTTGTTCCGATTTCCGTCGGGTTTCGTAATTTCGTATTTTTAAGAAGTGGAAAGAAGGAAAGAATGGGACTTACGGGTTTCGATTAAGCAAAGGAGTGAAGGGGGACTAAAGAGGTTGCCGAGGTGTTGCGTCGTCACCGGTAGTTCCTAAAAACGTCGCCAGAATTTCCGCCGGAATTTCGTCGGAGCTTCGCCGCGAACTTGTTTTCAAAGTACACAACTCTTGAAAATTTTTGAGAGAGTGAGCTTAGGATTTTGGGATGAAAAGGTAGAGGGGAGGGGGTGTATTTATAGGGTAGGCTAGGGGTAGGGTAGGTGAAGGGTTTTTAAATAGAAATGTAAAAATGTATAAAATCATTAAAAGTTGAAGTAAATAGGGTATATGAAAGGTTTTAATGAAAAATTGGAGTAAATAGGGTATATGAAAGGTTTTAGTGTAAAAATGTATAAAATCATTAAAAGTTGGAGTAAATAGGGTATATGAAAGGTTTTAATGTAAAAATATATTAAAAAAATCATTAAAATGGAGTAAATGGGGATTTCAAAGGTCTCTGAAACCGATCTAGGAATTTAAAGTGTACATGGGGGTTTAGAAGATGAAGAGACACAATATTGAAGAAGAATTTAAAACAAAATAAATATTAAAAATAATGTGGGGTATGGGATTTGAACTTTGGTGGCTTGGTTCAGCAATGCAAGATATTACCAATGAGCTACAAGCTCCTTCTTGTAATTAAATTGCTAATTAATTACTTAAATCTTGTGCTCAGGCAATAAATACCCCTTTATGGATTTTTGAAAAAATATTTGAAAAAATTTTTTATAAGAAAAAGTGTATAAGAAAATTACGGTTGTTACATTCTACCCTCCTTATAAAAATTTCATTCTCGAAATTTGTAAAAGGAAAGTGTAACAGTTTCAAGGAAAGTTTGGTGCTGGTGTACTGACAGTATGCGAAAAATAACAAGGTGGTGCAAGGGTTTTAGAAATGTGAAGAATGTGTGAAGGAATGAAAGTATGCGAAGGTTTTGGTAAAATTGTAAAAGAAGTGAGGGAATTTTGGGTTATGACAGATTCAAGATATATGATTCAAGAAATAAGAAATGATGGGATTCAAGGAACATGATTGTAAAGAATATTTTAGTTGATGGTTCTTGTGTTTTATATTGCTTAGGGTTCCATACAGCTCTGACTTGCATGGGCCGTCAACAAAACCTGTCACGCCCCGCTTCCCAGTGTACGGCGAAGTGGACGCGACGAGGTCCGCTACGTATGTACTCAGAAGTACATACGCTAAGCGTAGCTAAGCAATAAATACACAAGAGACAAGAGTATAAAAAGAACAGCAACTTTTATTTATTAACATTCTTTGTACAATACATGGAAAGGAAAATACAACTGAAATAAAGATGCCTAAACAGTGGCATAACAGGAAATGGAAAGTACTGAAAATAAAAGTGTACAATGAAATTATACTGTAGGGTCTATGGCAAATTGCTCCAAGTCTTCTTGTGTTGGCTCAACTTCCGCCGGGTCCAGGTCACCTGTCGACATTCAAAGAAGAGAGAAACAGAATGTCGTCAGCGAACAGATCGCTCGGTAAGTCCCAAAGGTAAGAGGGAAGTAGAGAAGACAGAATAAGAAGGCACATTTTTAGAATGTAAACTATTGTTATAATTTTAGGTTATCGCTGTTGCTTGTAGCTTGGTACAGAAGGATGCCAGTGTATACGAGAGGGGTCTCTATATGCTAGAGATCAAGACAACGGAAAGTACAAGGAACCGTTAAGCCACGGTACAACAGCAATGGAATACAGGTTAGGTGTCTTAATCTGACCACCTCGTGCCACCTTTAACACATTCCGTACCAATCTACCCCTTAAACTCCGTAGTGTTTTAACAGTATTGTTGTATTGTAAAATTGTATAGATTGCATGATCGATTGACTGACTGACCGAAACCATGATATGACTCAACGGTTATAACCGTAGAGTCATGTAAATAGAATACTGGGAAACATGTAAAAGGAATATATCCATGGTTCGGTTCAGTCAAGTTGTAATGATTGTTAACAGGATTCTGGGATTCATGTGTTCATATTGAGTTGGAATATTAAAGAATATAGATTGACTTGAATCATATTCAAGTCAGAAATAGTCAGACTCAAACCCGAGTCAGACTAAAAGAAAAGTAATTTGAAGTTCTATAATTGTTAGGGTCCTTATTGTAATTTATAGAACTTGAGAGGGTTTTATGTAAATAGTACTTTTGTATAGTTTTCAAAATACAACTCAAGAATTTATTATTCGTCTTTATAGTTATAATGAGTGTGGATTTTATTTGTGTTATTCTAGTGAATATATCCTAATAAAAGTATTAATTTATAATATTGATTTATTTGAAATTCATGGTATTTTAATGTAATTTTTAATCTTGTAATTTTAGAAAAATGTGAAAACTTTATCTTATGATAAAATAGGTGTTTAAATGATAATTATATATATATTAATACAAGAATAATTTTAAATAAATATTTTATTTTCCCAAAATCTCATTTTTTTCTTAAATGTCGTATTTTAAACCTTTCGAGACCGAATGCTCCTTGCGGAGGTCTGAATCTCGCACTACTAGCCCGCGGGTGCATGATGAACCGTATTATCCCTAACGGGTTCCCCAAAGGTGGGTTGTAACGGCGCTTTGCTTAGATTTAATAAATACTATTCATTTAGAAAAACGGTTTTATAAATATAAGGTATTTATTTTTAAAGGATGTAATTTCCGTATTTTAATTTGTAGGCTTTCCTAAGCCAACGAGCCTATTTCTAAGGTCTAAAAGACAAGTCATTAGAAGCCTCAAATCGCCTCTTCCCCGCCAATTGCGGCCAGGTAAGTGCCAGGTAAGTGGGAAGGAATCACAGTAGTGGGCCTAATTAAAAACCACTAACCTAGACACACTTGCCTAGACACCACAAAGTCAGTTTAGATAAACGATCGATGTCCACAACTTATCTTATTTTCATTTTAAAAGATTTTGTTTTAGAATTGTGTACAACTTAAAACTTTTAGAAAAGGTTTATAAAGAATATGGTATTTTAGCGAAAAGTCTTGTATTTTCGTATTCTAAATTTTGGGTATATCAATTAAGGTTATATTTGTGTGTGTGTAGAGGTAGGTCATTACCTCGTGACTTATTTTAAGGTTTAGTGAAATTTAGAGGTTAAACATGTTAAATTAAACATAAGGGTATTTAAGTGTAAGAATACGGTATTTGTAAAAGTTATCATTTCATGTGTGAAAACTCATTCAAATTGATTTTTACAAGTTTAGTGATCAAGATGAACATATTTAGGAATGAGAGAATTGATTAGAAGAAGAAAAATAAACTTTATGGTATTTTTATGAAAAGAATACGATATTACAAGAAAGTTATCATTTCATGTGAGAAACTTTGTTTAAATTGATTTCTATGTGATTAATAGTCATCATGGATATGTTTAGGTATTATGGATTAGGTGACAAGCGGGATTTTGTAGAAAACCGAATCGGAAATCGGTTTGTTCCGATTTCCGTCGGGTTTCGTAATTTCGTATTTTTGAGAAGTAGAAAGAAGGAAAGAATGGGACTTACAGGTTTCGATTAAGCAAAGGAGTTAAGGGGGGACTAAAGAGGTTGCCGAGGCGTTGCGTCGTCACCGGTAGTTCCTAAAAACGTCGCCGGAATTTCCGCCGGAATTTCGTCGGAGCTTCGCCGCGAACTTGTTTTCAAAGTACACAACTCTTGGAAAATTTTGAGAGAGTGAGCTTAGGATTTTGGGATGAGTGGGTAGAGGGGAGGGGGTGTATTTATAGGGTAGGCTAGGGGTAGGGTAGGTGAAGGGTTTTTAAATAGAAATGTAAAAATGTATAAAATCATTAAAAGTTGAAGTAAATAGGGTATATGAAAGGTTTTAATTAAAAATTGGAGTAAATAGGGTATATGAAAGGTTTTAATGTAAAAATATATTAAAAAAATCATTAAAATGGAGTAAATGGGGATTTCAAAGGTCTCTGAAACCGATCTAGGAATTTGAAGTGTACATGGGGGTTTAGAAGATGAAGAGACACAATATTGAAGAAGAATTTAAAACAAAATAAATATTAAAAATAATGTGGGGTATGGGATTTGTGGCTTGGTTCAGCAATGCAAGATATTACCAATGAGCTACAAGCTCCTTCCTGTAATTAAATTGCTAATTAATTACTTAAATCTTGTGCTCAGGCAATAAATACCCCTTTATGGATTTTTGAAAAAATATTTGAAAAAAATTTTTATAAGAAAAAGTGTATAAGAAAATTAGGGTTGTTACATTCTACCCTCTTTATAAAAATTTCGTCCTCGAAATTTGTAAAAGGAAAGTGTAACAGTTTCAAGGAAAGTTTGGTGCTGGTGTACTGACAGTATGCGAAAAATAATAAGGTGGTGCAAGGGTTTTAGAAATGTGAAGAATGTGTGAAGGAATGAAAGTATGCGAAGGTTTTGGTAAAATTGTAAAAGAAATGAGGGAATTTTGGGTTATGACAGATTCAAGATATATGATTCAAGAAATAAGAAATGATGGGATTCAAGGAACATGATTGTAAAGAATATTTTAGTTGCTGGTTCTTGTGTTTTATATTGCTTAGGGTTCCATACAGCTCTGACTTGCATGGGCCGTCAACAAAACCTGTCACGCCCCACTTCCCAGTGTACGGCGAAGTGGACGCGACGAGGTCCGCTACGTATGTACTCAGAAGTACATACGCTAAGCGTAGCTAAGCAATAAATACACAAGAGACAAGAGTATAAAAAGAACAGCAACTTTTATTTATTAACATTCTTTGTACAATACATGGAAAGGAAAATACAACTGAAATAAAAATGCCTAAACAGTGGCATAACAGGAAATGGAAAGTACTGAAAAGAAAAGTGTACAATGAAATTATACTGTAGGGTCTTCGGCAAATTGCTCCAAGTCTTCTTGTGTTGGCTCAACTTCCACCGGGTCCAGGTCACCTGACGACATTCAAAGAAGAGAGAAATAGAATGTCGTCAGCAAACAGATCGCTCGGTAAGTCCCAAAGGTAAAAGGGAAGTAGAGAAGACAGAATAAGAAGGTACATTTTTAGAATGTAAACTATTGTTATAATTTTAGGTTATCGCTGTTGCTTGTAGCTTGGTACAGAAGGATGCCAGTGTATACGAGGGGGGTCTCTATATGCTAGAGACCAAGGCAAACGGAAAGTACAAGGAACCGTTAAGCCACGGTACAACAGCAACGGAATACAGGTTAGGTGTCTTAATCTGACCACCTCGTGCCACCTTTAACACATTCCGTACCAATCTACCCCTTAAACCCCGTAGTATTTTAACAGTATTGTTGTATTGTAAAATTGTATAGATTGCATAATCGATTGACTGGCTGACCGAAACCATGATATCAGGAAACGGTTATAACTGTAGAGTCATGTAAATGGAATACTGGAAAACATGTAAAAGGAATATATCCATGGTTCGGTTCGGTCAAGTTGTAATGATTGTTAACAGGATTCTGGGATTCATGTGTTCATATTGAGTTGGAATATTAAAGAATATAGATTGACTTGAATCATATTCAAGTCAGAAATAGTCAGACTCAAACCCGAGTCAGACTAAAAGAAAAGTAATTTGAAGTTCTATAATTGTTAGGGTCCTTATTGTAATTTATAGAACTTGAGAGGGTTTCATGTAAAAAGTACTTTTGTATAGTTTTCAAAATACAACTCAAGAATTTATTATTCGTCTTTATAGTTATAATGAGTGTGGATTTTATTTGTGTTATTCTAATGAATATATCCTAATAAAAGTATTAATTTATAATATTGATTTATTTGAAATTCATGGTATTTTAATGTAACTTTTAATCTTTTAATTTTAGAAAAATGTGGAAACTTTATCTTATGATAAAATAGGTGTTTAAATGATAATTATATATATATTAATACAAGATTAATTTTAAATAAATATTTTATTTTCCAAAATCTCATTTTTTCTTAAATGTCGTATTTTAAACCTTTCGAGACCGAATGCTCCTTGCGGAGGTCTGAATCTCGCACTACTAGCCCGCGGGTGCACGATGAACCGTATTATCCCTAACGGGTTCCCCAAAGGTGGGTTGTAGCTGCGGTTTGCTTAGCTTTAATAAATACTATTCATTTAGAAAAACGGTTTTATAAATATAAGGTATTTATTTGTAAAGGATGTAATTTCCGTATTTTAATTTCTAGGGTTTCCTAAGCCAACTAGCCTATTTCTAAGGTCTATATAACAAGTCATTAGAAGCCTTAAATCGCCTCTTCACTGCCAATTGCGGCCAGGTAAGTGCCAGGTAAGTGGGAAGGAACCACAGTAGTGGGCCTAATTAAAAACCACTAGCCTAGACACACTTGCCTAGACACCACAAAGTCAGTTTAGATAAACGATCGATGTCCACAACTTATCGTATTTTCATTTTAAAAGATTTTGTTTTAGAATTGTGTACAACTTAAAACTTTTAGAAAAGGTTTATAAAGAATATGGTATTTTAGCGAAAAGTCTTGTATTTTCGTATTCTAAATTTTGGGTATATCAATTAAGGTTATATTTGTGTGTGTGTAGAGGTAGGTCATTACCTCGTGACTTATTTTAAGGTTTAGTGAAGTTTAGAGGTTAAACATGTTAAATTAAACATAAGGGTATTTAAGTGTAAGAATACGGTATTTGTAAAAGTTATCATTTCATGTGTGAAAACTCATTCAAATTGACTTTTACAAGTTTAGTGATCAAGATGAACATGTTTAGGAATGAGGGAATTGATTAGAAGAAGAAAAATAAACTTTATGGTATTTTTATGAAAAGAATACGATATTACAAGAAAGTTATCATTTCATGTGAGAAACTTTGTTTAAATTGATTTCTATGTGATTAATAGTCATCATGGATATGTTTAGGTATTATGGATTAGGTGACAAGCGGGATTTTGTAGAAAACCGAATCGGAAATCGGTTTGTTCCGATTTCCGTCGGGTTTCGTAATTTCGTATTTTTGAGAAGTAGAAAGAAGGAAAGAATGGGACTTACGGGTTTCGATTAAGCAAAGGAGTGAAGGGGGGACTAAAGAGGTTGCCGAGGCATTGCGTCGTCGCCGGTAGTTCCTAAAAACGTCGCCGGAATTTCGTCGGAGTTTCGCCGCGAACTTGTTTTCAAAGTACACAACTCTTGGAAAATTTTAAGAGTGTGAGCTTAGGATTTTGGGATGAGAGGGTAGAGGGGAGGGGGTGTATTTATAGGTAGGCTAGGGGTAGGGTAGATGAAGGGTTTTTAAATAGAAATGTAAAAATGTATAAAATCATTAAAAGTTGAAGTAAATACGGTATATGAAAGGTTTTAATTAAAAATTGGAGTAAATTGGGTATATGAAAGGTTTTAGTGTAAAAATGTATAAAATCATTAAAAGTTGGAGTAAATAGGGTATATGAAAGGTTTTAATGTAAAAATATATTTAAAAAATCATTAAAATGGAGTAAATGGGGATTTCAAAGGTCTCTGAAACCGATCTAGGAATTTGAAGTGTACATGGGGGTTTAGAAGATGAAGAGACACAATATTGAAGAAGAATTTAAAACAAAATAAATATTAAAAATAATGTGGGGTATGGGATTTGAACTTTGGTGGCTTGGTTCAGCAATGCAAGGTATTACCAATGAGCTACAAGCTCCTTCTTGTAATTAAATTGCTAATTAATTACTTAAATCTTGTGCTCAGGCAATAAATACCTCTTTATGGATTTTTGAAAAAATATTTGAAAAAAAATTTTATAAGAAAAAGTGTATAAGAAAATTAGGGTTGTTACAGTTCGATATAGACAGAGGCAAATGATGATTCGCCCCTGACCATATCCCAGTTGTAGCGATACTGATGCCGGAATCGGTGTCTAATTCCAAGCTTGCAGCAGAAAACCAGCAAGCCATACATGTATACGAAATAGCCGAAATGATGGGGCAACTTGCGACAAAATCAGCAAGTAAAAATGTATGCATGCGAAATAGCCGAAATGATTAGGCAACTCGCAAAAAAATCAGCAAATAAAAATAAAACAAATAGCCGAAATGATTGGGCAGTGCGAAAAATAGCCGAAATGATGGGGCAGTCGCGACCTTCGCGATATAAAAGCTGAAATGATAGAGCATCGCGGAAAGAAATAAAATAAAAATTAAAAAATAAAATTTATGCCCTACAGGTGATATCACAGCAGTCCCTGTATACAATCCAGGGACGCAAACAAAGAAGGAATCACACTTCTCATTCCCAAGTTTCATCAGAAGAAGAAGCTAAATCTTGACGGGTCACAGATAGCCTGGAGATCATCGCAACATTCGTCTCATTGCAACAGACACAACATCAAGTAAAGCGGAACAGCGGCAACTCCCAGTTCCATGACTCGGAGGTGTACAGATGACCGAGACTCAAATCCCAACTCCGTGAAATGCGGATATAATCAACAAAATTCCTGGTTACGTGGAACGCGGATAACGTCACTTCTGACCCCGTAGAAAACGTCCAGAGCGGATCCTGGTCCTCACAGAGCACGGCTGTGAACCCGTGTAAAGCATCCAGAGCGGAGCCTAGTCCTCGCCGAACACGGCAGTGAACCAGTGGGAAGCATCTAGAGCAAAATTCCTGGTTACGTGGAACACGGATAACGTCACTTCTGACCCCGTGGAAAACGTCCAGAGTGGATCCTGGTCCTCACAGAGCACGGCAGTGAACCCGTATGAAGCATCCAGAGCAGAGCCTAGTCCTCGCCAAACACGGCAGTGAACCCGTGGGAAGCATCTAGAGCAAAATTCTTGGTTACGTGGAACGCGGATAACGTCACTTCAGACCCCGTGGAAAACGTCCAGAGCGGATCCTGGTCCTCGCAGAGCACGGCAGTGAACCCGTGTAAAGCATCCAGAGCGGAGCCTAGTCCTCGCCGAACACGGCAGTGAACCCGTGGGAAGTGATTTGTATGTCAAAAAATAATTTATAACCGCAATCAAGAACGGCGTCGCTTGGTAGCTAGCCGGTGAGTACGGGTCGGTCCATAGGGATTTTGTGAATTTCCTAATTGTTCTTACGAGTTAATTCCGATTGTTGTCGGATTGATTAAATCTAAAAACTAAATTTATCTAGATCTAAATCTTGCTAGGGTTAGGTTTAGGTTAAGTTTGGAAATGCAAAGATTTCCTCGCCGCTTTCTATACCCAATTAAGATCTCTTTAGGAGTTATGGTAATTATTAATAAAGGGGATTAGTACCATCGGGAAGAAACGGTGTTTCTCCCTCTAGGTTCTTGTCCTTCCTTTCTTAATCCTTACCCTAACCTCCATGGAAAACACGCTCAACCGGGCCTTTATACTACGTTATCACCGCTACCTCGTGGGATAGGGTGCCGTAGGGAGCGGTGTGTGCATGTATTCATGGAGTCCTATAAAAACGTGTGATGGGCAAGAAAGGGGTGAGAGATCTTCATCACTCAATCCTTCCCCAAAGCTAACCCTAACAAGCGAGGAGACTACTCGCTCATTAGGGAATTGAAGAACATATCTAACTATCTAACTAGGGTAAGGAATTAAAGATCTATACTAAGGCAGAATAAAAATTAACTAAGGCAATTAAATAAAACTACTTACTTTATTGATGGCTCTCTCCAAACATTTACACAGGACTTTTCAGATCTGAATAGATGAAATGAAAAGAGGCATGACATAAAACAGGTTATTAGAGTTCTATTTATAAATTCATAGAAACCCTAGGTTACAATCGCATCATATCTGCTATTACAAAAATACCCCTAAGAAAAAGACCTAGTCAACGCACCGCCAGTGCCAATAGAATTTTGCACCGCCAAGGGCCCCACACGGCCGCGGATCCGTGGCCAAAAGCATGGTTTGGCCGCGGTTCCGCGGCCAAACAGTGGGATTGTGTGCTCATTTCTTCTGGGGTTATTTCTGTTGCTTTGTTCTTCTTGTTTCTTCACTTGGTTTCTCGGTTTGTCTTCTATATTTCTTCCAGATTTCTACAGTGAATAAAGTCGTGGACTTTTACCGCTTGCTTTGTGTCGAAGTCTTGAATCTTGCACTGCGTTTGTACTTATGAAATCGTCTATTGATCTTCGTTTAGTCTTCGAACTATAGGCTTGATCAAGATTCTTCCATTTGTTGGTCGTAGTCTCACTTTTGTATCGTCTTTTGTCTTTTTCACTATTTTTGTTCCGAGAACCTGTAACCTGCAACTATGTAGCAGGCATGGGTCAAAAACACCTATTTATTTGTAAAATGAATAAGAATGGGGAATGTAATAATGCAATATTATGATATGAACAAATACCCCCAAACTTATCTTTTGCTCGTCCTCGAGCAAACCTAGTTTTATTCTCAACAAAATCATTACCTCACTTTCGCAACGAAACGCGATTGCACTGAGCTCGTGCAACAAGCCGTTAAACCTCTAGGTGTCCCTAGTAGGAGGAGTATTTTCTCCTGAGGGTTTTCAGCGGATACTACCCATAAAATCCTATCAATTAGGCCTATTGATTTTTATTCTCCAATTAGGTTTTCTAACAAGAACTCTATTATCTTCGACTCAAAAATTATCCACCCGTATTCTTCACTCTTCCTTATTATTTAACTTAAGATTATATATGTTCTATGAATTTACTTAGCTTTCGGCATCTTTTAAGTTTTCCTTCTAGGGTTCCATCTCAGCTTAGGAATTTTTATCATCTCTATTAAAAATATAAGTCCTATTCTTCATCCCTATCTCTTATCTAAACTCCAATCACATACCCCCTACGTGTGTGTGTATATATCACCCCTATACTTGGAAATTCAAATCAAGAAATCATACTCTTGTCCGTTGTCCAAAGCACTTCTTAATTGGTGAATTTTTTTTAGATGAATTTTGCTCACACATCTTTCATGAGACCGTTAATACTTCTTGAGGTACTAACAACCGATTACAAGATGTGTTTGCACATTAAAGCGTAATTCCTAGTCTTGTAACAACTAAGGCTTTAGCAGTGACTCCCAAACCAGTTGGTCTAAGGCACTAGGTGATGAAGCACCCTCGCTAAATATTTTTCTATTTTTGCAGCCTTAAGTAATTACAAAAACCAGTGTTTATTTTTTTATATTCACACTTGTATTTTTTTTATTTTTCTTTGTACTAAGGATTTAAGACAAGAGCATTTCAAGGTCTCCTCTACTATTCCAAATTTCAAGGTGCGTGTTTGTGCAATTTGTAAGGTATATATTTTCAGAATTTAGACTTAAGTTTAGGAATTATTTTTCAAACTTATACTTTAATAAAAATATCAATACTTTTCCCTTGTTTTAACTTAGCCCAAGAAGTGAACTCAAAATTTGCCTATTTCTAAATAAACTACAAAGACATATATTTTCTACCGTTAAACTTTAAGAAAGATTATTTTTAGGATTTTTAATTTACTAAGTCTAGATCTAGTTGTTCCTAACTAGTTAACCTTTTTGTCAAACTCAAGTCAATCATGGCCAAAATTGAATACTTTAATTTTTATAATTTTTAAAATTTTCAATTTTTTATCGGTTTTAAAATAAGTATGCAAATGCAAAAAATGTACTTATGAATGCAAAGAAAGAAGGCTTACCGAGCATACCCCCAAACTTAAACTTGACAGTGTCCTCACTGTCATGCTACACCAAGAGGGTCAAAATGTCGGCACTCCCCTGTTTATTTATTTATAATAAAAAAATTATTGTTAAAAGAAAAACAAAATATATATACAACAAGGTTCCCCCCAAACTTAAGTGAAACAGTGTTTCCACTGTTTAAGTGTTAAAGTACAGAGTTAGGGAGGAGAAAAATCAAACTATACAAGGCCTTACACAGACCAAAGGTTAGCACTAACCATTCAAAAATTCTATCGTGATAATGGTAGGGTTGGTGGAAGAATTGGGTGTAGATAAAGGGGTTGAGAAACATACGAGACCGTATGGGAAGAGAGGTGGAATATGGTCTCGGTGGAGGAGAAGAATGGCGGAAAAGAGAAAGAAGTGTAGTACGATCTTGAGGGTGTAAATCGAGTGAATAAATTAGTGCAATTTGTGATGACCGATGTGTTAAAAGCGATTGTGCTAATCTATCAACCCGTCGAGAAATGGGGTTAAATCCCTCAAGATTCGCGAGAAAATATGGGTACGTTGAACATGGTAAACCATCCATTGAAAATGGAAACGCGACGGATTATTGCTCGGTCGGCACGATAGGAAGGGAGAAAGAGAGTGATTTAGGGATAGTCTTATTCTCACCTAAGTAATCTGTCTCGAACTTGAAAGATTCCATCAATGGTTCGAAATGACTGTACGCAACTGAGTCTGATGGTTCAACAAACTCATCTGAAAATTTAAAGGACTCAAACTCGGGAGGTGAGTTTTCAACATCGTCTGAAAAAGTGAAGCACTCGTAATCGTTATCAGCCGTGAGAACTGTGTCAGATTCAAAGAGGAACGCACTAGTGGCGTCAAAACCGTTGTGATCAAACAGAAATTTGTCAAGCTCACAGTCCTCAAGCGTGATCTTTGCGTGGTCGGAACGATGGAAAGGAGGGGGTTTGATTTAGGAAGTATAATAGTTAAAGCTTCAGGAGGATGAACTGGAAAATCCGACACATCAAACAAAAAAATTTCATCCTCAATACCATCCTCAATACTCTCCTCAATACTGTCCTCATAATTCTCCTCAAAATTTACCTTATCCATGCCATTATCATCAAAAACTAGACGCATATGAGGTTCGGGAGAAACATTTAATGACTCGGGATGATGAATTGGACATAAAATTTCAATCAAATCTACGGGTTCATCATCCAAAATATTCCCGGCGTCAATATCCTCAATCAAGTGAAAATCAATTTTTTTAGACACCTCATCAAAAGTATGGATATTTATCAATTCAGGTTCTAGGGTGGAGGTGTAAGGTTCAAAAGGATTAGGTGTGGTTTCACTCGAAAGGGATTCTTCACAATCTGGCAAATCAATCACTACAAAGTCACACAACTCATTAAACGTTTTATCATTTGGAGCACTTGATAAATATTCAAAACCGGAGTTATGGGATTCAATTGGTGATGAGTAGGTTTGATTGGGAAGGGCGTTTAACTCACTTTCTCCACTCAAATTATCAATCTGTCCAACCGCCTCATCATACATTGGAATTTTTGGAGCGGCCATGGACGCATAAGGGCGGCCATGGACGCATCCACATTCCTCATCATTTGGTTTGTTGCTAAAATATAAACTTCCAACGACTGTTCCAAACTAGACATGAGTTGTGAAGGGGTTTCAGTAAAAGATTCAAGGTTGTTTGGATTCTGGAAACTCCCGAATGGCTGTGTAGAAGCAATGTCTAGTGAAGATGGAAAGTCGGGTAGGACTGGTAGGAATTGGATGGTTGGACAGGAGTAGGATCAACATTTGGATAAAAAGGTGAATGGACTTGTTGATCCCAAGAACTAGAAGTGTTGAAAGGAGTGAAAGATCGTTACGAGATTGTTCAATATGTTCAGCTATAGACATGGGTTTCGGAGTTACAACAGGACTCGAAAAAGGAGTATCAACGTAAGAAAGCGGTGAAGGTTGAAATGGTTGATACAAAGTGGATTGCAAAGTCGAACTGTTTCTCCTAGACGCTTCTATTCGATCTTTCAAAGAAATTTTGGGCATGGAGGGGTCATCCATAAATCGACCGAAACAATTCGCGTACGAAGCAAAGTTTGGTTCAGGGTACCAAAGTTCGGCAAGAGATTTGTGAGGTGGGGTACCCATGATGTAAGAAAGGAGAAGAAAAATAACGTGGGGTGCACGGATTTCTTAGCGACAAAATTTTGCAAGTTTTTATAAAATTTTCCTCTTTTTTATATGGAGATTTTTGCAAAAATTTTCGATAAAGGGCTTAGACACACTTTCAATCAACCATAAATGCACAATCAGGCCTAAATCTAGGCTCACTTAGGTCAGCTAGACAGCTCCTAACTGTTCCAAAGGGCAAGAAGTAGGACCTCAAACCGCCTTGTTTCCTGATCTAAAATCAGGAAAACCTACGGAAGAGGCATCACGTGCTAGCACGTGACCAGCGGTCACGTGTTGACACGTGATGACTAAGCAGCGGCAAAGAACAAAGCGCAGAAGGAAGGGAAGCCCATTCCAAGAGGGGTCACGTGCCTACACGTGACCAGGGGTCACGTGCGTACACGTGACCAACGGTCACGTGGCCACACGTGACCAGCTTCAAGAGCCTTATTTTATGACAGAATTAAATTCTGAGAAAAGATCTCTCAAGTCTTTCCAAAGTGGAAAAGAATTATTTGGAACCGTTGGATTAAAAATCTAAAGGTGATTAAATATCACCAACTTATGGAAAAAATATCAGACTTGGAAAGATTTCCCCTTAAATCTAACCGAAATAACAAAGAAATATCTTTGGATTTAATATCCAATGGTGAATAAAATTCACCTAATAATCTAATGGCCCAGATTAATGATAAACATAAATCAAATCTCTCAATAAACAAATCAAATATTTCAATAAAAGATTCACTAAAACTGATTGATTCTTTTCCTTCTCCTATAAATAGGAGCCAAAGGAGAGAGTTTGAGAGATAGACAGAGACATATAGAGAGAGAAAGAGAGATAGAGCCTTGAGATTTTGGAAGAAATTGATCCTCTGCAAAAGAAAACCCTAGATAAGAAAGGAGAGGCTTCAAAAGAGAATTTAATTCTCAAAAGAGTTTAACTCTTGTATAAAGAAAAGAACTTAGTTCTTTCTCTGGTGGAGGATCTGCAAAGTGCACATCTCCCCATGAATTGAGAATTTAATTCTCATTAGGTTGAGATCCTGCCATGCAGATCTAAAACACAGAGGAGGAACTGAGTTTTGAGAATTTAATTCTCACTAAATGATAGGAATTCAATTCCTTTGAGATAAAATTAGGGTTTAACCCTATATTATAGAAATTTAATTCCTTCAAAATGAACAGAACTAGGGTTTAACCCTATTTGAGAACATAATTCTCTCAAAACTCACAGGAATTTAATTCCCTTAAGAAAAGAAATTAGGGTTTAACCCTATTAAGAATATAATTCTTCAGAAGAAAACAGGAATTTAATTCCTCTAAAGTTTGTTGCTAGGGTTTAACCCTATAAAGAAATTAATTCTTAAAAGACGAACAGATCTTTAAAATATGCAGAGTCACGTGCTACCACGTGACCCCTGCAAAGATCCCCAGAAAAGAACTCTGAAGTAAACACCTCACGTGTTACCACATGACTCCTGCGAAGACCTATAAAGGAGAACTTTGAGGCAATGCCTCACGTGCCGCACATGATCTCTAAAGCACACAAAAGAAAAAGAAACAGAAAAGAGCTCTAGGGCGCCCTCACGTGTCGACACGTAAGCCCTATGAACATTCTACCAGATCAAAGCGCAAGCCCCTATCACGTGCCCACACGTGATGGCTTTCAGAATTAAAAGTGTTAAACACTTATCTGTAGAACAAAATAAAGGGAAGCAAGGCGCTATCATGTGCTACCACGTGACCCCTTGGCTGAAGCTTTAACAGACAAGCACCAAAATTCTCATCACGTGACGGCACGTGATACTTCAAAGTATTCAATACTTTTGACAGAACAAAATAAAGGGAATCGGGCGCTCTCACGTGTTCACACGTGACCTTTCTTACCTTAGTGTTTAACACTAGTCTGGATATTTTGTCCCCAGTGTTTAACACTGATTTTCTTAGTGTTTAACACTAATTTGAAAACTCTATCCCCAGTGTTTAACACTGATTTGCTTAGTGTTTAACACTAATTTGAAAACTCTGTTCCCAGTGTTCAACACTGATTATCTTTTTAGTGTTTAACACTAACTTGTCAATCTTATTCCTGGTGTTCAACACTGTTGGCCTCTAGTGTTTAACACTAGCTTTAGCCCAATTGGCTAAGTTTCCAGAGGCAAAGCCTCTCATTTAATGAACCAACAGAGGGCCAATATCCTAAACATGACTGGACTTAGCCCAAGCTGGCCATAAGTCCTCAATTCAAACTTAACTGGGCTAATGGGCTCATAACATAATTAATTGGTCTTGGTCCCAAACTGGGCCAAAGACTGTTTAATCTACCTTGGTTCAAGGGTACATCTCTTCACTCCTTTGATACTCGGCGGTGTAATTCCTCAACGTCTTCAAAGAGGTGGCGGGTCCCAATGACCACACATTGATACGTACCGTGGGGTTCTTAAACTCATGGACTATGAGGTCCTTAACCTTGACCGTGATGTCTTAAAACTAACGCCGGACTGTGGGGTCCTTAAACCTATGGACTATGACGTCCTTAACCTTGACCGGAATGTCTTAAAACTAACAACGGACTATGAGGTCCTTAACCTTGACCGTGATGTCTTAAAACTAACGCCGGACTGTGGAGTCCTTAAATCCACGGACTATGACGTCCTTAAACTTGACCGCAACGTCTTAAAACTAATATTGGACCGCAATGTCCTTAAACTACCTATCGACCGCAATGTCACTAAACTAAACAACAGGGATCTCCTAATTGCTCTCTTATTGGATCTAAACGATCCTGTTATGTCGATCTTAGTCTAAAACTAGACTAACGTATACTTAACAAACGTTTAAGTCGATCTTAGTCTCAAATGAGGCTAACGTATCCTTAAACCCAAACCCCCAAACCCAAATCTAAGATAATACGGATTTGGACTAGTCCACGCTCTACGGGCGACGACATAACTCAGTCTCCGTATACAATCCACAGGCAACCAAACACAAAACAAATACTCACGACATGAAGTGATCATCTAGAGAAGGAGAAAGTTGTTACCGCAATGCGGTAGCGTAATTAACTGCACTGGCTTGCGCCTGCAGGGAAGAGCGTCCCCACAATCAAAAACCCCTCGAGTGAAGGGGAATCTGACGAAGTCTGCTATATCGGACGCATCCGTTTAAACATTCGATACATGGTGCCATAAATCAACTTGGCATCTCGGAGAGGTAGACGGATAGCACCAATTAGCATCTGCCTCGAATCTCAGGCAAGACGTCCCTGCGTCGCGCCGTCTTTCGGAGGGGAACAGATTCTGGCACGCCCGGTGGGACCTTTTCCTCTTTCCACTCCACACTTAGTGTGTCGTGTTTGCGAACCAAACACGGTTCGCTGATGGTTGCCCTTGGGTTTCAAGGTACTAAGATTTGGCATTTTGCTTATTGCAGAAAGCAAAGAATCAATGGCTTCCACTTGTGCGAAATGCTCCAACTGCAACTGCTACCGGCGCTCCGCCTCGCTAGGAGGTATAGCCTACGGGCCCCAAGCTGCTTCGCTGTTCACAATGCCCGTGGAACAGGTCACTCGAGCCACCACAGGGTTGTTTTTCGGGACCATGCTCCCACCAACAAGCTTCACCGCTCCTGTGCTGACACCGGAAGCTCCCAAGAAGTCGGTCTTTGATCGGCTTACACCTACCACGGCCCCTCTCAACGAGTCGCCCAACACCAGCGCCTCGGTCTCCTCCGGATTGGGCCAGAGCTCCTGTGGGCCCGTAATGGGGCCTGCAATCCCAGAGAAGGCTGCTCCTAAGAAAATAACCAATCCTGCTCCTGGAGTCATCAGGGCAGCTTCTCCTACCAAAAAGTTGGTCTTTACAAGATTGACTGTTCCAGTTCCCGCTCCTGCTACCCAAAGGACATCAGTCTTTAACAGGCTGACACCAGCAGCAACCCCCCACCTACACAGGGGGTAAGAAGAGGCTATCACCATCACCGAGACGATTCCATCAGCACAGCACGCTCGACATCGCTACTGGCGCCGAGTGAGGAAGGCTGGAGGCAACTCCCCTTCTGGGCTAACTCCTCCAGCCCCGACGGCAGAAGTTAATACTGCTGTTCCAACTGGGAACAGCTTTGAGATGCTAAATAAAGTGCGTAGTGTTGGAGATAGTGCCCTCAGAGTCAATTATTGGATCACAGGCACGTGATTGCAATGATTGAGGGAGGACCTATCCCGGTAGGACAGTCTTACTCGAGATGATAGTATGCTATCTGGTTTACCTTTATCATCGTGTACCGCTTCAGGTGACCTTACAGGTCTCTATTACACGCTGATAGAGCCCCTAGGATTCTTGCTTGACTGCCAGCAGTATGATGGCGATCATATACGTGAGAGCTGGTGGTCTATAAGCACATCCTTAAAAGGTCCCTAGTCGTGGGAGTTTCGAGACAGGGCATCGATTCTCCAGAGTAGACTAGTGTATACAGTCGAGACCCCGACGAGGGGCGGTGGCCGGTCTCATAAGCCACTGGTGTCAGTTGGTTCACCTAAGATGTATACAGGTACTCATTGGGTTATGAGTACACCGGACAGGACTCGCCGGGAACCTGCTAGTTGGTCTTATACCTGACGTCAGATAGCAGTTCCCTGGTGACATGTGTACAGGTTAGTTCATCGACCTGGGGATCGTCATTTGTCTCGTGTGAGTTCCCACTGTACTTTGATTACTACCCTACCACGGCTCAAAGGAGTCGTGCAAACAGGTTTTAGTTGGGTACAGTCCCGAGCCACATGGAGGCAGTGAGCGGATCTTCAGGGGTTCGTCTCTCCCGGTATTGGGGGTGAGGTCGCGCTGTGTCTAGGAGAGCCATTACACAAAGCCCTCGGCCGAGGCAGGAGATTTACTGGTAGGTATTCCAGTAGTATCTCAGGGTGTTCTGGGCTACACTCCGACACGACTTGTACCGCTTTTGGGGGTCTGACTTTTACCAACCCCCTAGGCCCGACATGCGATGCTCATAGACGAACGGACCGGACTGTACGGATATTGTCACTGACAGGCTCAGTAGGGTGTCAGAATGAGTTCGCTCATCGACGTCCCTTTTGGTCAATAGCTGGTGGCCCGTCACGTATTGGCTAATACCTCTGACGTGCTAGTGGTTAAATCCACAGCCATTGTATTGACGAGTCTTTAGAGTCCACCACACTTTCAGTTACTCAAGCTTTCGGGCGAAACGCTGTAGAGGCCGTATGGAGATATGGCAGGGTCCGATCAGATACGTGCGGTATTGCACGGATCAGGATCGGACGGTTTGTAATTGTAGCCGTGTGGATATATGGCAGGGTTCGATCAGATACGTGCGGTATTGCACGGATCAGGATCGAACGGATATTACTAGCCGGCTTTGGTTTAAGCCGGATCCTAGTTTAGTACAGTGTAGATTTTGTCTCATTGCATTTGTATCCGGTCGGAATACAAATGCGGGTGTGTATGCACAGTATCGGGGTTTTCCTGTAATTTATTACGGGACCAGTTTTCTGGAGTTGCCAGTTTGCATTCCGTTCCGGCCGGTTTTCCTTTGTTCTTTCCCGGCCGGACTTTTCCGATGGAGGGGGTTATTTGCAAGTTTGCAAATAACACATTGTGGGGGGGGGGGTTTCTTGCAAATGCTTTGATTATGATAGCATCTTTTCTTTTCCACCATCACTTGCATTAAATGAGATTTGAAAGGTTAAGGTTTGGATGTAAGTTTTTTATGATGATGTTTGGATATGGTCACCTCTTCTCTTCTCCTACCATCACCTCCCTTATACATGTTGTTTTTCCCTCCACCATTTCCTAGCAAGGATGGCCGGCCACATTTTGGGAGAGGGGAGAAAAATGAGAGAGTTTTCTTTTTGGTGAGGGTGTGGGAAAATTATCATTCATATCATTTTTCCATTGCTACCAAAATCCCCAAGTTCATTTCTCAACCTCATTCCTCCATCAAGGCAACATAACCCCAAAGAGACAAAGCACTACTCATTCTACAGCAAACCTTGGGCACGTCGACTAGCCAGCTTCGTGCCCGAGTTGCCTCGGTATTGAGGTGGGAGCCCGTAAAAGACGCAGACGTTGTGGTGGCCTTCCGGCAAGGATGCGACGACCGGAGTTTCCGCGGGAGATCGGGACGACGACGAGAAGACCGGAGGACTCGGATCACTCGGTATATCTCTCACCCTTTCTCTTGTTTGCTAGTATCGGTTAATGGTTTCGATCCGGGTATATTGTCCGCGGTAGCGCCAGTTTAAAGTTAAGAAAAATTTTGATTCCGCATTTTGGCCTCGGATAGACGGCCGGGGCGCTGCCGTGGCGCAACATGGTATCAGAGCCACGCCATTAACCTTGCCTAGCTTGTTCTAATGCGTTTTACTTATCCGATCGACCAAAATTCCAAAATCCGCGTTTTGTATGCATCAGTTTTCTGTCGATTTTTTCCGGGCTCTAAAAATTTTTCAGGTTGTAGAAAACTGATGTACAAGAAGTTCTAAGAGTTCTGCGAAAATTCGAGACATTGATCTCTCAGGTAGAGCGCGGAACCGCGGCAAAACCCCCCTTGTTGCCGCGGTTCCGCCGCAAGTTTGAGGGATCAATGGGTTGAAATTTTCCAGTGGGCTTCTGGGCTGATATTAGGGGTTTTGGAATATTAAAATTGGGCCCAGAATTTCTGTGAGTGCTACAGTATTGCTTGGGGGCCCACTTGTTAATTTTTGATCGATCGGATATTTTAAACACATTATTTCACAGTATTTACATTATATCTGCGACCGTGAATATCACTTGATCGGTAAATCCTGTCTAACTGCTATAGCCCGGTTAGACGGATTTGCGAACGTTATTTTCACGTTGATGTTCTGTGTTTATGCTGTGATGTTGCGGATCGGTCGTGGGGGATAGCCTGGATGCAATGCTAGTACAGTTTTGTTTTATATGTACATTTGATATTGCGGGGCGAGCGTCCGACATGTGGACTGCCGTCACTGCCTGTTTGTATTATTATTTTGGGGCACGACCTGGTTGCGGTCGATGTACCCGTTGTATGTATATTTTACTTTCTGCACTAGGATTACCCCGCGGTGGGGTGCACGGATAGCCGGGTTCTGGAGGGCAACAAGCCCGCATCTCATGGAATTGAGACCGAGGGGGCTTCACTCTAGGATTGGCGGGCTATTCGCCGCACTCGTAGGGGGTACAGTTTGACCCAGGAGGGGTGCCCAAGTTACCGGATTCCGTGAAGTGCTGGGTGGTCCATTCACGGCGCTGAAGGGGGCTGCCTCGCTTCAGGTTTTGGCGGGTGACTTGCCGCGCCCGTAGGGGTCTAGGATTTCATTGCACAGGCTATCCACACGACCAGGGGAACGTCGGGTTTCAGCAGTGGCTCTATGAAACCCGGGGATCCCAGATATCTGTATTGTTCTGTGATACTGTACATTTCTGTGATGATGCATTTTATCACGCCTTGAGCGAATATGATATATTGGTATATATATTAGTAGATGTTGTATATGTTTTACATCCGCGCTAGTCCAGTCCCCGCTCTGTCGTTAGTTAGCTAACCTAACAGGTAATGACGGGACCCAGTGGCGAATGCGGATGGCATATACGTACATCAGTATATTTTCGTTCTTTGTGGTGTGATCAATTGATGGGACTGCGTTGATTCAGATCAATGCAAGATAAACAAACCTATTCTGATGTTGTTGGAACACTTTTCAAAAAGCTGTTATTGCAAGGACGTTCACTTTTGTTTTGCGTCGTGGTATTCATTTGGAATATCCTGCTCCTCAGTCGACGAGGCAAGGGCCGAGATCCCTTCACCGGGAGTGACCCCTTGGACAGAAGTTTGCGTCAGGGCATTAACTTCACTATAGCCGATTACTTTTGCTTTGCATCGTGGTATTCAGTTGGAATATCCTGCACCTCATTCTACGGGGAAAGAGCCGAGATCCCTTCACCGGGAGTGACCTCTTTAGTAAAGGTTTTCGTCACTATATTTTCTAAAAAGTTATCCAGTTCCTTCAACGATATCAAGTTCATTACGTTAAAGGTTTTTCGCCAAAAACCAGTCGTAGCCCTCCGTCATTTCAGATTAGTATTACTTAGTATTCGTGCTGCGTTTGTCGTGCATTGCCGAGGCATAGTGTTCGGTAGCTATGTAGCGCTTTTCTGTCACATGGATAAGTGGATTGGTTAGGACAGTCATGCGGTCTTGTTGGCATTGTCAAGGACTCGTACGGGTGGGTTTAACGCAATCAAGATAATGACGGGTAGAACTTGACTAGGACTCTTTGATTTGTTGGCATTGTCAAGGTCACTTGGGTCCTAGGGGTAAAAACCTACATCGGGAGTTTCAAAAGAACTGAAACTTGCCAGGCATGCGCATACCTTCTGGAGTGTGGTGACGTGAGTGGATTCCGTCATGTTATCATTCGATGATAGTTGGATCCCGATTCCCACTGATGAGTTGGTTTACTCTTCGGGTGACCCCGACTAATTCTTCTTTCAGGTTTGGGGAAAAATTTGAGGTTACAGTGGGAGGTTTCCAGATTAGATAAAGTGATAACCATTCTGATCTAGGTTAGAGTGCACGCTGAGTGTTTCTTTTCTCTCTCTCTTTGGCAGCGACCATTGACCCGACCCTGGACTATAACTCAGTGACCAAGTTGACCGAACCTTCTTAACACTGGCTTTTGGATTGTCAGAGTTGCAGACCTCGTTGCCACTCCTACTTTTACCCTTTTCTCCAGGACACCCCGTATTACTACGAACGTCCACTTCCATTGGACAAAACCATCGTATGGTTATATACGAACTCGAAGGACTTCGAGGATGGTTTCTGGTTCTGGAGAAAACGAATAGGATTATTCAGTTGTCTTTTCTTTTCACCTTCCCTCATTGCGAGTACTCCTTAGTTTAGGAGATAGTACACCTATTACGCAAATTGGATAGTCTTCTTCCAAACCATAGGCAGGTGCCGAACGGTGGGGAATGAAGAAAACCAATTAGCATAACGATGGTGTACAGAAGGTATTAAGTTAAGACAAAGCAAGGGATTAGTAAAAGGGCAAAGTAAATTGCGACTGCTATTCACGACTGAACCAAGTATTTCTTCGCCAATCCTAAATCACCTTTGTATTTCTCCAGGACACTCCGTATCACTACGAAGATCCACAGTTTATTGGATACTCCATCGTATGGTTATATACGAACTCGAAAGGAACTTGTTCCAGTTCGGGGATGGATTCTGGTCCAGGAGAAATAGGAATAAGGTTTATTCGGTTGTCTTTTATCTTCACCTTCTCTCGCATTGCGAGTGCTCCTAGGATTAGGACAGTACGCCCGTTATGCTTATTGGATAGTCTTCTTCCAAACCAGAGGCTGGTGCCGAACGGGAGGGAAGGAAGAAAACCATTTGGCCTAAAGGGGTGTGCAGAAGGTAATGACTAAAGACAAATAAAAGGATTTGGAGAGATGGCAAAGAATTATACGGTTACAGTTGTGAATCTGGATAATGGAAGAGGCATTACTAGGAATACCAGGATACCCCATCGAAACATTTCAATGTTTCAGTTTCACTGTGTACTGTTAAAAGAAAACTGATTTCCCGATTTGACACTTGCTCCAGGGTATGTATTTACCAGGTTGGATTCTCACATCTGTATGGTTTTTACAGATGATGAGTGGGAGCAAGTTATTGGGAACTAGGTGACCATCCTCATTATATCGGGATTCGTTGTAATTGGTGATATTTGAGGAAGCCACCTGGGTTGTTTGCCGGTCGGCAAATATTTGGTTTTGAATATCCGCTGTTGTGCACCAATTTCAAATTGATATATCTGTACGTCTATTTTCATAGAGTGAGATATACCTTTTGATATTATGTCGATGACATTTACCTATATCAGTAGATGGTTAGGTAAGGAGTATTGAACAGCGGTGTAATTCTTCTTAACCATAAGTACAGTACAGTTTTCAACCTACGACATACAGTGAAAGAGTTGTTAGACTCAGCGGACTTATACAGAGTATTGTATGTTGTCCAGTGTCCATTAGGACAGAGGGGTTGGTCCTCATACTATATTCTGTTTACTTTTAACTTCTCTAGTTCTTAGACATGTGTTTCGTAGAAACACAGGGTCTAAGTTTTGAGGAGTTATAGGTATTTGAATACAGTAGAGTACCAGGTGTAGCAAGTATCGGGATTCTTCAAAGTGATCGAAGATGTAGATACTTGTGTATGGTATTCAGTTGATAGTAATGATAAAGAGAAATTGCTTCTCTTTCAGGTTACTCATAATTGGAAGCATTCCTAAGTTGAGTAACGCTGATCGGCCTCCTTCCATTTAGTTGACATGCACTGGAGATAGCTGCAT
This sequence comes from Agapanthus africanus, assembly GCA_030015575.1. NCBI lineage: Eukaryota > Viridiplantae > Streptophyta > Magnoliopsida > Asparagales > Amaryllidaceae > Agapanthus > Agapanthus africanus. Next base: position 24,218,287 of record JASDDO010000019.1, read on the forward strand.
GATTTGAATCTGGTTCATTTAAATCAGTGCCTCTGGTTCTATATTGGATATAGAACAGTTCATATCTTAACGATGTTAAGATACGGGGAGTTGTCCGGCTTATGATTAAAACCAGACACTGGACAACTCAAGGCACGTTTCTGTAATGGCTGTTTGTGGGTTGACCCAGGCTATGACGAGGGTTGACTTTCTACCATCTGGAAGATCAATAGTGATATTGTTCTTAACTCGCCACATTTTAAAAAGAAATGGTTATTTTTCAGAAAACAGTAGTGGGAGTATGGTAGAACTGGAAGCGATTCCAGAACCGCAAACGATTACTGAAGATTTGATAAGGAACCTAAAGATTCAATCTGATTTGACATTCCATTGGCCACTCCGCAGATAAGGTGGGTAACTTCAGGCACCCGAGAGGTACTCCGGTAACCTCAAGGACGGTGACAGGGAAGTTCTTGTTTACCCACACTTGCCATTGTTGTTGTTCCAGGCTGCGAGACCCGGCAGGAGGATGAGTATGGCATCGTTCTAAACTAGCTTTAGAAGTGCACGTCTATATGACTCTGCCAGAGGGTTGTCGTAGTCAGTGGGAGCAGCGGAAGCATTGGTAGACATCAGGCTTATGTCTATAGACTAAAGCAGATATAGCGGAGATAGATCATCTACTTCTGATGTGACAGTCATAGGTTTGACGTCATCAGAATAGGGGATGGATCTGTTAAGAAGGTAGTAGGGTGTGATGTCCTGGCTTTGGATGACATACACAGAGTAGGAAAGGAAACTCCTATAATACGATCGGTTATACTTTGGTTGTCACACAGTGGTTTCTCCATACAGGACTTGGATATTATATCAGACATTCTGGTTACTAGATCTATGGTTTTAGATCTAGATTTGGGTGGTTTCCCAATCTGGGTACTTTGATAGCATTCTATGAGTATTTAGAATGGACGACTCCTGGCACGGTAGTACACCTGCAGGTGATGGAGTCACCCTCTCTAAAGGTGTCTTACAGACTAAAGGGGAGAGGGATACGCATGATTGACAGATCACTTGCTTAGGCAATTGAGTCAATCATGAGATGTCAAGTACCACACCAGATGTTGTTCTTACAGTAGCTGCAATAAGCTGATATTAATCCAATCCTGGAGAAACAGTCGGAAGCAGTTTTAGAACATAAGTTGATGTTCTAGGGATGTGATAACGACAGCCTCTTTTAGGAGACGGTTGTCACTCCAGGCTTCCAAGGTGATATGGATGGCAGAGTGGCTGTCAGAGTTATAGTTTCTCCTTCTGACGAGAGGCAGTATTTTGGACAGGTGGTCCAAGGCAATACTAAGGGAGGCATGGCGCTGGATACTGATTAAGTTCAGTTATCGATACAGTCTAAGAAGTTTGGATTTGGAGTTCATTTATGAGCTAGGTCCCATCAGATATCCAGACATGCTCTAAGACAGGTATTGCTCATTTCGGGAGATGGCTTTCTCTGCGAACTTGAGATATAGAGAGACATAGAAAGAAACATCGCAGCGGATCCACTCACTGAGGCTATTCCTCGAACGCAATAGTTTCGCAAACGAGCTTTGTGAGACTGACTAGTAGAGGAGTTGGGTGTTCGGTATCACACGGGCTGTGAGTATGCGACATCGCAATAATTAGCCTTGAGTGCAAGTGGGAGATTGTTGGAGATAGTGCCCTCAGAGTCAATTATTGGATCACAGGCACGTGATTGCAATGATTGAGGGAGGACCTATCCCGGTAGGACAGTCTTACTCGAGATGATAGTATGCTATCTGGTTTACCTTTATCATCGTGTACCGCTTCAGGTGACCTTACAGGTCGCTATTACACGCTGATAGAGCCCCTAGGATTCTTGCTTGACTGCCAGCAGTATGATGGCGATCATATACGTGAGAGCTGGTGGTCTATAAGCACATCCTTAAAAGGTCCCTAGTCGTGGGAGTTTCGAGACAGGGCATCGATTCTCCAGAGTAGACTAGTGTATACAGTCGAGACCCCGACGAGGGGCGGTGGCCGGTCTCATAAGCCACTGGTGTCAGTTGGTTCACCTAAGATGTATACAGGTGCTCATTGGGTTATGAGTACACCGGACAGGACTCGCCGGGAACCTGCTAGTTGGTCTTATACCTGACGTCAGATAGCAGTTCCCTGGTGACATGTGTACAGGTTAGTTCATCGACCTGGGGATCGTCATTTGTCTCGTGTGAGTTCCCACTGCACTTTGATTACTACCCTACCACGGCTCAAAGGAGTCGTGCAAACAGGTTTTAGTTGGGTACAGTCCCGAGCCACATGGAGGCAGTGAGCGGATCTTCAGGGGTTCGTCTCTCCCGGTATTGGGGGTGAGGTCGCGCTGTGTCTAGGAGAGCCATTACACAAAGCCCTCGGCCGAGGCAGGAGATTTACTGGTAGGTATTCCAGTAGTATCTCAGGGTGTTCTGGGCTACACTCCGACACGACTTGTACCGCTTTTGGGGGTCTGACTTTTACCAACCCCCTAGGCCCGACATGCGATGCTCATAGACGAACGGACCGGACTGTACGGATATTGTCACTGACAGGCTCAGTAGGGTGTCAGAATGAGTTCGCTCATCGACGTCCCTTTTGGTCAATAGCTGGTGGCCCGTCACGTATTGGCTAATACCTCTGACGTGCTAGTGGTTAAATCCACAGCCATTGTATTGACGAGTCTTTAGAGTCCACCACACTTTCAGTTACTCAAGCTTTCGGGCGAAACGCTGTAGAGGCCGTATGGAGATATGGCAGGGTCCGATCAGATACGTGCGGTATTGCACGGATCAGGATCGGACGGTTTGTACTTGTAGCCGTGTGGATATATGGCAGGGTTCGATCAGATACGTGCGGTATTGCACGGATCAGGATCGAACGGATATTACTAGCCGGCTTTGGTTTAAGCCGGATCCTAGTTTAGTACAGTGTAGATTTTGTCTCATTGCATTTGTATCCGGTCGGAATACAAATACGGGTGTGTATGCACAGTATCGGGGTTTTCCTGTAATTTATTACGGGACCAGTTTTCTGGAGTTGCCAGTTTGCATTCCGTTCCGGCCGGTTTTCCTTTGTTCTTTCCCGGCCGGACTTTTCCGATGGAGGGGGTTATTTGCAAGTTTGCAAATAACACATTGTGGGGGGTTTCTTGCAAATGCTTTGATTATGATGGCATCTTTTCTTTTCCACCATCACTTGCATTAAATGAGATTTGAAAGGTTAAGGTTTGGATGTAAGTTTGTTATGATGATGTTTGGATATGGTCACCTCTTCTCTTCTCCTACCATCACCTCCCTTATACATGTTGTTTTTCCCTCCACCATTTCCTAGCAAGGATGGCCGGCCACATTTTGGGAGAGGGGAGAAAAATGAGAGAGTTTTCTTTTTGGTGAGGGTGTGGGAAAATTATCATTCATATCATTTTTCCATTGCTACCAAAATCCCCAAGTTCATTTCTCAACCTCATTCCTCCATCAAGGCAACATAACCCCAAAGAGACAAAGCACTACTCATTCTACAGCAAACCTTGGGCACGTCGACTAGCCAGCTTCGTGCCCGAGTTGCCTCGGTATTGAGGTGGGAGCCCGTAAAAGACGCAGACGTTGTGGTGCCCTTCCGGCAAGGATGCGACGACCGGAGTTTCCGCGGGAGATCGGGACGACGACGAGAAGACCGGAGGACTCGGATCACTCGGTATATCTCTCACCCTTTCTCTTGTTTGCTAGTATCGGTTAATGGTTTCGATCCGGGTATATTGTCCGCGGTAGCGCCAGTTTAAAGTTCAGAAAAATTTTGATTCCGGATTTTGGCCTCGGATAGACGGCCGGGGCGCTGCCGTGGCGCAACACGTAGGAATTCTCCTACCGCGGCGCTGAAGAGGTCTCCCCCTTCGCTGGAAAAGGCTGTGGAGGTAAAACCAGAACAGCCCCAATCCCCTCAACGGCTGTCCTTCAAAATCTATAAAGTCTGGCGGCAGACCCGAGACTCGGTGATCGATCCAAATTTCTCCCGCCAGCACAAGAAGCTGAAGATCCAACAGGAAGTCAGCCATCCTGCTAAGCCACGAAAAGATGTCTGGGTGCCCACCTCAACGGCACCCTCAACTTCCACTGCTCACAAAAAGTGGAGGCCGGAGAAGATCCCCGGGCCTGCAACGAAAGCTAAAGGCGCTGAGCTCAGACGCCCTAAGTCTGGGAGCATGATGGTCCACACTATATACATGGCGTCGGGGAAGGAAGACAGCCGTGCATCTACAGGTCATAGACCGCTTACACGGTCGGTGACCAAAGCTCAGGAGCAACAGCAAAAGCTCCAGGAAATGATGAACGCGATGGCCGCGCTCACTGGGCCAAAAGAAAGCCCTGAAGCGTCCTCGGATGAACGTCAAAAACAAGAAACTGACGCCGAATTCCTTCGCCGGATATTGGAAAAGAAGGATAAGGAGGCTGCTGAACAAGCGGCCAACATAAAGCAAATGGCCCTCCTGTTCCAAGACATGGTGGGAATAATGATCCAACAAGATCCACCTGCTGAAGATCCTCCGATCATCCTTGAAGACGACAGGGGAGAAACGTCAAATCCTCCACCGGCTCTGTCAACAGCCAAAGAAGAGACGATCGCCAAAGCTGACTTGGACGAATATATAGCTCAGCAGATACGGGTCCATCAGGCAACTGAGGCAGCTGGTCAGGTCGTGAAAACGGGGCGACCGTATCCGAGCTGGTACGATCAGATCAAGTACCCGCCGGGCTATACAATAACGAAATTCCATGTGTATAAGGGGTCAGGTAATCCCCACCAGCATGTTGCCCAGTTCAGGGCCTTTTGCGGCAACACCGGCGGTGATGATAAACTCTTGCTTCGCCAGTTCGTAGGTAGCTTATCGGATACAGCATTCGAGTGGTACTCCGAGCTCCCAAATGGCTCTATTAAGACATTTGCAGAGATGGAGCTGCTGTTTACCCAGCGTTTCGCAAGCGCCAGCGAACACACTCCGATAACAGCGTTGATTAATACCAGGGTGAAACCAGGCGAGATGTGGGTCCAGTACGCTATACACTGGTGAAATTTGTGGTCGAAATGCGAACAACGTATTGAGGAAGCGCCCGCGGTGGGCATGTTCGTGGGTACCCTAGACCCTCGTGCAACTATCTCCCAGTTCATGATGTTCTTTAAGCCAACCACGTTCCAGGCTTTAATCAACAAGTTGGCCCAGATGGACCAGATGGGTCATAGACCGTCTCCCCCGAAGCCAGAACCTCGGAATGACAAGGGTAAAGAGAAGGCAACCTTCGTCGCGAGCGCTCAACAGCAACCCAGTGCCCCAAAGCTGGCGGATTAACTGGAAGAAAGACGGCGGTATTATAATGAGAAGATGAAGCGCCCCTATTCATTCCTGCGGGACAAGACGAAACGGTTATTCGATCTGGCGGTACGCAACAGGCTTATCAACTTACCAAATCCGAAGCGACCGCCACAACCCACTGAGGTGAATAACCCCAATTACTGCCCTTACTATCAAATGGTAAGCCATCCGATTGAGGAATGCTTCATCTTCAAAGGATGGATTGAAGATCAATACCTCCAAGGAAAATTTGCGTTGTCCGAAAAGTGGAAGGTGAACCCGCCACAACCCCACATTGCTAAGAAGACGGACACACCGGGGGAAACATGTTCTTTCATTGAAGAAGCGCCGTGGGAGGTTGTGCTATCGGCTAAAACCAAAAGGATGCTGAGTGATCTTCATGCGTGCCCGGCGGTCGAATGGAAAAACCCGCTCGAACCTCAAATCATCGAAAGGATGTTGAAGCCGCGCCCAACCACAAAGATCGGTGGTGATGGCCCAAGTGCTCACACCCAACCGTTAAGATCTTCGAAGAAAAAGAAGAAGAAATGCAAGAAGTCCGTGAAGCCTGGAAACAAGCGCACGGAGTTGCAGAAACAGATTGACGCACTGAAGGAGTACAATCAAAAGGCGCGGACTCCCGTCAAGCTCCAAGAGTTCCTTAACCACGCCTTTCGGGAGGAAGATGATGGAGAAAGCTCGTCGGATGAATCCGAGGGATATGTGGCGAGTTGTCATGTGATTTCCCACTCGTTTACGGACAATGAGAAAACTCCTGGCGCTGAGAAACTAGGGGCACAGCCTGAGCCAGAGCTTGTATGGCCATCAGATGAGATGATCGACGCCTTTCTAGACGAGATTCGTTTGAAAAGTAAAGCCGATCGGGAGCGTGAGATGGTTGCATCGGAAGGAGCCAAACGCAAGCGACTAAACGAAAGCGTCGGAGCACTTCCGCCAGATCAAAAGACATCCGAGGTGGATAAAAACATGCTCAAGACGAGGAAAAGGTTTGCCAAAGCCATGTCAATGGGAATGAAGCTACCACCTTCGGAAGAAAACACGCTCAATGGGGCGGAGAGGCACCCTAATTATTGCTCATATCATCGGAAGATTTCACACCCCACCGAGAAGTGCGACGCTTTTAAGATATGGTGGCAGGGATATGTTGCTCACCGGCAACATTTTAAGCGAATGAAACGCAGAACTCGTCGGGAGCAGAGAAGTACAACTGACAGGCACAAAAGAACTACCGGCAACTGTTACATGGTCAACGCCGGAGGATCACAAGTTCTCACCTTTGGGAGCGATTCTGATGAGGAAATTGCTTTGGGCCCTCTCTTTAAAGAATCCGTCTTAAGGAAGAAGGAAGAACCGGAGGCCTGCGAAAACATTCAGCTGCGCAATCGCACACTCCCGGAAAAGAATCTCGGACCCGCAAATAGAAAAGATAAGGGAAAGGAAAAAGTCACTGAGGATATCGCCTTAGATGACCAAGTCATGAAAGAGCTGACTTCCAAGGACCCTCCCAGGAAGGGTAAGATGGACTACAACATCCTAGCGCACCTGAGGAAGCTACCCTCTCAGCTCAGCATTCTCGACGCCCTCCTGTTATCAAAGGAAGCGAGAGATTCATTAATCAAGACGCTACAAGAGCCCGAACAATTCCAAGCCTTCCTCGCCGAAGAAAGGATGAAGGATGAACTAGAAGAAGTGCACACGGCCGATATCACTTTCGGTGACGAAGACCTGCTCCTTGGGACGTGCGACCACAACCGTCCCCTATACGTCTCTGGATATTGCCACGATATCAAGATAGGCAAAATCCTGGTGGATAATGGGTCCTCCGTCAATCTCCTCAATGTTCGGGTATTGAAGGAAATCTGCATGAGCGTGCAGCACCTCGCACGGGAAAAAATTACCATTTCCGGTTTCGACTCCCAATCATCACGGACTCTCGGATCTGTGATACTAACATTACGCTTTACACTGCTCGTCACAGACATTAAGTATCACGTCATTGACGCAAGACCTGCTACAACGCCTTGCTCGGTCGTCCTTGGTTGCACGAGTACGACATCATCCCTTCCACACAACATCAGTGTATGAAGTATTTCAAGGATGGTTTCGAGTACACCGTAACAGGTGAGCTGAACCCATTCTCCGTGAACGAAGTCCGCAAGTACGAAGATGCAAAGTACTTTTTGCCAGACTTCGAGGATATAGAAAGGTGTCGCAAACCGAAAAACAAAGCCGCCGCCACTATCCCTGTTTTTAGGAGCGATACTGAAGAAGAAGAAGAGATCGTTTATGCTGGGCCGTCTCGACGCAACCCGGGACCGTTCGCCCTCATATTGATCTTCGGAAGTGACTCGGAAGATGAGGTTAATGCTGTGTTCTCCAGTCGGCCGTCAATACAAGCGTCCCCTGGCGATGATCAGAGTTTGCAAATCACCATGGTGCCACGTGAACACTACAAAGACCTGGATGCGCTTGAAGCTCATAGCGTGCAAGAGCTGCGGACATTTTATGTCCCTCCCAGGTGAAAAGGCGAAAAGGCGATCATATTCTATCGATCCGCAGAAACAAGGGTGGAGAAAGAGATCTGGCATGGCGTGGATGCTACACTTGACAGGCTCTAACCCATCCGTTTTCCCAGATATTACACAAACGGATTGAAAAGGCTATTGAAGCGCCAAGGGGTGCCCTTAAGACAGACTATTCAACAATCTCGATTCTACAACAGGATTTGGGATGTCCCTGGGACTCAGCGCAAACTGCCCAACGGAAGACTGGAAATGCTTGGGCTTGGATATGTGAGATCCAGAAAACGGGAGCGAGTCCACGGTAGCTACGCCATATATAACTTCAATGAAGAAGAGAACGCCCTGTCGAACAACGCCAACCCCTCATCAAAACTAAATCCCGCGATCGAAATACCGAGTCCGTCGTTTGAAGAACGAATGGACAAGCTTATCAGGAAAGCGGGTCAAAAAGCTCGGGAAGACCATAATCGTGAGATGGCCATCTACAAGAAGGCCAGGACGCAACGTCTATTTCAACAGGCTGCAAAAGACGAAGATGCTCCCCCCTGTCAACCCGTTGTGCAAAAGGCCCGACGCAGAGGCAGAAGTAAGTCAAAAGGAGGAAAAAGGAGCCGACAGCAACGACATGGGGTTAAAGAGTCGTGTGATCGGGTATTGCGCAGCCCGGATTTGTCCCTCATGAAGAAGATGGGTCGAGCGTATTCCTTCCCTCAAGAAAAGATGAAGAGGATACTCGATCTCGCTATAAAATATCGAATGATTACACTCCCGGAGTCTAAGCACCCTGAGCAAGCTAACGAGGTTTCTCATCCGGGCTATTGCTCTTATCACCGAGCCATAGGACACCCTATCGAAGACCGCTTCACCTTCAAAAACTGGGTCGAAGACCAGTACCAGCAAGGCAGGTTTGCTTTATCCAGCAGCTGGAGGGTAACGCCGCCACAAAAGCACGAACCCAAAGCCACAAGAGCAGAACCAGATCCACGTCGGTCTTGGAAGCGAGCTCGTACCTGTCATATGATAACGGTATCAAAAGAAGGGCCTGAGAATATGAATGACCTTCCCTGGTGCTTTGAAAACAGCGACGGCGATGAGGTGATCTCAGAATTTCCACCAGCACCAAAAGAGCTGGAAGATGGAATACATACTACTGCAGATAACCTCAAGAAGATTGAGTTGGGGTCGGCAGATGACCCGTGACCGACATTCGTTAGCGAGTTGCTTTCTGAAGAAAGGGTGGCTGCGTTAAAAGACGTGCTTATGCAGCATAGAGACTGCTTCGCATGGAACTATTCCGAGATGCCAGGATTAGATCCAGAGATTGCTGTGCATAAATTAGCAATATCCCCGGATATCAAGCCAGTCAAGCAGGCGCCGAGAAGGATGCGGCTCGAGCTTGAGATGAGCATTAACGCCGAAGTTAAGAAGCTGATCGATTCTGGGTTTATCCAAGAAGTACAGTATCCTGACTGGGTTGCCAACATCGTCCCGGTAATGAAGAAAATTTGGACAGCACGCATATGTGTGGACTTCCGAGATCTCAATAAAGCTTGCCCGAAGGACGATTTCCCACTGCCGGTCACCGAGCTGATGATAGATAATACGTCCACTCACGAGGTTTTCTCTTTCATGGACGGCTCATCAGGGTACAATCAGATAAAGATGTATCCCGAAGACCAGAAGCACACCGCTTTCCGGACTCTTTTGGGTATATTCTGCTACAAAGTCATGCCCTTCGGTTTAAAGAATGCCGGTGCCACCTATCAGAGGGCCATGACAAAGATCTTCAATGACCTCATACATGAAATCGTCGAATGCTATACCGACGACCTTGTAGTGAAGAGCATGTCATACGAAGAGCATTTAGAGCATCTGAAGACCATATTTCAACGCCCTCGGCAATACAACTTGAAGATGAACCCCCTCAAATGCGCATTCGGAGTTTTCTCGGGTAAATTCCTGGGATTCATCATCCGACACCGAGGCATCGAGATAGATCCGTCAAAGATCAAGGCGATCATGGAAATGCCACCGCCAAGAACTCTCAAGCAGCTGCGGTCTCTCCAAGGGAAGCTCGAGTATATACGGCGATTTATAGCTAACCTGTCAAGCAAGTGCCGTCCTTACAGCCACCTAATGAAGAAGGGAACCCCGTTCGTCTGGGACCAAAAATGCCAGAGCGCGCTAGATGAAGTCAAGCAGTACCTGCAGAACCCGCCGGTATTAGCTGCTCCAATCAAGGGAAAACCTCTTATTCTTTATACAACAGCCCTTGAGGGTTCCTTAGGCGCATTATGGGCACAAGAAAATGACCAAGGGAGGGAGAGAGCGCTCTACTATTTGAGTCGGGTTCTTCTAGGGGCAGAAAGCAATTACTCCCCTATCGAAAAACATTGCCTGGCGTTAATCTTTGTGATAACAAAACTCTGGCGCATGAAGTCCGTCTTATATCAAAGGTGGATCCCCTCAAATATCTAATGTCAAAGGCCATATTGACAGGGAGACTCGCTAAATGGGCTCTGCTCTTGATAGAGTTCTCGATAACCTATCAGCCTCTCAAGGCAGTGAAAACCCAAGCCATCGCTGACTTCCTTGCTGAGCACCTAGTACCTGCCGGTTCTCCTCTGAATTGCAATCTGCCAGACGAACATGCGTTTGACACGATCGACGGTGGTGATACCCGATGGGAGCTTTATTTCGATGGAGCGTCCTCCATAAAGAAGCGCAAACAAAGTACCCCTATAATCAAGTCGGGGGTAGGCCTTATCTTCGTGACTCCATAAGGAGGGATAATGTGCTTTGCTTTCGCCTTTAACAGAGCCGAGGACAAACAATGAAGTCAAGTATGAAGCTTTGATAGCAAGCCTCGAGATCGCCATCGACATGGGAATTGAGAACCTCCTCATATACGGAGATTCCCAACTGGTCGTTAGTCAAGTAAATGGCGACTACCAAACGTGCAAACCCGAGCTGGTGAAGTATGGCGAGAGAGTACAACAACTGCTGACTCAATTCCCTCCTATGCGCTGGAAAGCATACCGCGTGCGGAAAATAGCAAAGCAGACGCACTAGCCAAGCTCGCTAAAGAATTGGCTGACGAGAACCTCGATGACGTAAGAATCGTGGTACCAAGCCGTCGGGTACTCGCCCCGGCAGAAATATTTTCGGAATTATCCGAAGAAAAGGAAGCGACTGAGCAGAAGACCCTGCAAATAAAAGACCGGGAAATGGCTGAGGATTGGAGAGAAGTCTTTATAGACTACTTCAAATACCGTCGAACGCCTGAAGATGCGTCTTCAAAACATCAGCTTATAAAACGAGCTCTGTCTTTTGCCTTCGTCAATGATACTCTGTACAAGAGGTCATTTGACTCTTTGTGGTTGAGGTGCCTGGGACCTGACGAAGCGAAAAGAGTCGTTCAGGAAGTTCACGACGGACTCTGCGGTTCTCATCAAGCTGGCCCAAAGATGAAGCTGAAGATTAAACGGATGGGTTACTACTGGCCCACGATGATCCAGGACTGCCTCGAATATGCGAAGCAATGCCACTCATGCCAAATCCATGGGGATTTCATCCACCAGCATCCAAATCCACTACATCCAACCGTGGCTAGCTGGCCGTTCGAGATGTGGGGAACTGACATAGTCGGCCCCATCGAACCAGCATCATCCAGGGGACATCGTTTTATCTTGGCGACGACTGATTACTTCTCCAAATGGGCAGAAGCAGTACCGTTAAGGGAAGTGAAGACGGAGAATATTCTCCATTTCTTCAAGACGCACATCATTTATCGGTTTGGAACTCCACGGTGGATCATCTCCGATAACGGGCCAGCCTACAGAAGCCACAAGATCAGCCGCTTCGCACAACAACACAATATAAACTGGAGATATTCCTCGGTCTATAATCCGTGAGCTAATGGTCTAGCCGAGGCTTTCAACAAAACCTTGACAAAGATCATGAAGAAGACGACGTCCCGAAATAAGAAGGACTCGCATGAGAGAATGAAAGAAGCTCTCTGGGCTTATCGGACTACGTTCAAGACAGCCACAAACACGATACCAACGCGTTGGTATTTGGTACGGAAGCAGTACTTCCCCTTGAGATAGAGCTACCTTCTCTACGAGTGGCAGTCCACTACGAGCTGACGAACGAAGAAAATGCCCACCTTCGGCTTGAGGAGCTTGACGCCCTCGATGAAATACGGCTCATAGCGCAACAAAATCTGGAGGCTTACAAAGCGAAGATGACGCGCTCATATGAAAGATTGACCAGGCCGAGGACATTCCGCCAAGGCGAACTCATGCTAGTGGTCAAAAGACCTATGATCCCCAATCACGCCAAGCGGGGAAAATTTGAGCCGAACTATGAAGGCCCGTACATCATAGACAAGGTCTACCAGGGTGGAGCCTATCTACTCATGGATATGCATGGTGAAAGGCCTTTCAGGCCAAGAAACGGTCGCTTCCTAAAGAAATACTACGCTTAATGAGTTACAGCCTAGGTCAATGATAGATGACGACGACTATGTCTGCTCGCTATCTTCCTAAGCCCGAACTCTGCAAGTAGTAACCAGGCCTTCTGTTAGTGTATATGCCCTGGAGGCCATTACTGTATCATACTGGTTTGTATATTACTTAATGGAAACTTGGGATATTCACCTTGTATAGACAATCTTGCTCAAAATGGTAGTATGCTACTTGGTTTGTTTCTATTTTAATATGTGCATGTGTTTCTTTTAGCATATTGCTTATACATATTAGTAGAGCCCTTAGGATCTTTGCTTGATTACCGGCGTTGTGATGGCAGTCACACTCGTGGGGGCTGGGTAATCCACAAGCACATCCTTATGCAGGTCCCTAGTCGTAGGACTATCGAGACAGGGCATCGATACTCCGGAGTAGACTAGTGTATGCGCTTCTCATCCCAGCACGGGAGACGGTCTGTCCCACAGCCGTCAGTACGTCGTACTTGAGATAGTATGCGGGTGCTCGTTAGGTTACGAGTACACTGGACAGGACTCGTCGGGAACTGATTGGTTGGTATTATACCTATCGTCAGTTATCAGTTCCCAAGTGACATGAGTACAGCTTAGTCCGCTGACTTGACACTATCAATTCTCCTCGAGTGTGTTCCCACTGTACTTTGATTACTACCTTACCACGGCTCAAAGGAGTCGTGCAAATAGGTAGTAGTTGGGTGCAGTCCCGAAGCACTTGGAGGCAGTGACGGTTAGACAGGATTCATCTCTCCCGGTATTGGAGGTTGACATCGCGCTGTGTCTAGGAGAGCCATTACATGAGTAGTCCCTGGCCAGGGCAAGCAAGATCTACTGGTAGGTTTCCAGTGTTATCTCAGGGTGTTCTGGGCTTCACTCTGACACGACTTGTACCGCTATTAGGGGACTGACGTTTACCACCTCCTAGGCCCTCCATGCGATGTATCAGACGAACAGACCGGACTGTACGGAGACTGTCACATTCAGGCTCAGTAGGAGTTCAGATGGGTTTCACCTCATCCGTCTTCTTATCGGCATCTACCTGGGGGCCGTTACGCACAGCTAGTGCCGCTTGTGGTCTGTGGTTAAACCCACTGCCAGCGTAGTGTTGAGTCTTTAGAGTCCCACACAGAGAGCTATTCTCCTTTAGGCAAAAGAGTAGATGTCGCATGGTTTTGCGACAGGTCGCATGGTTTTGCGACAGGATTCGGCCACATCCGTGCACTTGTGCACGTTTGGTGTCCGGACAGTTAACACTAGCGGTCTTTGGTTTAAGCCAGATTCTAGTGTACGTTTTGGAATTGGTTTTATCTCGTTTGTATTCGTGTTCCCCAAAACGCAGATTCAGGTGTGTATGCACAGTTGACAGAGACAGAGGCAGAGGATTCTTATTAGGGTTGCTGACTGTTGACTTTTGTCAAACCCTAATGAGATTAAGACATATGATTAACAATAATATTAATTGAGTATTATAGTGACATGGTTAGGTTGACCTAGTTGACTTTTTGACTTTTGTTGACCGGTTGACTAGGTTGGACTTGTTGACCACCATCATAACAATGGCCATCATTTGGTTGCATTGACTTATGCTTGCTTGTTTTGTTCACCATTTACATTTAATGCAAGAAATGATAGTGTCATTTGTCATGATAATAACCTTTACAATATACTCAATTATCATTACTTGTTATCATGATGCTTTTGGATTATGAGAGGGTGTATGAGAAAAGTCTTGCTCATTCTTTTTTTAGCTTTCTCTCTCTTGAGCTCTCTCATTTTCTCTAGCTCTCACCCTCTTCCTCTTGCTCTCTCTCTACCTCAAGGGCAAACCATTCTCATGTGTTGAGACTCATTGCCCTAGAGATAAAAAGACACCAAAACAATTCTCTACTCATCCTAGTTCACAAGGTTTAGCAAACCGAGTGATCTAGTTTCTTCAAGTTCGAAGAAGAAGCCAAAGGTTGAAGCTTTCGGGTGGATCCGTCTTCGGCGCAAGAAGACGACGAGGAGAGGCCGGTCCGTACACCACACCAGTTGAAGACGAAGGAGTTCAAGAAAGGTATAACCCCCTAACCGAGTAGTTAAACAACTTCTAGTTAGGTTGTTAGATAGATAGTTTAACAAAGATCCGGTTTGAGTCCATGTTACCATCTCTAGAAAAATTATTTTTTCATCATTTCCGCAAGCCCGTAAGTACCGGGAGCGGTAGCATGGACTTACAGTGGTATCGGAGCCTAGTTAAACACTATCTAACATGTTAGCAAAGTTAGTAGAAATTCGATCGGAGAAAAAGTCGCGAAATACACCCGGAAATCATACTTTCTGTCGATTTTTAAAGTGCTGTAAAATTAATAAATCATGTCTTAAAATTCAACTCAGGGTTTTTAGAACTCACTGTAGAAAAACGGTCCAGAGAACCGATCAAAGCGCCGCGGAAACGCGGCAGGAGCTTGCTCTTGCCGCGGTTCCGCGGCTGAGTTGACTCGGCCGTGGACCATTTTTCTTGCAGTGAGATTTATGGGGTATTTTGGGATTTTTGGAATATATTTTTTCAGCCCAGATTTTCCAGAAAGAAAAATTTGTTTTTGGGGCTTTAGAAACCGTATTTTGGTCGAGTTTATAATGATTTAAGCTGACGGGTTTATATCTGTGATGTGATATTTGTATTGAACGTCTGCTAATCGCTATATGTCGATTAGTGGGGGTTATACAAATCTGTGATCTGTAATGTTGCTGGTATGTGTATATGAATTCATTGGATTGTCGCGGGTGAATAGTCGGGGGTTGTGAGATGAGAGTTTTCTTTTTCTTTCAATTCATGTAATTTGTAAATTGATGTAATATTATTTGTATGGCCGCACAACCGGGTCGGGGTTGTAGCCGTCATTGTATAATTTCTTTTTACTGTTTTTGCTCCTAGGATAGACCCATGGAGGGGGTGCACAAACTACCGGGTATCCCGAAGTGCCGAGTGGCCTACTCACGGAGTTGAGGGAGGTTGCTTCGCTTCGGGTACTTGGCGGGTAGTTTGCCGCACCCGTAGGGGTCTTGGGTGGGGTATTGGCTATTCACCGCGACCGTGTAATCTGCTTTTCATTACAGGCTCGTACGAATTGCGGATTCCTAGTATATCCAATGTGTTCATCTGTGATCTGAAATGGCTATCATTGCAATATATCTATATATGATATTATTTAGGCGTTACTTATGTTTTACAGCCGCGCTAGCCCAGCCCCCGCTCTGTCGTTAGTTAAGTAACCTAACGGGTAATGACGGGGCCCCGTGGCGAATGTGAATGGCATAAGCGTACGTCATATTTTGGTTGTTTTCTGCAATGGTAGGATTAAATGATGGGACGCATTAAAAGAACTAATGCAAGAAAATAAACCAAGTAAAAGTCGTTGGAACACTTTCAAAACCACTCGGTTCTTTTCAAAAACTAACTTTTAAATGTGGAGCTTGAGCCACTCCTTTTAAAAGCTATCTCGTTCCATCGATTATATCAAGTTCACTACGTTCACGGTTTTGCCAAAACCATTCGTAGCCCTCTGTCGTTTCACATGAATAGTCAATAGTATTCAAGCTATGTATGTTGGCCAAAGTCAAGGCATAGTGATTGGTAGCTATTGGGTATTCATGTGCAGCATAGATAGATGTGTTGGTTTGGGGCAGTCGTTCTACCATTTTGGCCAAAGTCAAGGGTATGTGCGAGTGGGCTCAAATTAACCTGGAGAATGACGGGTAGAACTTGACATGTGACTTATGATATTTTGGCCAAAATCAAGGTCATAAGAGCATGGGGCAAAAATCCCACATCGGGAGTTTCATAAGTACTGAAACTTGCTAGCGTTGCATACCATTTGGAGTGTGATGATTCTGGTAGGATTCCTTCAATTTTGTCACGCAATGATATTTGGATCCGGATCCTACTGTGAGTATATGCTACTCCTCGGGAAATTTCTCACTTAACAATCAATGCTATAAATCAAGTAGGTGTCTAGAAAAGTGTTAGCGGGGCTACGCCCACAGGGAAAAGAGGTTATTTAATTAAGGAACTTCGCGAAAGCGTTGGAAAACCTCCCTCGAAGTACCGACACTGGCCTGGCTGAACGGTTAAGCAAGTATTGTATGGTGAGATTGATCCTGACTAATTCTTCCTTTTTGGTTTGAGGAGGGATTCGAGAGACAGTGGGAGCCATCATGTTTAGACAAACTAAAAACCACTCTAAACTTGCAAGAGCATCATGCTGAGTGTTTCTTCTCTCTCTCCTAATTGCAGCGACCAATCGACATGACTGGACTTAAGTTACTTCTAGATAAAAACATACTGACAGGGCCAAACTACAAAGATTGGCTCAGGAATGTAAAAATGGCAATCACTTACGACAAGCTGGGGTATCTTCTTACCACCAAAGCTCCCCCTGTCCCAGGTCCCAAAACCAGCGTCGCGGATAGGGAAATCCGTAAGACCTGGGAAATCGACTGCGCGAAGGCCAAATGCCTCGTGCTTGCCTCTATGGACAACGAACATCAGAGGAGGCACGAGAATATGGACCTCGAATCCATATTTCTCCATACAAAAGAACTGTATGGAGAGCAATCTCGTATCGCCAGATACGAAGTGTCGAAGAAGTTATTTTCGGCAAGATTGGCCGTCGGATCATCGGTAGCGGAACACGTGCTTAAGATATTGGCTACATAGAGGAGCTCGCGGACCTTGGGACCACGTTGGAGAATGAGCTCTATACGGACTTGATTCTCCAATCCCTTCCTTCCACTTATGCCCAGTTTATCCTGAACTTCAACTTGCAAGAAAAGGAAGTTGAACTTTCAGAACTCCTCAACATGCTGAGGAGTGCAGAGGGCACCCTACAGAAAGGTAGGGAAACATCTACTTTGTTTGTAGGAGGATCTTCCTCTTCTAGGTCCAAGGCGAAAGCCAAGGGAAAGAAGAAGAAAGCCCCCGCCAAACCAAGGGGCGGTGTTAGTAAAGTGGATACGAAGGGAAAGACAAAAGCAACAAAGGTAGCGGGGAAGCTTGTGGGTAAGGAAGAATGCTTCTATTGTCATAAGAGTGGACACTGGAAGAAAGATTGCAGGGTTTGGAAGGCCAGAACATAGGATCTGAAGCAGGTTGCGGCTTCAGCTTCAGGTGTGTATGTTATTGAAAACTGTCTATCAATAAACTCTACTTCCTGGGTATTGGATACCGGATCAGGATCTCATATCTTTAATTCTTTGCAGGCGTTGAGAAACCGTAGGTTTTTGAAGGCAGGTGACATGACCCTCAAAGTTGCAAACGGAGCTAGCATGGATGCTAAGGCCGTGGGGGACTATCACCTGGGAATGTCAGATGGACATGTTTTGGTTTTACGTAATTGCTTTTTTGTACCCAACGCAACTTGTAATATCATTTCTATATCTTTGGTTTCTAAAGAAGGTTATGAATTTGCGTTTGTAAGTAATGTTGTAAACATTCACCTTAATCAAGTCTTGATTGGGTCAGGTACATTGAGCAATGGTATATACGTATTAAACCAACCACAGATTTTCAATGTCCAGAATACACACAAAAGAAAGTCTCCGGAAGTAAATCAGACTTTCTTATAGCAATGTAGACAGGGTCACATCAATGAGAGAAGGTTGACGAAGTTACATACAGAAGGATATTTGAATCCGTTCGAATATCAATCGTATGCCACTTGTCAATCCTGTCTCAAAGGAAAGATGACAAAGACTCCGTTCACTGGACACGGAGTAAGAGCGAGCGAGCTCTTGGGACTCGTACACAGCGACGTGTGCGGTCCAATGTCTACACATGCACGAAGCGGTTATTCTTACTTCATTACTTTTACGGATGACTTTTCAAGGTACGGTTATGTCTTCTTAATGAAACATAAATCCGAAGCCTTTGGAAAGTTCCAGGAATATAAGAATGAAGTAGAAAAACAAACCGGAAAAAGTATCAAGACACTGAGATCTGATCGAGGTGGTGAATACTTAAGTGCCGAGTTCCTGGATTACCTAAAAGAGAATGGAATTCTCTCTCAGCTTACTCCTCCATACACCCCGCAACATAACGGTGTATCGGAGAGACGGAACCGAACCCTATTGGATATGGTACGGTCCATGATGAGTAACGCTGAGTTACCGCGATCATTCTGGGGATATGCACTAGAATCAGCTGCATACCTTTTGAACCGAGTTCCAACTAAGACTGTGCCTACTACACCATATCAGATGTGGTGTGGGAAGAGACCCTATCTTAATCACATTAAGACATGGGGATGTCCAGCTTTTGTCAAAAAGCAGCATACGGACAAGCTCGAGGCACGCTCAGTACAGTGCAAGTTTGTGGGATATCCAAAGAACTCCAAGGGATATTTCTTCTATTGCGAAGAGGAACAAAAGGTTTTTGTTTCTCGGCATGCCCACTTTCTAGAACACCAGTTCTTGGAAAGGGAAATTAGTGGGAGCGCAGTAGAACTGGAAGAAATTCCAGAACCACGAGCTATTACTGAAAGCTTAGTAGAACCAGAGGGTTCGAAAGATCATGACATTCCTACGCCGCTCTGCAGGAGTAGTAGGCAGTCTCATCCGCCCGAGAGATACTACGGTTTTCTCATAGATGGGGATAGAGAGGATTGCATCATTGATAGTGATGAGACTACTAGCTTCCAGCAAGCCATTCAGAGCGTTGACTCGGTAAAATGGCTGGATGCAATACGAACCGAGATGGAGTCCATGTACACCAACAAAGTATGGACGTTGGACATTGCTCCAGATGGGGTAAAACCCGTAGGATGCAAGCGGATCTTCAAAAGGAAGATTGGTGTAGATGGACAGGTTGAGACCTATAAGGCTAGACTTGTTGCAAAGGGTTTTCGTCAAAGACCTGGTTTGGACTATGACGAAACCTTTTCTCCGGTGGCTATGCTGAAATCCATTCGGATCCTTCTTGCCATTGCTGCCTTCCACGATTATGAGATCTGGCAAATGGACGTAAAGACCGCTTTTCTAAATGGAAATTTAGAGGAGTGTGTCTATATGGACCAGCCAGAGGGTTTCATTCAGAGTGGGAGCATCGGAAAGGTGTGCAAGTTGCTTAAGTCCATCTATGGACTAAAGCAGGTGTCGCGGAGTTGGAACATCTGCTTTGATGAGACGGTCAAAGAATTTGGCTTTATCAAAAATCCAGATGAACCATGCATCTATAGTAGATTTGTAGCGAGAACTGTAGTATTCCTCGTTTTATACGTGGATGACATTCTCTTAATAGGAAATGATATTCCTATGCTACAATCTGTCAAAGGGTTCTTGTCACACAGGTTCTCCATGAAAGACCTGGGTGATGCCTCATACATTCTGGGGATCCGGATCTATCGTGACAGATCCAAGAGGATATTAGGACTTTCACAGTCCAGGTACATCGACGCCATACTGAAAAGATTCAGTATGGAAGATTCCAAGCGCGGTAATCTACCGGCTTGTCACGGGATCACCCTCTCCAAAGAGATGTCTCCCAAGACTGATTTGGAAAGGGATCGCATGTCTATTATACCCTACGCTTCTGCGGTAGGCTCTATAATGTATGCGATGTTGTGTACCAGACCGGATGTAGCTTATGCACTGAGTGTAGTAAGCCGGTATCAGTCAAACCCTGGGGAGAAACACTGGATAGCGGTAAAGAACATTCTCAAGTACCTGAGAAGGACTAAGGAGATGTTCTTGGTGTATGGCGGAAAAGACCTCCAAATCGAGGCCTTTGCTGACTCCAGCTTCCAGAGTGACAAGGATGATTCCAAGTCCATGTCGGGCTTTGTCTTTACCCTCAACGGAGGGGCGGTGTGTTGGAAGAGTTCCAAACAGGAAACCGTTGCTGACTCGACTATGGAAGAGGAATATATCGCTGCATCTGATGCCGCAAAAGAAGCCGTCTGGATGAGGAAGTTCTTGAAAGAGCTTCAGGTGGTTCCGTCCATTGTTGAACCAATACTTCTGTATTGCGACAACAACGGGGCTATAGCTTTAGCGAAGGAACCCAGGTCCCATCAGAAATCCAGACACATCTTGAGGCGGTATCACCTGATCAGGGAGATCGTGGATCGCCAGAAGATCGACGTTCGGAGGGTTGCTTCAGAAGATAACACTGCAGATCCATTCACCAAGGCCTTGCCCCAGACTCAGTTCGAGCGGCTGATCGAGATGATAGGTCTTCGATACGCCAGTACATGGCCTTAGTGCAAGTGGGAGATTGTTAGTGTATATGCCCTAGAGGCCATTACTATATCATACCGGTTTGTATATTACTTAATGGAAGCTTGGGATATTCACCTTGTATAGAAAATTTTGCTCAGAATAGTAGTATGCTACTTGGTTTGTTTCTACTTTAATATGTGCATGTGTTTCTTTTAGCATATTGCTTATACATATTAGTAGAGCCCTTAAGATCTTTGCTTGATTACCAGCGTTGTGATGGCAGTCACACTCATGAGGGCTGGGTAATCCACAAGCACATCCTTATGCAGGTCCCTAGTCGCAGGACTATCGAGACAGGGCATCGATACTCCGGAGTAGACTAGCGTATGCGCTTCTCATCCCAGCACGGGAGACGGTCTGTCCCACATCCGTCAGTACGTCGTACTTGAGATAGTATGAGGGTGCTCGTTAGGTTACGAGTACACTAGACAGGACTCGTCGGGAACTGATTGGTTGGTATTATACCTATCGTCAGTTATCAGTTCCCAGGTGACATGAGTACAGCTTAGTCCGCTGACTTGACACTATCACTTCACCCCGAGTGTGTTCCCACTGTACTTTGATTACTATCCTACCACGGCTCAAAGGAGTCATGCAAACAGGTAGTAGTTGGGTGCAGTCCCGAAGCACTTGGAGGCAGTGACGGTTAGACAGGATTCGTCTCTCCCGGTATTGGGGGTTGACATCGCGCTGTGTCTAGGAGAGCCATTACACGAGTAGTCCCTGTCCAGGGCAAGCGAGATATACTGGTAGGTTTCCAGTGTTATCTCAGGGTGTTCTGGGCTTCACTCCGACACGACTTGTACCGCTATTAGAGGACTGACGTTTACCACCCCCTAGGCCCGCCATGCGATGTATCAGACGAACAGACCGGACCGTACGGAGACTGTCATATTCAGGCTCAGTAGGAGTTCAGATGGGTTTCACCTCGTCCGTCTTCCTATCGGCATCTACCTGGGGGCCGTTACGCACAGCTAGTGCCGCTTGCGGTCTGTGGTTAAACCCACTGCCAGCGTAGTGTCGAGTCTTTTAGAGTCCCACACAGAGAGCTATTCGCCTTTAGGCAAAAGAGTAGATGTCGCATGGTTTTGCGACAGGTCGCATGGTTTTGCGACAGGGTTCGGTCACATCCGTGCACTTGTGCATGTTTGGTGTCCGGACAGTTAACACTAGCGGGCTTTGGTTTAAGCTAGATCCCAGTGTACGTTTTAGGATTGGTTTTATCTCGTTTGTATTCGTGTTCCCCAGAACGCGGATACGGGTGTGTATGCACAGTTGACAGAGACAGAGGCAGAGAATTCTCATTAGGGTTGCTGACTGTTGACTTTTGTCAAACCCTAATGAGATTAAGACATATGATTAACAATAATATTAATTGAGTATTATAGTGACATGGTTAGGTTGACCTAGTTGACTTGTTGATTTTTGTTGACCGGTTGACTAGGTTGGACTTGTTGACCACCATCATGACAATGGCCATCATTTGGTTGCATTGACTTATGCTTGCTTATTTTGTTCACCATTTACATTTAATGCAAGAAATGATAGTGTCATTTGTCATGATAATAACCTTTACAATATACTCAATTATCATTACTTGTTATCATGATGCTTTTGGATTATGAGAGGATGTATGAGAAAAGTCTTGCTCATTCTTTCTTTAGCTTTCTCTCTCTTGAGCTCTCTCATTTTCTCTAGCTCTCACCCTCTTCCTCTTGCTCTCTCTCTACCTCAAGGGAAAACCATTCTCATGTGTTGAGACTCATTGCCCTAGAGATAAAAAGACACCAAAACAATGCTCTACTCATCCTAGTTCACAAGGTTTAGCAAACCGAGTGATCTAGTTTCTTCAAGTTCGATGAAGAAGCCAAAGGTAGAAGCTTACGGGTGGATCCGTCTTCGGCGCAAGAAGACGACGAGGAGAGGCCGGTCCGTACACCACACGAGTTGAAGACGAAGGAGTTCAAGAAAGGTATAACCCCCTAACCGAGTAGTTAAACAACTCCTAGTTAGGTTGTTAAATAGATAGTTTAACAAAGATCCGGTTTGAGTCCATGTTACCATCTCTAGAAAAATTGGTTTTTCATCATTTCCGCAAGCCCGTAAGTACCGGGAGCGGTAGCATAGACTTACACCTTCTACAGCAGCGACCGAAACGTCTTTAAACTAACAACGGACCGAAATGTCCTTAAACTAACAACGGACCGGAACGTCCTTAAACTAACAATGGACTACTATTTCCTAAAACTAGCTGGTTATCGAGATGTCGATAAACTACGATGGATTACGGCATCCCAAAACCGATACAAAGAAAAAATAATAAAAAAATAAAATAAAATAAAAACGGTATGTCCATAAGCAAAATGGGCACGGATGAAAACCTGAAAGGGATCCGTGAGTAAAAACAGCAGAGCTACCGGCGAGTGTTTGTGAAAACCCGAAAGGGCGCAACCTCGTTAGAAAAAAGAATAAAAAGAAAAGGACAGTATGTCCATAAGCAAAATGGGCACGGATGAAAACCCGAAAGGGCTCCGTGAGTAAAAACAGTAGGGCTACCGGCGAGTGTTTATGAAAACCCGAAAGGACGCAACCTCGTTAGAAAGAAGAATAAAAAGAAAAGGACGGTATGTCCATAAGCAAAATGGGCACGGATGAAAACCCGAAAGGGCTCCGTGAGTAAAAACAGCAGTGATACCGGCGAGTGTTTGTGAAAACCCGAAAGGGCGCAACCTCGTTAAAAGACGCTTACAGGGTCCTCTTGACCTTGTAAGGAGAAACCACCCGCGTGAGATCCTTACGACTCATAAGGGAAGCAACGCACTTAGGGATCCTCACAATTCCTAAAGAGAAATTACACTTGCGATATTCTCACGACTCGTAAGGAGAACTCTCTTATGGGACTCTCACGTCTCATAAGATTTGAAAGTCTTAAGTTATAGAGACTTGAACTTGTTCTTAAGAAATCCCCCCCAACCTTCGACATTGCCCTACAAGTGGTTCAATACTGACCCTTGTATACAATCCACGAGCGCGAATAAAAATTTCCCTAACTAAGTCCCATCCGTGACCAGGGATATGTCCATACGGTGAACAACCCTTGTAAGCCCTCTCGACTTATAAGGAGAAAACCCTTTTGTAAGATCCTTACGACTTACAGGGGAACATACACTTAGGAATCCTCACGATTCCTAAGGAGAAAATACACCTACAAGATCCTCACGACTTGTAGGGAGAAATACCTTTGTGAGACCCTTACGGCTCATGAAGTCAAAAGCCTTAGTCGACAGGACCCTAACCCTGTTCGCTAAGCCACCTTTGTTCGACATCGACAGAGGCAGATGATGATTCGCTCCTGGCAACATCCCAGTTGTAGCGGTGCTGATGCCGAAATCGGTGTCTAAATCCAAGCTTGCAGCGAAAAGCCAACGGGCCACACATGCATACGAAACAGCCGAAATGATAAGGCAATTTGCGATAAAATCAGCAAGTAAAAATGTATGCATGAAAAATAGCCGAAATGATTGGGCAACTCGCAATAAAAAGCAGCGAGTAGAAAATAAAATAAATAGCCGAAATGATTGGACACCGCGAAAAATAGCCGAAATGATGGGGCAATCGCGACCTTCGCGATATTAAAGCTGAAATGATAGAGCATCACGGAAAAAGAAATAAAATAAAAAATTAAATTTATGCCCTACACGCGATATTACATCAATCCCTGTATACAATCCAGGGGGGCAAACAAAGAAGGGATCATACTCCTTTCCCCCCCCCCAAGGTTTCATCAAAGGAAGAAGCCAAATCTCGACGGACCGCAAGTGACCTAGAGATCATCTCAACACTCGTCTCGTAACAACGGATACGACTTTAAGCGAAGCGGAACAGTGGCAATTCCCAGTTCCATGGCTCGGCGATATACTAATCACCGAAAGTCAAATCCCAACTCTGTGAAATACAGATACAATCAACAAAATTCCTGGTTACATGGAACGCGGATAACGTCACTCTTTGACCCCGTGGGAAACGTCCAGAGCGAATCCTGGTCCTCGCAGAGCACGGAAGTGAACCCGTGTGAAGCATCCAGAGTGGAGCCTTGTCCTCGCCAAGCACAGCAGTGAACCCGTGCGAAGCATCTAGTGTAAAATTCCTGGTTACGTGGAACGCGGATAACGTCACTCTTTGACCCCGTGGGAAACGTCTAGAGCGGATCCTGGTCCTCGCAGAGCACGGCAGTGAACCCATGTGAAGCATCCAGAGCGGAGCCTAGTCCTCGCCAAGCACGGCAGTGAACCCGTGCGAAGCATCTAGTGCAAAATTCCTGGTTACATGGAACGCGGATAACGTCACTATTTGACCCTGTGGAAAACGTCCAGAGCGGATCCTGGTCCTCGCAGAGCACGGCAGTGAACCCGTGTGAAGCATCCAAAGCGGAGCCTGGTCTTCGCCGAACACGGCAGTGAACCCGTGGGAAGCACCCAGAGCAAAATTCCTGGTCACGTGGAACGCGGATAACGTCACTCTTTGACCCCATGGAAAATGTCCAGAGCGGATCCTGGTCCTCGCAGAGCACGGCAGTGAACCCGTGTGAAGCATCCAGAGCGGAGCCTGGTCCTCGCCGAACACGGCAGTGAACCCGTGGGAAGCACCCAGAGCAAAATTCCTGGTCACGTGGAACGCGGATAACGTCACTCTTTGACCCAGTGGAAAACGTCCAGAGCGGATCCTGGTCCTCGCAGAGCACGGCAGTGAACCCGTGTGAAGCATCCAGAGCGGAGCCTAGTCCTCGCCGAGCACGGCAGTGAACCCGTGTGAAGCATCTAGTGCAAAATTCCTGGTTACGTAGAACGCGGATAACGTCACTCTTTGACCCCGCAAAAAACGCCCAGAGCGGAGCCTGGTCCTCGCCAAGCACGGCAGTGAACCCGTGTGAAGCATCCAGAGCAAACACCGGACTGTGGAGTCCTTAAAATCCACGGACTATGATGTCCTTAACCTCGACCGAAACGTCTTAAAACTAACAACCAACCATGATGATTCTAGACTGATTTTACCTTAGTTAAAGGGTACATCTCTTCACTCCTTTGAGATTTGGCGTTGTAATTCCTCAACGTCTTCAAAGAGGTGACGGGTCCCGATAACTAACATTAGACTGTGGAGTCCTTAAACCCACGGACTATGATGTCCTTAACCTTGACCGGGATGTCTTAAAACTAACGCCAGACTGTGGAGTCCTTAAATCCACAGACTATGAAGTCCTTAACCTTGACCGTGATGTCTTAAAACTAATGTTGGACTGTTGAGTCCTTAAATCCACGGACTATGATGTCCTTAACCTTGACCGTGATGTCTTAAAACTAACCTTGGACTGTGGAGTCCTTAAACCCACGGACTATGAGGTCCTTAACCTTGACCGCGATGTCTTTAAACTACGATACCTTGAAAAAAAATTCCCAAAGCAACCCCTGACCCCGTGAAATACGGATAAGGGCGACCGCACCCAGCACTTGCGGGTCCTCACGACCTGTAAGGGAGAAAACCCTCTTGTGAGATCCTTATGACTCTCAAGGGAGAATCCGCTTAAGAATCCTCACGATTCTTAAGAAGAACCTATACCTACGGGATCCTCTCGACCTGTAGGGAGAAAAACTCTTTAAGACCCTCATGGCTCATAAAGCTAAAAAGCCTTAGGAAGCAGATCTTAACCCTGAATCCTAAGCCATCACTGCCCTGTGAAGAGACCAAGATAAATTGTCCGCAGAGCACGTTCAATAAAAAGAGACACACCATTGAGAAGAAAAATATGTCTTTTATTCATAAACCAAAATGGATACAAAGTACAATTCATAAAAAGGCAAAAAGGATATACTCTCATCCAGGAGTATGTACAAAAATGAAAAGAAAAGATACAAGTCTTCAAGCCGGCGGGCGATTTAGCAATTTTACTAGCTCATCCTTCTTTTGCTGAGTCACGGCTTCATGATTCAGGATCGCCAGAAGACAAGCCTCCTCGTGAGCCTGCTGGGCCTGATACGAAGCAAGCCGACCTTCAAGCTCTTTCTCGGTGGCCTTATGGGCCTCGACCCTTTCGCGAGTGAACGTGGCAGCTTTATCGAGAGCCACCACCTCTTTGATAGACTCTTGAAGCACCCGCCAGAGTTCATATGCTTTGTTGGCCTTGGCGGTAAGATTAGCTTGAAGCTCGCTCAGCACCTTAGAAGCTAGATCCCTCTTCGAGAATTTACGGCCGAGCCTCTTCTCGCACGACGTCATGTTTGCCGCGCACCGTGCTATCAGCCCCCGTAACTCCGCCTTTGCAGCCACGGCCTCCGAGGAAAGGTGGGAACATTCAAGGGCATGCAAGCAAGCCTCCACCTGCCGACAGAACTCCACCCAGACTTGCACCACCTCTTCACTATGGTAGGTGGCAAGAAAAGGAAGAGAACCGTTAGCTTCGGCGACAAATGCTTCAACTGTGGTCGCACTGCCAGCACGGAGCTCCTCAATCAAAGATGATAAGGAACAAGGCTTAATTGGGCCAAGCGTTCTGAAGCCCGCAGAACATAGGGGCCGGGCGGCATAACGATGCGCGATTCCAACGCTATAGAGGCTGGCAGGGCTGTTCAGATTTGAAAGATGTCAATAAAACTCTTAAGCAAAAGAACAAATAGGACTATAATGAAATGTCACTTACCTACGGTCATGCAAGTAGGAGCTGAAGGTTCCCCTGGCCCTTCAACGACCTCGACCTCATCGTCAGCTTCCAAAACTGTAAGAGATATCAACGTCATTTCGCAAAATGGCAACAATGCTATAATAAAAAATGGCGAACAACGCTAACCTTGCCCAGAGGAAAGGACAATGCGCTGAGGGGAGATCGCCTGCGGAGCTTCCATCTCCAATAAATGCTGAAACGATTGCCGAGACGAAAAATCAGCAATAGAGGCCGCCAGCCCGTGCAATTCTGGGGAAGACAAAAGAGTTCAGACCACGAAAAGATTACTAATTTAAAATGCATAAGGTTACCTTCAACACTTCTCCCGTTCTGAGCCAACACTTCTCCCGTTCTGAGCCAGGGGGATAGCGGCTTCGACGGCCTCTGCCGTGACCTCGGGCTCCAACAAAGGGAGTGTAGTCCCGACTACCTCCATCTCAGCCTCTGGGCCGCCTTCGGGAAGAGTCGTTGGGGCGGTGACCACCAAATGAGCCTCCCCCAAAGGAGCAAGCGCTCAGTGATCAATAACTGCCACTGGAGGCTCTATTGTAAGAGGAGCGGCCTCATCAACCCCCTCCACATCGAGCAATGGTTCATCGGGAATGTCGACAGGCTTTAGCTTCAATAAGCCTGTAGGGACCTCCCCCATCGTCGAAGATTCTGCACAATTCACACAAGAATAAGGATACATACATACAGGAGTAAACAATCTGAAATGCTACAAAGAAGTATAAAGGCATACCAATGCATAACGAAGCCTTCAATATGGCTTCTTCAAGCCGCTGCTCCTTCTCAAGGAGGCGTGCTCGCCGGGGTTTGAGGGTGGACTCATGGCCGCCGGTCCATAAGGAGAGTGCATCCGCAGCATCCTCTGAGACGGCCTTCTTCAACGCCCTTTCACCCCACTCCTCCAAGGGGCCAATAAACTACCGCCGGATCCACGAAGGGTCTTCATAAAAGATTACGGCAGAATGGGGCTTCTTCGGAACCCTGACATTCTGAGACGCATCTTTGGAACGTCTTATAGCCTCAGCTAACTGTGCAGCTTCCTCAGCAGCTGAAATCGGGAAAAGAAGACCAGCATCTGATTCCTGCAAGGCCAACGGTTCATCCCCAAGAATGGGCTCAAACTCCGTTAAAGAATCAAGCAGGTTGGTGGCCACCTTCCTCCGCCTCTTAGATCCAGAACCGGCTGCCGAAGACGACCGTTTCTTCCCCCTCGAAGCCTTGGTGCGACGGCGACCTACGTCACCTTCAACACCTTCATCCCTATTACCCTCGCTCAGTGCCACAACCGAGGATGACACCGCCATTGTCGATGCCGCGGGGGGCAGTGCTGCCGCGGGCGGTGGTGCTTCTACTGGAGCCCATCTACCCCGCGACCGGGTACCCAGGGGCATACCAGATGTTGGAGTAAGATCCACCCCCGACTCCCCCGGAATGAGCGCGGTGCCGGTATCCCTCAGAGGGAAGCGGACCGGAGCTCGCGGTCGCAGCGTAGCTCCCGTGACCGAAACCTGAGGAGGGGCGTCATGACCAAGAAGCACCCTTCTTTCCTCAAGAATAATTGGGTTGATTCGATGGAGATACCAACCCGTGAACGATCCCACGCATCGGGGCATGTACTCAGCTTCAGGGACCATGAAGTGGGAGCCGGTGTTCAGCCTCACGAAATGATGAGCGGCATCGCGAACGACATCAAGTGAAGGGACCGGCGCAACTATGAAAGCCTCGAAAGGAACTCCCTGGTCGTATCCAAGCTGTCCGGCGAAGCGATGCGGGTTGTACCTCATGAAAAGAGCTGCACTGTCCCGGCGAAACACCAAGTAGCCTGGTCTAATTACATACAAGTGCACGGCCTCCGGGGCCTCAAAGAAGGTACGTTGTCTTTTGACCGGTCCCAGAGTTGTTGAACTGGACCTGAAGGAGAAGACAAGACCCGATCATTAAAAACCAGCCCGCCAGCAGTAGCGTAAGGAGAAATCAACGCCCGAATAGCCCCGAATTGAGTCGGATCAGCGGCAGAAGCATCCACCAATCGCATAAGTTGTAGGAAGGGGTAGGCGTCGTAAAATGCGGGCCTCTGATGCATAGCGAAAGTCCCCAACACGTGCATTTCGATCCAAGACGTGAAGTAATGAAGCGAAAAATTTACCACATCTACGCCAGGGCTGGAAGTATTAGCTGCAGCGCCCAACCCGTGATAAAGATGCGCCAGCGCCGGGATGCCGATGGCCAACCGCGTCCCCTCAGTGATACAATAAGCCGGGTAGATAACCGAGGCTCTCATAAAACGGCGATGCATAGGGATGACAAACCAACTGAGCCAGACACTGACAAACCCCATGAAGAACGTCTCCTCATCCATACCGGGAGCTGCAATGGATTCAAAAGACATCGGCGACATAATGGAGATATAGTACTGTAGTAGATCCGATTCAGTGGTCGGCAGCTTCTTCGGACCAAACCCAAAGGGGTCTTTGATGTTGGCGAACTTCAGAGCTGTCTTCGATACGACGTCCTCACGAAGGAAGCAGGCAATGAAGCTCTTAAAAGTAACGCCCTGCTCCTCAGATTCGGTGAACAATCGGTCAAAGATACCTAGCGCATTGATCAAGCCGGGATGCTTGTGGCAGACGGCGTTCTCAGCAGACAAGCCGTCAACCGGTGCAGGCTCGGGCTCAAAGACGTACTCGTCAGGAGGCACCAACTCCTCATACAGTGTACCCCTGATTGGCAATCCCGAGATTTCATAAAATTCTGCCAGAGAGATCGAGACCTTGCGATTTCCTAGAATAAAAGTGTTGGTGGGGAGATTCTATTGATTCAAGAACGCCCTAACCCACCAGACATGCGGGGACTGATAATGGAAGAGCGACGAATATATTGCCTGGTAAAGCCCGACCTTCTGCAGCCGCGCACGATGGGTGGCAAGGATATAGCGAGCCCAGAGGAGGTAGCCCGTGGGGTGTCGAGGAGTGAGCCATATCTTATAAATCTGTCCCCATGGGTGGGCCTCACCCTGACAAATGCGTCGCCCCAGGATATCTATAGCGGGGACCGGATGGTTCGGGATACCGGTTGTTGAAGGCTCGAGTCGTCCCGTTGGAGTCCAGTTTGGCATCTCCACAGCGAAAACCGTCCTCGGAGGGTCCATCGGCAAGAACGGGAAAGTGGGCTCTGTCGGCACTTCACAGAGAAAACTCTGGCGACCCCGGATGATATGACTGTACCAAGTCCCCCATAGAAGTAGGCTGGTACAGTTCGGGTCATGAGCCCGGATCATCGCCATCGCTTCCTCGTCAGATGGTGATTGAGGAAAAGCGGCCTCTGAGCGAGTGAAGGGAAAGCACGGAACGGAAGCCATTGCACCTGAAATAAAGTAAAAGAAAACTGTCAAAAGCGAAGCCAGCAATATATATACATGCATGAACATGAAGACAGTTGAAGAAAGCGACAGCAGACTCTTTTTATGGGACCATTGGCTACAAAACACATAGGCCCCACAGAATCAGGTTGACGGCTCGTTAATAATGAGGTCAAGCAATTATAATAAGACAAAGGGAATATTCTCATTAAATAGGCAGTGGGTTTCAAATAACCCTACAACTTCCCCTAAAAGACATCCACCTTGGACTCTACAACAAATCACACAGGATCGAGGGAATTAAATTCCCTGACAAGACATCATTGCAAGCTTCTTCTTTGATGAGTACAGAAGGACAACCTAGGACAAGAAAACCCTAAGAAGCCTCCATGTGAAGAACTGAGTTCTTCATAGGAATTAAATTCCTTATTAAGAGAAGGGAAGTAAATTCCCAGAGGCATTTTCTTCAAACGGAATTAAAATTCCTTAGAAAGAGGCAACGGATCTCATCATCTCCCTGAAAGCTCAAATGAACCTTAGGAGATCCATTGTTCGAGGATTGAATAGTTCTCTATTTTCGTTGATGAATTTTAAAAAATGGGTTCATATTAAAAGGGGTGAAACCCTTGATGTGGATTTAAAATCCAGAAAGTTTGTTTTAATGAAGGTTCTTCGATCATCATTACCTGAATGGAAGAGTCTTTCTTGAACAGAGTTAAACTCTGAAAATTTCTCAAGACAGAGAACTAAGCTCTAGAAAAAAGAGAATTAAATTCTCAAAAGAAGGAAGATCTCAAAGGAGGAAGATGAGCAAAGTGGAGGCTCTTCTGAAAAGACATGGGCATTTATAGGATGTGAGGGAAACGCTTCATCTCCCCGATTCCCTAGAAGGATCCAACGGTCACAAAAGTGACAGCGTTGCACTCACGTGCAGACACATGAGAACAACGCTGTGGGGGCATTTGTTTCCTGCTCTAAAATCAGGAAAACCTACGGAAGGGGCATCACGTGCTAGCACGTGACCAGCGGTCACGTGTTGACACGTGATGACTAAGCAGCGGCAAAGAACAAAGCGCAGAAGGAAGGGAAACCCATTCCAGGAGGGGTCACGTGCCTACACGTGACCAGGGGTCACGTGGCCACACGTGACCAGCTTCAAGAGCCTTATTTTATGACAGAATTAAATTTTGAGAAAAGATCTCTCAAGTCTTTCCAAAGTGGAAAAGAATTATTGGAACCGTTGGATTAAAAATCTAAAGGTGATTAAATATCACCAACTTATGGAAAAAATATCAGACTTGGAAAGATTTCCCCTTAAATCTAACCGAAATAACAAAGAGATATCTTTGGATTTAAAATCCAATGGTGAATAAAATTCACCTAATAATCTAATGGCCCAGATTAATGATAAACATAAATCAAATATCTCAATAAACAAATCAAATATTTTAATAAAAGATTCACTAAAACTGATTGATTCTTTTTCTTCTTCTATAAATAGGAGCCAAAGGAGAGAGTTTGAGAGATAGACAGAGACATATACAGAGAGAAAGAGAGATAGAGCCTTGAGATTTTGGAAGAAATTGATCCTCTGCAAAAGAAAACCCTAGGTAAAAAAGGAGAGGCTTCAAAAGAGAATTTAATTCTCAAAAGAGTTTAACTCTTGTATGAAGAAAAGAACTTAGTTCTTTCTCTGGTGGAGGATCTGCAAAGTGCACATCTCCCCATGAATTGAGAATTTAATTCTCATTGAGTTGAGATCCTGTCATGCAGATCTAAAACACAGAGGAGGAACTGAGTTTTGAGAATTTAATTCTCACTAAATGATAGGAATTCAATTCCTTTGAGATAAAATTAGGGTTTAACCCTATGTTATAGGAATTTAATTCCTTCAAAATGAACAGAACTAGGGTTTAACCCTATTTGAGAACATAATTCTCTCAAAACTCACAGGAATTTAATTCCCTTAAGAAAAGAAATTAGGGTTTAACCCTATTAAGAATATAATTCTTCAGAAGAAAACGGGAATTTAATTCCTCTAAAGTTTGTTGCTAGGGTTTAACCCTATTAAGAAATTAATTCTTAAAAGATGAACAGATCTTTAAAACATGCAGAGTCACGTGCTACCACGTGACCCCTGCAAAGATCCCCAGAAAAGAACTCTGAAGTAAACACCTCACGTATTACCATGTGACTCCTGCGAAGATCTATAAAGGAGAACTTTGAGGCAATGCCTCACGTGCCCCACGTGATCTCTAAAGCACACAAAAGAAAAAGAAACAGAAAAA
The DNA here is from genome assembly GCA_030015575.1 of Agapanthus africanus. Classification (NCBI taxonomy): domain Eukaryota; kingdom Viridiplantae; phylum Streptophyta; class Magnoliopsida; order Asparagales; family Amaryllidaceae; genus Agapanthus; species Agapanthus africanus. The sequence continues at coordinate 24,251,325 of JASDDO010000019.1, forward strand.
AGCTCTAGGGCGCCTTCACGTGTCGACACGTGACCCCTATGAACATTCTAACAGATCAAAGCGCAAGCCCCCATCACGTGCCCACACGTGATGGCTTTCAGAATTAAAAGTGTTAAACACTTATCTGTAGAACAAAATAAAGGGAAGCAGGGCGCTATCACGTGCTACCACGTGACCCCTTGGCTGAAGCTTTAACAGACAAGCACCAAAATTCTCATCACATGATGGCACGTGATACTTCAAAGTATTCAATACTTTTGATAGAACAAAATAAAGAGAATCAGGGCGCCCTCACGTGTTCACACGTGACCTTTCTTACCTTAGGGTTTAACACTAGTCTGGATATTTTGTCCCCAGTGTATAACACTGATTTGCTTAGTGTTTAACACTAATTTGAAAACTCTGTCCCCAGTGTTTAACACTGATTTTCTTAGTGTTTAACACTAATTTGAAAACTCTGTTCCCAGTGTTCAACACTGATTATCTTTTTAGTGTTTAACACTAACTTGTCAATCTTATTCCCGGTGTTCAACACTGTTGGTCTCTAGTGTTTAACACTAGCTTTAGCCCAATTGGCTAAGTTTACAGAGGTAAAGCCTCTCTTTAATGAACCAACAGAGGGCCAATATCCCAAACATGACTGGACTTAGCCCAAGCTGGCCATAAGTCCTCAATTCAAACTTAACTGGGCTAATGGGCTCATAACATAATTAATGGGTCTTGGTCCCAAACTGGGCCAAAGACTGTTTAATCTACCTTGGTTCAAGGGTACATCTCTTCACTCCTTTGATACTCGGCGTTGTAATTCCTCAACGTCTTCAAAGAGGTGGCGGGTCCCGATGACCACACATTGATACGGACTGTGGGGTCCTTAAACTCATGGACTATGAGGTCCTTAACCTTGACCGTGATGTCTTAAAACTAACGCCGGACTGTGGGGTCCTTAAACCATGGACTATGACGTCCTTAACCTTGACCGGAATGTCTTAAAACTAACAACGGACTATGAGGTCCTTAAACTTGACCGTGATGTCTTAAAACTAACGCCGGACTGTGGAGTCCTTAAATCCACGGACTATGACGTCCTTAACCTTGACCGCAACGTCTTAAAACTAACATTGGACCGCAATGTCCTTAAACTACCTATCGACCGCAATGTCACTAAACTAAACAACAGGGCTCTCCTAATTGCTCTCTTGTTGGATCTAAACGATCCTGTTAAGTTGATCTTAGTCTAAAAATAGACTAACGTATCCTTAACAAACGTTTAAGTCGATCTTAGTCTCAAATGAGGCTAACGTATCCTTAAACCCAAACCCCCAAACCTAAATCTAAGATAATACGGATTTGGACTAGTCCACGCCCTACGGGCGACGACATAACTCAGTCTCTGTATACAATCCACGGGCAACCAAACACAAAACAAACACTCACGACATGAAGTGATCATCTGGAGAAGGAGAAAGTTGTTACCGCAATGCGGTAGCGTAATTAACTGCAGGGGCTTGCGCCTGCAGGGAAGAGCGTCCCCACAATCAAAAACCCCTCAAGTGAGGGGGAATCTGACGAAGTCTGCTACATCGGACTCATCCGTTTAAACCTTCGATACATGGTGCCATAAATCAACTTGGCATCTTCGGAGAGGTAGACGGATAGCACCAATTAGCATCTGCCCCGAATCTCAGGCAAGACGTCCCTGCATCGCGCCGTCTTTCGGAGGGGAACACGCCTCTTCACCGCCAATTGTGGCCAGGTAAGTGGAACGCGGATAACATCACTTCTGACCTCGTGGAAAACGTCCAGAGCGAATCCTGGTCCTCGCAGAGCACAGCAGTGAACCCGTGTGAAGCATCCAGAGCGGAGCCTGTTCATCGCCGAACACGACAGTGAACCCGTGGGAAGCATCCAGAGCAAACATCGGACTATGGAGTCCTTAAATCCATGGGCTATGATGTCCTTAATCTCGACCGTGATGTCTTAAAACTAACATCGGACTGTGAGGTCCTTAAACTCACGGACTATGATGTCCTTAACCTTGACCGTGATGTCTTAAAACTAACAATCAACCGCAATAATTTTAAACTAATTTTACCTCGGTTCAAGGGTACATCTCTTCACTCCTTTGATATTTGTCGTTGTAATTCCTCAACGTCTTCAAAGAGGTGACGGGTCCCAACAACCACACATTTCACGGACTATGGAGTCCTTAAATCCACGGACTATGATGTCCTTAACCTCGACCGTGATATCTTAAAACTAACATCGGACTGTGGAGTCCTTAATTCCACGGACTATGATGTCCTTAACCTCGACCGTGATGTCTTAAAACTAACATCGGACTGTGGAGTCCTTAAATCCACGGACTATGATGTCCTTAACCTCGACCGTGATGTCTTAAAACTAACACCGGACTGTGGAGTTCTTAAATCCGCGGACTATGATGTCCTTAACCTCGACCGTGATGTCTTAAAACTAACAACGGACTTTAGAGTCCTTAAATCCACGGACTATGATGTCCTTAACCTCAAACTATGATGTCCTTAACCTCGACCGGGATATCTTAAAACCAACAACGGACTGTGGAGTCCTTAAATCCACGGACTATGATGTCCTTAACCTCGACCGCGATGTCTTTAAACTACGGTATCCTGGAAAACGTCCAGAGCGTGAACCCATAGGGAACATACAGAGCAACCCCTAACTCTGTGAAATGCGGATAAGGACAACTTCACCTATCACTTGCGGGTCCTCACGACTCGTAAGGAAGAAAAATTCTCTTGTGAGATCCTTACAACTCTCAAGAGAAAACACCCTTGGGAATCCTGACGATTCTTAAGGAAAAATTACACATATGGGATCCTCTCGACCCGTAGGGAGAAAATTCTTTATGAGACCCTCACGGCTCATAAAGTTGAAAAGTCTTAGGTGACAGATCTTAACCCTGTTTTCTAAGCCAGCACCATTCTACAGAAAAAAAATCCAAGGCTGACAGTCATATACTTGCTAAAATCACTTGGCAACAACACGGTAAAGAGGAGAAGGCAACAAGGAGAATATCCGATCTGCACTTAATTAAGTGTTCAAGATACACCCTATCCATGCATTTGCAAAAAGATTCAGAACGTGAAATAAAACACGCTAAAACGAGAAATTTTCCATTCATATTGCAAAAAGGTTCTTACAATTATGAAAGCAATAAACAAAGATATTACTAAAGTAATTACAATGGCAAAACCTCAAATCCAGGACATGGATTGAGGAACTCAAAAGTGACCTTGTCCAGAGTTTTCCAAGCCTGTCGAACCATCCTAGTGTGCTTTCTTTCGCGATCACGAGCGTCGGGATCCCCACGGATGTCCTCCGCCCTCCGATAGGCAGCAAGTATGGCAGACTGTTGAAAAGCCTGGTGCAGGAGATCGACAAGATTGTCTTGCCATCTCTTCGAGATTAGGTTCATCAGATACACCGAGTTCACCTTATCTTCAGCGGCATCTAATACTCTAAGTGGCACACCGGCATAGAATAGAGGGATAAAATTCCTTAAAGAGCTTAGCTCTGTAATCATGATGGAAAATCCATCAAGGATTATCAAAATTAAATGCTTGAGAATTAAAATTCTGGGATCTTAGAGATCCATGAAGAAAACTCTCGAGAGTTCTTCATCAAAAGACCAAAAGATCTGCGCATTGTTAAAAGAGCAGAGCTCTGATTCATGGGATAAGAAACCCCAAGAAAAGATTTGTTTAGATCTATGAGTTCACGAGAGCAAGGCTCTATTAATAAAAACCCTAAAAGGGTTTTCTTTAGATCAAAGATCTATGAAGAGTAAGACTCTGTTAATGGGTAAGAACCTTAATTTGTTAAAATTAAAATCTTTAAATTTTACCTAAGAGTTTGACTCTTGAAAGTTCTTAACAAAGAAGCAGCGCTCTGAATGAAAATTTTCAAGAAGAAGATGATAATCATCTAAAGGACCTGAGGTCCTATTTATAGGCGCTGAGCAGCCTTTTCAATTTCTGAGTTGATCCAAGGGCTCAGATGTTGCCACCGTTGCACTCACGCGTGCGCCACGTGAGCGCAAAGGTGGGGGGCATTTGTTTCCCCAATCAGAGCAAATCTCTGTTTTGACTTTTAAAATTCAAAAATTGAAGCAACGCTTCAGATCCTGCGCGCTGCGCGCTGTGCGCTGCGCGCCACGTGTCAAAAGCAGACATGCCAGCGCCAGAAGCGCTGAGCCCTAGGCAGCGCACCCCAATAAGAGCAAAGCTCTGTTTTCAAATTTCAAAAATTAAAAAGATGAAGCAACGCTTCAGATCCGGTGCTCTGCGCTGCGTGCCACGTATCTAACACAGGTGCGCTAGCACAGTTGTGTTGCGCTCTGCGCTGCGCGCCACGTATCCAGCACGGGTGCTGTAGCGCAGTTGCGCTGCGCTCTGCGCTGCGCGCTACGTGTCCAACATAGATGCACCAGCGCTGGAATTAAAATTCCCACCGTTAGATCAAAGGATCTGATAATAATGATAAATCATTTATTAACCAGAATTAAATTCTGTTAAGGAAAGATTTCTCAAAATCTTTCCAAACAACAAGACTGTGCTTTAAGCACCGCTGGATCAATGATCTAATGGTAAATAATGAATTACCAAAAACAGAAAAAATTCTGCATGGAAAGTTTTTTCAAGAAGGTTATCTTCTGCCAAACGGGAGCCTTGGGATCAAAGATCCAACGGTGGGAAACATTCCCAGATCAATCAAAAGAAAGATCTCTTAAACCGATTTAACAAATCGATTGATCCTATATAAAGGCCCCAAGACTTCAAGTCTCAGATTGAAAAAACCCTCTGCAAACTTTGAGAAAAAAACTCAGAAGAACAGAAAGGTAAAGAACTGATTCCTTGGAAAAACAGAGATGAAAACATCTCGTAAAAAGAAGAAATATCTTCTAAAAAGATCTTAGATCTATAAGAAAGACCGAGGTCTTTGAATAAAAAGAAAAGATCAAGATCTAAACCATAAAAAAAGAAGTATTTTACTTTGCAGATCTCTTGATCTAAAAAGGCAGAGCCTTTTATAAGAATAAGAACTTAGTTCTTGAATCTTGAGGCAAGGCCTCTTTTAAGAAGAAAATAAACTTGTTCTTCGATCTAAATTGATCAAAATGCGCTCGGCGCTATTGGACAGTGCTTTGCACTCATGAACTGCGCCCTTGCGCTCCTTGGACTGGCGCTCAGCGCCATAACATGCCACGTGTCAACCATAGACACGATCTGCGCTTTGCGCTCCTGAAAACAGCGCATTGCGCTCTTGGGTTGGCGCTCAGCGCCAAGCGCACCACGTGTCATTCACTGGCGCACTCATAAACTGGCGCAGCGCACTTAGCGCTAAGCGACACGTGTCACCCTTATGTGCGCTAGCGCAATGCGCTCTTTAATTGGCACAAAGCGCCTAATGCGCCACGTGGCGCGCTGTCAGAACATACCTTGTTCTGATAAATGCTATGCATTTAATTCCAGACGAAATGTTAGAGCCCAATTAAAAAGGCAGAGCCCAAACAAAGGCCTAACAGGCAGAACAAAAATAAAATGTTCTTTAACTGGACTTAGCCCAATTCTGGTCATTAGTCCTCAATTTAAATTGAACTGAGCACATTTGCTCTTCTAATCAATTTACACCCGGTTCGAGGGTACATCTCTTTACTTCTCTGATATTTGTCGTTGTAATCCCTCAACGTCATCAGATAGGGAACGAGTCCCGACAACCACACACTACTACGGACTGTGGGGTCCTTAAACTCATGGACTATGATGTCCTTAATCTCGACCGTGATGTCTTAAAACTAATATCAGACTGTGAGGTCCTTAAACTCATGGACTATGATGTCCTTAACCTCGACCGTGATGTCTTAAAACTAATATCGGACTGTGAGGTCCTTAAACTCATGGACTATGATGTCCTTAACCTCGATCGTGATGTCTTAAAACTAATATCGGACTGTGAGATCCTTAAACTCATGGACTATGGTGTCCTTAACCTCGACCGCGATGTCTTAAAACTAATATTGGACTGTGGATTCCTTACATCCACGGACTATGATGTCCTTAATCTCGACCGTGATGTCTTAAAACTAACACCGGACTGTGAGGTCCTTAAACTCACGGACTATGATGTCCTTAACCTCGACCGTGATGTCTTAAAACTAACATCGGACTGTGAGGTCCTTAAACTCACGGACTATGATGTCCTTAATCTCGATCGCAATGTCTTAAAACTAACAATGGACCGTAATGTCCTTAAACTAATTATCGACCGCAATGTCACTAAACTAAACAATAGAGCCCAATTGCTCTCTTATCGGATCCAAATGATCCCGTTAAGTTGATCTTAGTCTGAAATTAGACTAACGTGTCCTTAACAAACGTTTAAGTTGATCTTAGCTAATGTATCCTTAAACCCAAACCCCTAAACCCAAATCTAAGAAGATACGGATTTGGACTAGTCCACGCCCTACGGGCGACAACATAACTTAGTCTCCGTATACAATCCACGGGCAACCAAACACAAAACAAACCCCATGACACGAAGTGACCATATGGAGAAGGAGAAAGTTGTTACCGCGATGCGGTAGCGTAATTAACTGCAAGGGCTTGCGCCTGCAGGGAAGAGCGTCCCTACAATCAAAAACCCTTCAAACGAGGGGGAATCTGACGAAGTCTGCTACATCGGCTGCATCCGTTTAAACCTTCGATACATGGTTCCATAAATCAACTTGGCATCTTCGGAGAGGTGGACGGATAGCACCAATTAGCATCTTCCCCCAGATTCGGGCAAGACATCCAGTCTTTCCGGCTTCCGGCGGCGAACAGAAATATCTGTTAATTCGTCATAATATTGATTTCATGCATGTAGAGAAGAATGTGTTTGATAATATTTCCAGCACATTGTTACAGGATGATCTGTATTCACACCTAAACGAGTAGTGCACGGACCTGAGTAGAGAATCTGGGGTGTTCTCGGATCCCGTCAAAAATAAGTTTGTTCATTAATTTTCTCTTCCTCGCCCTTTACAAAATGAAAAATCTTATCGAGATAGGGACAATGCGAAGGCCCTGATGAGGCGGGCTGCTATTCGTTCTCAAATCGATATGATGATAGAGGTAGCAGAGGCGAGTATCTCTGAAGCACGGGCTGCGGAGGATAATTTGACCCAATTTGAAAACCACGAAAGAGGTGTTGCCAAAGAGATTACCAAATACGATATGCGTGGAAAAGGAAAATTCTGCAATGGGCAAGTGCGTAGCCCGTAGGTCCTGGTATGTGGGCTACCCATTTCCATGGTCATATTGGTATTCTCTTCCGCAACATGGACTTCTGGAATGTGGGATTCACGTTTGCATATAACCCCTAGGATGCCTATGTATGGACTTGGCGCTCCCTCTTAATAATATATAACTCTATTCCCTTATAAAAAGGGGAGAAAGAAAAAAGAGGAGAAGTCCCTACGTCTTATGCTTCACTTGTCAAACATGTGAGCACTTATATGCAAATCATATAAGCGCTACAACCAAACAACTAAAGGATAAACAAGCCTCACGTGTTAAACATGTGAGCGCTTATATGCAAAGCATATAATTGCCAAATAAACTGATTAAAACCCACATTGGGGTCACGTGTTAAACACGTGAGAACACCCTTTTGAAGCATTAGCTTCAGATAGAGTTAAACTCTATACACAGAATTAAATTCTATTTTTGTATGCAAAGCATATAGACACTAAGAGCAAGCGGCTAAAGGCCAAGTTGACCTCACGTGTTAAACACGTGAGCGCCCATATGCAAGGCATATGAGCGCTAAATAAAATAGGCTAAGCACCCTCATCAGGGTCACGTGTTAAATACGTGAGAGCGCCTCCCTATATAGTATTAAATTCTATTCTAGGAAAATACCTCCCTTAATCTTTCTAAAAAGAGAAAGATATTCTTTGTTAACAAAGAACCGTTGGATCAAAGATCCAATAGTGATTAAATATAGAATTAAATTCTAATGGGAGAAAATATCTCCCTAATCTTTCTAAATAGGAAGGATATTTTCTGTTAAACAGAAAATTGTAGGATCAAAGATCCGATGATAGAATTAAATTCTATTTTAGGAATATATTTCCCCATTCTTTCCAAACAAAGAAAAATTGTTCTCTGTAAAACATAGAGCTCTTGGATCAAAAATCCAATGGTGATTAAAAATCACCGTTTAATAGAAAAAAAATTCTATATATGAGAAAATATTTCCCCAATCTTGTTAAAAGAAAAAAGAAAACATATTCTATAAAACAGAAATCCTTGAATTAAAGATCCAATGGTGAATAAAACTCCCCAAGTAATATTTGAGACCAATAAAATCAATTAGTCAAAGAGAAATTTTCTCAAATTGATTAACAAACTTACCTCTCCTATATAAAGGACCCGAGACTTCAAGTCTCAGATAAAAAATCGACCCTATAAGTTTCTCCAGAAAAAAAAAGAAATAAACAGAGAATTTAATTCTCAAAAGAAAAAGAAGATCTCCTTCCTTTTAAACTCTAGGTAAAGAAAAAGAAAAGATCAAAATATCTTCTTTGCCTAGTATAAATGAAAACAAGAGTTTAACCCTTCATACAAGAACTTAGTTCCACCTCTGATTTGAGATTTGCAAAGTAAATCTCCCCACAAGTTGAGAATTCAATTCTCATCGGGAAGACTCTGTTCCTCAAACTCAAAATCTAAGGGAAAAGAACTAGGTTTAAAAAAAGGAAAAAGAACCTATGAGCTGGGAATTTAATTCCTCTGAAAATAGGGTTTAACCCTAAAAAGAAACTTAGTGTTTATAAAAGAAAAAACATAAGAACTTAGTTCTTAAAGAAGGCTTGATCCCGGATCTTCAAAATAAAGATCTTGGTGATCATTAATGGTTAAAATGCCATTAACAGAGATTCAATCTCTAGAGAGAAAAAGGAATTAGCGCCTCACGTGTTTTCTACGTGGGCGCCCCCAACAAAGCACTAATTGGGCAGCGCCTAGCGCCTCACGTGAAAAACATGTGGACGCCCAAAACAGAAGGCCAGCGCCTCACGTGAAATATATGTGAGCACTGAGTAAAAATACTTAGCACTTCATATACAACCAAAATAGCTGAGTGCTTAGCACTGATTGGGCAACGCCGAGCGCCTCACGTGAAAAACACATAGGCGCCTAAAATAGAAGGCCAGCGCCTTACGTGAAATACACGTGAGTGCTGAGTAAAAGTGCTTAGCACTGATTGGGTAGCGCCCAGCGCTTCACATGAAAAACACGTAGACGCCCAACAAAATACAATGAGACGGCGCCTCACGTGCTCTTCTCGTGGACGCCTTACAAAAGTGCTTAGCACTTCATGTTCAGTCAAAATGGCTAAAGTGCTTAGCACTTATTGGGCAGCGCCCATGACTGAGTGCTTTACATGATACATATGTGAACGCCAAAACTTCAAATAAGTGCTTAGCACTTTTGTATAAAAGAAAAAGGGCTGAGCAAACAGAACCCAAATAAGTGCTTAGCACTTTTGAATAAAAGAAAAAAAGAAGAAGAAAAGACTGAACAGACCAATCCCAAATTGGCTAAAATTCTCTCTCTGAAATTTCTAGCATCTGAGCCCAAATACTCTATTGTTGTATCTTAACTAAATCTAATGATCCTGAAAATGTTGCTAAGTTGATCTTAGTCTTAAACAAGACTAACGTATCCTTAGTTAAAATAAATTGAGTCCAAATGCTCATATATTTAAGTTAATATTAATCTCAAACTAGATTAACGGTCCTTAAATAAAAACGAAACATTTTTGAATTAAATGAATATATAATCTAATCTCAAAACTCAAACACAAATATAAAAATATACGGATTTGGACTGATCCGCGCCCTACGGGCGACGATATAAAATAGTCTCCGTATACAATCCACGGGCAATCTTAACAAACAAAATAACGCACGACACGAAGTGAATGTTTAGAGCAGGAGAAAGTGGTTATCGCAATGCGAAAACGTAATTAACTGCAGGGGCTTGCTCCTGCAGGGAAGATCATCCCCATAATCAAAAATCCTTCATAAATGAGGAGGAATCTGATAAAATCTGCTACAACGATCGCATTTATCCAAACCTCCGATATGCGGTACCATAAATCAACTTGGTATTTTCGGAGAAGTGGATGGAGAAGTCCAAATAGCATCTGCCCTCAAAATTCAGGCCAAACGTCCCAACGTCTCGGTCCGGTATTTCGGCGGTAAACAAACTCAATTAATCATATTTCAACATTACATGTATACCTGTTATATGGTATTAATTTATTAATTAATATACTTATTAATTTGTATTACAGAAATATTTCATCTTAGAAGACGATATAGACGGACATTGGATGCATGTCCGGCATGAGATATCACAAATATTCAAGAGATGGCGTCATAGATTGAAATTTTTTTCAAACAGTCCGATAAATTTACGGAGAATTGTGAACATTTTACCGCTCTTCCCTCTATCATCCCTAAAGACCGGTTTTCTTTTTTTCTACTGTATTGAGATACACCCGAGGCAAAGATAATTAAAAAGATATTTAATTGATTTGAATACCGAATTTTGATTAATTTACATTGAAATATGTTATCTTCTAAATATGCGGGCAAAATCAGAAAGGAATAAGTAGAACCGAGGGAAAGCCACGGATGACTATTATAGTGGATCGGTTCCTGCTGATCAATATAGGACTACTTTGATGAGTTTATCTTTAATTACATGCCTATTTTTTAATTTTATTGTTACATATCTTCATGTATAAATAAATCAAATATCCGGTACAGGAGAAGGCTGGGAAAAAGCCTGGCCTTCCTGAGACTTGTGAGGTATTACATATCAGAGAGGGCATGCCAGAAGAAAGGATGGATATAGCCACTCATCATGTAGTAAGCTTGCATTTATAAATTCTTTTAAGTAAATTAAATAAACTTGTTAACTTCACAAAGAAAAGTAATTATTGTTTTATTTATCGAATGAGGATCTCGAGGAGGCGAAGAGGAGCTATCGGGAATCAAATCCCGAATTTCCGGCCGACAATTCTCTTCCTATGGAGACTGAAGTATCTTTTATAGAGAAACTTTTCCCTCGCTCGAAGGAACACGGCCGTATTCCCCTTTACGGTGGTCCCGTTGGTCTTTTGCGGTCGAGTTCCAGAGAAATTTCAAGTACGTCGACCGCTCGCTTCAACTAACAAACGATTGAGGCACGACGGATTGACGAGCTAGAGGAGCAGCTCAGGAGGAGGGATGAAGCAGATAAGATGAGGGAGGAAGATGAAGCGGCATGGAGATCTCAATAGAGGCCCGGTGGGATCAATTCTCGCAACAATACGGTCCGCCTTCGCAACTGTGGTCAGCACAGGGTCCATGGCTGTCGCAGCCGGCATATTACCCTCCGCCAACACAGAGATCGAGTTACCCTCCTCCATCAAAGGGACCGTCGTACTACTCCCAGCCTCTGCCTCTGCAACAGGGAAGGTACTACTGTCGGCCTCCGCCTCCGCCACAGGAACTTTATTACTCTCTGCCTCTGCCACAAGAACCATATTACCCTTATCCTACCCCACAGGGAGGGTTATTAGGTAATTTTTTCGCAGGAAGCCTTCGATAATGTGAATAGATACTATTCAAGGCGAAATTCTGATGGCGATGACAGCATTGGGAGTTAGTGAGGTACGGATATACATGTGTTAGTGTAGCTAGCGCGTTGTTTAATTTTGAAGATTATGATTTTAGTTCATGTGTTTGTTTATTTGTTTGGATTTGCAGGATTCTGACACTCAATGACATAAAATCTCAAGTTTGCTAACTTCGCAAAAACATCTTTAGAACCACCAACGGCACTCGCCGAGACCTACTTTCACCTCAATTCCAATTTGGAAAATTCCTGCTGATGTAGCACTGGCCGGTAACAAGACAAAAACCGTCACGACTGGGAACTAAGTGAACAGGAAGATACTCCTCGCTCTCATAGTAAAACTTTCAATTACAGGGTCTGCAGAAAATTTTGGCCCACTTCAGTAATTTCAACTTGAATTTACTGAAGTGGACCAAAGCTTGCGCAAAGCCTGTAATTCAAAGATTTTCTTTGAGAGCGAGGAGTGTTTGCCTATTTACTTAACTCTCAGTCATGACGGTTTTTGTCTTGTTACTGACCATTGCTACATCGATAGGTATTTCCCAAATTGGAGTTGAGGTGAAAGTATGTATCGACGAGTGTTGTTGGTGACTCTAAAGATACTTTTTCGAAGTTAACTGAAGCAGACTTGAGATTTTTGTTCCAAGTAAGATAATCGCTTATGTTGTATAGTTATTATTTACAAAAATTTGAGCATATGATTAAACTGTATGAAGGTGGTGATGTTTAAAATTCATATTGCAGATTCGTAGGGTTCTTATAAGTTAACGGAGAAAAGATTATGTTTTGGTGATGGCAGTGGCGGGAGTTAGTGAGGTACATGTATATATGTGTTAGTGTAGCTAGCGTTATTTCGAAAATTATGATTTGAGTTCATATATTTATTTATTTGTTTGGATTTGCATGGTTCACAGGGTTGACTGAGCTGGGATTGTGCACGATTTGGAGAGTTTCGTATTGTTGGATATATAGCATATGTACTTTGTTGGTTTGTAATCAAAACACCATTGTTGTATTTGTTGGTTTGAATATATGTTGGTTTATTATGAATTTAGTTCTTGTATGATTGTTTATTTCGATTTTAGTTCATTTTTGTGTTGGTTTGAGTTGTGGTATTATTCGATATATCATGTATTGTGTTAATGTGTTGGTTTGTGATTGAAACGCTGTTATTGCGTAATATATTGTGATTGGCGATATTATTGTATGGTATATTTGGCATTTTCTGGAATTTTTTCCCCATTAAATAGGTATTAGCTACTGTGATAGCTACAAGACGGTCACTAATACTGGTATTAGACCGTTCGTTGATACATAAAACGGTAAAATATTGTTTGGAAGTCCACGTGTCAATTTTTGGCGACCGGTAAAGACAGTCGCTAATACTAGTATTAGCGACCGTCAGGATTAGTGACCGTTCATAGACGATCGCTAATACACGTGCCAACGACCAAGCTTGTACGAAATTGAAGAAACTTCTGGAGAACAACGAACAAAATATGTACGAAGGTTGTACGGAATTTAGTAGGCTGCCATTTGTAATAAGACTCATCCATCTGAAGATGATTAGAGGGATGGCTAACGAGCACTTTGACATACTTTTTGATCTCCTACGCAAGGTAATTTCTGAAAGAAAAGAAAGCATATCAGAGAATCATTACCGGAAAAAAAAGATTGTTAAGACATTTGGTTTCTCGTATGAGAAAATCGATGCATGTCCCAATGACTATGTGATGTATCGCAAGGATTATGCGTCTCTCGATGAGTGTCCCACTTGCAACTTATCTAGGTGGAAAAATATTAAGCGAAATTCAATCGCAGAAACGTCCGACGTCAGCAAAAAGAGTAAGAAAACTGCAGCTAAAGTCTTTCATTATTTCCCACCGGGTAAGAGATTACATAATTTATATATTTCAAAAGACACAGAGAAGAGCATGCGATGGCATTCCGATCGTCGGATCAAAGACAGGAAGCTGAGGCATCCGGTTGATGCAGAAGTATGGAAGTAATTAGGAAGTGTTGATTATTTTGGAGATGAGCCGAGAAATGTACATCTAGTTTTGGCAACCGACGTTTTCATGCTTTACGGACTCATGAGCTCTAATTGGTCCATATGGCCGGTATTGTTTATACCTTACAATCTGCCTCCGTAGATGTGTATGAAACAATCATATATGATTCTTTCCTTATTAATTCCTGAAAAATATGCACCTAACCAGAATACCAACGTCTATATGGAACCTTTAATTAAAGAAATGATAGAACTCTGGGAATATTCAGTAGAGACATATGATGTGTACGCCGAGAAAAAGTTTAGAATGCGAGTGGTTGTTATTTGAACAGTCGACGATTTTGCAGCATACGGCATGTTATCTGGATGGTCTACTTATGCGAAGCATGCATGTCACGTGGTAAGTTTTGCTAATGGTTTCATCGTAGGTGGCTATCGGCGAATCATCCGTACAGAAACATGACAAATAAGTTTGATAGAACAATGGAGAAGGGTGAAACTCCAAAACAGTTGTCAGGGATAGAAATTTTTTAGTAGATATCAGCATGTCAATTCCAGTAAGGATCTAATCATTTTAACTCAAATGGTTTCTTGAATAAACAAAAAATGGAAGCTATCCGAAAATAATGAATTGTTGAATGTGTAGAAGAATAAAAGTATATTATGGAATCTTCCTTATTGGAAACATCTATTGATTCGACAGAATATTGATATCATGCATGCAGAGAAAAATGTGTTTGATAATATTTCTGGCATATTGTTTCAGGATGATCCGTATGCGCACATAGACAAGTAGTGTATGGACCTGAGTAGAGAACCTTGGGTGTTCTCAGATCCCGTCAAAAATGAGTTTGTTAATTCATTGCCTCTTCCTTGCGATTTACAAAATGAAAAACCTTATTGAGATAGAGACAATGCAAAAGCCCTGGTGAGATGGGTTGTTGTTGGTCCTCAAATCGATATAATGATAGAGGCAACAGACACGAGTATCGCTGAGGCACGGGATGTAAGGGAAAATTTGGACTACTTTGAACACCACGGAAGAGGTGTTGCCAACGAGATTACCAAATACGATATGCGTGGAAAAAGAGCAATTCTGCAATGAGCAAGTGGGAAACCCGTAGGTCCGGATATGTGGGCTACCCATATCCACGGTTATATCGGTATTTTCGTCCGCAACATGGAATTCTGGAATGTGGGATTCACGTTTGCAAATAACTCCTGCGAAGCCTATGTATGGACTTTGCACAATCTCTTGGCAATACATAATTCAATTAACCATATTTCAACATTACATGCATATCTGTTATATGGTAATAATTTATTAATTAATATACTTATTAATTTGTATTACAGAAATATTTCATCTTAAAAAACAATATAGACAGACATTGGATGTATGTCCGACATGAGATGCCATAAATATTCGAGAGATGGCGTCAAAAATTGAAAAAATTTCAAAACGGTTCGATAAATTTACGGAGGATTGAGAACATTTTACCGCTCTTCCCTCTATCATCTTTATAGACCAATTTGCTTTTCTTCTATTGTATTTGGATACACCCAAGGCAAAGGTAATTAAAAAAATACTTAATTGATTTAAATACCGAATTTTGATTAATGTACATTGAAATATATTATCTTCTGAATATGCAAGAAGAATCAGAAAGGAATAAGCAAAACCGAGGGAAAACCACGGATGATTATTATGGTGGATTGGTTCCCGCTGATCAGTATAGGACTACTTTTGTGAGTTTATCTTTAATTACATATATGTTCAATTTTTTAATTTTGTTGTTACACATCTTCACGTATAGATAAATTAAATATCCGGTACAGAAGAAGGCTGAGAAAAAACCGGAGCATCCTGAGACTTGGGAGGCTTTGCATATTAGAGAGGGCATGCCAGAAAAAATGATGGATATAGCCACTCATCATGTGGTAAGGTTGCATTTATAAATTCTTTTAAGTAAATTAAATACACTTGTTAACTTCACAAAGAAAAGTAATTACTGTTTTATTTATCGAAGGAGGATCTCGAGGAGGCGGAGAGGAGCTATCGGGAATTAAATCCAGAATTTCCGGCCGACCGTCCTCTTCCTGTTCAATTAACTCCCAGTCGTGACGGTTTTGTCTTGTTTCCGGCTAGCGCTATATCGATAGGAATTTTCTAAATTGGAATTGAGGTGAAAGTATGTCACGGCAAGTGTTGTTGGTGACTCTAAAAATGATTTTGCGAAGTTAACTGAAGCAGACTTGAGATTTTTGTTCCGGATAAGGTAGCCGCTTAACTTGTATAGTTATTATTTACAAAAATTTGAGTATACAATTAAACAGTATGAATGTGGTAATGTTTAAAATTCATGTTACAGATTCGTAGGGTTGTTATAAGTTAACGGAGAAAGAATTATGCTTTGGCGAAGGCAGCGGCGATAGTTAGGGAGGTATGTGTATATACGTGTTAGTGTAGCGAGCGTTGTTTTGAAGATTATAATTTGAGTTCATATATTTATTTATTTGTTTGGCTTTGCAGGGTTCATAGGATTGATTGAGCTGGAATTGCGCGCGATTTGGAGAGTTTTTCATATTGTTGGACATATAGTGTATGTACTTTGTTGGTTTGTAATCAAAACACTATTGTTGTATTTGTTGATTTGAGTATTTGTTGGTTTGGGTATATGTTGGTTTGTTATGAATTTAGTTCTTGTATGCTTGTTTATTACGGTTTTAGTTCATTTTTGTGTTGGTTTGAGTTGTGGTATTATTCGATATATCGTGCATTATATTTATGTGTTGGTTTGTGATCGAAACACTATTATTGAGTAATATGTTGTGATTGGCGATATTATTGTTTGGTATATTTGGTATTTTCTGGAATTTTTTCCCATTAAATAGGTATTAGCTACCGTGATAGCTACAAGACTATTCGCTAATACTGGTATTAGCAACCGTTCGCTGATATATAAAACAGTTAAATATCGTTAGGAAGTTCATGTGTCAATTTTTGGCGACCGGTAAGGACGGTCGCTTATACTGGTATTAGTGACCGTCAGTTTTAGCGACCATTCATGGACGATCGTTAATACACGTGCCAACGACCAAGCTTTCCGCCATCGTGTATTAGCGACCGTTTAAAATATGAACGGTTCCTAATAATCTTTAGCGACCGTCCATATAGTATTAGAGACCGTTTTATACGGTCTCTAATATGCACGGCATGGGGTAGTGAACCTGCGGCGGTGTGATAAAATATATTCCCTCTAACGCTCATCATAATTTTAGAATTGTGATACAGTGGAAGAGACATTAAGCAGTCTTGAATACAGAATATAAAAGCAATTTAATAAGCATCCTAGACTTGTTATTGAGAAATGAAAGGTTCCATGTAGGTTATTATCGAGAAATGAAAGTGGTTAAGAATAATCAAGCACTCGAGTTCCATGTAGGTTATTATCGAGAAATGAAAGTGTTCAAGAATAATCAAGCACTTAAGTTACAATTTGGGATTACACAATGAAAAGATAGATCGATCTCACTTGTTTAGTTCTTTTTCTTACTGTAGAGCGCAGTTTATTTCTCAAACTCCTTGCTTTTCTCTTCTGGCTCTCCTCCCCATTGCCTTATCCTTTCCTCAGCGATGGAAGCCTGCAATGAATATTTGGTGCCATGCACTTATTAATAGAATTTACCATCAATATTGACAAATTATATATATGAGCTTAATTCAATCTTTCATGACTTAATCCTTTCTTACACGCCCATACTTTATTAATCCATTAGAAACTATAATGTTAATTACGAGAGAAAGTTGACGTCACATTAATAACTTGGTCCATTCTGTTTTTTTAAAAAAGACTTTGATGATGAGAACGAACGGACGGACGGACGGAAGAACCGCTATAATGAAAATAAGTAAGTTTCCATATGAAATGCCAAATTGATTTTCATTAAAATAATAAGAAGAAAAATTGTAGAAAATATCGGTTGTCATTTTGATAGAATGTACATTTAGCTAAGGGTATTATAATTAATCATACCTCTTCATCCCAATTTGTTCGGTACAATAACCAAAACAGGATTAATGTTTGTACCACAGTACCCATGAACATTCCACCCCAGATGCCCTAAAATCACAAACATTGAAAATTTTCCCAAAAAAGGAAAAAGGCATTAATAACTATGTAAGCAAATAAATAAAACAAATAGCTTAATTAAGTATTTTCTTTTCTTTTCTTGAGGGATATCATTAAAAAAAGAAGATATATTTACTCTATATATTATCAAGTAAGATAGAGAGAGACGTTTCACCTCGACTCCTAAGTTAAGCTTATAACCAAAGATTACACCCAAAGGAACCCCAAATACATAGTAGGAACCAATGTTGACATATGCAACCAAAGCTTGCCAGCCTGCTCCAATTGCTACACCTGCATGTCAATTGTATAAACTTGTCAAAATATAATATATCCTCCGCTTTGATCATACCTTCAGAATTGTGTTGCAGTGACGGAAACTTTATGTTGATGGTATCATGCACAGTTTAAAAGAAAAAAATACCGTTGCACAAACACTACACCATGTTAAAATTTGTTTTAAATTCATATTATTTTGGGATTAAATCTAATCTATTTAATTTAGATTTAAATCTAATCTCTATATTAAATTCATATTTATCTCTATTTTAAATATATATTTATCTTCAACCATATATTTACCTTATAAATATAAGGCTTTCTTTAGGGTTTTAATATATCTATAATTCTCTAATAACATAGGGTTTGATTAGAGTGGGAGAAGATGCCAAGTGCGGTTGCGGATAGAGAGAGGTTTTGTAAAAGAGAATGTTCATTTATAAAGAAGAGTGAGAAGTCGGTGCAATCTCTTGTAATTCTTTCTTATGGTAGAAGTTCTCGTCGCAGTTTGCGGGATTAGATGCTAGTTGTATCGGACCTAGATAAATCTTGTGTGTTCTTGTTTTTGTGTTTTTTTGTGTGATTTGATATCCGTCGATTGGTCTTTTTCAATCTATCCTAAAATAACGGTCTTCGATTTTCGCTGCGCGGTAGATACGTAATCCTTTCTTTAGGGTTAAAACCGTTCACAGAATAGGCTTGCTGGCTATCTATCTATCTAATCTATACTAAAGTGAAATGGAAGAATATTCTCAATAATATTCGAGCTCTACTTTGGCTGTATCCCTTGGAAAAATTAGACATTGATTTTTACGAAATTCATTTAATATATGTATCTGGGATTTTTCAAAATGGATATTGATTTTTATTCTCCGTATCCATATTCGCATCCGCCAATAACTACCGGATTTAGATATGGTAACATCTATATCTGATCCTTATCTGATCCTTTTCCATCCCTACTTCTTGGGAATATCTTGATGCACAGGTTCTATAAATTATATATTAAATTAGATCTTAAGTTTTTTACCATACTTTGTTTGTGACATTTTCTCAAGCAGGGATCTTGAGCTTTTGCCTTTCGTTTTACCTTTAAAAAATCTTTTATCATGTTTGTCTTCGTTGATCTTTCCTCTTCTTTTATAAGAGCTACCCCCTTTATCTCTTCGGTATATATATAGGTAGGGATTAAAAATGGATAGGTTAAATATTTTTCATTGAATAAAGTTCATGAATTTGAACCCACATTTCATGGGTTAGTTGGTTGTCGCATAGGCATGCGGTATGGGAGGTCACGTGCCCACACGCGCAGGGTATTTCTTTCTTCCCCTTTTCTTTCTTTAATTAAATATCTAGGCTAGCCAGACGTGTTCGGTTGTCAGAAAAATGTTGATGAATTTGAACTTTTGAACAATACTTACAGTTTGATAATACCCTTGCTAGTGTAGAGTATAAAATGTGCTAGATGATTGCACGTGCATGTGTATGTATAGGAAAGTTGTGCATAAATTTTAAGTTTTTTCGGAAAAATTGGAAGGTTACTCGAACTTTCATAAAAACTTTGGCATTTTGATGCAATAAAAAATACTTTAAGGCCCTGTTTGGGAATGGAGTTAATTTTTTGAACCTGGGGTTTCATAAAGTTAAAATGACTAAACTCTCAAACCATACCTGTCTTGTTTGAGGTTTATTTTGGAGTTGAGATAACTCCAATTATACTATCATCATCATCATCATCATCATGTACATTTGCTAATAAATTGCTTAAACAATAAAACTAGCTAAAAATGAAACCTGAAAGAACTGGTTGCACATTGTTCACTGTTATTGAGATTGCAAGCAATGGAGTGAGTGAAGCCACAAGCTCTCTCACATCATGGCTGCTTGTAAAGAGGGAAGGATACTGATTTCTTGTTATAAGCAGAAGAAGAGAGAGAGCAGCTCCAATGAGGAATGAGGTCACAACCACCACAAGGACTGAAAACTTTGCAGTTCTTGGATGCCTTGCTCCAAGTTCATTGGAAACCCTAACACTGCAAAATTGAAGAACAGAACTAATTAAAAGCCAAGGCATTAGCTAGAATTGTCCAAAAATACTAGCCAGTCTGCAGGTATTTTACCTGGTTGCTGCATTGAACCCGAAGGCAACCATCACGGCCCAACCCAAAATGTTCATGCTGTTATTAAAGGAATTGTAAGAATACGCAGTAAGCGTGGGTGGTGATTATCTTAAATAATTCACATAAAACCATTTCATTATTTCTTAAGGAAAGATAAAATGTTGTGAACAAAAAATACTCCAAAAATTTATATGAATAAGAGTATTTTCATACTCATGTAAATAAATTATAAAGCAATTTGACATTTGACAAAAGACCTACACCGTACCATATCGATAAGCCATCGACGGAAACCTCAGCGTTTTTCAGATACCCAGCAAAAAGGATTAGTATCATGAGGTACCACACCTCTACGCTGCAAAAAATCAATTATACTTTAGAAAATACTATAGCAGGGAAAGTTTTGCAGTTTTGGAAAATAGTTATATACATATAATTATTCCCTAAATGTCTCGATAGAAAGTAGAAGCAAATTTCTATAAAACTAAACAAACCCATTATATCATCCTCTCAAAAACTAAATTTTAACCAAATGCAGCCCTACCATAGCTATTGAAAGGTGGCAAGTTCGATCCCCGAAAGAGTTTGATTTCAATATTAAAAAAAAGTTACAAAGTCCAACCCAAATTTGCAGTACTTATTATTTTAATTTTATTTTTTTGCAAAGATTTAGAGGCATATAGATTTTGTACAAAATATGGAATTCCGAGTAAGAGCAAAAATAAATGGATTTGAAGGAATTTGGTTACACTTGTTCCTTTTATCAAATAAAAAACTACTTTTATCTCTATCTTTGCTGCAATTCCTATTTCAAATCTATATCTCAACTAAACATAAACCAAACAAAAGATTGTATGTATGGTTAAAAATTCATACCTACCTTGTATCCAAACAAGCAGTTTTATTTTTGGGATTATAAAATAATTGAATTAATGATGTCATTTCAAAATAATTGCATCCCTATATTATAGGTCAAAAGATACGGGGTCATTTAATTTTGAAATTGATTGGTGATATGGCTTCTTACTTATTCAAAGAAATTAAACAAAAAAAAATTATTGTTTTTTGTGAAATTCACGTAATTAAATACCACGTCATTATTATTCTATAAGTGCGAAGCACGTTATATTACCCTTTTTATAATTATTTAAAAGGGCACTTTACTAAAAGGCCCCGTCATTCTTCGCTAATTACTAAAAATCCACTCAATATTTTGTAATTACATAAAAGACATACATGTAATTTGCACTAAAAAACCTCCCTCACTAGTTTTCCATCAAAAGTTAGCTTCCCATTAGGAAGATGCAGCTAGAACTTATATTTGAGATGTTTTATTATCTTTTAAGTCTTTAGATAGATTTTTCTCTCATAAAAAAAACCCCGCATTCTCATTTAGTTGAAAATTAGGATTTAGCGCAACTAAAAAATCGCTCTCCTTTCAAATAAACTTGCCCACGAACTTGAAACCTGCAATTGAAGAGACAACGGTATTCGACAAGTTTATTGTTGGAGAAGTTTGAGAAAGATGAGCCAGTTTCCATAATCAATTTGAAAGAACTTCGATCGAAACCCTAATCTTAAAGCCAATTTGACCGAAATTTTAAGAATTTTGGAAATAAGAGAGGTTGCGAAAGTTTTTAAATCCTAATCCGATATTCATCGTTAACCTCCCAAGGAAGAAATGGAAGATACCGAAAAGATTCTCTTTTTGGCTTGTTATGAAGCTTTTTACTACAATTTAGAAGTATGAGGGGTCTTTTAAGTAAATATGAACTACGAAGAGGCTTTTTACTAATCAGCGAAGTATGAAGTTTTTTTTAGTAAAAAACGCTATTTAAAAAGTGTGATGCAACTTGTTAAATTAATAAAGAAATTTATCAATAAAATATATATAATGACTAGCAACGCACCTGCCAAAAACTTTACTACAGTATAACTACAAAAGAATAATAGAGGAAAAGTGCTATATGTCGAAAAGGGAGAGGTAACACTCCAGATCTACACAACCCAGAAAGAAGGCCAAGATTAGAGGAAACCCCTTGTTGAGTTCCTGAAATACGGTGTACTTCCAGAAGACCGAGGAGAGGCTCGTCGGCTGCAGGCCAAGGCACGCCATTTCATCTGGAGCAACGGAAATCTATACAAGAAGTCGTACACTCAGCCTCTGCTCCGATGCATCGACCCCCACAAGGCTGACTATGTCCTACGAGAAATTCATGAAGGGGTCGGAGGAGCACTTCAAGGAGCCCGCACCTTAGTCCAGAAGACGCTGCTCTAAGGGTATTACTGGCCGAAGTTACACCAGGATACCGAGAAGATGGTCAGAAAATGTAAGAACTGCCAACTCTTTGGCAGCATACCTCATCTTCCTGCCACCGAACTAACGCCACTCAGCTCCCCCTGGTCGTTTGCACAATGGGGGATGGACATAGTCGGTCAACTCCCCGCCAGCACGGGCGGACATAAGTTTATCCTCATCGCTGTGGACTACTTCACCAAATGGATAGAGGCGGTGCCCATCAGAAAACCGGACGCTACCTCTACGATTAAGTTCCTGCAGAACAACATAATATCTCGATTTGGGATCCCGAGATGTATAGTTACCGATCACGGGACCAACTTCGAAAATGATAAGGTCAAAGAGTTCTGCAATGACTACCACACACTGATGAAGTTTGCCGCAGTCGCACATCCTCAATGTAACGAGCAGGCCGAGGTAGAAAACCGAGGCGTCATCCGAGGTCTCAGAGCTCGCTTGGAAGAAAGGCAGAACGGCTGGGTCAAAGAACTGCCACGAGTGCTATGGGCCCTACGAACATCGAAGAAGACACCCATGGGAGAAACCCCCTTCAGCCTCTGCTACGACACCGAGGCAATGGTCCCCACGGAGAACAGATTACCCAGTGACAGAGTCGAACATTTCGAAGATGAAACCAACACCTCTACACTCCGAAGAAACTTGGACCTCTTACTAGAGAAACGCGATCGAGCACAAATCAGAGCAGCCGCCTATCAACAACAAACCGCTCGCTAGTACAATGACCGAGTTAAACATGAGGATTCAAGACGGGAGATTTGGTCTTACAAAGGAATGAGTTCATGAACCAAGAGAGACTACATAAATTCTCCCCGAACTGGGAAGGACCATTCCTCGCACAGAGGTTTTGCCCGGCGGGGTGTACCGCCTGCAAGACGTCAGGGGGCATAGCTTTTCCCGGCCATACAACGCTGAAAAGCTCAAATTGTATAAATAAAAAAATGTGTGTATCCCTCTTTGGAAATAATATAATTCATGTTGGCGTTCATTTATGCCCATAGAATGTACGAAAAGAAAAAAAGAGACAATACACTACTGCCAAAAACAAACTTTATTGATTAAAGGGTATTATAGGCTTCCCAGCCTTACAATAATTACTATAGAAGAGGGCAGGGATCAAGAAAGCACTGCTAATGGTACTCCGAGGAAATCTCCTGCAACCAACCCTGAGCTTCCTCAGCCCTCTCCCTCTGGCGGTGTCTGTGGACTATTGATGCCACGGAAGCGCCACGGGCCTGATCCGCCAGGCAGGAGGCAACGATCTACCTTTTCTGTAAACACTCCAGAAGAGTCCTACCGACCGCTCCCGTCTGCTCTGCGAGATCAGACCGAGGTGGTAGAGCGTATGCATCTTGTTGAGCGCCTCATCCCTCAGCTGCGGAGACAGGGCATTGTGCAGACTCGGGGACATCCTCCAGATCACGTACATAAGCACTTGGAGGAGGGCGGATCGCCGGGGAAGCAGGAGCCCAAAGTGTCCCTCCACGCGGTCTATCACCGCCTCGTACATGTGCTCGGAGCGATCAAGGCGGTAAAGGTACAAATCGTCGTGAGAGATGATCTCACTGATGAGGAATATACGCCCAGACATCTTCGAGGGAATGCAGGATGGAGAAGAAGCCAACATACCTTCTCTATTTATAGCTTCAACGGCTGAAACTTATTCACGCAACAACGTGAATCACGGGATATCTCAATTTCCCGATAAAGAACTGCGACATGTCGGTCATGCCAGTTGTCGCCCGCCAATGCGGCCCACGGAAGGTTGAATGATGCCCTCACTCCAGCCAATGCGGCCCACGGAAGTTGGAACGACACCCCACGAGGCCCTAAGGGAGTCTCAAAAGCCCTCCTCTCGAGGCCACCAGGCAGCTTCCCTACCCGGTCTATCCCTAGTGGGTAACTTCCTACCTGTCCACGCAAAGGATCTAAAGCCCTCATCTCGAGACCACCGGGCAGCTCCCCTGCCCGGTCCATCCCTAGCGGGTAGCTTCCTACCCATCAACGCTAAGGATCTAAAGCCCTCCTCTCGAGACCTCCAGGCAGCTTCCATGCCCGGTCCATCCCTAGCGGGTAGCTTCCTACCCATCAACGCTAAGGATCTAAAGCCCTCCTCTCTAGGCCACCGAGCAGCTTCGCTGCCCGGTCCATCCCTAACGGGTACCTTCCTACCCATCAACGCTAAGGGTCTAAAGCCCTCCTCTCGAGGCCTCCGAGCAGCCCGTGCCTGGTCCATCCCTAGCGGGTAGCTTCCTATCCATCAACGCTAAAGATCTAAAACCCTCCTATGGAGGCCATCATGCAGATTCCTGCTCGGGTAATTTCCGAGAAGTAGATTTCTACCCTACGAAGACATGGATGTAGGACCCACATTGTGGAAGAATCAGTTATGGCTGACCTATTCTAACTTGGATTATTTTCTACTCATGCTAAAACACGTGGTCGTCACCTCGACTCCGAGATACGGACTGATACCGACCTTCCTAGCCTTGGGATATCTTTTGATTCACCATAAATAAACGATCGCCACCTTGAATCCGGAGAGCGGGAGGGTACCGTAACGACCTTCTTGCACTTACACTCGACGCGTGATCGTCATCTAAAAAGCCTGGCATAGGCCTACGACATAACACTCGCGGGAGAAGAAGACTGACGAGCTAAAATACTCACGCAGAAAACAGATATTTATGCAGAGGAAAATAAGCTTAACTTTATTTATATTTCAAATTTGTGCAAGGTATTTTGGGCTCCTCAGCCTTACAAAAATGCCCGGAGTCTTACCAAATTTTAAAAAACAAAAACAAAAACTCCTAAGGGAAGATAGCTCAGGCCGTGGGCTTCGCCGGGATTTCTCACTGCTCGACACCGCCCTCGGGGGCCGGGGCTTCAGTCTCTTGGACTGCTTCGCCCCCTGTGGCCACCTCGGCGCCTACCCCTTATGGAACGTCCTCGCAGAGTGCGTACTTAGCGTGGAGCTCACCGTCGGCAAACTCCAGCATTGACGCCTTGACGGTGTCGAGGGCCTCGTGCCAAACGATGGCCGAGGTTTCGGCGAGGTCGGCGTAGAACTGGTCCAATGCTTTATACCTCTCCACGGACTTCACCGCTCGGATCTCAGCAAACTTCACGTCCTCGAGCGCCACCCGGATGTCCCTCCTGCGGACGTTCCTCGACTTCTTCATTGTGTCATAGAGGTTACCAACCTCCTCCAACTTATCCTAAATAACCCGGTTGGATTCACTCAGAAGTCGGTGAGACTCCTTGTACTTAGAATTCATCAGCTCCTTGGAGACCACTCGAGCTTCGAGGGCGGCTATCTTCTCCTCCGCCTGCTGCAGACGAAGGCGCTGAACCTCCTCCCGCGAGAATGATTCGCCCGCCTTCTTCATGGCCGGGGCTATCTCCTCGGATTCCATATTGACAATGCATGAGGGCGCAGTGGTAGAGGACCTGAGAAAAGAAGCAAAAAGAGTTAGAAATGTTCAAACTGAAAAGAAAAAAATATACTTAAGAAAATTCTTAAAGGAAAACGGATGCCGACCTGAATCGCCACCTGAGCAATGGCCGCCACCTGGGCCTTCAGGGTCCCACAGGGAATCTTGCCCCCAGCTGCTTGCTCCATGTCAGAGAGCAGGCTGTCAGCGACGGAGAGCCCCGAGGGCACTCCGAAGCAGAAGTCCTCCTCTTGCACTGCAATTACGGTGGAGGGCGCCTGAGAAACTGTTCTTTTATGCCTTTTGAGGAGAACTTCGGTGTTCTCCTCCTTCTCCTCCTCCTCCCTCACCTGGGGCGTCGGGTCCCATGCTTGCTTCTGGCTCCCCCTGCGGCTGTCTTCCGGGGCTCAGGGCGCAGCGGAAGACTTTGCCGGTGGAGTTGGCTTTGGGCCCGTGCTCGGGCCAGGCCTGGACGAGCATCCGCCCCCGGTCTTCTTCTGAGACTCCGCAGCCACGGCGGCTAGGAACTTGGTTCGGTTCATTTGTTCCGCAAAAAGGAGAATACACAAAAAGAGTTAGCAACGCTGAAAAGGGCAAAGAAAATTTATCAAAGTCTAAATAGATTGTCTACGGCCCTAACTTATCCAGAAAGCGGCGGGGATGAGCCCAGTCCAGCTCAGAACCTGCTCAGAAAAAAAGACGTTGGCCCGCTAGATCGGCTCCCATAACGACACCACCTTTGCCTTGGGTGAAGATGATGGTTTCACTCTCGGGCAGTCGGTCTTGTGCCACTGTGTAAGAACAGGACAATTCTCGCCCTTGGATGGCCCGACGAATATGAACTACTCCTTCTATTCATGAATAAAAGAAGGGACGGCTACCACGCCCGACCCAGCCACCCCGTCCTTATATTTTTTGAAGGAAAAATACACCCAGCTCGGTTCATCCTTACTGGTGCCAGGGTGATTCTTATAACAGAGGAAGAAAACGAGTAGGGTCAAACTGAAGGGGATGTTTTTGAGTTTCAACCGGACCAGAAACCCGAGGAGGATTCTCCACGAGTTCAGCGCCAGCTGGCTCGGGGCAAGATGGAAGCAACGAAACGCACCACATATCCCGGTTAAGAAGGGCAGACACATTCCAGTCCGGAATGCTTCCAAATACAGGGCAATCTCCTTGCCCTGCATCTGGTCCGCCCGCTCACCCTCTCTAACTAAGCGAAGCGAATAATTTGAGGGAATATGAAATCGAGTCCGAATCTCGGTAAGCTCGTCCACATTCATCAAGAAGGAGGGCGCATTGCGGACGTTCTCGATGTGCACCTTAGGGGCCCTTCTCGCCGCCCAACGACGAACAACACGGGCAACCCTGGCTCTAGGGGGCGAACCCGACAAAGATGACGCAGCAGAAGCACCCTCTCGGCTATCTAAAGTCGGAGGGGAGGAAGACCCGCTGGACTCGGCTCCAACAACTGGAGCCTCATCGTCCGACTCTACCCTAACTACCTCTACAAACTCCTTAGACGAAGACATCTAACATGATTCAATGGAATGGGTTCGCCGAGGAAATATCACGGATGATCCGATCTAAAGGGAAGGAGAGCCGGAAAATCTTTGACGACGAGAGCGAATTAGGATAAAAGTGTTAGCCCTAGGAAGGTCCCCTCCTATTTATACACCCCAAAGAAAGCATCCAACGGGCCTGATTGATTCCCACCAAAATAAAACGTCGCTCCCAGCGACCAGCGTGGCTCCACATGGCGATTGGCCATTGGAGGTGTCTTTTCGACTGCAGGAGTCGGGCACAACCTGTCACTTCCTCCAACCGACGCCTGACACGTAGCCCGTATCCCAATTGGCGATTGGTTGGAACGGCGCCCCCTCTTTAAAGCACGCTCATTTCATTGATCTGCTGACGTCATCGGGGATACGTGCGAAGCTTTAGGCAAACGGAGAGGCGACACGTGGGCTCAAAGATCGAGACGATGTAACCACCAAACGCCATGCCATTTCCGGACGATCCGCATTATGATTCCTTGGCGCCAAAATGAGAAAGAAAAACCTAGCAGACCACTCTCGACCCGATCAATGAATAGGTCGGAACGAGAGCGGGGGGCTAATGATGATGCTCACAAGTGGTGTCTCCTCATATTATGACACGTGTCGAATGACATGTCCCGAACATTACGGGTGTGGAATAAATAAATTGCATTGGGGACATTCCTCGGGACCCCTTCTCGAGGAACGAATCCGACTTTTCGGAAAACCTCCCTGAAGACATTCCACCTTCATCTGGGAAACTACCAACAGTTCGTCTCCGAGATTTCTCAGTGTCCTCGCTCGCCTCCGAGCCTTCTGATGTGCCGAGCTACCTCAGCCTCCCGGCTTGCCTTTGAGCCTTCTGACGTGCCGAACCTCCTCGGCCTCCGGGCTCGCCTCCGAGCCGTCTGACGTGTTGAGCTTCCTCGGCCTCCCGCTCGTCTCCGAGCTCCTCACATGTCGAGCTACCTCGGTTACCTCCGATCAACCGAGAACGGAACCCAAGCGCCTTCGCAACGGCTCCACGTATATCGTCAAAGCGGGATATCCACCGCCCTACGTCCCGCGTTCCACGCTGGCGCATTCCCCCATTAATGAGCATATCCCGTCATTAATGGAGAGATCTCGTCATTCACACAGGCGTAACGTGAAAACGTAACTGAAGGCGAAGAACTCACACCCACTCGCTCCATGCGACCACTATAAAAAAAAACCCACTCTCAGACGACTCGGGTAACTCGAATTTATTCCAATATGCCGCTATTCTGCATCTATTTCTCGGCTCTAACTTGTTCGTCGAAGGGTCCTACAGTGGTCATCCATCCGGGACTTCTTTGCAGGTAGCTCAGCGTCCAACACCAACCCTTTGAGATCCACACTTAACAACACTCAAACTAAATCTCAGCCGTCTAAGACCCGCCATCGCAGGATCGACGGAGGACAGCATCTGAAGGAGATCCGAAACTCCATCACTATACAAATACTAATTTTTTAGACTGAAAGAAAATAAGGCATTTGTAGACTTTTTCCGATTTGAGATGCAACCGGTGCATTGAAAGTATTGAGCATCTTTATATGATAAGAAGATCATAAGTTACAGAAGACTAACTATATTTATTCAAATAGGGATTGGTGGCTTAGAAAGATAAAATTTACCATATCATGATAGCGGAAGCAACGGAGAGGCGAACAAACCCCCAAAGATTCTGAAAGGCTTTCCATGAAAATCCATTCCAAGCCCTACCACAACCCCCTCCAAATATATACATAAGTTGCACCACCTGGATGAACCACCACGACCCATTAAGCACCACCGCTGCCCCCTTCAACCCCCACCCCAACCTCAACATCAGCAACCAACTAAAAAATGCATGCAAAACTAATGCCGTGGCCGTTATCCATGTCATCACCATCATCTTGCTTTGCGCCTGACAGCATGGGAGAGCCAAATTCGATTGAAAGTGGTGGTTAGGCAGATCAAATCAAATCGAATCCAAGCAAAAGACAAAGCAATTAAAAAACCAGATTGAATCGACAGATTGCTCATTTCTACCTGCAAGAACTTAGCGATGGGATAGTTGACCGCATATGCAAACAACTGAGGGATCATCCACAACGACAATTTCCCTGCGGCTTCAGCGATGCTCTCCTGCTGGCCGATGAGCCTCAAGAGAGGCCCGGCGAAAATGTAGAGTGGAAGAAGCAGGATAGCGGTGGTGATTAGGATCACCCAAGATCGTTGCATGTAGATTCCTAGCATGTCATGTTGCCCCGCGCCCCAAGCTTGGCCGCATAGGGTTTCTAGGGCACTCCCCATGCCCATCTGTATATATACATTGGTGGTAGATCCATTAATTTGAGACATGGAAGAACTGAATTGGAAATTATATATTTGCGTCAGAAATTCCTGGTTTATGTGATGTGTGTGTATGAGTTGCACAAAACAAGCTAATTAAACTAATGCAGCATGCAACAGATGTTACAATATATATATAATTACCATGACTCCTAGAGAAAAGCCAGCGACATTAGTGTTTTCGATGGTGAGAGCGGCAAGATCGAGCGTGCCGAGTTGGCCGGCGAAGACCTGTGATATGCCACCCAAAGAGTACTGGCACACGGAGGTGAAGATCGCCGGAGCAGCCAAGCGCCATAGCTTCTTAGACTCTACTTTGAACTGCTCCAAGAAATCTCCAACACTTTCTATTGGAGCTATGTCTCCATTCTCTCCAACTTGATTTTCTTGGGGGAGAAGCAATGGTTCTCTTCTATTCTCCTCCATTGTCGTATGTGGAGGTTTTGAGAGGAGAGATGAGGATTAATACTGCCAACCACCACGAATAAAATAACACAACACGTGGTGCATGCACATTTATAAATGTACATGCATGTGCATGTCTATGTATATGTGTGTATCTACATTTTTTTTTTCTATCTGAAAGATAAACATATGATAATATCTATCCTAAAAAATGATGTACTGTTGCCATTGGCAGGTAAGCAACTTCATTTTTAACAAAATAATAATAATAATAATAATAATAATAATTATTGTAAGTTGTCAAAACCCACAAAGCATGTTTTTCCGTTGTCAAAAGCCTCCGGCCCGGATGTCAAAACTCCTGAAAAGGTTTTCAATTGTCAAAATATCTGTATAGTTGATTGTTATATCTAGTTATTATATCTGATATCTATGCAATTGCTTATGCTATCTTTGTAGTTGCCTGCGATATGTATGACCTATTTAGATATAGCAAGCAACTATACAGATGGCGCATGAAAATTTTCCACGGTTTTTAACAACTGCTTCAAGGCAAGGGAGTTTTTGAACAGCCAAAAAACCTGCTTAGTGGTTTTGACAATTTACCTTGATAATTACTAGCAATTTTGCTCCGTGCATTGCATGTAATTATAGAATATTAAAGAAAAATTTCTTTGTTAATTTAACTACGTACATCGCACTTGCAAAATAATAATAACGTGGATATTTAATTATGTGCATTGCATATGAAACAACGTTATTTTTTGTTTGATTTCTTTGAAAAAAATAAAAAGCCACGTCACTGATCGATTTTAAAATCAGACCTTTCCTTTTGCCTTATAATAATAGAGATAAGGATAAACAATATGTTTTCTGGCAAGGGCCAGAGGCTTAATTTTCCTTATTGCACTTAACAAGTTAATACAAAACTTAGTTTAATTAATGGATACCTGATATGTTCAAAACTTCTGTTCAAATAATCTCAAGTCCCAAAACCCTGGGCTAACTTCATCTTGTTAAAGATTAACACCCTCCCTCCATAATTACTTATCCTTTTAAACTTTTGCATGGCAATTAAGATATGATTTAAACTCTATTTAAAATAATTATTATAATATTGTCATCCTAATAAATTTTCCTAAATTACACTCATATTAAATGAATATTGTCTTCCCATCTTTTTAAATTTTTTTTGCAAACTTGCACCAATACTTTTTAAATGAGGTTAGTTTAGATATTTTACAAAAACAAAATATTAAATATGGTAAGAAATTTTATGCTATTCACCTCTATCTCATAAATGGACAAGTAATTTAGGATTAAAAAAACTTTCTAAAAGAACAAGTAGGGAGTAATTTGCTTCATTAATTTATGATAAAATTTACTAAAAGGCCAATAAGTTAGCTTTCAGCTTTTTCTGAAAAAATAAGTGTCATGGTCTTTAATGATTGCATGCAAGTGAAAAACAATCAACTTTTTGCTTAGACTTTATAAATCTAATATCATAATTCATTTTAGACTACGACATGTTTGAAGTTAAAGAGTTGACTGAGCTGAGAGCTGATCTACGTACTGGGGCTAATATATATGATGGAAGCCAACAAATTATATATATAATTAATTATTAGAATCCATGCAAGCATCCATGTGAGCACGAAAGCATCTTAAATTTTTTATACAATTTTTTTTATAAACTTTAGCTATATAAGTTTTTAAATCGAACTAAAGGTCTCGTAATCAAGGATCTGAAAATATTTACCCCATTAATCTCGGCTAAACTTCCAATACCAAATCTTGATAAGTGATATGGGTTTGGTAGCTAATTATTGAAAACTAATGACATGAACCAATTATATCGGACTCGCGGGTCCCTGACATTATTTCGTTAATGCTATAAGATCCAATGATGAATGATGGGATATTATTTCTGTCATGCTTTTTTATTACTACTGTAAGTCTGGAATCTAATAATAATCCGATAATAGGATGAAAATAACAGCAGCATCTTTTTAATCCAATTATCTCAATAGGAAAGGGAACCCAACTGAGCATCCAAAGTGATAGTTTCCAAGGAGGACAAGTTATTTAACTAGCATGAAGGGCCGGGCGTGCTAGCATATTGTCCATGATATAATACAAGGACGGTTAAGATTTCGATATCCGTAAAATGAAATTTTGTTCTTATTTTTCTTTTAATCATTGTCATCCGTGTATTCAAATATGAGTTCTACATTGTCGGTCTCACATGATTAGATTTTGATTATTGACAAGAAATTACTCCATACTATATTTACTTAGATTTTGCAGATCATTATTTTGAGCATTTGGTGGAGGTCGGAGAAAAACTACATTGTTATATCCAAAAGAAGTTGGAGGGCAAATTCGGACTTCACAAGCCTAAACATTAACATAAAGATTGAAGCCCCTAAAATTCAAGATGAGTCATTACACAAATTACGCATTGACACTCTTGGAGTTGAGGACTCGCATTTTGGGTTTTTGGTTTTGTTTCTTTTATTTTAACTAATTCTTTAGGAATCAAATGTAAAGCGACTAAAATGTTATGCACACACATCACATATGTATTTCACATCAATATTTTATTCAAAATATCATTTTCTCATAATACATAAAAATTGACAAATTATATATCATTATGACCATTGATTTATTCCAAAGCTTGAAAAATATTTTTCATAGTTTTCGGAAACTTTTGTTATTCGCTAATAATATTTAAACGGGAAATAATTATATTAGAAAATGAATTAAAAATTACTGTTTGACAAAATTAATGTCAATAGATTCACAGTAAGTTGATGTCTCTGAATATTATTTTACATAACATTTGGATAATATTTGATATGTTAAAATTTCAATTAACTAACTAAACTACAATGAAATATTATTTAATTAGATCATGCCTGCATAGCTTGATTTTTTTTTATAGTGGGACCCCAATAATGCATATGGACATTGTTTGAAAGCGACAGTATTAATTTTGGAATTGACCCGTTCTCTTTTTTAAATACTAATGACAGAGAAGTTGTTTTCAAAAATTTTAACATGGTTTGTTGTACATTTTTCTTTGTACCATACTTCATAAATCTTCAGACCGTACTTTGAATATTTTTATTTGTTAAAGATGAAAAGTGTCATGGAGGGAAGGATGAGCTGAATAAGACAAATGACTAACAATTAAAACTTTATTGTTCAATACAATAAAAGTTATGGAATAATAATAATAATAACAATTGTAACAACAATAGATATAAAAAGAGCTGGGAAAACCAAACTCAGAGGTGACACCGGCGATTGGTAACGAAATTCGATACCGCGGTATCTAGTCTCCGCCTAAGTCTTTTCTTAGAAACTATCCACTAAACAAATCTTCTTCAGGTGAAGAAACATTTACAACTTGATGGACCACCTCCACCGGGTAATCTTTTCTAAGGCTCAGATCAAAACTTTACAACTCAACACTTTGATGGACAATCTCCACCGGGTAAACCAACTTGGTAGACAATCTCCACCAGATTTTGATACAACCAAAGTAAAAGAAAAAAAACTCCTAATTTGTTATATGAATCAAACACAATTTTAAAATAAGAGAATTAGGATTTTTGATATATTAAGATAAAGTCTTTTTTTTATGTCGAAGAAAATTTATAGAGTTCTAGAACATGAAATCAAGATTTTGCAAAGGTAAATGATTTGAAAAAGTTTAGAAATATCCTTTTCAAAAGAAAAATGAAATTTTTTTACAAAACCCAAAAGGAAAATTAAACCTGGTGATGATCTATGGTTTCGAAAGCTCAAGAGATGATGTTCTTTTTAGAGGAAGGGGGATAATAAAAAATAATCTGAATAATTATTTTTTTATTATTTTGGTCGATGCAGTATTTAAAATATTGGAAAAGATTCCTACAAATCTGTAAATAAATTGGTCAAAATAATATCTGAGATTTCCAACGATCTAATCTTGAGCAAGCTCAAAAACAATATGAGCCGTCTTAAAGCAACAGGAAAAAATTCATTAAATGCAGGAATGGGTTAGATGTCTCAAAAAAAGCTTGAGACGTCTCAAGAACAATGTTGAGCCATCTCAAAAATAATATGAGCTGGCTTTTGTCAACAGTGTAAAAAATGATTATGCAGGTAATCTTACGAGACGGCTCAAGACAAAGATGAGCCGGCTCATACACAAAGAATTCAAAGATGTTCAAAAAGGACTACTTAAGACGGCTCAAGGCAAAGATGAGCCGGCTTATACACAAAGAATTCAAAAATGTTCAAAGAGGACTACTTAAGACGGATCAAGGGAAATATGAGCCGGCTCATAGAGACAAGAGGAGAAAGAAAAGATCAAGGGACTCATGAGACGGCTCAGAAGAAAATGAGCCGGCTCAAGAACTGACATATCTGATATTTGAAAGATTTTGAAGACTTTAAAACCGTGTGACTCTTACGAGATAACCACGACTCAATAAAAGAGAAAATATATGATTTACACATTTGTAACACGTTCTTTGAGCCGCTTTGAGTTTTCATCTCTAAATCCATGTCTTTTTGATTCTTTATCTCTTCTTCTTCATAATACTTGTCGCCATGTCCTTTTACTCCTCGATATCACTATACCTATTCTTTTTCTTCGATATTGCTAAATTTATTATGTCTCTGACACTGAAAACATATAACCCAACTATAAGTATCGTCAGTGTGTAAGATAATTAAATAGTGTTTTATTCAATATCAAAACTAAGATGAGTAGATGTTACCCAATAAGATCAACAATCTCCCCCTTTTTTATATTTGACAAAACCTATTTACAGTATACAAATTTGAGACATAACCAAACATAAGAATGTTGGATATAATGCCCTCAAGGCAATTATTATAATTACAGGTAGACGATTATGATAATTGAAGGAGGACCTATACGGCTAAAACAATCTTACTCAGATGATAGTATGCTATTTGGTTTGTCATTTGTTGGATATAATGCCCTCAAGGCAATTATTGTAATTGCAGGCAGACGATTATGATGATTCAGGGAAGACTAATACGGATAGAACAGTCTTACTCGAGATGATAGTATGCTATCTGGTTCATCTCTATCATCATGTACATGTATTATGTTGTATTACAGATCACTATTATATGTTGATAGAACCCATAAGATTCTTACTTGACTACCAGTATTATGATGGCGATTATATACGTGGGAGCAGGGTGGTCTATAAGTACATCCTTAAATGTCCCTAGTCGAGAGAGTATTGAAACTGGGCATCGATACTCCGGAGTAGTCTAGTGTATACTTTTCGAGACCCCGACGAGGGGCAGTGGCCGGTCTTACAAGCCATTGGTGCCAGTTGGTCATCTAAGATAGTATAGAGGTGCTCACTGGAGGTGAGTACACTGAACGGACTCACCGGGAGAATGCTAGATGGTATTATACTTATTGTCAGATAGTAGTTCTCAGGTGACATGGGTATAGCTTATTCTGTCGACCTGAGATCGTCATTTGTCCCGTGTGAGTTTCCACCTTATTTTGATTACTACCCTACCACGGCTCAAAGGAGTCGTGCAAACAGGATTTAGTTGGGTACAGTCCCGAGCCACATGGAGACAGTGAGCGGATCGTTGGGGATTCGTTTCTCCCAGTATTGGAGGTAGATGTCTCACTGTGCACGAGTGGTCATCACCAGAAATCCTTGTCCAAGGTGGACGAGATTTACTGATTTGGATCAATAGTTTCTCAGTGGGTGATAGGCTTCACACCGACACGAAATATCGCGTTATTATGGGTCTGATTTTATCCACCTCTTAAACCCGGTATGCGATACACTTAGAAGAACAGACCGGATTGTATGGAGATTGTCACAGACATGCTCAGTAGGGGTACAGATGAGTTTTTTCATCGGCCTTCTTTTCGCTCAATACCTGGGTAGCTGTTACATACAGCTAGTGCCACTGACTTGCTTTTGGTTAAACCCACTGCCAGCGTATTGACGAGTCTTTAGAGTCCTACACT
This sequence comes from Agapanthus africanus, assembly GCA_030015575.1. Lineage (NCBI taxonomy): Eukaryota > Viridiplantae > Streptophyta > Magnoliopsida > Asparagales > Amaryllidaceae > Agapanthus > Agapanthus africanus. The sequence goes on from JASDDO010000019.1 coordinate 24,287,663, forward strand.
GAGAGTTTTCCCGGTTCAGGCGATATGATATAAATAACGTATGTTGGTACATACATGCGTCCGATTAAATATGTATACAAGCTACACGGATTTTAATCTGACGGTTGATAATATTAGCGGCTTAGGATTAAGTCGGATTATTAAATCAAGTTTTGATTTAATAATATATATATATATATATATATATATATTTAATATATGTACTCTAGTATTATTGTTCACTGTTCATTTTCTCTCTTGGCTATTCGTATTTTTATACGAATACGTGTATATGTATTTCGATACATATACCGGGTAGTATTCCGTATTTATACGGAATTTGCTCTAGAAAATGGACACCTCATTGATGAATATTCATTTATGAATATTCATAAAATGAAGTGGAGGGTGAGGCGCCATTGAGCATGGTTGAAGAGATGTAGAGAGTAATGAGCTTCATTGTTATATTACAAATTGTTTTGGTTTTTATTTGTATGGTTGGAAAACAAAAAATGAAACCTTTCTCTTCACACTTATTCAATCTATCACTCTCTCATACTTTCTTCGCTTCGCTTGCTCATGGCGTCTATTGCTTCACTAGGTGAAGCTGGAGCTTGGATCGATTCTCTCGGATGGATCATCTTCGGAGAAGGAGCACCGGCTTGCACACGCGGCCTGGAGCAAATGAAGAAAATTTAAGGATGCGGGTATTGCTAACATAGTAGATTAGCATAACTCATTAGGTTTTTGTTAACAAGTTCTATCTCGTTAGTCCGATTCATGGTATTGGAATTTTAGCAAACTAGAAATTTTTGAAATCTATATTGCCATCTTCTAAAATTAGTTTGCTGGTGTGCCTAAGTTCCCAGCAGTGGTATCAGAGCCACGCTAAAGGGTAGACTTGTTTGCACCAATTTAGAGTTCAATCGACGGAATTTTCCGAATCACATTTCCAAAATTCTTGCTTACTGTTCGAATTTCAAAGTTGTTCAAAAAAAATTTCAGGTTGCATTAAAATTATAAGCAGGCAATATTAGATCTAGAAAAAAAATTTTGGGCACCTAAATCCAAAATTCTGCCGCTGAATAGCCGCGAAATGCGCCATTTGACCGTTGATCCACGGTCCAATTTTGGCTACAGTGCTTAAGAATTTTTCTGGGGCTTTAATACATGGAAATATGATTTTTGGGATGTTTTGTTTTGGCCCGGATGTGTTTGAGTACTGGTTTTTACTTGGGGCCAATGCGGAAAGTTTTAATCAATCGAAATTTTAAATTCGTGTTTTTCTGTGCATTTGTTTCTCCGACTGTGAATATCATAACGCGGTATAATCCGACTGGTTGCTATATGTACAATCATACGGGTTTACGAACATGATATTCACGTTGATATTCTATGTTTCCCTGTTGATTATGGTTATGTTAGATTTGTTGCGATGGATAGCCCGGTGTACGTAATATTAGATATAGTTGCTCTCCTTCATATTGAATGACGAGTGTCCGAAATGTGGACTGCCGTCATGGCGGCTTGTATATTATTCTTTGGGGCGTGTCCTGATTGCGGACGTAGTCACCTTTGTATATTCAGTTTTTCATTATATACACTATGATTACATCGCGGAGGAATGCTTGAGTAGCCGGGTTCTAGAGGGCAATGGGCCTCCATCTCATGGCGTTGAGACCGGGGTGTCTTACTCTAGAATTGGCGGGCTATTCACCGCAATCATAGGGGGTTTAGGTTTGACCCGCGGAGGGGTGTCCAAGTCACCGGATTTTGGAAGTGCTGGGTGGCTCACTCACTTCGTTAATTAGGGCTGCCTCGCTTCTAGGATTCATGGGTGGCTTTCCGCACTCATAGGGGTCAAGGATCCGAACGACCGGAAAATTACATTTGCGGGCCATCCAAACGACCGGAAAATTACATTTCATATATGGCTCCATTGAAATATACTTTTTCTAGTTTATTCGCATTTCTATATTGTCTTTGCTTCCGCTGTGATTCTGCTGTGATGCTTCTCTATTGTTACCTGATATCATGCGTGAGACGAATGTTTACATATATTTTTTGATATATTTAGTAGACGTTATATATGTTTTCCATCCGCGCTAGTCATGTCCCCACTCTGTTGTAAGTTAAGTAAATTTACGGTGAAGACCCGGGACCTGTGGCAAATGTGAATGGTATATATGTGTGCCTATTTTCATTTCTTTTCTGGCATGATATGATTAATTGATGGGGCAGCATTAATTCTGATTAATGCAAGGAAAACAAACCTATATGATGTTGTCGGAACCAAATTTGAAAACTATAGGCGTTTACTTTTGGTTTGCGTCGAGATATTTAGTTAGGAATATCCTGCACCTCATTCGATGAGAAAAAAGCCTAGATCTCTTCATAGGGAGTGACCTTTTTGGCAAAGTTTACGTGACTATAAACTACTCGGTTTTCTTCAAAACCATCAATTTTCTACAAAACCACTTGTTTAAAAATGCAGAGTCTAAACCACTCATTTTTCAAAACTGCTTGAGTTCCTACAAAGATATCAAGTTCATTACGTTAAAGGGTTTTCGCCAAAAATCAGCCGTAGCCCTCCGTCGTTTCGAATAAGTAGCATATAGTATTCATGCGGTGTTTGTTAGCCAAAATCAAGGCATCGTGAATGGCACATGTGTGTTGCTTATTCGTAGTATAAATAGATGCATTGGTTTAGGAAAGTCGTACCACCTTGTTGGCCAAAATCAAGGGTGTGTATGGGTGAGTCTAAATTAATATGGATAATGACAGGTAGAACTTGACTTGTATATTATGATTTCTTGGTCAAAGTCAAGGTCATAAGCGTTTTGGGCAAAAAGCATATCGGTAGTTTCAAATATAAAGGAAACTTGCCAAGTTTGCGCATACCTTCTGGAGTGTGGTAATTTTGGCCGGCTTCCGTCAAAGTTATCACGCAATGATAGTTGGGTCCCGATTCCTACTGATGAGTAGGTGTTACTCCTCGAATGATTTTAAGATGATCCTGACTAATTCTCCTTTTAGGGTTTGAAGAAGAATTCAAGAAAACCGTGGGAGCCGTCCTGATAAGATAAATTGATTAACTAATCTAATCTTGATAGAGTGCACGCTGAGTATTTTTTTTCTTTCTCTCTTTGGCAGCGACCATGACCTGACCTTAAACTAAAACTTATGAACCAAGTTAACCGAACCATTTTATACACTTTGATTTTGGGTTGTTATGATTCATGATAAAGCCGCATATATCTTTGCCACTCCTACTTCCTGTTGGGGTAAAAATTTGCACCCCGGTTGACCGAGTCAAGGTCAAGGTCAACCTCCAAGCTAGGTAGGCCCAAGCCCAGGCCAAGCGGCCCATGCCCAAGTCGAGCCCGCGGCCAGCCTCCCCATGCCAACAACAAAATCATGTAATAAATAATTTTTATGTAATTTTTTATACATGAATGTATGCAAAATGGGCATAAAGCCAATATTTTGTAAGCTCATGGCTTATGTGCAAAAATGAAATGGCACATGAGCCATGGGATGGGCAAAATGCCATTTTTGTAAAGCCCAAGAGGCTATATGTAAATATGTAAGTTTATAAAAGGCAACATGATTATGAATAAAATAACACTTTTTCATTCCCCCTAAAAAATAGGGTTCTTTGTGCCTCCTGTTCCTTCTCCAAGGTTCTAAACCTTCTTCATTCTTTTGAATTAAATCAAGAGTTTTACTCTTCCTTTTCCAAAACTAAATAGTTTTTCACTACAAAACCCACAAAGGGGAACTTGGATCTGTCATTAGATCTCAAAAAGAAGAGATTTTTAAAATCTCACATCTCTTGAGCTTCAAGATTCGGCCAAACAATAGGAGGAAGAAGGAGACCCATCTCGAGAATCCCCACTTTGGGGAAGAACTAGGGCTCGAAGGGAGAAACCCTTCATCAGCTTCAAAACATCTCAGGAGTTTAACTCCTCATATATATATATATATACAGAATAATAAGTGCTCCTTTCTAGGAGTACAACTCCCATTGCAGGGACCAAGTGCAGCTCTTGCGAGTCCCTTTTGCTGCTCGAGCGCCCACGTGCTGACACGTGGCGCGCTAGCGCTCTTGCGCCTCCAGCGCTAGCCCAAAGCGCCAGCGCTCGAGCGCCCGCGCCCAAAGCGCTATCGCCCGAGCGCCCACGTGCTGACACGTGGCGTGCTAGCGCTCAGTGCGCCAGCGCTCTTGCGCTCAGAGCGCTAGCGCCCAAAACGCTAGCGCCCACGTGCTGACACGTGGCGCGCTGGCGCTCTTGCGCTCAAAGCGCTGGCGCTGGCCCCACGCATCCTTTGGATGCTTTCCCCCCCTTTTATATATATACATATATATATATATATACATATGTATACATATGTACACACACATACTCTACAACACTGTCCTTTCCAAAAAAAAATTTGGGCCGGGGCGGCACCCCGCAAGGGGGCTGCTAGCCCCCTTGACCCCCAACCCGCTAACTGGGTAGCAGGATCCCCGTAAAAACTCTGCGTGGCCCCCGATATATCCAAAACCCCTTCAAAACACAACACTGCACATTGAGTTCTCATGACCAGTTTAACCCGTCAATCGGAGGTTCCCTCGCTCCAAAGGCGAGGGGTAATTAACGGCAGCTTAGTCCGCGGCTGCCGGAGATTCGGATCCCCACAATCATTAAACCCTGGCCTACCGTAGGCAGGGGGAATCTGTAATGCGCCTGACAAGCGCGCGCGTATCCCCATCTCAATGGGGTGAAAAAAAATACCCTACAGATTCTGGCACGCCCGGTGGGACCAATCTTTCCTCCCATATTTCGGGTTAAACGTTCATGTGAACTCAATCAGTATACATATCTATATTTATACTAAAATAATGCTCTTTCATGCAGGTCTTCAAGCAATCACTTTTCAACAATGTCTCCAAGGACGATCTCAGCTCTCAGCACGACTCTCGTCTCCTACACGATGAAGATAGACTCCAGGACGGTCCTTCCGGCCAGTCTCGGACTACAATGGGAAGATCCGCTGCTACCATTTGGCTCTATTATGTTCGTGCCAGCTAACGCCATCCCAGCTCCTCAAGCCTCGGTGACAGACAAACCGGTCTCGAAAGGCAAGAGGCCAAATGTGGTGATCTTGAGGGCGCCCCAACCCAAATGCAAGTTGGTGTCTGAACGACTTTCCTTGGCCCCAGCTGGGGCCAAGGCCATCAACACCAACAAAGCTACAACGCGTCTCGAACACAGCTTCGCCAAGATCAAAGTTCAAGGAGCTGGGATAAGCAAAGAGGACCACCACGTCGTTAAACTGGGAACACCAGTCGACCACCACGTCATTAAACTGGGAATAATCGACCACCACATCATTAAACTGGGAACAATCGACCTCTAAGTCGTTAAACTGGGAATGTAAAAAATGTGTGTAAATAAAAAAAAGTAATATGTAAATAAATAAATAAAAAGAAAAGCCGAAATGATGGGGCAACTCGCAATAAAAATCAGCGAGTAAAAATAAAAATGAAAATAAAGCCGAAATGATGGGGCAACCGCGAATAAAAAGCCGAAATGATAGGGCAATCGCGACCTTCGCGATAAGAAAAGATGAAATGATAGAGCAATCGCGGTAAGACAAAAAAAACGGCGAATGATGAATCGCTCCTGGTACCATATTCCAGTGCAGCGATGCAGATGCCGGTCAAAATCCAATTTCTCAAAATTCTCCAGCCCTACGGCCAGTCCTCAAATTGACTGCCGTATACAATCCATGGGCTCAAATAATTCTCAGCATACCCATGCCCTACCGCAACCACCAGTTACGCGGCTGGTCTCCGCCTTTGGAATTATGCTCCATTTAGAAGACCCACTCATGTATCCTCACGATACATGAGGAGAACAAACCTTTGTGGGATCCTTACGACTCACTTAGGAAAAACACACTTAGGAGTCCTCACGACTCCTAAGGAGAAAATACACCTGCGAGATCCTTACGACTCGTAGGGAGAAAATGCTTTTATGGGATAGGGATCTAAACCTGTCTCCTAAGCCATCGCTTTCCAAATCCCATACCCCAATGGCGAATGATGAGTCGCTCCTGGTACCATATTCCAGTGCAGCGATGCAGACGCCATCCAAAACTCAAATTCCTAATGGCGAATGATGAGTCGTTCCTAGTACCATATTCCAGTGCAGCGATGTAGACGCCAACCAAATTCCAAATATCATACCCCAACGGTGAATGATGAGTCGCTCCTGGTACCATATTACAGTGCAGCGATGCAGACGCCCACAAAGTCTCGAAATGTTTCCGGCCCTACGGTCTGGATCATACATCCTGCAAAACCGTATACAATCCACGGGCGTAAAACAATCCCAATCTCTCCCGAGTCCTACCGGTGAGACCACTTTCAAAGTCCCACCAAAAATAATAAAATAAAAATAAAAAAAATAAAAAAAGGTATGTCCACAAGCAAAATGGGCACGGATGAAAACCCGAAAGGGCTCCGTGAGTAAAATCAGCAGGACTGCCGGCGAGTTTGTGAAAACCCGAAAGGGCGCAAACTCGTGAAAAAGAGATGAAATGCACTCATAAAGTCCTCTCGACTTTGTGAGGAGAAAATTCCCGCGTGAGATCCTTACGACTCACAAAGGAGCAACACACTTAGGAGTCCCCACAACTCCTAAGGAGAAAATACACCTACGAGATCCTTTCGACTCGTAGGAAGAAAATGCTTTTATGGGACCCTTACGGTCCATAAAATTGAAAAGTCTTAAGTGATAGAGACCTAAAACCTGTCTCCTAAGCCATCGTTTCCTAATAAGCAAGCGCAAATGATGATTCGCTCCTGGTACCATATCCCAGTGTAGCGATACTGATGCCAAGCAAAAACCAATTTCCAAGCCCTCCTGGGGAAAATGATGAGTTGCTCCTGGCATTATTCCAGTGCAGCAATGCAGATGCCAAACCAAAGCCAAATCCTCAAACCTTCTCATGACAAATGATGATTCGCTTCTGGTACCATATTCCAGTATAGCGATGCTGATGTCAACCCAAATCAAATAAAACCAACAACCTCTGCGGCGGAATCATACTCCGTCCCAGAATTTACCTCGTGTCGAAATCATGCTTCGCCTCGGGATGTCTACCTTCCCTGCCGGAATTATGCTCCGCCTCGAAATCAAATCAACTAACCATCTCTGCGTCAGAATCATACTTCGTTTCAGAGTGTACCCCGCGTCGAAATCAAGCTTCGCCTCGGTGTATCTGCCTTCCTTGTCGGAATTATGCTTCGTCTCGGAATCAAATCAACCAACCAGCTCTGCGTCGGAATCATACTTCGTTTCAGAGTGTACCCCGCGTCGAAATCAAGCTTTGCTTCGGGGTATCTGCCTTCCTTATCGGAATTATGCTTCGGCTCGGAATCAACCAACGACCTCCTCGTCGGAATTATGCTCCGTCTCGGAATCAAGTCAACCAGCAAGCTCTGCGTCAGAATCATTCTTCGTCTCAGAATGTGCACCCCGTGTCGAAATCATGCTTCGCCTCGGTGTATCTTCCTTCCCTATCGAAATTATGCTTCGTCTCAGAATCAAGTCAGCCAATAAGCTCTGCGTCGGAATTATGCTTCGTCTCAGAATGCACCCCGTGTCGAAATGATGCTTCGCCTCGGTGTATCTGCCTTCCCTGTCGGAATTATGCTTCGGCTCGGAATCAACCAACGACCTCCTCGTCGGAATTATGCTCGGCCTCGGAATCAAGTCAACCAACAAGCTCTGCGCCGGAATCATGCTCCGTCTCAGAATGTACCCCGTGTCGAAATCATGCTTCGCCTCGGAGTATTTGCCTTCCCTGCCGGAATTATGCTTCGCCTGGGAATCAACCTCTGCATCGAAATTATGCTTCAGTCAGAATGTCTACCGCCCTTCGGAATGATGCTCCGATCCCTGGAATCATGCTCCAACCTTCGGAATGATGCTCCAATCTTTGGAATCATGCTCCGCTCATCGGAATGATGCTCCGATCCTTGGAATCATGCTCTGCTCATCGGAATGATGCTCCGATCCCTGGAATCATGCTCCGCTCTTCGAAATGATGCTCCGATTCCTGGAATCATGCTCCGCTCATCAGAATGATGCTCCGAACCCTGGAATCGTGCTCCGCTCATCGGAATGATGCTCTGATCCCTTGGAATCATGCTCCGCTCTCCAGAATGATGCTCTGATCTCTGGAATCATGCTCCGCTCTTCGGAATGATGCTCCGAACCCTGGAATCATGCTCCGCTCATCGGAATGATGATCCGATCTCTGGAATCATGCTCCGCTCTTCGGAATCATGCTCCGAACCCTGGAATCATGCTCCGCTCATCGGAATGATGTCCGATCCCCTGGAATCATGCTCCGCTCTCCGGAATGATGCTCCGATCTCTGGAATCATGCTCCGCTCTTCGGAATGATGCTCCGAACCCTGGAATCATACTCCGCTCATCGGAATGATGCTCCGATCCCCTGGAATTATGCTCCGCTCATCGGAATGATGATCCGATCCTCTGGAATCATGCTCCGCTCTTCGGAATGATGCTCCGAACCCTGGAATCATGCTCCGCTCATCGGAATGATGCTCCGATCCCCTGGAATCATGCTCCGCTCATCGGAATGATGATCCGATCTCTGGAATCATGCTCCGCTCTTCGGAATGATGCTCCGAACCCTGGAATCATGCTCCGCTCATCAGAATAATGCTCCGATCCCCTGGAATTATGCTCCGCTCATCGGAATGATGATCCGATCTCCTGGAATGATGCTTCGCCCTTTGGAATGATGCTCCGATATCTGGAATCATGCTCCGCTCATCGGAATGATGCTCCGATCCCCTGGGATGATGCTCCGCCCCGGGAATGATGTTCCACCTCGAAGTCCAGCTTCAAGATTTATCAATTTCATGCACACAACTCAAATATGCGGTGTGCATTTATTGATGGGGGCAATTTGTTGGGGTAAAAATTTGCACCCCGGTTGACCGAGTCAAAGTCAAGGTCAACCCCCAAGCTAGGTGGGCCCAAGCCCAGGTCAAGCGGGCCCATGCCCAAGTCGAGCCCGCGGCCAGCCTCCCCGTGCCAACAACAAAATCATGTAATAAATAATTTTTATGTAATTTTTTATACATGAATGTATGTAAAATGGGCATAAAGCCAATATTTTGTAAGCTCATGGCTTATGTGCAAAAATGAAATGGCACATGAGCCATGGGATGGGCAAAATGCCATTTTTATAAAGCCCAAGGGGCTATATGTAAATATGTAAGCTTATAAAAGGCAACATGATGATGAATAAAAAAACACATTTTCATTCCCCAAAAAAAATAGGGTTCTTTGTGCCTCCTTCTCCTTCTCCAAGGTTCTAAACCTTCTTTTTTCTTTTGAATTAAATCAAGAGTTTTACTCTTCCTTTTCCAAAACTAAATAGTTTTTCACCACAAAACCCACAAAGGGGAACTTGGATCTGTCATTAGATCTCAAAAAGAAGAGATTTTTAAAATCTCACATCTCTTGAGCTTCAAGATCCGGCCAAACAATAGGAGGAAGAAGGAGACCCATCTCGAGAAACCCCACTTTAGGGAAGAACTAGGGCTCGAAGGGAGAAGCCCTTCATCAGCTTCAAAACATCTTAGGAGTTTAACTCCTCACACACACACACACACACACAGAATAATAAGTGCTCCTTTCTGGGAGTACAACTCCCATTGCAGGGACCAAGTCCCTTTTGCTGATCGAGCGCCCACGTGCTGACACGTGGTGCGCTAGCGCTCTTGTGCCCAAAGCGCTAGTGCTCGAGCGCCCAGAACGCTAGCGCTCGAGCGCCCAGAACGCTAGCGCTCGAGCGCCCACGTGTCGACACGTGGCGTGCTAGCGCTCAAAGCGCTAGCGCTCTTGCGCCCAGAGCGCTAGCGCCCGAGCGCCCACGTGTCGACACGTGGCGTGCTAGCGCTCAAAGCGCTAGCGCTCTTGCGCCCAGAGCGCTAGCGCCCGAGCGCCCACGTGCTGACACGTAGCGCGCTAGCGCTCAGTGTGCTAGCGCTCTTGCGCTCAGAGCGCTAGCGCCCGACCGACCACGTGCTGACAAGTGGCGCGCTAGCGTTCAGTGAGCTAGCGCTCTTGCGCTCAGAGCTCTAGCGCCCTAGCGCCCACGTGCTGACACGTGGCGCGCTAGCGCCCGAGCGTCCACGTGCTGACACGTGGCGCTCTTGCGCTCAAAGCGCTGGCGTTGGCCCCACGCATCCTTTGGATGCTTTCCCCCCTTTTTATATATATACATACATACATATATATATATGTATACATATGTACACACACACATACTCTACAACACTGTCCTTCCCAAAAATTTTTTTGGGCCGGGACGCTGCCCTGCACCCCGCACCCCGCACCCCGCAAGGGGGCTGCTAGCCCCTTTGACCCCCAGCCCGCTAACCTGGTAGCGGGATCCCCGTAAAAACTCTGCGCGGCCCCCAATATATCCAAAACCCCTTCAAAACACAACACTGCACATTGAGTTCTCATGACCAGTTTAACCCGTCAATCGGAGGTTCCCTCGCTCCAAAGGCGAGGGGTAATTAACGGCAGATTAGTCCGCGGCTGCCGGAGATTCGGATCCCCACAATCATTAAACCCCAGCCTACCGTAGACAGGGGGAATCTGTAATGCGCCTGACAAGCGCGCGCGTATTCCCATCTCAATGGGGTGACAAAAAACACCCTACACTTCCCCTTTGCATTTCTCCAGAACACTCCATATCACTACGAAGATCTATATTGCTTGGGTATGTCATCGTATAGTTACATACGAACTCGAAGAAACTTGTTTCAGTTCGAGAATGGATTCCGGTTCTGGGGAAATTGAATAGGATTATTCGGTTGTCTTTTCTCTTCACCTTCTCTCAGATTGCGAGAGCTCCTAGTATTAAGAGAGTACACCTATTATGCTTATTGGATAGTCTTCTTCCAAATCTTAAGCACGTGTCAAAATGTAAGGAAATAAGAAAACCAATTACCCTAAGTATGGAGTATAGAAGGTAAAAAGTAAAGACATATAAAGGGATTGAAGTGAGGGTAAGAAAAATTGTGACTACTATCATGAATCTGGATAGTGAAAATGGAATTATTAGGAATACCCGGCCACCCCCTCGAAACATTTTCATATTTCAGTTTTACCGTACGGTGTTATTTGAAAACTGTTTTCCTAATTAGATTCTGGCTCTAGGGCATATATTTACCAGACTAGATTCTCACATCAGTATGGCGTTACGGATATTGAGTGGGAGTAGAATATTGGTAATTGGATGATTAAATCCTCAATATCAGAATTATTTGTAATTGGTGATATTTGAAGAAATCACCTGGATTTTTCCTAATGACAAATATTTGATTTTGAATATCAGTTGTTATGCATCAGTTTCAAACTGATATATTTGTACGTTTATTTTACAAAGTGAGATATAAACTTTTGAAATTATATTTATGACATTTACCTTTATTAGTTGATGGTTAGATAAGATGCATTCAATAACGGTGTAATTTTTCTTTAACCATAATACAATTTTCAACCTACGACGCACAGGGTTTGAGTTATTAAACTCAGAGGACTTATACAAATTATTGTATGTTGTCCGATGTCCATTAAGACAAGGGGTTGATACTCGTACTATATTCTGTTTACTTATGACTTCTCTGGTTTTAGACACGTATTTCTTTGAAATATAATGTCTAAATTTTGAGAAATTATAGGTATAAAAATAAAGTAGAGAACCATGTTGGAGATAGTGCCCTCATAGTCAATTATTGGATCGCAGGTACGTGATTGCAATGATTGCGGAGGACCTATCCCGGTAGGACAGTCTTACTCGAGATGATAGTATACTATCTGGTTTGCCTTTATCAGTCGTGTACATGTTCAGGTGACTGATTGCATGTTACACTTTGATAGAGCCCTTAGGATCTGGCTTTACTACCAACTGTATGATGGCGATCATATACGTGAGAGTTTGGTAGTTTATATGCATATCCTTAATTGTGGTCCCTAGTCGTGGGAGTTTCGAGACAGGGCATCGATACTCCGGAGTAGACTAGTGTATACAGTCGAGACCCCGACGAGGGGCGGTGGCCGGTCTCACAAGCCACTGGTGTCAGTTGGATCACCTAAGATGTATACAGGTGCTCATTGGGTTATGAGTACACCGGACAGGACTCGCCGGGAATCTGCTAGTTAGTACTATACCTATCGTCAGATAGCAGTTCCCAGGTGACATGTGTACAGGTTAGTTCATCGACCTGAGGTCATCATTTGTCTCGTGTGAGTTCCCACTGTGCTTTGATTTCTACCCTACCACGGCTCAAAGGAGTCGTGCAAACAGGTAGCTTTTGGGTACAGTCCCGAGCCATATGGAGGCACGTGAGCGGATCGGCAGGGGATTCGTCTCTCCCGGTATTGGGGGCGAGATCGTGCTGTGTCTAGGAGAGCCATTACACATAGCCCACGGCCGTGGTAGGAGATTTACTGGTAGGTACTCCAGTAGTATCTCAGGGTGTTATTGGGCTTCACTCCGACACGACTTATACTGCTTCTAGGGGTCTGACGTTACTAGCCCCCTAGGCGGATATGCGATACTCATTGACGAACGGACCGGACTGTATATACATTGTCACTGTTAGACTCAGTAGGGTTTCTGGATGTGTTAGCTCATCGGCCACCCTTGAGTGCGCTCATCAGCCTCCCTTAAGTTCAGTCCGTGGGCAGCCGTCACGCATAGCTAGTGCAGTTGACGGTTTGTGGTTAAACCCACTGCCAGGGTACTGAAGAGTCATTAGAGTCCCCCACAGACAGTTTCCCAAGTTTCGGGCGAAACGTTGTAGAGGCCGTATGGTTTTATGGCAGGGTTCGGAAAATGCACGTGCGTTTACGCACGTGTTATTTTTCGGGCAGATAATACTGGTCGGCTTTGGTTTAAGCCGGATCCGAGTATTATATTGAGTAGGTATAATATCTTTGTCTCAGTTGCATTTGTATTCGGTCGTAATACAAATGCGGGTATATTTATACAGTTTCGGGGTTATCCTGAAAGTCGTTTCAGGATCACTTTTGGAAGTTGCCAGTTTCCAGTTTTCTATCAGCCGTCTTTTAACATTCTGTTAAAGACGGATTTATCTTTTCTTCTGATATGAGTGAGTCATCATTCTAGAAGCTTCTAGAAGTGATGATAAGGCATATGACTCATTAGTGCATTAATGGTTTCATTAAAGGCATGATGAGGTGTTTAAGTGACTCATGGTTTTCATTAATGAGTTTTGTTTAGCTAAGGATATTTCTTCTTGATCTTTTGAGTGAGAAGCTTTCTTATACTCACCCTTTGCTCCTACACTCACCTTCCTCCTTTGATATATATAGCCTCCTCTTTCTTTCTCATTCACACACTTGATTCAAGAGAGAAAAGATTATGATAGATATTTGGGGTGTATGGAATTCACAGATCATTTCATTCCATCACCCAATTTCCACGGCAACTTCATTAACCGTCCGTCCATAGCTTTGGACGGGACGAGACAAAGTCATCTACTCAATCTCTACATCATTCTTGGTCGTCTCTTTTAGCAAACTTGACGACCGAGTTGCCTCGAGTCAGAGGCGGGAGCCCGTTTAAAGAACCGATCATGTGGTGCCACCTCGACGAAGGATTCGGAGATCGACGAGATCGGAGTAGCCGCAACGGAGCGTGGGATGATGGTTGAAGAACGAAGGACTCGGATCGTTCGGTATAACCATTCTACACTCTTTACAGTTTGTTAGTTTAGCAATAATGGCAGATCCGGGTTAAAGTATACGATAGCGCCAAGTTTAAAAGTTTTATTCCGCATTTGGCGTCTGTAGACTGCCGGGGCGCTAACGTAGACTTACAGTGGTATCAGAGCCTAACCATTTTGCTATACTAACTTGTGCTAACGCGTTTAAAACATCGATCCGACCGAAAATCGAAAACTGCAAAAAATCGCATTTTTCTTCACTTGACAGTTCTGTTAATTTTAAACAGTGTCAAAATTGATTTCTGTACATCTTAAAAATCACAGCAGGCGATTCTAAGAACCACGACAAAATTTGGGGTCATGATCTCTCCATGGAAGCGCGGAAGCGCGGCCAAACCCATGTTTTGGCCGCCCTTCCGCGGCCACGTGGGGAGCACGTGCCTCCAAAATTTTTCAGTGCGTTCTGTGAAGGATTTTGGGGTTTTTGGTCAATACAGTTTGGGCCCAGGTTTTGTTACTGTTCACCAGTAAGCTGTGGGGCCCACTTTTTAATATTTCGTCTTTGGTCGATCGAAATTTAAACACGTTAGTTTACAGTGCTTACATTATATCTCCGACCGGGAATGTCATTTGATCGGTAGACCGCGTTTAATTGCTATAGTTCTTTTAGACGGGTTTGCGAACGTGACATTCGCGTTGATGTTCTGTGTTGTGCTGTATTGTTGCGGATTTGTCGTGGTGGATAGCAGTGTGCAATGGTAGTACAGTTTGAGTTTATTTGTACATTTGATATTGCGGGGCGAGCGTCCAACTTGTGGACAGCCGTCACTGCCTGTTGTATAATATTCTTTTAGGGCACGACCAGGTTGCGGTCGATGTACCTATTGTACTATTTTTCATTACTGTACTAGGTCTTACCCCGCGACGGAGTGCACGGATAGCCGGGTTCTGGAGGGCAACGGGTCCGCATCTCATGGCTTTGGGAGGCAGAGGGGCCCCACTCTAAAATTGGCAGACTGTTCGCCGCACTCGTAGGGGGTACAGGTTGACCCAAGGAGGGGTGCTCAATTTACCGGATTCCGTGAAGTGCCGGGTATTCCATTCACTATGCTGTGGGGACTGCCTCGCTTCAGGTTTTGGCGGGTAACTTGCCGCACCCGTAGGGGTCTAGGTTTCATTGCACAGGCTATCCACATGACAGGGGAACGTCGGGTTTCAGCAGCGGCTCTGTGAAACCCGGGGATCCCAGATATCTGTATTGTTCTGTGATGCTTATTACTTTTCTGTAATGTTGCATATTATCACGCCTGGAGCGATTATGTATATTGGTTTATATACTATTAGATGTTGTATATATTTTACACCCGCGCTAGTCCAGTCCCCGCTCTGTCGTTAGTTAAGTAACCTAACGGGTGATGACGGGACCCAGTGACGAATGCGGATGGCATATACGTACATTTTATTTTCGTTCTTTTCTGGTGTGATTTATTGATGGGACTGCGTTGATTCTGATCAATGCAAAGTAAAACAAACCTGTTTTTAGTTGTTGGAACAAATTTAAAAAGTGTTATTGCAAAGACGTTTCCTTTTGTTTTGCATAGCGGTATTCGGTGGGAATATCCTGCACCTCATTCGACGAGGCAAGGGCTGATATCCCTTCACCGGGAAAGACCCCTTGGACAGAAGTTTGCGTCAGGGTAATAACTTTACTATAGTCGATTACATGTTGCTTTGCATAGCGGTATTCAGTGGAATATCCTGCACCTCATTCCACGAGGAAAGAGCCGAGATCCCTTTACCGGGAGTGACCTCTTTAGCAAAAGGTTTTCGCCACTATATTTTAAAAAGCTATCAGGTTCCTTCAGCGATATCAAGTTCACTACGCTAAAGGTTTTTCGCCAAAAACCAGCCGTAGCCCTCCGTCACTTCTTTTGGGTATTCAGTAGTATTCAAGCTATGTATTTTAGCCAAAGTTAAGGCATAGTGTTTGGTAGCTGCTGGGTATTCAATTGTTGCATAGATAGATGAGTTAGTTTGGGACAGTCGTTCTGCCGATTGGCCAAAGTCAGGGGCATGTGCGGGTGGGTTCAAATTGACAAGATAGTGATGGGTAGAACTTGGCATGTGACTTATGACATTTTGACCAAAGCCAAGGTTATAAGAGCATGGGGCAAAAATCAGATCGGGAGTTTCTAAAGAAACTGAAACTTGCCAAGTATGCGCATACCTTCTGGAGTATGAGTAACGTGGATGCATTCCATCACGTTATCATGCGATGAGAGTTGGATCCCGATTCCCACTGATGAGTTGGTTTACTCTTCGGGTGATCCCGATTGATTCTTCTTTAGGTTTGGAGGAGAATTTGACAGGACAGTGGGAGGTTTCCGGATTAGATAAAGTTATGACCATTCTGATCTAGGTTAGAGTGCACGCAGAGTGTTTCTTTTCTCTCTCTCTCTTTGGCAGCGACCTTTGACCGACCCTAGACTATGACTCAGTGACCAGGTTGACCGAACCTTCTTAAAATACTGGCTTTTGGATTGTCTATGTTGCATAAGTCATTGCCACTCCTTCTTTTACCCTTTGAATTTCTCAGAACACCCGTATTACTACGGATATCCACTTCCATTGGATAGATCCATCGTATGGTTATATACGAACTCGAAGGGACTTCTTCGAGGATGGATCAAGGTTCAGGAGAAATAGAATTGGTTTATTCAGTTGTTTTTTATTATCACCTTCTCTCAGGTTGCGAGAGCTCCTTGGTTTAGGAGAGTACACCTATTACGCTTATTGGATAGTCTTATTCCAAACCATAGGCAGGTGCCGAAAGGTAGGGAATGAAGAAAACCAATTAGCCTAAGTAGAGTGTGCAGAAGGTAATATGTAAAGACAAAATAAAAGGATTAGAAAGAGGGCAAAGTAAATTGCGACTGATATCATTCACGACCAAAACCGCGTACTTCATCGCCACTCCAATTTCACCTTTAAAAGAATAAGGTATTATTCAGTTGTCTTTTATCATCACCTTCTCTCAGATGCGAGTACTCCTTGGTTTAGGAGGGTACACCTATTATGCTTACTGGATAGTCTTCTACCAAACCATAGGCTGGTGCCGAACGGTAGGGAAGGAAGAAAACCATTTAGCCTAACGATGGTGTACAGAAGGTAACGACTAAAGACAAATAAAGGGATTTGGAGAGATGGCAATAAAATATACGGTTGAAGTCATGAATTGGATTATGGAAGAGGCATTGCTAAGAATACCAGGATACCCCTACGAAACATTTTCGTGTTTCAGTGCATTGTTAAAGAAAACCTGTTTTCCCGATTAGACACTTACTCCAAGGGTATGTATTTACCAGGTTTCATTTTCATATCTGTATGGTTTTACAGATGATGAGTGGGAGTAAGATATTGGGAATTAGGTGATCATCCTCATTATATCGGAATTCGTTGTAATTGGTGATATTTGAGGAAATCGCCAGGGTACAGTTTTCAACCTACGACGCACAGGTTTTGAGTTGTTCAACTCAGCGGACTTATACAGAGTATTGTATGTTGTCCAAGTGTCCATCAGGACAAAAGGGTAGGTCCTCGTACTATGTTCTGTTTACTTATAACTTCTCTAGTATTTAGACAAGTGTTTCGTAGAAATACAAGGTCTAAGTTTTGAGAAGTTGTGGGTATAAGAATAAAGTAGAGAACCAGATATCACAAGTATCGGGATTCTTCAAAGAGATCGAAGATGTAGATTCTTGTGATTGGTATTCAGATGATAGTGATGGTTTTGAGAAACGTGTTTCTCTTTCAGGTTACTCATAATTGGATGGATTCCTAAGTTGAGTAATGCTGATTAGCCTCTTTCCATTAAGTTGATATGCACTGGAGACAGCTGCATGATTTGAATAAGGTTCCAATTAAATAAGTGCCAAAGTTTCTGTATTGGATATAGAATGGATCGTACCTTAAAAGAAATTAAGGTACGGGGAGTTGTCCAGCTTATGCTTAAAACCAGACACTGGATAACTCAGGGCACGTTTCTGTAGTGGCTGTTTGTGGGTTGACCCTGGCTATGACGAGGGTTGATATTCTACCATTCCGAAGATCAATAGTGATATTGTTCTTGACTCGCCACAGTTTTAGTAAAAATGGATCTTTTTCAGAAAACAGTAGTGGGAGTATGGTAGAACTGGAAGTGATTCCAGAACCGCGAACGATTACGGAAAATTTAATAGGACCTATACATTCAATCAGGTTTGACATTCCAATAGCCACTCCGCAGATATGGTAGGTAACCTCAGACACCCGAGAGGTACTTCGGTGTCCTCAAGGACGGTGACAGGGAGGTTCTTATCTACCCAGACTTGACACTACTGTTGTTCCAGGATATGAGACCCGGTAGGAGGGTTGTCGTAGTCAGTGGGAGCATCGGAAGCATAGTGGGCAAGTAGCTTATATCTATTTATAGACTTGAGCAGTTATAGCGGAGATAGATCATCTAATTTTGATGTGAAAGTCATAGGTTTGACTTCAATCAGAATAAGGGATGGATCAGTTAAGAAGGTAGTAGGGTGTGATGTCATGGTATCTGGATGACATACACAGAGTGGGAAGTAAAATTCCTATACTACGATCGGTTGTACTATGGTCGTCACACAGTTGTTTCTCCAGACAGGACATGGATATAATATTTGACATTCTGGTTTCTGGATCTATGGTTTTAGATCTGGATTTGGGTAGTTTCCCAATGTGGGTACTTTGACAGATATTCTAATGGTTTTTAGAATAGTTGACTCCTAGCATGGTAGTGTACCTGCAGGTGATGGAGTCACCCTCTCTAAAGGTGTCGTATAGACTGAAGGGGAGAGGGATGTGCATGATTGGCAGATCACTTGCTTAGGCAATTGAGTCAATCATAAGATGTCAAGTACCGCACCAAATGTTGTTTTTGCACTAGATGCAATAAGTTTGTATTAATCCAATCCTGGAGAAACATAAGGAAGCAGTTTTAGAACATTAGTACATGTTCTACGGATTTGATAACGGCAGCCTCTTTCGGGAGACGGTTATCATTCCAGGCTTCAAAGGTGACATGGATGACAGAGTGATTGTCAGAGTTTTAGTTTTCCCTCAGACGAGGGACAGTATTATGGACAGGTGGTTCCAGAGGATACTGTGGGTGGCTTGGTGCCGGATACTGATTGGTTTCAGTGATCCATACAGTCTAAGAAGTTTGGATATGGAGTTCATTTATGAACTAAGGTCCCATCAGATATCCAGACATATTCTAAGACAGGTACTACTCAATTCGGGAGATGGCTTTCTCCGCGAACTTGAGATTAAGAGAGATAAAGAAAGATACTTCTAGGCGGATCCACTCACTGAGGCTATTTCTCGAACACAATAGTTTTACAAACGGGCTTTGTGAAACTGATTAGTAGAGGAGTTGGATGTTCGGTTTCACACGGGCTGTGAGTAGTCGACATCGCAATAATTAGCCTTGAGTGCAAGTGGGAGATTGTTGGAGATAGTGCCCTCATAGTCAATTATTGGATCGCAGGTACGTGATTGCAATGATTGCGGAGGACCTATCCCGGTAGGACAGTCTTACTCGAGATGATAGTATACTATCTGGTTTGCCTTTATCAGTCGTGTACATGTTCAGGTGACTGATTGCATGTTACACTTTGATAGAGCCCTTAGGATCTGGCTTTACTACCAACTGTATGATGGCGATCATATACGTGAGAGTTTGGTAGTTTATATGCATATCCTTAATTGTGGTCCCTAGTCGTGGGAGTTTCGAGACAGGGCATCGATACTCCGGAGTAGACTAGTGTATACAGTCGAGACCCCGACGAGGGGCGGTGGCCGGTCTCACAAGCCACTGGTGTCAGTTGGATCACCTAAGATGTATACAGGTGCTCATTGGGTTATGAGTACACCGGACAGGACTCGCCGGGAATCTGCTAGTTAGTACTATACCTATCGTCAGATAGCAGTTCCCAGGTGACATGTGTACAGGTTAGTTCATCGACCTGAGGTCATCATTTGTCTCGTGTGAGTTCCCACTGTGCTTTGATTTCTACCCTACCACGGCTCAAAGGAGTCGTGCAAACAGGTAGCTTTTGGGTACAGTCCCGAGCCATATGGAGGCACGTGAGCGGATCGGCAGGGGATTCGTCTCTCCCGGTATTGGGGGCGAGATCGTGCTGTGTCTAGGAGAGCCATTACACATAGCCCACGGCCGTGGTAGGAGATTTACTGGTAGGTACTCCAGTAGTATCTCAGGGTGTTATTGGGCTTCACTCCGACACGACTTATACTGCTTCTAGGGGTCTGACGTTACTAGCCCCCTAGGCGGATATGCGATACTCATTGACGAACGGACCGGACTGTATATACATTGTCACTGTTAGACTCAGTAGGGTTTCTGGATGTGTTAGCTCATCGGCCACCCTTGAGTGCGCTCATCAGCCTCCCTTAAGTTCAGTCCGTGGGCAGCCGTCACGCATAGCTAGTGCAGTTGACGGTTTGTGGTTAAACCCACTGCCAGGGTACTGAAGAGTCATTAGAGTCCCCCACAGACAGTTTCCCAAGTTTCGGGCGAAACGTTGTAGAGGCCGTATGGTTTTATGGCAGGGTTCGGAAAATGCACGTGCGTTTACGCACGTGTTATTTTTCGGGCAGATAATACTGGTCGGCTTTGGTTTAAGCCGGATCCGAGTATTATATTGAGTAGGTATAATATCTTTGTCTCAGTTGCATTTGTATTCGGTCGTAATACAAATGCGGGTATATTTATACAGTTTCGGGGTTATCCTGAAAGTCGTTTCAGGATCACTTTTGGAAGTTGCCAGTTTCCAGTTTTCTATCAGCCGTCTTTTAACATTCTGTTAAAGACGGATTTATCTTTTCTTCTGATATGAGTGAGTCATCATTCTAGAAGCTTCTAGAAGTGATGATAAGGCATATGACTCATTAGTGCATTAATGGTTTCATTAAAGGCATGATGAGGTGTTTAAGTGACTCATGGTTTTCATTAATGAGTTTTGTTTAGCTAAGGATATTTCTTCTTGATCTTTTGAGTGAGAAGCTTTCTTATACTCACCCTTTGCTCCTACACTCACCTTCCTCCTTTGATATATATAGCCTCCTCTTTCTTTCTCATTCACACACTTGATTCAAGAGAGAAAAGATTATGATAGATATTTGGGGTGTATGGAATTCACAGATCATTTCATTCCATCACCCAATTTCCACGGCAACTTCATTAACCGTCCGTCCATAGCTTTGGACGGGACGAGACAAAGTCATCTACTCAATCTCTACATCATTCTTGGTCGTCTCTTTTAGCAAACTTGACGACCGAGTTGCCTCGAGTCAGAGGCGGGAGCCCGTTTAAAGAACCGATCATGTGGTGCCACCTCGACGAAGGATTCGGAGATCGACGAGATCGGAGTAGCCGCAACGGAGCGTGGGATGATGGTTGAAGAACGAAGGACTCGGATCGTTCGGTATAACCATTCTACACTCTTTACAGTTTGTTAGTTTAGCAATAATGGCAGATCCGGGTTAAAGTATACGATAGCGCCAAGTTTAAAAGTTTTATTCCGCATTTGGCGTCTGTAGACTGCCGGGGCGCTAACGTAGACTTACAAACCATACGTTGCAAGTATCAGGATTCTTTGAGGTGATCGAAAATGTAGATATTTATGCTAAGTATTCCGTCGTAGGTAATATATTTGAGAACTTGATTCTCTCTTAGATTACTCATCCGTGGGTGCGCTCCTTGATGAGTAATGCAGCATGACCTTTTTTCATTTAGTATATATACACTGGAAACAGCTACATGTATTTTGAATCTGCTTCCAATTAAATTAGTACCTTTATTTCTATATTAGATATAGAATAGATTCATATCTTAATTATGTTAAGGTATATGGAGTAGTCCGGTTTATACTTAAAACCAGAATCCGGATAAACTCAAAACATGTTTTAGTAATGGTAGTTTGTGGGTTATCCCGGACTTTGACGAGGGTTAACATTTTACCATTCGGAAGATCAATAGTTATATTGTTCTTAACTCACCATCCGTTTTAGTAAAATGAATTCTTTCAGAAAATATTAGTGGGAGTATAGTAGAACTGGAAATGATTCCAGAACCACAAACGATTACTGAAAATTTAGTAGAACCTAAGAATTCAATTAGATTCGACAATCCATTAGCCACTTCGCAGATATGATGGCTAACCTCAGCCACCCGAGAGGTACTTCGGTCTCCTCAAAGACGGTGACGGAGGTTTTGATGACCCAAGCTTGCCACTACTGCTGTCCTAAACTATGAGATCTGGCAAATGGATGACTATAACGCCCTTCTAAATTATCTTTAGAAGTGCGCGTGTATATGACTCTGCCAGAGCGTTATTGTAGTTAGTGGGAGCAGCGGAAGCGTGGTGGTCCAGTAGCTTATGTCTATTTATAGACTAAAACAAGTATAGCAGAGATAGATCATCTATTTTTGATGTAACAATCATAGAGTTTGACTTCATCAGAACAACAGACGGACCTGTTAAGAAACTAGTAGGGAGTGATGTCCTGATATTTGGATGACGTACTCCTTACAGGAAGTGATATTCCTATAGTATAATCGGTTATACTGTGGTTGTCATAAGGTGTTTCTCCATATAAGATCTGGACAAAATATTAGAGATTCTGGTGACTAGATCTATGGTTTTAGATCTAGATTCGGGAATTGTCCCAATTCGGATACTTTGACACCATTCTAAAGTATTTTAGAATGGACGACTCCTGGCGTGGTGTCGTACCCGCAGATGATGGATTCACCCTTTCTAAAAAGATGACTTTTAGACCAATGAGGAAAAAGATTTGCATGATTGACATATCACTTGCTTAGGAAATTGTGTCAATCATGAGATGTCAGGTACCACACCAGATATTGCTTTTACACTAGCTGCAATAAGCATATATTAATTCAATTCTAGAGAAATATTGGGAAGCAGTTATGAACATAAGAGAATGTTCTTAGTATATGGTAACGACAACCTTCTTAACGAGACGGTTATCATTTCAGGGTTCTAAGATAACCTAGATGACAGAGTTATTGTCAGAGTTAATAGTTTGCTCTATGATGAGGGGCAGTATATTGGACAGGGGGTCCAAGCAGATAATGAGAAAGGCATGTCCAATGATACTGATTAAATTCAGTGAAAGATACAGTCTAAGAAGTTTGTTGGATTTGGAGTTCATTTATAAACTTGGTCCCATCAGATATCCAGATAAATTCTAAGAAAGATATCGCTCATTTTGGGAGATAGTCTTTCTCCGCAAAGTTAAGATATAGAGAGATAAAGATAGAAATATTGGAGCAGATCCACTCACTGAGACTATTTCTCGAACGCGGTAGTTTCACAAACATGCTTTGTGAAACTGATTAGTAGAGAAGTTGGGTGATCGGTAGCACACGGGCTATGAGTATGCGATACCACAATAATTAGCCTTAATTGAAAGTGGGAGATTGTTGGATATAGTGCCCTCAAGAAAATTATTGTAATCGCAGGCAGGCAATTATGATGATTCAGGGAGGACCTATACGGGTAGAACAGTATTACTCGAGATGATAGTATGCTATCTGGTCATCTCTATCATCATGTACATGTATTATGTGGTATTACATGTTGATAGAGCCCATAGGATTCTTGCTTGACTACCAGCATTATGATGGCAATCATATACGTGGAAGCTGGGTGGTTTATAAGTACATCCTTAAATGTCCCTAATCGAGAGAGTATCGAGACTGGATATCGATACTCCAGAGTAGACTAGTGTATACTTTTCAAGAGCCCGACGAGGGGCAGTGGCCAGTCTCACAAGCCATTGGTATCGGTTAGTCATCTAAGATAGTATACAGGTACTCATTAGAGGTGAGTACACTGGACGGACTCGCCGGAAGCATGCTAGATGGTATTATACATATTGTCGGATAGCAGTTCTCAGGTGACATGAGTACAGGTTAGTATGTCGACCTGAGATCGTCATTTTCCTCATGCGAGTTCTCACTATGCTTTAATTACTATCCTACCACAGCTCAAAGGAGTCGTGCAAACAGGTTTTAGTTGGGTACAGTCCCAGAAATCATTGGCCAAGCTAGAGGAAATTTACTGATTTGGATCAGTAGTTTCTTAGTGGGTGATGGGCTTCACACCGATACGAAATATCGCGTTATTAGGGGTCTGACTTTATCCACCATTTAGACCCGGTATGCGATATTCTTAGACAAACAGACCGGACTGTATGGAGATTGTTACAGATAGGCTCAGTAGGGGTTGTTCCCGTCAAAATTTTTGGCTAAGAGTTATTTATTCCCTTATAAAAAAGGGAGAGAAAAAAGTGGAAAAGAATTCACGGTTTGGCATCACGTGTTAAACACGTGAGCGCTTATATGCATATAAGCGCTGAAAGCAAATAACAAAAAGGCCAAGCAGGCCTCACGTATTAAACACGTGAGCGCTCATATACAGGCTAAGACCCATAATAAGGGTCACGTGTTAAACACGTGAGTTCTCTTGCCATATTCTTTGGCAGCACTCACATACAAAGTATGTGAGTGCCCCCAATTTAAAATGCTCCCATCTAATAGAATTAAATTATATGTGATAGAATTAAATTCTATTTGGGAAATATTTTCCCTGATCTTTCTAATATGGAAAAATCTTTCTCTAACAAAGAATCTTAAATTTAAAATCCAATAGTGGTAAAATATCACCAATTAAACTATCTGATAGAATTAAATTTTATGTGATAGAATTAAATTCTATTTAGAAAATATTTTCCTTGATCTTTATAATATGGAAAGATCTTTCCCTAACAGAGAATCTTGAATTTAAAATCCAATTGTGATAAAATATCACCAATTAAGCCATTTGATAGAATTAAATTCTATGTGGGAAATATTTTCCTGATCTTTTTCAAACTAGAAAGATCTTCTCTGTTAAATAGAGGACCCTTGAATCAAAAATCCAACGGTGATTATAAAATCACCCATCGATCATCTGATAGAATAAAATTATATCTTAGGAAAATATTTTCTTAATCTTGTTAAACTAACAAGATATTTATATAATAGAATTAAATTCTATATTAGGAAAATATCTTCCTAATATTGTTAAACTAACAAGATATTCATATGATAGAATAAAATTCTATTTTAGGAAAATATTTTCTAATCTTGTCAAACAAACAAGAAATCTTCTCTGTTAAACAGAGCCTTTGGATTAAAAATCTAACAGTGAATAAAACTCACCGGTTGACCTAAAAGATCAATTTGATTAATTATGAAATCAATCATGATCTCTCAATGAGAGATTTCCACAATAAATCGATTCTTTTTCTTCTCATATAAATAAGAGCAAAGAGATGAAGGGGAAGGGGGAGAGGAAAAAGAAGGGGAGGAGACCATCCTATAAGTTTCTATAAAAATACAGAAGGCTCTAAAAACAATAGAGAATTTAATTCTCTCGTAGAAGAAGATCTCCTTCCTAAACGTCTTAGGTAAAAAAAAAAAAAGAGATCAAAATATATCATTTACCTATCATATCACATCTAAGGGTTGAACCCTTTTAAAAGAACTTAGTTCTTTCTCTGGATGTGAGATCCACAAGACAAGTCTCCCATAAGTTGAGAATTTAATTCTCATCGGGAAGATCTTGTTTTTGAGAATCAAAAATTCAGAGGATAATATGGATACAAGAACATAAAAAAAACAAGGAGTCTATAATACTCCAGGAACTTAGTTCCTTCAAATCAATAATTTAGTTCTTTAAAAACCTAATCCAAGATCCTCAAAATAATGATCTTGGTAATCGTTAATGGCCAAAATACCATTAACGGAGATTTAAGTTCTCTAAAAAATATCAACAAAGATTAAATCTCCAAAATCACAGCGCCTCACGTGAAACACACGTGAGCGCCAGAGAAAATTAGTGCTTAGCACTATTGTAGCGCCTCACGTGAAAAGCACGCAAGCACCAAAGGCTAAAAACATAGCACTGTTTCCCCCAATCAGAGCGAAGCTCTGTTCAAGTTTTCAAAATTTGAAATGAGCAGTGCTTCATAAGAGCGCCAGAGCTCTGAGGCAGCGCTCACGTGCAAAGCACGAGTGCGCTCGCGCAAAGGGTGCCAGCGCTCTGAAGCAGCGCACACGTGCAAAGCATGAGTGCGCTCGCGCAAAGAGCGCTAGCGCTGGAACTAAATGTTCCCCACCGTCAGATCAAAGATCCAATAAAGTTGATAAATCATCAATTGACCAGAATGAAATTCTGTTACGGAAAGATTTCTCAAAATCTTTCCAAACAAAAAGATTGTGCTTTGTAAACCAGAGCACCGTTGGATCAATGATCCAATGATGATTAAAAAATCACTAAAATACAGAATAAATTCTGTGTGGGGAAAGATTTTCCAATCTTGTTAAAAACAAGAAGATTGCCTTCTGTAAATCAGAAGCCCTTGGATCAAAGATCCAACGATGGGGAAATCCCCAAATCAATTGGAGAAAAGATCTCCTTAACTGATTGAACAAATTAGCCTTGCCCTATATAAAGACCCCAAGACTTCAAGTCTCATATAGAGGAACCCCCTATAAAATTTGAGAAATCTCAGAAAGAAGAGCGAGCTCTCGATAGAAGAAGAACTTTTCTTCAAGATAAAAAAAGCAGAGATAAGAAAAATCTCATTAAAAAAGAAGAACATAATTCTTCTCACAGATCATAAATTTATAAGACTAAGGTATTTTTACAAAAAGAGATCATGAACATCTCATTATAAAAAGGGGGGAGAATAATTCAATTCTCTTTGGATCACAGATCCATAATGACAAAGCCTTTCACCAAAATAAGAGATTGAAACATCTCATATAAAATAAGAACTTTGTTCTTAGAACTTGAGACAAAGTCTCTTATAAACGAGAATTTATTTCTCAAATCATAAAATTGATCAGAAGAGCTTCTGCACTCTTGGACTGGCGCACAGCGCCAAGCGCACCACGTGCTCCTCACTTGTGCGCCACTTAACAAATAGCGCTTTGCGCTCATGGACTGACGCCCAGCGCCAAGCGCACCACATGCTCCTCACGTGTGCGCCACTGAACAAATAGCGCTTTGCGCTCATAAACCGGCGCTTTGCGCTCATAGACCGGCGCTAGCACCAAGCGCGCCACGTGCTCCTCACGTGTGCGCTATATCACAGAAGCGCTTTGCGCTCATTAACTGGCGCTAGCGCCAAGCGCGCCACGTGTTCCTCACGCATGCTCTGATAGAACATAAACTGTTCTTTAAACAAAGCCCCAGAGCTATGATGAATGCTCAGCATTCAATAAAAGACAGAAAGGCTGTCATAACCCAAATCAATGCTCAGCATTTTCAAATGTTTAACATGTTAACTGAGTGAGCCAAGCCCAAGTTGGCCATAAACCCCTCATTCAGATTAATTGAGCCCATATGCTCATAAATCTCAGATCTTAGTCCCAATTAGACTGCAGATCTCCCAACCAAAATTGGTTTGTCACGTCCCGCTTCCCGGTATACGGCGAAGAGGACGCGACGAGGCCCGCTACGTATGTACTCAGAAGTACATACGCTAAGCGTATCTAAGCAATATAAAATAAATACATAAGAGACAAGATATAAAAGAATATCAACTTTTATTCATTAACATTCTTTGTACAATACATGAAAGGAAATACAACTGAAATAAAAAGATGCCTAAACAGTGGCATAACAGGAAATGAAAAGTACAGAAAGAAAAAGTGTATAATGAACTAAAGTGCAGGGTCTTCGGCAAATTGCTCCAAGTCTTCTTAAGATGGCTCGATCTCCGCCGGGTTCAAACCACCAGACGACATTCAAAGAAGAGAGAAACAGAATGTCGTCAGCGAACAGGTCGCTCGGTAAGTCCCAAAGATAAGGGAGGAATAGACAGAGAGTAAGAGAGAGAGAGAGAGTAGCTTTTACAGTTGTATTATATTATTATATTGTTGTATTTCGTGTTAACGCTGTTATTTATAGTTTGGTACAGAAGGATGCCAGTGTATACGAGAGGAGTCTCACTTGCCCCGGAGACTAAGGTATCAGGAACTCAAGGAACCGTTTATGCCACGGTACAACAGCAATTGGATTCATGTTAGGTGTCTTAATCTTACCGTCTCGTGCCATCTTTAACACCTTCCGTACCAATCTACCCCTTAAACCCCGCGATGTCTTGTTTGTATTGTTATCTTGTAAACTGTATTGGTTGTATGATTGATTGACTGACTGACCGAAACCATGATATCAGGAAACGGTTATAACCGTAGAGTCATATAAATGGAATACTGGAAATCATGTAAAAGGAATATATCCATGGTTCGGTTCAGCCAAATTATATAAATTGATAATTGTATTCATGGATTCATGTGTTCATTTTGAATTGGAAACTTGTAGATTATGAATTGACTTGAATCATATTCAAGTCAGATTAATCAGACTCAAACCCGAGTCAGACAATCAGAAATGTGAAATGAAGTCTTATAACTGTTAGGGTCCTTAGGGTAATTTATAAAAGTTGAGGGGGTTTTATGTAAAAATACTTTTATATACTTTTCAAAATACACCTCAAGTATTTATTATTCGTCTTTAGAGTTGTAATGAATGTGGATTTTATATTGTGCCATTTCTAGTGAAAATATCCTAGTTTTAGGTATTTATCTGTAATAGTGATTATTTGAAGTTCATGGTATTTTAGTGTAAAAGTTATTATTGTGATTTTTAGAAAAAGGTGAAAAATTTATATTATAATAAAATAGGTATTTAAAAGATAGATATACATATGTTTATACAAAAATAATTTTACTAAATATTTTATATTTCAAAAATCTCATTTTCTTAAGATGTCGTATTTTAAACCTTTCGAGACCGAATGTTCCTTGCGGAGGTCTGAATCTCGCACTACTAGCCCCGAGGGTGAGTGATAAACCACACGATCCCGAACGGGTTCCCCAAAGATGGGTTGTAGCGGCGCTTTGCAAAAATTGTAAAACACTAATCTTTTAGAAAACGGTTTTATAAAATAAAAGGTATTTATTCGCAAAGTGTAGTTTTCCGTATTTTAGATTCTAGGGTTTCCTAAGCCAACTAGCCTATTTCTAAATGGTCTAAACGACAAGTCGTTAGAATCCTCAAATCGCCTCTTCACCGCCAATTGTGGCCAGGTAAGTACAAGTGAGGAGGGAGGGGTCCGCTCACGAATCGTGAGGCGGGCCTTTTAAAGTTACCCAAGCTCACTTGCCTAGCCTAGACACGACAAAGTCAGTTTAGATAAACGATCGATGTCCACAACTTATCGTATTTTCCTAGTAAGAAATATTTACTTAAAAGTGTAACAAATCTAAAATCTTTAAGAATGGTTTTATGAAGATTATGGTATTTTAATGAAAATTTTGTTTTATCGTATTCTAAGTTTTGATGATTTCATTTTAGGGTTGTATTTGCGTGTGTCTGGAGGTAGGTCATTACCTCGTGCTCTACTTTAAATGTATATTAAGGTTAAGGGGTTAAATGTGAAATTGAAACTTCATGGTATTAAAGTGAAAAATACGGTAAATTGAAAAGATTATCATTTCATGTGTGAAAACTTATTCAAATTGATTTTTTACAAGTTTAATAATCATGATAAAGATGTTTAGATATGATTGAATTGATTAGAAGAAGAAGAACAAACATTATGGTATTAAAGCGAAAAAGAATACGATATTGCAAAAGTTATCATTTCATGTGAGAAATTTTGTCTAAATTAGTTGTTATGTGATTAATAGTCAACATGGATAAGTTTAGGTATTATAGAATTGGTGACAAGTGATATTTTATAGAAAAACCGAATCGGAAATCGGTTTGTTCCGATTTCCGTCGGGTTTCGTAAGTTCGTATTTTTGAGAAGTAGAAAGAAGAGAAGAATGGGACTTACGGGTTTCGATCTAAACTAAAGAGTATAGGGGAACTAGATGAATTGTCGAGGCGTTGCTTCGTCGCCGGTTGTTTCTAAAAAACGTCGCCGGAATTCCGTCAGAATCTCGTCGGAGTTTCGCCGCGAACTTGTTTTCAAAGCACAAACTTCTTGGAAAACTTTTGAGAGAGTGGCTCAAGATTTTGGGGGTGAGAGGGTAGTGTGTAGGGTTGGTATTTATAGGGGTAGGCTAGGGTTAGGATAGATGAAAAGTTAAAAATAAAAATGTGATAAAATGTAATAAAAAAATGTATTAAAAGTGGAGTAATTGGGTATTTTAAAGAGCTCTGGAAGTGCTCTGAAGCTGAAATTTTGCAGGTGCATAGGGAATATGAAAAGACACAACTTTCATGTTGTGACCATTGCCGGAATCGGCCGAATCGGGGGTGACTCGGCAGTGACTCGGTCGGAGAACTGAGTCGGCCGAGTCAAGGCCGAGTTGGCCGATTCCCGGCCGAGTCCGGTGGCCTGGATCCCCCCCGATGGTTCATCTAACTCCTGCAAGTGTTACATGTTTGGGTGTAGTGGGGTTTTTGTGAGATATGCACGTGTAAACTCTTGGTATTCTAAAGGTTTTAAAAGAATCAATATTAAAAATAATGTAGGGTATGGGATTTGAACTCTGGTGGCTTGGTTCAGCAGTGCAAGGTATTACCAATGAGCTACAAGCTCCTTCTTGTAATTATGGAGTTATTTAATTACTTAAAATGATAGTAGCAAAAGTAAATATTCCAAGTATACATTAAATTTAAAGTAATTTCTTGTACACTAAAAATGGATTTATTACATTCTTGTAGCTTGTAATTAAAAACAAAATAATTACTTATATCTTGTGCTCAGGCTAAAATACCCCTTTGTGGATTTTTAAAAAAAATATTTGAAAAATTTTGTATAGGAAATTTAGAGTTGTTACATTCTACCCTCCTTATAAAAATTTCGTCCTCGAAATTTGTAAAAGGAAAGCGTAACAGTGCAAAGAAGTTTGGTGGCTGTAGTATAGATAGTGTATAACAATAACAAAGAGATACAAGGGTGAAAAAAATCTTACCGGTGTTACCTTGACCTACAGTCTCGGCTTCTACGGCTTCTAACGTGAATGTCTGTCGTCGTGGTACATTCCTTCTAGCTGAAGGCACATTCTGCCTTTGGGGCCTGTTTCTCTGCCCTCTAGGCATGTCCCCCATTGCCTATTGGAATTGGCGAGTAGGTTGTGCAGGTGGTGGAGCAGGTAGTGCAGGACGGGTTGCAGGAGCCTGGATAGCTGGTCGCTGCGGGTAGTTGGTGTGTGTGTGAGCTGAGTTGTATCTATATGGACAGGTCTCAATTCTGTGATTGGACGCGCCACAAACTAGGCACAGGCCTTTTGCGCACCTACAGTCCTTTATCAAATGTCCATCTCTCTTGCAATGGAAACAGAAATGTGGTGCAGGCTGGTGATTGGGTTCTTCAGTTCTCCTGGGTTCGAACGTTGGCCTGGAAGAGGCTCCTCCTGCCATTTGAGAGGCACGGCATTTCAAACCGGCAGATTGGGGTCTGCCCCTTGCCTTTATCACCGCCTCATAACTGCGGACAGCTTCCAAAGCATCCTCGTGAGTTGGAAATTTCCCTGTGGCTAGTGCAGCCTGGATTTCCATGTCCAAACCTTGTTGAAAGCGACGGGCTCTGACCTCATCCGTCGGTATCAAGTGTGCCGCAAATCTGTTATGGTCTTGTGTTAGCTGTGTATTATGTGATATCAAAAATTTGAAATACTGTGACATATCTTACCGACTGAGCATGGTGAATTCAACGTCATACTCATCTACTGACTTGTCCCACATCGAACCTTGTTGTAGATGAATGAACTGTTGTTCCATGGCAAACCTGGCAGTCACAGGGAAGTACTTCGTGTCGAACTTCTCGCGAAAAGTCTTCCATTCAATGGGCTGATCAAGACGGCTTTCTTCCGCCTTCCACCAGTTCCGTGCATTGTCCGTGAGTTGCAGCTTTGCAACTCGGACCCAAGATATTTCTGGCACTTGTGCTGCTGCCAGATCATCCTCGATACTTTGAGCCCATTTCTCAGCTTCCAGTGGGCTCCCCTTTCCTGAGAACTGTTTGGGATGTAAAGCTCTGAATTGCTTCACCCCAGGTATGTTAGTCTCGGGACGGTTCAGGAGTTGCTGCTGTCCCTCTAGGAGGCTACGGATTGCCTCAAACAGAACCGTTTGCTCATTGAGTGGAGCAGGAACAGCTGGTGTGAGAGGTAGTGCTGGAGTTGGAGTTGGAGGTGTTTTGTTGACATTGGTGCTGGTGTTGTTCGGGGAATCCATAACCTTGAAGAAAAATTTAGGTTAGGACAGATTCAAGTATATGAAATGATAAGATTCCAGGAATATGGAACTGCAAGATTCAAGGAACATGAATTGTAAAGAATATTTTAGTTGCTAGTTCTTGTGTTTTATATTGCTTAGGGTTCCATACAGCTTGACCTGCATGGGCCACCAACAAAACCTGTTACGCCCCGCTTCCCGGTATACGGCGAAGGGGACGCGACGAGGCCCGCTACGTATGTACTCAGAAGTACATACGCTAAGCGTATCTAAGCAATATAAAATAAATACACAAGAGACAAAATATAAAAGAACAGCAACTTTTATTCATTAACATTCTTTGTACAATACATGAAAGGAAATACAACTGAAATAAAAAGATGCCTAAACAGTGGCATAACAGGAAATGAAAAGTACTGAAAGAAAAAGTGTATAATGAACTAAAGTGCAGGGTCTTCGGCAAATTGCTCCAAGTCTTCTTGAGATGGCTCGATCTCCGCCGGGTTCAAACCACCTGACGACATTCAAAGAAGAGAGAAACAGAATGTCGTCAGCGAACAGGTCGCTCGGTAAGTCCCAAAGATAAGGGAGGAATAGACAGAGAGTAAGAGAGAGAGAGTAGCTTTTACAGTTGTATTATATTATTATATTGTTGTATTTCGTGTTAACGCTGTTGTTTGTAGCTTGGTACAGAAGGATGCCAGTGTATACGAGAGGAGTCTCACTTGCCCCGGAGACTAAGGTATCAGGAACTTAAGGAACCGTTTATGCTACGGTACAACAGCAATTGGATTCATGTTAGGTGTCTTAATCTTACCGTCTCGTGCCACCTTTAACACCTTCCGTACCAATCTACCCCTTAAACCCCGCGATGTCTTAATTGTATTGTTATCTTGTAAATTGTATTGGTTGTATGATTGATTGACTGACTGACCGAAACCATGATATCAGGAAACGGTTATAACCGTAGATTCATGTAAATGGAATACTGGGAATCATGTAAAAGGAATATATCCATGGTTCGGTTCAGCCAAATTGTATAAATTGATAATTGTATTCATGGATTCATGTGTTCATTTTGAATTGGAAACTTGTAGATTATGGATTGACTTGAATCATATTCAAGTCAGATTAATCAGACTCAAACCCGAGTCAGAAAATCAGAAATGTGAAACGAAGTCTTATTACTGCTAGGGTCCTTAGGGTAATTTATAAAACTTGAGGGGGTTTTATGTAAAAATACTTTTATATACTTTTCAAAATACACCTCAAGTATTTATTATTCGTCTTTAGAGTTTTAATGAATGTGGATTTTATATTATGCCATTTCTAGTGAAAATATCCTAGATTTAGGTATTTATCTGTAATAGTGATTATTTGAAGTTCATGATATTTTAGTGTAAAAGTTATTATTGTGATTTTTAGAAAAAGGTGAAAATTTTATATTATAATAAAATAGGTATTTAAAAGATAGATATACATATGTTTGTACAAAAATAATTTTACTAAATATTTTATATTTCAAAAATCTCATTTTCTTAAGATGTCGTATTTTAAACCTTTCGAGACCGAATGCTCCTTGCGGAGGTCTGAATCTCACACTACTAGCCCGAGGGTGCGCGATAAACCACACGATCCCGAACGGGTTCCCCAAAGATGGGTTGTAGCGGCGCTTTGCAAAGATTGTAAAACACTAATCTTTTAGAAAACGGTTTTATAAAATAAAAGGTATTTATTCGCAAAGTGTAGTTTTCCGTATTTTAGATTCTAGGGTTTCCTAAGCCAACTAGCCTATTTCTAAATGGTCTAAACGACAAGTCGTTAGAATCCTCAAATCTCCTCTTCACCGCCAATTGTGGCCAGGTAAGTACAAGTGAGGAGGGAGGGATCCGCTCACGAATCGTGAGGCGGGCCTTTTAAAGTTACCCAAGCTCACTTGCCTAGCCTAGACACGACAAAGTCAGTTTAGATAAACGATCGATGTCCACAACTTATCGTATTTTCCTAGTAAGAAATATTTACTTAAAAGTGTAACAAATCTAAAATCTTTAAGAATGGTTTTATGAAGATTATGGTATTTTAATGAAAATTTCGTTTTATCGTATTCTAAGTTTTGATGATTTCATTTTAGGGTTGTATTTGCGTGTGTGTGGAGGTAGGTCATTACCTCGTGCTCTACTTTAAATGTATATTAAGGTTAAGGGGTTAAATGTGAAATTGAAACTTCATGGTATTAAAGTGAAAAATACGGTAAATTGAAAAAGTTATCATTTCATGTGTGAAAACTTATTCAAATTGATGTTTTACAAGTTTAATAATCATGATAAAGATGTTTAGACATGATTGAATTGATTAGAAGAAGAAAAATAAACATTATGGTATTAAAGCGAAAAAGAATACGATATTGCAAAAGTTATCATTTCATGTGAGAAACCTTGTCCAAATTAGTTGTTATGTGATTAATAGTCAACATGGATAAGTTTAGGTTTTATAGAATTGGTGACAAGTGAGATTTTATAGAAAAACCGAATCGGAAATCGGTTTGTTCCGATTTCCGTCGGGTTTCGTAAGTTCGTATTTTTGAGAAGTAGAAAGAAGGGAAGAATGGGACTTACGGGTTTCGATCTATACTAAAGAGTATAGGGGAACTAGATGAGTTGTCGAGGCGTTGCTTCGTCGCCGGTTGTTTCTAAAAAACGTCGCCGGAATTCCGTCAGAATCTCGTCGGAGGTTCGCCGCGAACTTGTTTTCAAAGCACACACTTCTTGGAAAACTTTTGAGAGAGTGGCTCAAGATATTGGGGGTGAAAGGGTAGTGTGTAGGGTTGGTATTTATAGGGTTAGGCTAGGGTTAGGGTAGATGAAAAGTTAAAAATAAAAATGTGATAAAATGTGATAAAAAATGTATTAAAAGTGGAGTAATTGGGGATTTTAAAGAGCTCTGGAAGTGGTCTGAAGCTGACATTTTGCAGGTGCATAGGGAATATGAAAAGACACAACTTTCATGTTGTGACCATCGCCGGAATCGGCCGAATCGGGGGTGACTCGGCAGTGACTCGGTCGGAGAACTGAGTCGGCCGAGTCAAGGCCGAGTTGGCCGATTCCCGGCCGAGTCCGGTGGCCTGGATCCCCCCCGACGGTTCATCTAACTCCTGCAAGTGTTACATGTTTGGATGTAGTGGGGTTTTTGTGAGATATGC
This sequence comes from Agapanthus africanus, assembly GCA_030015575.1. NCBI lineage: Eukaryota > Viridiplantae > Streptophyta > Magnoliopsida > Asparagales > Amaryllidaceae > Agapanthus > Agapanthus africanus. The sequence goes on from JASDDO010000019.1 coordinate 24,323,010, forward strand.
ACGTGTAAACTCTTGGTATTCTAAAGGTTTTAAAAAAATCAGTATTAAAAATAATGTAGGGTATGGGATTTGAACTCTGGTGGCTTGGTTCAGCAGTGCAAGGTATTACCAATGAGCTACAAGCTCCTTCTTGTAATTATGGAGTTATTTAATTACTTAAAATGATAGTAGCAAGAGTAAATACTCCAAGTATACATTAAATTTAAAGTTATTTCTTGTACACTAAAAATGGATTTATTACATTCTTGTAGCTTGTAATTAAAAATAAAATAATTACTTATATCTTGTGCTCAGGCTAAAATACCCCTTTGTGGATTTTTAAAAAAAATATTTGAAAAATTTTGTACAGGAAATTTAGGGTTGTTACATGGTTCAAGGGTACATCTCTGCACTCCTCTGATACGTGTCGTTGTAATCCTTCAACGTCTTCAGAGAGGTGACGGGTCCCGACAACCAGACATTTCATGGACTGTGGGGTCCTTAAACTCATGGACTATATTGTCCTTAACCTCGGACTGTGGGGTCTTTAAACCCATGGACTATGATGTCCTTAACCTCGGACTGTGGGGTCCTTAAACCCACGGACTATGATGTCCTTAACCTCGGACTGTGGGGTCCTTAAACCCATGGACTATGATGTCCTTAACCTTAGACCGTGATGTCCTTAACCTTGGACCGTGATGTCCTTAAACTAATGGACCGCAAAGTCCCTAAACTAAAACAATAGAGTCCAAATGCTCTTTTGTTGGATCTAAACGATCCCGTTAAGTTGATCTTGGTCTGAAATTAGACTAAAGTATCCTTAACAAAAGTTTAAGTTGATCTTAGTCTCAAATGAGACTAACGATCCTTAAACCCAACCCAAACCCAAATCTAAGAAAATACAGATTTGGACTAATCCACGCCCTACGGGCGACAACATAAATTAGTCTCCGTTTACAATCCACGGGCAACCAAAAACAAAACAAACACACACGACACGAAGTGGCCATCTGAAGAAGGAGAAAGTGGTTACCGCAATTCGGTAGCGTAATTAACTGCAGGGGTTTGCGCCTGCAGGGAAGAGCGTCCCCACAATCAAAAACCCCTCAACGAGCGGGAATCTGACGAAGTCTGCTACATCGGCCGCATCCGTCTAAACCTTCGATACACAGTGTCATAAGTCAACCTGGTATCTTTGGAGAGGTGGACGGATAGCACCAAATAGCATCTGCCCTCGAAATTCAGTTCGGACGTCCCAACGTCCCGGTCGCGTCTTTCGGCGGAGAACAGATTCTGGCACGCCCGGTGGGACCTTTTCCTCTTTCCACTCCACACTTCGTGTGTCGTGTTTTTCCCGCGATCAGATAATCGCGTTGTGTATATTTGTGGTTGCCCTTACGGGAGTGGATGCTGAGGCCGGCATTTCGTCTTTTCTGAGAATAGCATTTGCTTTTACTCACCCCAACTCGGGCTCTGTCACATCTGGTGGAGTCAAGTATGGGCCACTTGCAGCCTCAAATCTCTACAATCCGGCTCTTCAAGAAATCAACGGGATTCTCTTTGGATCCTTGCTCCCACCTCCCACCCTCGGTGCCTCAACGCCAATGGAGGAAGCCCATTGAAAGTCTGTCTTTCACAGGCTAGTTCCCCAAGCTGCAGCTTTGCTAACACAGGGGGCAGGATATTCAAGCTCTCAAAGGAAACAGGGGGCAGGCTCGGCAAAAATCCTGAAGCTAATCAAATTCCGTACGTAAGAAATGGTCGACGTCGATATCAGCGTCATACAAAATGAGCTGGGGGCAGTTCTCTGTATGGTCCTATTTCAACCCCAGCGGGGAATGTTGTTGTTCCAACTGGGAACAGCTTCAAATTGTTGTGAAGGGTTAGAAAAAATTCTTCTACCTCAATATTGAAGAAGTCTTCGCAGCTCATGTAGATCCCACGAGAGCAGAAACCAGTTCACTCCCTGAGACAACTTTCCTCATTTATATATATAAGGTGTGGAAGCAGGTAAAGGAGACTCACCCTAAGAAGGATCCTGATACAGCGGTTCCTCCCAAAACCAAAGCGGCTTTTCACAAAAAAGGAGGCCCAATAAAGCTCAAGTGCCCGAAGCAAACTCCAAAGGCCAAAAACTCCAAACACCCTAAGCCTGAGGGCATGGTAGTTCACATAGTCTATGTGGTGAATTCCAAAGACGAAGTTCGAGCTTCTACTAGTCACCGACCTCAAACTCGGTCCCTGACAAAAGTTCAACTGCAACGTGAAAAGCTGCAGGAGATGCTCGCTCAGGCGGCAGCAAACGCTAATCCACAACCTAAGGAAAATCGACCTGGGGACGGCAAACGACCCGCGGCCGACGTTCGTCAGTGAGCTGTTGTCTGAAGAAAAGATGGCTACACTCAAATACGTGCTCATGCAATATAAAGACTACTTCGTATGGAACTATTCCGAGATGCCAGGATTAGATCCAGAAATAGCCGTCCACAAATTGGCGATTTCTCCGGACGTCAAACCAATCAAACAAGCGCCGAGAAGAATGCGGCTCGAGCTTGAGATGAGTATCAACGCCGAGGTCAAGAAGCTAATCGACTCCGGCTTCATCCAAGAGGTTCAGTACCCCGATTGGATCGCCAATATTGTCCCAGTCATGAAGAAGAATGGGACGGTGCGCATCTGCGTAGACTTTCGGGATCTCAACAAAGCCAGTCTTAAGGATGACTTTCCCATACCAGTCACCGAGCTGATGATAGACAACACGTCCACTCACTAGGTCTTCTCCTTCATGGACAGCTCATCAGGGTATAATCAAATAAAAATGCATCCCGAAGACCGGAAGCATACCGCTTTTCGGACTCCGCTAGGCATATTCTGCTACAAAGTGATGCCTTTCGGTCTAAAGAACGCCGGCGCTACCTATCAGAGGGCCATGACGAAGATCTTTGATGACCTTATACACGAGATTGTCGAATGTTATATCGACGACCTCATGGTAAAAAGCAAATCGCACGAAGAGCATTGGGAGCATATAAAAATAGTGTTCCAATGTCTTCGGAAATACAAGTTGAAGATGAACCCTCTGAAATGCGCGTTCGGAATTTCCTCGGGAAAATTCCTAGGATTCATCGTACGACATCGAGGCATCGAAATAGACCCATCGAAGATCAAGGCAATCGTGGAAATGCCTCCGCCAAGGACTTTGAAACGACTGCGATCTCTCCAAGGAAAGCTCGCATATATTCGACGGTTCATAGCTAACCTCTCCGTCAAGTGTCGCCCCTACAGTCACTTGATGAAGAAGGGAACCCCACTCATCTGGGATCGCAAATGCCAAAGCGCACTGGACGAAATCAAGCAATACCTACAGAATCCTCCGGTGCTGACCGCTCTAGTCAAGGGAAAGCCCCTCATTTTGTATACAACTGTCCTTGAAGGTTCCTTAGGCACGCTATGAGCATAAGAGAATGACCAAGGGAAGGAGAGAGCCTTCTACTATTTGATTCTAGTTCTTCTGGGGGAAGAAAACAATTACTCCCCCATTGAAAAACAATGCCTGACGTTGATTTTCGCGATAACGAAGCTCAGGCACTATGCTTTGGCACATGAGGTTCATCTCATATCAAAAGTGGATCCTCTCAAGTATTTGATGTCAAGAGCCATACTAACGGGACGACTCGCTAAATGGGCCCTACTCTTAATGGAATTCTCGATAACATATCGTCCTCTCAAGGCGGTGAAAGGCCAGGCTATCGCCGACTTCCTCGCCGAGCATCCGATACCTTCCGAATCACCTTTAAATTGCGAATTGCCAGACGAGCACGCGTTTGACACAATCGACAGGGAGAGAGGAGAGAGCGATACCCGATGGGAACTTTATTTTGATAGAGCGTCTTCCATGAAGAAGCGAAAGCATAGCTCCCCTATGATCAAATCTGGGATAGGCCTCATCTTCGTGACTCCACAAAGAGAGATAATGCGCTTTACCTTTTCCTTAACAGAGCCGAGGACAAACAACGAAGCCGAATACGAAGCTTTGATAGCAGGTCTTGAGATAGATGTCGACATGGGAATCGAAAACCTCCTCATATACGGAGACTCCTAACTTGTCGTTAGTCAAGTAAACGGCGACTATCAAACGTGCAAACCAGAGTTGGTAAGGTACGGTGAAAGGGTGCAACAACTGCTGACTCAAATACCTTCCTACGCTATGGAAAGCATACCACGCGCGGAAAATAGCAAGGCGGATGCGTTAGCCAAACTCGCTAAAGAACCGACTGACGAAAACCTCGATGACGTGAGGATTGTTGTACAAAGCCGTCGGGTTCTCGCACCGGCAGATATGTCTTCGGAGTCGTTCAAAGAAAAGGAAGCGACCGAGCAAACGGCCCTACAAATAAAAGACCAGGAAAATGCTAAGGATTGGAGAGAAGTCTTTATAGACTACTTCAAATCCCGTCGAACACCTGAAGATGTGTCCTCAAGACATCAGCTCATGAAACGAGCTCTGTCTTTCGCTTTCGTCGATGATACTCTATATAAGAGATTATTCGACTCTCTATGGCTAAGATGCCTGGGACTGGAAGAAGCAAAGAGAGTCGTTCAAGAAACTCACGATGGACTCTGCAGTTCTCATCAAGCCGGACCAAAGATGAAGCTGAAGATCAAAAGGATGGGCTAATATTGGCCCACGATGATCCAAGACTGCCTCGAATACGCAAAGCAGTGTCACTCATGCCAGATTCATGGGGAATTTATCCACCGGCATCCAAATCCGCTACATCCAACGGTGGCTAGATGGCCATTCGAAATGTGGGGAACTGACATAATTGGGCCCATCGAACCAGCATCATCTAGAGGACATCGGTTCATACTGGCAACAACCGATTACTTATTCAAGTGGGCAGAAGAGATACCGCTGAGAGAAGTAAAGACGGAGAACATTCTCCATTTCTTCAAGACATACGTCATCTATCGGTTCGGCACTCCACGATGGATTATCTCCGATAACGGGCCAGCCTACAGAAGCCACAAGATCAGCCGCTTCGCACAACAGCATAATATAGACTGGAGATACACTTCGGTCTATAATCCCCGAGCTAACGGTCTAGCCAAGGCTTTCAACAAGACCTTGACGAAGATCGTGAAAAAGAAGTTATCCAAAAATAAGAAGGACTGGTACGAGAGACTGCATGAAGCTCTCTGAGCGTATCGAACTACATTCAAAACGGCCACAAACACAATGCCGTATGCATTGGTATTCGGCACAGAAGCGGTACTCTCCCTCGAGATAGAGTTACCCTCTCTACGAGTGGAGGTTCACTACGAGCTAACCGACGAAGAAAATGCTCATCTTCGGCTTGAGGAGCTCGACGCCCTTGACGAAATCCGGCTCATAGCGCAACAAAACTTGGAAGCTCACAAAGCAAAAATGACGCGCTCATACGAGAGATTGACTAGGCCGAGAAGATTCCGCCAAGGTGAACTCATGCTAGTGGTCAAGAGATCTATGATCCCCAATCGTTCCAAACGGGGGAAATTCGAGCCAAACTACAAGGGCCCGTACATCATAGACAAACTCTACCAGGGTAGGGCTTACTTGCTCATGGATATGCATGGAAAAAGACCCTTCAGGCCGATAAATGGTCGGTTCCTAAAGAAATACTACGCCTGACGAGTTACGGCCTGGGTTATTGATAGATGACGACGACTATGTCGGTTCGCTATCTTCCCAAGCCCAAACTTTATAAGTGGTAGCCAACGAAACGGTTGCAGCAACGGACCGAAATGTCCCTAAACTAACAATGGACCGAAACGTCTCTAAACTAACAACAGACCACAATGTCCTAAAACTAACTACTGACCGAAACATCTATAAACTACTACAAACCGCAGCATCCCAAGGCTGACACAAAAAAAACGGTATGTCCATAAGCGAGATGGGCACGGATGAAAACCCGAAAGGGTCCCGTGAGTAAAAACAGCAGGGCTACCGGCGAGTTTTGTGAAAACCCGAAAGGGCACAATCTCGTTAAAAAAAACACTTGCAAGGTCCTCTCGACCTGGTGAGGAGAAAATACCTGCGTGAGATCCTTACGACTCATAATGGAGCAACACACTTAGGGATCCCCATGATTCCTAAGGAGAAATTACACTTACGAGATCCTCACGACTCTTAAGGAGAATTCCCCTTTGAGACCCTCATGGCTCATAGGATTCAAAAGCCTTAAGCTACAGTGATATGAACCTGTTCTTAAGCCATCACAATCTCTAATGTTGCCCTACAAGCGTTTCAATATTGACCCTCGTATACAATCCACGGGCACGAATAAATATTTCCCTAACAAAGTCCCACCAGCGACTAGGGATATGCTCACACGGTGAACGACCCTTGTAAGTCCTCTCGACTTATAAGAAGAAAACACTCTTGTAAGATCCTTACGATTTATAAGAGAACACACACTTAAGAATCCTCACGATTTTTAAGAAGAAAACGCACCTACGAGATCCTCACGACTCGTAGGGAGAAACACCTTTATGAGACCCTTATGGCTCATAAAGTCAAAAGCCTTAGTCGACAGGATCCTAACCCTGTTTGCTAAGCCATCTTTATTTAAATCGACAACGGCAAATGATGATTCGCTCGTGGCAATATCCCAGTTGTAGCGATGCTGATGCCTACATCGGTATCAAATTCTAAGTTCTTTCACGGCAAATGATGATTCGCTCGTGGCAATATCCCAGTTGTATCGATGTTGATGCCTACATCGGTATCAAATTCCAAGCCCTTTCACGGTAAGTGATGATTCACTCCTGGCAATATTCCAGTCGTAGCGATGCTGATGCTGAGATTGGCATCAGATTCCAAACTCAATACTCGTGATAAAAAATCAGCGAGCTAAAAATTCATATGAAATAGCCGAAATAATGGGGCAACTTGCAACAAAGTCAGGAAGTAAAAATATATATGCATATGAAATAGACGAAATGATTGGGTACCGCGAAAAATAGCCGAAATGATTAGGCAATCGCGACTTTCGGGATATAAAAAGCTGAAATCATAGAGCATCGCAGAAAGAAATAAAAAATGAAATGAAATGAAACTTTTTGCCCTACAGATGAGATCATATTGATCCCTGTATACAATCCATGGGCACAAACAAAGTGAGGATCATATCATCCCACCAGGCTCCGTAAAAAAGAGAGCAAATTCTCGATGGCAAAATCTGCATCTCGAGGGAACAACAACAGCGTTCCTCCTCATTTTACCAGGATCCAGACGCGACAATCAACCTTGGAGCCATGGAAAAGTCCCTGTTCCAAATCTCGACGGTTCACAGACAGCCTAGAGATCACCAACAACGTTCCTTCTCATTCCAACAGGATTCAGACGCGACAATCAACCTTGGAGCCATGGCAAAGTCCCTATTCCAAACCTTGACGGTTCACAGATAACCAAGAGAGCAAATCCTGGTCACGTAGAACACGGCCAAGGTCAATCCTGACTCCGTGGGAAATAGCTAGAGCAAATCCTGGTCACGTAGAACACGGCCAAAGTCAAACCTGACCTCGTGGGAAATAGCCAGAGCAAATCCTGTTCATGTAGAACACGGCTAAAGTCAATCTTGACCCTGTGGGAAACGGCCAGAGCAAATCCTGGTCCCGTAGAACACGGCTAAAGAAAATCCTGACCCCGTGGGAAACAGCCAGAGCAAATCCTGGTCCCGTAGAACACGGCTAAAGTCAATCCCGACCCCATGGGAAACAGCCAGAGCAAATCCTGGTCCCGTAGAACACGGCTAAAGTCAATCTTGACCCCGTGGGAAATGGCCAGAGCAAATCCTAGTCACGTAGAACACGGCTAAAGTCAATCTTGACCCCGTGGGAAACGGCCAGAGCAAATCCTGGTCCCGTAGAACACGGCTAAAGTCAATCCTGACCCCGTGGGAAATGGCCAGAGCAAATCCTGGTCCCGTAGAACACGGCTAAAGTCAATCTTGACCCCGTGGGAAACGGCCAGAGCAAATCCCGGTCCTGTAGAACACGGCTAAAGTCAATCCTGACCCCGTGGGAAACGGCCAGAGCAACCCCTGACCCCGTACGGCTAAAGTCAATCCTGACTCCGTATGGCCAAAGTCAAACCTTCCTGACCTCGTAGAACATGGCTAAAGTCAATTCTGACTCCGTAGGAAACAGCCAGAGTAAACCCTCGAACTCCCCGTCAATGCAATGCTTTGACTCAGGAGCAGGTCAACTCATCAATCACTTACGAGTCCTCTCGTCTTGTAAGGAGAAAATTCTCTCGTGAGATCCTTACGACTCTCAAGAGAAAACGCACCTAGGAATCCTCACGATTCCTAAGGAGAAACCACACCTGTGAGATCCTCTCGACTCGTAGGGAGAAAAGTCATTATGAGACCCTTACGGCTCATAAAATTGAAAAGTCTTAGATGGCAGATCCTAACCCTGTCTCCCAAGCTATCATTGCCTCGCAGAGAAGGCAAGGTAGATTTTCTACAGGCCACACTCCCCTAAGTCAAACATCGACAAGAAAGGAAACAACCACTTACAAGTCCTCTCGACTTGTAAGGGAGAAAATTCTCTCGTGAGATCCTTACGACTCTCAAGGGAAAAGTACACTTAGGAATCCTCACGATTTCTAAGAAGAAAATACACCTACGAAATCCTCTCGACTCGTAGGGAGAAAAGTATTTGTGAGACCCTCACGGTTCATAAAGTTGAAAAGTCTTAGGTAGCAGACCTAAACCTGCTTCCTAAGTCGTCGCTACCCTACAAGGAGACTAAGATGAAATGTTCTCTACTATCTACAGGCCACACTTGTTAAAATCATATGGCGATGACACAGCGAAGAGAAGAAAGCAACAATAGAACAAAAAAATGTGTATCTTTTATTCATGGATTCAATGGAGTACAAGTTGAATCATATGAAAGAATAAAAAAATGGATACATATTATTCAAAGGTTACAAGTGTTCAATCTATACAAAAACAGTTACTGAGGAGGAGGTGTCTTCAATAAATCAGCAAGCTGTTCACGCACTCCTCTCAACTCCTTCTCATGATCGGCCGCTGCGGCTGTTCATACCAGAATATTGCATTCTATACCGCCCATTCTTACGCTCGTTTGTTTATATGCAGGTGCTTTTTATCAGTGTTTGCTACATAATTACAGGATACTGCTTCTCAGCTCTAAACAGTGAAATTCATGGAAAAGTACGTCAAATTCCGGATCACTGCCAACAACAGATAAAACACGGGTCTCCGCTCTCTATCCGTGTGTTGCCACACACCAGTTTAAGGGACAAAATGGCAAATCGATTGTCATTGTCATGCACAAAGCTCAATGTCAACACAAGATCCAAGAAATCTACGCGGAGCTCGAGGAAATCATGGCAAAAGATCCACATCACATCACCTTTTGATCTACTAAAATTCTGGAAGACTTGTGAAGAGATTATGAGAAAAGTCATATAACACACAGCAGACAATAGCAAACCAGGGAAACTCACCAAAACTCAAGGCCCAAATCCCCACTATGGCCGCGGAACCGCGGCCTAAGCATGCTTAGGCCTCGGAACCGCGGCCGTACGGCCTCTTCATGGTGTCGTGTTTCATGGGCAGTTTGGTCACTTCATTTAGGGGCAGATTCTTGCCCTAGGTTTCCAGTTCCCTTCCTATAAATACCCCAGATCTGAGCCAAGCCAAGGTGTTAAATTCTTTAGCCTCTTTTTGTTAGGTTTTAGTTTCTTCTTCTTCTTCATTCTTCCTCCATGAAAATGTAGTGAGAGCATTGAGTGGATGTTAATGAAGATGAGGGTTTTTGTATCATTCTCTTTTGTTTAACTTCCCCTTGAGATTCTTGTTTTCTCTTGATCATTCAACCTCTTCATTGAGCTTGAAAGGTTAAGGGTTTGTTATTGATCTCAAGGGTCGTATTTTCTTATGGAATTAGTTCTTCACTTCACATGAGTTCTTTACCCTTCTCTTGATCTTGCAACCTCTTGATTGAGCTTGCAAGTTTAAGGGTTAGCTATTGATCCCATGCTTGTCTTGAGTTCTAGTTTCTTGTTCTTTTTATTACTTATTTATTACTTGCTTTTTATTACCTTGCTTTACTTTCTTGCAATTTAAATTCATGCACTTACATACTTGTAATCTTTTCTTTTCTTTGTTCTTTTCTTTTTGTTCCCTCTTTTTGGTTCGTTTTTGTGAATGGTTGTAATTATCGTTGTTAAGAATAAATACGGTATTGTAAGTTAATGTTTTTTTGCTCATTTCCTTTTCCCGTTATTTTCCATTGAACTCCGCCCAAACGATACGCAAGCGCTCCGTTAGGCACCCTACCCTACCAAGGTAACGGTGATTCCTAACCGCGACCGGTTGCGTTCGGTTTGGCCGGAGGCGAAAGCAAGAGACAAGAACGGAAGGACAAGGGTAAATAAGCCGGATTCCACGAATACCGTGCTTAAATCCCCTAATCCACGTTGTTGCCGATTGCTCTAGCTTCAATTGGTCAAGACTCGGCTGAAAGGTTTTGAGTGCGGATTTCTTTAGCTTACAGTTTCGTATATTTTTCTTAACAACTTTATACTTGCATATATCACTTAGGATAGAATTGAACAAACATACAAATTCTTTATTGACTCGTCTAAAACAAGAACGGACATACAACCATCTCCCTGTGGATCGACCCGTGCTCAACCGGCTAGCTGCGAAGCGATACCGTCCTGATCGCGGTAAACTTTAGAACTTTGAACATCCGATACGCTTTTGGCGTGCGATCAAATGGCGCCGTTGCCGGGAAGACGGTAGCGTATTTTCTTTCTTGTTATTCGGGTTAATATTCTTTTTGTAAATATTTATAAAAAATAAAAAATAAAAAAAATAAAAAAATCTTTTTGTTTTTTTGATCATTTTTTTTTGGGCAAGAGTGCAGATTTTTGCAGATTTGCAAACTGTGATTGTGGGAAGCAAAGTGTGCATTCAAGGCTAAGGTGGTTGCAAAGTACAGTGCCAAAGATCCGGGTAGTTTGACCCGCGCAAGCGAACTTTTCAAGCTTACCGGATTTGATTCAACGGGGGTTTCCTAATCCAAAAACTTAACTGTACGTACTTTACTAACACCTTCTTCTCAAATCCGACGCATCCAATATACTATTCTTTGCAGGATTCTTTGCAAGTTCGCTAGCAAACGCTAAAAATTGACTAACCCGTATTTGTTGCAGTGCCGTGCTTAAACTAAAAAAAGATTGTTTAATTCTTTATAGAATTTTTATTGAATTGCGCATTGCATACATTAATACGGACTTAAGGGCAAGCGAACCCCACAATATACGGTAAAGGATTTCATCACCTTTTCCGTGGCCCACAAATCACGAACTTGAGCATAACGATTACCCGCACAAATTTAAAAGAAACTAGACTTTAAGCCTTAAGGACTTCGCGCTCACTAGGAGAAGTTAACTGTGTTTAGAACCTCGCTTAACGGTATATTGTTTACGGGGTGTCTAGGAAAGTGTTAACGGCGAAACCGCCAAAAGAGAAAGGGTTATTTAATTAAGGAACTTCGCGAAAGCGTTGGAAAACCTCCCCTTATCTCTGCACTTACCTGGCCTCGTAATCAATGTATCTTGAGCCCGTTTCTCGACACAGTTTTACTTCGACAATCAAGTTCTGGAGCAGGTCTAGTTGACCTAGGTGAACCCTAGAACGATTAGGTGTGTGGTATTTTTGTGTCGTGATTGTTTTTGTCCATATTCTTTTTGTGTATACTTCATTCTTTTGTTAATATATAAAAAAAAAATCACATTCTTTTTCCTCTCCTTTTCTCTACCTTTCTTCCATTCTCTCTCTTCATATCATGGGTACCCCACCTCGCAAAACTCTTGCCGAACTTTGGTACCCACAACCAGACATTACTTCTTACGGTTCTTGCTTTGGCCGAACTTCGAACGACCCCTCCATGCCCAAATTTTTTTTGAAAGATCGGATAGACGCGTCTAGGACGAACAACTGGACCCCGCAATCCACTTCGTATCAACCGTTTCAAACATTCACCCCTTCCTGCGTTGATACCCCTTTTGAAAGTCCAGTTGTAGCCACGAGACCTATGTCTCTTGCTGAACAAATTGAATAATCCCGTAACCGATCTTTCAATCCTTTCACCACTACAAATTCTTGGGATCAACAATTCCATTCACCTTCTTATCCAAATGTTGATCCTGCTCCTTTCCAACCATTCAATTCCTACCAGTCCTACCCGACTTTTGCACCTTCCCTAGACATTGCTTCTACACAGCCATTTGGGGGTTTCCAGTATCCAAACAACTTCGAATCTTTTACTGAAACCCCATCACAACCTATGTCTAGCCTAGAACAGTCATTGGAAGAATTTCGGGTAGCTTCACAACAGATGATGGATTTGAATGCGTCCATGGCCGTCCTAATACAACCTTGTGATCCGGTAGCTAGTTTTCAACTAGCTCCAAAATTTTCAATGTATGATGAGGCGGCAGGACAGGCTGTGAATTTGAGTGGTGAGAGTGAGCTGTACCCCCTTCCGAATCAAGCCTACCCAATTCATATTGACTCCCACAACTCCGATTTTGAATGTCTATCTAGTGTTCCAACCGATTCATTGATTACAGATAGAACAGATAATGAGTTGTGTGACTTCGTAGTGTTTGATTTACCTGATTGTGAAGGGTCCCTTCCAAGTGAAACCAATCCCAATCCTTTTGACCTCTACACCTCCATCTTAGAACCAGAATCGATTGAAATCCATGCTTTTGATGAGGTGTCTGAGAAAATTGATTTTCACTTGATTGAGGATATCGACGCTGGGAATATTTTGGATGATGAACCCATAGATTTGGCTGAGTTTTTCTTTTCAAATCATCCCGAGTCATTAAATATTTTTCCCGAACCCCATATGCGTCTGGATTTTGATGAAATATGCATGGATGAGCTTAACTTTGAGGAGAATATTGAGGATATTTTTGAGGATGAACCAGTTTTAATTGATGAGTCGGATTTTTCCATTCATTCTGTCCCTGTCATTGACTGTGTACACACTCCTGAACTTTTAACCGATACCCCTCCTCGATCACTTCCCTCCATTCTTTCCATCGTTCCGACCTTGCAAGAAACCGTCTCACTTTCATTTACTATGTCTGGTTTACCAAGTTCGGCGTACCCATGGTTTCTCACGAATCTTGAGGGATTTGACCCCATTTCTCGACGGGTAAATATATTAGCACAATCGCTTTTCACACATCGGTCATCACAAATTGTGCTAATCTATTTACTCCATTCGCACCCTCAAGTCCGTATTCCACTTCTTTTTCCCTTCTGCCATTCTTCTTCCTCTCATATACCGAGACCGTATCCCGCTTCTCTCTCCATACGGTCTCGCGTATTCTCCATTTCCTTTCTCTACGCCTTCTTTGACCAACCAATGATTTATCACGATAAGATCTTTGAATGGTTGGTGCTCACTTTTGGCCTGTGTAAGGCCTTGTATAGCTTGATACTGTTTTCTTTCCCCCTAATCCTAAACTTCACCGCTTAAACAGTGGAAACACTGTTTCACTTAAGTTTGGGGGGAAACCTTTTTTGTATATATCTTTTTGTTTTCCTTTTTTGTTTTGTATATAATTTGTTTTTAGGAAGCGCCGGCAATTTTGACCCTCTTGGTGTAGCCTGACAGTGAGGGCACTGTCAAGTTTAAGTTTGGGGGTGTGCTCGGTAAGCTTTCTTCCTTCGCATTCATTTGTATATTTTGCATTTGCATACCTTATTAAAAACCCACAAAAATTGAAAATTTTCCAAAATATAAAAACTTTGTCATTAAGTTAGCTAATAGGGTAACTTAGATCTTTATTCCGAAAGTTTAGCTGATATGATAGAAATAACTAAATTCTAGGCTTAGGAATTGAAAACCCTAAAAATAACGCTCATTCTGTCTAACTTTGGTAAGTATACGTCCTTACAATTTTTGAGTTCAGTTCTTGAGCTAAGTCAAGATAAAGGGAAAGTATTGAAGCTTTACTGGAGGATAAGTCTGAAAAATAGTTTCTTTTCTCGAGTTCAAATTTAGAAAGTATATACCCTACAAACTGCACTTACACGCACCTTGAAACTTGGGATAGTAGAGGATACCTAGAAATACTCTTGCCTGAAAGCCTAGTATGAAAGAAAAAACGGTATTTAAAGCTAAACACCAAAAGAGCATATTGAAAAATATATCCGGTCTTGAAAAAGAAAAAGAAAAAGAAAAAGAAAAAGAAAAAAATAGAATAAAGTCAAGACCTGGAAACTGCTATTTACGCTTTAAGCTCACACATTCAGTAATCGGTCATTAGTGCCTCAAGAAGCATTAATAGTCGCATGAAAGGTGTGTGAGCAATACCGTCCATCATTAAATAAAAAGAAGTAGTATTAGGTATTAAGGCAAGGGTATTATAGCTTGAATTGAATTCTTGAGTGTAGGGGTGCAAATATACACACACGTAGGGGTATACAATCGATATTTGGATAAAAGATAGAAATAAAGAATAAGACTTGTGTTTTCTGTAAAGTTGATAAAAATCCCTGATTTGAGGCCGCACTTTAGAAGGAAAACTCAGGAGATCCAAGGTTAAATAGATAGGAGGTGTAAAAAATAAGGGTTGAATATTTCTAATTTAGGATGATAGAGTTTCTAATGTAAATACTAAACTGTAGGAGTAGAATCATTGTTAACTTATGACACTAGCTTGACGGGATTTTGTGGGTAGTATCCGCTGAAAACCCTTAGGAGACAACACTCCTCCTACTAGGGTCACCTAGAGGTTTAACGGCTTGTTGCACGTGCTCAGTGCAATCGCGTTTCCTGCGAAAGTGCGGTTAGGATTTTATTTTTGTGAATAATTGGTTTTGCTCGGGACGAGCAAAAGTTAAGTTTGGGGGTATTTGTTCATACCAGAATATTGCATTCTATACCGCCCATTCTTACGCTCGTTTGTTTATAGGCAGGTGCTTTTTATCAGTGTTTGCTACATAATTACAGGATACTGCTTCTCAGCTCTAAACAGTGAAATTCATGGAAAAGTACGTCAAATTCCGGATCACTGCCAACAACAGATAAAACACGGGTCTCCGCTCTCTATCCGTGTGTTGCCACACACCAGTTTAAGGGACAAAATGGCAAATCGATTGTCATTGTCATGCAAAAAGCTCAATGTCAACACAATATCCAAGAAATCTACACGGAGCTCGAGAAAATCATGGCAAAAGATCCACATCACATCACCTTTTGATCTACTAAAATTCTGGAAGACTTGTGAAGAGATTATGAGAAAAGTTATATACCACACAACAGACAATAGCAAACCAGGGAAACTCACCAAAACTCAAGGCCCAAATCCCCACTATGGCCGCGGAACCGCGGCCTAAGCATGCTTAGGCCGCGGAACCGCGGCCGTACGGCCTCTTCATGGTGTCGTGTTTCATGGGCAGTTTGGTCACTTCATTTAGGGGCAGATTCTTGCCCTAGGTTTCCAGTTCCCTTCCTATAAATACCCCAAATCTGAGCCAAGCCAAGGTGTTAAATTCTTTAGCCTCTTTTTGTTAGGTTTTAGTTTCTTTCTTCTTCTTCTTCATTCTTCCTCCATGAAAATGTAGTGAGAGCATTGAGTGGATGTTAATGAAGATGAGGGTTTTTGCATCATTCTCTTTTGTTTAACTTCCCCTTGAGATTCTTGCTTTCTCTTGATCATTCAACCTCTTCATTGAGCTTGAAAGGTTAAGGGTTTGTTATTGATCTCAAGGGTCGTATTTTCTTATGGAATTAGTTCTTCACTTCACATGAGTTCTTTACCCTTCTCTTGATCTTGCAACCTCTTGATTGAGCTTGCAAGTTTAAGGGTTGGCTATTGATCCCATGCTTGTCTTGAGTTCTAGTTTCTTGTTCTTTTTATTGCTTATTTATTACTTGCTTTTTATTACCTTGCTTTACTTTCTTGGAATTTAAATTCATGCACTTACATACTTGTAATCTTTTCTTTTCTTTGTTCTTTTCTTTTTGTTCCCTCTTTTTGGTTCGTTTTTGTGAATGGTTGTAATTATCGTTGTTAAGAATAAATACGGTATTGTAAGTTAATGTTTCTTTGCTCATTTCCTTTTCCCGTTATTTTCTATTGAACTCCGCCCAAACGATACGCAAGCGCTCCGTTAGGCACCCTACCCTACCAAGGTAACGGTGATTCCTAACCGCGACCGGTTGCGTTCGGTTTGGCCGGAGGCGAAAGCAAGAGATAAGAACGGAAGGACAAGGGTAAATAAGCCGGATTCCACGAATACCGTGCTTAAATCCCCTAATCCACGTTGTTGCCGATTGCTCTAGCTTCAATTGGTCAAGACTCGGCTCAAAGGTTTTGAGTGCGGATTTCTTTAGCTTACACTTTCGTATCTTTTTCTTAACAACTTTATACTTGCATATATCACTTAGGATAGAATTGAACAAACATACAAATTCTTTATTGACTCGCCTAAAACAAGAACGGACATACAACCATCTCCCTGTGGATCGACCCGTGCTCAACCGGCTAGCTGCGAAGCGACACCGTCCTGATCGCGGTAAACTTTAGAACTTTGAACATCCAACACGCTTTTGGCGTGCGATCAGCGGCCAACTCCGCTTCAATTCGAGCCCACTGCTGCAAGCACGATGAAACCTTCTCATCGATTTCCCATTGGGCAGCTTCGCGACTCTGTGTAACCCGCTCAATAAAGTCGAGCTTCCGCCTCAATGCCAGCCCGTCCGAAATACATCGTTGCAAATTATCAAAGACGAATCTCAGTTGCGCGGCATTCGCTTCAACTTGGGCGCATAGCCGAGCAGATACACCTGAAACCTCCTCGCATTCCTTCCGCCTCAAGGTCGCTTCTTGTTCAAAATGGTAGAGGAAGGACACGCTCTGCTCGACCCACGCAGCCCGCTGGGAGTTCAAAGCCAGAATCTCAGGAGCAGGACGCCTAAGCTCAAGCTCATGCAGGCAGGCCTCAATCTTTCTGCAGTGGTTAACCCAAGACTCAACGACGCCTTCGTTATGGAAGTTCACAAGCGTCGCCAACATTGGATTAACCTCGGCAGCAAAATCTGCAGCGAATGTAGGGGTCTCCGCGTCAAGCTCCTCGATGTATTCGCTCAACATACGCAGACTGGTCACAACGCCTTTTGAAGATGGACTTCTAGAAAAGGGGCCTGCCGGCATTGTGATGCGAGACTCGAACGGAGCTGGAGTCGGTGCAACCACTGCAAAACAAATCATGGTCAGATGTCGGCTCAAGAGATAACGAAAATGCATGAACAATAGAGTCTACCATACCTGCTACGACAGGGGGCAGAGTTGGGAGTACTGGTGGCGTGACGATTCCCTCGTCCCCTCCTTCAATTTTTAGTGCTGCAATCAACTCAAAATTAACAACGGTTGGGTCGCCCGTCTAAGAAAAGAAGGGACGTCGGTTTAGAAAGCTATACTCACCGGCACCAGCAGGCAGAGTAACTTCCGACTGGAAGAAGAAGTGCGGGTTCAACACTTGATACAGATGATCGAAGAGAACTCCTGCAAGGTTACGATTATACATAGTCAGTACACGAAAGATACTCTCCCTGATTTAAATTGATCGCAAACCCATACCTTACAGCATTTGAAAGGATATAAGAGGAGACGAAGGGGCGGCGACCGTCAAAACAGCAGCTGGTGGTGCTTCTTCAGGTGTCGCAACCTCAGCGCTCACCACACCTACATTCGAAAAGAACAAAATGTCATCAGAAGGGATTGCAAAACGAAAAGAATGCAGCGACCTAAGACCTACCAGACAAGTCATCAGCCAAAACGGTGACGGAAGCATTGCCAAGCATCACGACTTCTTCAATCTCATTCGGGGGGATAATTTCACCGCCCGTGGCTTCGTCCCCTGATTCCACGAGGGCCATCGTGACACTCGCAATACCAGGCAATGGCAGGGAACCACAGGTGGAAAGAGCGGCAATTGAAGCAGTCCCGGACTCCTGAGAAAGAGTAGCCGCTTCGGCTCAGTAGTTGCCGTCATCTCGCCTTCCATCTCTTTACTCGGACTTGGCCCTGCAGGGTATGATATATGAGAATCTGAAGATTAAAACTCTAATAAAAGGACCCAGTGTTACGTTACCTTGGATCGGCTTTTCAATTGTTGCCTGAGCCGCGCGTGCCGCCTTTCTATGAGTGGTAGACAGGGTGACCGGAGCACCCTCTGAAGAAGCAGGGACAAGGGGAGCAGCGCTCGAGCCTGCACCTACAGCCAAGGCAGCGTTACGTTCTCTTGTTGCACGCCTCCTGCGCTTCCTTTCTGCCTGTGCCGTGAGAGCTGATCTTCTTAAGACCTCCGTCAAGGAGATGTCATCGTCTTAGCCAGGAGCAACCTCTGGAGCCGTTGTGGCGTCCGTCATCGGTTGCTTAAGTGAAGCTTCTTTCGGCAATACTGGCGGAGTTGGGACTTCGGCAGCCGGCCTTGGAAGCGTCTCCGCACCGCCCTGCGAAGTCGACACTACACTCGGGATAACCTGAGTTGTGGTAGTCCCTACAAAAAGATGGAAAAGAAGAGTTATTTTACCCATAAAAACGGGAATGGAGGCGCGGTGAGCTGAAATGTATCGAGGCTTAAGGAAGCACGAAGTCTTTCCTCCTCCTCAAAAGTCTTGAGAGAAGTTGCGAGAGCCTCTTCAGTGGAGATGACTGTGGAAGAAGAAGTGTCAGCCAAAACATGATAATAAAAAAACACAACAGCGAAAAGATACGACTGAAGTCTACCTGACTGCGCAAGGATGACCAATCCTGCTTGGTGGTTAGCTAATCGCTCGGAAGCTGCAATAGCAGCCTCGAGGTCGGTATCATCCGGCGCCATGAATAAACCTTCGTTGGTCCCATATTCTCTTAGACCCTCTCTATAAGGAGCATGAGGTTCCTGGCCGAGTACAACGTCTACAGAAAGAATCGACTTCTTCTTCTTCTGCGAGCGATTACCGGTCGCCGGTAACACGAGTTTGCGCTTAGCGGGTAACTTCGGGCGGCGAGTCCCAATCTCCGCACCCAAGCCGGACTCAGGAGACGCCACAGCTACCACTTCAACAGGAGCACGGGGTAGCGGTAGCTCAGGCATCATGCGCGGGACCACAACCGCAACAATCTCTCTTAAAGGAGGACGAACGACGGTCCGTTGCTTCAAAGGAATAGCTGGATTACCAGCAGGGGCTGCACCCTTACAATCAAGCAACAACTTCTTTTCCTCCCTGATGACAGCACCCATCGCATGCTGGTACCACGCCATGTACACGTTCAACACCTTTGGGACGCAGCTTAGCTCACTGATAAAAAAGTTAGAACCAGTGTTGAGCCTCATGAAATGGTGTAGCACGCTACGGATGCCTTCTTCTGTGGCGGGCGGCTCAGCTAGAAAGGCTTCAAGCGGAACACCCTGATTGTAGCTAGATTGTTGGGCGAAACTATGCGGGTTGTATCTCATAAACAACGCCGCATCATTCTGCCTAAACACCAGAAAGCCCGGCCTGATCGAATATAGGTGGAGAATCTCCCGATCTTTCAAAGTAGAGGCGCCATCTTTAAAGGTGTTCCGCAGCGGTTGCACCGCCTTCGTGGATTCTTTGCCGATACTTAAGACCTTGTCAACGAAGGCCATGCCATCCCCGACGGTACGCGGGCGAAGGAGTAAACCCCGAGCCTCTCGTGGAGTCGGTTCCAAAATAGAAGCGTCAACCAGCCGCAGCAGTCAAGGAAAGTTATATCTTTCATAAAAAAAAGGGGGCCTTTTGTGAATTCCAAAGGCGCCAAGCACATGCAAGTCGAGCCACGATGTGAAGTAATGCATTGAGAAGTTCACGGGCTGCACCCCGGTTGAGTAGTATCTGCCGCTAGGCTAAGGCCGTGATACAAATGGGCTAACCCAGCGACCTCGATGGCCACTTTCACCCCAATAACCATTCGATGCGCTGGGTAGAAGACGAACGGTCTCATACGACGAGGGTGCATCGGAAGCGCAAACCAGCTCAGCCATAACCCGAGAAACCCCAAAAAGAACGTTTCTTCATCGATCCTAGGAGCTGCAAGCTCTGCAAAAAGGACTACCGGGGTGTCAGGGAGAAAGAAACTCTTCTGATCCCCCTCCACTGTCGGCAGGTTGCCCAAACCTAAGCCAAAAGGATCGTCAAGTTTGGCGAACTTCGCGACTTCCTTCGACAGTACTTCAGAGCAGAGAAAACGAGCGATAAAATCCGTAAAATTAACCCCACGGCTCCCAGACTCGACAAATAGGCCTTCGTAGATATTCAACACCTTAATCAAACTTGGTGATTGATGTTGAATGGCGTTGTCCGGGGTAAGGCTCATCATCACCGACTTGGCGGCAAAGACGTACTCATCATGAGGAAGTAGTTCCTCATAATGCTTCCCTCTAACAGGCAAGCCATAAATCTCCGCGAACTCCTCTAAAGAGATGGAGACTTCCCGATCCAACAAAAGGAAGGTGTGAGTTGGAACGTTCCATTGTTCCAAAAAGGCTTTTACCCACCATGTAGGAGGCGTGGAGTATTGAAAGAGAGAAACGTAAACTGCAGGATACAACCCGAGCCTCAGCAACTGCAACCTCTTGGCGGACAGAATGTACCGGGCCCACTGCAAATATCCGGCTGGGTGACAGGGAGTCAACCTATGTTGTATGGCTGTCCCCAAGGGCGCGACTCACCCTGGCATATACGCCGCCCTAGGATGTCCAACACCATTGGAGGCTATACGGGTATTGCAGCTATAGAAGGCTGAAGGAGACCGTCTGAAGTCCAATTAACCTCCTCCACGGCATAGTTCACCGGGGGTGGGTCAGCGTAAGAGATCGCCAAAATGGACTTCGAGGGTACCGCGCAAGAAAAGCTCCGCTGACCCCTGATGATTTGGTTGTACCATGTTCCCCATAGATGAAGATTCTTGTGCTTCGGATCATGGTCTTTGATCAGTGCAAAAACTTCTCGGTCCACTGATGCTGCGGGGAATCCGCCTTCCGAACGGACGAACGGGAGGAAGTGTCGAAAGACATAGTACCTGCGCGGAAAAGAATAAATTTTCAGCCGCTAATGCTACAGATTAAGTTCCATCACTAGGTACTTTAAATCCGTACCGTACCGCAGTGCAGTGAAAAGGGACCAAAGGGGACCCCCATAATCTAGATGACAGTTCATCATTAATAAAACAATCTCATCATTTGATGAGACTGCTATTAAACGAGGAAATCCTTAAAAGATTCTCATTTAATAAGGGCCCTCGGGCAAAGGAGTAAATCTCCCATTGAGAGCAGCGCTTTATAACAGAGTGACATCTGCCAACTCTGATGATGAAAGGAATAAAAATTCCTCAAGAGCCTTGCTCTGTAAAAATGATGGAATAACCCATCAGAAAACTTAAAATAAAATTTTTTATGAATTAAAATTCTGAGATCTTCAAGATCTATGAACAAACTCTAAGAGTTTTCATGAAAGATTAATAAATCTATATGATTTGAAAACAGCAAAGCTCTGTTGATGGGTTAGGAAACCCTAAGAAAGATCTAAGATCTAACAAGAGCAAAGCTCTGTTGAGAAACCCTAAAAAATGTTTTCTTGAAGATCTATGATCTAAGAAGAGCAAAAGCTCTCTTAATGGGTGAAACCCTAGTTTATTGACTAATTTCTTTAAAGATTTGAACTTTTACCTAAAAATTTGACAGAGTTCTGTCTTTAAGAGAGTTCTTAAAACAGAGAGGTATGGTCTAAAGGAGAAATTGATTCTCAAAAAACAACAAAGAAGATGAATAGAAGTCATCTAAAGGGCCAAAGGCCCTATTTATAGGCACTGAGAGCCGTTTCAACTACAAAGTTGATTTAATGGTGGAGATGCTGCCACCGCTGCACTCACATGTGAGCCACATGAACGCAACGGTGGGGGGGGGGGCATTTGTTTACCCCAATCAAAGCAAAGCTCTATTCAAGTTTTCAAAATTTGAAATGAGCAGCGCTTCATAAGAGCGCCAGCGCTCTGAGGCAGCGCTCACGTGCAAAGCACGAGTGCGCCAGCGCAAAGGGCGCCAGCGCTCTGAGGCAGCGCACACGTGCAAAGCACGAGTGCCCTCGCGCAAAGAGCGCCAGCGCTTTGAAGCAGCGCTTACGTGCAAAGCATGATTGCGCTAGCGCTGAAACTAAATGTTCCCCACCATCAGATCGAAGATCCAATAAAGATGATAAATCATCAATTGACCAGAATGAAATTCTGTTAAGAAAATATTCTTCAAAATCTTTCCAAACAAAAAGATTGTGCTCTGTAAACCAGAGCACCGTTGGATCAATGATCCAATGGTGATTAAAAAATCACTAAAATATAGAATAAATTCTGTGTGGGGAAAGATTTCCCAATCTTGTTAAAAACAAGAAGATTGCCTTCTGTAAATCAGAAGCCCTTGGATCAAAGATCCAACGATGGGGAAATCCTCAAATCAATTGGAGAAAAGATCTTCTTAACTGATTGAACAAATTAGTCGTGCTCTATATAAAGGCCCCAAGACTTCAAGTCTTATATAGAGGAACCTCCCTATAAACTTTGAGAAATCTCAGAAAGAAGAGCGAGCTCTCGATAGAAGAAGAACTATTCTTCAAGGTAAAAAAAACAGAGATAAGAAAAATCTCATTAAAGAAGAAGAACATAATTCTTCTCACAGATCATAGGTCTATAAGACTAAGGTCTTTTTACAAAAAGAGATCATGAACATCTCATTATAAAAAGGGAGGAGAATAATTCAATTCTTTTAGGATCATAGATCCATAAAGGTAAAACCTTTCACTAAAATAAGAGATTGAAACATCTCCTATAAAATAAGAACTTTATTCTTAGAACCTTGAGACAAAGTCTCTTATAAACGAGAATTTATTTCTCAGATCATAAAATTGATCAGAAGCGCTTTTGCGCTCTTGGACTGGCGCACAGCGCCAAGCGCACCACGTGCTCCTCACGTGTGCACCACTTAACAAATAGCGCTTTGCGCTCATGGACTGGCGCTCAGCGCCAAGAGCACCACGTGTGCGCTACTGAACAAATAGCGCTTTGCGGTCATAAACCGGCGCTTTGCGCTCATAGACTGGCGCTAGCGCCAAGCGCGCCACGTGCTCCTCACGTGTGCACTATATCATAGAAGCGCTTTGCGCTCATTAACTGGGGCTAGAGCCAAGCGCGCCACGTGTTCCTCACGCGTGTGCTGATAGAACATAAACTGTTCTTTAAATAAAGCCCCAGAGCTATGATGAATGATCAGCATTCAATAAAAGACAGAAAGGCTGTCATAACCCAAATCAATGCTCAACATTGTCAAATGTTTAACATTTTAACTGAGTAGGCCAAGCCCAAGTTGGCCATAAACCCCTCATTCAGATTAATTGAGCCCATATGCTCATAAATCTCAGATCTTAGTCCCAATTGGACTACAGATCTCCCAACCAAAATTGGTTCAAGGGTACATCTCTGCACTCTTCTGATACGTGTCGTTGTAATCCTTCAATGTCTTCAGAGAGCTGACGGGTCCCGACAACCAGATATTTCATGGACTGTGGGGTCCATAAACTCATGGACTGTGGGGTCCTTAACCTCGGACTGTGGGGTCCTTAAACTCATGGACTATGATGTCCTTAACCTCGGACTGTGGGGTCCTTAAACCCATAGACTATGATGTCCTTAATCTCGGACTGTGGGGTCCTTAAACCTATGGACTATGATGTCCTTAACCTTGGACCGTGATGTCTTTAAACTAATGGACCGCAAAGTCCCTAAACTAAAACAATAGAGTCCAAATGCTCTTTTGTTGGATCTAAACGATCCCGTTAAGTTGATCTTGGTCTGAAATTAGACTAAAGTATCCTTAACAAACGTTTAAGTTGATCTTAGTCTCAAATGAGACTAACGATCTTTAAACCCAACCCAAACCCAAATCTAAGAAAATACGGATTTGGACTAATCTACGCCCTACGGGCGACAACATAAATTAGTCTCCGTATACAATCCACGGGAAACCAAAAACAAAACAAGCACACACGACACGAAATGACCATCTGGATAAGGAGAAAGTGGTTACCGCGATGCGGTAGCGTAATTAACTACAGAAGATTGCACCTGCAGGGAAGAGCGTCCCCACAATCAAAAACCCCTCAACGAGGGGGAATCTGACGAAGTCTGCTATATTGGCCGCATCCGTCTAAACCTTCGATACACGGTGTCATAAATCAACTTGGTATCTTCGGAGAGGTAGACGGATAGCACCAAATAGCATTTGTCCTCGAAATTCAGGCCGGACGTCCCAACGTCCCGGTCGCGTCTTTCGGCGGAGAACAAGCGCCTCACGTGAAACACACGTAAGCGCCAGAGAAAATTAGTGCTTAGCACTATTGTAGCGCCTCACGTGAAAAGCACGCGAGCGCCCAAGACTAAATAAATAGCGGCTCACGTGAAACACACGTAAGCGCCAGAGAAAATTAGTGCTTAGCGCTATTGTAGCGCCTCACGTGAAAAGCACGTGAGCGCCAAAGGCCAAGTTATATAGCGCTTCACGTGAAACACATGTAAGCGCCCAAGGCTAAAAACATAGCGCTTCGCATGAAACACACGTGAGCTCCAGAGAAAATTCGTGCTTAGCACTATTATAGCATCCCACGTGAAAAGCACGTGAGCGCTCAATGCCAAATTATATAGCAGCTCACGTGAAACACACGCGAGTGCCGGGAAAAGCTAGTGCTTAGCACTATTGGAACGCCTCACGTGAAACTCATGTGAGCACCAGAAAACAGAAAATTTAGTGTTTAGCACTAGTGTAGCGCCACAAAAGACTAGTGCTTAGTACTATTTCAACGCCTTACGTGAAACACACGTGAGCGCTATATGCAACTGAGTGCTTAGCACTGCTGGATGATACAGACACTCAATCTTAGCCTAAATTGGCTAAGTTTATGTTCGTGATATCCAAACTGATACAATTAATCTTAGTATCAAATAAGGCTAATGATTCTTAAATGATCTATCATGATATTTCTCTCAAATACAGGATTTGGCTCAAGGGTACATCTCTTCACACCTCTGATATATATCGTTGTAATTCCTCAACATCTTCAGAGAGGTGGCAGGTCCCGACAACCAACAACTCTTTTCTCGACCCAACTTAATATAAAATTTCATTAAGACAGAGAATGATACATCCCACATTGATGTACTTCTAAATTGACGTGCACACCTCAAATCGGATCGCACCCGAAATTTGGCGCATTCCATGTCACCATCGTTCACTCCGCCACGTAAAAAATATACGTGCGCGCAAGATGGAATAATGGACTGAAATGTCCTTAAACTAACATTCGTCCCCAAAATGGGAATGTTAGACCGAAATGTCCTTAAACTAACATTCGTCCCTAAAATGGAAATGTTGGACCAAAATGTCCTTAAACTAACATTTGTCCCCAAAATGGGAAAGTTGGACCGAGACGTCCTTAAACTAATATTCTCCCCAAACACGGCCATAATGGATCGAAACGTCCTTAAACTAATATTCACTCCAAACATGGCGATGTTGGACCGTGATGTCCTTAAACTAATATAATTGAGCTCATATGCTCACTTGTTTCTAAGTTAATTTTAGTCTCAAATATGACTAATGATCCTTAGATCAAACTCAAATATCTTATGAACCGATGGACCTTACAAATGTAAGATCTGCGTCCTAAATTCATTCTTATTGGCAAACCAAGCTACCAACGTTGGCTCCGTCAAGCAAAATTCTTGACCTAAACCCAAAATAAAACAAACACAACACGATACGAAGTGAACTGCCGGAGAAGGAGCAAGTGGTTATCGCAACGCGGTAACGTAATTAACTGCAGGGGAATTGCGCCTGTAGGGAAGAGCGTCCCCACAATCAAAACCCCTCACAAACGAGGGGGAATCTGATAAAGTCCGCTACAATGGTCGCGTCTATCCAAACCTCTGATATACGGTGCCATAAATCAACTTGATATTTTCGGAGAGGTGGATGGATATGTCCAAATAGCATCTGCCCCCAACTTCATGCGAGACGTCCCAATGTCTCGGTCTGTATTTCGGCGGTGAACAGGGGTATGGATGAGTTTGCTCGTCAGCTTTCATTTTGCTCAATACCTGAGTAGCCATTACGTACAGTTAGTGCCACTGACGTGTTTATGGTTAAACTCATTGCCGGCATATTGATGAGTCTTTAGAGTCCCATACAGAGGGTTTTCCCGGTTCAGACGATATGATTAAGATGACATATGCTGGTACATACAGGTGTCCGATTAAATATGTTACAGGCTATACGGATTTTAATCGGACAGTTGATAATACTAGTTGTTTAGGATTAAGCCGGATAATTAAATCAAGTTTTGATTTAATAATATATATATATTTTTTTAATATATGTATTCTAGTACTATTGTTCACTATTCATTTTTTCTCTTGGCTATTCGTATTTTTATATGAATACGCGTATATGTATTTCAATTCGTATACTGGGTAGTATTCCGTATTTATACAGAATATTTTCTAGAAGATGGACACATCATTTGTGAATATTCATACAATGATGTGGAGGGTGAGGTGGCATTGAGCATGGTTGAAGAGATGTAGAGAGGAACGGGCTTCATTATTATATTACAAATTATTATGGTTTTTATTTGTATTGTTGGAAAACAAAAAATGAAACCATTCTCTTCACACTTATTCAATCTATCACTCTCTCATACTTTCTTCACTTGCTTATGGCCACTTCTTCATCTCCTCCTCTTTCTTCTTTAGTTATTCACTTGAGGTTTAGAAATGGGAAAAAATTATAATGGAATATTTCTATATTCCCACTCTCCATTCCTAACAAGCTTGGAGTGTCGGTTGCTTCACTAGGTGAAATTGGAGCTTGGATTGATTCTCTCGGGTGGATCATCTTCGGCGAAGGAGAACCGGCTTACTAACGCGATCTGGAGCAAATGAAAAAAACTTAAGGATATGAGTATTGTTAACATAGAAGATTAGCATAGATCAGTAGGTTTTTGTTAACAAGTTCTATCTCTTTAGTTCGATTCATGGTTTTGGAACTTTAGCAACTAAGAAATTTTTGAAATCCATGTTGCCATCGTCTAAAATTAGTTTGCTAGTGTGCCTAAGTTCCCAGCATCTTTATCATTTATGTGTATACGTTTCACTTGCTATTACGTGTCGCTAATACATAATGATAAAGCCCGTAGGATCCTTACTTGACTACCAGTATTATGATGGCGATCATACTGTGAGGGATGGGTAGTCCATAAGCATATCCTTAAATTTCTCTAGTCGTTGGAGTATCAAGGCTGAGTATCGATATTCCAGAGTAGACTAGTGATACATTTCTAGACCCTGACAAGAGATGGTGGCCGGTCTCCCAACCATTAGTGTGTGTCACCTAAGATTGTATACATGTGCTCAGTTGAGGTGAGTACACCGGATGACCGAGAACTCCTAGTTGGTATTATACCTATCGTCGGATAGCAGTTCTCTGGTGACATGAGTACGGGATAGTTTTTAGACCTAAGATCGTCATTTGTCCTATGTGAGTTCCAACTGTTGTAACAACTCCAATTTTGTATACCAAAAAAAAATTTGCTTTAAATATAGTGTATACTTGGAGTATTGATGTTGCTGGAAACAATTTAAGTATCTAATTCCTTACAATAATTATAAGATGGAGCTTGTAGCTCATTGGTAATACCTTGCATTGCTGAACCAAGCCACCAGAGTTCGAATCCCATGCCCCACATAATTTTAATATCTTTTTGTTTTAATTTTTTTTAGAAGTCAAACGGTCAAACAGCCATAACTCACAATTTATTGCAAATTAAAAAAATTAAACTATACCAAAATTCCCTCCAGACCAAGACCCACCCAACGAGACCCGACTCGGCCACGACTCGGCCGAATCGGCAGGCGACTCGGCCGAATCGGCCGGCGGCGCCGGCCGGACTCGGCCGGTCGGCCGAGTCGTCAACACGAAAAAAATTCGTGTTGACCTAGTCTCTTCACCTGCATACTTCAATTTTCCAGTACGGTTACCCATTTTCAATTAAATCTCTTTTAAGACAAAATTTAATGAATTTTTAATGATTTTCACATTTTTAAAAAATATTTTTAACCCTAACCCTAACCCTAGCCTAGCCCTATATAAAGACCCCTATACTCTACCTTTTCCCTTCACAACTAAAAGTCCACTCTCCCAAATTCTCGAGAACTCGGTACGAAGAGCGAGAAGCGAAGCGCTGCCGAAATCGACGACGGATTCCGGCGACCGGATCAGAACCTTCGCGACGTTTTCAACGAATCGACAACCACCACGTCCATTAGCTTCCTTAGCTTGTCCAAACCGTAAGTCCCACCATCTTCTATCTCTCTTTTCTTTAAGATAAAAATACGACTTTTTGGAACCCGACGGAAATCGAACAAACCGATTTCCGATTCGGTTTTTCTATAAATTTCCACTTGTCACCTAATACATATTACCTACCTATATGCCTGTTGACTATTAATCACCCATAAACCAATTTAATCAAACTTTTTCACAAAAAATGATAACTTCTTTGCAAAACCGTATTCTTTTCATAAAAATACCATGAAGTTCATTTTTCTTAGTTTAATTAATTTTCTCACTCCTAAATAGGTTTATCTTGATCACTAAACTTATAGAACCCAATTTGAATGAAATTTCACACATAAAATGATAACGTTTTTAAATACCGTATTCTTGCACTTTAATACCTTTAAGTTTAACATAGCATGTTTTACCTTTAAACTTCACCAAAACTTAATATAAGTCACGGGGTAATGACCTACCCCTACACACACTCAATATAACCCTAATTGATAAATATCAAAAATACAGAATACGAAATTACAGGACTTTTCACTAAAATACCATAATCTTTATAACTTTTATTTAAAGCTTTAAGTTGTAAACATTTCTAAATAAAATGAAAGCACGATTGGTCATGGACATCGATCGTTTATCTAAACTGTCTTGTGGTGCCTAGGCAAGTGTGTCTAAGGCTAGTGCTTTTTAATTAGGCCCACGACTGTGGTTCCTTCCCACTTACCTGGCACTTACCTGGCCGCAATTGACGGTGAAGAAGCGATTTGAGGCTTCTAATGACTCATCGTTTAGACCTTAGAAATAGGCTAGTTGGTTTAGGAAATCCTAATAACTAAAATACGGAAAACTGTACTCTTTTGCAAATAAATACCCCATATTTATAAAACCGTTTTCCCAAATGAAAAGTATTTGTTAAACCTAAGCAAAGCGCCGCTACAACCCACTTTTAGGAAACCTGTTAGGGATAGTACGGTTCATCGTGCACCCGCAGGCTAGTAGTGCGAGATTCAGACCTCCGCAAGGAGCATTAGGTCTCGAAAGGTTTAAAATACGAAATTTAGGGAAAAATGAGATTTTTTCTAAAATAAAATATTTATATAAAATTATTCATGTGTTAAGATATATATAATTATCATTTAAACATCTATTTTATCATAATATAAAGTCTCCACTTTTTCCTAAAATTCCAAGACTAAAAGTTACATTAAAATACCTTGAATTTCAAATAAATCAATTAATACTTTTTATTAGGATGTATTCACTAGAATAACACAAATAAAATTTATATTCATTATAACAATAAAGACGATTATTAAATACTTGAGGTGTATTTTGAAAACTATACAAAAGTACTTTTTACATAAAACCCCCTCAAGTTTTACAAATTACAATAAGACCCCTAGCTAATATTGAACTTCAAATTATCGTTCTTTTAGTTTGACTCGGGTTAGAGTCTGACTATTCCTGACTTGAATATGATTCAAGTCAATCTATATTCTTTTATATTCCAATACAATTTGAAAACATGAAACCCTGAATCCAGTTAACAATATATTCATTTTGACTGAATCAAACCATGGATATTCATCCATTATCCTGATATTCCATTTACCTGATTATACAGTTGCAACATGTTTACTGATATCATGTTTTTGGTCAGTCACTCAACTTACATATTCCAATACCACATTACTGTTAAAACACTACGGGGTTTAAGGGGTGATTGGTACGGAAGGTGTTAAAGGTGGCACGAGGTGGTCAGATTAAGACACCTAACCTGAATCCTATTGCTGTTGTACCGTGGCATAACGGTTCCTTGTACTTTCCTTTTGCCCTGATCTCTAGCATATAGAGATCCCCCTCGTATACACTGGCATCCTTCTGTACCAAGCTACAAACAACAGCGTTACACAATATTCCATAATATTCAACAATATAAAACTTTAGAAAATACTGTTACTCTGTCATTCTCATTCTTCTTATTCTTTGGGACTTACCGAGCGACCTGTTCGCTGACGACATTCTATTTCTTTCTTCTTTGAATGTCGTCAGGTGCGTTGGACCAAGCTGAGATCGAGCCCACCGGTGAAGATTTGGAGCAGTTCCAGGCAGACCCAGAGCTCTAGATAATTGTACCTTGTTCTTTCCAGTTTATTTCAATTCCTGTTATGCCACTGTTTAGGCATTGCTTTTCATTCCAGTTGTATTTTCTTTTCCTGCATTGTAAAAAGAATGTTATTAATAAAAGTTGCTGTTATTTCTATATTATTCGTCTCTTGTGATTTACTTTATATTGCTTAGTTACGCTTAGCGTATATACTTCTGAGTATATACGTAGCGGGTCTCGTCGCGTCCACTTCGCCGTACACTGGGAAGCGGGGCGTGACAGGTTTTGTTGGTGGCCCATGCAGGTCAGAGCTGTATGAATCCCTGTCATGCAGTTCTGGTCTGCGTGAACAACCTAAGAAATATAACACAAGAACCAGTAACTAAAACATTCTTTACAATTCATGTTCTTTGAAACTTGCAAATCTCTATTCCTTGAATCTTATCATTTCATGTATTTGATTCTGTCCTAATCCAAATTTTTCTTCAGGATTATGGATTCCCCGAACAACACCAGCACCAACGTCAACAACACTCCACCAGCACTACCTCTCACTCCAGTTGTTCCCGCACCACCCACTGAGCAAACGATGCTATTCGATGCGATCCGCAGTCTTCTCGAGGGACAGCAACAATTTCTGAGCCGTCCTGATAACGATGCACCGGGAGTAAAGCAATTCTGGGCTTTGCACCCAAAGCAGTTCTCTGGTAAAGGAAGCCCTCTCGAAGCAGAAGAATGGGCACAAAGCATCGAAGACGATCTGGCAGCAGCTCAAGTGCCAGATAACGCTTGGGTCCGTGTAGCGAAGCTACAGCTCACGGATAATGATCGCAATTGGTGGAAGGCGGAAGAAACCCGTCTAGCGCAGCCGATTGAATGGAAGACATTTCGCGAGAAGTTTGACGCTAAATATTTCCCTGTGACTGCCAGGTTCGCTATGGAGCAGCAGTTTATTCATCTACAGTAAGGATCAATGTGGGAGAAATCGGTAGATGAATACGATGCTGAGTTCACTATGTTGAGCCGGTAAGATATGTCACAATAGTTCAATTTTTAAATATCACATACTACACAGCTAACACAATTTTTAAACAGATTCGGGGCACACCTGATACCGACGGACGATATCAGAGCCCGTCGTTTTCAGCAAGGTTTGGACACAGAGATCAAGGCTGCTCTAGCCACAGGAAAGTTTTTGACTCATGAGGAAGCCCTAGAAGCTGCCCGCAGTTATGAGGTAGTCATAAAAGAGAGGGGCAGACCTCAGTCTGCAGGAGTCAAACGCCCTGCCAACCAGATGGCAGGTGGAGCCACGTCCAGACCATCTTTCGTGCCGAGGCGACCCGGAGTACCAACTCATCGTCCTAGCCCAGCCTTTTGCACCTACTGCAAGAGAACTGGACATATGATGAAGGACTGCCATCGAGCCAACTGTTGGTGATAGTGCCCTCATAGTCAATTATTAGATCGCAGGTACGTGATTGCAATGATTGCGGAGGACCTATACCGGTAGGACAGTCTTACTCGAGATGATAGTATGCTATCTGGTTTGCCTTTATCAGTCGTGTACATGTTCAGGTGACTGATTACATGTTACACTTTGATAGAGCCCTTAGGATTTTGCTTTACTACCAACAGTATGATGGCGATCATATACGTGAGAGTTGGGTAGTTTATATGCATATCCTTAATTGTGGTCCCTAGTCGTGGGAGTTTCGAGACAGGGCATCGATACTCCGGAGTAGACTAGTGTATACAGTCGAGACCCCGACGAGGGGCGGTGGCCGGTCTCACAAGCCACTGGTGTCAGTTGGTTCACCTAAGATGTATACATGTGCTCATTGGATTATGAGTACACCGGATAGGACTCGCCGGGAATCTGCTAGTTGGTATTATACATATCGTCAGATAGCAGTTCCCTGGTAACATGTGTACAGGTTATTTTATCGACCTGAGGTCGTCATTTGCCTCGTGTGAGTTCCTACTGTGCTTTGATTTCTACCCTACCACGGCTCAAAGGAGTCGTGCAAACAGGTAGTTTTTGGGTACAGTCCCGAGCCATATGGAGGCACGTGAGCGGATCGGCAGGGGATTCGTCTCTCCCGGTTTTGGGGGCGAGGTCGTGCTGTGTCTAGGAGAGCCATTACACAAAGTCCATAGTCATGGCAGGAGATTTACTGGTAGGTACTCCAGTAGTATCTCAGGGTGTTATTGGGCTACACTCCGACACGACTTATACTGCTATTGGGGGTCTGACGTTACTAGCCCCCTAGGCAGATATGCGATACTCATAGACGAACGGACCGGACTGTATATACATTATCACTGTTAGGCTCAGTAGGGTTTCCGGATGAGTTCGCTCATCGGCCTCCCTTGAGGTCAGTCCATGAGCAGCCGTTACGCATTGTTAGTGCCGCTGATGGTTTGTGGTTAAACCCACTGCCAGGGTACTGACGAGTCATTAGAGTCCCCCACAGACAGTTTCCTAAATTCGGGCGAAACGTTGTAGAGGCCGTATGGTTTTATGGCAGGGTTCGGAAAATGCACGTGCGTTTACGCACGTGTTATTTTTTCGGGCAGATGATGTAGGGTTCCTAGGCACGCTAATGAAGTCTCACAAGGTATCAACCATGCCAATTTCAAATTTTATGGGTGCCGAGAAAACCTAATACGGATCGTTGACTAGAGTTTAGGCGAAAAACGAAACTAGTTAACATCTTAACTAAAGAAGAGAGGCTACAACCTTTGTAGATCCGTTTCTCCACTTCCTTAGCTCCACGTAGGCGTCCTCTCGCTGTCCATCTCGAATCCCGAACTCAATCGTCGGCTTCATCGGAGAAATGGGCGGGCTAGGTCGTCGGCTTCGTGCCGAAGATGATCTACGTCGAGGCATCACAAGTTCAAGGTCCAACTTTACCAAGTTGTGAAATTTGTGAAGAAAACACCCTATACTACTTGGCAAGAGGTAGAGGGTGATGAAATAGGAGGTGGGTTCACTTTAGAATTGGATTTCTCACACTTTTGCTCAAGTTTCCATTGATGGACTTAAGCTTTTTCTTGAAGAAGAAGATGATGAAGAAAATAGAATATGATAAGTGTTAATTAAAAATGGAAAAGAAAATGAATACTTATCATATACTAACTATGGTAGAGTGTAGAGAATAGACCATGGTTACTTGGAAGGGTTAGGGTTAAGCATGAAGACAAGAATGGTTACAAAGTCAAAGCTTCATGAAGCTTCAACTGGAAACAAAGAAAGCCACCATTCTCTTCAAAATCTTTTCCAAATAAATGAATAAATAAATAAAAGAATAAGCAAAACCCTAATCATCAACTTAACCATGGTTTAATTCTATACACTTAACCAAATAAGCATGTATCATCAAACATGATACAATCATGTGCACAAAAGTATATCACATATACAACTTGCACATACAAGTGAGAAAATCCATATAAAGTGAACCAATACTAGTTAATGCAAAGTAATATATCAAATATATAATTATACATTAAATCATCAAATCAACACTTGATTCAATGATCCGGTCATGTCGCACATAACCGACTAGTATCCAATGTATCGGCTTATCGAATCAATCCTTGATTCGATATCTAGGTTATATCAAATATAACCAATCGATACATTCATCGCGAGAATGGAATACGGTATCACATACACGCATTATTCTCGGTCCTGCAC
This sequence comes from Agapanthus africanus, assembly GCA_030015575.1. NCBI lineage: Eukaryota > Viridiplantae > Streptophyta > Magnoliopsida > Asparagales > Amaryllidaceae > Agapanthus > Agapanthus africanus. The sequence goes on from JASDDO010000019.1 coordinate 24,357,313, forward strand.
ATATCTCATATGCGATCCTATTTCGTTTCGCTTGAGCTAGGAAACCTCTGTGTAGGACTCTAAAGACTCGTCAATACGCCGGTAGCAGATGATGATCATATCAAGCACCCACAAGCCGTAAGCGGTCTACTAAACGTAACGGCCATCCGGGTATTGAGCGATCAGAAGATCGACGAGCTAGCCCGCTCACACTCCTGTGAATCCAACCAGTAACACTTACCGTACAGTCCGGTCTGTTCGTCTGATATGTCGCATATCAAGTCTAGGGGTGGTAAACGTCAGACCCCAATAACCGATAAATCGTGCCGATGTGAGGCTCATAACGGGTCGAGAAACTACTGGTAACACTTACCAGCAAATCTCTGATCAGCCCTGGCCAGGGACTTCCCTATTACGGCCAATCCAGCACAGCGCAACATCAACCCTCAATACCGGGAGAGACGAAACCCCTCCTATCGCTCATTGCCTCCATGTGATTCGGGATTATACCCAAAGACCACCGTTTTGCATGCCCTCATGGACGTGGTAAGGTGGAGATCAAAGTACAGTGGGAATCACACAAGACTCCATGACGATCTCGGGTCTACAGACTAACCTGTATAAGTGTCACCTGAGAACTGCCATCTGACGTGAGGTATAATACCATCTGGGAGTTCTCGGCCAGTCCGTCCAGTGCACCCAGTCTTCACTGAGCACCCGTATACCATCTCTGATGTCAAACACCAATGGATATGGGATCATCCATCGCCCATCTCATGGGTCGAGAAGCGTATACGCTAGTCTACTCTGGTATATCGATGCCCCGTCACGATACACCCACGACTAGGAACCTTGAAGGATGTACCTATGGACTACCATGTCCCCACTAGTATGATCTGCATCATAGTCCAGGTAGTCAAGTACACATCCTAAAGGCTTTACCAACATGTAACTATAAGACAGTTTAAAGAGACAAGTGTACATGTTAAGATAAAGAGCAACCAGATAGCATACTATCATATCGAGCAAGAAAGTCATCTCTATATATGTCCAAGCATCCAATATAATATACATCATCTGTACAATACTGGCCTCTAGGGCATACATACAACTAACAATCTCCCACTTGCACTAGGGCCAGCTGCTGTAGTATCGCATACCGAGCATCCCGAAGAGTCTCTCAAACTGTATCTGGGGAATGGCCTTCGTGAGTGGATCCGCCGTGTTGTTCTTCGTGTCAACCCTCCTGACCTCGATCTCCCGGCGATCAACTATCTCCCGGATCAGGTGATACCGCCTCAGAATATGCCTGGATCGCTGATGGGACCTGGGTTTCTTGGCCAAAGCCACCGCTCCATTGTTATCGCAATACAAAGGTATTGGATGCTCAATGGATGGAACCACACCAAGTTCAGTAATGAACTTCTTGATCCAGACAGCCTCTTTAGCAGCATCGTTGGCAGCGATGTATTCAGCCTCCATCGTCGAGTCTGCCACGGTTTCCTGCTTGGAACTTTTCCAGCTAACCGCCCCTCCGTAAAGGGTAAAGAAAAAGCCCGACTGCGACTTAGAGTCGTCCTTATCACTCTGGAAGCTCGAATCGGTAAAGGACTCCACTTGGAGTTCCCCATTACCATATACCAAGAGCATCTCTTTAGTCTTTCGCAAGTACTTGAGAATGCTCTTCACAGCTATCCAGTGACTCTCTCCAGGATCAGCTTGATACCTGCTCACTACACTTAGTGAGTATGCTACATCGGGTCTGGTACATAGCATCGCATACATGATAGAGCCTACAGCCGAAGCATAGGGTATCCCTTGCATGCGAGCTCTCTCCAAATCAGTCTTGGGAGACATCTCTTTGGAGAGAGTGACTCCAGAGATCGTGGGTAAGTTCCCACGCTTGGATTCTTCCATACTAAACCTCTTTAGTATGGTGTCAATGTACCTGGATTGGGACAATCCCAATATCCGTTTGGATCTATCTCTATAGATCCTAATTCCTAATATGCAGGAGACATCACCAAGATCTTTCATTGAGAATCTTTGTGATAAGAAGAGCTTGACCGATTGCAGCATAGGAATATCATTTCCTATCAAGAGTATGTCGTCCACGTACAATACGAGGAAGACAACCTTACTCTCTGCCACCTTCTTGTAGATACAAGGTTCATCTGGGTTTTTGACGAAATCAAACTCTTTGATAACGACGTCAAAGCAGATGTTCCAACTCCGCGATGCTTACTTTAATCCATAAATGGATTTAAGCAGCTTGCACACTTTCCCCCTGCTCCCACTATCTACGAAGCCCTCTGGCTGAGTCATGTACACGCACTCTTCTAAATCACCGTTTAGAAAGGCGGTCTTAACATCCATTTGCCAGATTTCGTAATCATGATATGCAGCGATGGCAAGCATGATCCGGATGGATTTAAGCATAGCCACTGGAGAAATGGTTTCGTCATAGTCCACACCTGGTCTTTGACGAAAACCTTTTGCAACAAGTCTAGCTTTGAAACTCTCCACTTTCCCATCTACACCAAGTTTTTTCTTGAAGATCCACTTGCTCCCAATGGGTTTTACCCCTTCAGGAGCAACTTCCAAAGTCCATACTTTGTTGGTGTACATGGATTCCATCTCGGACCGCATAGCATCCAGCCATTTCACTGAGTCCCTACTCATGATGGCCTGCTCGAAGCTAGTTGGGTCATCATCCTCCATGATGCAATCCTCGCTCCCACCATCCATGAGAAAACGGCAGTATCTCTCAGGTTGGCGAGGAACCCTACTAGATCGGCGGAGTGGCTGAGGTTCATCGGGAGTTACTGAATCCTCTGGTTCCACTAAATCTTCAGTTTGAGTTTGTGTAGCCGGAATTTCTTCCAGTTCTACCTTATCCCCACTAATTTCTTTTGCAAGAAATTCCTTTTCCAAAAAGGTGGCATGTCGAGAAACAAACACTTTTTGTTCTTCTGCATGGTAGAAAAGATATCTATGTGAATGTTTGGGATATCCCACAAACTTGCATAGAACTGACTGTGCCTCGAGTTTGTCCGGATTTTTCCTTTTGACATAGGCCGGGCAACCCCATATCTTAACTCGTTTAAGACATGGTCTCTTCCCACTCCATATCTCATATGGTGTGGTAGGTACAGATTTAGTTGGAACTTGATTCAATAGGTATGCTGCTGTTTCCAGCGCATATCCCCAAAAGGAAATAGGTAACTCAGCTGTGCTCATCATAGAGCGCACCATATCTAATAGGGTGCGAAACGTTGTAGAGGCCGTATGGTTTTATGGCAGGGTTCGGAAAATGCACGTGCGTTTACGCACGTGTTATTTTTTCGGGCAGATGATACTGGTCGGCTTTGGTTTAAGCCGGATCCGAGTATTGTATTGAGTAGATATAATATCTTTGTCTCAGTTGCATTTGTATTCGGTCGTAATACAAATGCGGGTATATTTATCCAGTTACGGGGTTATCCTGAAAGTCGTTTCAGAATCACTTTTGGAAGTTGCCAGTTTCCAGTTTTCTATCAGCCGTCTTTTAACATTCGGTTAAAGACGGATTTATCTTTTCTTGGATAAGGTTGAGTCGTGCTTCTAGAAGCTTCTAGATGGTGGGGTGGCTTAGTGACTCATCTTGGTATTAATTGTTGCATTAATGGTTAGATGATGTGTTATTATGACTCATCCTTTAGCATTAATGTTTCTTGTAATGCTTAAGATATTTCTTCTAGATATTTGTTCTTATTGTCACCTCCCCCTCTCCTACACTCACCCCCCACCACTATATATGTGGCCGGCCCCTTCCCCCTCTCTCCCTCACTCGCTTGACGTTTTTCATTTGGTAGAAAAAGATTATGATAGTTTTGGGGTGCATGGAATTTCACAGCTCATTTCATTCCATCACCCGATTCCCACGGCAACTTCATTAACCGTTCGTCCATGGTTTTGGACGAAGCGAGACAAAGTATTCCACTCATTCTCTACATCATTCTTGGTCGTCTCTTTTGGCAAACTTGACGACCGAGTTGCCTCGAGTCAGAGGCGGGAGCCCGTTTAAAGAATCGTCGACGTGGTGCCACCTGAACGAACAGATCGGAGATCGACGAGATCGAAGCAGCCGCAACGGAGCGTGGGATGATGATTAAAGAACGCAGGACTCGGATCGTTCGGTATAACCTTTCTACACTCTTTACAGTTTGTTAGTTTAGCAATAATGGCAGATCCGGGTTATAGTATACGATAGCGCCAGTTAAAAAGTTTTTGTTCCGCATTTGGCGTCTGTAGACGGCCGGGGCGCTACCGTAGACTTACAGTAGTATCAGAGCCTAACCATTATGCTATACTAACTTGTGCTAACGCGTTTAAAATATCGATCGAACCAGAATTCAAAAACTACAATTTTCAAGATTAAAGTTTCTGTTAATTTTCAAACTGGTCCAAATGTCATTTTGACCATACCAGAAAATCAAGCAGGGTTTTTGAGGAATACTGGAGAAATTTGAGGAAGTGATTCGACTGTTCCGCCGCGGATCCGCGGGCCAAGCATAGGTATGGCCGCGGATCCGCCGCAGGAAAGTGAGATCACTCACTCAATTTTCTACAGTGGATTCTATGTTGGAAATTGAGGTTATTGGTATATTTTTTTTTGGGCCCAGATTTTGTTACTGTGCAGCAGATTTGCGTGGGGCCCACTTTGGGAAATTTAGTCGATCGAAATTTAAAACGCGTTGGTTTACAGTGCTTACATTATATCTCTGACCGGGAATGTCATTTGATCGGTAAACCGCGTCTGATTGCTATAGTTCTTTTAGACGGGTTTGCGAACGTGGCATTCGCGTTGATGTTCTGTGTTGTACTGTGATGTTGCGGATTTGTCGTGGTGGATAGCAGTGTGCAATGATAGTGCAGTTTTGATTTATTTGTACTTTTGATATTGCGGGGCGAGCGTCCAACATGTGGACTGCCGTCACTGCCTGTTGTATAATATTCTTTTGGGGCACGACCAGGTTGCGGTCGATGTACCTGTTGTACTATTTTTCCATTTCTGTACTAGGTTTTACCCCGCGACGGAGTGCATGGATAGCCGGGTTCTGGAGGGCAACGGGTCCGCATCTCATGGCTTTGAGAGGCAGAGCGGCCTCACTCTAGAATTGGCAGACTATTCGCCGCACTCATAGGGGGTACAGGTTGACCCAAGGAGGGGTGCCCAAGATTACCGGATTCCGTGAAGTGCAGGGTGGTCCATTCACTTTGCTGTAAGGGGCTGCCTCGCTTCAGGTTTTGGCGGGTAACTTGCCGCACCCGTAGGGGTCTAGGTTTCATTGCACAGGCTATCCACACGACAGGGGAACGTCGGGTTTCAGCAGCGGCTCTGTGAAACCCGGGGATCCCAGATTATCTGTATTGTTCTGCGATGCTTATTACTTTTCTGTAATATTGTATATTATCACGCCTGGAGCGATTATTGTATATTGGTTTATATACTATTAGATGTTGTATATGTTTTACACCCGCGCTAGTCCAGTCCCCGCTCTGTCGTTAGTTAAGTAACCTAACGGGTGATGACGGGACCCAGTGACGAATGCGGATGGCATATACGTACATTTTATTTTCGTTCTTTTCTAGTGTGATTATTGATGGGACTGCGTTGATTCTGATCAATGCAAAGTAAAGCAAACCTGTTTACAGTTGTTGGAACAAATTTAAAAAGTGTTATTGCAAAGACGTTTCCTTTTGTTTTGCATAGCGGTATTCAGTGGAATATCTTGCACCTCAGTCGACGGGGCAAGGGCCGATATCCCTTCACCGGGACCGACCCCTTGGGCAGAAGTTTGCGTCAGGGTAATAACTTCACTATAGTCGATTACAAGTTGCTTTGCATCGCGGTATTCAGTGGAATATCCTGCACCTCATTCCACGAGGAAAGAGCCGAGATCCCTTCATCGGGAGTGACCTCTTTAGCAAAAGGTTTTCGCCACTATATTTTAAAAAGCTATCAGGTTCCTTCAGCGATATCAAGTTCGTTACGTTAAAGGTTTTTCGCCAAAAACCAGCCGTAGCCCTCCGTCACTTCTTTTGGGTATTCAGTAGTATTCAAGCTATGCATTTTAGCCAAAGTTAAGGCATAGTGTTTGGTAGCTGCTGGGTATTCATTTGTTGCATAGATAGATGAGTTGGTTTAGGACAGTCGTTCTGCCGATTGGCCAAAGTCAGGGGCATGTGCGGGTGGGTTCAAATTGACAAGATAGTGACGGGTAGAACTTGGCATGTGACTTATGACATTTTGACCAAAGCCAAGGTTATAAGAGCATGGGGCAAAAATCATATCGGGAGTTTCTAAAGAAACTGAAACTTGCCAAGTATGCGCATACCTTCTGGAGTATGAGTAACGTGGATGCATTCCATCACGTTATCATGCGATGAGAGTTGGATCCCGATTCCCACTGATGAGTTGGTTTACTCTTCGGGCGATCCCGATTAATTCTTCTTTCAGGTTTGGAGGAGAATTTGACAAGACAGTGGGAAGTTTCCGGATTAGATAAAGTGATAACCATTCTGATCTAAGTTAGAATGCACGCAGAGTGTTTCTTTTCTCTCTCTCTTTGGCAGCGACCTTTGACCGACCCTAGACTATGACTCAGTGACCAAGTTGACCGAACCTTCTTAAATACTGGCTTTTGGATTGTCAATGTTGCATAAGTCATTGCCACTCTTTCTTTTACCCTTTGAATTTCTCAGAACACCCGTATTACTATGAATATCCACTTCCATTGGATAGATCCATCGTATGGTTATATACGAACTCGGAGGGACTTCTTCGAGGATGGATCCAGGTTCAGGAGAAATAGAATTGGTTTATTCAGTTGTCTTTTATTATCACCTTCTCTCAGGTTGCGAGGGCTCCTTGGTTTAGGAGAGTACACCTATTACGCTTATTGGATAGTCTTATTCCAAACCATAGACAGGTGCCGAAAGGTAGGGAATGAAGAAAACCAATTAGCCTAAGTAGGGTGTGCAGAATGTAATATGTAAAGACAAAATAAAGGGATTAGAAAGAGGGCAAAGTAAATTGCAACTGATATCATTCACGACCAAACCGCATACTTCATCGCCACTCCTATTTCACCTTTTAAAAGGAATAAGGTATTATTCAGTTGTCTTTTATCATCACCTTCTCTCAAGATATGAGTACTCCTTGGTTTAGGAGGGTACACCTATTATGCTTACTGGATAGTCTTCTTCCAAACCATAGGCTGGTGCCGAACGGTAGGGAAGGAAGAAAACCATTTAGCCTAACGATGATGTACAGAAGGTAACGACTAAATACAAATAAAGGGATTTGGAGAGATGGCAATAAAATATACGGTTGAAGTCATGAATTGGATTATGGAAGAGGCATTACTATAAATACCAAGATACCCCTACGAAACATTTTCATGTTTCAGTGCATTGTTAAAAGAAAACTGTTTTCCCGATTAGATACTTACTCCAGGGTGTGTAATCACCAGGTTTCATTCTGATATCTGTATGGTTTTTACAGATGATGAGTGGGAGGAAGTTATTGGGAATTAGGTGATCATCCTCATTATATCGGAATTCGTTGTAATTGGTGATATTTGAGGAAATCGCCAGGGTACAGTTTTCCACCTACAACGCACAGGTTTTGAGTTGTTAAACTCAGTGGACTTATACAGAGTATTGTATGTTGTCCAAGTGTCCATCAGGACAAAGGGGTAGGTCCTCGTACTATGTTCTGTTTACTTAAAACTTCTCTAGTTTTTAGACAAGTGTTTCGAAGAAATACAAGGTCTAAGTTTTGAGAAGTTGTGGGTATAAGAATAAAGTAGAGAACCAGGTATCACAAGTATCGGGATTCTTCAAAGAGATCGAAAATGTAGATTCTTGTGAATGGTATTCAGATGATAGTGATGGTTTTGAGAAACGTGTTTCTCTTTCAGGTTACTCATAATTGGATGGATTCCTAAGTTGAGTAATGCTGATTAGCCTCTTTCCATTAAGATGATATACACTGGGGACAGCTGCATGATTAGAATATGGTTCCAATTAAATAAGTGCCAAAGTTTCTATATTGGATATAGGATAGTTCGTACCTTAAAAGATGTTAAGGTACGGGGAGTTGTCCAGCTTATGCTTAAAACCAGACTCTGGATAACTCAGGGCACGTTTCTGTAATGTCTGTTTGTGGGTTGACCCTGGCTATGACGAGGGTTGATATTCTACCATTTGGAAGATCAATAGTGATATTGTTCTTGACTCGCCACAGTTTTAGTAAAATGGACTTTTTCAGAAAACAGTAATGGGAGTATGGTAGAACTGGAAGCGATTCCAGAACCGCGAACGATTACGGAAAATTTAATAGGACCTATATATTCAATCAGGTTTGACATTCCATTAGCCACTCCGTAGATATGGTGGGTAACCTCAGACACCTGAGAAGTACTTCGGTAGCCTCAAGGACGGTGACAGAGAGGTTCTTATCTACCCAGACTTGACACTACTGTTGTTCCAGGCTATGAGACCCGGTAGGAGGGTTGTCGTAGTCAGTGGGAACAGCAGAAGTCAAGTGGGCAAGTAGCTTATGTCTATTTATAGACTTGAGCAGTTATAGCGGAGATAGATCATCTAATTTTGATGTGACAGTCATGGGTTTGACTTCAATCAGAATAGGGGATGGATCTGTTAAGAAGGTAGTAGGGTGTGATGTCATGGTATTTGGATGACATACACAGAGTAGGAAGTAAAATTCCTATACTACGATCGGTTGTACTGTGGTCGTCACACAGTTGTTTCTCCAGACAGGATATGGATATAATATTTGACATTCTGGTTTCTGGATCTATGGTTTTAGCTCTGAATTTGGGTAGTTTCCCAATGTGGGTACTTTGACAGTATTCTAATGGTTTTTAGAATAGATGACTCCTGGCATGGTGGTGTACCTGCAAGTGATGGAGTCACCCTCTCTAAAGGTGTCTTACAGACTAAAGGGGAGAGGGATGTGCATGATTGGCAGATCACTTGCTTAGGCGATTGAGTCAATCATGAGATGTCAAGTACCACACCAGATATTGTTTTTGCACTAGATGCAATAAGTTTTTATTAATCCAATCCTGGAGAAACATAAGGAAGCAGTTTTAGAACATAAGAACATGTTCTACGGATTTGATGACGGCAGCCTCCTTCGGGAGACGGTTATCATTCCAGGCTTCAAAGGTGGCATGGATGACAGAGTGATTGTCAGAGTTATAGTTTTCCCTCTGATAAAGAGGGACAGTATTTTGGACAGGTGGTCCAAGAGGATACTGTGGGAGGCATGGTCCCGGATACTGATTAGGTTCAGTTTTCGATACAGTCTAAGAAGTTTGGATTTGGAGTTCATTTGTGAACTAAGGTCCCATCAGATATCCAGACATATTTTAAGACATGTATTGCTCAATTCGGGAGATGGCTTTCTTCGCGAACTTGAGATTAAGAGAGACACAGAAATAAACATCATGGCGGATCCACTCACTGAGGCTATTTCTCGAACACAATAGTTTTACAAACGGGCTTTGTGAAACTGATTAGTAGAGGAGTTGGATGTTCGATTTCACACGGGCTGTGAGTAGTCGACATCGCAATAATTAGCCTTGAGTGCAAGTGGGAGATTGTTGGTGATAGTGCCCTCATAGTCAATTATTGGATCGCAGGTACGTGATTGCAATGATTGCGGAGGACCTATACCGGTAGGACAGTCTTACTCGAGATGATAGTATGCTATCTGGTTTGCCTTTATCAGTCGTGTACATGTTCAGGTGACTGATTACATGTTACACTTTGATAGAGCCCTTAGGATCTTGCTTTACTACTAACAGTATGATGGCGATCATATACGTGAGAGTTGGGTAGTTTATATGCATATCCTTAATTGTGGTCCCTAGTCGTAGGAGTTTCGAGACAGGGCATCGATACTCCGGAGTAGACTAGTGTATACAGTCGAGACCCCGACGAGGGGCGGTGGCCGGTCTCACAAGCTACTGGTCTCAGTTGGTTCACCTAAGATGTATACAGGTGCTCATTGGGTTATGAGTACACCGGACAGGACTCGCCGGGAATCTGCTAGTTGGTATTATACATATCGTCAGATAGCAGTTCCCTGGTGACATGTGTACAGGTTAGTTCATCGACCTAAGGTCGTCATTTGTCTCGTGTGAGTTCCCACTGTGCTTTGATTTCTACCCTACCACGGCTCAAAGGAGTCGTGCAAACAGGTAGTTTTTGGGTACAGTCCCGAGCCATATGGAGGCACGTGAGCGGATCGGCAGGGGATTCGTCTCTCCCGGTATTGGGGGCGAGGTCGTGCTGTGTCTAGGAGAGCCATTACACAAAGTCCATGGCCATGGCAGGAGATTTACTGGTAGGTACTCCAGTAGTATCTCAGGGTGTTATTGGGCTACACTCCGACACGACTTATACTGCTATTGGGGGTCTGACGTTACTAGCCCCCTAGGCAGATATGCGATACTCATAGACGAACGGACCGGACTGTATATACATTGTCACTGTTAGGCTCAGTAGGGTTTCCGGATGAGTTCGCTCATCGGCCTTCCTTGAGGTCAGTCCATGGGCAGCCGTTACGCATTGCTAGTGCCGCTGACGGTTTGTGGTTAAACCCACTGCCAGGGTACTGACGAGTCATTAGAGTCCCCCACAGACAGTTTCCCAAGTTCGGGCGAAACGTTGTAGAGGCCGTATGGTTTTATGGCAGGGTTCGGAAAATGCACGTGCGTTTACGCACGTGTTATTTTTTCGGGCAGATGATACTGGTCGGCTTTGGTTTAAGCCGGATCCGAGTATTGTATTGAGTAGATATAATATCTTTGTCTCAGTTGCATTTGTATTCGGTCGTAATACAAATGCGGGTATATTTATACAGTTACGGGGTTATCCTGAAAGTCGTTTCAGAATCACTTTTGGAAGTTGCCAGTTTTCAGTTTTCTATCAGCCGTCTTTTAACATTCGGTTAAAAACGGATTTATCCTTTCTTGGATAAAGTTGAGTCGTGCTTCTAGAAGCTTCTAGATGGTGAGGTGGCTTAGTGACTCATCTTGGTATTAATTGTTGCATTAATGGTTAGATGATGTGTTATTATAACTCATCCTTTAGCATTAATGTTTCTTGTAATGCTTAAGATATTTGTTCTAGATATTTGTTCTTATTGTCACCTCCCCCTCTCCTACACTCACCCCCCCACCACTATATATGTGGCCGGCCCCTTCCCCCTCTCTCTCCCTCACTCACTTGACGTTTTTCATTTGGTAGAAAAAGATTATGATAGTTTTGGGGTGCATGGAATTTCACAGCTCATTTCATTCCATCACCCGATTCCCACGGCAACTTCATTAACCGTTCGTCCATGGTTTTGGACGAAGCGAGACAAAGTATTCCACTCATTCTCTACATCATTCTTGGTCGTCTCTTTTGGCAAACTTGACGACCGAGTTGCCTCGAGTCAGAGGCGGGAGCCCGTTTAAAGAATCGTCGACGTGGTGCCACCTGAACGAACAGATCGGAGATCGACGAGATCGGAGCAGCCGCAACGGAGCGTGGGATGATGATTAAAGAACGAAGGACTCGGATCGTTCGGTATAACCTTTCTACACTCTTTACAGTTTGTTAGTTTAGCAATAATGGCAGATCCGGGTTATAGTATACGATAGCGCCAGTTAAAAAGTTTTTGTTCCGCATTTGGCGTCGGTAGACGGCCGGGGCGCTACCGTAGACTTACACCAACCGTCTCTGCTTAATCTGCGGTTCAGCCACTCATGATATTGGATCTTATCCTCAAAGGCAGAACTCAGTTGCTGCACCCAGGCCAGCAAATACTTATCAGCAGCGACCAGCTTTTCAGGCACCCGCTTCCAGACTTGCACTGCCTGCACCACCTAGGGGACCCCAAGCTGCACCACCTCCTCGACAGTTCCATCAAGCTCAAAGGAACGTTCAGAGGAATGCTCTTCAGGCCAGGAGGAATGTGCCGAAGCACCAGGCTTTCATGATGTCTGTGGAAAAAGCTGAGGCCACGGGTCAAGTCATTACTGGTAAACTTCCTTTCTCAAACTTATCTTTAGTCTTGTTTACCTACACACTTTCCCTATACCTAAAACATATCTCATATACCTTAGGTACAATCCTAGTAGCTTCACTACCTGCACTTGCACTGTTTGATACTGGAGCATCCCACTGCTTTATGTCGCAACGGTTTGTCCGAACCCATGCGATTCCAGTCTCACCGCTTGTATCCAGCTGGAACGTCAGTTCTGGAAATGGTGTTCTAAAGGCAACTATGGGATACAGCATGTGTCCAGTCATCGTCTGCAGTCGAGAGTTTTACGCTGACTTCAAAGTACTAGACATACCAAACTTCGATGTGGTTCTAGGAATGGACTGGCTTGGAACCTTTTATGCTACCATCGACTGTCGTCAAAGGAGGGTAGTATTTGAGATTCCAGATTATCCGGTCTTCTATTTCAAGAGTGGAGATCGCACCCTGGAGCCAAGTACTTACAAAGAGAAACCAAGGGAAGCAGTAGCTGCAGCAGCTCATGCAGAGGAAGAATTAAGACCGGAGGTAGTTCGAGAGTTAGATGATGTATTCCCTGACGACAAATCAGGTTTGCCTCCCGATCGAGCTCTTGAATTCAGTATTGACTTAGTACCAGGAGCACAACCAGTGATCAAAGCACCGTATAGACTAAGTCCGGAAGGTTTGAAAGAATTCGAACACAGTTGGACGAATTACTGGCGAAAGGATGGATTCGTCCCAGCACTTCAAGTTAGGGAGCACCTGTACTATTGGTGAAGAAGAAGGAAGGTTCATACAGAATGTGCATCGACTATAGGGCCTTGAACGAAGTTACTATAAAGAACAAGTATCCACTCCCGCGCATCGACGATTTATTCGATCAGCTAAGTGGATCTTGTGTCTTCTCTAAACTAGATATTCGTTCAGGTTATCATCAAGTGAAGGTCAAGGAAGCTGATATTCACAAAACAGCTTTCAGAACTCGCTATGGACATTACGAATTTCTAGTAATGCCATTTGGAGTGACCAATGCACCAGCAATCTTCATGAATCTTATGAACCAAGTTTTCCGGGAGTATTTAGACAGGTTCGTTGTCATCTTCATCGACGACATCCTGGTATATTCTAAGAATAGGAAAGAGCATGCGGAGCACTTACGAATTGTCCTGGAAACTCTTCGACAACATAAGCTTTATGCCAAATACAGCAAGTGCGAGTTTTGGCTAAAACAAGTTGGTTTTCTTGGACACATCGTATCAGGAGAAGGAATTTCTGTGGATCCAGCAAAAGTTTCAGCAGTCAGCGAATGGCCTACACCAAAATCAATGAAGGATATACGGAGTTTCTTGGGCTTAGCTGGATATTACAGAAGATTCATTGAAGGCTTTTCGAAGATAGCAACACCCCTGACCAAGCTCACAAGAAAAGATGAAGAATTTGTGTGGTCAGAAGCATGCGAGCAAGCTTTCGTAGAACTCAAGTCAAGATTGACATCTGCACCTATTCTCGTCATACCAGATCAATCTGGAGGATTCGAAGTACATTGTGATGCATCCGGTAAGGGATTAGGGTGTGTTCTACATCAGCACGGTAAGGTTGTGGCTTATACTTCAAGACAACTGAAGACTCATAAGCTCAATTATCCGACGCATGATCTAGAGTTGGCAGCCGTCATTTTTGCTCTCAAAATTTGGCGCCACTACTTACTTGGTGAACGAGTGAACATCTACACATATCATAAAAGTCTGAAGTACGTGTTTACTCAGAAGGAGTTGAATATACGGCAGAGAAGATGGTTAGAACTGATGGCGGACTTTGACATCAACTTGCAGTATCATCCAGGGAAGGTGAACGTAGTACCTGATGCTCTTAGTCGCCAACCATTAGCAACGAATCTCACCGCCCTGTGGAAGCTTCAGCAGGACCTACATCAGATGGAGATTGAACTAGTCATGCCAGGTGATGTTTCAAATTTGATGAATCTACAAGTCCAATCAACTATTGTCAATCAGATCAAAGCAACTCAAGCCAGCGATGCTAAGTTGCAAAAGATCAGAGAACAAGTGGAGAATGGACTCAGAACAGATTTCATCATCCATGAAGACGGATCTTTGAGATACGGCAGCAGATTGTGTGTACCAAAGGGTCCTGTTCGGGAAGAGTTAATGAAAGAAGCTCATAGCTCTCCCTATTCAGTACATCCTGGAGGTACCAAAATGTACAAGGATCTACGTCAGAATTATTGGTGGCATGGAATGAAACGTGAAGTAGCCAGGAGTGTCGCAAAATGTTTGGTGTGTCAGCAGGTAAATGCTGAACATCATAGGACAGCTGGACTACTTCAACCGTTACCAATACCAGAATGGAAGTGGCAGCATATCACGATGGACTTTGTAACTGCTCTTCCTCGCAGCGCAAAGGGTAACGATGCGATTTGGGTCATTGTGGATTGACTCACAAAATCGGCTCACTTCATCCCATTTCGAGTTGGCCAATCAACTGAGACATTAGCGAAGAAGTACATGGAGGTAATAATCTAAATTAAGATTTAAACTCTTCATAATGTACTATCTCTGATACCTATGAACTCATACAGGAAATTATGAGACTTCATGGAGTACCGGTCTGCATTGTCTCCGATCGTGACACCAGGTTCCGATCGCAATTTTGGCAGAGTCTGCAAGCTAGTTTGGGAACAAGTCTGAACTTCAGCACGGCTTATCATCCACAAACAGATGGTCAGTCGGAACGAACTATTCAGATCTTGGAGGATATGCTCAGAGCATGTATGCTCGACTTCAAGGGATCGTGGGAAGATCACCTACATCTTGTGGAGTTTGCGTACAACAACAGCTACCAAGCAAGCATGGGAATGGCACCTTTTGCAGCATTGTATGGAAGGAAGTGTCGATCGCCATTAAGTTGGGACGACATCGGAGATAGGGAACTCCTTGGACCAGAGATGATAGTAGCGACCGTTGATGTGGTTCGTACTATCAGGGAAAGAATGCGCATAGCCCAAGATAGACAGAAACACCGGGCTGATGCGAAGAGACGACACTTGGAGTTCCAGCCAGGAGATCATGTATTCCTGAAAATCTCTCCGAACCGCGAAGTGATCAGATTTGGAAGACGGGGAAAGTCGAGTCCGAGATACATTGGACCGTTCGATATACTCGAACGAGTCGGTGAGGTGGCATATCGTTTAGCGCTTCCACCCTCATTAGAAGGAGTGCATAACGTGTTCCACGTATCCCAACTCAGAAGGTATGTGAGTGACCCCAGCCATGTACTCGATCATTCCGAGCTCACGATACAGCCCGATTTGTCTTGTGAGCAACAACCTGTGGAGATCCTGGACAGGAAAGTGAAGACACTTCGGAACAAAGAAGTTAATTTGGTCCGGGTAATGTGGAGGCAAGACACTCCAGGAGAATCCACGTGGGAAAGAAAGGATGAGATGCGTGCAAGATATCCGCACCTTTTTGTAAACTAGTCCTCAAAATAAAAGTTGTGAATTTCGAGGACGAAATTTTTGTAAGGAGGGTAGATTGTAACAACTCCAATTTTGTATACCAAAAAAAAAATTTGCTTTAAATATAGTGTATACTTGGAGTATTGATGTTGCTGGAAACAATTTAAGTATCTAATTCCTTACAATAATTACAAGATGGAGCTTGTAGCTCATTGGTAATACCTTGCATTGCTGAACCAAGCCACCAGAGTTCGAATCCCATGCCCCACATAATTTTTATATCTTTTTGTTTTAATTTTTTTTTAGAAATCAAACGGTCAAACAGCCATAACTCACAATTTATTGCAAATTAAAAAAATTAAACTATACCAAAATTCCCCCCAGACCAAGACCCACCCAACGAGACCCGACTCGGCCGAATAGGCCGGCGCCGCCGGCCGGACTCGGCCGGTCGGCCGAGTCGTCAACATGAAAAAAATTCGTGTTGACCTAGTCTCTTCACCTGCATACTTCAATTTTCCAGTACTGTTACCCATTTTCAATTAAATCTCTTTCAAGACAAAATTTAATGAATTTTTAATTATTTTTACATTTTTTAAAAATATTTTTAACCCTAACCCTAACCCTATATAAAGACCCCTATACTCTACCTTTTCCCTTCACAACTAAAAGTACACTCTCCCAAATTCTCGAGAACTCGGTACGAAGAGCGAGAAGCGAAGCGCTGCCGAAATCGACGACGGATTCCGGCGACCGGATCAGAACCTTCGCGACGTTTTCAACGAATCGACAACCACCACGTCCATTAGCTTTCTTAGATTGTCCAAACCGTAAGTCCCACCTTCTTCTCTCTCTCTTTTCTTTAAGATAAAAATACGACTTTTTGGAACTCGATTGAAATCGGACAAACCGATTTCCGATTCGGTTTTTCTATAAATTTCCACTTGTCACCTAATACATATTACCTACCCATATGCCTGTTGACTATTAATCACCCATAAACGAATTTAATCAAACTTTTTCACATAAAATGATAACTTCTTTGCAAAACCGTATTCTTTTCATAAAAATACCATGAAGTTCATTTTTCTTAGTTTAATTAATTCCCTCACTCCTAAATAGGTTTATCTTGATCACTAAACTTGTAGAACCCAATTTGAATGAAATTTCACACATAAAATGATAACGTTTTTAAATACCGTATTCTTGCACTTTAATACCTTTAAGTTTAACATAGCATGTTTTACCTTTAAACTTCACCAAAACTTAATATAAGTCACGGGGTAATGACCTACCCCTACACACACTCAATATAACCCTAATTGATAAATATCAAAAATACAGAATACGAAATTACAGGACTTTTCACTAAAATACTATAATCTTTATAACTTTTATTTAAAGCTTTAAGTTGTAAACATTTCTAAATAAAATGAAAACACGATTGGTCATGGACATCGATCGTTTATCTAAACTGTCTTGTCGTGCCTAGGCAAATGTGTCTAAGGCTAGTGGTTTTTAATTAGGCCCACGACTGTGGTTCCTTCCTACTTACCTGGCACTTACCTGGCCGCAATTAACGGTGAAGAGGCGATTTGAGACTTCTAATGACTCATCGTTTAGACCTTAGAAATAGGCTAGTTGGTTTAGGAAACCCTAATAACTAAAATACGGAAAACTGTACTCTTTTGCAAATAAATACCCCATATTTATAAAACCGTTTTCCCAAATGAAAAGTATTTGTTAAACCTAAGCAAAGCGCCGCACAACCCACTTTTGGAGAACGTGTTAGGGATAGTACGGTTCATCGTGCACCCGCAGGCTAGTAGTGCGAGATTCAGACCTCCGCAAGGAGCATTCGGTCTCGAAAGGTTCAAAATACGAAATTTAGGGAAAAATGAGATTTTTTCTAAAATAAAATATTTATATAAAATTATTCATGTGTTAAGATATACATAATTATCATTTAAACATCTATTTTATCATAATATAAAGTCTCTACTTTTTCCTAAAATTCCAAGACTAAAAGTTACATTAAAATACTTTGAATTTCAAATAAATCAATTAATACTTTTTATTAGGATGTATTCACTAGAATAACACAAATAAAATTCACATTCATTATAACAATAAAGACGATTATTAAATACTTGAGGTGTATTTTGAAAACTATACAAAGGTACTTTTTACATAAACCCCCCTCAAGTTTTACAAATTACAATAAGACCCCTAGTTAATATTGAACTTCAAATTATCGTTCTTTTAGTCTGACTCGGGTTAGAGTCTGACTATTCCTGACTTAAATATAATTCAAGTCAATCTATATTCTTTTATATTCCAATACAATTTGAAAACATGAAACCCTGAATCCAGTTAACAATATATTCATTTTGACTGAATCAAACCATGGATATTCATCCATTATCCTGATATTTCATTTACCTGATTATACAGTTGCAACATGTTTACTGATATCATGGTTTTGGTCAGTCACTCAACTTACATATTCCAATACCACATTACTGTTAAAACACTACGGGGTTTAAAGGGTGGATTGGTACGGAAGGTGTTAAAGGTGGCACGAGGTGGTCAGATTAAGACACCTAACCTGAATCCTATTGCTGTTGTACCGTGGCATAACGGTTCCTTGTACTTTCCTTTTGCCCTGATCTCTAGCATATAGAGATTCCCCTCGTATACACTGGCATCCTTCTGTACCAAGCTACAAACAACAACGTTACACAATATTCCATAATATTCAACAATATAAAACTTTAGAAAATACTGTTACTCTGTCATTCTCATTCTTCTTATTCTTTGGGACTTACCGAGCGACCTGTTCACTGACGACATTCTATTTCTTTCTTCTTTGAATGTCGTCAGGTACGTTGGACCAAGCTGAGATCGAGCCCACCGGTGAAGATTTGGAGCAGTTCCAGGAAGACCCAGAGCTCTAGATAACTGTACCTTGTTCTTTCCAGTTTATTTCAATTCCTGTTATGCCACTGTTTAGGCATTGCTTTTCATTCCAGTTGTATTTTCTTTTCCTGCATTGTAAAAAGAATGTTATTAATAAAAGTTGCTGTTATTTCTATATTATTCGTCTCTTGTGATTTACTTTATATTGCTTAGTTACGCTTAGCGTATATACTTCTGAGTATATACGTAGCGGGCCTCATCGCGTCCACTTCGCCGTACACTGGGAAGCGGGGCGTGACAACTGTACTTAGATTACCGTCCTACCATGGCTTAAAGGGGTCATGCAAACAGGTTTTAGTTGGATACTGTACCGAGCCACATGGAGGCAGTGAGCGATCGGAAGGGATTCGTCTCTCTCGGTATAAAGAGTTGATGTCGTGCTGTATTTGGTTGGCCATCACTATAAGTCCCTGGCCAGGGTGGATGAGATTTACTGATAGGAGATCATTAGTTTCTTAGCTGTTCATGAGCTTGACACTGGCATGACTTATCGGGTTATTAGGGGTCTGACGTTATCCACCCCTAGACCCGGTATGGGACACTCTTAGAGGAAGAGACCGGACTGTACGGAAATTGTCACTTATAGGCTCAGTAGGGTACTGACGGACTTGATTGTCGACCTTCATTTCGACACATACTTGAGTGGCCATTACGTATAGATAGTGCCGCTGACGTGCTTATGGTTATGGATTTATCCACTAACTCACTGCCAGCGTATTGTCGAGTCTTTAAAGTCCCACACAGAGGGTTTTTCCGGTTCAGGCGATACGATGTAGAGGACTTATGTTAATACGTACAGGAGCCCGATTAAATACAATTACTGGCTACACGGACATTAATCGGACGTTTGATAATACTAGCCGGTTTAGGATTAAGTCGGATAATTAAATCAAGTACTGATTTAATAATATATATATATATATATATATATATATATATTCAAGTATTATGATCATTATTCATTTTCTCTCTCTTGGCTATTCGTATTTTTATAGGATATGCGTATATGTATTCGATGCATATACCGGGGTTGTATTTCGTATTTATACGGAATGCTTCTAGAAGGAGGATACCTCGTTATTGATTTTCCTTTTTAGGAAAATCAATAAATGAGGTGGCTAGTGAGATGGAAAGGAGTCATGGGTGAAAGGGACGGTCCTAACATTTGTTTATTTGGAAATGTTTTTTAAATGATGCATGGCTAAGGAAATTCCTCTCATTCTCTTAGGAGTTTTCTCACTCCTTTTCCATGCTCTCTCATCTTTTCCTTCTTTGCTTTTAAGTTAAGGTAGCTCTCTTGAGTTATGATTATGAGAGATTAAGATAGTGATAAATCCCTACATCTCTCACATTCTTTCCCTATCAATTTTAGATGGTGAGTTGCTTCCTCGAATTTCGCTTTGGAGTGAAGCTGAAGCTTAGATCGGTATTTCTTGGGTGGATCATCTTCGGCAAGAGAAATAGTCTCTCAAGCTCGTTCTCGATGGCCTAGAAGCTTGAAGGGTTCTTTCAGGATTGGGTGGACACGTTACAAAGGTTGTATGTTCATAACATAGTAGCTGGTTATCTTGTTTTAGTTGCTAGTTTAGTTTATGGATGCATCCTTATGTTTTGATGACTTGTGCTTGTTAAAAATTGATTGTTCCTCCTTGGACGTGGTGATCGCGGCATGAGCACTACCCACCTTCATGGTATCATAGCCGATCCATACACTTAAACTAGGTCGCATGACCATAGAATTTCATCGCAAATTTTTAAAAAAAAATTGTAGTTCTGCCTTAAAAATTATGCCGCTAACATGAATGTTTTCAAGCTTGTACTCGATCCCCAGAGCTCTCGTTTCGGAATGGGAACTCCTTAGAGGATCGAGGGCGACCCTTAAAGTCTCAAGAAGTTATTTTTCAAAACTATTTCGAAATTAGTTGTTGGTTTTTCCAAGTTGAAAACTATTTTTAACTTGCTGTCCAAAACTGGACATATTGTCATTTTCCGATTCCTGGGGTCTCTTGGTTCGGACCAAGAACCCGTGAAAGGGATTGAGGGTACTGTGGGTAGTCCCCGGGGGCCTAGGGTAAGGCCCCTCTACGAGACCACCACTTGGTGGTCTCAGGAATGATGCAAACCCGAGAGCACCCATTTGGGTGCTCTTGGGTTTTGCTCCCTATCCGAGACCACCAAGTGGTGGTGTCAGGTAAGGGGTACCCTCCTAGACCCCCCACGGATCTCCAGGATGTGTTTGAGCGCTCCATTAGGCTCTTGGGAAAGTTTCGGGTCCATCGGGATTCGAAAATTGGTAATATGATTGGTTTTAGGATGGCGGAGTGCATTTGATTTTCGTTGTTTGAAAAATTCGAGTGTTGGTTCCACGGGTGATGAATTCTTTGGTCATGGTTTCCGTATTTATGTTTATGTGTTGTTAAACATCGTCTAATTTTTATATGGTCGATTAGACGGGGTTGCACATATGTTACTTGTGTTGTTGGTATATATATTTTTGTGATGATTTAGCCGGATTGTAGTGACGGATGGCCCCTCGTGTGATGATGTATGTACAATATTGTTGTATATTCAATTATTCGGGACAAAGTCCAGATTGTGGCTTTCGTTGCCGCTTGATGTATATTCTTTTATTAGGACACGTTCAAGATGCGGGCGTTGTTTCCATTGTATATATTTCATTACTTGTACTAGGATTAACCCATAGAGAAGTGCTCAATTTGCCAGGTTCTAGATTGCAGTAGATGGCCATCTCATAGAGTTGAGATCGGTCCGTCTCGCTCTAGAATTGACGGATTACTTGCCGCACTTGTAGGGGTTTAGGATAGACCCGTGGTGGAGTGCTCAAGTTACTATAAGGATTCTAGGCTCGTTAGAGGGTTTTAAAATGCAGCAAAAGCTAAAGTTTTAAAAAATCTAGAGAGCGTTAGAAACCCAAACCAAGATAACAACCAAAAGACCAAACTTGACACTAAACTAGAAAGCTAAAATCTACATACGGCTTTTTCGCATGACTCATTTTCTTTTCTTTTCGAAAAAAATAAAGAAACAAATGAATCATCATCTCACTTTCCTTGTGCATCCTATACACATTACTATCATGTATAAGCTAATCTTGTGTGTGCATCTCATACACACATCTCACATGTATAAGCTAACATGATACATATATTTATATCAAATATAAATATATATAAAGAGAAGAAATAATAAAGTGAACATGATATTAGTTTAATATATATCTATATCATATATAAATATATATCTAATTACTAAATCAACACTTGATTTAATAATCCGGTTATATCATATATGAACCGACTAATATCATTAAACATCCGATTAAAATATATGTATCTCATACACGTGTTTTATCGTACTCTTGCACGTATCCTCATACGTGCCCTACATTGTTTCGCCTGTGTTGGGAAACCTCTGTATGGGACTCTAAAGACTCGAAAATACACTAACAATAGATTAAGATCATATCCATAGCCCACAAGGTCACGTTATTGTAACCATCCCACTGAGCAATCATGTCCTCTCCGGATAATGAGGCTGGAGGCCTAAGAAGCTCCTGATGACCATTAAAATGAGAATCATCTAACCTGTAGGGATGGTCTAGTGGTAGGAAACGCCGACAACCGCAATAACAAACTTTCCTGCTATAATTCAACCATTTTGATATTGTATCTTGGTGGCAGTAAGGGCATACTTTGTGACCATCTACGGACCAACCTGATAGCATTCCATACCCAGGAAAGTCGTTAATTGTCTACATTAAAACCGTGCGTATCGTGAAGGTTGTATCTGTATTTGCATCGTAAATCTCTACACTATCAATGAATAAAAAATTTAATTCATCGATCAGAGGTCAGAGATAGATGTTGATATTGTTTCCCGGGGAGTTTGGTTCATCAATAAGTAGATCCATCATAAAATAAGATTGATCCATACCCAACCAAGGTGACAGATTATAAACCATCGCTACAATGGGCCATGTGCTGTAGCTTCCAGCCATATACTTAAATTGGCAGAAATTACCACCAGCCAGTTCAAGCCTGATATTGCGAGGATTACTACTGAATGTTTGATATCTCCTATCGAAATCCTTCCATACCGGTGAATCTCTTGGATGACTCATTTTTTCATTTTCACTTGGAGCAGTACGGTGATGCCAAATCATTGCCTCGACTGTCTTCTTACACCTGAATATCCTTTGCAACCTCTGTGTTATCGGAAATTATCGTGCTATCTTGATAAGTATATTTGGTTTCTTATCAGATACTTTCGAATTATACCTGACCTCTACGTATGTTGGACACTCTTTCAAATCTGAATTCGCTTTCCGGTACATAACGCAATTTTTAGGACATGCATGAATCTTCTCACAGTTCAGACCCAAATCAGACATTATCTTCTGGGCTTTGTACCAGCTCTCGGGCACGTTATTTTCCGGGGGCATAGAATCTTTTAGGAACTTCAGAAGTATCGTGAATGATTTGTTGCTCTATCAATTTAGGCACTTAATCTGGAAAATTTAGGCGAACCATGATAGGGTGGAATACTTTGCATTCTCTTAAGTTGGACTTCTAGTATCATTCAAGAACATTTCATACTTATCCGCACGCGGTCCTTGACCAGAAGGAATGTCTTCTTCGGTAGAATTACTATCACCGAGGGCAGCCTCTACCATATACTCCATTTCTTCTCCTGGAAAGAAGTTATCGTCTTCTTCTTCCGCCGCATTACCGTCTTCTCCTTCTTCTTCCGTCGCATTACCGTCTTCTTCTTCTCCTTCCCCGTGATATAGCTAGGTTGTATAAAATCTAGTAAAACCATGTTTAACGATGTGAACCTCTACAATTTCTACCTTCTGCTAGAAAGTATTCCCATATCTATCGCACGGATAGAAAATCTTCTCTAACATGATCTTATTATGTGTGCGTGCAAATTCAATGAAAGTATCAACTCCTGCGACAAAATTAGATTGCATGCGTTGTTATCAATCCACGTGCATCCAGTTTTTAACTCTGATATACTCATAGGCCATGTTAGACCGTCTAACATATAAATTGTAAGTTATGGAAGTTGGTTTTTTATGGCGACTATATTGAGAAATCTAAAAACAATATGGTTATTAACAAAGAAGAAAATGGGAATGGCAAGTTTGTCGTTGAAAAAGATAAATTATCAATTAACAAAGTTATGTTTGAATATACCCAAATTTGAGTTGTATTCTGTATATGTGTGTTTCAATTTATGATTTCTCTTAGGTGTAGGGTTGTTAGTGTATATGTGCATTGTGTATGTGTGTGTTGTGTATTTGTGTTCTCAGTGTGTGTGTTTCGGCTGTTGGAGGTAAAACTTTTATCCAATGTATAGAGCAGACAGCCATTCGCTTATGTTTTCATCTGTTTCGAGAAAAATTCGGTGGCACCTTCCCGCTGTTCTCCGACTACACTGTAATAGAATAGATAATCATTTCAATACTTTGAAACAATACCGAAATGAACATCTATTATATCTTAGTACACAGAGAACCAGCAAAAAAGTACCGACGAAATAACTCGAAACGAATGAAAACAGAAGTGAATGCAGATGTTTGCTTTATACATTCCTAACTTGTCCAAACTGGATAAATCTATCGATTATCATACGATTGAATCTTCTCGACACATAAACTACACGACGGTTGTTAGCACCGAATGATACCGTCCGATATTTAACAACCTTAGTATAGTTTTATATTACGACGAGTATCGAACGTATGTTAACTAATAGATGGGGACTAAGGCACGCTTTAATTTTAACATATGGCTATCGATAAGAATATGAAAATTTCATATTATCATTGAGTATCATATATACATTTATTATAAAATTTAACTTGAATTGGTTTTACGTTTACGTTTCAATTTCAAGGGTTTGAAATTTTTAGTTTAGGGTAAAGTTTTTTAAAGTTAAAGGCTTTTCTTAATCAAGTTTAAGATTTTAGATTTAGTTCTAGTGTTAAGTTTAAGATTTTGGCTTTAGTTCTGGAGTTAAGTTTAAAATTAAAGTTTGGCCTTATTTGATATGAGAGATCATCATCATCATTATCATAAACACACACACACACACACACACAAACACACATATCATCATCAACATTATCACACACACGCGCGCACGCGTATCATCAACATTATCACACACACACACACACACACACACACATCATCACACACACACACACACACACACACACACACTTACACTAACACTAAAATATCCTAAGCATAACCCCCACCCTTAACTCTAACCCTAATTACCTCAACCCTAACCCTAACTCTAGAACTAATTAACCCTAACCCTCTATAAATTCTTCACCAAACTACCCTTAGCTATTATATTTTCATTAAACCCTAACCCTAACCCTGATTCTAACCTTAATCCTAAACCTATCTCTGACCATTAATCCTAACCAAACCAAACCAAACCCTAACCTACAACCATTCTTCTTCTTCTTCTTCTTCCCCTCACTACCACCACCAATCTCATCTAAAATTACTTTTTCCGGTCCCTCACCCGACGTACCCGGTCCCTGTCGACTTTCCCGACCCCTTTCCTCACCACCACAGCCACCACCACCTACCACAGCCGCCTCCACAGCCGCCACCGCCACCCACATCCCCAAACAACCCCAAATTAAAGAGCAGCCGCCACCATAACCATCACCACCCATCACTACAGACACCACCACCACTAATAACAGTCACCACCATAGCCTCCGCCAGCTACCACTGACCACCACCACAATCCAAAATTCATAAATTAACATTAACCCATAAATTAATGCTCTATCCACTAAATTCAATTTAGGAAAATAAAATTTTAAATTGAATAAATTAACTAACCGGTTGAGGATTTTGACGGTGATGAGGAAGCCAGGGAGGAGCTCGACATTGATGAAAAGGACGATAATCGACGTTGACGAAGAGGGCGTGATCGAGACGACGATCAATCGAGGTGACAATCAAGGTGATGGAGACGGTGCTGGAGGCCGTAGAAGGTCGAAGGAGATGACGAGGGAGAAGGTGATGGTGGCGCTAGAGGTCGGAGGAGGCGACTCGAGGTCGAAAGAGGTGATGATGGCGCTGGAGGTCAGAGAAGGCGACGAAAGAGGAGGCGACGTCGAAGTCGGAGGCGACTCGAGGGTGGGAAAATTTTGGGAGGAAATAAATTGGGGAATTAGGGTACTGTGGGGGACGGGGAGGGAAAATTTTTTATTTTTATTTTTTTCAAATGCCCGACTTTGCCCCTACTGTAACAACTCCATTTTTAAAGTACAAAGAATTGATTTAAATTCAATATATACTTGGAGTATTTATTGCGGCTGATATCTCTTTAAATATTTATTTCACTCCATAATTACAAGAATGAGCTTGTAGCTCATTGGTAATACCTTGCACTGCTGAACCAAGCCACCGGAGTTCAAATCCCATGCCCCATATTATTTTTGTATTTATTTTGTTTTAATTTTTTTTGGAAGCCAACGGTAAAAAGGCCATAACTCCCAAAATATGTACTGGACAACAAAAAATAAATATACCAAATTGTACCCCCCGAAGAATCCCCGGCCAATGGACCCCCGACTCGGCGCCGCCGGCCGGCGACTGGGCCGACTCGGTCCGGCGCCGCCGGCCGGACTTGGCCGGACGGCCGAGTCACCAACAGAGAAAAGTTGGGTCTTGACCTGGTCCACCCTCCTGCATACTCTAAATGCTTGGATCGGTTATCATTTGGCCAATAAATCCCTTTTACTCCTATATTTAATGAATTTTTAATACTTTTGTATATTTTTTAATAATTTTTTATTAAAAACCCTAACCCTAGCCTAACCCTATATAAACCCCCATACCCTCTACCCTCTCACCCTACATTCCTAAGTCCACTCTCTAAAAATTTTAAGAAAACGAGCGAAAGGCGAAGCACTGCCGAAATCGACGGCGAATCCCGGCGATCGTACTAGGACCTATTCATGACGTTTCGACGCACCGACAAATCCACTACCTCCCTTTCACTCTCTAGCGTTGTCCAAACCCGTAAGTCTCTCTTTTCTACCTTTCTTTCTTCCATTTAAAATACAACTTTATAAACTCGACGGAAATCGGAACAAACCGATTTCCGATTCGGTTTTTCTATCAAAACTCACTTGTCACTAATTCCATAATACTTAAATATATTCATGTTGACTACTAATCACTTAAAAATCAATTTGGATAAAGTTTCTCACATGAAATGATAACTTTTGCAAAATACCGTATTTTCGCACTTAAATACCACCATGCTTAGTTTATCTCATTTAACTCTTTAATATTGTTATACCTTAAAATAGATCACGAGGTAATGAGCTACCTCCACACACACGCAAATACAAGCCTAATTGATATCATCAAAACTTAGAATACGATAATACAAGATTTTACAATAAAATACCATTTTCTTTATAAACCTTTTTTGAAAGTTCTAAATTGTATACAATTTTAAAACAAAATCTTTTAATAGGAAAATACGATATGTCATGGACATCGATCGTTTATCTAAACCTGACTTTGTGGTGTCTAGGCAAGTGTGTCTAAGGCGAGTGGTTACTTAATTAGGACCACTACTTGTAGTGGAGAGCCTCCCACTCACCTGGCACTTACCTGGCCGCAATTGGCGGTGAAGAGGCGATTTGATGCTTCTAATGACGTGTCGTTTAGACCATTTAGAAATAGGCTAGTTGGCTTAGGAAACCCTAGAATCTAAAATACGGAAATTTACATCCTTTTACAAATAAATACCTTATTTTTATAAAACCGTTTTCTAAATGATTAGTATTTATTAAATCTTTACAAAGCGCCACTACAACCCACCTTTGGGGAATTCGTTAGGGATAGTACGGTTTATCGTGCACCCTCGGGCTTAGTAGTACGAGATTCAGACCTCCGCAAGGAGCATTCGGTCTCGAAAGGTTTAGAATACGACATTTATGAAAAATGAGATTTTTGGAAAATAAAATATTTATTAAAAAGTATTCTTGTATAAACATATGTATATTTATCATTTGAACACATATTTTATTATAAGATAAAGTTTTCACCTTTTCCTAAAAAAATTACAAGATTAAAAGTTACATTAAAATACCATGAATTTCAATTAAATCAATATTACAAAATTAATACTTTTATTTATGTAATTAGGATATTCTCACTAGAAATAACACAAATAAAATTTACACTCATTATAACTATAAAGACGAATAATAAATACCTGAGGTGTATCTTGAAAACTATACAAAAGTACTTTTTACATAAAACCCTCTCAAGTTTTATAATTTACAATAAGGACCCTAATAATTATAGAACTTCAAATTACATTTCTTTTAGTCTGACTCGGGTTTGAGTCTGATTATTTCTGACTTGAATATGATTCAAGTCAATCCATATTCTTTAATATTCCAACTCAATATGAACATATGAATCCCAGAATCGAGTTAACAATCTATACAACTTGACTGAATAAAACCATAGATATTATTCAGTTATTCCATTTACCTGATTATGCAGTTACAATCTGTTTACTGATATCATGGTTTTGGTCAGTCATCCAACTTACACAATACAATACAATAATACTATCAAAACACTACGGGGTTTAAGAGGTAGATTGGTACGGAAGGTGTTAAAGGTGGCACGAGGTGGTCAGATTAAGACACCTAACCTAAGTTCCGTTGCTGTTGTACCGTGGCTTAACGGTTCCTTGCACATTCCGTTTGCCCTGGTCTCTAGCATATAGAGACCCCTCTCGTATACACTGGCATCCTTCTGTACCAAGCTACAAATAACAGCGTTAACACAATATTCCATAATATTCTACAACATAATACTTTAGAAAATACTCTTATTCTGTCTTTTTAATTCTTCCTTATCTTTGGGACTTACCGAGCGACCTGTTCGCTGACGACATTCTATTTCTTTCTTCTTTGAATGTCGTCAGGTGCTTTGGACCCAGTAGAGATCGAGCCCGTCGGTGAAGACTTGGAGCAGTTTCATGAAGACCCCGAGCTCTAGATATTGTATCTTGTTCTATTCAGTATTTTCATTTCCTGTTATGCCACTGTTTAGGCATCGCTTTTTCATTCCAGTTGTATTTACTTTTCATGGATTGTACAAAAGAATGTTGTTAATAAAGTTGCTGTTATTTTTATATCTCTTGTCTCTTGTGATTTACTTTTATATTGCTTAGATACGCTTAGCGTATGTACTTCTGAGTACATACGTAGCGGACCTCGTCGCGTCTCCTTCGCCGTATACCGGGAAGCGGGGCATGACACCTGCTGTTATAACCACAAGGTCTTATCTTGTGGCACCGTAGGGGGAACCATATATCTTAAATTTTAACAAATTTTTATTTATATATCCCCCTACGGTCTAAACAATATGGTCATTATATGTCCCTACGGTGTAATACGTAGGGACAACATAAAATTGCCCTTAAGGATTTTTCCACCCATAAGAGCAAGCCATCTTTGTGGTAGTGATTCATACACCGTCGCTTCTACTTTCCAAAATAAAGATGCTAAGCTGGTTTGTGGTTTCCATAATATAATTCTAAGTTCTTTTATGACCGTTTTTTTATGATCCAACTTGTAACGGGTTTTCCAATCTCTTCTCTCCAATGTGTGGGATATTCTTCTATCTTCTTTATCAATTTACTATGGCTAAAGATAGTGTTTATTAATTTGTTATTTATAGCTCTTTTTTTCTGGTGCTTAGTATAGGTTAATCAATGTATTTATTCTATCCCGATAGCTTTTGCTTTTACTTGTGTCTTGCTTCTAAGTCCGGTTTACTCTATATATGTTTTTCTTTACATTCGATAGTATGAATAAAATTCACTGTGGTTTGGGATTCAAACTACAATCGAAAATCCATTTTGAGTAGCCTTCTTCTTTCTCTCTTTCAAAAATTTTAGGCAGCAATACACTTTTGTTGGCTTGCCATATGTTTATTCCATGAACCATACTCATAGCTATAAATGGATATAAGAATTACATGTGATCCGAGGGAAGATTTCGGTTTTAAGCGCTTTTCATATATACTGAAAAATTGAGTGGGTAATCAAACTCGTTAACTAAATTCATTTTTCTTTTTCACTTTATTTTCCTGTTGTTGAATGGTAAATAAGCTTTCTAGAATAGGTGTTTTTGACACCAATAATTTGCAACCCTCATATTTCAGCAGACATCGTTTTAGGTTGCGACTAGAGAGAAGTAGGTTGAAAGTGATGTGCAATCATGCAATTAGCAACATTATATAATACATATACCGGAAAAATTAACCACAAAAGAGCAAACTCCCAAAGAAACATCTTTCATATGATGAAAGGGATATACAATGTTGGGTTACGGCAGTGTCCCGGCCGTCAATCCGAGACCAAATGCGGAACAAAAATTTTATAACTTACGCTACCTCAACCAAATACCCGGATCGTTCCATTAACCGTTAACTAACATACTATAAATGATAGAATGACTATACCGATCGATCCGTGTCCTTCGGTCTTTAGCCATCATCCCACGCTCCTCGCGGCATCTCCGACCTCGCTCGATCTCCGGTCTCCTCGTCGAGGTGGCACAAGGTCAACGAATCTTTATACGGGCTCCCGCTTCGAACTGAAGCAACTCGAACATGAAGTTTGCTAGCCGATATGTCCAAGATTGAAGTTGAGAGAGTGTAGAATAGTTTGTCTCAAGATATCCAAGCTATTGGGTGATAGTAAATGAAGTTGCCATGGTGAAGGAGAGAGGTGAGGATAGGAAATTGCTAAGAAAAATGAGAACACACTCATGTGTGCTCGGCCAATGCCAGGGAGTTCTCTGGGGATTTTTCACCAAGTGGTGGGGGTGGGTGAGCACAAGCCATCAAGAAGATAGTGACCATATCCAAATATCATCACCAACAAACCTCACTCACACACAAAGAAAAAGCCACCTCATTCCCCAAAGCCCATGCTGTGCCCATGATGCCCATCCCTACAATGTCAACGAGATAGTGCCCATGCTGCCACCAAAACAAGCACTAATTAAATTAATGCAAACACAAAACATTATCAACACAATTAACTTAATTAAACTTTAAATCAAAAGTTTAATCCGAGAAAAAAAATTTGGCAACTTCAAAAGTAATCCTGTAACGAATTACAGGATTACCCCACAACTGTAAATACATACCCGTATTTGTATTCCGATCGAATACGAATGCAACGAGACAAAAATATTCCTACACAGTATAATACTAGAATCCGGCTTAAACCAAAATCCACTAGTATTAACCATCCGAAACACGACACGTGCACAAGTGCGTGTGTATGTTCGAACCCTGCCATAAATCCATACGGCCTCTACAACGTTCGCCCGAACTTGGGAAACTTTCTGTGGGGGACTCTAATGACTCATCAATACACTGGCAGTGTGTTTAACCATAAGCACGTCAGTGGTACTAGCTGTACGTAACGGTTGCCCATGTATTGATCGGAAGGGAAACTGACGAGCGAACTCATCCAGAAACTCTACTGAGCCTGACAGTGACAATATCCGTACAGTCCGGTCTGTTCGTCTGAGAGTATCGCATATCGAGTCTAGGGGGGTGGATAAAGCCAGACCTCTACTAACGCGATAATTCGTGTCGGTGTGAAGCCCATCACCACCTGAGGAACTACTGATCCGAATCAGTAATTCTCGATTATCTTGACCAAGGTTTTCTGGTGATGGCCACCCGTGCACAGCGCGACATCAACCCCCAATACCGGGAGAGACGAATCCCTGACGATCTGCTCACTGTCTTCATGTGGCTCGGGACTATACCCAACTAAAAGCTATTTGCACGACTCCTTTGAACCGTTGTAGGGTAGTAGTCAAAGCACAGTGAGAACTCACACGAGACAAATGACGATCTCAGGTCGACAGACTAATCTGTACACATGTCACCTGAGAACTGCTATCTAACAATAGGTATAATACCAACTAGCAGGTTCCCGGCGAGTCATGTTCGGTGTACACATAACCGAATGAGCACCTGTATACATCTTAGGTGAACTAACTGACACCAGTGGCTTTGGAGTCTCGAACTGTATACACTAGTCTACTCTGGAGTATCGATGCCCAGTCTCGAAACTCCCACGACTAGGGACACTTTAAGGGTGTGCTTATAGACCCCATCTCCCACGTATATGATCGCCATCATACCGCTAGCTGTCAAGCAAGAATCTTATGGGCTCTATCAACATGTACATGATGATAAAGACAAACCAGATAGCATACTATCATCTCGAGTAAGACTGTCCTACCGGTATAGGTCATCCCTCAATCATTACAATCACGTGTCTGTGATCCAATAATTGACTTTGAGAGCACTATATCCAACAGACAAATTGTAGTAAGAAAAGTATTTTTGTTGTAATAATATTCCTTGTGTTTATACTTAACCTTTTATCTTTTTATGTTTAGAATTTTTCATATGCCCTCCAAATATTTTACCAAATCCGATCGAATACGAATGCAACGAGAAAAAAATATTCCTACACAGTATAATACTAGAATCCGGCTTAAACCAAAACCCACTAGTATTAACCGTCCGAAACACGACACGTGCACAAGTGCGCGTGTATGTTCGAACCCTGCCATAAATCCATACGGCCTCTATAACGTTTCGCTCGAACTTGGGAAACTTTCTGTGGGGGACTCTAATGACTCATCAATATACTGGCAGTATGTTTAACCATAAGCACGTCAGTGGTACTAGCTGTACGTAACGGTTGCCCATGTATTGATCGGAAGGGAAACTGACGAGCGAACTCATCCAGAAACCCTACTGAGCCTGACAGTGACAATATCCGTACAGTCCGGTCTGTTCGTCTGAGAGTATCGCATATCGAGTCTAGGGGGGTGGATAAAGCCAGACCCCTACTAACGCGATAATTCGTGTCGGTGTGAAGCCCATCACCACCTGAGGAACTACTGATCCGAATCAGTAATTCTCGATTATCTTGACCAAGGTTTTCTGGTGATGGCCACCCGTGCACAGTGCGACATCAACCCCCAATACCGGGAGAGACGAATCCCCGACGATCCGCTCACTGCCTCCATGTGGCTCGGGACTGTACCCAACTAAAAGCTGTTTGCACGACTCGTTTGAATCGTTGTAGGGTAGTAGTCAAAGCACAGTGAGAACTCACACGAGAAAAATGACGATCTCAGGTCGACAGACTAACCTGTACACATGTCACCTGAGAACTGCTATCTAACAATAGGTATAATACCAACTAGCAGGTTCCCAGCGAGTCATGTCCGGTGTACACATAACCGAATGAGCACCTGTATACATCTTAGGTGAACTAACTGACACTAGTGGCTTTGGAGTCTCGAACTGTATACACTAGTCTACTCTGGAGTATCGATGCCCAGTCTCGAAACTCCCACGACTAGGGACACTTTAAGGATGTGCTTATAGACCCCATCTCCCACGTATATGATCGCCATCATACTGCTGGCTGTCAAGCAAGAATCCTATGGGCTCTATCAACATATACATGATGATAAAGACAAACCAGATAGCATACTATCATCTCGAGTAAGACTGTCCTACCGGTATAGGTCATCCCTCAATCATTACAATCACGTGTCTGTGATCCAATAATTGACTTTGAGAGCACTATATCCAACAGACAAATTGTAGTAAGAAAAGTATTTTTGTTGTAATAATATTCCTTGTGTTTATAATTAACCTTTTATCCTTTTATGTTTAGAATTTTTCATATGCCCTCCAAATATTTTACCAAATTTGATATTACCCCTTTCGATATTGCCTAGTCCACACCCAATTTTTTTAAAAAAAATTTCGTAGATTTCCCCAGGAACTGTACGTCGCCTAAACATATTTTACGGTTTCCCCTATACAACTTGTTTCATTCTCTTCTTCTTCCCGAGTCCATTTTTTCCTCCATTAGAAATGCTTACTTAATCTCCATTGAAAATCATTTATTTTATAAGAGAACCGGTCTTTTCTCTCTTCTCCTTTGCATCTCCTCCTCCATTCCTGCAACTCTTCTTATCTTCTCAATGTTCTATTGAAAGCAAAGCATTTTAATAAAATTAGTATTAATCCAACTGTGACAAAGCCTTTAAAAGAATTCTACATTTGAGAAGAAAGCTAAAAGAAAGAGAAAAAATGAATATATATATATATATATATATATAAACACTGTGATGATATGCTATGATTTCTCCTGGATCACCGGGAAAAAAACAGCATCAAGTTTTTCCCATTGGACAATTAATGATTGGAAGAGACAAGAGGAAGAATCAAGAAGTCGGTGGGAGAATGAATTAGGGTTTTGAGTAGACTGGGTTATTTGTGAAGGAAGAATAATTATGTATATATTTTCAGAAATTAGTGCGTAACTTGACGACAATATAATGGGCCGAGAGTGAATTTGAAATTTTTATTGATTTTTGGAGGTTTGGGGAATATCAAAGAAAAACGGAGGGGCTTATCAAATTAGATATCAATTTAGGGGTTATATTGAAAAAGCCTTCTATATCATTATTCATATTTCAGTTGCTGGTTTGAAACCCGGCCCGAAAAATAAACCTAAACCTATAATCGGTCACCAGTTCAAGAATTGGATCCTGAATTTTTTATATAGAGGCCTTTTTCACAAAATTTTATAAATTTTATTATTATAATTTGATTCCGGATGTACTGAATTCTTCGGATAGATATCCCTCTATGGATGTGATGGAATAGCTATGGTGATGTATAAGGAGAGATAAACCCTACATCAACCATCACGAGCGGAGAGAAACTCTCAATCTAATTAAAATACAAAATTGAACTTTAAAGAGGCAAAAATTGTCTTTAAACATTCGAACTATAATATCACAAAAACAGGCAAAAAGTCCCTAATTTAAAAATAATAATAATAGAGAAGAAAACAACTGGACTAATAAAAATGGTAAATCTACGCAATAAACTCAGAGCCACCGTACATCCTCCAAACGATTTCAAATCGCTATCCACCTGGAAAATCTGCCCCTCGTAGGGCTTTATAAAAATGGTGATTCTAATGCCGGGATCAAAATTTATTGGCTTCAAAAGTTACTGTAAGCACAATGCCTCTTCAAAAGTTACTCAATTCTCATCATGACTTCAGAGTCGTGTTGCAGTGCAAGAGACGTTTAACCGTCTTGAATACAAAATATACAAGCAATTTATCAATAAAAAAAACTAACCCAGAATTTTTATTGAGAATTGAAAGAATTTAACAATAATCAAGCACTAAAGTTACATGCTTGGATTACACAGTGAAAAAGATATATCCCACTTGTTTACTTCATCTTTTTACTCTAGAGTAGTTCATTTCTCAAAAAACTCATTGATTGCTTTTCTCTTCTGGCTCTTCTCCCCATCGCCTTATTCTTTCCTCAGCAACGGAAGCCTGGAATGAAATATTATTGAAAATTTTGTAGAAAATATTGGTTGTCATTTTGATAGAATGTATATTTAGCTAAGGATGTTTATATAATTAATCTTACCTCTTTATCCCAATTAGTTCGATACAATAACCAAAACAGGATTAAGGTTTGTGCCACAGTACCCATCAACATTCCACTCCAGATGCCCTGAAATCACAAACATCGAAAATTTTCCAAAAAAATAAAATAAAATAAAATTAATAGCTATGTAACTAGTGATTAAGCAAATAAATAAAACAATAGCTTAATTAAGCAGCTATTAATGACCATTTGCTAAGATATGTGATGATGCTCGATACCGGTGATTCCCCAGATCATGACACGTGGCAAATGACGTGTCCCAGAGCTTACAAGATAGAATCAAGATCGGTACGTTGGAAGCATACCCCGGACCTCCGAACCGAGGGTGTGCCCGACCTTCGATGGCCTTTTAGGCCACTCCTACGATCACCTTACAGACAACCATCGGCTCGCTTCGGAGCCCTCCCGAACGCTGAGTTCCCTCAGCCCTCCAGCTCGCCTCCGAGCTATCGCATATCAAATATGCCTCGGCCTCCTGCTCGTTCCCGAGCCTCCCGCCGAGCGTATGTTCCTCGGTCTCATCGACCGACCCATAACACTGATCACAGGCATCTCCGCCACGGCTCCGCGAATCTCGTCAGACGCGAGATATCCGCCGCCCACGATCCCGCGTTCCCCCATTAACGAGCATATCTCGTTATTAATAGGGAATCCCGCCTTTCACGCAGGCGTGACGCCAGGGGCGTAACGTCCGGCGTGAATCTCGCGCCCGCCTGTCCATGGCTGCCGCTATATAAACCCCTCTCTCTGACGACTCAGGTACGCCAACTTGACCCCAATAGGCCGTTACTCTGCCAAAATACCTCGACTAACTTGATCGTCGGAGGGTCCTCGGTGGCACAACCATCCCGGGACTTCCTTACAGGTAGCTCGGCCTCAATCATATCAAGCCTATTGAGATCCACACGCATTGAGTGGCAACCCTCAAATCCAATCTCAGTCATCCACCAGCGCTCGCTGCAGATCAACGGAAGATAACATCTGAAGGAGATCCAGAGCTCCATCAATTGGTGCCGTCCGTGGGAACGTATAGTTCCACTCAACGAAAGTTCACCTTCCGATCTCAACTTCATGGTGAGCGATCACCGCGACGATCCAAGCACTAGCCGCCGCCTTCCCCATAATGGAGGCACGGATGGATCCCCTTCTCCCCCGAATGCCATTCACGCCCTATCTGCTCGGATAGATCGACTCGCGTCCGTCGTGGATGCGCTCGTCCGTGTCTAAACGGCTGGGAAAACTCTCCAGGTCGCCGCTCCCCCACCTCGGGACCGGGACCCCTACAGAGGGAGAGAAGACGCTGCCCGCGTCGGCACGACTGAGCACCGCCTCGCTGTCTCTGGTAGCCGCATATCCCCTGGGCCAACCAATTCAATGACCCGATGGATGCCACACAGCTCAACACCGAGGTCTCTCACCAGAGCACCCCGCCCTGAGGCCCATCGCGCTCCTGTCCCTCTCGAGGAGGTGTCGGTCAGCTCGCCTGCGCTCAGGCATGACCGGCACCCCCTCCCTCGACGGGGTCGCGCGGACGGGACTCACCTCGGTAGCTCGAAGACAACTTCGCCGGGGGACCTAAGGAACCTCATCGAACAGAACCGGAGCCGTGGCCAGGCGCAGATCTCCGGCAGCAGAGGCCAAAGATCAGAGTATGCCGAATCATCAGGATACCACGGCCGACTCGACGCCCTCAAAAATAAGATCGAAGGCATGCATCGGGAAAATCGTCCTTCGAGCGAATGGGCTAAATATGCTGTTGACTCGCCCACGAAGCCCTTCACCAAGGAGCTACTCGCCGTCTACGTCTCCTCCCGGAACAAACCCCCAAAGGTATACCTCTTCGACGGGAAGTTCGACCCGAAAGACCATTTGGACGCGTTCACTGCCGGGATGAGTTTCCAGGACAACTCCGACGCAGCGCAATACCGCGCTTTCCACGCCACTCTCATATGCTCTGGACGAGACTGGTTCCGAGGACTCACTCCACGCTCAATCTCTACCTTTGACGAGCTGGCCACCCAATTCCTCGGCCATTTCGTCGGGAACAGACGGCAGAAGCGGACCGTTGATCATCTCTTCACCATAAAGAGCTGGGGCAAAGAATTCTTCAAAGGATACGTCACCCGTTTCTACAATGCCCTCCTTGAGGTTCCAGAGCACCGGGACGAGACGGTCATTACGACCCTTAGGTCGGGTCTTAGGCACAAGGAGTGGCTACGCTCCTTTGCATTAGCGCAACCTAAGACCATGGCCGAGGTAAAGGCCTGGACCGAGCGTGAGATCCAGCTTGAGTCCGAGGTGAACGCCAATCTGCCCCGGACAGAGCAAGCTGATCAGAAGAAAAGGGCCAGGGAGGAGAAAAAGAAGATTGAGCGGCCAAAGCCCTACTCCCCGAAGTTTCAGGAGTACACCCCGCTTAACGTCTCCCAGACGGTACTGTTGGAGGAGGCTAAGGGCGATAGGTTCTTCAAACTCTTCCCAGTCTCGAATAAGGCGGCAAAGCATACCCGGGGCCCCTACTGCGCTTTCCATAGGTCGCAGGGCCACTCCACCGAGAACTGCAAACAGCTCCGAGACTACATCGAGGAGTTAATCCACTCGGGGCACCTGGCAACGTACTTGCGAGACAAGCAACAGGCCAACCGTGAGGAAGAGCACCATCCCCCTCCCGGCGAGCTGACAATTGGCCAAATCATGGTCCTGTCTGCAGAGGGTGCGACGGACACCGACGAGGCGCGGCACCCCTTACCGATCGAGGGGACTGGCAGCCACTCGAGGAAGAAGGCTAAAGCAGCCGAGCCGATCATTTTTACCGACGAGGACCTCCACGGTATATCCCTGCCTCACAACGACCCACTGGTGATCACAGCCCGGGTCTACCGCTATGAAATGCAGAGGATATTGGTCGACTCGGGAAGCTCGACAAACATTCTCTTTTATGACTGTTTTTTGTGTAAGAGACTTACCCCGTCGGACCTAAGGCCGACCGCCCACGTCCTGTCAGGGTTCACTAACCACTCCATCCCGGCGGAAGGGGTAATCACCCTCCAATTTAACATCGGGGAAGCGGGACACACGCACACCGTGCCTGGGGAGTTTATCGTCGTGAGAATCCCATCGGCCTACAACGTCCTCCCAGGTCGCCCGACACTGAACTCCCTCCGGGCCTAGATATCGACCTACCACGTAGCGATGAAATTCCCGCTCGATCAAGGCGGGATAGGTCGAGCTTACGGGGACCAACAAACCGCAAAGGTTTGCTTCACCGCAACATCTACACCTGAGGGACAAGACAATGGCCGAGAAAGCGAAGATGATATCAAGGGTTTCCTGGATACTCGAGACGAGCAAAAAGAGGTCCGAGGAACCCCGGTAGAACCACCGACTGAGGTCCCCCTTGTGGAGGGGGACAAGGAGCGAACCATCCAGGTCGGGTCACTCTTAACGGGGACTCAGCGAGACGACCTGGTCCACTTCCTCAGAAGTAACTCTGACGTGTTCGCCTGGGCGCCCCCCGACATGCCTGGGATCAACCCCAAAATCATATCGCATAAGCTCGGGGTGGACCCTATGGTCCGACCCGTCAGGCAGAAAAAACGAAGCTTCGCCCCAATCAAACAAAAAGCGATCGAGGACGAGGTGGACAGGCTCCTCGCCGCCAACTTCATTAGGAATGTGCCTTACTCAGAATGGTTGGCGAACGTAGTCATGGTTAAAAATTCTAGCGGGAAGTGGCGCATATGCGTCGACTTCACCGACCTCAACAAGGCCTGCCCGAAAGACAACTATCCCCTCCCTCGGATAGATCGGCTCGTCGACAGTTCGGCAGGCCACAAGCTACTTAGCTTCATGGATGCTTTCTCCGGCTATAACCAGATCCGTACGAATCCGGCGGACGAGGATCTCACCGCATTCACAACGGACCGGGGGGTATACTTCTATAAGGTGATGCCCTTCGACCTCAAAAACTCCTGGGCTACGTTCCAACGCTTGGTTAATCGGATGTTCAAGCCACAGATCGACAGGAATATGGAGGTTTACGTCGACGACATGCTCGTCAAATCAATGTTGTCGGATGAACGCGCCAAGGATCCGGGCGAGGCCTTCGATGTCCTCCGCAAATACAAGATGAAACTGAACCCCGCCAAGTGCGCATTCGGGGTCACCAGTGGAAAATTCCTCGGCTTCATGGTCACCCACCGTGGAATCGAGGCTAACCCGGAGAAAATCAGCGCCATCCTTAACATGGCCACACCCAAGACTAACGTCGAAATCATGCGGCTGACAGGGCGGGTAGCCGCTCTGGGTCGTTTCATGTCAAGGTCTGGGGAGAAGTGCCTCCCATTCTTCAAAGCTCTAAGGAAGATACCAAGGTTAGAATGGTCGGCGGAGGGCCAGACCTCCTTTGAGAAATTAAAGAGTCACCTTGCGACTCCCTCGCTGCTCACTCGGCCAGTTGAAGGGGACGAGCTATCGCTATATCTAGCGGTGTCCGACCAAGCTGCAGGTTCGGTGCTCGTCCGAGAGGTCGAGGGAGTCCATAAGCCGGTATACTATGTGAGCCGCGTCTTCAAGGACGCGGACCCGGCCATTGGAAGATCGTCTTGGCACTCATCGTGGCCTCGAGGAAACTGCGGCACTATTTCCAGGCACACACCATCCTCGTTCTTACCGAGCGGCCTTTAGAGGCCATCCTCGCCTCCCCCGAGTCCTCTGGCCGTTTGGAGAAATAGAGGTGGGAGTTGTCCCAGTTCGATATAAAATACCGCCCGAGGCAGGCTATCAAGGCACAAGCCCTGGTTGATTTTATCGTCCAGTGCACCATCCCCAGCAAAGAGCCGGAATCCACGTCGGCCCCTGAAGCTCAAACCCCAATCGATGGAAAGCCCGACTCCGTCCCTGATTGGATCCTTTACGTCGACGGGTCCTCGACCGAGGAAGGCTGTGGTGCCGGCCTCATCATTCGGGGCCCGAACGAGGCAGAAATGGAGTATTCTCTGAATCTCGGGTTCAAAGCCTCAAATAACGCGGCGGAATACGAGGCCATGCTTGCCGGACTGCGCATTGCCTCCGGACTAGGGTTGAGAACGATCCGAATCCGCAGCGACTCCGCCCTTGTCGTTGGCCAAGTGATCGGCCGATTCGAGGCATGGGAGCCTCTGATGGTGAAGTATCTGGCCGAGGTGAGAAGATTGCGAAAAGACTTCGACGAGGTCCAAGTGGAGCAGATCCCCAGGCAGCGAAATGCCCAGGCCGACGCCTTGAGTAAGATGGCTTCATCCTATACGACCAACAATAAGAGGAACATCCTCTTCGAGGTCTTACCACGACCAAGCGTGGAAGACGGGGCGGCGCCACTTCAAGTGTACACATCCCGGGAAGAAGACCGGGATTGGAGGAAGCCCCTCGTGGAATCCCTGAGGGAAGGTGCACTCCCAGATGATCGAGGGGAGGCTCGCCGTCTCCGAGCCAAAGCTCGCCATTTTGTCTGGAGCAATGGGAACCTCGACAAGAAATCCTTCACTCAGCCCCTGCTTCGGTGCGTCGACACCCACGAGGCCGACTACGTCCTCTGCGAGATTCCCGAAGGGGTCGGCGGCGCGCACTAAGTGTTGGCTATAGTGCCCTCAAGGCAATTATCGTAGTCGCAGGAAGGTGATTATGATGATTGAGGAAGGACCTATACCG
The DNA here is from genome assembly GCA_030015575.1 of Agapanthus africanus. Classification (NCBI taxonomy): domain Eukaryota; kingdom Viridiplantae; phylum Streptophyta; class Magnoliopsida; order Asparagales; family Amaryllidaceae; genus Agapanthus; species Agapanthus africanus. The sequence continues at coordinate 24,398,164 of JASDDO010000019.1, forward strand.
GTAGAACAGTCTTACTCGAGATGATAATATGCTATCTAGTTTGTCTTTGTCATCACTATTACATGTTGATAGAGCCTATAGGATTCTTGCTTGACTACCAGCATTATGATGGCGATCATATACGTGGGAGCTGGTGGTCTATAAGCACATCCTTAAATGTCCCTAGTCGTGGGAGTTTCGAGACTGGGCATCGATACTCCAAAGTAGACTAGTGTATACTGATCGAGACTCCGACGAGGGGCGGTGGCCAGGTCTCACAAGCCATTGGTGTTAGTTTGTTCACCTAAGATAGTATACAAGTGCTCATTGGGTTATGAGTACACTGGACGGACTCGCCGGGAACCTGCTAGTTAGTACTATACCTATTGTCAGATAGCAGTTCCCAGGTGACATGTGTACAGGTTAGTCTGTCGACCTGAGATCGTCATTTGTCTTGTGTGAGTTCCCAATGTGCTTTGATTACTACCCTACCACGGCTCAAAGGAGTCATGCAAATAGGTTTTAGTTGGGTACAGTCCCGAGCCACATGGAGGCAGTGAGCGGATTGTCGGGAATTCGTCTCTCCCGGTATTGGGGGTTGATGCCACGCAGTGCACGGGTGGCCATTGTTCATATCATAATTTTGCATTATTATATCTCCCATTCTTAATCACATTGCAAATAAATAGGTGCTTTTGATCCATGTCTGCTAAATAGTTGCAGGTTACAGGTTCTCAGAACAATACAGTAAAATTCATGAAAAGATACTACAAATGTGAGACTACGACCAACAAATAGATGAATCTGTATGATGCCGCCTACCAGTTTAAGGAACAAACGAAGATCATCAAACAGTTCAATGCACAAAGTACAAGGGCAGCACAGGATTAAAGACTTCAACACGAAGCTCACGGCGAAAAGCCCACAACATTTGCACTGTTGGAAATCTGGAAAAAAATAGAAGAGATTCTGAGAAACCAAGTGAAGAAAACAGAAGATAAAAGCAACACAGAGAAACCCTGAAGAGATGGGCCCAAGAACCCACCAATTGGCCGCGGAACCGCGGCCAAACAGGCCTTTCTGCCGCGGTTCCGCGGCCGTGCAATGCACGTGTCGGTGGGGTGTCGGTGCTTTGACTCGGTCTTTGGGGTTGTTTTGTAATTTCATGTATGGATTAGATTGTAAACCTAGGGTTTTTCCTATCTATAAATAGGAGGGCTCAAAGCCAAATAAGGTGTGCCTCTTTTGGGTGCCTCTTTTGAGATGCCTATTTTTAATTTCTAGATTAAATTTTAATTTCCTTGTAATCGTCAAGAGGTCATCGATAAAGGTATTTTTATTTTTTTATCATGCATTCTTTTATCTGAATTTAATTCCTGAATTTTTATCTGTCTTTTATTATTTGCAACTTAGATAGTCTTTTAAAATTATAAAAATGAATCTTATCATAACTTCCCTAATGAGTGAGTAATTCCTCACTTGTTAGGATTAGGATTGGGAAGGTTTGAGAGAAGTAAATCTCTCTCTCCTTTCTTTGCCCATATAATTTTTATAATAGGACTTTATTTAAATTAACCCCACACCGCTCACTACGGCACCGTATCCTACAAGATAGCGGTGATTCCCTAATTAGACCGGTTGTGGTTGATTTAAATAGAGGTTAGGGCTAAGAGTGAAGAAATGACGGATAAGGACCAAAAGGAAGAAACTAAGTTTCTTCCTAGTCGTGCTAATCCCCTTTGTTGACTATTATCCTAACACATATATTCTTCACTAGGGCATTGAAAGCAGTAGGTAGAATCCCTTTTCCAAACTAACCTAATTCTAACCCTAGCAAGAATTTTAATCAATTTAATCTCGTTCTTAGATTGTAAAACAAAACCCGACTTGATCGGATTAACTCGTTAGAACATAAAGAAAAGGAATCCATCTCCCTGTGGACCGACCCATACTCAACCGGCTAGCTACCAAGCGACACTGTTATTGATTGCGGTATATTCTTAATTTTGATTTCAAAACGTACACGTAGAAAAAAGTCTAAATCAAATGGCGCCGTTGCCGGGGAGACTGTAGTCTCTTTGTTTGTGTAATTTCGGGTTAAATTTTTTTATAAAATTATAAAAATTGAAAAATTTAAAAAAAATTAAATAAATAAAAATCATCTTGTTATATTTGAAAGGATTTTGTGCAAGTGTGCAGGCTAGGAGCAAATTCTGTTTCATATCTGGAGGAAATTCAGTGAATAAATCAACAAACAGAGGATCTGAACAGACAGAGGAGAACCACAGCAGCACAGAGGAAATTTCTGGAGATCTAAACCAACTAAACCGCCGTGGAACCGCGGCAGATTCAAGTAGTTGACCGCGGAACATGTGACGTCAGCACCCCAATTTTTCTGTGAGTATCTTTTTTCTTCTCTTCCACCCCTTAAACTCCACTGAAAAAAATTTCCTACAGGTTTCTTTGCACAGAGTCTCTTTCTTCTATCCAATAAATTGTTTTTGTGCAGGATTCTTTGCGCTGCCAAATAAAAAAAAAAATTTGCAAGTGTTTTAGATTTTTGGTATGTTAACTATTTTGCATAATTAATACGGACATCTAAGGGGCTATAATACCAATCAAGATTGGGTGGGGATTTCATTACCCTTCCTAAGACCCTAGAAATCACAAAAAGCATATGCATCAACCATTGAGCTAATTAAAAAATATCTAGACTCAGCCAACTAAGGACTGTCGTGCTCATTAGGACAGAGGAAAGTTGTGGACATTCAGTCGTTTATCTAAACCTGACTTTGTGGTGCCTAGGCTAGACAAGTGAGAAAGGTAACTTTAAAAGGCCCGTCTCACTGTGATTCGTGAGCGGAACCCTCCTTTCTTCATTTGTGCTTACCTGGCCACAATTGGCGGTGAAGAGGCGATTTGAGGGATATCTCACAACTTGTCACTTTGGAACAGTTATGAGCAGTCTAGTTGACTTAGGAGACCCTAGCGTTAGGTTTGATTGTGCATGTTTAAACTGTGGTTGTTTGAAATTGTGCCGTAGTTCCGTACAAATTTTTGCAAAACTCTTTCTAAAAAAAATTCAAAAATTTCAAAACTCCAAAAACAAACAATTTAAAAAAATTATATATAAAAAAAAATTAAAAAATTAAAAAGATAAAAAAAGTTCACATTCTTTTCCTTTCTTTCCTCACATCATGGGTACCCCACCTCGCAAAACTCTTGCCGAACTTTGGTACCCTCAACCAGACATTAATTCCTACGTTTCTTGTTTTGGTCGAATTTCGGACGACCCCTCCATACCCAAAATTTCTTTGAAAGATCGAATAGACGCGTCTAGGGCATCCAGTTGGACTCCGCAATCCACCTTATATCAATCATTTCAACCTTCACCACCTTCTTACGTTGATACTCCTTTTTCGAGTCCTGTTGTAACTCCGAAACCCATGTCTATTGCTGAACATATTGAACAATCTCGTAACCGATCTTTCACTTCTTTCACCACTACGAATTCTTTGGATCAACAATTCCATTCACTTTCTTATCCAAATGTTGATCCTACTCCTATCCAACCATTCAATTCCTACCAGTCCTACCCGACTTTCGCACATTCCCTAGACATTGCTTCTACACAGCCATTTGGGAGTTTCCAGTATCCAAATAACTTTGGATCTTTTACTGAAACCCCTTCGCAACCCATGTCTAGTCTGGAACAGTCGTTGGAAGATTTTATGGTAGTGTCAAGACAACAGATGACGGATTTGAATGCGTCCATGGCCGTCCTTATACAACCTAGTGACCCGGTAGCTAGTTTCCAACTAGCTCTAAATTTTCCAATGTATGATGAGGCGGTTGGAAAGATTGAGAATTTGAGTGGAGAGAGTGAGCTGTGCACCCTTCCAAATCAAACCTACCCATCCCAATTGAATCCCACAATTTCGGTTTTGAATGTCTATCAAGTGTTCCAAATGATTCACCGGTTGAAGATAAAACGTTTAATGAGTTGTGCGACTTTGTAGTGTTTGATTTGCCAGATTGTGAAGGGTCCCTTTCGAGTGAACCCACACCCAATCCTTTTGATCTCTACACCTCCACTCTAGAACCTGAATTGATAAATATCCATGATTTTGATGAGGTGTCTGAAAAAATTGATTTTCACTAGATTGAGGATATCGACACTAGGAATATTTTGGATGATGAACCCGCAGATTTGACTGAATTTTTCTCTCCAATTCATCATCCCGAGTCATTAAATGTTTCTCCCGAACTTCATATGCGTCTTGATTTTGATGAGAATTGCATGGATAAGATAAAATTTGAGGAGAGTATTGAAGAAATTATTGAGGATGAAGCAGTTTTACTTGAGGAGTCGGATTTTCCAATTCATTTTATCCCTTTCATTGACTGCGCACACTCTCCTGAATCTTTAACCGATACCCTTCATCAATCACTTCCTTCCATCCTCGTTCCAATTGTGCAAGAAAACGTTACACTTTCATTTTCAATGTCTGGTTTACAAAGTTCAACGTACCCATGTTTTCTCACGAATCTTGAGGGATTTGACCTCATTTCTCAGTGGGTTGATAGATTAGCACAATCGCTTTTTACACATCGGTCATTACAAATTGTGCTTATTTATACACTCCATTTCCACCCTCAAGTTTGTATTCCACTTCTTTCTCCCACTTTCTCTGGTTCTTCTTCTATTCTTCCGATAATTTCAGTGAGTATTGATGAATCACAATCCGATAATTCAAATTTGATCATTCCAGAAAGCCAACTTGATTTGGATACTTTTGAAAATAAGGTAGATGAGTTTTTCGAGTCTCCCACCTCTATAAATTTTGAAAAATCAAGTATGATAAATTCTGGCAAAAAACTTACTGAAAGCAAAATGTTCAATTATATCGATGAGAGTTTTGAAGAACTTTTTGCTGACGAACTTGCATTCCTAAACAACATGGATTTTGTGATTAATCAACCTCCACCTATAGAAGTCGAACCACTAAAATTTCTTTTTCCCTTCCGCCATTCTTCTCCTCCACTAAGACCATATACTGCTTCTATCTCCACACGGTCTCGTGTGTTTCTCATTTCTTTTCTCTACACTCCATTCTTTCACCAACCACACCATTGTAGCGATAAATTTTTTGAATGGTTGGTGCTAACCTTTGGCCTGTGTAAGGCCTTGTATAACTTGATACTGTGTTTTTCTTCCCCCTAACTCTAAATTTTAACGCTTAAACAGTGGAAACACTGTTTTACTTAAGTTTGGGAGGACTTTTTTGTGTATATATTTTGTTTTCCTTTTCTGTTAATAATAATAAAAAAAACCAGGGGAGTGCCGACAATTTTGACCATCTTGGTGTAGCCTGACAGTGAGGGCACTGTCAAGTTTAAGCTTGGGGGTGTGCTCGGTAAGCTTTCTTCCTTCGCATTCATATGTATATTTTTGCATTTGCATATTTATTTTAAAACCCATAAAAATTAAAAAATTTTAAAAATTATAAAAATTGAAAAATTCAATTTTGACCATATTTGACTTAAGTTCAACATGACGGTTGACTAGTTAGGAAAAACTAGATCCTAAACTTAGTAAATTAAAAACCCTAAAAATAATCTTTCTTAAAGTTTAACTATAGAATATATATGTCATTGCAGTTTATTTAGAAATAGGCAAATTTTGAGTTCAGTTCTTGGGCTAAGTCAAAATAAGGGAAAAGTATTGAAAAGTGTAAGTCTGAAAAATAATTCTGAACCTTAAGTCCAAATTCTGAAAAGATATACCCTATTATACGCACTTACACACATCTTGAAACTTGGGATAGTAGAGAATACCTTGAAATGCTCTTGTCTAAAATCCTTAGTATGAATGAAAATAAAATAAAGTATAAAATGTGAATAAAGAGACATAAAAAAATGAACACTGGTTTTGTACTTGCTTAAGGCAGCATAAATAAAAAATATAGCGAGGGTGCCTCTTTTGGGTGCCTCTTTTATTTCTAAATCTAGAATTTAAATTCACTTTGTAATGAATCGTTGAAGAGATTATCAATAAAAGTAAGTTTTTATCTCGCATTCTTTTTATCTGCAATTTTAATTCCTGCAATTTTTATTTGTTATTTTATTATCTGCAATTTAGTTTTCTAATATTAAAAATTATAAAAATGAATTTGATTGTCACCTTTCTAATGAGTGAGTAATTCCTCACTTGTTAGGGTTAGGATAGGGAAGGTTTGAGAGAAGGAAATCTCTCTCTCTCTCCTTTCTTTGCCCAAATAATTTTATTTAAAGGACTCTCTTTAGAACAACCATAATCCGCTCACTACGGCACCCTATCCTACAAGATAGTGGTGATTCCCTAGTTAGAACGGTTGTGGTTGAATTATTCAGAGGTTAGGGCTAAGAGCCAAGAATGGACTGACAAGGACCAAAGGGGAAAAACTTAGTTTCTTCCTAGTCGTGCTAATCCCCGTTGTTGACTATTATCCTAACACCTATATTCTTAATTAGTGCATTGATAGAAGCGAGAAGAATCCATTTTCCAAACTAGCATAATCCTAACCCTAGCAAGCATTTTTATCAATTTATCCTCATTCATAGATCTACAACAAAACCACTAATTTTTTGGATTTAACTCGTTAGAACATAAAGAAAAGGAATCCTTCTCCCTATGACCGACCCGTACTCAACCGGCAAGCTACCAAGCGACACCGTCTTATTGCGGTATATTCTTAATTTTGATTTTAAAACGCACGAATACAACAAAACTTCTCTCAATCAAATGGCGCCGTTGCCGGGGATCGAACCCGGGTCACCCGCGTGACAGGCGGGAATACTCACCACTAAGCCTTAGGTATTGCAAGATGAGGAATTACGCTTAAATGTGCAAGCACATTTTGTAATCGGTCGTTTAGTACCTCAAGAAGTATTAACGGTCGCATGAAGGACGTGTGAGCAATTTCATCTAAAATTCACCAACTAAAAGTATTTTGGAAGATGAACAAGAGTATGATAGCTTGAATTGAATTTCCAAGTGTAAGGGTGATACATACACACACGTAGGGGTATATGATTGGGGTTTGGATGAGAGATAGGAATGAAAGATATGACTTATACCTTCAGAAAAGATGATAAAAATTCCTAAGTTGAGATGGAACCTTAGAAGGAAAATTCAAAAGATGCTGAAAGCTTAATAAATTTGCAGAACATATACGATCTTAAGTTAAATGATAAGTGAGTGTGAAAAATACAGGTTGATGATTTCTAAGTCAAAGATAATAGAAATTCTTGGTAGAATACCGAATTGAAGAATGAAAGTCAACATGCCAAATTGATCGGATTTTGTGGGTAGTATCCGATGAAAACCCTCAGGAGACAACACCCCTCCTATTAGGGACACCTAGAGTTTTAACGGCTTGTTGTACGAGCTCAGTGCAATCGCGATTCCCTGCGAAAGTGAGGTTAGGAATTTGTTGAGAATAAAATTGGTTTTGCTCAGGACGAGCAAAAGATAAGTTTGGGGGTATTTTATCATATCATAATTTTGCATTATTATATCGCCCATTCTTAATCACATTGCAAATAAATAGGTGCTTTTGATCCATGTCTGCTAGATAGTTGCAGATTACAGGTTCTCAGAACAATACATGGAAATTCATGAAAAGACGCTACAAATGTGAGACTACGACCAACAAATAGATGAATCTGTATGATACCGCCTACCAGTTTAAGGAACAAATGAAGATCAGCAAACAGTTCAATGCACAAAGTACAAGGGCAGCACAGGATTAAAGACTTCAATGCGAAGTTCACGGCGAAAAGTCCACAACATTCTGCACTATTGGAAATCTGGAAAAAAATAGAAGAGATTCTGAGAAACCAAGTGAAGAAAACAGAAGATAAAAGCAACACAGAGAAACCATGAAGAGATGGGCCCAAGAACCCACCAATTGGCCGCGGAACCGCGACCAAACAGGCCTTTCTGCCGCGGTTCCGCGGCCGTGCAATGCACGTGTCTGTGGGGTGTCGGTGCTTTGACTCGGTCTTTGGGGTTGTTTTATAATTTCATGTATGGATCAGATTGTAAACCTAGGGTTTTTCCTATCTATAAATAGGAGGGCTCAAAGCCAAATAAGGTGTGCCTCTTTTGAGATGCCTCTTTTTAATTTCTAGATTAAATTTTAATTTCATTGTAATCGTCAAGAGGTCATCAATAAAGGTATTTTTATTTTTTTATCGTGCATTCTTTTATCTGAATTTAATTCCTGAATTTTTATCTGTCTTTTATTATCTGCAACTTAGATAGTCTTTTAAAATTATAAAAATGAATCTTATCATAACTTCCCTAATGAGTGAGTAATTCCTCACTTGTTAGGATTAGGATTGGGAAGGTTTAAGAGAAGTAAATCTCTCTCTTTCCTTTCTTTGTCCATATAATTTTTACAATAGGACTCTATTTAAATTAACTACACACCGCTCACTACGGCACCCTATCCTATAAGATAGCGGTGATTCTTTAGTTAGACCGGTTGTGGTTGATTTAAATATAGGTTATGGCTAAGAGTTAAGAAAGGATGGACAAGGACCAAAAGGAAGAAACTAAGTTTCTTCCTAGTCGTGCTAATCCCTTTTGTTGACTATTACCCTAACACCTATATTTTTCACCAGGGCAATGAAAGCAGTGGGTAGAATCCCTTTTCCAAACTAACCTAATCCCAACCCTAGCAAGACTTTTAATCAATTTAATCTCATTCTTAGATCGTAAAACAAAATCCGACTTGATCGGATTAACTCGTTAGAACATAAAGAAAATGAATCCATCTCCCTGTGGACCGACCCGTACTCAACCGGCTAGCTACCAAGCGACACCGTTATTGATTGTGGTATATTCTTAATTTTGATTTCAAAACGCACATGCAGAAAAAGTCTATCAATCAGCCATCACCAGAAATCCTTGGCCAAGGTAGTCAAGAATTACTGATATAGGATCGATAGTTTCTCATATGGCGATGGGTTTCATACCGACACGAATTATCGCGTTATTAGAGGTCTGACTTTATCCACCCCCTAGACTCGATATGCGATACTCTTAGATGAACAGACCGGACTGTACGGATATTGTCACTGTCAGGCTCAGTAGGGGTATGGATGAGTTTGCTCGTCGGCCTTCCTTTCGCTCAATACCTGGGTAGCCATTACGTATAGCTAGTGCCGCTGACGTGCTTGCGGTAAAACCCACTGCCAGCGTATTGACGAGTATTTTGAGTCCCACACAGAGGGTTTTCATGGTTCAGGCGATATGGTGTAGATGACGTATGTTGGTACATACAGGCGTCCGATTAAATATGTGTACAGGCTGCACAGACTTTAATCGGACGGTTGATAATACTAGCGGCTTAGGATTAAGCCGGATTATTAAATCAGGTTTTGATTTAATAATTTATATATGTATTTATATATATGTATTCTAGTATTATTGTTCACTATTCATTTTCTCTCTTTGCTATTCGTATTTTTGTATGAATACACGTATATGTATTTTGATACGTGTACCGGGTTGTATTCCGTATTTATACGGAATAGTTTCTAGAAGATGGCCACCTCATTAATTGATTTTCTTTTTAGAAAATCAATTTGGAAAATGAGGTGGAGGGTGAGTTTTCATGAGCATGGGCTTGAGCATGTAGAGAGGTATGGCATGGAATTGTTTATTGGTAAAATGAAAACAGATTTTTTTTGTGCATGAGAGAGAAAGGCAGCTACCACTTTTTCCTTGAGATGCCTTGCTCATTTTCTTTTCTACACTTGCTGCATTCACTCTCATTCTCACTTGGAGAAAAGAATTAGCCACATTTCTTTAGTTGCTCATGCCACATGTTTCCTCGCCTCCTTCATCTTCTTGAGTTGCTCCTTGAGCATTTGATGAGAGAAAAACAATAGTGAGATATTCGTACACCTCCACTCTCCATTGCTAGCAACCTTGGAGCGTCGGTTACTTCGCTTGGCGAGGTTGAAGCTTGCGCCTTTTCCCTCAGGTGGATCATCGTAGATGGAGAAAGACCGGCAACCAAATTCGATCAAGAAACCACTAGGAGCTTAGGATGAAGGTTGAAAACCGAAGGACACGGATCAACTCTGTATAACCATTCTTAACTCTTTATATTGCTTGCTAGTATAGGGTTTAGGGTAGATCCGGGCATCGGGTTGTGGTATCGCCAGTTTAGTAAATTTTTGTTCCGCATTTGGCCACGGTTTGATAGACGGGGCGCTGCCGTTACCCAACATGGTATCAGAGCCAACCCGAAAACCCCTTACTAGCAGTTTTAGACAATGTTAAAGTATCAAAACCGAAACAACTCCAAAACAACACCCCGATGTATTCCAGTGTCTGTCGATTTTTCAGAGTCTTCAAAATTTTTTTTAAGCAACTACAGAAGAATACTTTGGTGACCACTAGAACACACCATAAATACGAGCCCAAACCGCCGGATTTGACCCGGCGAGATTTGCAAAACATCCGATGTGGCCGGCTTTTCTAGGGAGTTTGGACTTGAAATTTTTGATGTTTTCTAGTCTCTGGAATATTGGTGCGGTGGTATTGTTTGTTTGGCCCATTTTGGATATTATGTTATCTTTTGTTCAGGGGCAATTCGGGGTGTTTCGAAGTCGATAATTTAACACTGTTTAAATGTTTATAGTACATGCATTACTATCTGCGACCGTGAATGTCATTAGAGCGGTACAACTCATCTAATTGCTATATGTTCTTTTAGACGGGTTTGCGAACGTGACATTCACGTTAATGTTTTGTGTTGTGTTGTGATTGTGGTTGGATCGTCGTGGTGGATAGCTTGGGTGAAATGTTAGTACAATTCAGACTCATTTGTACATTTGATATTGCGGGGCGAGCGTCCGACATGTGGACTGTCGTCACTGCCTGTTTGTATATTATTTCTTTGGGGCACGACCGGTTTGAGGTCGATGTCACCCTTGTACATATTATTTTCTTTTCTGTACTAGGATTACCCCGCGGTGGAGTGCACGAATAGTCGGGTTCTAGAGGGCAACGGGTCCGCATCTCATGGCGTTGAGACGGAGGGGACCTTACTCTAGAATTGGCGGGCTATTCGCCGCACTCGTAGGGGGTATAGGTTGACCCACGGAGGGGTGCCCAAGTTACCGGATTCCATGAAGTGCTGGGTGGCCCATTCACGTTATTGATTGGGGTTGCCTCACTTCTGGGATTGGCGGGTAACTTGCCGCACTCGTAGGGGTCTAGGTTTTCATTGCACAGGCTATCCACATGACAGGGAACGTCGGGTCTCATTTGCGGCTCAAATGAAACCCGGGGCTCCAGGATTATCCACTACTCTGTGTTGCTTGGCTGATTTTCTGTGATGCTTCTGTGATGTTGCTTTATATCATGCCTGGGATGATTGTTATATATATTTATATATAAACTAGTAGATGTTGTATATGTTTTGCACCCGCGCTAGTCCAGTCCCCGCTCAGTCGTTAGTTAAGTAACCTAACGGGTGATGACGGGACCCAGTGGCGAATGCGGATGACATATACGTACATTTTATTTTCGTTCTTTTATCTGGTGTGATATGTTTATTGATGGCACTGCATTGATTCTTATCAATGCAAGGATAAAACAAACCTATATGATGTTGTTGGAACTAATATTTTTTAAAAACAGACATTACAGGCGTACTCTTTTGCTTTGCACAGTGGTATTTGGTTATGAATATCCAGCATCTCAATCGACGAGGCAAGGGCCGAGATCCCTTCACCGGGAGTGACCCCTTGGGAAGAAGTTTGTGTCAGCGTAATAACTTCACTATAGTCATTTTCTTTTACTTTGCATCGAGGTATTTAGTTTGGAATATCCTGCACCTCATTCGACGAGAAAAAAGCCGAGATCCCTTCACAGGGAGTGACCTCTTTAGCAAAAGTTTGTGCCACTATATATTTGTAAAGCTATCTGGTTCCTTCAACGATATCAAGTTCATTACGTTAAAGGTTTTTCGCTAAAAACTAGCCGTAGCCCTCTGTCATTTTAGATAGGTATCTCGTAGTATTCGTGCTATGTACGTTGGTCTCTATCAAGGTATAGTGTACGGTAGCTGCGTGATACGTGTCTGTAGCATGGATATGCGATTATCTAGGACAGCCGCATAGTCACGTTGGTCTCTATCAAGGGCTTGTGCGGGTGGGTTTAGATCAATCTTGGATAATGACGGGTTGAAATTGATTAGCAACATATGGCACGTTGGTCTCTATCAAGGCCATAAAGTCGTTAGGGGTAAAAATCACATTGGGAGTTTCAAACATACAGGAAACTTGCCTGGCTTGCGCATACCTTCTGGAGTGTGGTGACTTGGGTGGATTCCATCAAGTTATCATGCAATGATAGTTGGATCCCGATTCCCACTGATGAGTGGGATTACTCCTCGGGTGATTTTAGATGATCCTGACTAATTCTTCTTTTAGTTTTGGAGTGGGAGCCATCCTGATTAGATAAAGTGATTAACCATTCTGATCTAGGTTAGAGTGCACGCAGAGTATTTCTTCTCTCTCTCTCTCTCTTTGGCAGCGACCATGGTCCGATCCTAAACTAAAACTCATGAACTAAGATAACCGAACTGTTGGGGTAAAAATTTACACCCCGGTTGACCAAGTCAAAATCAAAGTCAATCCCAAGCTAGGTGGGCCCAAGCCCAGGTCAAGCGGGCCCATGCCCAAGTCGAGCCCGCAGCCAGCCTCCCCATGCCAACAACAAAATCATGTAATAAATAATTTTTTTGTAATTGTTTATGCATGAATGTAAACAAAATGGGCATAAAGCCAATATTTTGTAAGCCCATGGCTTATGTGCAAAAATGAAATGGCACATGAGCCATGGGATGGCTAAAATGCCATTTTTGTAAAGCCCAAGGAGCTATATGTAAATATGTAAGCCTATATAAGGCAACATGATGATGAATAAAGCATACACTTTTCATTCCCTAAAAAACTAGGGTTCTTTGTGCCTCCTGCTCCTTCTCCAAGGTTCTAAACCTTCTCATTTCTTTTGAATTAAATCAAGAGTTTTACTCTTTCTTTTCCAAAACTAAGTAGTTTTCCACCACAAAACCCACGGAGGGGAACTCAGATCTCCCATCAGATCTCAAAAAGGAGTGATTTTTAAAATCTCCTACTTCCTGATCTTCAAGATCCGGCTAAGCAACAGGAAGAAGAAGAACCCCCTGCATCAGCTTCAAAACATCCTAGAAGTTTTAACTCTCTCTCTCTCTCTCTATATATATACAACAACAAATATTTTCTTTCTGAAGCATAGCTTCTGTTTCTTAGGCTAAAAGCCTCCTTTTCTCGCCAGCGCTCAAGCACAGAGCGCTCGCATGCCGACACGTGGCGCGCTTGCGCTCAAGCGCTCAGCGCTCGAGCGCAAAGCGCCCACGTGTCGACACGTGGCACGTTTGCACTACAACGCCCTGCGCTCAAGCGCAAAGCGCCCACGTGTCGACACGTGGTGCGCTTGCGCTCAAGCGCAAGCGCTCGAGCGCAAGTCGTCCCGGTGCCGACACGTGGCGCGCTTGCGCTCAAGCGCAAGCGCTTAGGCGCAAGTCGCCCCCGTGCCGACACGTGGCGCACTTGTGCTCAAGCGCCCAGCGCTCAAGCGCAGAGCGCCCACATGCCGACATGTGGCACTCTAGCGCCTGAGCGCACAGCACCTAGGTGCACAGCGCCCAAAGTGCTGCCCCCACGCATCCTTTGGATGCCTTTTCCCTCTCTTTATATGTACATACATATACATATACATATGTATACATATTCACACACACGTGCTCCACAACACTGTCCCTGTTAGAAAAAAATTTCTAACGGGACGCTGCCCCGCACCCCGCACCCCGCAAGGGGGCTGCTAGCCATCTTGACCCCCAGCCCGCTATCCGAGTAGCGGGACCCCCATAAAAACTCCGCGTGGCTCCCGATATATCCAAAACCCCCTTTTTAAAACACAACACACGCACACCGCACATTGAGTCCGCATGACCAGTTTAACCCGTTAATCGGAGGTTCCCTCACGCCAAAGGCGAGGGGTAATTAACGGCAGCTTAGTCCGCGGCTGCCGGAGATTCGGATCCCCACAATCAATAAACCCCGGCCTACCCTAGGCAGGGAGAATCTGTAGTATACGCCTGACAAGTGCGCGCATATTCCCATCTCAATGGGGTGACGAAAAATACCCTACAGATTCTGGCACGCCCGGTGGGACCAATCTCTCCTCCTATATTTCGGGTTAAGCGTTCATGCGAACTCAATCAATGTACATATCTGTGTTTATACTAAAAATAATGCTTTTTCATGCAGATTTTCAAGCAATCACCTTCCGACGATGTCTTCGATGATGAACTCAGCTCCCGTCTCCTACACGATGAGGATAGACTCTAGGACGGTCCTTCCGGCCAGTCTCGGGCGACAATGGGAGGAGCCGCTGCTACCATTCGGCTCTATTTTGTTCATGCCAGTTGGCGCCATCCCAGCTCCTCAAGCCCCGGTGGCAGAAAAAACGGTCTCGAAAGGCAGGAGACCAAATGTGGTGATCTAAAGGCGCCCCAACCCAAACGCAAGTCGGTGTCTGAACGACTTTCCTTGGCCCCAGCTGGGGGCAAGGCCATCAACACAAACAAAGCTACAACGCGTCCCGAGCAAGTTTCAGCGGTGCTCTTGACCACTGCTCGATCGGGTGTCTTCTTTAAGCTCCCCGCCAATGAGAAAGAGACGACTGGATATGAGGTCCACACTGTCTACATGGTGGGCACGCACAGCAAGAGCAAGGACGGGGCCACTACATCCCAAATCCAATTTGGCTTGAACGTGGTGGCCGCTTCCCAAGAATAGCCGCCTCTGCTGGATGATGAAGACCCTATCGATGAGGATGATAGGCGGAAAGACCCTTCGGTCCATGAGGAGTCGGGCTCGGAAAGCGAAGATGAGCCAACTTTCCAGCCTAAGAATGCGGAGCAGCAACTTATCCAAGAGCTCCGAAAACAGCTCAGAAGCAAAGACAAGGAGATGGCCAAGCTCTACTCCAAAATTGAATACTTGACGAACGTCGTCTTACGGCTTACGGCCCAACTTGCCTCTCAACCGCCCAATCAAGCTTAGGGCTCTGCTCATGAACCGGGAAACGTTGTCCCGAGACAGCCGGTGCCTATTCCCTCAAATCCAAAGGTGGGCGGACCGCATGAAAGTCAATCGCATCCTATCTCAGGAAATGTCTTGGCTACTGATGGCAGTAGCCCGCTAAATCAAGATCAAATCATGGATTTGGTTGCCAGCAAAGTCAAAACATTGGTGGCCGAACCGAAGCACAAAAAGATATCAGCAGTAGTGGGAGACCATATCTTGCTCTGTACGATCTGGTGGAATTTCCTAGCGGCTATGTCATCCCCAAATTCGGAAGATTCGATGGGACGGGAAATACGAATCAGCATATCGCTCACTTCAAAGCCTCATGCGGGAATACTGGGGGCAATGATGCGCTTCTCCTCCGCCAGTTCGTTAATAGCTTGACCGATGTTGCTTTCGACTGGTACGCGAGCATACCGGATGGCTCCATCACAACTTTTATCCAAATGGAGTCTCTGTTTCGGCAGAGGTTCATGAGCGTCAGCGATAAGATTACCATTGCCGAGCTCGTAAGGACCAAGCCCAAGAGCGACGAAAGGAACACGGATTTTATAATCCGATGGCGCAATCTCTCCGTCAAATGTGAACCGCCGATAGAGCAGGACCAATCTGTCAGTCTCCTTGTCGGAAATCTCAACAACTGGATGGCCTCGTTTCTATGTACCGTGGGTCTCAAAACATTCCAAGAGCTGACCAAAAAGGTCCAAATGTTGGAACGCTCAAAGCCTGAGTTCGTTCAGGATCTTCAGTTCACAAACAGACCGAAATCTTGGAGGGACGACAACCGAAAAGGCGGAAGTTCTAACATCACCGATTCTCCAAAAAAGCAGAGAACCGGCGGAGCAAAAATTGACCAGTCTTGAGAGCCAACTTTGGAGGAAAGAAGAAATAAGGTCTACTCATTCCGAAGGGACAAGGTCCACAAAATTTTTAAAGATGCTCTGAAGAATGGTCTGTGGCTACCAGAACCAAAAAGGCTAAGTGAAGCGAACAAGACTGATCATCCCAACTTTTGCCCATACCACCGAGTGCTGGGGCACACTATTGAAGACTGTTGCATCTTCAAGGATTGGGTCGAGAAACAATACTAGGCGGGAGAAATATCATTGTCCCCTGGCGTGTTAACAAACAATCAAGCTGCGACTGCCAATTTTATACACACGGGGACCAAAGTCCTTCAGGGACCTGATTCTCTCAAACACCCGCCTTTCTCTGGGAACAATTGACCACCACGTCATTAAACTGGGAACAATCGACCTCTAAGTCGTTAAACTGGGAATGCAGAAAAAAATGTAAATAAAAAAATGTGTAAATAAAAGAGAAAAAAATAAAAGCCGAAATGATGGGGCAACTCGCAATAAAAATCAACGAGTAAAATAAAGTAAAGCCGAAATGATGGGGCAACCGCGAATAAATAGCCGAAATGATAGGGCAATCGCGATCCTCGCGATAAGAAAAGCTGAAATGATAGAGCAATCGCGGTGAAACAAAAATAAAACAAAACAAAAAAGACAAACAAAACAAAGGCGAATGATGAGTCGCTCCTGGTACAATATTCCAGTGCAGCGATGCAGACGCCAACAAAATTCAAATTTCCAAAATTCTTCCAGCCCTACGGTCAGTCCCCAAATTGACTGCCGTATACAATCCATGGGCTCAAATGATTCTCATCACGTCCATGCCCCACCGCAACCACCGGTTACGCGGCTGGTCTCCGCCTTTGGAATTATGCTCCATTGAGAAGACCCACTCATGTGTCCTCACGATACATGAGGAGAACAAACCTTTGTAGGATCCTTACGACTCATAAAGGAAAAACACACTTAGGAGTCCTTATGACTCCTAAGGAGAAAATACACCCGCGGGATCCTTACGACTCGCAGGGAGAAAATGCTTTTATGGGACCCTCACGGTCCATAAAATTGAAAAGTCTTAGGTGACAGGGATCTATACCTGTCTCCTAAGCCATCAATCCCATACCCTAATGGCGAATGATGAGTCGCTCCTGGTACTATATCCCAGTGCAGCGATGCAGACGCCAACCAAATTCTAAATCCCATACCCCAACGGCGAATGATGAGTCGCTCCTGGTACCATATTCCAGTGCAGCGATGCAGACGCCAACAAAGACCCAAAATACTTTTGGCCCTACGGTCTGGATTATAAATCCTGCAAAACCGTATACAATCCACGGGCGTAAAACAATCCCGATCTCTCCAAAAAAAAAGAAAAAAAAAGAACGGTATGTCCACAAGCAAAATGGGCACGGATGAAAACCCGAAAGGACTCCGTGAGTAAAAACAGCAGGACTGCCGGCGAGTTTGTGAAAACCCGAAAGAGTGCAAACTCGTAAAAAAAAAGAAATGAAATGCACTGGCAAAATCCTCTTGACTTTGTGAGGAGAAAATTCCTGCGTGAGATCCCTACGACTCACAAAAGAGAAACACACTTAGGAGTCCCCACGACTCCTAAGGAGAAAATACACCTACGGGATCCTTATGACCCGTAGGGAGAAAATGATTTGTGAGACCCTTACGGCTCATAAAATGGAAAAGCCTTAGGTGACAGGGATCTAAACCTGTCTCCTAAGACACCAATTCCCAAATCTTCTCAGGGCACATGATGAGTTGCTCCTGGAATTATTCCAGTGCAGCAATGCAGATGCCAAACAAACCAAATCCAAATCCTTTCGGGGCACAGGCTGAGTTGCTCCTGTCATTATTCCAGTGCAGCAATGCAGATGCCAAACAAACCAAATCCAAATCCTCTCGGGGCACATGATGAGTTGCTCCTGGCATTATTCCAGTTCAGCAATGCAGATGCCAAACGAAAAAAAACCAAATCCAAATCCTCTCGGGGCACATGATGAGTTGCTCCTGGCATTATTCCAGTGCAGCAATGCAGATGCCAAACGAAAAAACCAAATCCAAATCCTCCCAGGGCAAATGATGAGTTGCTCCTGGCATTATTCCAATGCAGCAATGCAGATGCCGAAAAAAATACCAATCCCAAAATTCTCTCATGACAAATGATGATTCGCTCCTGGTACCATATTCCAGTGTAGCGATGCTGATGTCGACTCAAATCAAACAAATCAAACCAACCAATTCCAACAGCGACACTCTGCATCGGGGAAACGTCCAACACAGACACTCCGCATCGGGGAAATGTCCAACACAGACACTCCGCATCGGGGAAACGTCCAACAGCAGACACTCCGTACCGGGGAAACGTCCAACAGCAGACACTCCGTACCGGGGAAACGTCCAACAGCAGACACTCCGTCTCGGGGAAACGTCAACCAGTGACACTCCGCATCGGGGAAACGTCCAACACAGACACTCCGTACCGGGGAAACGTCCAACAGCAGACACTCCGTCTCGGGGAAAAGTCAACCACCGACACTCCGCGCCGGGGAAAAGTCGATCAGCGACTCTCCGTGCTGGGGAAAAGTCGACCAGCGACACTCCGTCTCGGGGAAACGTCAACCAGCGACACTCCGTCTCGGGGAAACGTCCAACACAGACACTCCGTACCGGGGAAACGTCCAACAGCAGACACTCCGTCTCGGGGAAAAGTCAACCAGCGACACTCCGTGCCGGGGAAAAATCGACCAGCGACACTCCGCGCCTGGGAAAAGTCGATCAGTGACACTCCGTGCCGGGGAAACGTCCAACAGCAGACACTCCGTCTCGGGGAAAAGTCAACCAGCTACACTCCGTGCCGGGGAAACGTCCAACAGCAGACACTCCGTCTCGGGGAAAAGTCAACCAGCGACACTCCGTGCCAGGGAAAAGTCGACCAGCGACACTCCGTGCCGGGGAAAATTCGATCAGCGACACTCCGTGCCGGGGAAAAGTCGACCAGCGACACTCCGTCTTGGGGAAACGTCAACCAGCGACACTCCGTCTCGGGGAAACGTCCAACACAGACACTCCGTACCGGGGAAACGTCCAACAGCAGACACTCCGTCTCGGGGAAAAGTCAACCAGCGACACTCTGTGCCGGGGAAAAGTCGACCAGCGACACTCCGCGCCGGGGAAAAGTCTATCAGCGACACTCTGCGCCGGGGAAAAGTCAATCAGCGACACTCCGTGCCG
Source organism: Agapanthus africanus (assembly GCA_030015575.1). Taxonomy (NCBI): domain Eukaryota; kingdom Viridiplantae; phylum Streptophyta; class Magnoliopsida; order Asparagales; family Amaryllidaceae; genus Agapanthus; species Agapanthus africanus. Next base: position 24,417,444 of record JASDDO010000019.1, read on the forward strand.
GGGACACGTCAACAAGCGACACTCCGTCTCGGGGATACGTCAACCAGCAGACACTCCACGCCGGGGACACGTCGACCAGCGACACTCCGTTTCGGGGAAACGTCAAGCAGATACTCCGTCTCGGGGACACGTCAACCAGCCGATACTCCGCCTCGGGGAAACGTCGACCAGCGACACTCCGTGCCGGGGGCACGTCAACGAAATCACTCCGGGCTAGGGAAACGTCTACCACGGACACTCTATCTCGGAGGCGCGTCAAGCGCCGACCGTCCATGTCGTAAAAAGGGCAGTGCATCCCAAAAAGTGGGAACCAAAGTAAGTCGCCTCCACGCAAAAGAAGATCCATCAATTTCATGCACACGACCCACATATGTTGTGTGCATTTATTGATGGGGGGCAATTTGTTGGGGTAAAAATTTACACCCCGGTTGACTAAATCAAAATCAAAGTCAACTCCAAGCCAGGTGAGCCCAAGCCTAGGTCAAGCAGGTCCATGCCCAAGTCGAGCCCGCAGCCAGCCTTCCCATGCCAACAACAAAATCATGTAATAAATAATTTTTATGTAATTGTTTATGCATGAATGTAAACAAAATGGGCATAAAACCAATATTTTGTAAGCCCATGGCTTATGTGCAAAAATGAAATGGCACATGAGCTATGGGATGGCTAAAATGCCATTTTTGTAAAGCCCAAGGGGCTATATGTAAATATGTAAACCTATATAAGGCAACATGATGATGAATAAAGCATAAACTTTTCATTCCCCCAAAAACTAGGGTTCTTTGTGCCTCCTGCTCCTTGTCCAAGGTTCTAAACCTTCTCATTTTTTTTGAATTAAATCAAGAGTTTTACTCTTTCTTTTCCAAAACTAAGTAGTTTTCCACCACAAAACCCATGAAGGGGAACTCAGATCTCCCATCAGATCTCAAAAATGAGTGATTTTTAAAATCTCCTACTTCCTGATCTTCAAGATCCGGCCAAGCAACAGGAAGAAGAAGAACCCCCTGCATCAGCTTCAAAACATCCTAGGAGTTTTAACTCCATATATATATATATATACACACACACACACACACAACAACAACAACAAATATTTCCTTTCTGAAGCATAGCTTCTGTTTCTTAGGCTAAAAGCCTCCTTTTCTCGCCGGCGCTCAAGCGCTCGCGTGCCGACACATGGCGCGCTTGCGCTACAGCGCCCTGCGCTCAAGCGTAAAGTGCCCACGTGCCGACACATGGCGCGCTTGCGCTCCAGCGCAAGCGCTCGAGCGCAAGTCGCCCCGGTGCCGACACGTGGCGCGCTTGCGCTCAAGCGCAAGCGCTCAGGCGCAAGTCGCCCCCGTGCCGACACGTGGCGCACTTGCGCTCAAGCGCAGAGCGCCCACGTGCAAACACGTGGCCCTCTAGCGCCTGAGCGCACAGCACCTAGGTGCACATCGCCCAAAGTGCTGCCCCCATGCATCCTTTTGGATGTCTTTCCCCCCTCTTTTTATGTACATACATATACATATACATATGTATACATATTCATACATACATGCTCCACAACACCCCCGTAAAAACTCCGTCTGGCTCCCGATATATCCAAAAACCCCTTTTTAAAACACAACACACGCACACCGCACATTGAGTTCGCATGACCAGTTTAACCCGTTAATCGGAGGTTCCCTCGCGCCAAAGGCGAGGGGTAATTAACGGTAGCTTAGTCCGCGTCTGCCGGAGATTCGGATCCCCACAATCAATAAACCCCGGCCTACCCTAGGCAGGGGGAATCTGTAGTATACGCCTGACAATCGCGCGCGTATTCCCATCTCAATGGGGTGACGAAAAACACCCTACACGAACCTTCTTAAAACACTTTGGCTTTTGGAATGTCACAGTGTCGCATATATCATTGCCCCCTCTATATCACCTTTTCGTTTCTCCAAAACACCCCGTATCACTATGAAGATCCACACTTATTGGATAATCTATCGTATAGTTACATACGAACTCAAAGGAACTTTTTCTAGATTCGAGGATGGATTCTGGTTCTGGAGAGATTGAATAGGATTATTCGGTTGTTTTTTCCCTTTATCTTCTCCCAGGTTGTGAGGGCTCCTAGGATTAGGAGAGGGTAAACCTATTGAGCTTATTGGATTGTCTTCTTCCAAACCTTAGGCTGGTGTCGAAGGGTATGGAAGGAAGAAAACCAATTAGCCTAAAGGTGGTGTACAGAAAGTAATAAGTAAAGACATATAAAGTCACACTTCGGCTTCTAGCATTACATGGTAGTTAATAAACAGTGCTTGAGTAAAGGAAAAATCATAGTTCACGACTTTATTACATTGCAATTTAAAAGAGTTCGAGGTACATTTATTTCAAAGAATAAACAACTAACAAATAACAAATGATGAAATCAAAGAAAGTAGCGCTGGTGGTGCAGTCTAGATCTCTGCAATCTCGAAGGATAAGTCCTGCTCCTGGGCTGGATCCATTTCGTCCTCCGAGCATGCACACTCAGGTCTCAGGGCGACACATATAGCAATAAATATGTATAATAGGCGTGCAGTATTATTAAACATGGGGAGTACAATGGATTTGCAGAACATGTATATAATAACATCAACTGAATATGAATAGTGCACTATGTGTAACATGTCGGTGAACTAAGAAATGTATATGTCACTACTTAACGGTCATTAAGTCCATGAAATCAATTGGTGGAGAGAATACTCGTGTTTAACAAGAGTCTCGTACATGCCCGAGACTACGGTTCACTGTTCCCGGGACATAACCCTGTCAGCCGTGCCGCTAGGCCCAAGACCTAAAGTATGTATATATATAAAATTATCACTGATAGCGAATGATCATCCTCTAAATCACTGTACCTCGCTAAATACGATTTCAGTTCCACCTTGATTTCCCCATTCCCCCAGGTTATGGTATGTATTCATGAATTAGATAGGTTGTGGACAATACTTATCACTGTCGTTTTCAATCACTTTTTCCACTTATCAATATCACTGTCGTATTTGCCACAACCCAATCACTAATCATTAATATATCGACAATGCAGATGATCACTATACAGCAGGTATAACTCAAGCACGAAAAATATGCAGAAATGCACTGAACAGGTATTCATTATATTAGAGCGACTAATGCCATATAACTTGCAAAATTCACGGTAAATCATATGCTTAGAATTGACCAAAACAATATCAAGGGCGTGTGAAACAAACTGGATTATCTAAACATTAAAATTTATTTTAGGTGAAACGGAGTTCAGATTAGGGAGTTATCATCATTTAAAGGCAGCGATCGATTTCTGGAATTCCAGTTTCAGAACTGCAATCCCAACTTCGCGCGCATTTTACCAGTAATTGTGTTCAGATTAAGCTATTGCCCTAGTTGGATAAAAAAAAATTTCTACTAGTTAAGTTTCCAATGCACCAGACGGATTATCAATCGCACCTCTACATCAGAAGTTATGTCCAGAATAATGTGTCAATGTAACGAACATTTCTGCAGAAACTGCAGAACGCAATGACATTCTAAAATACAATTCAAATACCAAACAACCGTAAAAATGCACAAGACCAATTTCAGGTGTTAGCTAATTAATTTATCTACACTACCATATGGGGCTCCACGCATTTTCAGTTTTAAGAAGGTGTGTACAGGTGCTTAGAATTCATTTTCCCCCATAGATTGCTACCCCGGACTGCAGTCCAGAATAATAAATCTATTCATTTTTCACTATATAAACCACATGATTTTCTGTGACCGTATACATGGATTCATAGATTATTCAGTTCTCTTCACAACGAGCCTAACCACGCCACGATCCGATTTTTTAATAATTTATTATGAAGCTAACAAGGCTGCATGATCTGATAATTCAGTTTTGACGATGCATCCTGAGTGCATCGTATTATGTTTCGAACTTCAATAATTTAACACCAATTTTATACACACTACCAGATAACAGTACATGGATCCTTTAAATCATAAATTTGGGGAATTTCAAACGAGGTTTTGGTTCAAGACAATTGATCGAGAACGTAGTATACACATGAAACTATCGATCAGAACTTCGTGTTTCGTCTAATCAATTCAAACGGGATTGGTCTCCCCGATCCCTACATGTATTAACCCTGGGTTATGGTACCGATTCCAAATGATCACGCATAACTCCAAGCCATTACAGGTTGTAGGAGAAAACTAGTTGATAACAATACGACAGACACACACCCAATTTCAATTGTCTCATTTGTTTCTAATTGAAATTAAAGAATACCAATTCCAATTGTCTAATCCATTTCAATTGTCTCATAGGTTCAAGATATAGCATGATAAGCAAGTAGAAGATACTTGCCTTAGGCGAAGGTGGCACGGCAGCGACGACGAGCACGATCAAGGAATGATGCGCGCTCGACTGGGCTAGATCGGAGTACTCAGGCTCAGCACTGGCGTGGAGGCGGTCACGGCAGGGGTTTCCAGCTACTCCGTCGAAGTGCTCGAGTGCAGAGGGGCTGCCGGCAGTGAGCTCAGGCGGCTCGGGGATTGGAGATGGTGAGTCGGGGAGCTCGAAGGCTGTAAGGGATCGATGCAGTGGCTCTGGCTCTGGAGAGGTTGGCTGATGCGACGGGTCGGAGCTCAGGTGAGGTGCAGGGACGAGGGAGTTGGGTTCGTCGGTGAGATGCAGGGGTCGGTGTTGATGGTGGTGGGTGCTTGGGTTGGTGGTGATGAAGATGAGGCGAGGGTGTTGGTGGTTGAGGTGTTGGGAAGGAGGAGAGGGAATGTTGAGGTGCTCGGTGGGCAGTGGTCGGAGCTGGGGAGTTTGGGTTGGGGTGTGTGGGTGCTGTTGGCTCGGTGTTAGAGGAAGGTAGAGGAGAGTGAGCAGAGAGGGGAGATGAGGGAAGAGAATGGGGGGGTTAGAAAGATACGTTGGAGAGAAGAGGGGAGGCAGGTGCGGGGATCCCGGGTTCGTTGGCAACGAGATCACGTCGGCTAGGAATCGTTCTCGCGGAGGTGAGCACGAGGAAGCGGAGTCGTTGGGGGGGAGCCGTTGGGCCTTGGAGATGTTGGGGGTGACGCGAGGGACGCGGTCATCAAGGGGTGATCACAGGTCATGGGGAGATGGGCGCGATAAGCGAGGGATCGTGGGGGAGCTGTTAGGGAGAAATGGCGGGAAAAGAGTGAGCGGGGAGGAAGACGAGGGAGCGGGTCGGTTTGGGTTGGCAGGGGTCGGGTCGGGTAGAAATAGGAATGGGTTGGAAATTTAGTTTTGTGTTTAGGAAATTAATATAACAAATATATATATATATATATGAAATAAATTTGGATAAAAATCTGGAAAAAATACGGAAAATTTTATTTGGAACTGGGGATTTATGTCATACCCTCCTTACAAAAATTTCGTCCTCGAAATTAAAACAAAAACAACGGGACTACAATATACAAATAAATGTGGAAAACATGCTCGGATGTCCTCCTCGCGTTCCCAGGTAGACTCTCCTGGAGAACGACCACCCCATGAAACACGAACCAGTGGAATGGCCATGTTCTTCAGCACTTTATCCTGGCGATCGAGAATGATGGTAGGCTGCTCCTCGTAGGAAAGATCAGTGCCCAAAGTTACTCCGAATGATCCAGATATGGTTGTTGTCCCGAACATAGCGCCTCAACTGAGAAACATGAAAATTTTTGTGCACACCAGCTAACGATGGAGGTAAGGCAAGTCGATAGGTTACCTCTCCCACTCGCTCTAGCACCTCAAAAGGTCCGATGAATCGGGGACTGAGTTTCCCGCGACCTCCAAACCTGATAACACCGCGGGTAGGAGAAATCTTCAGAAATACATGATCTCCAACCTCGAATTCTAGCGCTCTCCTACTGGCATCCGCCCAACTCTTCTGTCGGTCCTGAGCCGTCTTAATGCGCCGTCTGATCATTTGGACCTTGTCTACCGTCTGAAAAATAAGTTCGCGGCCCAGTAATCTCCGTTCTCCCACGTCATCCCAACAAACAGGAGATCGACATTTCCATCCATAAAGTGCTTTGAATGGAGCCATCTGGATGCGAGCTTGGAAACTGTTGTTATAAGAAAACTCCACCAGATGAAGGTGATCCTCCCAAGAACCCTGGAAGTCTAGCATACAAGCCCTCAACATGTCCTCGAGCGTCTGAATAGTACGCTCGGACTGTCCGTCCATCTGGGGATGATAAGCCGTGTTGAACTTGAGAAGTGTACCCAGACTGTCCTATAAGCTCTTCCAAAAGTGTGAAACAAATATGGTGTCTCGATCCGACACTATACTGACCGGGACTCCGTGAAGTCGCACCACCTCCTGCATGTATTTCTCCGCAAGCGACTCTGTCGACTGTCCTACACGGAAGGGTATGAAGTGTGCAGCTTTCATAAAATGGTCGACGATAACCCAAACCGCGTTCTTTCCCCTTGGGCTCCGTGGTAAGACAGTCATGAAATCCATAGTGATGTGCTCCCACTTCCACTCGGGTATCGGAAGCGGTTGCAACAGTCTAGCCGTCCTCTGGTGCTCTGCTTTTACTTGCTGGCATACCAAACACCTGGATACGAACTGTGCAATCTCTCGCTTCATCCCGTTCTACCAAAAGTGTTGCTTTAGATCTCGATACATTTTTGTGCCTCCCGGATACACAGAATAAGCCGAACTATAAGCCTCAGCTAATACCTCTTCTCGAACATCTCCCATGGGAACGCAGAGCCTGCTACCGAATCTTAGAGAACCATCCTGATGTATCAGTAAGTCCGTCCTTAGCCCGGCTTCCACCTTCTCTGAACTTTTGTAATCGAGGATCATCAGCCTGTGCCACCTTAATGCGATCGATCAGAGAAGATTGCACCTGTAACTGCCAGAATTGCCTGATTGCACTCGGTGTAACAACTTCTAGTTCGAGCTTCTGAAAATCCTCAATGATGCTCTTCTGACTGGTCAACATCATGACCGCTGGCTTGCGACTGAGAGCGTCTGGTACGACATTTACCATTCCTGGATGGTACTGTAAGTCCAAGTCGTAGTCCGCAATTAATTCTAGCCACAGGCGTTTCCTCATATTCAGTTCTCTCTGAGTGAACACGTACTTCAGACTCTTATGATCCGTGTACACTTCTACCTTTTCGCCCAACAAGTAATGTCTCCAGATCTTTAGTGCGAAAACCACTGCGGCTAACTCCAAGTCATGCGTTGGGTAGTTCCTCTCGTGATTCTTCAGCTGTCGTGAGGCATAAGCAACTACCCGATCGTGCTGCATCAGGACGCAGCCTAAGCCTTTCCCCGAAGCATCGCTATGTATCACCAACCCACCTGATTTATCTAGCACTGTAAGGATAGGCGCCGTGGTCAATTTCTGCTTCAGTACCTCAAAAGCCCGAGTACACTCCTCCGTCCATACGTATGGTACTTCCTTCCGCGTGAGCTTCGTCAAGGGTTCAGCGACTCGTGCAAAGTCCTGAATGAACCGCCGATAATATCCTGCCAATCCCAGGAAGCTTCTGATCTCGGCCACCGACTTCAGAGTCGGCCAATCTCTAACAGATTCTATCTTCGTTGGGTCCACCGAGATACCTTTGCCCGAAACAACGTGTCCCAAGAACTGCATTTTGTCGAGCCAGAACTCACACTTGCTCAATTTTGCATATAGCTTCTCCTCCCGAAGAATTTGTAATACTGTCCGCAGGTGTTCAGCATGCTGCTCCTGGGTCTTAGAGTAGACTAGTATGTCGTCGATGAATACAACGACAAACGTGTCCAAGTACTTCGCAAATACTCTATTCATCAGGTCCATAAATATAGCTGGAGCATTGGTAACATCGAACGGCATCACAAGAAACTCATAATGCCCGTATCGTGTCCTGAAAGTCGTCTTGCATATATTTTCAGCCGTTACTCTGATATGGTGATAGCCCGAACGAAGATCCAGCTTCGAAAATACCTTGGCCCCACCCAACTGATCAAATAAATCGTCGATACGTGGAATGTGGTATTTTTTCTTTATCGTAACCATGTTCAGCTCTCGGTAATCTATCCACATCCGTAGCGATTCGTCCTTTTTCTTCACCAACAATACTGGTGCACCCCACGGCAAAGCGCTTGGGCGAATAAATCCTTTCTCCAGGAGTTCTCCAATTTGTTTCTTCAATTCTGCCAACTCAACTGGCGCCATCCTATAAGAAGCCTTGGAAACTGGTGCCGTTCCTGGAATCAAGTCAATAGAGAATCCCAAGACGCGGAGAGGTGGTAGACCTGGTAAATCTTCAGGGAACACATCAAGAAAATCCCGAACGATCTCTAGGGCTGGACTCTCATCAATCTCCATAGCTGTCAATGCTTTTGGCTTGGCTCTAAACTTGGCTGGCTCCAAAGATTCGCTCTCTCCTTCGAAAACAAATTCAGGGTGATTGGGAATGCGGAAAGTCACCTTCCTTGCTCGGCAATTAATAATTGCATGGAATGTACTCATCCAATCCATCCTGAGAATCGCATCATAACTGCCAGTCCCGATTAAAAGGAAATTCGCACAGAATTCCCTGCCGCATACTACCACCGGACATAAGCTACACTCTTGATCGGACATAATAATACCATTACCCGTATGTATCTCCCAACCCTTGGTTAACGGCTCATGAGGTATAGAGTGTGTGTGGACAAACCGCGTGGAAATAAAACAATGTGAAGCACCCGAATCGAAAAGAACTCTAGCTGGTACAGAATAAATGAGGATGGTACCTGTAACCACATCTCCAGACGCCTCTGCCTGCTCGGCGGATAGGGGGAAGCCCGTCCCTGATTCCAACCTGAAATAGTCTGCCTCTGATCGAAGGACCGCTGCTGGGGCACCCGAGGTGGACCCCTCTGAGCTGATGTTCCATACGACAGTTGTTGTTGCCCGAACCCTCCCTATAGCTCGGACCTCTGGGGACACCCGTTGACCCTATGCTCGCTGGATCCGCAAATCAGACACTGCCCCTTAGCTCTGTGGCAATCTCTCTGCATGTGTCCTGGCTTCTGGCAATAATCGCAAAACAGGGCTCTCCGCTGCGGCTGCTGGGGTGAGAAGGTGCGCTTCATCTATGTGACACCCGGCCTGTGAACTGGGATCGCTCCACGTGGCGGAATGGTAGGCCTTGTTGGAACTACGTGGGGTCTCCTGTCCGTTGATCGCTGGCCCTTGGCCTTCTCTTCCAATCATTCCTGTACCCGGGCAGCATTCAAAACTTGTGCGAAGGTTGGTAGGTCGAGAGACGCGATGAGTTGTTGTAGTTCAATATCGAGCCCTTGCTGGAAACGTCTTGCCCTGGCGGATTCGGTGGCTACCATGTACGGTGCGAAGCGACTCAGCCGATTGAATTCTGCGGCATAGACATCCACTGAGCGTCCATTTTGCTTCAACATAATTAATTTTTCCTCCATCTCGGCCTTGGAAGTAGCCGGAAAGTAATGATCCAGGAAGCACGTGGAGAACGTGTCCCATCCAATAGGCTTCTCTAGCCGGCTCTCCTCTACGGACCACCACGTGCGGGCCTCGTCTTCTAGTTGAATCTTCACTACGTTCACTCTGTCGTCGTCAGGAATTCGAGTGGCAGTCAGGAGATTCTCTATGTTTATGAGCCATTGCTCGGCCTCAAGTGGACTTGCTGATCCCGTGAACACTGCTGGATGGAGCCTCCTGAAGTCTGAAACGGTACCAACCCTAGCCTGTGTAGTCGGTACAAGCGCACCCTCGGGGGCGGCGGAAACAGCCGCAGATCTCTCCAGGGCGGTAATTGCGGTCTCCTGTACCGCCTTCAATCCCTCGGCCAGAAGATCGGTCTTTCTCTCTTGAGCTTGGGCTAGGGTCGTCAGTGTGCTAAGAATCTTCTCTGTACGATCGTGGTGACCGACACCTGAGGAGTTACTTGAGGAGTGTATATTCTTGAAAGGTCAAAAGAAATCAGATTCAAGCAAGGCTTCACAATGATTCAACGATGATTAGGAAGTGAGGAAGAATGCAATAAGGCATACGCTAAGAGTGTAACTCAATCTAGAGGTCCCTCCACGGAACTGTAATTTCATCCAAAACCTGGCTCTGATACCAACAAAACCATATCACACCCCACTTCCCAAAATACGGGATACGAGGGATGACTAGGCCAGTCATACTCCTACGATCAGGGAATAACCCCGCCGTAGTCACACTTCGGCTTCTAGCATTACATGGTAGTTAATAAACAGTGCTTGAGTAAAGGAAAAATCATAGTTCACGACTTTATTACATTGCAATTTAAAAGAGTTTGAGGTACATTTATTTCACAGAATAAACAACTAACCAATAAAAAATGTTGAAATCAAAGAAAGTAGCGCTGGTGGTGCAGTCTAGATCTTCGCAATCTCGAAGGATAAGTCCTGCTCCTGGGCTGGATCCACTTCGTCCTCTGAGCATGCACACTCAGGTCGTCAGGGCGACACATATAGCAATAAATATTTATAATAGGCGTGCAGTATTATTAAACATGGGGAGTACAATGGATTTGCAGAACATGTATACAATAACATCAACTGAAAATGAATAGTGCCCTATGTGTAACATGTCGGTAAACTAAGCAATGTATATATCACTACTTAACGGTCATTAAGTCCATGAAATCAATTGGTGGAGAGGATACCCGTATTTAACAAGGGTCTCGTGCATGCCCGAGACTACGGTCCACTGTGTCCGGGACATAAACCTGTCAGCCGTGCCGCTAGGCCCACGACCTAAAGTATGTGTGTGTGTGTGTGTGTGTGTGTGTGTGTGTGTCACTGATAGCGAATGATCATCCTCTAAATCACTGTACCTCGCTAAATACGAGTTCAATTCCACCTTGATTTCCCCATTCCCCCAGGTTATGGTATGTATTCATGAATTAGATAGGTTGTGGAGAATACTTATCACTGTCGTTTTCAATCACTTTTTCCACTTATCAATATCACTGTCGTATTTGCCACAACCCAATCACTAATCATTAATATATCGACAATGCAGATGATCACTATGCAGCAGGTATAACTCAAGCACAAAAAATATGCAGAAATGCACTGTAACATGTATTCATTATATTAGAACGACTAATGCCATATGACTTGCAAAATTCACGGTAAATCATACGCTTAGAATTGACCAAAACAATATAAATGGCGTATGAAGCACACTGGATTATCTAAACATTAAAAGTTATTTTAGGTGAAACGGAGTTCAGATTAGGGAGTTATCATCATTTATAGGCAGCGATCGATTTCTGGAATTCCAGTTTCAGAACTGGAATCCCAACTTCGCGCGCATTTTACCAGTAATTGTGTTCAGATTCAGCTATTACCCTAGTTGGATAAAAAAAAATTCTGCCAGTTAAGTTTCCAATGCACCATACGGATTATCAATCGCACCTCTACATCAGAAGTTATGTCCAGATTAATGTGTCAATGTAACGAACATTTCTGCAGAAACTGCAGAACGCAATGACATTCTAAAATACAATTCAAATACTAAACGACCGTAAAAATGCACGGGACCGATTTCAGGTGTTAGCTAATTAAGTTATCTACCGTACAATATGGCTCTACGTGCAATTTCAGTTTTAAGCAGGTGTGTACAGGTGTTTAGAATTCAGTTTCCTCTATAGATTGCTACCCCGGACTGCAGTCCAGAATAATAAATCTATTCAGTTTTCACTATTTAAACCACATGATTTTCTATGACCATATACATGGATTCATAGATTATTAAGTTATCTTCACAACGAGCCTAAGCACGCCACGATCCGATTTTTTTATAATTTATTATGAAGCTAACAAGGCTGCATGATCACAAAATTCAGTTTTGAAGATGCATCCTGAGTGCATCGTATTATGTTTGAAACTTCAATAATTGAACACCAATTTTATACACACTACCAGATAACAGTACATGGATCCTTTAAATCATAAATTTGGGGAATTTCAAACGAGGTTTTGGTTCAAGACAATTGATCGAGAACGTAGTATACACATGAAACTATCGATCAGAATTTCGTGTTTCGTCTAATCAATTCAAACGGGATTGGTCTCCCCGATCCCTACATGTATTGACCCTGGGTTATAGTCCCGATTCCAAATGATCATGCATAACTCCAAGCCATTACAGGTCATAGGAGAAAACTACTTGATAACAATACGACATACACACACCCAATTTCAATTGTCTCATTTGTTTCTAATTGAAATTAAAGAATACCAATTCCAATTGTCTAATCCATTTCAATTGTCTCATAGGTTCAAGATATAGCATGATAAGCAAGTAGAAGATACTTGCCTTAGGCGAAGGTGGCACGGCAGCGACGACGAGCACGATCAAGGCATGATGCGTGCTCGACTGGGCTAGATCGGAGTACTCGGGCTCAGCACTAGCGTGGAGGCGGTCACGACAGGGGTTTCCAGCGACTCTGTCGAAGTGCTCGAGTGCAGAGGGGCTACCAGCAGTGAGCTTAGGCGGCTCGTGGATTGGATCTGGTGAGTCGGGGAGCTCGGGGCTGCAGGGGATCGATGCAGTGGCTCTGGCTCTGGCGAGGTCGGCTGAGGCGACGGGTCGGAGCTCAGGTGAGGTGCAGGGACGAGGGAGTTGGGTTCGTCGGCGAGATGCAGCGGTCGGTGTTGATGGTGTTGGGTGCTCGGGTTGGTGGTGATGAAGATGAGGCGAGGGTGTTGGTGGTTGAGGTGTCGGGAAGGAGGAGAGGAAATGTTGAGGTGCTCGACGGGCAGTGGTCTGAGCTGGGGAGTTTGGGTTGGGGTGCGTGGGTGCTGTTGTCTCGGTGTTGGAGGAAGGCAGAGGAGAGTGAGCAGAGAGGGAGATGAGGGAAGAGAACGGGGGAGTGAGAAATAGACGTTGGAGAGAAGAGGGGAGGCAGGTGCGGGGATCCCGGGTTCGTTGGCGACGAGATCACGTCGACTTAGAATTGTTCTCGCGGAGGTGAGCATGAGGAAGCGGAGTCGTGGGGCCTTGGTGCTATTGGGGGTGACGCGAGGGACGCGGTCGTCGTAGGGCGAGCGCGGGTCATGAGGAGATGGGCGCGAGAAGCGGGGGATCGTTGGGGAGCCGTTGGGGAGAAATGGCGGGAAAAGAGTGAGCGGGGAGGAAGACTAGGGAGCGGGTTGGGTTGGCAGGGGTCGGGTCGGGTAGAAATAGGAATGGGTTGGGAATTTAGTTTTGTGTTTAGGAAATTAATATAACATATATATATATTTATTTTATTTATATATATATATATATAAAATAAAATAAATTTGGATAAAAATCTGGAAAAAATACGGAAAATTTTATTTGGAACTGGGGATTTACAACTAGGAATACACGGCTACCCCTTCGAAACATTTTCATGTTTCAGTTTCACTGTGAGTTGTTAATTGAAAACTGATTTCCCAATTAGATTCTTACTCCAGGGTATGTATTTACCATGTTTGATTCTCACATCTGTATGGTTTTACAGATGATGAGTGGGAGTAAGTTATTGGGAATTAGGTGATTATATCCTCATTATATCGGAATTCGTTGTAATTGGTGATATTTGAGGAAATCACCTGGGGTTTTGCCAGACGACAAATATTTGGTTTTGAATATCCGTTGTTATGCACCAATTTCAAACTGATATATCTGTGCGTTTATTTTATAAAGTGAGATATAACTTTTTGAAGTTATGTCCATGAAATTTACCTATATCAGTTGATGATAGGGTAAGGAGCATTAAACAGCGGTGTAATTTTTCTTAACCACAGTACACTTTTCAACCTACGACGCACAGGCTTTGAGTTATTAAACTCAGGGGAATTATACAAAGTATTGTATGTTGTCCAGTGTCCATTAGGACAGAGGGGTTGGTGCTCGTACTATATTCTGTTTACTTGTGACTTCTCCAGTTTTAGAGAAGTATTTCGTAGAAATACAAGGTCCAAGTTTTGAGAATTTATAGGTACAAGAATAAAGTAGAGAACCATGTGTTGCAAGTATCAGGATTCTTCAAGGTGATTGAAAATGTAGATACTTGTGTTTGGTATTCAGTTGATAATAATGGTTTTGAGAACTTGCTTCTCTTTCAGGTTACTCATATTTGGATGCACTCCTAGTTGAGTAATGCTGATCGGCATCTATCTATTTAGTTGAATACACTGGAGACAGCTGCATGATTTTGAATCTGGTTTCAATTAAATTAGTGCTTTTGTTTCTATATTGGATATATATAGACTCAATTTATATTTTAACGATGTTAAGGTATAGGGAGTTGTCCGGCTGATGCTTAAAACCAGAATCCGGATAAACTCGAGGCACATTTCTGTAATGGAAGTTTGTAGGTTATCCTGGGCTTTGACGAGGTTAACTTTCTACCATCAGGAAGATCAATAGTGATATTGTTCTTGACTCGCTACAGTTTTAGTAAAATGGATTTTTTTTTCAGAAAACAAAAGTGGGAGTATGGTAGAACTGGAAGTGATTCCAGAACCACAAACGATCGTTGAAGATTTAATAGAACCTGAGGATTCAATTGGATTTGACATTCCATTAGCCACTCCGAAGATTTGGTGGGTAACCTCAGGCACCCGGGAGGTACTTCGGTCTTCTCAGAGACGGTGACAAGGAGGTTCTTATTTACCCAGACTTGCCATTGCTGCTGTTCTAGACTATAAGACCCGACAGGAGGATGGGTATAGCATCGTTCTAAACTAGCTTTAGAAGTGCACGTGTATATGACTCTGCCAGAGGGTTGTTGTAGTCAGTGGGAGCAGCGGAAGCATAGTGGGAAAGTATCTTATGTCTATTTATAGACTAAAGCAGGTATAACGGAAATAGATCATCTATTTTTGATGTGACAGTCATAGGCTTTGACTTCATCAGAATAGGAGATGGATCTGGTAAGAAGGTAGTAGGGTGTGATGTCCTGGTAATTGGGATGACATGCACTTTATAGGAAGTGAAATTCCTATACTACGATCGGTTATACTGTGGTTGTCACACAGTTGTTTCTACACATAGGACATGGATATAATATCAGGGTTTCTGGTTACTAGATCTATGGTTTTAGATCTAGATTTGGGAAGTGTCCCAATTTGGGTACTTGACACTATTCTAAAGTGTTTTAGAATGAACGACTCCTGGCATGGTGGTGTACCTGCAGGTGATGGAGTCACCCTCTCTAAAGGTGTCTTACAGACTAAAGGGGAGAAAGATATGCATGATTAGCATATCACTTGCTTAGGCAATTGAGCTAATCATGAAATGTCAAGTACCACACCAGATGTTGTTTTTGCACTAGCTGCAATAAACATATATTAATCCAATTCTGGAGAAATGTAAGGAAGCCGTTTATGAACATAAATGGATATTCTAGGGATATGGTAACGACAGCATCCTTCAGGAGACGGTTATCATTTCAGGCTTCCAAGGTGACCTAGATGACAGAGTGGCTGTCTGAGTTATAGTTTTTCTCTCTTCTGAGGGACAGTATGCTGGACAGGTGGTCCAAGCAGATACTGAGGAAAGCATGGCGTAGGATACTGATTAAATTCAGTAAATGATACAGTCTAAGAAGTTTGCTGGATTTGGAGTTCATTTGTGAACCGGGTCCCATCAGATATCCAGACAAATTCTAAGACAAGGTATTACTCATTTCAGGAGATGGTTATTCTTCGCAAAATTGAGATATAAAGAGATAAAGATAGAAACACTGGAGCGGATCTACTCACTGAGGCTATTTCTCGAACACAATAGTTTCACAAACCAGCTTTGCGAAACTACTTAGTTGAGAAGTTGGGTGTTCGGTATCACACGAGTTGTGAGTATGCGACACCGCAATAATTAGCCTTAAGTGCAAGTGGGAGATTTTTGGCTATAGTGCCCTCAAGGCAATTATCGTAGTCGTAGGCAGGTGATTATGATGATTGAGGGAGGACCTATACCGGTAGAACAGTCTTACTCGAGATGATAGTATGCTATCTGGAGGCAGTGAGCGGATTGTCGGGGATTCGTCTCTCCCGGTATTGGGGGTTGATGTCGCGCGGGTGGCCATCGCCAGAAATCCTTGGCCAAGGTAGTCGAGAATTATTGATCTAGGATCGGTAGTTTCTCATGTGGTGATGGGTTCATACCGACACAGATTATCGCGTTATTAGGGGTCTGACATTATCCACCCCCTAGACTCGATATGCGATACTCTTAGACGAACAGACCAGACTGTACGGATATTGTCACTCTCAGGCTCAGTAGGGGTACGGATGAGTTTTCTCGTCGGTCTTCCTTTCGTTCAATACCTGGGTAGCCGTTACGTACAGCTAGTGCAGCTGACGTGCTTGTGGTTAAACCCACTTCCAACGTATTGATGAGTCTTTAGAGTCCCACACAGAGGGTTTTCACGGTTCAGGCGATATGGTGTAGATGTCGTATGTTGGTACATACAGGTATCCGATTAAATATGTGTACAGGATGCACAGACTTTAATCGGACGGTTTATAATACTAGCGGCTTAGGATTAAGCCAGATTTTTAAATTAGGTTTTGATTTAATAATTTATATATGTATTTATATATATGTATTCTAGTATTATTGTTCACTATTCATTTTCTCTCTTGGCTATTCGTATTTTTGTACGAATAGGTGTATATGTATTTCGATACATGTACCGGGTTGTATTCCATATTTATACGGAATAGTTTCTAGAAGATGGCCACCTCATTAATTGATTTTCTTTTTAGAAAATCAATTTGGGAAATGAGGTGGAGGGTGAGTTGGCATGAGCATGGGCTTGAGCATGTAGAGAGGTATGGCATGGAATTGTTTATTGGTAAAATGAAAAGAGATTTTTTTTTGTGCATGAGAGAGAGAGGCAGCCACCACTTTTTCCTTGAGATGCATTGCTCATTTTCTTTTCTACACTTGCTTCATTCACTCTCATTCTCCCTTGGAGAAAAGACTTAGCCACATTTCTTTAGTTGCTCATGCCACATGTTTCTTCACATCCTTCATCTTCTTGAGTTGCTCCTTGAGCATTTGATGAGAGAAAAACAATAGTGAGATATTCCTACACCTCCACTCTGTATTGCTAGCAACCTTGGAGCATCGGTTACTTCGCTTGGCGAGGTTGAAGCTTGCGCCGTTTCCCTCAGGTGAATCATCGTAGATGGAGGAAGACCGGGAACCAAATTCGATCAAGAAACCACTAGGAGCTTGGGATGAAGGTTGAAAATCAAAGGACACGGATCAACTCGGTATAACCATTCCTAACGCTTTATATTGCTTGCCAGTATAGGGTTTAGGGTAGATCCGGGCATCGGGTTGTGGTAGCGCCAGTTTAGTAAATTTTTGTTCCGCATTGTCCATAGTTTGATGGCCGGGGAGCTGCCATAACCCAACACCAAGGGGCCCGCACCTTAATCCAGAAGGCACTGCTCCAGGGTATTACTGGCCGACGATTCATCAGGATGCCCAGAAGCTCGTCAGGAGATGCAAAAGCTGCCAACTCCATGGAAGCAAACCTCGCATTCCGGCTACCGAGCTAACAGCCCTACCCCCCCGGTGGCCGTTTACCCAGTAGGGAATGGACATGATAGGCCAGTTCCCTGCCGGTACGGGCGGGCACAAGTACATCCTCATCGCAGTAGACTACTTCACGAAATGGATCGAGGCCATCCCCATCAGGAAACCGGACGCGTCCATGACTATCAAGTTCCTGCAGAACAACGTGATACTCCGGTTCGGCATCCAGAGGTGTATCATCACCAACCACGGGACAAATTTCAAAAACGAAAAAGTTAAGGAATTTTGCAGCGAATATCGTATACTTATGAAGTTTGCCACGGTCGCGCATCCCCAGTGCAACGGGTAGGCTGAGGTCGCTAACCGGGACGTCATCCAAGGTCTTTGGTCACGCCTAGAAGGATGACAGGGCAGTTGGGTCGAAGAACTACCCCGGGTCTTATGGGCCTTGCGCACGTCGAAGAAGACCCCTACCGGAGAGACCCCTTTCATCCTCTGCTGCGGTACCGAGGCAATCGTCCCGGTGGAGATCGGTCTGCCCAGCTTCAGGGTCGAACACTTCAACAACGAAGAAAACACCTCGGCCCTCCGAACTAACCTGGACATATTGTTAGAGAAACGGGACCGGGCTCAGATCAGAACTGCCGCTTATCAACAGCAAACCGCCCGCTACTACAACGCGCTAGTCAAGCGTCGCTTCTTCAAAACCGGAGATTTAGTCCTAAGGCGGAACGAGTTCGTCGATCAAGGAAAGTTTCATAAGTTTTCCCCGAAATGGGACGGCCCCTTCCTCGTCTCCGAGGTCCTGCCTGGCAGAGCCTATCGCCTTCAAGATGCAAATGGTCGCAAATTTCCACGGCCTTACAACGCCAAGAAGCTCAAGCTGTACCTCTGAAAATAATGTTTATGAATGTATATTCCTTCTTTCACAAGAGTGATGTAAATTATTCTAAGTTCTTTTTATTTAAATAATAAGAAGGAAAAAATAGAGCATCGCAAAAAGGAGAATTTTATTCAAAGGGTATTGTGGGCTCCTCAGCCTTACATCAAAAAGAAAAAGAAAAATTTACAACATAGGGAGAACAGGATCGAGGAAGTACTCCTGGTGATATTCAGAGTAGATTTCTGCCAACCGGGCCCAAGCCCCTACAGCCCGTTCCCGCTGATGCTGCGTGCGAACCCGGGACGCCACGGAAGCACCCGGCGCTCCGCCCTCCGCGCCCTGGCTCACGATGTACCTCTTTTGGAAGCACTCCAAAATGAGGGCCAAGGATCGGTCGTGCTTGGCTTTCGAGATGAGGCCTAGCATATAGATTGAGCACACCTTGTCGAGCGCCTCGTCCAGCAACTCCTCGGAGAGGGGGTTGTTCAACCCCGGGGACCTCCTCCAAATCGCGTACATCAGCAACTGTAGGAGAGGCGACCGCCGAGGGAGAAGCCGGCCGACGTGACCCTCGAGACGCTGAACCACATCCCGATACTTATCCCTAGCCAGGGTCTGGTCATATATGAAGACGTCGTCGAAGGTGATGATCTCTTCGATCGAATACATGGGACCAGTCATCTCAAAAAGCGACGCTGAAGAGTTGCCGTCTCCATCTCTATTTATAACCTCAAACAGAATCCCTAGGGACCCGAATTCGCGCGCGCATAAGCACGAAACGTGGGATTCACCTAAAATTACTCCAATACCGCACCGCCACGTGGCGGAACTGACGCAGCTCTTCGAAACGCTTCGCCTCCCCCTTGCATTCCTGACACGTGTCGCTCGCGACGGTCACTCTTCCCGATGTTTGCACACCTAGGAAGGTTAGATCGAACCTCGCAAAGCCGAGCAGCTTCCCTGCTCGGTACCTCCTTGGCTGGTAATCTCTTACCCCACGACGCCAAGGATCAAAGCATTCATCAAGAGGCCACTAAGAAGCTTCACTGCTCGGTCCATTCTTGGCTGGTAATCTCTTACCCAATGACGCCAAGAACCAAAGCCCTCATCAAGAAGCCACTGAGCAGCTTCCCTGCTCGGTCCATCCTTGGCTGGTAATCTCTTACCCAACGACGCCAAGGACCAAAGCCCTTATCAAGAGGACACCGAGAAGCTTCCCTGCTCGGTGCATCCTTGGATGGTAATCTCTTACCCAACGACGCCAAGGAACAAAGACTTCATCAAGAGGCCACCGAGCAGCTTCCCTGCTCGGTCCATCCTTGGCTGGTAATCTCTTACCCAACGACGCCAAGGACCAAAGCCCTTATCAAGAGGACACCGAGCAGTTTCCCTGCTCGGTCCATACTTGGCTGGTAATCTCTTACCCAACGACGCCAAGGTCCAAAGCCCTCATCAAGAGGCCACCGAGCAGCTTCCTTCTCGGTCCATCCTTAGCAGGTCACTCCATGCCCCCCCGCACTAAGGATCAAAGCCCTCATCAAGAGGCAACCGAGCAGCAACCCTGTTCGGTCCATCCTTAGCAGGCCACTCCACGCCCTCCCGCACTAAGGATTAAAGCCTTCATCAAGAGGCAACCGAGCAGCAACCATGATCGGTCCATCCTTGGCTGGTAATCTCATACCTAACGACGCCAAGGATCAAAGCTCGCATCAAGAGGCCATCGAGCAGCAACCCTGCTCGCGCTAAGGATCCTTAACAGGACACTCCATGCCCTCCCGTGCTAAGGATTAAAGCCCTCATCAAGAGGCAACCGAGCAGCAACCCTGCTCGGTCCATCCTTAGCAGGCCACTCCATGCCCTCCTGTGCTAAGGATCAAAGCCCTCATCAAGAGGCAACCGAACAGCAACCCTGCTCGGTCTGTCCTTGGCTGGTAATCTCTTACCCAACGACGCCAAGGATCAAAGCCCTCATCAAGAGGCCACCGAGCAGCTTCCCTGCTCGGTCCATCCTTGTCTGGTAATCTCTTACCCAACGACACCAACGATCAAAGCCCTCATCAAGGGACATCGAGTAGCTTCCCTGCTCAACTTCCTACACATCTTTACTAAGCGATCCCCACCTCGACTTCGGGGCCATGGAGATACTGACCTTACACCGGTCTTTGCACACTCGGAAAATGGTTGAATTCAACTCGACGGGCGATCGCTAGATGAGAAACCGATCTCCGACCTAACGCGTCATGAAAGCAGTACCGCGCAAATAAAAATTTTACTACAAAAAAGGGAAAATATGTACTCAAAGAACACTGCAAAAAGATTTTATTCACAAAGCCGGAAGTCTTTACAGAGGTATTATGGGCTCCCCAGCCTTACAAAAACACCCAGAGGGCTATAAAATTTCAGTGCAAAAGAAAATAGAGATTCAGGTCTCGGGGCCGGGAAGAACCTTGATGAGCTCTGCATCCACCACCACAACCGGGGTGGAGTCTTGAAGGTCGGCGCCCATCGCAGGAGCCTAGGCACTGGGAGCCGGGGAAACCAACTTCTCCCCAACGCTCCCACCAGGGGCCTCTCCCCCTGCAGCACTTTCGGGGGCATTCCCCTGCGCCTCATCCCCGATGGGGTACTCACCCCGGAGCTCGCCGTCAGGGAACTCTAGCATCAGGGCCTTGACGGCGTTGAGGGCCTCATGCCAAACGAGGGCAGCAGCTTGATCCAGGTCGGCATAGAACTGGTCAGACTTCTGGTAGTTCTCCACCGCCTTCGACACTCGGAGGTCGGCACGCCTCGCTCATTCCTTCGCTGCCTTGATCTCCCTCCAGAGGGTGCTCTCCGTCTTCTTCTGGGTGGCGACAAGCACCCTGGAATCTTCCAGTTTAGCCTCGGCGGTTCGGGCGGCCTCTCGGCAGCTGGCGATCTCCCGATCCTTGGCCGCCACCCGGTCTTCGAGGGTGGCGACCCTCTCCATCGCCGCTTGTAGCTCCATCCTGGAGCTCTCCTCCCGCGAGGAGAGCTCGCCCACGGCCTGCATCGATGGGGCAATTTCCTCGTCCTCCATGTTGACGACAAGGGCGCAGTGCTGGAGGACCTGAAGAAAACAAAGGAGGGTCAAAAAGAGAAAGGGGGCACCCAATCTTGCGAACAAAAACACTGAATAAAGACCTGAGTGAGTTGAGAACACTGACCTACACGGCCTCCTGGGCTATGGCCGCCATTTGGGCCTGGAGGGTCCCCCGAGGGATTCTGCCCCCGGCCGACTTTTCCATCTCTGACAACAGGCTGTCGGCGACGGAAAGCCCCGAGGGCACCTCGAAACGAAGCTCCCCTTCATCCACGATGATCGGGGAAGTCGTGGAGCGATACACCGTCCTATGGTACCTCTTGAGGAGAGACGCAGGGGAACCAGTCTCACCTCCCACCTCCAAAACCCGGGGCTCCTGCTCCCGAGCGCGTTTTCGGCTCGGCGCATGGATGGACTCCAGGGCCCGGGGCGCGCTTGAGCGACTAGCTGGAGCAGCTGCCAGTGGACCCGGAGCCGACGACGGGAGAGAAAGACCGGCACCTCCGGCCTTCTTCCCCTTCTTCTGTTCGACCAGGGCTGCCCGGAATTTACCTAGGTCCATGGGTTCTGCATAAAACGAAAATACAAAGGAGTCAGCAATGCCAGAAAAAGTGGAAGAACGCACAAGTCTAAACAGGTTGCCTAAAAACTCCCAACTTACCCGCAGGCTGAGCGGGGTTGAGCCCGGCCCAAATAAGGGCCTGCTTAGATAGAAGCACATCGGCCCGGGGGAGGGGCTCCCACTCCGACATCTCCACCACGTCGGGATCATTCGCCTGCTTCATCCGCGGGCAGTCGGCCTTGTGCCACTGGACGGGCACGGGCCAATCCTCTCCCTCGGGTGGCCCGACAAACAGAAACTTCTTCTTCCATTCATGGATGCAAGAAGGTATTACGACAACCCCCTACCTGGCAACACCTCCCTGCTGCTTTCTAAAAGAAATTTATACCCAGCTCGGCTCATCCTTGCGAGTGCCGGGGTGGTTCTTGTAGCAGAGAGAGGAAAGGAGAAGGCTCAGACTGAAAGGGATCACCCGCAATTTCAACCGAACCAGAAATCCGAGGAGAACCCTCCAAGAGTTCGGCACTAACTGGCCCGGGGCTAAATCAAAACAATTCAACGCCGCACTCACCTTGGGGGAGAAGGGCAGGCGCATCCCGGCCCAAAAGGCCTCCAGGTACAAGGCGATCTCCTTGCCCCGTACCTGGTCTGCCCTCTCCCCATCCCCGGCCAGACGAAGCGAGTAGCCGGGAGGGTTATAGAAGCGAGCCCAAATGGTGGAAAGCTCGTCCGCATGACTCAGTATGGAAGACGCGTCACGGACGCCCCTGACCTGCGCTCTGGGGACTACCCCCGTCGGACGACCCCGGGGAGCATGACTAACCCTAACTTCCCGGGGGGACTCCGATTCAGACGAGGAAAAGGAAGAAGCAGAATAGGAAGCTGCAGAGGACTCCGACTCAGACGAGGAAGAGGAAGAAGCAGAGGAGGAAGTTGCAGAGGACTCCCTAGACTCTACCCGGACTATTTTTACAGACTCCTCGGTAGAAGACATCTAACTTGATCAAAAGAATGAGTCCTCAGAGGAGAAAATGCAAGGAATCCGACCTAAGGAGAACAGCGCTGAGCTAACACGCGAAGGGACGAGGAAATTATGGTGAGGTATGGACCCTGAGGAGGATCCCACCTCTATTTATAGCAGCCGGCATACACATTCTACGGCTCCGATCGTCTCCCGCCAAAACAACACTTCGCATTCAACAGCCATCGGGGCTCCACCTGTCGCACGCGCATTGGACGCGTCCCATCGGGCGTGAGAACACCAGCAGCTAGTCGCGTCGGCCAACCAGCGCCAGACACGTGGGCTGGCGCTTCGACGAACGTACGCACGAATCGGCGCTTCTTCTTTAATGCGGGATCTCTCCCCTGATCCACTGACGTCACCAAGAAAATACAACCAACTGCCCGGGAATACGCACCGACGATATCTTCAAATAAGAGCTTACCCCGTGTGATCGGTCAGACCACTCTCGACCCGACCCATAAATGGGTCGAGAGGAGAGTGGGGGGCTAATGATGATGCTCGATACCGGTGATTCCCCAGATCATAACACGTGGCAGATGACGTGTCCCAGAGCTTACAAGATAGAATCAAGATCGGTACGTTGGAAGCATACCCCGGGCCTCCGACCGGAGGGTGTGCCCGACCTTCGATGGCCTTCTAGGCCACTCCTACGATCACCTTACAGACAACCATCGGCTCGCCTCGGAGCCCTCCCGAACGCTGAGTTCCCTCAGCCCTCCAGCTCGCCTCCGAGCTATCGCATATCCAATATGCCTCGGCCTCCCGCTCGTTCCCGAGCCTCCCGCCGAGCGTATGTTCCTCGGTCTCATCGACCGACCCACATCACTGATCACAGGCATCTCCACCATGGCTCCGCGAATATCACCAGACGCGAGATATCCGCCGCCCACGATCCCGCGTTCCACGCCACCATGTTCCCCCATTAACGAGCATATCTCGTCATTAATGGGGAATCCCGCCTTTCACGCGGGCGTGACGAGGGGGGCGTAACGGCCGGCGTGTATCTCGAGCCCGCCTGCCCATGGCTGCCGCTATATAAACCCCACTCTCAGACGACTCAGGTAAGCCAACAATACCCCAATAGGCCGTTATTCTGCCAAAATATCTCGACTAACTTGAGCGTCGGAGGGTCCTCGGTGGCACAACCATCCCGGGACTTCCTTGCAGGTAGCCCGGCCTCAATCATATCAAGCCCATTGAGATCCACACGCATTGAGAGGCAACCCTCAAATCCAATCTTATCCATCCACCAGCGCTTGCTGCAGATCAACGGAAGGTAACATCTGAAGGAGATCCAGAGCTCCATCAATATGTGAATAAAAATAGTGACACATTGGAAAAACTATAAGAGGTACATGAGTATAAAATATAAAATGGGAGAAATCTCAACAAGGCATAAGTCTTATTGTTGAAACCTACTTATATCAAAATCCATGTACATTCACAGATAAAATATATTGTCCTCCCACGAAATTCTAGGTCAAAAAGCACCAAACATCAACAAGGCTCCAATGAAAGATTAAATTGATACAATAATTATTGTAAATATGTATGGGTTAATAAAATATGAGGGGTTATAATAACTTTTTGTTTCAACTTCAAAAGCGCTTGAGTAGAGAGAGGGGTTATCTAAAAATTTTGTTTCAAGTTATAAGGTGCATGAGAGAGAGACACGCACATAATGATGTGGATGCTTTAGAATTTAAAGAAAAGCTATACAGATTTCAACAATTTTTTTTTGAATTTATCTTGAAAAAATAACAAAATGCCACGTGGCAACCAAGGATTCTAGTTATAATAGTTGAGATGTTATGTCTTATATTTTCTTCCTTTTTCTTGAGGGATATCATTAAAGAAGAAGATATATTTACTCAATATATAACCAAGTAAGATGGAGAGAGACATTTCACCTGGACTCCTAAGTTAAGCTTATAACCTAAGATCAGCCCCAAGAGAATCCCGAATATATAGTAGGAACCGATGTTTACATATGCAACCAAAGCTTGCCATCCTGCTCCAATTGCTACACCTGGATGTCAATTGTATAAGATAGTCAAAACATAATATATCCTTGGCTCCAATAATAACTTCAGAGTTTGCTGTAGTTGGCAGTAATTTTATGATGATGCTATCTTGCACAACAACTCAGATTAAAATCACAACACATTTAGATAGCCGATTTTTAAAATATATATATATAAAAAAACATTACACAAACACTACAACATATGTGCCTTGAGCGAACGGTTTTAACCGTTCATCCTAGTAATTAAACCGTTCCCCACGTTTTGAGAATGATCTCTGTAGACCGATACTCTGAAAACAGGGAACGGTTAAAACTGTTCTCGATAGTCTTAAGGGAAGGGTTAAAAGTCTAGTACTAGGCCCACCATCAGCATGAACAAGATGGAGTATAAAATGTTCTAGATGTTTGCACGTTGCATAGGTATCAAAAAAATATCAAATACTTGCTAATTACGAGAAACTATCAAATTCTTGTTAAATATACAAGAAACTACTATGAAACTTTCAAAACTGCATGAAACTACTATAAACAAAGTGCCACGTCAGCAATAATTGCAAGAAACTACTACAAAAATTTCAAAGTATGGTATTTCTTGTCATTTTGAGAGAATTTGGTAGTTTCTCATAACCGGGACAAAGAATTTGTAGTTTATTTTATATAGAATTAAGCTAAATTTTAAAGGCAAATATAGAATATCAAGGAGTAATTCTGTGTGTGTTTCTTGTGGCCGTAGTTTTTTTCTATGTTTTTGAGGGGGATGGGGTGGTGTTAGGTTGAACGCTTGGGACTGAGAAAGCAAGAGAAATTCTCTCATTTTTTGGGGGAGTTTTCATGAAAAGGATGAAAGGATGACACGTGGTCCTCTTGAACTCTTATGATAACTAGTATTTAGCTCCTGCCATGCACGTTTGGATATTTTAACATGGACAATGATCTGAGAATATTTTTTTAAAAATTAGTTAAAATGATATAGATTTTAAAGGTTTTCACAGGGTTTTTATTTTTTTAAAATTTAATAAGTTAGCTATCTTAAATAATTTTTAAAAATCATTATTATTTTAACTAAAAGTATTTAAAATGTTTCTCAAAATATTAAAGTGATTTAAATTAAAATAACAAACAAAATTCTTTTTTCTATATCTTATTAATTTAATTATGTGCATTGCACGTGCCATAATAAGTTGACATGTCATCGCTGCTTAGATGGTGGCAAATTAGAAAATTTATTTTGCATGTGCTCTGTAAACTCCTCCTTTGGCATTAATATAGTAAAGATAAAAGATATTACTCAAACTTTTATAATAACTTTGGAATTTGATGTAGCTTTGATACAGTAAAAAGTAAAAAGGACTTTAAAAATACAAAAATAGTAAAGGGCAGGTATAAAGCATTGGCTAAATTGCATATATACCTGTTGTTTCATATGATTGACACATAAATACTTAAGGTTTTTAGCTGACAAATATATATCCAACGTTTCCCTTTGTTAGTGCTATACTATCTACGGTTACTCTGTTAGAATATTCCTTTTTGATTCTCATGTGACAATCACATAATATTTTTAAGACAATTTTGTCTTTGCCGCATAAATTCAAGAATTAAATAAATTTATTAATTTATTATTCTCATTCAATTGAAAACTTAACATAGCTCTCCCTCTCTCTCTCACCCTTTCCC
Source organism: Agapanthus africanus (assembly GCA_030015575.1). Lineage (NCBI taxonomy): Eukaryota > Viridiplantae > Streptophyta > Magnoliopsida > Asparagales > Amaryllidaceae > Agapanthus > Agapanthus africanus. The sequence goes on from JASDDO010000019.1 coordinate 24,444,215, forward strand.
TCTCTCCTCAAACTCTAAGCCTAAGCTCATTTCTCTCTCTTCATTTTCTGGATCCAAGATGAGTCCTCCAACTCCATCTCTTCTTCTTCCATGAACATCTTCTCCACTCTCTCGTTTGACTCCTTGGGGTCCTTGGACTCGTCGTATCTAGTCCTAACCCTACCTGCCCTATCTCCCTCTCCCCCTCTCTTTCGTTCGACTCTTTATTTTTGTTGTTATTTCAGTTATTTGACTAGCCTAAGTGGGAGGGTATAACTATAATTTTGTTTTTGCAGTTACCTCTGTTAGTCATCAAACTGCTAATATCAAAGATAGGTATTTGTTTGGTACTCACAGAAACTTAGGTATTTATCTCTGAAAATGATGAAACCTTGGGTATTTATTGTTGATTTTGTTGTAAATTCATGGGGTCCAATTGCAAGGCCAGAGCCCCTGAAGATCCGGCCCAGCAGGAAAGCCAAAGAGAGTGAGAGAGGAGAGAGTGAGAGTGAGAGGGGGAGAGAGAGATCTCAAGCTCGAGATCTCAATCACGAGGTTGTGGGGCTGTTGCGATGGATTTAATTGATTATTCTAATTATTCCTAGAATTTAAAATTTTGCTGATCTTTAACCAAACCTTCTTCTATATATATGAAGCCTATGTGATTAATTGATAATCAATCTACAAAAAAGAAGGGGTTGCGAGAATTAGTCGCAGAGGAGAGATAGAGGTTTGAGAGAGAGAGTGTGTGTGTGTGTGTTATTGTATTGGGTTTTGTGAGACTTTGGGCGTATCTCCTGTAATTCTTACTCTAGTGGAAAGTTCTCCTTGCGAAAAAATGATTAGGTGCAAGTTTGCACCGAGTATATCCTTGTGTTCTTTGATTGTTGGTGTGATTTTCTAATTGCTTCTGGTGTGTTGCGATACCCATTGGATATATCTTTTTCATTGTCTTTATTTGCACGTGATTCTGTTTATTTCCATTGCGCTGTACTGCTTGTTTGCTATCGGCTTGTGTGATCCCTTCATAGTTCTCGTACCGTGTTAGAGGAGATCGGAGTACAACATGTGGTATCAAAGCACCGGGCTCAGTGATTCGGAGATCTTAAACAGATGATGATTACGAACTACAAGATAGAAAAGTTCGACGGTCGTAACAACTTCAGTTCATGGAAGTTGAAGATGACCATGGTTTTGAAGCAATAGGGCGTTCACAAGATAGTTCGCGAGAGATAAGATATCGAAAGGGATCACAGATATTAAACTTGGAGATGATGGAAATAAGGCACACAGTTTGTTGCACCTTTACCTAGCAGACGAGATACTTCACGAGATCACGGTTTTAGCTCATGGTGCTAGGGTTCCAACACTTGCGAACCAAGACAGAATAGAAAACAAGAATTTCATGCAAGCACCACAAACACAAAAACCCAAAATCATCCAAGAATAAGTAGTTGCAAAAACTCAAGAGAGCTATACAAATGTAAACTAAGGTTTAGAGAGGGTAACAACCTTTGAAGCGTGCACACACACAAGTGGAAGACCCTAGCAAAGCTCTTCGGTTGCAAGATCAAGTTTGATCGTGAACCTTCTTGCCGAATATGATCCACTTCGAAGCAAACCCCAACCCAAGTTTCAACTTCAACAAAGAACACCACTTTTGTAAAGCAACTTACTCTTATAATTTTGCAATAATGAGTAAGAGATTCAGAGAGCTCTCTCTTTGTTTTCTCACTTTGGATCTCAAAATAGGAGGAGAGAGAAAATATGAGAGAATGAGAGATTTCTCACTCCTATAGCTATTTAAATGTCAGAGGGCTTGAGAAAATATCTAGATATTTTCTCAAGTGGTCCTCGCTCACCCACATACTCTCCTGCCATACAAGACAAGAGACATATATGTATCATATACATATACAATGTATTTGTATCAAATACAAAGTCCAAATGAGCGAGAAAAAAGTATAATACTAGTAAAACATAACCATATCAAATATGGTTTTACGTCAACACTTGACTTAAATTCTGGGCTCTTGAATAACCGGCCATTACTATCAAACGTTCGATTAATGCACGTAAATCAAATACACGTGCTTAATCGAACTCCTGCATGTATTAACATACGCACACTACATCGTTTCACCTTAGCGGGGAAACCCTCTTTGTGGTAATCTAAAGACTTAACAATACGCTGACAGTGAATTACTAGATTATATCCATAACCTAAAAGCACGTCAGCGACACTAACTATATGTAACGGCTACCCAGGTATATGTCAAAAGAAAGGTTGATAAGCAAACTCATCCGTACCTAGCAGAGCCTATCGGTGACAACCACCGTACAGCCCGGTCTCTTCATCAGAGAGTGTCGCATACCAGGTATGGGGGTGAATACTGTCAGACCCTCAATAACCCAATAAGTCATATCGATGTCAAACTACCAGCTGAGATATAACTGATAACCTTTATCAATTTATCTCAACCGTCCTGGTCAGGAACTTATGGTTATAGTCTATCATGCACAGCGCGCGACATCAACTCTCTATACCGGGAGAGAAGAATCACATCTCAATCGCTCACTGCCTCCATGAGCTTCGGGACTGTACCCAACTAAAACCTGTATTCATGATTCTTTAAAGCCATGGTTGGGTAGTAATCAAAGTACAGTAGGAACACACACAAGACACTATGACGATCTCAGGTCAAAAGACTTCCATGTACCATTGTCACCAGAGAACCGTAATCCGACAATAGATATAATACCATCTAGAAGTTCTCGACGAGTCCATTCAGTGTACTTATTCTCCAATGAGCACCTGTATACAATCTTTGGTGTCAAACACCAATAGCTGTGGGACCAAACATCGCCCCGGTCAGGGTCAAGAAACATATACACTAGTCTACTCTGGAGTACTGATACCCATTCTTGATACTCCCAAGGCTAGGAACATTTAAGGATATGCTTACGGACTACCCATGCCCCACTGGTATGATCGCATCATAATCCTGGTAGTCAAGAAAAGATCCTATAGCTTTATCAACATGTAATAGCGATACATAATATCAAGTAAAATATATACACATGAAAGATAAAGTAAACCAAATAGCGTACTATCATATCGAGCAAGAATGATCTATACATATAGGTCCAAGTAAAATAATAATTACCTACACCTATATCTAACAGTCATCCACTCGCACTAAGGCCAATTATTGCAGTATCTCATACCTAAGATCTCGAATAGCCGCTCAAACTGTGTCCGAGATATGGCCTTGGTGAGTGGATCCTCTGTGTTTTCCTTTGTGTCTACTCTCTGAATCTCGATCTCGCGGCGATCTATTATCTTCCGGATCAGGTGATACTGTCTTAAAATGTATCTGAATCGCTGATGGGACCGGGGTTCCTTCCTTAATACCATAGCCCCATTGTTACCACAATACAAGGGTATTGGATCAACAATGGTTGGAACCACACCAAATTCTGAGATGAAGTTCCGCTTCTAGACCGCTTCTTTAGCAGCATCGTTGGCGGCGATGTACTCAGCATTCATTATCGAGTCTGCGACAGTATCTTGTTTGAAACTCTTCCAACATATCGTCCCTCCGTAAAGGGTAAACACATAACCCGAGAAATACTTTCTTGAAAGTCTACCCTAGCACTGTGACAAGGTTCTAGTAGCATCAAGCATGCCAAATTAAAAAAATTTAGGTGCTAAGTTAGACTAACCAAGATCTTAACTAGAATATTAGGGTATTACTATGATGATATCATAAAACTAAAGAGAATGAAAGAGCATACAACCTTTGTAGACCGTGTCATTCTCTTCTTATGCTCCGGGTTATAGTCCATACGACTCTACTAGGCTCCACTTGAGAGAATGAACGAGCTTTCTCCGATGACCTTCGTGCCGAAGATGATCCACCTGAACCCCACTAGCTCAATCTACCTCTTCACTAATCTCCTATTAGTGAAGGAAACACGCCACACCAAAGTGCTAGTTTAGTGTGGGATGGTGAAGTAGGGATTTAAGGCTCACTAGAGTTCTCACAAGTTCAATGATTAACATCACATGTGAGGGTTTGAACTTGGAGGTGGAAGTGAGGAAAAAATAGAGAGCAAGAGCTCATGAAAATGGTAAAGGCACCAAGCAATGGAATGAAGAATGGCTCATCCAAAACCCTCACTTATTCAAGCATCCATTATTTTTCAATTTGAAAAATAGAGCCATACTTGAATAGTGAGTCAAGAGGAAATAAAATATTGCCCAAGCCATTCCTCACCATTCCACAAATATCTCCACAGTTTCCACCTCATTTTCTATTTTCGTAAAATAGAAAATCATGCCATGCTTCATATAATATATATATATATATATATATATATATACATATATCAAATATATATATATTAATATATATTAAGAAACATATTTAGTGAGCTAATAATATTAGTTAATATATAATTATATCAAATATAATATATATCAAATTATTAAATCAACACTTGATTTAATAATCCGGTAATATCACATATGACCGACTAATATCATTTATCTGTATATCACATTATCAAATCAACACTTGATTCGATAATCCGGTTATATCACATATAACCTAACCGATATCAGATAACTGCCAGATTAAAATACGGTATCACATATACGTATTTAATCAGGCCCCTACACATATCACATATGTGCCCTACTTCTTTTCGCTTGAACCGGGAAACTTCTGTGTGGGACTCTAAAGACTCGTCAATATGTCAGCAGTAGGTGATGATCACATCAGTCACCTACAAGCCGTCAACGGTACTAGCTGGACGTAATGGCTACCCGGGTATTAAGCGATATGAAGATCAACAAGCAAACTTGTCCATACTCTCCATGAAGCCAATCAGTAACACTTACCGTACAGTTCGGTCTATCCGTCCGCATATCATGTCTAGGGGTAGAATCGTCAGACCTCAGTAACGTGATAAGTCATGCCGATGTCTGGCCTGTAACGGTTCAAGAAACTACTGATAACTTTTACCAGTAAATCTCATCAGCATCCCTGACTAGGAACTTCCAGTTATAGCCAATCGAGCATAGCACAACATCAACCCCCAATACTGGGAGAGACAAAACCCTTCCTATCGCTCATTGCCTCCATGTGACTCGGGACTGTACCCAAAATCCACCTGTTTGCACGACTCCTTTGAGCCATAGTAGGGAGGAAATCAAAGCACAGTGGGAGCCACAAATGACTCTATGAAGATTTCTGGTCTACAGACTAACATATACCAGTGTCACCAGAGGACTGCTATCTGACGATAGGTATACTGCTAACTATGAGTCCTCGGCGAGTCCTGTTCGGTGTACCCATTCTCTAATGAGCACCTATGTACAATCTTTGATGTCAAACACCAATGGCTATGGGACTAACCATCACCCCTATATAGGGTCAAGAAATGTACACATTAGTCTACTCTGGTAATATCGATGCCCTGTCTCGATATACCGTCGACTAGGAACAATTGAAGGATGTGCTTGTGGACTACCCAGGTCCTAGTAGTATGATCCACATCATAGTCCTGGTAATCAAGCAAACACCCTAAGGGCTTTATCAACATGTAAGAGATAGACGGTATAAGAATACCAGTATACATGTTAAGATAAAGAGTAACCAGATAGCATATTATCATGTCGAGTAAGAAAGTCCTCTCTATATTTGTCCAAGCATCCACTATATCATAAAATAATGGCCTCTAGGGCATACATATTCCTAATAATCTCCCACTTGCACTAAGGCCAGATGTTGTAGTATCTCATACCCAATGATTGATAAGAATTTGATTTCCGATTGTGTGTATGTTTTGAGAAAATAGTATTTAGAAATCACAACCAAAAAAATATTTTGACCGCAATCAATAACGGTGTCGGATGTAGATCGTTAGCGAGTGCGGATCGTCCACAGGGAAAGTGTAATCCGTTCAATTTCCGAATTAAATGAGTTGAAAATTTAAGGAAAAGAAAAGAAAACAATTCATGATTTGCATTTGAAGATCAAGAAATAAGAAAAATCTAGATTTAGAAAAACATTAAAAGCAAGAATTTAGATGTGTGATAATTTCCAACCAACAATCAAGATTAGAAGTATGGCTCGTAGGAGTAGATCGGATCTAAAGATGTGATGAGATCTAAAGATTACTAATTCTTATCCATTAATGAATTGATACTAGATCGATGCAAATTCATCAAGGTTTAAGGATCTTGCGAGGAAATTAGGGATTTCGCAACTCATCCTTTGTCCTTTCGATGGATCGCATTCAAATTCTAGTTTCTAGTTAATCAAATGGTCAATAGTTATTCTCTAGTTTCGAGTGAACACGATCAAGAAAGTATCATCTCGAAACTAGGTCATTAATCATTTGATTCACTAGAATTTCCAAATATTATAGGATTTAAGAATTGTAAAAATATCTAAATCATCATCATCTAAAGATCGTCACAACTCCTACACGAGCGGAAATTACTCAAACATCATGATCACAAACACAATCAAAAATTGAGATCTAATCATTATGCTTGAATTAAAAGATAAGCAAGAATATAGAAAATTCACCTTTATTTATCGACAAATTTCGTTACAACTCTCTTGAATTTACAAAAGGAAGGAACTAGATCGTCGATTTCGGCTTCGCTCGGCTCCTTGAGTCGCGGATCGGCGATGATCTCTTGCTCCGTTGAAATCCGGCGTCGCTTGCTAAAGGTTGAAGGCTCTCTTGCTTGAATTGATCTCGGGATCTTGATCTTGATTTTGAATTGGAATTGGGGATTGAATTTGGGGCACAAGTTGTGTCACTCAACTTGTGGGAGGAAGAAGATGGTGATTCTTGAACATTTTTCACCTTAGCTCTAGGCTCCTTTTTATAAACCTCTAGATCTAGAATTGAAATTTGAATTCCCTCTACAAGTTAGTTAACCAAAAGATTTAAATTTCCCTCCAAGAGTTAGTTAAGCCCAAAATTTGAATTTCCCTCCAAGAGTTTGTTAAGCCGGGCCTTCTAGATGTGCCACGTGGACATTCTACAATGTTCTGGAAGCTTAGGCCGTTAGTTGAGAGCACGTGAGAAAAATTGAGCAGCTGATCTCTTCATAAGGCCGCGGATCCGCGGCGCCAAGGGGGTTTGGGCCGCGGATCCGCGGCCCTTTGGTGGCCTTGATTCTTCCTTTTTACATGGTAATTCTTGGGCTGAGTTTTGGGTCTCTTTCTGATGTGTGGAATTTTATTTGGATTTCTGTAATATTACCAGATCTTCAGCCTTTGAGTTGGCGTATTTTATCTGCACTGTTTTCTCAATTTTGGGCTTTGCTTCCAGAATTTCCTGCATAGACTCCAAGACAAGAGTTGTGCTATACAAGAATGATGCGATACCATGATAAACACACAATTTCCCTAAAAGTGCCGGTTTTAGTATACAGTACAAGTAATCCAGTATTTTACATGTGTTTTGCTAATATGTGCGATATGAATACCGGATACCTATACATGAATGCAAAAAGGTAGGGAAATTGCCGTGTTAGAAATGCAGTATTTTCGACTGATCAAATTCCCCCAAACATATTTTCGATCGTCTCGATCGAATTGTTTTATTAAAAAGAGAAGGAGAAAATAAAGAAAGAGAAAGCACACTTTCGTAGGCAGCACGATTGCACTGAGCACGTGCAACAAGCCTTTAAACCTCTAGGTGTCCCTAGTAGGAGGAGTGTTGTCTCCTGAGAGTTTTCAGCGGATTGCACCCACAAAATCCAATAATAAAAGGAAGATCATGAATATTACATTTAAAGATAAGAATTTTAAAAGAAAAGCCTTGAAAATTAGGGTTTCCAATTAAGCTAGCTTTTCGGTTGTCATGAGCCCTATCTTAATGGTCATGAAAAGATGTTAGAAATAACATCCTCCCTCAATAAAACATCGTCTTATTCTTCATTCCTATCTTTATTCCAAACATCGATCATATCACCCTGCGTGTGTGTAAAGGACATCCCTACACCCGGAGAATTCAATTCAAGCTATCATACTCTTGTCCATCAGCCTCAGTACTTTTTAATTAATGAATATTTAGACGAATTTGCTCACACACTTTAATGCGTCCGTTAATACTTCTTGAGGTACTAACCGACCGATTACTCATGTGTTTGCTTATTTGGTGTATTTTTCCTCGTCTTGCACCACCTTAGGTATAGCAGTAACTCCCAGACCAGTTGGCCTTAGGGCACTAGGTGAAGATGCACCCTCGCTATAAATTTTTTTATTGCCCTCGGCGATAACAAAACCAGTGTCCATTTTTCTCACCACTTTATATTTTATTCATTTTTTTTATTTCCTTCATACATCGGCTTTTAGACAAGAGCATTTCAAGGTATCATTTACTATCCCGGGCTTCAAGACGTGTGTAAGTGCGAATAGCAGGGTATCAACGTTCAAAATGTTTGGCTTTCCAGAATAGAAACTATTTTTCAGACTTATTTTTATCCTCAGATTAGTGACTTCCTTCATCTTACTAACTCTTGGGACAACGGCTCATAACTACTTATTACTAGTTCGTATAAGGTAACTTCTAATTTTCTTAGTTTTCTTAAATTTTTCTAATCTCATGGATGTAATTGTTCACTATCTAATCTTTTATTATCATAAATATTAAATATTTTGAAATTTTGAATTTCTTTTTTAAATTTTTATGAGTTTTGAAAATTTTTGAATTTTTATGGATTTTGAAATTTTTTTAAATTTTTATAGGTTTTAATGGATTTTGAAAAATTATTTACAAAAAAATGATGAGCCAAAAGAAAAAATATTTACACCAAATTTTTATGGGTTTTGAAATTTTTTATATTTTTATGGTTTTTTTAAAGAAATGTTTTGTGCTTATGCAAATGTTATGCAAATGATGCAAAACTAAGCACAAACCTCCCCCAAACTTGTTTTCAACAGTGTCCTCACTGTTGCCAACCGCTATATCTATAAAACCTGTAAGCCTGGGAGGAATTTATTAGTGGGGGCAAAATATATAAGTGAAGATCCTCCCCCAAACTTATTCTTGGCTTAAAATTTTTTGTGAAAATTTTCTTTTCAAGAGCCAGAAAATATAACCCCCCCAAACTTGAGTCATGCAATGTTAATCTTTTGAAAATCACATGAGGGGGTCAAAAATCAGTGGTCGATGCCAAGCTATGCAAAGACCGAAAATCAACACCAACCATTCGAAGAATTTATCAATGCATTGCTCGGGTTGGTGGAAGAAGAAGTGGGGAATAGGTAAGTGGTGGAACAGAATGTGTGTGTGTCTCATTTTGGAGAGACGATGCAGTGAATGTGATGGATTACTCGCATACTTTTTACAATTCAGAAGAAGGGATGGAGGTTCAATTTCAATGATTGGGACATGATTCATCTCAACACCCGTGTTATTCAGAAATGCGAGTTCATCAGCGAAGATCTCCTCAAAAGTTTCATCAATACCCCGAAGAATAATGTCATCACAAAGTGCGGGGTGATCTTCAAACTCTAAAAGCAGTTCATAATCGGTGTTAGTTGTTGACCCGGACATCTCGGTGGAAGAGTCCGTATGTGTATGATATATAGTTGGGTCAAACAACAACGTATGAAAAGAGTCAAGATCGGTATCAGGAGGATCATCAAATTCGCTGCTGTCGACATCCATTAAGTCGATAGAACAGACATGAGCAGTAGGTTCGGAGGGTACACTTCCCAACTTGTAAATGTTCATCTCTATTGACCTATTCCCGAAGGATAGGGTCATAGAGCCATTACGACAGTTGATGATAGCATTGGAAGTGGCAAAAAAGGGGCGACCTAAAATCACCGGAATTTGATTCCGTGGGTTCGCTACAGGCTGTGTATCAAGTACAATAAAATCCACAGGGAATACGAATTCCCCGATTTTTATTAACACATTCTCTAGTTCACCCCTAGGTTTGGTGATTGATCGGTCAGCCATCTGGAGAGTGCAATAGGCTGGTTTCAACTCTCCGATCCCTAGTTGCTCATAGACTGAGAAAGGAAGCAGGTTAACACTTGCGCCAAGGTCTAAAAGAGCACGGTTGATGTGTTTATCTCTAATAGAAATCGATATCGTAGGACATCCTGGGTCCTTACGTTTCTTTGGTAGCGGAGGGATAAAAGCAGTGCTAATGTTATTAGACATAAAGACTTTCTTTGGCACTTGAGTCTTCCTCTTCCTAGTGTACAAGTCCTTAAGAATTTTCGCATAAGCGGGGACTTGTTGAATCGCATCTAGGAGAGGGATGTTGATATTAACTTGCTTAAACATGTCCATAATCTTCTCCATATGTGGACTCGATGTATTAGCCCTTAACCGATTCGGGTAAGGTGCTTTAGCAATGAGCGCTGGGTCCATCATAGGAGAAGGAAGTGGGGGTAGACGTGATCCCGAAAGAGGAGTGGGGATCGTCTGTGGAGGGATAGAAGAGGTGGGATGAGGTGTCGAGCCTAGTGGGAAGTGGAGAATAGGCTCGTGAGAAGGCGGTGGGGTAGAAGAACAAGAATCAGAAGCAGAAGTGTGTGTGTGAGGAAAGGTCTCAGCCGGGGCGTTGATAGGGTTTTCAGTATCATCAACTTCTTCCCCAACATGGTTATCCAGCACTCTCCCAGATCTCAACGTGGTGATTGCATTCACATGATGTGAATAGCCAGGATTGGACAAAGGTTGAGCTGGGAGTTTCCCTTTCTCTCTTGCACTCATTTCGGCCTTAAGTCGTGCAATCTCAGCTTCCATCGTTTTGATACTCTCAGTTTGGGACGCTGAGTTTTTCTTTATCTCACCAACAAAAGACCTAACCTCGGACGACACTTCCATGAAATTTGACAGGAGTGATTTCATGGTTTAAGCGACTTGAGAGAACTCGTCAGAACAGGTCGACTGCATAGGATTAGACGGTGCAGGAGTGTTGACCTGGTTTTGGAAATTTTGTGACTGGTAGGGGTGCTGGGTGAGTTGAAGTGGTTGCTGTTGTGGTGGAGGGACCCGTTGGAATTGATTAGGGTTTGGAACCGTGTTTTGGGATTGGTTCCAAGCAAAATTCGGGTGATTCCTCCAACCCTGATTATATGTAGAAGAAAAAGGGTCGTTTCCAGGTCTTTGAAATGCGGCATTGGTATGCTCGAGACCTCGAAACTGAGAGTTTAATGGGCATTCTTCCGTCAAGTGAGAAGGATCAGAACAGCACCCACATACAGTTTTAGGGAGCGACATTGGGTTTAGGGAGGCTGCTAGGAATTTGTGTTCCATAGCGTTGAGCTTCTTTTGCATTGCTGCTATCTCAGCTCGAACACCTATGGACACGTCTATTTGGTGTACGCCACCCCTACTCGATGGCTGGGTTCCAGTCTCCCACTGAAGTGACTTTTCAGCGAACTCTTCTAAAAATTTCCATGCTTCCCCATCATCCTTAGTCATAAAGATGCCTTGACACATGTTTTCAAGGTTTTGTTTAGTGGTAGGGTTACTGCCCTCATATATGATTCGGCAAAGTTCCCATCTCGGGATGCCGTGATGTGGGCATTGAACCAAAAGATCCTTGAATCGTTCAAAGCATTTAGAGAATGGTTCAGCCGGAAGCTGGGAAAATTGATATAGTTCGCTACGGATTCGAGCTGTCTTTTGCATAAGGTAGAATTTCTTAAGGAATGCCGCAACGAATTCTTCCCAATTCGTGATGGAATGTACGGTGGTGTTATACAGCCACTTCTCGGCTATATCGCACAAGGTAAATGGAAGAAGTCGTAGACGCATGGCATCCACAGAAAGTTGTGATGTACCCATCATAGCGCATACGTTTTCAAATTTGGTAATAAAAACGTACGCGTCTTCAGTCTCGAGACCGTGGAATTTGGGTAGAAGGTTGATGTACTGGGGCTTAATCTCAAAGTTATCCCCGTTGGCTGGTGGAATGGATAAGCAGGTCGAGAGAGGACCTCGCAAAGGGTAGCACCTCTCTTAGAGAGAGATGCGGGGAGGATTCTGCGCACCAAAGGATGGCGGCAGAGTAGCGGTAAAGAGGTTCGATGGAGACTGATCCATCGGTGTGGGTGTGGTGGGGGGTAAAAGAAAGGTAAATGGAGAAATACCGACTTCGGAGTCGATCTAGGGGACGCGGACAAGTCGGGCACTAGAATCCCGTGTCCAGGCTATCTTGTACTAAAAAGGGTTAGTACAAGTGGCATCGTGAATTATAATTAGGGGAATGAAGTGAATGCGGTGTTTGTTTTGAAAATGATACGGATTTTGAAAAGATGATGCGATCACAACAAATGCAACAAGCAACCCTAAAATTTATGGTCACCTAGGTCCAATCTCTAGACCGCTCCTAACTTCCAAAAGACAAGTCGCAGGATAAAATCCTCCACTGCCTCTATGTTTCTCCTGTGGCCAGGTAAGTGCCAGGTAAGTGGGAGGTTCTCCACTACGTAAGTAGTGGGCCTAATTAAGTAACCACTAGCTTTTGACACACTTGCCTTAGACACCACAAAAAGAAACGCGGATAAGCAATGAATTACCCACGGCCTTCTTCTGTCCTAAGTGAGCGCGACGGTCCTTAGAGTCACTCTAGATATTTTTTAATTAATGAGGGTAATGCGGATGCAAGTTTGTGATTTTTGGGGCTTAGGAAGGGTAATGAACTCCCCACCTAATCTGGATTTGGCCGTGCCCCTTAATGTCCGTATTAATTATGCAAACAATCACAAAATAAAAAAAAAAGCACAATTTATTTTGCTTTTTGCGGCGCTGCAATTTTTGCAAAGAAGCCTGCAACAAATTGTTAATTGGAGCAGATTTTAGGAAGGAGATAAGAAAGATAGAAGTTACCTGCTAAATTTTTTCCAGAGAACCCCTTGAACAGCCGCGATTCCGCCGCAAATGTCGCCTTATACCGCGGTTCCGCCGCACCTCAAGCTCTTCTCTGCACCAAAATTAACCAGAGCACTCCTGATATCTTCCTTAGCTCTCTGGAATTCTCCAAATAATTTTCCAATTTCACAGCAAGCTCCAGATTTCCTTGCAATTAACCACAACAACTCGTTTAGTGTTTTGCGCGAGTTTTGATCTCAAAAATTTTAGACGGAATAAACTTTTCAACTCAAATTTCAAAAAATGAACAAATAGCACACGATCCCCGGCAACGGCGCCATTTTGATTGAAATGAAATTTCTCGTTGTGTAGTATTTGAGAAAATTGTATTTAGAAATCACAACCAAAAAAATATTTTGACCGCAATCAATAATGGTGTCGTATGTATATCGTTAGCGAGTGCAGATCGTTCACAGGGAAAGTGTAATCCGTTCAATTTCCGAATTAGATGAGTTGAAAATTTAAGGAAAAGAAAAGAAAACAATTCATGATTTGCATTTGAAGATCAAGAAATAAGAAAAATCTAGATCTAGAAAAACATTAAAAGCAAGAATTTAGATGTGTGATAATTTCCAACCAACAATCAAGATTAGAAGTATGGCTCGTAGGAGTAGATCGGATCTAAAGATGTGATGAGATCTAAAGATTACTAATTCTTATCCATTAATGAATTGATACTAGATCGATACAAATTCATCGAGGTTTAAGGATCTTGCGAGGAAATTAGGGATTTCGCAACTCATCCTTTGTCCTTTTGATGGATCGCATTCAAATTCTAGTTTCTAGTTAATCAAATGGTCAATAGTTGTTCCCTAGTTTCGAGTGAACACGATCAAGAAAGCATCATCTCGAAACTAGGTCATTAATCATTTAATTCACTAGAATTTCCAAACATTATAGGATTTAAGAATTGTAAAAATATCTAAATCATCATCATCTAAAGATCGTCACAACTCCTGCACGAGCGGAGATTACTCAAACATCATGATCACAAACACAATCACAATCACAAATTGAGATCTAATCATTATACTTGAATTAAAAGATAAGCAAGAATATAGAAAATTCACCTTTATTTATCGACAAATTTCGTTACAACTCTCTTGAATTTACAAAAGGAAGGAACTAGATCGTCGATTTCGGCTTCGCTCGGCTCCTTGAGTCGCGGATCGGCGAGGATCTCTTGCTCCGTTGAAATCCGGCGTCGCTTGCTAAAGGTTGAAGGCTCTCTTGCTTGAATTGATCTCGGGATCTTGATCTTGATTTTGAATTGGAATTGGGGATTGAATTTGGGGCACAAGTTGTGTCACTCAACTTGTGGGAGGAAGAAGATGGTGATTCTTGAACATTTTTCACCCTAGCTCTAGGCACCTTTTTATAGACTTTTAGATCTAGAATTGAAATTTGAATTCCTTCCACAAGTTAGTTAACCAAAAGATTTAAATTTCCCTCCAAGAGTTAGTTAAGCCCAAAATTTGAATTTCCCTCCAAGAGTTTGTTAAGCCGGGCCTTCTAGATGTGCCACGTGGACATTCTACAATGTTCTGGAAGTTTTGGCCGTTAGTTGAGAGCACGTGAGAAAAATTGAGCAGCTGATCTCTTCATAAGGCCGCGGATCCGTGGCGCCAAGGGGGTTTGGGCCGCGGATCCGCGGCCCTTTGGTGGCCTTGATTCTTCCTTTTTACATGGTAATTCTTGGGCTGAGTTTTGGGTCTCTTTCTGATGTGTGGAATTTTATTTGGATTTCTGTAATATTACCAGATCTTCAGCCTTTGAGTTGGTGTATTTTATCTGCACTGTTTTCTCAATTTTGGGCTTTGCTTCCGGAATTTCCTGCATAGACTCCAAGACAAGAGTTGCGCTATATAAGAATGATGCGATGCCATGATAAACACACAATTTCCCTAAAAGTGCCGGTTTTAGTATACAGTACAAGTAATCCAGTATTTTACATGTGTTTTGCTAATATGTGCGATATGAATACCGGATACCTATACATGAATGCAAAAAGGTAGGGAAATTGCCGTGTTAGAAATGCAGTATTTTCGACTGATCACCCAACATCCCAAAATTCTCTCAAATCGCATTTGGGGGGTGGGCCTTTGTGAGTGGATCCGCTATGTTATCCTCTGTGTCAACTCTCCTGAACTCGATCTCCCAAAGATCAACTATCTCCCTGATCAGGTGATACTGCATAAGAATATGTCTGGATCGCTGATGGGACCGGGGTGTTAGTGTATATGCTCTAGAGGCCATTACTGTATCATACTAGTTTGTATATTACTTGATGGAAGCTTGGGATATTCACAGTTGTATATACAATCTTGCTCGAAATGGTAGTATGCTACTTGGTTTGTTTCTGCTTTAATATGTGCATGTGTTTCTTTTAGCATATTGCTGATATACATATTAGTAGAGCCCTTAGGATCTTTGCTTGATTACCAGCGTTGTGATGGCGCTCGCACTCGTGGGAGTTGGGTGATCTATAAGCACATCCTTATACAGGTCCCTAGTCGTTGGACTATCGAGACAGGGCATCGATAGTCTGGAGTAGACTAGCGTATGCGCTTCTCATCCCAGTGTGGGAGACGGTCTGTCCCACAGCCATCAGTACGTCGTACTTGAGATAGTATACGGGTGCTCGTTGGGTTACGAGTACACTGGACATGACTCGTCGGGGACTGTTGGTTGGTATTATACCTATCGTCAGTTATCAGTTCCCAGGTGACATGAGTACAACTTAGTCCGTTGACTTGACACTGTCACTTCGCCTCGAGTGTGTTCCCACTACACTTTGATTACTACCCTACCATGGCTCAAAGGAGTCGTGCAAACAGGTAGTTTTTGGGTGCAGTCCCGAAGCACTTGGAGGCAGTGACGGTTAGACAGGATTCGTCTCTCCCGGTATTGGGGGTTGACATCGCGCTGTGTCCAGGAGAGCCATTACACTAGTAGTCCCTGGCCAGGGCAAGCGAGATATACTGGTAGGTTTCCAGTGTTATCTCAGGGTGTTCTGGGCTTCACTCCGGCACGACTTGTACCGCTATTAGGGGACTGACGTTCACCGCCCCACTAGGCCCGCCATGCGATGTATCAGACGAACAGACCGGACTGTACGGAGATTGTCACATACAGGCTCAGTAGGAGTTCAGATGGGGTTCACCTCGTCAGTCTTCTTATCGACATCTACCTGGGGACCGTTACGTACAGCTAGTGCCGCTTGCGGTCTGTGGTTAAACCCACTGCCAGCGTAGTGTCGAGTCTTTAGAGTCCCACACAGAGAGCTATTCGCCTTTAGGCAAAATGAGTAGAGGTCGCATGGTTTTGCGACAGGGTTCGTTCACATTCGCGCACTTGTGCACGTTGCTGTCCGGACAGTTTATACTAGCGGTATTTGGTTTAAGCCGGATCCTAGTATATGATTTGAGATTGGTTTTTCTCAGTGTATTCGTGTTCCTTGGATCACGAATGCGGGTGCGTATGCACAGTTGCTTGAGATTGAGGGAGAGGATCTTGATTAGGGCTAATGGCTATTGTCATTTTATTAACCCTAATGTTTATGTGTGTATTATTGTTAATTAATAATTAGTTTAATAATTGTCCATGGTTATGGTTGTTGACCATTTGACTTCTTTGACTTGTTGACCTAGGTTGACACTTTGACCATCATCATTTCTTTTGGAAAATGCTTTTTGATCTTTGCAAATTGAAATGATAATGGTCATGTCATGATTAACCATGACAATTATCTAGCTAATTATTCAATTAAAATAATTCACACATATTAGTGAGAATGGCTCAATTATTTCTCATTCTATCATATCCTTTCTCTCTCTTGTTCTTCCTCTCCCTCAAGCTCTCTCCCTCTCATGTGTTGAGAAACACTTGAGCTTGAGAAAAACCCTCTCTTGATCTTCTCTACTCTCATCTAGGGTTGAAGGACTAGCACTTCTTGAACCCTAGTGACTTCTAGCTTGGAGTTGAAGCCAAAGGTTGAGGCTTTCGGGTGGATCTTTCTTTGACGGGAGAAGACGACAAGGTGACCTCCTTCCACTACTTCTAGGAGCAAGGAGAGAAGGACAAAAGACCAAAGGTATAACCTTTCTACCTCTTAGCTAGTTACTAGTTAGCTTTAGCAAGTTTTTGTTTAGTAAAGATCCTTAAAGCATAGTCCATGTTGCCTATAGTTGATAAAAATCCGATTTTTATTATGTTTTCCGCCTCCCCGTAAGCACCGGGGTGGGCAACGTGGACTTACACGGGGTTCCTAGGCTAAAGCCACAACTCCATTGTTATCACAATACACATGTATTGGATGCTCAATAGTAGGAACCTCACCCAGTTCATCTTATGAACTTTTACATCCATACAGCCTCTTTGGAAGCATCGATGGTGGCGATGTATTTAGCCTTCATTGTCGAGTCTGCTACGGTATCTAGCTTGGAACTCTTCCAACATACCGTCCCTCCACTGAGGGTCAAGACAATACCCAAGACCGACTCACAGTCGTCCTTATCACTCTGGAAGCTCGAATCGGTAAAGGAATCTACCCGGAGTTCACCGTTACCATACACCAAGAACATTTCTTTAGTCCTTCTCAAGTACTTAAGAATGTTCTTCACAGCTGTCCAGTGCTTTTCCCCAGGATCTTATTGATACCTGCTCACTACACCTAGTGAGTATGCTACATCTGGTCTCGTACATAACATCGTATACATGATTGACCCGACTGCCGAAGCATAGGGTATGCTGATTGTTAAAGAATTCTTGTTTGTGTAGTTGGAAAATGTTAAGAAATCACAACCAAAAATTATTTGACCGCAATCAACTACGGTGTCGGATGTAGATTGTAAGTGAGTGCGGATCGTCCACAGGGACAGTGTAATCGTTCGTCTTTTGAATTAGATGAGTCGAAACTTTAATGAAAAGAAAACAAAACAATTCATGATTTAAAGAATTGAAGTTCAAGAATTAGAAAAATCTAGATCTAATAACAAGAAAAAGATAGAATCAAGAATTGATAGTTTGTTGATTTTTTCAAACCAAATCTCAAGAATCGAAATGAGGCTCGTAGGAATCGATCGGATCTATAGATGTTATGTAATCTTACAATTACGTATTCTTATCCTTCGATGAATTGATACTAGATCGATGATGATCGATCGAGAATTAGGGATTTCTTATGAAACTAGGGTTTCATCTTATCCCTTGTTCTTTCGTCGATATCATTCCCATTCTAGCCTCTAGTAAATTCAAGAAACGATCGTAGATCCCTAATTTCGAGCGATAACAATCAAGAAAGCATCGCAACGAAACTAGGTCATCGATTCTTGAACTTGCTAGGGTTTACAAAACTCATAGGACTCAAGAATCGTTTAAAGATTTGTTACATCATCATTCTATTGATCGTCTCGACTCCTTTACGAGCGGAGTTTTACTCAAACATCACAACAAGAATCACAATTACAAATTGAGATCTAATCATAATGCAAGAATTAAAAGAAAGCAAGATAAAAGAATTTCACTTTTTATTTATATCAACAATTTCGTTACAATCGCTCAAGAACTACAAGAGGAAGAACTCGATAGTCGATTTGGCTTCGCTCGGCTCGGTGAGTCGCGAATCGGCTTGGATCACTTGCTCGGTTGGAGATCGGCTCGGCTTCTAAAAGGTTGAAGGGATTCTCGCTTGATTGGTACTCAAGATCTTGAATTTGGAGTGGAATTAGGGTTAGGGTTTCGCACAAGCCTTGTCACTAGACTTGTGGAAGAAGATGAAGAATTGAAGAAGACTAAAGATTAATGAAGATTGAACCAATGGTTATTGATTAGCCTTTAACCCTAGATCTAGGCTTCTATTTATAGACATCTAAACCCTAGATCTAGGATTTGAATTTTAAGTTTCCCTCCAAAAGTTTGTTGAGGAAATTTGAATTTCCCTCCAAAAGTTAGTTAGAGAAGAAGCTTCTAGATGTGATTAGTTAGGAGGGAGCTTCTAGAAGAGGTTAGTTAGGAGCTTAATTAGGATTAGCTTTGCTTAATGATCTTTGCTGATCTGGCAGAAGACTCTGGAGAATTCTGGAATTTGACGTGTCAAAATGAGGTGTAGGCCTTGAGATAGGAGTTTTGCACTGAAAATGGAAGCTTGATCTGACCAAACCGCCGCGGAACCGCGGCGCAAGCCGGCTCCCGCCGCGGTTCCGCGGCGCTTTAGATGCTTCATGGCTTGGGCTCTCTTCTGATGCTTTGGGATGATGTGTGAGCCTTTCTTTGATATGTTGATTTGTATTTCTCCCTCTGAATTGCTACCAGATTTGAAATCATTGAGTTGGCGTATTTTAGGTCAGCTTCTTTTGGCTTTGCTCCTGGATTTTCCTGCACAAATCTCGAAACAAGTGTTGCGCAATACAGGGATGATGCGATGCCATGAAATGCGGTCAATTTCCTTTAAAGTGCCGGTTTAAAAGTCTAATACATGCAATCTGATATTTTACGACTGATTTGCTAATATGAGAAATATGAATACCGAACACTTCTAAATGAGTGCAAAAGATGGGGAAATTGCCGTGTTAAAAATACATTATTTTCGACCGATCAAATACCCCCAAACTTATTTTCGATCGTCCCGAACGAACTTTTATTAAAAAGAAGGAGAAAATAAAGAAAGAGAAAAACTAACTAGCATACTTTCGTAGGCAACACGATTGCACTGAGCACGTGCAACAAGCCTTTAAACCTCTAGGTGTCCCTAGTAGGAGGAGTGCTGTCTCCTGAGGGTTTTCAGCGGATTACACTCACAAAATCCAATAATAAAAGGAAGATCATGAATATTACATTTAAAGAAAAGAATTGTAAAAGAAAAGCGTTGAAAATTAGGGTTTCCAACTAAGCTAGCTTTTCGGTTGTCATGAGCCCTATCTTAATGGTCATGAAAAGATGTTAGAAATCACGTCCTCCCTCAATAAAACATCATCTTATTCTTCATTCCTATCTTTCTTCCAAAACATCGATCATATAACCCTGCGTGTGTGTAAAGACATCCCTACACCCGGAGAATTCAATTCAAGCTATCATACTCTTGCCCATCAGCCTCAGTACTTTTTAATTAATGAATATTTAGATGAGATTGCTCACACACTTTCATGCGACCGTTAATACTTCTTGAGGTACTAACCGACCGATTACTCCTGTGCTTGCTTACTTGGTGTATTTTCCTCGTCTTGTACCACCTCAGGCATAGCAATGACTCCCAGACCAGTTGGCCTTAGGGCACTAGGTGAAGAAGCACCCTCGCTATATATTTTTTATTGCCCTTGGTGATAACAAAACCAGTGTTCATTTTTCTCACCACTTTATATTTTCTTCATTTTTTTTTCATACTTTTGGCTTTAAGACAAGAGCATTTCAAGGTATCCTCTACTATCCCGGGCTTCAAGACGTGTGTAAGTGCGAATAGCAGGGTATCAACGTTCAAAATGTTTGGCTTCCAGAATAGAAACTATTTTTCAGACTTATTTTTATCTTCAGATTAGTGACGTCCTTCATCTTAGTAACCCTTGGGACAACGGCTCATAACTACTTATTACTAGTTCGTATAAGAAAACTTCTAATTTTCTTGGTTTTCTTAAATTTTTCTAATCTCATGGATATAATTTTTCACTATCTAAACTTTTATTATCTTATTTATGTACAAAAAATATTTTTATCTTTTTGAAATTTTTTAAATTTTTATAGGTTTTCAAAATAATGTTTTGTGCTTATGCAAAGTGATATGCAAATGATGCAAAAATAAGCACAAACCTCCCCCAAACTTGTTTTCAACAGTGTCCTCACTGTTGCCATCTGCTAAATCTGAAAAATCTGTAAGCTTGAGAGGAATTTATTAGTGGGGGCAAAATATTTAAGTGAAGACCCTCCCCCAAACTTATTTTTGGCTCATCATTTTGTAAAAATTATCTTTTCGAGAGCCAGAAAAACATACCCCCCAAACTTGAGTTATGCAATGTTAAGCTTTGAAAATCATAAGTGGGGGTCAAAAATCATTGGTCGACGCCAAGCTTTGCAAAGAACGAATGTTAACACCAACCATTCAAAAATTTTATCAATGCAGTGCTCTGGTTGGTGGAAGAAGAAGTGGGGAAAGGGTAAGTGGTGGAATAGAATGTGTGTGCGTCTCATTTTGGAGAGACGATGCAGTGATTGTGATGGATTACTCGCATTCTTTTTACATTTCAGAAGAAGGGGTGGAGGTTCAATTTCATTGATTTGGACATGATTCATCTCAACACCCGTGCTTTTTAGAAATGCGAGTTCATCAGCGAAGATCTCCTCAAAAGTTTCATCTATACCCCGAAGAATAATGTCATCACACGGTGCGGGGTGATCTTCAGACTCTAAAAGTAGTTCATAATCAGTGTTAACTGTTGACCCGGACATCTCGGTGGAAGAGTCCGTATGTGTATGATACATAGTTGGGTCAAACAATAACGTATGAAAAGAGTCAAGATCAGTATTATGAGGGTCATTAAATTCGCTGCTGTCGACATCCATTAAGTCGACAGAACAGACCTGAACAGTAGGTTCGGAGGGTACACTTCCCAACTTGTAAATGTTCAGCTCTATTGACCTATTCCCGAAAGATAGGGTCATAGAACCATTACGACGGTTGATTATTGCATTGGAAGTGGCCAAAAAGGGGCGACCTAAAATCACCGGAATTTGATTCCGTGGGTTCGCTACAGGCTGTGTATCAATTACAATAAAATCTACCGGGAATATAAATTCTCCGATTTTTATTAACACATCCTCCAGTTCACCCCTAGGTTTGGTGATAGATCGGTCAGCCATCTGGAGAGTGCAATTGGTTGGCTTCAACTCTCCGATACCTAGTTGCTCATAGACTGAATATGGAAGCAAGTTAACACTAGCGCCAAGGTCTAGTAGAGCACGGTTGATGTGTTTTTCCCCAATAGAAACAGAAATAGTAGGATATCCAGGATCCTTACGTTTCCTCGGTAATTGTTGGAGGAAAGCCGCGTCTATTGTTTTTTCCATGAAAATCTTCTTGGGCACTTGAGTTTTCCTCTTCCTAGTGCACAAGTTCTTAAGAGTTTTCGCATAGGACGGAACTTGTTGGATGGCATCTAGGAGAGGGATGTTGGTGTTAACTTGTTTTAAAATGTTCATAATCTTCTCCATATGTGGACTTGGTGTGTTAGCCCTTAACCGAGTAGGATAAGGTGCTTTAGCAATAAGCGCTGGGTCCATCATAGGAGAAGGAAGTGTGTGTGGAATCGATCCCAGAATAGAAGTGGGGATCGTCCGTGGAGGGGTAAAACAAACGGGCTGAAGTGGCGAGCCTTTTGGGAAACGAAGAATAGGCTCGGAAGAAGGTGGTAGGGTAGAAGAACTGGGGTTAGAATTAGAAGTGTGTGTATAAGGAAAGGTCTCAGCAGGGTGTTATTGATTGATTTATCAGTATCATCAAACTCTTCCCCAACATGATTGTCAAGCACTCTTCCAGATCTCAACGTGATTGCATCCACATGATGTGAATAGCCCGGATTGGGTATAGGTTGAGCTGGAAGTTTCCCTTTCTCTCTTGCACGCATTTCGGTTTTTAGTTGTGCAATTTGTTCTTCCATCGATTTGATATTCTCATTTTGAGAGATAATGATCTTCATCACATTCTCGACGGAAGATTGCAAACTTGCCGTCCCTTGGATGGATTGTTTCATGAAAGTATCCAAGATTTGTGCTAGTGCAGATGTATTATCTGTACCGGTCAATTGCAAAGGACTAGATGGTGCAAAAGTGTTGGCCGGATTTTGAAAGTTTTGTGCTTGGAAGGGGTGCTGACTCAATTGAAGTGGTGGCTGCTGTTGTGGTGGAGGGACCCTTTGGAAATTGTGTTGGGTTAGAACCGTGTTTTGAGATTGTGATTGGTTCCAAGCAAAGTTAGGGTGATTCCTCCAACCCTGATCATATGTGGAGGAAGATGGATCATTTCTAGGTCTTTGAAATGCGGCATTGGTATGCTCATGACCTTGAAACGGACATTCTTCCGTCAAGTGAGACGGATCAGAACAACAGCCACATACAGTCTTGGAGAGTGATATTTGACTTAGGGCGGCTAAGAATTTGTTTTTCATAGTCTCAAGTTTCTTTTGCATAGCCGAAATGTCAGCTCTAACTCCTATGGAAATATCATTGCCATCCCTAGATGATTGACTCACACCCTCCCACTGTAAAGATCTTTCAGCGAAATCTTCTAAAAATTTCCAGGCTTCCCCATCATCTTTGGTCATGAAGTTGCCTTGACACATGGATTCAAGGATCTGTCTTGTGTAAGGAGTAATGCCCTCATAAATGATTCGGTACAGTTCCCATCTCGGGATGCCGTGATGTGGACATTGGACTAACAGATCCTTGAAACGTTCAAGACATTTTGAAAATGTTTCATTTGGAAGCTGGGTGAATTGATAGATTTCGCTACGGACTCGAGCTGTCTTTTGATGTGGGTAGAATTTCTTAAGGAATACTTTGACGAATTCGTCCCAATTTGAAATGGAATGTGCGGTAGTGTTATATAGCCACTTCTCGGCTAAATCGCACAAAGTGAATGGGAGAAGACGAAGACGTAAAGCATCCATAGAAAGCTGTGAGGTACCCATCATTGCGCATACATTTTCAAATTTCGTGATAAACACGTACGCGTCTTCAGACTCGAGACCGTGAAATTTTGGTAGAAGGTTGATGTATTGGGGTTTTATTTGAAAATTTTCCCCGTTGGCTGGTGGAATGGAAAGACAGGTGGAAAGTGGGCCTCGTGTAGGATAGCATCTCTCTTGGAGAGAAATGCGTGGAAGATTCTGCGCACCTGCGGACGGCGGCAGAGTAGTGGTAAAGAAGTTCGATGGAGGTGGATCCATCGAAGTGGGTGTGGTGGTGGGTAAAAGAAAGGTAAATGTAGAAATACCGACTTTTGGGTCGATCGGGGGGACGCGGACTAAACAGGCACTAGAATCCTGTTGTCCAGCCTATCTTGCACTAAAAAGGGTTAGTACAAGTGGCAGCGTGAATTATAATTAGGGGAAATGATGAATGTGGTGTTTGTTTTGAAAATTGGACGGATTTTTGAAAAAATGATGCAACACAACAAATGCAACACATAAAACCCTAATTCTAGTGGTCACCTAGGTCAAACTCTAGACCGCTCCTAACTGCCAAAAGACAAGTCGCAGGATAAATCCTCCACTGCCTCTTTGTCCCCCTGTGGCCAGGTAAGTGCCAGGTAAGTGGGAAGGTACTCCACTACGTAAGTAGTGGGCCTAATTAATAACCACTAGCCTTCGACACACTTTCCTAGGCACCACAAGAAAACGCGGATAAGCAATGAATTACCCACGGCCTTCTTCTGTCCTAAGTGAGCGCGACAGTCCTTAGAGTCATCTCTAGATTTCTTTTAGTTAATGTGGGTCAATGCGGATGCAAGTTTTGTGGTTTTCGGGGCCTAGGAAGGGTAATGAAATCCCCACCTAATTTGGATTTGGTCGTGCCCCTTAATTTCCGTATTAATTATGCAAACAACCAAGAATCAAAACACGCACAAATTTTATTTTGCTTTTGCGGCGCAGCGAATATTTGCAAAGAAACCTGCACAAAATTGTTAATGGAGCAGATGAGGGGAGAGATAAGAAAGAGTAGAAGTATACTTGAAAGTTTGGTACAGAGAAGACGCAAGAACGCGGCGGAACCGCCGCAGATACGCCCTAATGCCGTGGAATCGCGGTGGTATGTTGGGATTAGTGCACAGAAATTTGTGCACAAGCTCCTGTTCACCTTCACAGCTCTCTGGATGTTTCAGAAAAAAATTTCCACAGCTCCAATGATTCCAGAATTCCTCGCAAGAAATCACAACAACTCGTATTAGTGTTTGCGCGAATTTTGATCTAAAAATTATAATGGAATAAATCTTTCAACTCAAATTTCAAAATACGAACAATTAGCACACTATCCCCGGCAACGGCGCCATTTGATTGTTAAAGAATTCTTGTTTGTGTAGTTGGAAAATGTTAAGAAATCACAACCAAAAATTATTTGACCGCAATCAACTACGGTGTCGGATGTAGATTGTAAGTGAGTACGGATCGTCCACAGGGACAGTGTAATCGTTCGTATTATGAATTAGATGAGTCGAAACTTTAATGAAAAGAAAACAAAACAATTCATGATTTAAAGAATTGAAGTTCAAGAATTAGAAAAATCTAGATCTAATAACAAGAAAAAGATAGAATCAAGAATTGATAGTTTGTTGATTTTTTCAAACCAAATCTCAAGAATCGAAATGAGGCTCGTAGGAATCGATCGGATCTATAGATGTGATGTAATCTTACAATTACGTATTCTTATCCTTCGATGAATTGATACTAGATCGATGATGATCGATCGAGAATTAGGGATTTCTTATAAAACTAGGGTTTCATCTTATCCCTTGTTCTTTCGTCGATATCATTCACATTCTAGCCTCTAGTAAATTCAAGAAACGATCGTAGATCCCTAATTTCGAGCGATAACAATCAAGAAAGCATCGCAACGAAACTAGGTCATCGATTCTTGAACTTGCTAGGGTTTACAAAACTCGTAGGACTCAAGAATCGTTTAAAGATTTGTTACATCATCATTCTATTGATCGTCTCGACTCCTTTACGAGCGGAGTTTTACTCAAACATCACAACAAGAATCACAATTACAAATTGAGATCTAATCATAATGCAAGAATTAAAAGAAAGTAAGATAAAAGAATTTCACCTTTTATTTATATCAACAATTTCGTTACAATCGCTCAAGAACTACAAGAGGAAGAACTCGATAGTCGATTTGGCTTCGCTCGGCTCCGTGAGTCGCGGATCGGCTTGGATCACTTGCTCGGTTGGAGATCGGCTCGTCTCCTAAAAGGTTGAAGGGATTCTCGCTTGATTGGTACTCAAGATCTTGAATTTGGAGTGAAATTAGGGTTAGGGTTTCGCACAAGCCTTGTCACTAGACTTGTGGAAGAAGATGAAGAATTGAAGAAGACTAAAGATTAATGAAGATTGAACCAATGGTTATTGATTAGCCTTTAACCCTAGGTCTAGGCTTCTATTTATAGACATCTAAACCCTAGATCTAGGATTTGAATTTTAAGTTTCCCTCCAAAAGTTTGTTGAGGAAATTTGAATTTCCCTCCAAAAGTTAGTTAGTGGAGAAGTTTCTAGATGTGATTAGTTAGGAGGGAGCTTTTAGAAGAGGTTAGTTAGGAGCTTAATTAGAATTAGCTTTGCTTAATGATCTTTGCTGATCTGGCAGAAGACTCTGGAGAATTCTGGAATTTGACGTGTCAAAATGAGGTGTAGGCCTTGAGATAGGAGTTTTGCACTGAAAATGGAAGCTTGATCTGACCAAACCGCCGCGGAACCGCGGCGCAAGCCGGCTCTCGCCGCAGTTCCGCGGCGCTTTAGAGGCTTCATGGCTTGGGCTCTCTTCTGATGCTTTGAGATGATGTGTGGGCCTTTCTTTGATATGTTGATTTGTATTTCTCCCTCTGAATTGCTACCAGATCTGAAATCATTGAGTTGGCGTATTTTAGGTCAGCTTCTTTTGGCTTTGCTTTTGGATTTTCCTGCACAAATCTCGAAACAAGTGTTGCGCAATACAGGGATGGTGCGATGCCATGAAATGCGGTCAATTTCCCTTAAAGTGCCGGTTTAAAAGTCTAATACATGCAATCTGATATTTTACGACTGATTTGCTAATATGTGAAATATGAATACCGAACACTTCTAAATGAGTGCAAAAGATGGGGAAATTGCCGTGTTAAAAATACATTATTTTCGACTGATCATATGCCTTGTATGCGAGCCCTCTCCAAATCAGTCTTAGGAGACATCTTTTTGGAGAGAGTGATTCCTTAACAAGCGGGTAAATTACCACACTTAGAATCTTCCATACTAAAACTCTTTTAGTATGGTGTCTATGTACCTAGATTGGGACAATCCCAACATCCTTTTAGATCTATCTCTATAGATCTTAATCTCCAGGATGTAGGAGGCATCATTAAGATCTTTCATGTAGAACTTATGTGATAATAAGTGCTTGACCGAGTGTAGCATAGGAACAACGTTTCCTATTAAGAGTATGTCATCCACGTACAATACGAGGAAGACAACCTTACTCTCTACTACCTTCTTATATATACATGGTTCATCTACGTTTTTGATGAAGTCAAACTATTTAACAGGTTTATCAAAACAGATGTTCCATCTCCGCGATGCCTGCTTTAATCCGTAAATTGATTTAAGCAGCTTGCACACGCTTCCGCTGCTCCCACTGTCTACGAAGCCCTCTGGCTGTTTCATGTACACGCTCTCTTCTAAATCACCATTTAAAAAAGCGATCTTGACGTCCAACTGCCAGATTTCATAGTCTTGGTATACAGAAATGGCAAGTAGGATCCTGATGGACTTAAGCATGGCAACATGAGAAAAGGTCTCATCATAATCGACACCTGGTCGTTGACGAAAACCTTTTACTACAAGTCTATCTTTGAAAGTATCAACTTTTCCATCTACACCAAATATCTTTCTCAAAGATCTCCTTGTTTCCGATGGGTTTTACCCCTTTAGGAGCAACATCCAAAGTCCATACTTTGTTGGTGTACATGGATTCCATCTCAGATCGCATAGCATCCAGCCATTTCACAGAGTCACCACTCGTGATGGCCTGCTCGAAACTAGTTAGGTCATCATCTTCCATGATGCAATCCTCGCTTCCACCGCCTGTGAGAAAAACGTAGTATCTCTCATATGGATGAGGAACCATACTAGATCCGCGGACTGGCTGGGGTTCGTTGGGGACCATTGAATCTTCCGGTTCCATCAAATCGTCAGTTTTAGTTTGCATCGCTGGAACTTCTTCCAGTTCTACCTCATTAACACTAATTTCTTTCACAAGAAATTCCTTTTCTAAAAAGGTGGCATGGCGAGAAACAAACACCTTTTGTTCCTCGGTGTGGTAGAAGATATTCCCTCACGTTTTTTTAGGATATCCTACAAACTTGCACAGAACTAACATTGCCTTGAGCTTGCCCGAATTTTTCTTTTAACATAGGCCGTACAACCCCATATCTTAACTCGTTTAAGAGATGGTCTCTTCCCATTCCATATCTCATATGGAGTTATAGGCAACGGATTTGGTCGGAACTCTTTTCAATAGGAATGCAGCTATCTCTAACGCATATCCCCAAAAGGAAATAGGTAACTTAGCAATTCTCATCATTGAGCGCACCATATCTAATAGGGTGCGATACCTCCGTCCCGAAATACTATTGTGCTGTGGTGTATACGGAGGAGTAAGCCGAGAGAGAATCTCATTCTCTTTTAAGTAGTCTCTCAATTCCATGCTCAAGTATTCTTCTCTCCGATCATATCGAAGGATTTTAATACTTTTGCCCTTCTGGTTCTCAACTTCATATTTATATTCCTTGAATTTCTCAAAAGATTCAGATTTGTATTTCAAGAGGAATACATGTCCGAATCTTGAGAGATCATCGGTGAATGTAATAAAGTTACGAGGAACCATTCCTGACATGTGTAGACATAGGACCGCATACATCACTATGTATCTGTCCCAAGAGTTCAGCAGCTCTTTCTCCGTGTCCAGTAAACGGAGTTTTGGTCATCTAGCCTTTGAGACATGACTGGCAAGTTTCATAAAATGTAAATTCGAACAGATTCAAATATGTATCCTTATGCAACTTTAGCTAGTCTTGTCACATTGATATGACCTAGTCTACAATACCACAAGAAGACTTCGTTCATTTCTGAACTGTTCTTCTTGTGTGTGTTCTGTATACTTAGAACTTTATTGTGATTTAGAACATATATACCGTTATACAACGTGCCATACCCAATCAACACCTAATTTAGGAAAATATTCATAATATTTTTGGTACGAAATAATAGTCGCTCAGAATCATTGTATTAACAGTTGGTAACACTAGGAGATATTTGCCAACTGTTTTGGCTGCAAAAATTTCACCATTCCCTACTACTAGAGACATATCACCCTTTCCCAGTTCTCTACCTCTCTTTAGCCCATGTAACAAATTACATATGTGGGATCCTGATCCGGTATCTAATACCCAGGACGCATAGCAAACTGAGAAACAGTCACCCGAAGACGATGCATCAACATGCTTATTCTTCGTACGTGTGGCGTGGGAATCCTGTTATTCCCCTATTCCTTGCTCAGACTTATGACAATCATAAGACAAAGCGGAACCTAGCCCAGTATAATAAGTGGGTTCGGTCAATACATCCATATTATTATCTTGATTAAGGCATGTCATTGGTCACTACCAGGAGAGAGAGAAGGATAATCACTTTGGGTGCGCTCTTTGCAAGATTAGATTGGTTGTTATTTTGTCTAATCAGAATGGTTCCCACTGTTTTTATCAAATCTTCCTTCAAACCTAAAAGGTAAGATTAGCCAAGATTAATTATATTCTACAAGTTCGCTAACCGGTCAGCCAGGCCAGTTTCGGTACTCCGAGGGAGGTTCCCCGTGCTTTCGCATGGACCTAATTAAAATAAACCTCGTTTTCCTAGAGGCATAACCCCGTTGACACCTTTCTAGACACCTACTGGATCAGCTAATTATAAAGTGCAAAACTCTCCCAGAAGTAACTCTTACTCGCAGTGGGTATCGGGATCCAACTATCATATAGAAGGTATGCAATCTCATTGCAAATTCCAACACTTGAAATTCCCAATAATTGTTTTTACCCCTAGCGTTCTATGACCTTGACACAGGCCAACAAACCATAGGGCGCAAGTCAAGTTCAACCCGTTCATTTCTTGATTGAATTAAACCCACCCGCACGACCCTTGACGCAGGCCAAAAAAGTCGCACGACTACCCTAATCCAATCGCATCTCATGCTGTAGATAAGCAATAATTAGCTACCGCACACTACGCCTTGAAAACACAGCACGAATACTAAATAGTACTTATCTGAAACGAAGGAGGGCTACGCAGGTTTTTTAAGAAAACCATGAGCGTAATGAACTTAATATCGTTGTAGAATCTAGTGATTTGGAGTGTTTTAAGCTCCGTTTTCAAATTGAATAGTTTTGTAGCGTTTTTTAGTTTTGCTAAAGATGTCACTCTCGGTGAAGGGATCTCAGCTCTTTCCTTATCGAATGAGATGCTGGATATCCATCAAGGAATACCACTATGCAAAGCAAGAACTAGTGCAGCTGGCAAAACAAATCGAGTGGGTTGTAGCATTTGCTAGTTTTGCTAAAGAGGTCACTTCTGGTGAAGGGGTCTCGGCTCTTTCCTCATTGAATGAGGTGTTGCATATTCATTATGGAATACCACTATGCAAAGCAAGAACTAGAGCTACCTGTTTTTAAAATCTTGATATTACAACATCTTTAAGTTTCTTTTCTTTCATTAATCTCATTAATGAAATCCCACCATTTAATGTTTCCTAAAAATCACAGGAAAAATGAAACGAAAATAGAATGTACGCTTATACCATCCGCATTCGCCACTGAGCCCCGTCATGCACCGTTAGGTTACTTAACTAACGGCGGAGCGGAGGCTGGACTAGTGCGGGTGCAAAACATAAGCAACGTTTATTATATATCATATATATAATATAACATTCGCCTCACGCAGTTATATGATCACATCACAGAACCAAGCAGTAGAAGCAACATATAAAATATTGGATATACTAGGATGTCCGTGTTTTAAATTTAGCCAGTAATGTAAAACACGGATTCCATGGTCGTGATGAATAGCCAAACCCACATCCCTAGACCCCTACGAGAGCGGAAAGTAACCCTACCAATTCTAGAGTTAGGAGACCCGGTCTCAACTCCTTGAGATGGTCTCCCACTGGACTCTAGAATCCGGCTACTTGTGCTCCCCGTCTTGGGTCTATCCTAATGCGGAAAAGTAAATAATATACAAGAATGGTGACATCATCCTCAATCCGGAAGTGCCCCAATAAAAGAATATTACATACAGATTTTACGTAAATGAAAATAAAAACTCTCCTCTCACATAAAACCCCCGGCTATTCAATCACGGCGATCAAATAAAACATATCACTAGCAACACATAACATCTTATGTCATGAATGTAAGTAAATACGCCTATCCCGAATTTCGTTGACATATAGCAACGAGATTCGGGATACCCCACATATTACACTTACGGTCGCAGAAAAGAAATGAAAAACTACAATAATTAGAATCCGCAATATCCTTAGAAATCATAAACCCGGAATATCTCATATTCTGGATTTCATGCCTAATTTATAAATCTTGTTTTTTAGTCTCAAATTGAAAACTCTTTTCAATAAACTGTCGGATGATTCAACAAGATTTCCGACTAAGTGATCGCGTACTA
Source organism: Agapanthus africanus (assembly GCA_030015575.1). Lineage (NCBI taxonomy): Eukaryota > Viridiplantae > Streptophyta > Magnoliopsida > Asparagales > Amaryllidaceae > Agapanthus > Agapanthus africanus. Next base: position 24,475,588 of record JASDDO010000019.1, read on the forward strand.
TACGCAATTGCAACGGAGTTTTGATCCGAATCAAAACTCCGTGGCAATCGATCAAACTAGACTAAACGGCTAGATTTACAAAATACTAACTAGTTTTCACAAAACTAATTATTGTGGATTCCAAATATTGTATCACATATCATCATCATTTATACGACGCTAAACATTTCGATCGGTTTATCAAACACGCACAAAATCCAGAGATCTCAACAACTTGAGAATCATTAAAAACATCCAGAAAGTGCTAAATGAAACCATGGAGCAGCACAAGAACAATGGACCCACAACTCCCTAAAATGGCGGCGGAACCGCGGCCAAACAAGGGTTTTGGCCGTGGATCCGTGGAGCTTTAGGGGAATTGGGGCTCCAAATTTCTTGGGGCTCCATAGAAAACACTGCATGATTTTTTGGATATTTTTAATCACGAAAATTTCAACGTTTGAAAAATTCGAAAGAAAGTTCACAAAAATGCGGTTCGAAAACCGATCGAACACTATAACGTCGTAATGACCTTCCCTAATGTTCTAGCTTAGCTCTAATACCATGAAAGTCTACCCTAGCACCGTGACAAGGCTCTAGTAGCATCAAGCATGCCAAATTAAAAAATTTTAGGTGCTAAGTTAGACTAACTAAGATCTTAACTAGAATATTAGGGTATTACTGTGATGATATCACAAAACTAAAGAGAAGGAAAGAGCATAAAACCTTTGTAGACCGTGTCCTTCTCTTCTTATGCTCCGAGTTGTAGTCCACATGATTCCACTAGGCTCCACTTGAGAGAATGAACGAGCTTTCTCCGATGACCTTCGTGCCGAAGATGATCCACCTGAAGCCTACTAGCTCAATCTACCTCTTCACTAATCTCCTATTAGTGAAGGAAACACGCCACACCAAAGTGCTAGTTTAGTGTGGGATGGTGAAGTAGGGGATTTAAGGCTCACTAGAGTTCTCACAAGTTCAATGATTCACATCACCTGTGAGGGTTTAAACTTGGAGGTGGAAGTGAGAAAAAAATAGAGAGCAAGAGCTCATGAAAATGGCCAAGGCACCAAGCAATGGAATGAAGAATGGCACATCCAAAACCCTCGCTTATTCAAGCATCCATTATTTTTCAATTTGAAAAATAGAGCCATACTTGAATAGTGAGTCAAGAGGAAATAAAATATTGCCCAAGCCATTCCTGACCATTCGACAAATATCTCCACAATTTCCACCTCATTTTCTATTTTCATAAAATAGAAAATCATGCCATATTTCATAATATATATATATATATACATATATCAAATATATATATATATATTAATATATATTAAGAAACATAATCAGTGAGCTAATAATATTAGTTAATATATAATTATATCAAATATAATATATATTAAATTATTAAATCAACACTTGATTTAATAATCCAGTAATATCATATATGACCGACTAATATCATTTATCTGTATATCACATTATCAAATCAACACTTGATTCGATAATCCGGTTATATCACATATAACCTAACCGATATCAGATAATTGCTAGATTAGAATACGGTATCACATACACGTATTTAATCAGGCCCCCGCACATATCACATATGTGTCCTACTTCGTTTCGCTTGAACCAGGAAACTTCTGTGTGGGACTCTAAAAACTCGTCAATACGCCAGCAGTAGGTGATGATCACATCAGTCACCTACAAGCCGTCAGCGGTACTAGCTGGACGTAATGGCTATCCGGGTATTGATCGATATGAAGATCAACAAGTAAGCTTGTCCATACTCTCCATGAAGCCTATCAGTAACACTTACCGTACAGTCCGGTCTCTTCGCCTGATATGTCGCATATCATGTCTAGGGGTAGAATCGTCAGACCCCAGTAACGTGATAAGTCATGCCGATGTCTGGCCTATAAGGGTTCGAGAAACTACCGATAACTTTTACCATTAAATCTCATCAGCAGCCCTGACTAGGGACTTTCAGTTATAACCAATCGAGCATAGCGCAACATCAACCCCCAATACCGGGAGAGACAAAACCCCTCCTATCGCTCATTACCTCCATGTGACTCGGGACTGTACCCAAAATCCACCTGTTTGCACGACTCCTTTGAGCCATGGTAAGGAGGAAATCAAAGCACAGTGGGAGACACACAAGACTCTATGACGATCTCGGGTCTACAGAATAATCTGTATCAGTATCACCAGAGGACTGCTATCTGACGATAGGTATACTAACAACTAGGAGTCCTCGGCGAGTCTTGTTCGGTGTACCCATTCTCTAATGAGCACCTATGTACAATCTTTTATGTCAAACACCAATGGCTATGGGACCAACCATCGCCCCCATACAGGGTCAAGAAACGTACACACTAGTCTACTCTGGTAATATCGATGCCCTGTCTCGATATACCGTCGACTAGGAACAGTTGAAGGATGTGCTTGTGGACTACCCAGGTCCCAGTAGTATGATCCGCATATAGTCCTGGTAGTCAAGCAAACACCCTAAGGGCTTTATCAACATGTAAGAGATAGACGGTATAAGAATACCAGTCTACATGTTAAGATAAACAGTAACCAAATAGCATACTATCATGTCGAGCAAGAAAGTCCTCTACATATATGTCCAAGCATCCACTATATCATACAATAATGGCCTTTAGGGTATACATATTCCTAACATTTCTGTCATTAATGTCACTTTGGAAGCTTGAATTGGTAAAGCCCTCCATTTGGATGTCACTATTAACATACACCAAGAACATTTTTTATTCTCTCGTAAGTACTTAAGAATGTTCTTCACAGCTGTCCAATATTTTTTCCCTGGGTTTGATTGATACCTACTTACCACACTTAGTGCGTAAGTTATATCTGGTATAGTACATAAGATCGCATACATGATAGTCATCATCGCTGAAGCATAGGGTATAACACTCATGTGAGCCCTCTCCTCATCACTCTTGAGAGATATCTCTTTAGAGAGGGCGATTCTTTGACAAGTAGGTAAATTACCACGCTTGGAATCTTCCATTCTAAATATTTTTATTATGGTGTCAATGTACCTGGGCTGGAACAATCCCAATATCATTCTTGATCTATCTCTATAGATCTTAATCCCCAGAATGTAGGAAGTATCACCTATGTCTTTTGTGATAAGAAAAGTTTGACCGATTATTGTATAGGAATATCATTTCTTATTAGGAGAATTTCATCCACATACAATATGAGAAATGTGACAGCACTCCCTACAACCTTTTTATAAATACAAGATTCATCTACGTTTTTGATAAAATCAAACTCTTTAACTATCTCATCAAAGCATATGTTCCAACTCCGCGATACCTGCTTTAATATATAAATAGATTTAAGCAAATTACACACTTTATGAGCTGCTCCCTCTGTCTAGGAAACCCTTCAGCTGAGTCATATATACGCAATTTTCTAAATCACTATTTAGAAATGCGGTTTTAACGTCCATCTTCCAGATTTCATATTCATGGAAGGAAGCAACGGTAAGTAGGATCCGGATAGATTTAAACATAGCCACTGGAGAAAAATTTTCGTCATTGTCTACACCTGGTCTCTGAAGAAAACCCTTTACTACAAGTCTAGCTTTATAGGTCTCTACCTTTCTATCTACACCGATTTTCTTTTTGAAGATTCATTTACTCCCAATAGGTTTTACCCCTTCAGGAAAAACCTCCAAACTCCATACTTTGCTAATGTACATTGATTCTATCTTGAATCTCATAGCATCCAGCTATTTTACTGAGTCCCTACTTGTGATGGCCTGCTAAAAACAAATAGGATCATCACCTTCTATGATGCAATCCTCCCTATTACCGTCTACGAGAAAACCATAGTATCTCTCAGGTGGGTGAGGACGCCTACTAGATCTGCGGAGTGGCTGATGTTCGGCGGGTTCTATTGAAATCTTAGGTTCTACCAAATTTTCAGTGGCAGTTTGTGGTTCTGGAACTTCTTCCAGTTCTACCGCGATCCCACTGTAGGGTTCCTTGGCACACACATGAGGTTCCACAACAGATCAAACATGCCAAAATCAAATTTTTCTATGTGCCAAAGAACCCTAATGCTAGATCGTTACTAGAGGTAAAGGCGAAACAAGCAAGTGAACAACTTTATTGCTAAATGAAAGGGACTACAACCTTTGTAAATCCGGTCCTCCACTTCTCTAGCTCTGTGTTGATGTCCCTCCGCTGCGATCATCGGAATCCCGGACCCTTGCGTCGATTTCATCGGATAAATGGGCGGGCTAGGTCGTTGACTTCGATGCCGAAGATGATCTACGTCGAGGCGACTCAAATTCAAGCTCCACCTTCACTAGGTCATGAAACTTGTGAAGATAACACACTCTACTACATGGCAAGTGGTAGAGGATGAAGAAATAGGAAGTGGGTTCACTTTGGATTTGGATTTCTCACTTGGAAATTTCTAGCAATGGTTTCTTCTCTTCATAAAGAAGAAGAAGAAGAAAGAAAAGAAAGTGAATTATCAATAATAGAAATTCAAGTGATGGTTATCATTTTAGCAACCATGGGTGAGTGTAACTAGTGTAGAGACTAAACTAGGGTTTAGATGAATGATTAGGTTAAGGAAAGAAACAAAATGGTCAAAGCTTCATGAAGCTTCAAGGTAAAAACAAAAGAAGCCACCATTTTGTTTCTTGCCCAAAAATAAATAAATAAAATAAATAATTAAGAAAAGATAACAAAACCCTAACCATTAACCTAAAGATGGTTTAAATCAAACATATACCCAAGTTTGCATGTATCATCAAACATGATACAATCAAGTGCACAAAAATATATCACATATACTACTTGTGCACATCAAGTGAGAAAATCAATCTTAAGTGAACAAATACTAGTTAATGTAAAGTAATATATCTAATATATAATTATACATTAAATCATTAAATCAACACTTGATTTAATGATCCGGTCATACTGCATATAACCGACTAATATCTAGTGTATCAATATATCGAATCAACACTTGATTCGGTAACCCGGCTATATCTCATATAACCGTCCGATGAAACAAATCGCGAGAATAGAATCCAGTATCACATACTGGTATTATTCTCGGTCCCGCACATATCTCATATGCGCTCCTATTTCGTTTCGCTTGAGCCAGGAAACCTCTGTGTAGGACTCTAAAGACTCGTCAATACGCCGGCAGCAGGTGATAATCATATCAAGCACCCACAAGCCGCGAGCGGTCTGCTAAACGTAACGGCCACCCGGGTATTGAGCGATCATAAGATCAACGAGCAAGCCCGCTCACACTCCAGTGAATCCAATCAGTAACACTTACCGTACAGTCCGGTCTGTTCGTCTGATATGTCGCATATCTCGCCTAGGGGTGGTAAACGTCAGACCCCAGTAGCTTGATAAGTCATGCCGATGTAAGGTCCATAACAAGTATGAAACTACTGATAACACTTACCAGTAAATCAGTGCAACCCTGGTCAGGGATTTCCAGTTATGGCCAGTCGAGCATAGCGCAACATCAACTCCCAATACCGGGAGAGACGAATCCCCTCCTATCGCTCATTGCCTCCATGTGAATCGGGACTGTACCCAAAAACCACCTGTTTGCATAACTCAGTAGAGCCGTGGTAGGGTGGAAATCAAAGCACAGTGGGAGACACACAAGACTCTATGACGATCTCGGGTCAAAAGACTAAGATGTACCAGTGTCACCAGAGAACTGCCATCTGACGTGAGGTATAATACCATCTGGGAGTTCTCGGCGAGTCCGTTCAGTGTACCCAGTCTCCACTGAGCACCCGCATACCATCTCCGATGTCAAATACCAATGGATATGGGATCATCCATCGCCCATCACATGGGTCGAGAAGATATACGCTAGTCTACTCTGGAATATCGATGCCCCGTCTCGATATTCCCACGACTAGGAACAATGAAGGATGTACTCATTGACTACTCAGGCCCCACTAGTATGATCTACATCATATTCCTGGAAGTCGAGTACACATCCTAAGGGCTTTATCAACATGTAACAGAGAGACTGAAAGTATACATGTTAAGATAAAGAGCAACCAGATAGCGTACTATCATGTCGAGCAAGAAAGTCCTACCTATATATGTCCCAGCATCCACTACAATATACATCCAATGTACAGTAATGGCCTCTAGGCCATACATATAACTAACACCCACTAATTTCTTTTGCAAGAAATTCCTTTCTAAAATGGTGGGCATTCCGAGAAACAATAATCTTTTGTTCCTCTGCATGGTAAATGAGAAATTCTCGCGAATCTTTGGAATATCCCACAAACTTGCACATCATCGAACATGCCTCGAGTTTATCCGGATTTTGCCTTTTAACATAATCCGGAAAACTCCATATCTTAAAAAATTTAAGACAAGATCTCTTTTCACTCCATATCTCATATAGTGTTTTTGGATCTGATTTGGATGGAACCCGATTCAATAAGTATGCCGCTGTCTCAAGAGCATAACCCCAGAAGGAAAGAGAAAACTCAGTACTACTCATCATAAAACACACCATATCTAATAGAGTGCGATTTCTTCTCTCCGAAACACAATTGTGCTATGGTGTATATAGAGGAGTAAGTGGAAAGAGAATCCCATTCTCTTGTAAGAATTCAATGAACTCGATGCTTAAGTATTCTCCTACTCGATCAGATCGAAGTATTTTGATACTTTTGCCCGTTTGGTTCTCTACTTCATTCTTATATTCTCTGAACTTCTTAAAGACCTCACACTTGTGTTTCATTAAGAACATGTATCCGTACCTTGAGAAATTATCAGCAAAAGTAATGAAGTAGGAGTCCCCACTTCTTGCATGTGTAGATATTGACCACATACATTACTATGTATGAGTCCCAAGAGTTTATTAACTCTTTCTCCGTGTCCAGTAAACAAAGTTTTGGTCATTTTCCTTTTGAGACAAGATTGGCATGTTTCATAAGATTTAAACAAGAATGGATCTAAATATCCATCTTTATTTAGCTTTCTTAGTCTAGTTTCATTAATATGACCAAGTTTACAATACCATAAAAAGGTTTCATTCATCTCCGAAGACTCTCCTTACTGCCTTGCACAGTACATGGTTGGTGCTCTTTGGTTGCGCATTTCTGTCTTGATTGGACGTGAAGTAGTCTATATACTCATTCCGGAGTTTTTTTAGTTTACCTTCCAAGTCGACATTCGACCATAATTTATTTTGCAGCAATTGTACCTGCTCCAGCTTCTTTTGAGTCTCGCATTCCAATACCCGCAGGGCCCTTCGCTAAACGCATATCTTTCAAGGGCGCCGCAAATAGCCGACGAATGTTGAATGAATTTATCGAAGATCTCGGTGCTGAGGCCCTCAGTTCTGCTACGAATTTTGCTATTGAGGTCAATCCAATGCTGGCAACACTCGTAAACTTCCATGATGGAGATCTCGTCGGCACTTGGGTTGATTATTGCAGAAAGATCGAGGCTTTCCTTCATGAGATTGAGCTCAAGTGTCTCGCTCCTGAGGTGTTGGCATTGAACTCCTAAAGCGCTGCGTGGGTCGAGCATAGTGTTCCTTTCATTCGCTATTTTGAACAAGAGGCGACCCTGAGACGAAAAGAACATGAGGTGGATTCCAGCGAATCTGTCCGATTACACGCCCATGTTGAAGCGAATGCTGTGCAGTTAAAGGATTTTTTTGACAACCTTCAGCGATGTATCTCGGATGGGTTGACGCTTAGACGGATGCTTGACTTCACCGAGCGGGTCATGCAGGACGGCGAAGCTGCCATGCTAGAAACCGATGAAAAGCTTTCTTCCTGTTTGCGGCAACGGACTCAAGTTGAAGCTGAGTTGGCCGTGGTAGCTAACCATGAGAAAGGATTGAGAGGAGCGCTCGAGCGACTTGCTGATTTGCTGAAGACGCCTCCTCCTTAATAACCGTCTTTGTACCTTTTTGTACTGACTGTAAACTTTTGATTCATGAATAACATGTATTCATATTGATTCTTTTATAAAATGTATCTTGTATTCATTTGAATTCATGAATAAAAGACATATTTTATTTCATATTGGCATGTAACTCTGGCGAATGTGACCCATAGGTAGTCCATCTTGACTTCCTTATAGGGCAGCGATAGCTTAGGAAACAGGTTCATATCTGCCGCCTAAGACTTTTCAACTTTATGAGCCGTGAGGGTCTCATAAAGACTTTTCTCCCTACGAGTCGAGAGGATCCCGTAGGTGTATTTTCTTCTTAGGAGTCGTGAGGACTCCTACGTGCGTTTTCTCTTGAGAGTCGTAAGGATCTCACAAGAGAATTTCCCCCTTTACAAGTCGAGAGGACTCGTAAGTGGTTTTTTCCTTCCATGTCGATATTCGACTTTAGAGAGCGTGGCCCATGGATAGTACACAATAGTCCATCTTGGACTTACTTGCAGGGCCCCAGTGCTTAGGAAACAGGTTGATATCCCCGTTGCCTAAGGATTTTTCCCTACGAGTCGAGACAAATCGAGAAGCTCTCACAGGAACATTGTTTTCCCTACGAGTCAAGACGAATCGAGAAGCTCTCGCAAGAATGTCCTAACATCACAGTTAACCTCTGCTGATAGAAGTCCGTTAGGGTCTGTGGTACTAAGGTTTTTGTCCGTCTTACCGTCGCGTTGGCCGATGTATTCCCCGATATGCAATCTTGCTATTCGAGTAGCCCCACGACTGTCGTGTCTCCGATCCCTTCGGGGGCTGGACAAGACGTCTTCAAGTAATCTCCCAGGTCATATTACCGTCAGAAGAGCAAGCGCTAGGGATTTTCCATGCCGCATTTTTTTTACTTGAGTTTAGGCTCAATTTGGGAGCCCCGATGAGTCATGACCACTCCGCGCTGGTGTGGGATGAACTCTGATAGTCTTTCAGGTTTTATTTGAGTTGCCGTCAAGACCCTGAAGCTAGGGATCTTCCTTTGCTTCGTTTGTTGACATTGTGTCTGCAATATTGCGACGAATGTCGAGATTGTCTCTAGGTTGTCTGTGAACCGTCGAGTCTTGGAACTAGGGACTTTGCCATGGCTCCGTTGTTTTGACCCTAGGGTCGGTTGTTGACGTTGCGTCTGAATCCTGCTGGAGTGAGAAGGAATGCCGTGGTGATCTCTAGGCTGTAGATGTTGTCGTCGAGACCCTGAAGCTAGGGTTCTTCCTTTGCTTCATTTGCTGACATTGTGTCTGCAATATTGCGATGAATGTCGAGGTTGTCTCTAGGTTGGCACTGAACTGTCGAGTCTTGGGATTAGGGATTTTGCCATGGCTCCATTGTTTTGACCCTGGGGTCGGTTGTTGACGTTGCGTCTGCATCCTGCTGGAGTGAGAAGGAACTCCGTGGTGATCTCTAGGCTGTAGATGTTGCCGTCGAGACCCTGAAGCTAGGGATCTTCCTTTGCTTCGTTTGTTGACATTGTGTCTGCAATATTGCTACGAATATCGAGGTTGTCTCTAGGTTGGCAGTGAACCGTCGAGTCTTGGAACTAAGGACTTTGCCTTGGCTCCATTGTTTTGACCCTGCGGTCAGTTGTTGACGTTGCGTCTGCATCTTGTTGGAGTGGAGAAGAAACGCCGTTGTTGATATCTAGGCTGTAGATGTTGCCGTCGATATTTGGTTCTCTTTCTGATGGAGCCTGGTGGGAAAATGTGGTTCCTTTTTTCGTTTGCGCCCGTGGATTGCCTACAGGGATCGATGTGGACTTACCTGCAGGGAAGAAGTTTCATTTTTTTTGTTTCTTTCCTCGATTCTTTATCATTTCAGCTTTTTATATCGCAAAAGTCGCGATTGCCCAATCATTTTGGCTATGTATAATTTTACTCGCTACTTTTTTAGTGCGAGTTGCCCCATCATTTCGGCTGTTTCATATGCATATATTTTTTTGCTCGCTGATTTTTATTGCGAGTTGCCCCATCATTTCGGCTATTTCATATGCATTTTTGGCTCGCTGATTTTTGTTGCAAGTATAAAACTTGAGATCTGATACCAATCTTAGCATCATCATCGCTGCGACTGGAATATGGCCAGGAGAGAATCATCATTTGCCTTGAGAGGACATGGAAATTGACACCTGTTCAGGCATCAGCATCTCTATCACTGGAATATTGCAAGGAGCGAATCATCATTTGCCTTTGCTGATTTGAACAAAGGTGGCTTAGTAGATAGGATTAGGATCCTGTCGACTAAGGTTTTTGATTTTATGAGCCGTAAGGGTCTCATAAAGGGTTTTCTCCCTACGAGTCGAGAGGATCCCGAAGGTGTAGGTTCTCCCTAGAAGTCGTGAGGACTCCTAAGTGATATTTTATCTTGCAAGTCGTAAGGATCTTACAAGAGTGTTTTCTCCTTACAAGTCGAGAGGACTTATAAGTGGCGTTCACCACATGAGGACATTCCTCGTCATTAGTGGAACTTGGTGGGGGAAATCGTTTATTTGTGCCCGTGGATTGTATACAAAAGCTAATATTGACAGCCTGTAAGGCAACTTGGGGAGTGTGATGGCTTAAGAACAGGTTCAGGTCCCTGTATCTTAAAGATTTTGAATCCTATGAGCCGTGAGGGTCTCATAGGGGGAGATTCTCCTTACGAGTCATGAGGATCTCGTAAGTGTAATTTCTCCTTAGGAATCGTGGGGATCCCTAAGTGTGTCGCTCCCTTGTGAGTCGTAAGGATCCCACACAGGTGTTTTCTCCTTACAAGGTCGAGAGGACCTTGCACATGTTTTTATTTTAATGAGATTTCTCCCTTTCGGGTTTTCACAAACTCGCCGGTAGTCCTGCTGATTTTACTCACGGCGCCCTTTCGTGTTTTTATCTGTGTCCATTTTTCTTGTGGACGTACCTTCTTTTTTTTTTGCTTTTCGCCGTGTGATCTTTGATTGCAACACAGATCCTAGAAAAAGATATCGACATGTTTGGGGCGAAGGGTACTAGTTTAGGGCCATCTCGGTCCGTTGTTAGTTTAGGTACATCTCGGTCCGTTATTAGTTTAGGTACATCTCAGTCCGTTGTTAGTTTTAGGACATCTCGGTCCAATGTTAGTTTTAGGACATCTCGGTCCATTGTTAGTTTTAGGACATCTCGATCCAATGTTAGTTTTAGGACATCTCGGTCCATTGTTAGTTTCGAGGCAAAGTTTCGCCGGATACTACTTATAGAGTTTGGACTCAGGAAGACAGCGAGTGGACACGAGTGTCTTCATCTATCATTAACATGAGCCGTGACTTGTCAAGCGTAGTATTTCTTAAGGAACCGGCCGTTTATTGGCCGGAAGGGTCTTTCACCATGCATATCCATGAGCAGATAGGCCCTACCTTGGCAGAACTTTTCTATGATGTACGGGCCCTCATAGTTCGGCTTGAATTTCCCCCGTTTGGCCCGATTGGGGATTATAGGTCTTTTTACGACTAACACGAGCTCGCCTTGGCGGAATGTTCTCGGCCTAGTCGGACTTTCATATGAGCGCGTCGTCCTTTCTTTGTAATCTTCCAGGTTTTGTTGCGCCATTAGAAGAGTTTCATCAAGGGCATCGAGCTCCTCAAGCCGAAGATGGGAGTTTTCTTCATCCGTCAGCTCGTATCGAACTGCTAATCGTAGAGAGGGTAGCTCTATCTCCAAGGGAAGTACCGCTTCCGTGCCGAATACCAACGCGAATGGCGTTGTATTCGTGGCCGTTTTGAACGTGGTTCGATATGCCCAGAGAGCTTCATGCAGTCTCTCATGCCAGTCCTTTCTATTTCTGGACACCCTTTTCTTTATGATCTTCGTCAAGGTTTTGTTGAAAGCCTCAGCTAGACCGTTAGCTCGGGGATTATAGACCGAAGAGTATCTCCAATCTATTTTATACTGCTGTGCGAAGCGGCTGATTTTATGGCTTCTGTCACGCCCCGCTTCCCAGAGTACGCTAAGATGGGCACGTGACATAGCCAACCATGCTACCTGTGGATAGGAAAAATCCCTCAACAGTCACATTACGGCTGTAGAGATATCAAGAACAGGAAAGTAAACTAAACTATCTAGTACATGTCCATGAGCCAGAATGAATGAGTCAAGAAATAATGATATGCCGAAGCAAAAGATACAATAATGAAACACCTGGAAAGTAAAACTACATACCGACAGGAACTTCACCGCTCGGTCTAACAGCGGTAATACTCCTGATCAGTCTGCAACAAAGGTAGAAGGATCTGGGCCATGCAAAACCCAGACGTCAGCGCGTCATAACATCAAGCAACAATATGTAAACAGGGTAGCAAGACATGCAAGTATAATCATAAATAGTAAAGAAGGTGTAAAGCAATCTAAATTAGGGCAGTGAAAGGTAGCGTGCAGTGAGTAAACTAAACTGGTCAGTTGGTTATCTACTCTCAAGTCTTTGAAATCAATTTGATGAATCATCGATGTAACTCAATAGTATCCCGTGCATGCCCGGGACCACGGTCTAAGACTCTCGGGCTGAAACCGAGACGTGCCGCTAGGCACTAACAGGAAAAGGGTACAGACCAACGATGTCAGCAGCATCGTCACGAGGCGGGCCTAGCCTTTAAAAACTGATCAGTATAAGCAAGCAACTGTCGAGTTACAAGTCAGGATTTCATCATTGATTTCCCCATACCCCCAAGTTATAAGTGTCTAGTCAGGTATTTTAAGTAATCAAGAACTAATGTCAACTCAGGATCAGGTAGGTGCAGGTTTGTCTGGATAGACAACAGGAACGGTCCGTAAGGACTACATGTTAGGTTTGTTGGCATTAGACACAAGATCAGGTAACAGGTCAAGCCATGATACATCAGGTCAGGTCAAGTAGTGTATTTAGGTGTTAGGTCATATCAAGAGTGTACGGTACCATGTCCTATCAGGTAGGAAGTGCAACAGGTCATGTCAGGAAGCACAAAATGTTATGTGGGTGCTCATAATCAACTAGCATAAGCATGGGTATACAAAACAAGCATGGATACTAATAGCACAATAAAATGGAACATTGTAATGTGATATGCAATCAGGTACAGATTAAGGCATAGAGATGCACAGTTATCGATTATGGTTACATTTATAGTTTCAATATTAATTAGGATGCAATTTATTAAACATGGAGTGTTAATATCACAGTATTATGTAGTAATGTGATCTATGGATATAATTATATGTATCTTAAATACGATGGATGCAAACAGGTATCCGAAAAGTTATAAAACTATAAAATGGTAATGTGGGATGTACAACTAAGCAATATTTGATATAAATATTGATATAATAATATTAATATGGATAGCAAATTCAAAGCGATTAATAACTATAAAAGTGGTATTGATTAACCATGCACAAGAAAGTTCCGTTCAGAAATTCAGCGTCACCCTGATTTGTAAAATAGTTTAAAAATAACAAACGTTCTCCAAAAGGGATGTGTCTTATACCAAAACAAAGATAATTCAATAAGGTTTTTATTTTTATAAGTATAAGTATCTCAGGTTGTCCCTACAAAAAGTATGAACATTCGAAGTTGAAAGTTTGCTGTTGGAATTTCCCTGGACAGCTGTTTAGAGACATATTCATTTGCATTTTACGTTATTTAAACAATTTATTTTTTAAGTAAATATTTCATATAGTTATAGTACTCTGAGTTATCTTCGTAACGAACTAAAGAACGTATACTAATGATTTTTCTATGATTTATAATGAATTTTATAAGGTAAGGTGTACAGTAAATTTCAGATTTGTCGTATCCGCTTTATGATGACGTTTCATGCGTAAACTATAATATTTTCAAATGTATAACATTATAAAATGCAGATTATAAACTAATTAAAGATAATAATAAGAAATATTACGACGATATATATTTTAAATGATATGGATGCAGTATAATGTAAACTAGTATGTCACAAGATAAGTTTTCATGATCTAGATTTAAAATGATATAAACGGATGCAAACGGAACATCGAAACGTTATAAAATTAAACATGAGGTACTAGATTTAAACTATAGGTATGGTATTTATTTAAATAGGTATAAAATGAATTATATAGCATGTAGCAAGATTAACTTGCCTAGACGGAACAAGAACGGATGTGTAAGGAACATCCTTCGTCGGCGAAATGTCGCGACGCGCGCACGGTACACGGAACGGTTCCAAACAACGCACGAGATTGATCACGCAAGTTAGGTACGTTCAGTGGATCACTTGAATCGTCAGCGACGAGCACGGCTCCGGCGGTGATCACCGGAATTAAGAAACAAGATCAAGAAAAAGAAAGAAGAAAGAAGAAGAAGAAGAGACTATGTATTAAATAAGGAAAGAAAAATTAAATAAATAAAATATATATGAATATATATATATGCAGAGGAGAGAGAGAGAGAAAGGAGTTGTTAGTTTGTTAGGAAATTAGATTTAAAATTTTAAAAGATTTTTAGATTTAAAATTTTAGATAAAAGGTTTCAGTTTGTTAAAGAAATCGTATGAAAATATTTAAACTAAATTTTAAAATTAAATAAATTGAATTTTGGCGGGATACCAAAATATTTCAAAACGCGCCCGGGTCAGGTCTAAAACTTCAGATTTAAAATACGAAAAATATGCGCGACTTTCAAAATTCAAAATGAATGCTCAGGTAACGAAAATGCATACCCCTAAGAACGGATGCACGTACATGCACGTAGCCATCCAAACACGTCCGTTTCACTGAACGGGATGAGAACAAGATGCGCAGATGCTACCACGGGGTTAGGGGTATCATGCAGGCTATGAAATGCAATTTTAAATTATTTTACATGACCTAAAATGTTATATGGTAAAATGCCAGTATGCAGTATACATGAGATGCACGTGTCTATGTAATCAGGGTAATCTATAAATATGAATCAAACAAGTTCAAGCAAGCGGGTCGGGTCGAATGCAATGTAAAATGTAAAATACTATTCGCACCCAAAACACGATAAATCAGGAAAATACCACAATTAAGGAAATACGAGAACTGGAATTGGTATAAATGAACCAGGGTGTTACATTATACCCAACTACAAAAGAATTTCGTCCTCGAAATTCCAAGAATAAGAAAGGATAAACAATCAACAAACTACAAGAATAGATGTGGAAACTTCTGTCGGATTTTATCTTCTCGTTCCCAAGTGGGTTCTCCATGCAAGCGATTACTCCAAGAAACAAGCACAAGAGGGATAACATTGTTCATAAGAACCTTTTCTCTTCGATCCACAATTTACATCGGTCGCTCCTCAAAGGTTAAATCTTCTCGTACAGTCTGCTCCGAAATATCCAATACATGTATTTCATCTCGACCATATCTACGGGGTTGAGATACAAGAAACACGTCATGAAAATTCTCCAAAGATTGCGGTAACACCAAACGATACGCCACTTCTCCAATACGCTCCAAAATCTTAAAAGGTCGAACGAATCGAGGACTAAACTTTCCTCGACTTCCGTAACGGATCCCCCTCTAGTCGGTGACATCTTCAAGAATACTAAATCACCCACAGCAAACTCTAGAGGTTCTCTCGACGTATCAGCCCAACTCTTCTGTCGGTCTTGTGCTGCCTTCACATGATTCCGGATAGTGTTAACCTTCTCAACTGTTTGCACGACCAAATCCGGTCCCAACAATCTTCGTTCTCCAATATCGTCCCAACAAACAGGTGAACGACACTTGCGACCATATAATGCTTCGAATGGAGCCATCTGAATAGTCGCCTGAAAGCTGTTGTTGTACGAAACTCCACCAAGTATAGATGATCCTCCCATGAACCCTTGAAGTCTAACATGCAAGCTCTCAACATGTCTTCAAGAGTTCGGATCGTTCTCTCCGACTGGCCATCTGTTTGAGGATGATAAGCTGTGCTAAACTTCCATCGAGTCTCCAAACTTTCCTGTAAGCTCCTCCAGAAGTGTGATAAGAATCGGGTGTCATGGTCGGACACGGTGCTGACAGGTACTCCATACAATCTCACAATCTCCTGCATGTACCGTTCTGCTGATGCTTCCGTTGACTAACCAACTCGAAACGGTATGAAGTGAGCTGCCCTGGTCAATCGATCAACAATCACCCAAACTGCATTGTTGCCTTTTGGACTCCGCGGTAGAGCTGTCACGAAATCCATGGTCATATGTTCCCACTTCCACTGAGGAATCGGAAGTGGTTGCAATAAACCAGCAACCCTTGATGTTCAGCTTTAACTTGCTGACACACCAAGCACTTTGCCACAAAGCGGGCAATCTCCCGTTTCATGCCTTCCCACCAGAAATGTTGTCGTATATCTCGATACATCTTCGTGCCTCCTGGATGTATGGATTATGCTGAACTGTGCGCCTCCTTCATAAGTTTTTCACGAATATCTCCCTTTGTCACACACAAGCGGCTACCATATCGCAACGAACCATCTTCATGGATCAATAAGTCTGTTCGAAGTCCAGCTTCAACCTGTTCTCGAAACTTTTGCAATCTAGGGTCTTGCAATTGCGCTGCTTTAATATTCTCGATCAACAACGACTGTACTTGCAGCTGCAACAACTATCCCGAAAAATGCGGTAGCACAACTTCCAAATCGAATCTCCGAAAGTCTTCAATAGGTTTCTTCTGTGCAGTCAACATCTGAATTGATGGCCACCGACTAAGTGCATCCGGCACAACATTAACTTTCCCCGGATGGTATTCAAGATCAAGGTCGTCGTCAGCCATCAGCTCTAACCACCTACGCTGCCTCTTATTAAGCTCCTTCTGTGTGAACACATACTCCATGATTTTGTGATCGGTGAATACTTCGACTCTTTCGCCCAGTAAGTAGTGTCTCCAAATCTTCAAAACGAACATCACAGCTGCTAGCTCCAAGTCAGGAGTTGGGTAGCCCTTCTCATGGGTCTTTAACTGTCTCGATGCGTAAGCTGTAATCTTCACATACTGCATCAAAACACATCCCAAATCTTTCCCAGATGCGTTGCTGTGAATCGCCAATCCTCCGGAACTGTCTGGCACGGTTAAACAAGAGCGGTTATCAACCTTTGCTTCAACACCTCAAAAGCTGACGCACACTTATCCGTCCGTACAAATGGTACCTGCTTGCGCGTAAGCTTGGTCAAGGCTCAGCCAAACGAGCAACATTCCCCACGAACCTTCTGTAGTATCCTGCAAGTCCAAGAAACTTCTGATCTTTACAACGTTCTTCGGAATCGGCCAGTCTTGAACTGCTGCAATCTTCCATGGGTAAACGGCGATTCCATCTCCAGCTACGACATGTCCCAAAACTTTACTTCTTCAAGCCAAAACTTGCACTTGCTCATCTTAGCATATAATCTTTCTTGCCTCAGTGTCTGCAGTGCGATCTTCAAATGTTCTGCATGCTCTTCAATGCTCCTCGAGTAGAACGGAATATCCTCAGCGAACACCACTATAAACTGGTCCAAGAACGGTGAAGGATTCGGTTCATCAAGTCCATAAATATCGCCGGTGCATTCGTGACTCCGAATGGCATCACTAAATACTTGTAATGTCCATACCAAGTTCGGAACGCAGTCTTACAAATATCTTCTGATTTAACTCGGACCTGATGATATCCGGACCGCAAATCCAGCTTCGAGAATACCCTCGCGCCACTAAGCTGCTCGAACAATTCGCCAATGCGAGGGATCGGGTACTTGTTCTTAATAGTCACCCGGTTTAATTGTCGATAATCGATGCACATCCTCCTTGTGCCATCTTTCTTCTTGACTAGAAGAACTGGAGCTCCCCAAGGTGAATTGCGCGAATTCAACCCTTCTCTAGCAATTCGGTAACCTGCTTCTTTACTTCTTTCAACTCCACTGATGCCATTGGATAATACGCCTTTGAGATTGGCGCTGCACCAGGAACAAGATCAATCGCAAACTCCACATCTCGTTTGCGGTAACCCGAGATGTCCTCGAACACGTCCATGAACTCTCGTAATATATCCGGCGCTTCTTCCTTAATAACTTCCATCGACGAAAAAACACTGTTTTTCGGCCTAGCCCTAAATTCGACTGGCCCGGCCGAACTACTTCCTCCATCAAAACAAACTCCGGATGTCTGGAAATCTGGATGTTCGATTTCCTTTCTCTACAATCACTGTGAGCGTGGAAGGTGCCAAGAAAAATCCATTCCCAAGACCACAACAAACAAGGAGTGCACCAGAATTAAATAATTCCAATGCGGAAAGATAAGAACAAGTAGGATACCAAGATGACTTCATCCGAAATCAAGATACTGAAGAGGATTAAGCACAGTAAATAAGGTTCAAGATGGTATTAAAACAATAACCGGTAAGCAATGAAACCGAGAGAAGCAAGGTAGTATAACGATCATGGAATAAGGAAGTGAATCAAGACCAGGACTCCAAGTTACTTAAATAGAGTACCGCATTGTAACTATGCTGCAGTTCATGGGTACAATTACATAACTTCACTCAAGTCGCCCAAATCCTAGTATCAAAATCAAGAATAGGGAGAGACAATAGAAAACCAAAAGGGTTTCAAGTCGAGATGCAAAGTGGTTTGCATATCGTCAAGGCGAAGGATAAAAGAAGGATATGATTCAAGAATCACAATAATCAAGATGGCAGGACATGTTCCTAATCACGAGTATTCTGATTCGTGTATTGGGTCCAATACCCAACTACAAAAGAATCAAACTTGATTAACCTATATCCCAGGGCTCTGATACCAAAAGAACCATGTAACGCCCCGCTTCCCAGAGTATGCTAAGATGGGCACGTGACATAGCCAACCATACTACCTGTGGATAGGAAAAATCCCTCCACGGTCACATTACGGCTGTAGAGATATCAAGAACAGGAAAGTAAACTAAACTATCTAGTACATGTCCATGAGCCAAAATGAATGATTCAAGAAATAATGATATGCGGAAGCAAAAGATACAATATGAAACACCTAGAAAGTAAAACTACATACCGACAGGAACTTCACCGCTCGGTCTAACAGCGGTAATACCCCTGATCAGTCTGCAACAAAGGTAGAAGGATCTGGGCCATGCAAAACCCAGACGTCAGCGCGTCATAACATCAAGCAACAATATGTAAACAGGGTAGCAAGACATGCAAGTATAATCATAAATAGTAAAGCATGTGTAAAGCAATCTAAATTAGGGCAGTGAAAGGTAGCGTGCAGTGAGTAAACTAAACTGGTCAGTTGGTTATCTACCCTCAAGTCTTTGAAATCAATTTGATGAATCATCGATGTAACTCAATAGTATCCCGTGCATGCCCGGGACCACGGTCTAAGACTCTCGGGCTGAAACTGAGACGTGCCGCTAGGCACTAACAGGAAAAGTGTTAGTTATATGTATGCCCTAGAGGCCATTACTGTACATTGGATGTATATTGTAGTGGATGCTGGGACATCTATAGGTAGGACTTTCTTGCTCGACATGATGGTATGCTATCTGGTTGCTCTTTATCTTAACATGTATACTTTCTGTCTCTCTGTTACATGTTGATAAAGCCCTTAGGATGTGTACTCGACTTCCAGGACTATGATGAAGATCATACTAGTGGGGCCTGGGTAGTCAATGAGTACATCCTTCATTGTTCCTAGTCGTGGGAATATCGAGACGGGGCATCGATATTCCAGAGTAGACTAGCGTATATCTTCTCGACCCATATGATAGGCGATGGATGATCCCATATCCATTGGTGTTTGACATCGGAGATGGTATGCGGGTGCTCAGTGGAGAATGGATACACTGAACGGACTCACCGAGAACTCCCAGATGGTATTATACCTCACGTCAGATGGCAGTTTTCTGGTTACACTGGTACAGCTTAGTCTGTTGACCCGAGATCGTCATAGAGTCTTGTGTGTCTCCCACTGTGCTTTGATTTCCACCCTACCACGGCTCTACTGAGTCGTGCAAACAGGTGGTTTTTGGGTACAGTCCCGATTCACATGGAGGCAATGAGCGATAGGAGGGGATTCGTCTCTCCCGGTATTGGGGGTTGATGTTGCGCTATGCTCGACTGGCCATAACAGGAAATCCCTGGCCAGGGTTGCTGTGATATACTGGTAAGAGTTATCAGTAGTTTCACGAAAGTTATGGTCCTCACGTCCGTATGACTTATCGAGCTATTGGGGTCTGACGTTTACCACCCCTAGGCGAGATATGCGACATATCAGACGAACAGACCGGACTGTACGGTAGTGTTACTGGTTGGATTCACTGGAGTGTGAGCGGGCTTGCTCGTCGATCTTCTGATCGCTCAATACCTGGGTGGCCGTTACGTTTAGCAGACCGCTTGCGGCTTGTGGGTGTTTGATATGATCATCACCTGCTGCCGGCGTATTGACGAGTCTTTAGAGTCCTACACAGAGGTTTCCTGGCTCAAGCGAAACGAAATAGGTGCGCATATGAGATATGTGCGAGACCGAGAATAATGCGTGTATGTGATACCGTATTTCATTCTCGCGATGAATGTGTCGAATGGTTGTATGCGATATAACCTAGTTATCGAATCAAGGATTGATTCGATAAGCCGATACATTGAATATTAGTCGGTTATATGCGATATGACCGGGTCGTTAAATCAAGTGTTGATTTAATGATTTAATGCATAATTATATATTTGATATATTACTTTGCATTAACTAGTATTGGTTCACTTTAAATGGATTTTCTCACTTGGATTGTGCAAGTTGTATATGTGATATACTTTTGTGCACATGATTGTATCATGTTTGATGATACATTATTGCTAGGGTTTTTGTGTAAAGAATTAAACCTTGGTTAAGTAAATGGTTAGGGTTTTTATTTTATCATTCATTTATCTTTTTAATTTAGATTAAAAAGAAATGGCAAAAGAAAACAAAATGGTTTCTTTCTTTCTTTCTTTCATGAAGCTTGTTGAAGCTTCATGAAGCTTTGACCAAAAGTGACCATTTTGTCTTCATGTCTTAACCCAACCATTCACTAACCCTTGTTAATTCTCTACACCTAACCATGGTTGTATTATGATAAGTAATGATTTTCTTTTCTATTTTAAATTAACTTATCATAATACTTATCATCTTCTTCATCTTCTTCTTCTTCTTCTTCTTCAAAGAAAGAAACCTTGCCTTCATCAATGGCAAAGTGAGAAAATGAGTGAGAAATCCAATTCTAAAGTGAACCCACTTCCTATTTCTTCATCCTCTACCTCTTGCCAAGTAGTATAGGGTGTTTTCTTCACAAGTTTCATGGCTTAGTGAAGGTGGAGCTTGATCTAGTGATGCCTCGACGTAGATCATCTTCGGCATCGTAGTCGATGACCTAGCCCGTCCATTCTCCGATGAAGCCGACGCTAGAGCCTGGGATCCGTTATGGACAGCGAGGAGACATCATCACGGAGCTATGGAGGTGGAGTACCGGATCTACAAAGGTTGTATTTCCGTTTATCACTTAGTTAAGTTGTTAACTACTTGCAAGTTTCGCCTAAATTTCTAGCCAACGATCCGTATTAGGGTTTCTCGGCACCCGTAATTTTTGAAATTGGCATGGTTGATGCCTTGTGAGACCTCCTTAGCGTGCCTAGGAACCCTACAAAAAGAGTACAGACCAACGATGTCAGCAGCATCGTCACGAGGCGGGCCTAGCCTCTAAAAACTGATCAGTATAAGCAAGCAACTGTCGAGTTACAAGTCAGGATTTCATCATTGATTTCCCCATACCCCTAAGTTATAAGTGTCTAGTCAGGTATTTTAAGTAATCAAGAACTAATACCAACTCAGGATCAGGTAGGTGCAGGTTTGTCTTGATAGACAACAGGAACGGTCCGTAAGGACTACATGTTAGGTTTGTTGGCATTAGACACAAGATCAGGTAACAGGTCAAGCCATGGTACATCAGGTCAGGTCAAGTAGTGTATTTAGGTGTCAGGTCATGTCAAGAGTGTACGGTACCATGTCCTATCAGGTAGGAAGTGCAACAGGTCATGTCAGGAAGCACAAAATGTTATGTGGGTGCTCATAATCAACTAGCATAAGCATGGGTATACAAAACAAGCATGGGTACTAATAGCACAATAAAATGGAATATTGTAATGTGATATGCAATCAGGTATAGATTAAGGCATACAGATGCACATTTATCGATTAGGGTTACATTTATAGTTTCAATATTAATTAGGATGCAATTTATTAAACATGGAGTGTTAATATCACAGTATTATGTAGTAATGTGATCTATGGATGCAATTATATGTATCTTAAATGCGATGGATGAAACGGGTATCCGAAAAGTTATAAAACTATAAAATGGTAATGTGGGATGTACAACTAAGCAATATTTGATATAAATATTGATATAATAATATTAATATGGATAGCATATTCAAAGCGATTAATAACTAAAAGTGGTATTGATTAACCATGCACAAGAAAGTTCCGTTCAGAAATTCAGCGTCGCCCTGATTTGTAAAATAGCTTAAAAAAAACAAACGTTCTCAAAAAGGGAC
The DNA here is from genome assembly GCA_030015575.1 of Agapanthus africanus. NCBI lineage: Eukaryota > Viridiplantae > Streptophyta > Magnoliopsida > Asparagales > Amaryllidaceae > Agapanthus > Agapanthus africanus. The sequence continues at coordinate 24,498,081 of JASDDO010000019.1, forward strand.
GTATCTTATACCAAAACAAAGATAATTCAATAAGGTTTTTATTTTTATAAGTATAAGTATCTCAGGTTGTACCTACAAAAATCTATGAACATTCGAATTTGAAAGTTTGCTGCTGGAATTTCCCTGGACAGCAGTTTATAGACATATTCATTTGAATTTTACGTTATTTAAACTATTTATTTTGTAAGTAAATATTATATAGAGTTATATTACTCTAAGTTAGCTTCGCAACGAACTAAAGAACGTATACTAATGATTTTTCTATGATTTATAATGAATTTTATAAGGTAAGGTGTACAGTAAATTTCAGATTTGTCGTAGCCGCTTTGTGATGACGTTTCATGCGTAAACTATAATATTTTCAAATGTATAACATTATAAAATGCAGATTATAAACTAATTAAAGATAATAATAAGAAATATTACGACGATATATATTTTAAATGATATGGATGCAGTATAATGTAAACTAGTATGTCACAGGATAAGTTTTCATGATCTAGATTTAGAATGATATAAACGGATGCAAACGGAACATCGAAACGTTATAAAATTAAACATGGGGTACTAGATTTAAACTATAGGTATGGTATTTATTTAAATAGGTATAAAATGAATTAAATAGCATGTAGCAAGATTAACTTGCCTAGACGGAACAAGAACGGATGTGTACGGAACGTCCTTCGTCGGCGAAATATCGCGACGCGCGCACGGTACACGGAACGGTTCCAAACAACGCACGAGGGTGATCACACAAGTTAGGTATGTTCAGTGGATCACTCGAATCGTCAGCGACGAGCACGGCTCCGGCGGTGATCACCGGAATCAAGAAACAAGATCAAGAAAAAGAAAGAAGAAAGAACAAGAAGAAGAGACTATGTATTAAATAAGGAAAGAAAAATTAAATAAATAAAATATATATGAATATATATATGCAGAGGAGAGAGAGAGAGAAAGGAGTTGTTAGTTTGTTAGGAAATTAGATTTAAAATTTTAAAAGATTTTTAGATTTAAAATTTTAGATAAGAGGTTTCAGTTTGTTAAAGAAATCGTATGAAAATATTTAAACTAAATTTTAAAATTAAATAAATTGAATTTTGGCGGGATACCAAAATATTTCAAAACGCGCCCGGGTCGGGTCTAAAACTTCAGATTTAAAATACGAAAAATATGTGCGACTTTCAAAATTCAAAATGAATGCTCAGGTAACGAAAATGCATACCCCTAAGAACGGATGCACATATATGCGCGTAGCCATCCAAACACGTCCGTTTCATTGAACGGGACGAGAACAAGATGCGCGGATACTACCACGGGGTTAGGGGTATCATGCAGGCTATGAAATGCAATTTTAAATTATTTTACATGACCTAAAATGTTATATGTTAAAATGCCAGTATGCAGTATACATGAGATGCACGTGTCCATGTAACAAGTCAGGGTAATCTATAAATATGAATCAAACAGGTTCAAGAAAGCGGGTCGGGTCGAATGCAATGTAAAATGTAAAATACTATTCGCACCCAAAACACGATAAATCAGGAAAATACCACAATTAAGGAAATACGAGAACTGGAATGGTATAAATGAACTAGGGTGTTACAGCTTCTGTAGGCTGGCCCGTTATCGGAGACAATCCGTAGCGGAATGCCGAACCGGTAGATGATGTGTGTCTTGAAGAAATGGAGGATGTTCTCCGTCTTCACCTCCCTTAAGGGTACTTCCTTTGCCCACTTAGAGAAGTAATCGGTTGTTGCCAATATGAACTGATGTCCCTTGGACGATGCTGGCTCGATGGGCCCGATTATATCGATTTCCCACATTTCTAACGGCCAACCGGCTATCGTTGGGTGTAGTGGATTTGGATGCTGGTGGATGAATTCCCCGTGAATTTGGCACGAGTGTCACTGCTTAGTATATTCGAGGCAGTCCTGAACCATCGTGGACCAATAGTAACCTATTCTCTTGATCTTCAGCTTCATCTTTGGCCCCGCTTGATTGGAACCACAGAGTCCGTCGTGATTTTCTTGGACAACCCTTTTTGCTTCTTATGGTCCCAGGCATCTCAGCCACAGACAGTCAAATGATCTCTTATAAAGAGTATCATTGACGAAGGCGAAAGACAGGGCTCGCTTCATGAACTGATGTCTTGACGACGCGTCTTCGGGTGTTCGATGGGATTTGAAGTAGTCTATGAAGACTTCTCTCCAATTCTTAGCCTTTTCTTCATCCTCTACTTGGAAGGCCGCTTGTTTGGTCGCTTCCTCTTTTTCAGACGACTCCGGAGATATTTCTGCTGGTGCGAGAATCTGGCGGCTTTCCACAATGATCCATACGTCATCGAGGTTTTCGTCAGCCAGTTCCTTAGCAAGCTTGACTAATGCATCCGCTTTGCTATTTTCCGCACGCGGTATGCTTTCCAGGATGTAGGAGGGAATTTGAGTCGACAGTTGCCGCACTCTTTCGCCATATTTTACCAACTCCGGTTTGCATGTCTGATAGTCGCCATTCACTTGGCTAACGACTAGCTGGGAGTCTCCATATATAAGGACGTTTTTGATGCCCATGTCAACAGCAATCTCAAGACCTGCCATCAAAGCTTCATATTCCGCTTTGTTGTTTGTTCTTGGCTCCGTTTAGGAAAGGGCAAAACGCATTATCCCTCCTTATGGAGTCACAAAGATAAGGCCTATCCCAGCTTTGATTATGTGGGTATTTTGCTTTCGCTTCTTCATAGAAGACGCTCCGTTGAAGTATAGTTCCCATCGGGCATGATTCCCTTCTTTCTCCCCGTCGATTGTGTCAAACGCGTGTCCGTCTGGAAGTTCGCAATTTAGGGGAGAATCGGCTGGTATCAGATGCTCAGTGAGAAAGTCAGCGATGGCCTGGCCTTTCACTGCCTTGAGGGGCCGATACATTATTGAGAATTCCATCAAGAGTAGTGCCCATTTGTCAAACCTTCCCGTCAGTATGGATCTTGACATCAAATATTTGAGAAAGTCCACCTTTGATATGAGATAGATCTCATGTGCCAAGGAATAATGTCGAAGCTTCGTTATCGCAAAGATCAGTGTCAGGCAATGCTTTTCAATAGGGGAGTAGTTGTTTTCTGCCCCTAGGAGAACTCAACTCAAATAATAGAGCTCTCTCATTCCCCTGGTCGTTCTCCTGTGCTCCTAAAGAACCTTTAAGGGCTGTTGTGTACAGGATGAGGGGCTTTCCCTTGACCGGAGCGGCTGGTACTGGTGGGTTCTGCAAATATTGCTTGATTTCATCCAATGCACTTTGGCATTTACGATCCCACAAAAACGGGGTCCCCTTCTTCATAAAATGGCTGTAGGGGCGGCATTTTCCGGAGAGATTAGCTATGAACCGTCGGATATACGCGAGCTTTCCTTGGAGAGACCGCAGTTCCTTGAGAGTTCTTGGAGAAGGCATTTCCATAATCGCCTTGATCTTTGATGGGTCTATTTCGATGCCTCGATGTCATACAATGAATCCCAGGAATTTGCCTGAGGAGACAACAAACGCTCTTTTCAGAGGGTTCATCTTCAGGTTATATTTCCGAAGACGCTGGAACACTATCTTCAAATGCTCCCAGTGCTCCTCGTACGATTTGCTTTTCACTATGAGGTCGTCGATATAACATTCGACAATCTCATGTATGAGGTCATCAAAGATCTTTTTCATGGCCCTCTGGTAGGTAGCTCCTGCATTCTTCAAACCGAAGGGCATTACCTTATAGCAGAATATGCCTATCGGGGTCCGGAAGGCGGTATGCTTTTGGTCTTCAGGATGCATCTTTATTTGATTATACCCTGAAGATCCATCCATGAAGGAGAAGACCTCATGAGTGGACGTGTTATCGATCATCAGCTCGGTAACCGGTACTAGGAAGTCATCCTTCGGGCAAGCTTTATTGAGATCCCAAAAGTCCACGCAGATGCGCACCGTCCCATTTTTCTTCATCACTGGGACAATATTGGCGATCCAGTCGGGATATTGAACTTCTTGAATTAAGCCGGAGTCAAATAGTTTCTTGACTTCGGCGTTGATGCTCATCTCGAGTTCGAGCCGCATTCTTCTTGGCGCCTGTTTGATTGGCTTGACGTCCGGCGATATCGCCAGTTTATGCACCGCTATTTCTGGATCTAGTCCCGGCATCTCGGAATAGTTCCATGGGAAGCAGTCTTTATAATGCATAAGCATGTCTTTTAGTGTAGCCACCTGCTCTTTAGACAGCAGCTCACTGATGACCGTTGGCCTCGGATCGTTTGTTGTCCCCAAGTCGATTTTCTTCAGATTGTCTGCTGTGGTGTGTATCCCATCTTCCAGCTCTTTTGGAGCCGGTGGAAATTCTGAGATCACCTCGTCCTCATCTTCATTTGCGAAGCACTGGGAGAGGTCGTCCACATTCTCATGCTCTCCCTACTTTGAGAACGTTATCATGTGGCAGGTACGAGCTCGTTTCCAAGCTCGATGTTGATCTGGACTTTCCCTCGCAGTGTAGGCTGCTCTTGGCTCATGCTTTCGTGGCTGGTCTACCCTCTAACTATCGGATAGAGCGAACCTGCCTTACTGATACTGGTCTTCGACCTAATCTTTGAAGGTGAAGCAATCTTCAAGAGGATGTCCTGTTGCTCGATGGTAGGAGCAATAAGCCGGATGATGGGCCTCGTTTATTTACTCATGGTGCCGAGTCTCCGGGAGCTTCATCATTTGATGCTTCATGACAAGGTTAAATATTTTCCTTGTCTTGTCTCAGGGGAAAGAGTATTCCCGACCCATCTTCTTCATAAAGAACGGATTCCAGCTGACTCTTTCTCGATTGCGTGGCTTCTTAGATCCGCTTTGCTGTCTTCGAATGCCATTCCCGTTCTTGATCTTGTTGTTGCTTCTGCGTCGGACTTTTCCCTTGCCACGAGAGCATACAGCAGGCTCAGGGTGAAGGGCATCGTCATCTTCTCTTTCCGTAGCCTGCTGAATGATACGATGCGTCATGGTTTTCTCGTAAATGGCCATTTTGCGGCTATGGTCATCCCGAACCTTTTGACCCGCTTCCCTTATTAGCTTGTCCATTTTTTCTTCAAATGACGGGCTTGGTATTCTGACGGTGGGATCTCGCTCTGGTTCGATATCAACGCCATCTGGAAATGCATTCGCTTCTCCATCGGAGTTATTTATGACATGGTAACCATGGGATCGCTCCCGTTTCTTGGACCGAACTTATCCAAACCCCGTCATCTCTATCCTCCCGTTGGGCATATTTCGCTGAGTCCTGGGAATATCCCAAATCTTGTTGTAGAACTGGGCTTGTCGAGCAGTTTTTTTGAAGGGTACGCCTTGGCATCTTAACAGCCTTTTCAATCCCACTGCGTAATATCTGGGAAGACGAGTTGGTTGGAGCCTATCGAGCGCAAAATCGGCACCATGGCAGACTTCTTTTTCTACCTTAGTCTCCGTAGATTGGTAGAAGATGATCGTCTTTTCACCTTTTCGCCTAAGAGGAACGTAGAAGGTCTGCAGCTCTTGTATGCCGTATGTATCGAGCGCATCAAGTTCTCTATAATGGGGCCGCGGAACCATGGCGATTTGCAAACTCTGATCAGCTTCATTGAAGGTTTGTATTGATGGACGAACAGAGAACACTGCATTGACCTCGTCTTCAGAGTCACTGCCAAAGACCAAAATAGGCGTAGATGGTCCTGGCCCACTGCCTTGGGGTTGCCCCGAGAAGACTATCTCTTCCTCATCATCGGTATCGCTCCCAAAAATCGGGATTGTGGCGACGGCTTTTTGTTTATTCTCCGATTTACGACATCTTTCCGTGTCTTCGAAGTTTGGTAGGAAGTACTTAGCGTCTTCATACTTGCGAACTTCATTTACGGAGAATGGGTTTAGCTCCCCTGTAACTGTGTACTCGAGGCCTTCTTTGAAGTACTTCATACAATAATGTTGTGTAGAAGGGATGATGTTGTACTCGTGTAACCAAGGCCGGCCGAGCAGAGCGTTATAGCAAGTCTTGGCGTCGATGACATGAAACTTGATGTCAGTGACGAGCATCCTGAAGTGTAATGTCAGTATTACGGACCCCAGTGTCCGTGATGACTGCGAGTGAAACCCGAAGATGGTAATTTTATCCCGAGCCAAGTGCCGAACGTTCATGCAAATCTCCTTCAACACTCTCACATTGAGAAGGTTGACGGATGACCTATTGTCAACCAGGATCTTCCCTATCTTGATGTCGTGGCAGTACCCAGTGACATATAGAGGACGGTTGTGCTCGCAGGTTCCGAGGAGGAGATCTTCATCGCCGAATGTGATATCAGCTATGTGGACTTCTTCCAGCTCGTCCTTCATCTTTTCTTCTGTAAGGAAGGCCTGAAACTGATCGGGCTCTTGTAATGCCTTGATCAGATAATCTCGTGCCTCTTTGGATAGGAGGAGAGCATCCGGTATGCTCAGTCGTGATGGTATTTTCCTCAGGTGTGCCAGGACATTGTAATCCATCTTGTTTTTCTTAAGCGGCTCCTTAGCTGTGAGCTCTTCGACGACTTTATCATCGAGGGCAATTTCCTCGGAGACCTTTTCCTTCCCCTTTTCTCTCTTACCCGAACCTTTGTTTGAGGGTCCAAGATTCTTTTCAGGCAACATACGGTTACGCAGCTGAATGTTCTCACATTTTTTCGCCTCTTCTTATTTTCCAGAGGTGGATTCTTAGGGCCGAGGGTTATTTCTTCCTCAGAATCGTTCCCGAAGGTAAGAACTTGAAATTTCCCTTTTGTTGAAATGGCATCAACCATATGACAGTTACCGGATGTTCCTTTAGACTCATCTGTCGTGCTTCTCTATTCCCGACGGGCTTTGCGCTTCATTCGCTTGATGTGTTGTCGGTGGGCAACATATCCCTGCCACCACTTCTTGAAGGCATTGCACTCTTCGGTGGGGTGCATGACCCTCTGATGGTATAAGCAGTATTTTGGATGTGTATTCTCTTCGTCAATGCATGTACTCCCGGGAGTATTTCCTTCGAAAGGTGGCAACTTCATTCCCTTTAACAAGGCTTTAACGAACCGTTTTCCTGTCTTAAATTTGCTTTTGTCTGCCACGGGTGTGCTTCAATCCGGTTGAAGTGCTTTGTGATTAATCTTCACCGCAGATTCTTCATGACGCTTGGTCTTTTCGTATATAGCCGTTTCACGCTCTCGGTCAACTTTGCTCTTTTGGAGGGCTTCGTTCAGCAGTTTATCGATCAGGTCGTCTGACGGTTCCAAGGATTTTGATGTCGGCCCTGCCCTCAGTTTCTTCGCGTTGCTCTCTGATGCCGAGGGAGCTTCTTCGTATTTTAACGACAGGTGAGAGACCATGTAGCAACTCGCTACATAATCCTCGGGTTCTTCTGATGAGCCGTTTCCTTCATCAATGTTACTGTCTCCGTTCTTAAGAATATGTTTGAGGAACTCTTCAAGTGTGACTGGGGTCTGCGCCTTTTGGTTGTATATCTCCAATGCATCGATGTATTTTTCCAGATCCGTACAATTATCGTCGAGCTGCAGGGGCTTCTTGGTCTTCTTCTTTTTCTTTGAAGACTTTGAAGGCCTGACCTGGGTGTTTTGCCCATCGATACTGATTAGTATGGATTTTACGATCAAAAATATAATTACCGCAATCAGAAACGGCGTCGCTTCGCAGCTAGCCGGTGAGTGCGCGTCGATCCACAGAGAAGGGTAAATTCCTTTAGTGTGTTTTAACGAGTTGATTCAATTTGTCGTTTTGGTTGGTTTATGAAAATCTAGATCTATCACTAAACTTAATTAATTTAATTTAAATTCTTGCTAGGGTTAGGCTTCAGGGAAGTTTTGGAGATTGACGTTTTCCTCACCGCTTTCATTGTCATATTTTAGATCTGTTAGATGTTACGATAATTATCAATAAAGTGGATCCGAATCTTTTGGGAAGATGTTTCTTCCTCTAGATTCACATCCTTCCTTTGTTGATAATTACCCTAACCCCCATGGAAAACACACGCAACCGGCCCTTTATACTACGGTTCATCGTTACCTCGAGGGGTAGGATGCCGTAGGGAGCGGTTGTGTGTGTATGCATGGAGTGCTAACTATTAGGTGTGGATGGCATGAAAGGGGTGAGAGATATCATCTCTCAAACCTTTCCCTAAGGCTAACCCTAACAAGCGAGGAGACTACTCGCTCATTAGGGAATGATAAATTATACTAGAAAATAAAAGCAAGGAAATAATTTACCTACAGATTTGATGGCTCCCTCCAAGTAGAAGGCAGAATAGATCTGAATGTCACTCCCAGAAATTCTGAATTTTATTTATTGAAAAGAGGCATAGTTTTTACAGATCTAAAATTACAATTTATAGGAAAATAGGAAACCTAGGGTTACAGACTCTCGCACATGCGCAATTACTGATTTGACCCCTGAGAATCCCAACACCAGAACAGTCGCGGCAACAGAATAAATCTCCACCGACCCGGGCATTAGACGGCCGCGGATCCGCGGCAAATGCTGGCTTGGGCCGCGGATCCGCGGCCCTTTGGTGGTCTTGGGCCGCCAGTCTTTTGGGCTTTCTTCAGGAGTTCTGGGGCTCTGTATTTTTATATGTATTTTCTCTGTTGGCTTCTCACTCTTCTCCAGATCTTCAGTGAAGACTTGTATTGGGCTTTTTAACCGTTTCACATTGACATTCGTTGCCTTGCTTGACTAGGATTCGTCTAATTGTTGGTCAAAAGTCCCTTTTCTGTTGTTTTGTGTCTTTTTCGCTGTATTCGCTCCAGAAACCTGTATCCTGTAATATGCAACAAACGTGCGTCAAGAGTACCTGTTTATTTATAAAAAGGATAAGAATAGGGGAATGATAAATGCAATATTATGGTCTGAACAAATACCCCCAAACTTACCTTTTGCTCGTCCTCGAGCAAACTTATTATTTATTCACTAAAATCCTAACCGCACTTTCGCAGGGAAACGCGATTGCACTGAGCACGTGCAACAAGCCGTTAAACCTCTAGGTGTCCCTAGTAGGAGGAGTGTTGTCTCCTGAGGGTTTTCAGCGGATTACACCCACAAAATCCTATCAACTCGTCCCATTGACTTTTGTTCTCCAATTAGGTTTTCCAACAAGGAATTCTATTATCTTATACTTGTAAATTATCCACCCATATTCTTCACACTTCCTCATTATTTAACTTAAGATTATATATATCTTATAGACTTATTTAGCTTTCGGCATTTCTCAAGTCTTCCTTCTAGGGTTACATCTCCACTCAGGAATTTCTATCAGCTCTATTAAAGATACAAATTTTATCTTTCATTCCTCTCTCTTATCTAAATTCCAATCACATACCCCTACGTGTGTGTATAGATCACCCCTACACTTGGAAATTCAAATAAAGCAATCGTACTCTCGTCCTTTGTCCAAAGCACTTATGAAATTTGCTTACACATCCTTCATGCGACCGTTAATACTTCTTGAGGTACCAACGACCGATTACAAAATGCGTTTGCACTTTAAGGCGTACTTCCTAGTCTTTGCAACACCCAAGGCTTTAGCAGTGACTCCCAAACCAGTTGGTCTAAGGCACTAGGTGACGAAGCACCCTCGCTAAATATTTTTCTATTTTTACAGCCTTAAGTAATCACAAAAACCAGTGTCCATTTTTTCTTTATTCACTTTTTTTTTCATTGTACTAAGGACTTTAGACAAGAGCATTTCAAGGTCTCTTCTACTATTCCAAGTTTCAAGGTGCGTGATTGTGCAAAATTGTAGGGTATACGTTTTCAGAATCTAGACTTAAGTTAGGAACTATTTTTCAAACTTATACTCTAATAAGAACATCAGTACTCTTCCCTTGTTTCGACTTAGCCCAAGAAGTAAACCCAAAATTTGCCTATTTCTAAATAAACTACAAAGGCATATACTTTCTACCGTTAAACTTTAAGGAATGTTATTTTTAGGGTTTTTAATTCAGTAAGTCTAAGATCTAGTTGTTCCTAGCTAGTTGACCTATTTGTTAAACTAAAGTCAATTAGCCAAAATTGAATACATTTATTTTTATAATTTTTGAAATTTTTCAAATTTTTCTAGGTTTTCAAATAAGTATGCAAATGCAAAAATATGTACACATGAATGCGAAGGAAGAAGACGTACCGAGCATCATACTAAACCAAGAGGGTCAAAATACCGGCACTTCCCTGTTTATTTATTTATAATTTTTTATTGTTAAGAAAAACAAAAATATATACAAAAAGGCCCTCCCCCAAACTTCATTTAAACTATGTTAGACATTACTGCCAAACTTTGCATCGACCAAACGTCAACACCAACCATTTGAAAAATTTATCAGTAAAGAGTATTGGTTGGTGGAAGAATAAGTTGTGGCGGTCCGCAAAGAATTTGGAAAGGTAGAAGTAGTGGTATGGGAGGTGTGGACGTAAATATACAGGTGATGGTGATGTATTGAAACGAGAATGTAAATGATCAGCAATCAGTGGAGTGTTGGCATTCTCGTACCTTATTAAAAGAAATGGGGGTATTTTAACTTCTAAGGGAGGAAGTTGACTCACCACAATACCCCCAAGATATTCCTGTGGGTCCTCTATTGGCATGGCATCATCCATCAATGTATGATATTCAAATATGAGGGAACTGATCTCCTCGATGTCCGCCATAGTACAACTGAAAACTTGCCGCCTATCTTGTAAGACTTTTAAAATAGCGTTCTCTTGTTCGAAGGCTAGAGAGGCTGATATGATAATGGGAAAAGTCTCATTCTCACCTATGTAGGTATATCTAAGGTGAGGCGGTAAGGACACTAGTTCGAGTTTCGGAGGCGAAAGAATCATCGCGGAATCTACCTCGAACTTAAAGGACTCCAACACAGGTTCGAAATCACTGCAAACAACCGATTCGGATGGTTTGACTGACTCATCCAAAAATTCAAACGACTCATATTCGGGCTGTGAGTCGTCATCATCCAAAAAAGTGAAACATTCATAATCAATATCGGTTGTGTCAATGGTGGTAGGCTCAAGGAGGGACGCACTAGTGGCGTCAAAACTGTTTTCATCAAACAAGAATCTTTCAAGCTCGCAGTCCTCCTGCGTGATTTCGTGAATAGAGCAAACTTCTCATGTACTACTTTTAGGCACGGGGGGCAAACTTCCCATCTTATAAATATTGAACTCGCTAGACCTCTTTCCGAAGGATAGAGTCATGAAGCCATTGCGACAATTTATTACGGCATTGGAAGTGGCCAAAAATGGTCGACCAAGAATCACCGGAATTTGGTTTCTTGGGTTAGCAACAGGTTGTGTATCCATAACGATAAAATCGACGGGGAATATGAATTCCCCGACTTTGATCAACACATCCTCTAGTTGACCCCTTGGATAGGTGATTGATCGATCAGCCATTTGGAGAGTGCAACGAGTGGGTTTCAACTCTCCAACCCCTAATTGTTTGTACACGGAATAAGGAATCAGGTTAACACTAGACCCAAGATCTAAAAGTGCTCGATTAATTTTCTTATCCCCAATTGTGATTTAAATAGTAGGACAGCCGGGGTCCTTTCGTTTTTGGGGTAAGGTTTGATGGTGGTTAATAGCATTGCTCACTGCACTAGCCACTAGCACTTTCTTGGGTACTTGAGATGCCTTTCTCTTCGAGGTGCATAAGCCCTTTAAGATTTTCGCATATGAAGGGACTTGTTGGATAGCATCCAAGAGAGGTATATTTATGCTAACCTGCTTAAATATCTCCACAATCTTTTCCACTTGTGTATTTGGTTTATTAGGACTCAACCTGTTTGGGAATGGAGCATTCTGAAAATTTGTTGAGTCAAAAGTCTGTGGAGTAGAATGTGGAGTAGGAACGGATCCCAGTGTGGATGTGTTCATGTTGTGAGAAATGGGTCCGTTCGAGTCAGAAGAAGTAGAGCCGTGTGAAGGGTGGAGAATAGGCTCTAAAGAAAAAGGTGAAGAAGGAAGTGAAGAAAATGAAGAAGGGGAAGAAGAACCACTGGCGGGGATGTCATCACTAGTTTCCACATTATTTTGCAACTCTCTTCCGGATCTCAACGTGGTCACCGCATTTATATTGTGATTGTGATATGCGTTTTGTGTGTGACCGGGATTGGGCATTGGTTGAGATGGAAGCTTTCCCTTTTCTCTCTCGCTCAACACAGCAGTTAATTGTGCAATTTGTGCCTCAATAGATTTGATACTTTGATCGTGTGAGGCATTGTTATTCATTAAAGATTGAACATAACTTTCAAATCGTGCTGCGGATTCTGTAGATTGCTTGAGAAATGCTTCTAGACTTTTCTCGAGCGAGCTAACCTTATCATCATTTGGTTGAACTAAATTCTTCGTTTGATTTGTATAAGGTTGTTGTTGGAAAGGTTGCTGGTTTTGAGTTTGTGAGGGTGCTTGTTGTTGTTGTGGAGGAGGTCTTTGAAAATTATTATTCCCCTGGAACTGTTGATTTGGGTGACTCCTCTACCCCTGATTGTATGCCGAAGAGTACGGATCGTTTCTTTGTCGTTGCTGAAATGCAGCATTGACTTGATCCTGTCCTTGAATAGGTGCATTATAAGGACACTCTTCGGTTAAATGCGATGGGTTCGAACAACAAGCACAAACAGTTCGTGTGGGTAGAGTAGGGGCAGGAGAAGACGATGAGATTTTTGTCTCAATGGCTTCTAGCTTTTTCATAAGTGAGGCCATCTCGGCCTTCATAGCTATCGACATATCTATTTGATGTATGCCTGCCCTAGATTGACCAACTGAAGAAGATGATGTGGTCTTGGTACTCTCCCATTGAATTGTTTGCTCACTTAGGTCCTCAAGAAACTGCCAAGCTTCGTCGCTAGACTTGGAGAGAAAATGACCTTGACATATTGTTTCTAGCAACTGCTTCGTTGCTGCGTTCAATCCCTCGTATAATGTTTGGCAAAGTTGCCAACTTTCTATCCCATGATGAGGGCATTGAACAAGTAGGTCTTTGAATATCTCGAAGCACTTCCAAAATGGTTCGGAAGGAAGCTGTGAAAATTGTATAATCTCGTTTCTGATTCTAGCAGTTTTATGATGAGGGTAGAACTTTTTCAGAAAAGCTCTCACAAACTCGTCCCAATTTCTAATGGAATGTGATGCGGTGCTGTATAGCCACTTCTCGGCTAGGTCACATAAGGTAAAAGGAATGATCCTTAGCCTTATTGCATCATCACTTAATTGGGTTGTCTTCATCATGGCGCAAACGTTTTGGAATTTATTAATGAAAATATATGCATCTTCGGATTCCAAACCATGAAACTTAGGCAGCATATTGATGAAGTGTGGTTTTATTTCAAAATTATCCCCATTCGCCGGTGGGGGTGAAAGACATGTAGGTAAAGAAGTGCGGACGGGGTAGAAGAGATCCTGGAGCGCGACTCGTGCGGGCGCTACAACAGGCGGAAGATTCGGGTTATTCGCACCTGGCGGAGGTGGAATCATTCCCGTCGGTAAGGTATCGTTGGGGTTAAATCCCGACATACCTTCGAAAGAAGAATTTGAAGGTGGAGGTAAGGAAATGGACGGAATGTCGACGAAGGGTTCGTCGAAGGGTTCGTCGGTCGGTACCAACGAAACACGGACTAATCGGGCGTTAGTATCCCTAGTCCAAAATGACATACACTAAAGGATAGTGCAGTCAGAAAAAAGAGAAAAACAGAATGTGGGGGTAAGATAACGTCAGTGAGAAGAAGTGGTGGAAGTGAGTTTGCAAGTTTTCTTTAGCGGCAAGTTGCAAGTTTTTTAAAAGATTTTTCTTTTTCTTTTTCTTTTATTTATGTGAAGGTTTTGCAAAGAGGTTTTAGGAAAGGGACTCGTGACACCAATGTGTCAACCACACATGCACAATCAGGCCTAGATCTAGGGTCGCCTAGGTCTGCTAGACAGCTCCTAACTAGGGCTAGAAATAGACCTCAAACCGCCTCTTCACGGATAAGTACGGCCAGGTAAGTGGGAAGGAACCACCACTACAGTGGGCCTAATTAATAACCACTAGCCTAGACACCGCAATGTCGGTTAGGATAAACGGCTGATGCCTACCCTAGTCCTTTTCCTATTGAGCTCGTTGTCCTTAGGTCTGAGTATAATATTTTTTAATTAGTTGTGGTCGATGCAAAATGCTTTAGGTGTTTTCTGGGGTCCTGGGAAGGGTGATGAAATCCCCACCCAATCTGAGTTTGGTCAATTAGCCCCTTAGAATCCGGTTAAATTATGCAAAACAGATAAAATTTCACTTGCAATCAAAAATTTTAGCGCGGCGCAAAGAAACCTGCAGAGATCTATTATTTAGAAGGGGGAGAAAGACTCTTTACGCAAAAGAATTCCTGCAGAAATTTTTTTACAGAGAGATATATTGTAGGTTGTAGAGGGGAGGAAAAGGGAACAAACAGTGCAAATCTGATGCGCTGACGTGGCATCCAGAGCACTGATCCGCGGCGGGAACCCTGTTTATGCGGCGGAAGCGCGGTTGGGGGATGGGTTCAGCCACTGGAAAAAATTGTGTAGCTCTGTACTGAAAGTTCCTCTCTGTTCTTATATGTACCTTTCTGATTTGCGCTCTGTAAAATTTCAGATCTTCTCTATTCCTGCAAGATTCAAAAATAAACCCTTCAAACAGATCAAATTTGATAATTTTTATATTTTTTTTTATATTTTCAGATTTTTATAATTTTTAAAATTTATATCAACCCGAAAATTCACAAAAAGAAAGATTACGCCGTCCCCGGCAACGGCGCCATTTGATTAGTATGGATTTTACGATCAAAAATATAATTACCGCAATCAGAAACGGCGTCGCTTCGCAGCTAGCCGGTGAGTGCGGGTCGATCCACAGAGACGGGTAAATTCCTTTAGTGTGTTTTAACGAGTTGATTCAATTTGTCGTTTTGGTTGGTTTATGAAAATCTAGATCTATCACTAAACTTAATTAATTTAATTTAAATTCTTGCTAGGGTTAGGCTTCGGGGAAGTTTTGGAGATTGACGTTTTCCTCACCGCTTTCATTGCCATATTTTAGATCCGTTAGATGTTACGATAATTATCAATAAAGTGGATCCGAATCTTTTGGGAAGATATTTCTTCCTCTAGATTCGCATCCTTCCTTTGTTGATAATTACCCTAACCCCCATGGAAAACACACGCAACCGACCCTTTATACTACGGTTCATCGTTACTTCGAGGGGTAGGATGCCGTAGGGAGCGGTTGTGTGTGTATGCATGGAGTGCTAACTATTAGGTGTGGATGGCATGAAAGGGGTGAGAGATATAATCTCTCAAACCTTTCCCTAAGGCTAACCCTAACAAGCGAGGAGACTACTCGCTCATTAGGGAATGATAAATTATACTAGAAAATAAAAGCAAGGAAATAATTTACCTACAGATTTGATGGCTCCCTCCAAGTAGAAGGCAGAATAAATCTGAATGTCACTCCCAGAAATTCTGAATTTTATTTATTGAAAAGAGGCATAGTTTTTACAGATCTAAAATTATAATTTATAGGAAAATAGGAAACCTAGGGTTACAGACTCTCGCACATGCGCAATTACTGATTTGACCCCTGAGAATCCCAACACCAGAACAGTCGCGGCAACAGAATAAATCTCCACCGACCCGGGCATTAGACGGCCGCGGATCCGCGGCAAATGCTGGCTTGGGCCGCGGATCCGCGGCCCTTTGGTGGTCTTGGGCCGCCAGTCTTTTGGGCTTTCTTCAGGAGTTCTGGGGCTCTGTATTTTTATATGTATTTTCTCTATTGGCTTCTCACTCTTCTCCAGATCTTCAGTGAAGACTTGTATTGGGCTTTTTAACCGTTTCACATTGACATTCGTTGCCTTGCTTGACTAGGATTCGTCTAATTGTTGGTCAAAAGTCCCTTTTCTGTTGTTTTGTGTCTTTTTCACTGTATTCGCTCCAGAAACCTGTATCCTGTAATATGCAACAAACGTGCGTCAAGAGTACCTGTTTATTTATAAAAAGGATAAGAATAGGGGAATGATAAATGCAATATTATGGTCTGAACAGATACCAACTTTCGGTGTTGGGCGCGGTTTCAGCATCCCCACAATGATTTCAGGCTCCAACGGGCTTTTCCACCTGATTGCCGGGCATGCTTGAATATCCTTCAGCATTCTTTTAGTTTTAGACGAAAGGACAACTTCCCACGGAGCTTCCTCTACAAATGTGCATGATGCCTCCAGTGCATCCACCTTCTTTGGAGCGTGCTGTTGTGGCTGGTTTACCTTCCAGTTTTTGGATAGTGCGAACTTGCCTTGTTCGTACTGGTTCTCAACCCAGTTTTTGAAGACGTGGCAATTTTCGATTGGGTGACCTATTACTCTGTGGTTGGGGCAGTAGTTGGGACTGTTGACGTCACCAGGCTGTAATGGGCGTCTCGGATCCGGTAGAGTGATGAGCCTGTTGCGCACCACCAGTTCGAACAGTCTCCCCGTTTTATCCCGGGGAAATGAGTAAGGACGTCTCAACTTCTCTTCGAGAGATCATGGTTTGTTGCTTTGGCGAGCAACCGGTTTCGGGTCACTCGGTTGCTGTTGAGCGTTGGCAATGAAGGTCGCTTTCCCTTTGCCCTTTTCATTCCGGGGATCTATTTTTGAAGAGGACGACCTATGGCCCATCTGGTCTATTTGGGCCAGCTTGTCGATCAAGGCCTGGAAGGTGGTCGGCTTGAAGAACATCATAAACTGGGATCTAGTTGCCTGAGGATCAAGGGTCCCCATGAACATGCCCATGGCAGGAGCTTCTTCTATGCGTTGTTCGCATTTTGACCATAGGTTCTGCCACCGAATGGTGTAATGAACCCAGGTCTCTCCTGGCTTCACCATGGCATTGATTAATGCGGTGATCGGGGTGTGCTCTCTTGCGCTTGCGAAACACTGCGTGAACAGTAGATCCATTTCTGTAAATGTTTTGATGGAGTCATTCGGAAGCTCCGGATACCATTCAAATGTTGTCTCCGCCAAGCTGTCGACGAACTGACGAAGCAACAGTTTGTCGTCGCCTCCAGTATTGCCGTGTAGAGCTCTGAACTGAGCGACGTGTTGATGGAGATTTCCTGTCCCCTTATACACGTAGAATTTAGGAATCGTATATCCCGGTGGGTACTTGATTTGATCGTACCAGCCTGGATAAGGTCGCCCAGTTCTGACGACTTGGCCAGCTGCTTCGCTTGCTTGATGAGCTCGTATTTTTTAAGCTATGTAGTCCTCAAGGGCAGCCTTGGAGATCATTTCTTCCTTGGCTGCTGAGAAAGCCGGAGGAGGGTTTGAGGTTTCCTTTCTGTCATCTTTGATAATTATCGGAGAGTCTTCGGCTGGAGGTTCCGGTTGGATCATCATCCCCACCATGTCTTGGAACATAAGCGCCATTTGTTTTATATTAGTTGCTTATTCCGCGGCCTCTTTATCTTTCTATTCAAGCACCCTTCGTAGGAATTCGGTGTCGGTCTCCTTCTCCTGGCGTTGTTTCGACGATACTTCCGGGCTTTCTTTCTGCCCAGTGAGTGCGGCCATCCTTGTCAACATCTCTTGGAGCTTTTGTTGTTGCTCCTGATCTTTCGTCACCGACCGTGTAAGTGGTCGATGACTCACGGAAGCACGACTATCCTCTTTTCTAGATGCCATGTAGACGGTATGCACAACCATGCCCCCAAACTTGGGGAATTTGGGTCCACTTCCTTTGAAATTTACCGCAGGCATGAGGATCTTCTCCGGCCTTCTCCTTTTATGGGAGGTCGAAGTTGAGGGGGCCATTGCAGCAGGCACCCATGCATACGATACCTTCCATGGTAAGACGGGGGAATGGTCCTCCTCTTGCCGAGCATTCATTTTCTTCAGCCGGCGAGAGTAGTCTTTGTCAATTACAGAGTCTTGGACTTTCTGCCAGACTCTTTGGATCTTAGAGGACAACCGCTGAGTAGGCTGTTCCGGTTTCACCTGTGTCATGGTTTCATCAAGCGGAGGAGACTTCTTCAATACGGCAGTTGGAGAGTCCTTGTGCACCCTCCTGAGCAACTCGAAGCTGTTCTCAGTTGGAACAGCAGCGTCAATTTCCACCATTAGAGCTAGTGGGGTAAGTCCAGAGCGGGAACTGCCCCCAGTTTTCCTCACTCGGCACCAGTGGCGACGTTGAGCATGTCGTACAGACGGGACCACCTCTGTTGCAGAAGCTACCTCGTTATGCCCCCTGCTTTGATGAGAGGCTGCTGTCGGTGTCAGCCTATCGAAGACTGACGTCCGCTGAGAGGGAACGGTCAATCTGTCGAAGGCAGACCTTCTGGAAGGCGAAGCATTTTTAACGACCTTGCCTGCAGCAAGTGTTGGAACGGTCAGTCTTGCGAAGACCGATCCTTTAGCAGGAGAAGCCCCTTTATTGAGGGGGGCCCACGTGAGGCGCTTCGCGCTGGGTTTTCTTTATGTATTCTGTTCTGAGGAGTTCAATTCTCTGTTCTTTTCTGGATCTTTGATCCCCAAGAACAAGTTCATCCCTGTGAGAATTAAATTCTCATTTGTGGGAGACTTGTCCCATGGATCTCAGATCCAGGGAAAGAACTAAGTTCTTTTATAAGGGTTAAACCCTTGGATGTGTAGATGAGATGCTTTGATCTCTATTGTTATTTTTATTTACCTCGAAAAGAGGTATTCTTCTTTCTTCCTTTTTGAAGCTTTCTGCTTTGTTTTTCTCGAAGCTTATGTAGGGGTTTCTCTCTGCAAGACTTGAAGTCTTAGGTCCTTTATATAGTAGAGGCGAGCTTGTTGATTTAGTTAAGGAAATCTCTCGTTGAGAGATCCTGATTGATTTGGGGATTTTATCCACCGTTGGATCTTTGATCCGAGGACTTCTGTTTTACAGAAGATATTTTCTTGATTTTAACAAGATTAGGGAAATATTTCCCCATACAGAATCTTTCTATATATATTGGTGATTTTTAATCACCATTGGATTTTTTTTAATCCAACGATACTCTGTTTTACAGAGAGCATTCTTTCTTGTTTAGAAAGATTTGAGAAATATTTCCTCAACAGAATTTAATTTAGTATTTTTTTGACGATTTGTCATCTCCGTTGGATCTTTGATTCAACAGCTCTGTTAAACAGAGAGTTTTTAACTCTTGGCACTGGAGCCCTCGTGCAACGCACGTGAGGCGCTACCTTAGAGTTTTTAACTCTTGGCGCTGGCTTTCAAATTTTGAACAGAGCTTTGCTCTTTTATTGAGGGAAACAAGTACTTAGACAGGTTCGTTGTTATCTTCATCGACGATATCCTGGTGTATTCAAAGAATCGGAGAGAACACGCAGAGCAGTTATGGATTGTCCTGGATACATTGCGACAACATCAGCTCTACGCCAAGTACAGCAGGTGTGAATTTTCGCTAGATCAAGTCGGATTTCTCGGACATATCGTTTCAGACGAAAGAATCTCAGTAGATCCAGCTAGAGTGTCTGCTGTCAGTGAGTGACCGACACCAAAGACAGTGAAAGATATATGAAGTTTCTTGGGCTTAGCAGGATACTACCGACGATTCATTGAAGGATTTTCAAAGATCGCAGCACCCCTGACCAAGCTCACACGTAAAGTCGAAGCATTCGTGTGGTCAGAAACATGTGAAAAAGCTTCTGTAGAACTCAAGTCAAGGTTAACCTCTGCACCAATTCTTGTAATACCGGATCAATCTGGAGGATTCGTGGTGTATTGTGATGCATCCGGTAAAGGATTAGGATGTGTTCTACACCAGCATGGAAAGGTTTTGGGTTTTGCATCAAGACAGTTAAACGTACATGAACACAACTATACAACACATGATCTAGAATTGGCAGCCATCATCTTCGCACTCAAGATTTAACGCCACTATCTCTTGGGAGAACGAGTGGATATATACACTGACCACAAGAATCTGAAATATGTATTTACTCAGAAGGAACTAAACATGCCGCCGAGAAGATGGCTAGAACTCATGGCGGACTTCGACATCTACCTACAGTGTCATCCTGGAAAGGTGAATGTAGTTCCTGATGTCGTTAGTCGCCGGCCATTATCAATGAACATCACCGCTCAGTGGAAGCTACAGCAAGAATTGCATAGATTGGAGATCGAAGTAGTTATGCCAGGTAACACTTCATATTTGATGAACTTACTAGTCCATTCTTATCAATCAAATCAAGGCAGCTCAAGCAAATGATGCCAAGCTACAAAAGATCCGAGAACAAGTAGAAAGTGGACTTCGAACTGACTTCATCATCCAAGAAGATGGATCCTTGCGATATGGAAGTCGATTATGTGTGCCAATCGGCCCTGTTCGGGAAGAGTTGATGAAATAAGCTCACGGCTCTCCTTATTCTGTACATCCCGGTGTCACGAAGATGTACAAGGATCTACGGCTATACTACTGGTGGCATGGAATGAAGCGCGAAGTAGCTAGAAGCATAGTCAAATGTTTGGTGTGTCAGCAAGTGAAGGCTGAACATCACAGAACCGCTGTTCTACTTCAGCCGTTACCAATCCCAGAATGGAAATGGCAGCACATTACCATGGACTTCGTGACTGTCCTTCCTCGCAGCATGAAGGGTAACGACGCAATATGGGTTATTGTGGATCGACTCACCAAGTCGTCTCACTTTATTCCATTTCGAGTTGGCCAGTCAACCGAGACGTTAGCAAAGAAGTACATGGAGGTGAGTATAAATCTAAAGTAAGATTTAAACCTTCAAGATGTACCATACTTGAGATCCATAAACTCATGCAGGAGATCGTAAGATTACATGGAGTACCTGTTTGCATCGTCTCCGATCGTGATACAAGATTCTGATCATAATTTTGGTAGAGTCTGCAAGCTATCCTGGGAACGAGTCTGAATTTCAGCACGGCTTATCATCCACAAACGGACGGACAGTCCGTGCGAACAATTCAGATTCAGGAAGACATGCTAAGAGCCTGTATGTTAAACTTCAGAGGTTTGTGGAAAGATCAGCTACACCTTGTGGAGTTTTCATACAACAACAGCTATCAGGCAAGCATTGGAATGGAACCATTCACAACACTCTACGGACGGAAGTGTCGTTCACCGCTAAGTTGGGACGATATTGGAGATCGTGAACTCCTTGGACCAGAGATTATCGTAGCAACTATGGACGTAGTTCGCACGATCAGGGAAAGGATGCACATAGCCCAAGACCGACAGAAGCATTGGGCATATGTAAAACAGCGACATCTGGAGTTCCAACCTGGAGATCATGTATTCCTGAAGATCTCTCCAAACAGAGGAGTGGTCCATTTTGGCAAGAGGGGTAAACTCAGTCCAAGATATATAGGACCGTTCGACATACTCGAACGAGTTGGAGAAGTGGCATACCGTTTAGCACTACCACCCTCATTGGAAAGAGTGCACAACGTGTTCCATATATCCCAGCTACGACGATATGTGAGCGAGCCCAGCCATATACTTGATCACTCAGAGCTCACAGTACAGACGGACCTAACCTGCGAGAAACAACCAGTTGAGATCCCGGACCGAAAGGTAAAGACATTGCCGAACAAGGAAGTAAACTTAGTCCGAGTAATGTGGAGAAAGGATTCGTCAGGAGAATCAACTTGGGAAAGAGAAGAAGATATGCGTACACGATACCCTTACCTATTTGAAAATTAGTCCCTATGTAATTATAAATTTTGAGGATGAAATTTTTATAAAGAGGGTAGAATGTAACGACTCTGAAATCACTGTACAGAAATTTTTCTGTTAATATACAGAAAAGAGTATTACAGCCTGTGTAAGATTTATAAGTTAGAATTGTTTAATAAAAGCAAGAAACAAATTTTAGCTCACTGGTAAAGCCTTACACTGTTGTGACGTAGCCTGTGTTCGAATCCAATCAGACACAATTATTTTTTTCTGATTTTTTCTTTTTATTTTTGGAAGCCCAAGAGTTGTACGTGCAATACACGGGGAAATGAAAATTTCAGAAAACTAAAATATGCGCAAAATGGAGCAAACACATAATTAACTATGTGGCACGAATCTCGAAGCCAGAGCTCGAGAATCGACCGGTCAAAATGCCCTATGGGCCGACGCCGACGGTCGGATGAGCTCCATGCTTTGCACACTCGTCCCTTCGACTCCTCTTAACTCCTCTGTACTGTTTGATTTCCCTGCAATCAAACAGAGACCTTTCATTTCGCTACTAAACATCATTTTAATGCTTTTTAGTCCAAAATTTTAATTCCCAAACCCTAATTCTTCACTGTAAATTAATACCACCCCATGCTTTAGCTCTTCATCATTCTGAAAATTCTAGCAAAAAATCTCTCAAAAAGTTCCTAAGTGCAAGTGGAGTTAGAGACCAAGCTCTTTCCGTCGAAGATCGAAGCCAATTCCGGAGCTCCCGCTACGCCATGAAGCCTCCCTCTTTCTTTGAGATTTTTAAACCGTAAGTCCCTCCCAACTCTCTTTCTTTTCATTGAAATTCATATCCTAAAAACATATCGGTAAAGTAGAGTTACCGCCGATACTTTTCTTTTTAATCTTGAAACTCCATTTTTCTTTATGCTTTGGTCAATCAAATTTTACCACACTATTTGTAACTTTAATCACAAATGTTTAGATTCAAGTTTATCCAAAATTCTCATGTGAAACAACCATAAAACGAACTTTTCATTAAAATACCTTGAACTTTATTATCACCTCTTTTCGATAAATTCTTAAAACAATACCTTTAGGAAAACTTCACGGGGTAACGACCTACCCCATACGCACACTTTGGTTTTATAGCATGATGCCTAAATAAATGTATATTTGGTTCAA
This sequence comes from Agapanthus africanus, assembly GCA_030015575.1. Lineage (NCBI taxonomy): Eukaryota > Viridiplantae > Streptophyta > Magnoliopsida > Asparagales > Amaryllidaceae > Agapanthus > Agapanthus africanus. The sequence continues at coordinate 24,520,966 of JASDDO010000019.1, forward strand.
AGAATAACTTTACAATAAAATACCACATCTTTTAAAAATCGGGTTTCTTTTAAAACGGTATTTTGTTAATCCTTGGAAAATACACCTCTAAAACCCTCGTTAGGGGACCCGCTAATGGATGGTGTGGATTATCGCATATCGTTAGGATAGTGGAGCGAGATGCAGAACTCCTCACGGAGTATTCGATCTCGAAAGGAAATAAAATATGGTTTTAAGAAATGCGACTTTTCTAAATAAAAATAATTTTTAAAATTAAATAAATTATAAATCCATATTTACATTATATTATGAAACTATATTTTTCTAAAAACGAAAGATTAAAAAAATGTTTTTAAAATACCATCAAAGTTACCAAAAAAGACTAGTTTTCAATAAAATACCATAAACTTTTTAAAGCTGGGTATTTATCATTAAAACACCCCAACAATTAAAACACATTTTCATGAAAACTATAAGTAATACAAATCACTCTCGAGTTTTATTTTTAATTTATATTAAAATATTTTTCATAAAACCCCCTCGAGATATACAAAACAATATTTTAAGGAATTTAGTAAATATAGGTTTAGGCACGATCAATTCTCTTGAGCCCCAGGGAGCTAGAGAAAGTGATTGCTTGCCTATTTAGTTTAGACAACTTAACGGAGTTATCAATGGCAATTGTCTTGGAAAAATACACAAATCCCATCGTTCATGTGCAGCAGTTGCCGATTACTCCCGAACCTAAGAATTCAAGAGTTAAATCATTTTATAAGTGTCTGACTCAATCTGAGTCCAAACTCAAATCTGAATCCAAAATCAAACACGAACTTGAATACCTGATCATGAACATGAATAGTCGAATTCAAACTCAAACTCAAACTTAACTCGACTTGAACGAACCATAGTTATAACTTGACATGAACTCAACATGATTACTTGAACACATGATTACATCCTGAACATGAACCTGAACATTTTATATCCATGGTTTCGGCCAAGACCTGTAAACATAATCTATACAATATATTACGCGGGGATAAAGGGATAGATTGGAATGGAACGTATATCGTGGCACGAGAGGTCACTTAAAAGACACCTACATGAATTCACGTGTCGTTGTCCCGTGGGTTATGACGGGGCCTTGTACTACATATTACCATAGTCCACGGGGTAAGATGGACTCCTCTCGTATACATGAATACATTCCTTACCAAACTACAAATAACCATGTTAGAATAACTATTTTATACCTGTGAACGATCATATACAACTTTACATGTTCACTTCACATTAAATACTATCTTCTATTTCTTATTTTGGGACTTACCGAGCGCCGGTTCGCTGACGACATTCCTTTCTGTTTCTTTCTTTGGGATGTTCGTCAGGAGGACCGGACTCTAAGGAGATAGAGCCGAGCCAGGAGGACTTGGATCAGCTTACTACTCAGCCTGACTACTAGTTCTTTCTGTATGCCATTGTTTAGGCATTTGCTTTATATCATTGTATTTTTTCATTACAAACAGTTGCATGTAAAGTTGAATGTAAATAAAGTTACTGTTTCATTTTATTACTCTTGTCATTCTTGTTCATTGTTACATTGCTTAATTACGCTTAACGTATTTATTTCATAGTAAATATGTTGCAGGCTTGCTACATCACCGTTTCCGTCCACTGGGAAGCGGGGCGTGACACATGACCACTAGAGAAACTAATGATAACACTTATCAGTAAATCCTGTCTGCCTTGGCCAAGGAGTTATGGTCACAGCCAGCTATGCACTGTGCGACATCAACTCCCTATACCGGGAGAGACGAATTCCCTTTACCGCTTACTGCGTCCATGTGCTTTGGGATTGTACTTAACTAAAACCTGTTTGCACGGCTCTTTAAAGCTGTGGTAGGGTAGTAATCAAAACATAGTGGGAACACACATGAGAAATTATGGCGATCTCGGGTCTAGGGACTACCCTGTACTCATGTCACTAGAAAACTGCTATCTGATGATTGGTATAATACCATCTAGGATTTCTCGGCAAGTCCTTCCAGTGTAACTCATCCAATGAGCACATGTATACAATCTTCGGTGTCAAAAACCAATGGCTATGGAATCAACCATCGCCACTTACGGGGTCAAGAAACATATACACTAGTCTAAACTGGAATACTGATGCCCAGTCTCGATACTCCTATGAATAAGGACTTTTAAGGATGTACTTATAAACTACCTAGGCCCCACTAGTATGATCCCCACCATAATCGTGGTAGTCAAGAAAAAATCCTATGGGCTTTATCATCATGTATTGTTGATACGTTATAACGAGTAATACTTATACCCATGAATGATAAATGCAAACCAGATAGCATACTATCATCTCGAGCAAGATTTTTCTTGGTGTTGGCCCTCCTTGAATTCAGTAATTGCATTCCTTCAACTAAGATAAATGCCTTTATGGCACCTATATCCAACAAAGACATCTTCGCAGACTATATCTAGTCTGGCTACTTTTATGCAAATTTTTGGTCAGTTGCATAATGCGCACATATAAGCAATAGCCAGAATAGAGGTTCAAATCAGTCAACTTGCTGCGAAAGTGAGTGAACGTGAGAAGGGAAACTTTCCTTCTCAACCAGTGATGAATCCCATAGATCAGTGAGCCCACAACGTGCATGTTGTTCAGCAGGACAATATTGAAAATGTGAAAGCCGTCACAGTCCTACGATCCGAACGCACGATTTACAATAAGGTTGTCAATTCAAACGATAAATCAAAACGTGCGATTGTTGATTCACCAACACCACCCATTTCCTCATAAACAGATCCAACCACGTCTTCGTCTTTTTTACCATCTTCTTCATCTTCGTCGCCTGCTGCAATTCCTTCCGAGCTACACGCATCTTCGCCACAGTTACATCCGACAACACCTCCACAAAACATAAAGCCTTCTAAAATTACTTTGACTTTACCTTATTCGAACCAAATTTTCGAGCCCAAAGCTCCGTTTCCAAATCAGTTAAGGTCGAAGAAACCTTCTGCAAACATGGAGAAAAATTTAGAAGTTTTCAAACGCTGCGAGGTAAACACTCCGCTGTTGGACATTGTCCAATAAGTTCCGGTGCACGCTAAATTCTTAAAGGATTTATGCACGCAAAAGTGATGTACCAACGCCCCAAAGAAAGTATTCCTGATCGCCACACTAAGCGATATCTTTTCTAAATCCATGCCCATGAAATACAAGAACCCAGGCCGTCCTACTATTTCATGTATTATAGGAGACAAGCAAATAAACCGTGCCTATCTTGACTTAAGTGTGAGCGTTAACCTGCTCCTGTACTCAGTATATGAACAACTGAGTTTGGAGGAATTGAAGCCTACGAAGGTCACTCTACAACTGGAAGATCGATCAACGAAAATACCCAAAGGAATGATTGAGGAAGTATTGATCAAGGTTAGGGAATTTATATTCCCTGTTGATATCGTTGTTCTGGAAACAGAACTAACCTCGAATTTCGGCAGTCAGATTCCTGTAGTATTGGGATGACCATTCATGGCCACGTCAAACGCTGTAATAAATTTTTGTAACGGATCAATGAAAACATCCTTCGGAAACATGACAATAGACTTAAACATCTTTAGCCTGGGAAATCATTCGAGTGACCGGTCCGATGAGACGTTCTAAAGTCTACGCTATAAATGATATGTCTGAGAAGGAGACATTTGACTTCGAATAGGAATGTCTGGAAAAACAACAATCTAAGTTAGATTCTTTTACGAACGAGGTAGAAGAACTTTCCAAATCTCTTACAATTCCTGACGAATCAAGTACTTTGAATCATGATGCGCAACATATTGACTTTGAAACTTTCACCCGTCCGAGTGAATCTGATTATTCCACGGATATGGATAGCGGTTCCTTTCTCTCTGATGAGGTTCTCAACACCATGTACATCGAATTTTACAATGACGGTTTCAAAGATTTTTTTGCTAATGAACTCGCGTTTCTTGAAGAATTGGATTCCATGCTGAATCAAGCGCCACCGAAAATTCATGCACCTCCGTTTGAGGCTGAAGAATTTGAACCACCACTTCTTCCTCGTATCACATACGAGAATACAATTATTCCAAACACTCCATCTCTTTCACATTCTCATTTCCATTTTCACTCACTTTTTCATCTCCAACGACCGAGACGTAAAAAACATTCGAGTACACTTCTTATGCTCCCTCCACATCATCTATTTTCGTTTTGTGTCTCATGTCATTTCATCGAGATTTCAAACCACTCCCGATACACAGTCTCATGTATTCTTCTTTTACCAACCATAGTGTCATCACGATCGTATATTTGAGTGTTTGGTATTAAAGTTTGGTCTTTATAAAGCCTTGTACATACTGCTGATACTCTCTTCCCTTTTACCTTGAACTTCAATGCATAATAGAGGAAACACTGTTTTAAGGTAAGTTGTTGGGGTATTTGTTTTCAGTATAAATTTTTGTCTTGTGAAACTCTCTGAAACTCTTGAAACTCAAAACTTTTATGACTTCGTTGTGTGGCATGACAGTGAAAACACTTTCATGTTTAAGTTTGGGGGTATGCTCGGTGAGCTTACTATTTTTGCATTCATGTTTACTTTCTGCATGCATTTGCACATTTCCCTTTTTGTAAATTTTCTTTTCTTTTGCATGTTTAAATTCCACATTGCATCATATTTAAATCTTGAATTGCATTGAAAAAAAATCCAAAAACCTATAAAAATTTGAAAAACATAAAAAATTTGTTGTCAAGTTAGCTAGTGAGATAACTTAAACTCGAAATCCAACTGTTAAAATTGACAGACTTGAAACAACTAAACTCTAGGATAGAAATTGAAAACTCGAGAAAATAACCCTCCTTTGAGTTTGACCTTGGCAATTTTATATCTTTGCATCACACTTCACGTGTCGTAAGTTTTGAAAATCATATGACAAGTTTGTAATGTATTAAATTTTTTTAATTGGAAATCTTCTTGAGTTCGAACAAGTTTTCTTACGAATAAGTAATATCGAGAATAGTTCACATGTGAAGTTGATATGATAGGAGAGTATTGAATATTTAATAAAAACTAAGTCTGAAAAATAACATATTTTGAAACTTGATTAGAGTGAGTACATGCCTTATCAAACACAAGCACATCTTGAAATGAAAAGATTAAAACTGGAAATGTCTTCGTCGGTTTTCTTTCAAAAGAATTTTCACGTATAAATCATTCTTTGTTTTGTGGCCTTGGTGACTTGAGCAATTAAGCCTTAGGGGTGTTTCTACACCTAATACCCTAAAGCCATCTGGCTTAGGAGTCATTGACCCAAATCTCGCTAAGAAACTAAGAAAACCTAATAAAACAAGTCAAGCAAGTGTTCTCTCCGAGTTTAAGGTTATCGCGGCTCTTTGTGAGAGAATAATTTTGGCCAGGACATGTCTCAAATGCAAAACTTTAAAAACCTAAGTTCTTGAAGAAAGGAATTCAATGGGGATATGAAAGTTAACAAGTTGAAAAGAGTATTGCACTGATCATGAAGGTATGTATGAACGAAAACAATTGAAAGGTGGAGTGAAAAATAAGACGAAGTTTCTGTTAAAAATGAAAGAAATCCTAAACTTGAGACCTGGCTGCAGAATGAAAACTTGAGAAAAACTTAGAATTTTACAAACTAGTGAGATACTTTTTGAAGTTTTTCCTGCTGACATTTAGACTTTAATCAAAATTTTTGAAACGAAACAATACTGTTTCATGGGCATGTATTGATGTAAAGAGCTTAAGTTAAAACGAAGAAGTAAGGAGTGGAAAATTTGGGTGCGATATTTCTAAACTAGGGTGATAGAATTTCTAGTTTAGATTCTGAACTTTAGGATTGGAAATTGAGAGTTAAAGCTCACGAAACTATCTTGACGGGATTTTGTAGGTGTAATCCGCTGAAAACCGTCAGGAGAAAAAACTCCTCATCTATGGTAACCTAGAGGTTTTTCTGTGATTTAAAGTTGAGATTAGGATTTTTGAAAATAAAACGGTTTTGCTCGGGACGAGCAAAAGGTAAGTTTGTGGGTATTTGTTCAGCACAATTAATTACATTTACTACCACTCATTCTGTATCATTTTATGAATAAACTTGTGCTATTAATTCGTGTCTGCTCATTAAGTACAGGTAACTGGTACACAGGGTAATATCACTAATAACATGCACAATATGCACGGTTACGCTAGATTCAAGCCAAAACTGCAACCGGACGGAAAAAGATCAAATTCTAAAGAGTTTTGCAACAAAATGAAGTTGTGTACAACATTAAAACCAATTTGGTCTAACATGATGCAAGTGTGAATCAAGTTTGTAACACAATTGTTTGGGGAAGCCAAAGGAGCATAAGTGGGCACATTATCATCATTGGTGCAAATCAAATCTTAGGGGGAAAAGTTGTGATATGAGAGTTACTTTTTTAGTTGATAAAAGCCTTGATGATTGTCTTCCAAAGACCAGATTGCAACGTAGATAGAACTAAAATAAATGTAAAATCTTTAAAATCAAGTTATGATGACAGAAGACCACTGCAACAAGCTGGAGCCCAAAGTATTCAACATGGCCGACCAAAAAATAGGTCTGGCCGCCTGGGTTAGCCTCATCTCATCCAAGTGGGCTCGAGCTTCTCCTATCTCATCATCATCATTAGTAGAGGCCACTTTTATCTCTCCTTTTTTATTTTGAAATCTCTATAAATAATAGATCAAATTGCAAGCTTGGGATCCATGCATACATATGTACATTATAGTTTTATTTGCCTAGTTTATGTAATTCTTGAGTTCTTTGCTTTTATCTTATCTTGCAACTTCATTTGTGAGCTTGCAAGGTTGGATTTAGGTATTTGAACTCATTAGCTTGTACTTTGAAATGCAATTTCAATAAAGAATTCACTTTGTGCAACTTGGTTCTTAATTTTTCCTTCTTCTTACTTTCCTTGCAATTCTATGATGTTCTTGATTGTTTATTTGCTTTCTTCTATTCATATTATGATGTGTGAGTAGTTAATTTGTCTTAGTAATAGCGAGGTAGGTTGATAAATGGCTTGCCTTTCAACTTTTCTCTCTTGATTTGATTTGTGCTTAATGACTTCAATTCTAAATTGTACAATGTGTTTGTTTTATTGTTTGATAGGGTATGTTGTTTTAAATAGTTGCAAATCAACCTCTAGTACATACCATATTCTTGCTTTATCTCTTATTTTTGCAAATATTGACATTGAAGTAAAACTTAGGGTTTAAACTTAGCTAAGTGTAGGTTATTTGCTTGATAGGTCATGTAGCTACATAGCATATGTCATATACTTGCATAACCTCATTAAGTTGGTTTAAATTCTAAGTTCATATTCCTTTTTCCACTTCTTGTTTGCGACTCGTCATGTTTGATTTCGTATACCTAAACTATTCATCGAAATCAGTTTAGATACGACATGCTTATCATTTCAAGTTGTAACTAGGATTTTTCGCGTTGAATCAAGATAGAGAGTTGGGGGTATTGCCATGTATCAACTTACCAATTTGGAGCCTAGGTGTTCCGTAATATCGTATTTTCCCATAATATCGTATTTTCAATAAACGTGACAAAACCAACACTCAAACATATTCTTTAACTCTAAAAGACACTTCGAGATATCCATTCCCTGTGGATCGACCCGTAGTTGCTAGTTAGCTACAACGAGTTGTGTACTTGCGGTAATTTTATGACTTGAGACCCTATTTGTGTGATGATGCATGCTTAAACCTTAAAAACCGACATTGAAATGATATCTTGAATATTGACACGCATGCACACACTAGGTTTCTTGCGAACAACTAATACCCCTGAGTTATTTTTAAATACCCCAAACACTGTTAAATGATGATTAATTTTAATAGAAATCGATAAAAAAAAGAGTAAATACCCTTACAAGCACTTCTTATTCTTATTACTCATATTATCGCAAATAAAAAAAATGATTGCTTGATCGAATTGGATTTTCTTATAAGATTTGATTGACTAATGATTGGTACGAAAAAGAGTGTGTTTGTAGTTAACCGCAATCAGAACGGTGTCGTGTGTAGCTAGACCGAGGTGAGTACGGGTCGTCCTCAGGGAAACGTGGAACCTTTTAATCTTACTTTAGATGTGTTGAAAGAGAGAGGAGGGATAAAGAATTTTGAAGAATGGTTTCTAGATCTACGTTAAGTAAGAATGCAAAAATATAGATCTAGATTATTTTAAGGATGTAGTTAATATAATAGGAGGGCTTGTAGGGTTCGTTAGGATTTAATAGTTATGGACGATTAATTAAAAGTTATCATTTTTATCCTTTAATAGATTTATAACTAGAACGACGGTGATGCGTGTAGATTAAGGTTTGTGGAGGGAAAAGGAATCCCACTCTTAACCCTTATCTCGACACGGAACTCCGTTCATATCTAGCCTTTACCAAAACAATCATTAATCTAATCCATAATCGCGGTCGGAACTAGCAAAGAATTGTTAGCACGCCCGATTAGGATGTTAATGATTCTTTTGATAAAGTTCATAAACTTTATAGGACTTAAAATGGGTTTAGAGATGTTCATCGTTCATTAGCCTCCCCTAATCCTACGAACCCTAACAAGCGGAGAATTACTCGCGCATGTTGGGAGAAAAAGAGATGGAGAGAAAATGCATAATTAAACTACAAAGAAATAGAATAAGAAGAAGAAAGCTACCTTTATTAATCAACAATATCAAGTACACTTTGATTCCTTAGAAAATGATTACAAAAACCTAGTTTGCTTCTCGATCTTTTCTAAGGAGGTAGATGAACCGTTGATGATCAGCCTGGATGCGTGAGCCGTCTTGGACTTCGTGATCTCTTCGGCTTGATGATTTTCCAAGAGACTCTCGGTGCCTTTTTATAGTGCAAAACCAGAATCATTTGCTTCAAAAGTAGGTAAAATTCATCATAGATTCACCCCAAAAATCCTCAGCCTCCATCTTTCCTTAACTGCGGCGGATTCGCGGCATCAAGGAGCTAATGCCGCAAATCCGCGGCCTTCTTATCTCCGCCGTTGATCAATTTTCAGGAGCTGTCTCTATGTGACATTTGGCGATCCTTGGTACCTTTAGAATTCAGAAATCTTTTCGTGGTTGTTTCCAGACTTGGTCTCCAAGTTTTGCTTCTTAATTAGGCAAGTCTTCTTCAACAACTTGATTTGCTTGATTCTAGTCTTTGAAAAATTCTGCACACTTGGAAATCTTTTGCACAACAACTCAAATAATATTTAGTAGACTTTATTCTACTAGGATTTGGTCAATGAATTTATTTGCATACATTTTCCTACCAAATGCTAATTATAATATATCAACACATGGAAAATAGTATTTTTACACATAAACCCTCATATGTATGATATATTATAATAAAGTCCTTTTTAATATGAAAATGGTAGGAAAAATGTAATAACAAATGTGCAGTTTTATCAACTGAACAAATACCCCCAAACTTATCTTTGATCGTCCCGAGCAAACTAGTTTATTCAAGAGAAGGAGAAAAAAGAAAGAAGAAAACTAAGCACACTTTCGTAGGCAGACACGATTGCACTGAGCACGTGCAACAAGCCGTTAAATCTCTAGGTGTCCCTAGTAGGAGGAGTGTTGTCTCCTGAGGGTTTTCAGCGGATTGCACCCACAAAATCCCATAACAAAAAAGAGATGGTGAAATTTACATATAAAGATAAGAATCATAAAAGAAATACTTTGAAAATTTAGAGTTTCCAACTATACTAGCTTTTCAGTTTCCATGAGCCCTATCTTAATAGTCATAAAAAAATGTTAGAAATCACATCATCCCTCAATAAAACTTCGTCTTTATTCTTCATTCCTACCTTTCATCCAAACATCGATCATATACCCCTACGTGTGTGTAATGGACATCCCTACACTCGGAGAATTCAATTCAAGCTATCATACTCTTGTCTATCTACCTCAGTACTTTTTAACTTGATGAATATTTAGATTTGCTCACACATTTTCATGCGACCGTTGATACTTCTTGAGGTACTAACCGACCGATTACTCATGTGCTTGCTGATTAGGTGATAATATTTTCCTCGTCTTGCACCACCTAAGGCTTAGCAGTAACTCCCAGACCAGTTGGCCTTAAGGCACTAGGTGAAGAGGCACCCTCGCTATATTTTTTTATTGCTGCCTTGGCGATACAAAACCAGTGTTCATTTTTTTCTTTTCACCATTTTTATATTTTCTTCATTTTTTTCATTTCCTTCATACTTTGGCTTTTAGACAAGAGCATTTCAAGGTATCCTCTACTATCCCGAGTTTCAAGACGTGTGTAAGTGCATATAGTAGGGTATCAACATTCAAATATTTGGCTTCCAGAATAGGGACTATTTTTCAGACTAATTTTTATTCTCACATTAGTGACTTCCTTCATCTTACTAACCCTTGGGACAACGGCTCATAACTACTTATTACCAGTTCGTTTAAGAAAACTTCTAATTTTCTTGGTTTTCTTAAACTATTCCTATCTTTTGGATGTAATTTTTCACTTTCTACTCTTTTGTTATCAAAAAAAATAATTTATGCTTATATATAGTATAATGCAAAGTATGTGTAAATAAGCACAAATCTCTCCCAAACTTTTTTTCAACGGTGTCCTCACTGTTGCTATCTGCTGGATCACAAAAACCTGTAAGCTTGGAAGGACATTATTAATGGGGGCAAGAATATATGAAAGTGAAAATGCTCCCCCAAACTTATTTTTAGCTCACAAATTTGAGGACAAAAGTTATGTTCAAGAGCCAAAAATATACCCCCCCTCAAACATAAGTTAGACAATACGAAGCATTTTAAGAGGGGGTGAGTCATTTGGTCAAAGTAAGACTTTACAAAGACCGAAAGTTAACACCAACCATTCAAAGATTTTATTAGTATATCGTATAGGTTGGTGGAAGAATGTGTTGTATCGAGTCAAGAAAAAGTAGGGAAGGGATAAGAGGTGGTTTGGAAAGGGTTTGAAATTAGAGAAAAAAAAGAATGGGGATGAATGTGAATGATTAGGAAGAAGGAATGATGACGGTTCAACCTCTATAGGTGGAGATTGATTAATCACAAAATCCGTATTGTTTAAAAATTCAAGTTCGTCAGCAAAAAGTTCTTCAAAACTTTTATCAATGGTGTGATTAAACATTTTGCTGTCAAAGAGTTTTGTGCCAGAATTTATCCTACTTGATTGAAAAATTATTGAGGTAGAGGACTCGAAAAACTCATCTACCTCATTTAAAAAAATATCCAAATCAAGTTGAATTTCTGGTATTATTGAACTTGAATTAACGGATTGTGATTTATCAAAACTCACTGAAACTATAGGAACAGAAGAAGAACCGGAGAAAGTAGAAGGTGAAATGGGTAAACAAATTGGTATGTCGAGTGTTGTTGAACCAGATGTGGAAGATGGAGGTTGTATTTCGGTCTGATCTTCGGGTATACCATTATCATCAACTTCAAGACATATTTGGGGTTCAGGAAGAATTAAAGGCTCAAGATGATGACCACAAGGAAGCGAAAGGATTTGATGAATTGGTGGGACAAAATCATCCAAAATTTCGGGTTCATCAATCAATATATCCCCAACGTCAATCACCTCATTCAAGTGAAGGTTAAAATTCTCAAACAACTCATCAAAAGTATTGTTTTCAATCAGTTTTGGTTCAAGAGTGGAGGTGTAGAGATCACAAGGGTTGGGTATGGTTTCACTTGAAATGGACCCTTCACAGTTGGGTAAATCAAACATTACAAAGTCACACAACTTATCAGACATTGTACTTGATGAATCTATGAAACTGAAGTTGTGGATTTCAGTTTGGAATGGGGAGGTTTGATTAGGAAGGGTGTACAGTTCTGTCTTACTACCCAAATCCTTCATAATTTGGTTCGACGGTTCCATAAATTTTTCTAATGTCTGCTCCAGACTAGTCTTGGGTTGATAAGGGGTTTCAGTATAAGATTGAAGTTCCTGTGGATAATTAAAACTCCCAAATGACCGATTAGAAGAACTGTCTAGAGTAGGTGGAAAAGTCGGATTTGATTGATAGGAATAGAATGGTTGCGGAACTTGGGTAGGAGTAGGATCAATATTATGATAAGAAGAATCTTGATATGGGTTGGCTGGCTGGCTATTTTCAACAGACATCTTATATGGCACAAACCGCATATCAAACTCTTCTCTGGACAGTAGTGGTGACGGTTGATATTGGTCCGGGTTGAAACTTTGGCCTCTAGACCTAGCTATGTGCTCAGCAATGGACATTCGTCTAGGAGCTTCCTCATTCTGGGTATCAACTGAAACAGGTGTAGGATTAGGATACGGTTGATAAGACCTAGACTGAGGTGGCCAACTGTTTCTTCCTACTTGTTCTATATGATCTCTTAAGGACATGGAAGAGCCGGACGGTATACCGAAGGGATTACGAAAACAAGAGATATCTGGTTGTGGACAGCAAAGCTCGGCAAGTGTTCTTCTGTTTAGTTCACCCATTATAAGAAGGGAAGAAAGGGGAAGGGGTAAAAAGGAGAGAAAGTAATTGGTTTGTTTTGAAAAATGACGGATTTAGACAAATCACACAAAAATGCACAACCCTAGAACTATGGTTACCTAGGTCCAGTCTCTAGATCGCTCCTAGACTTCCAAAGAACAAGCCGCATGATCAATCCTCTACCGCCTCTGTACTACCCTTGTAGCCAGGTAAGTGCCAGGTAAGTGGGAAGGAACCACAGTAGTGGGCCTAATTAAAAACCACTAGCCTTTGACACACTTGCCTAGACACTACTAAAGCAATGCGGATAAGCGATAGATTACCCACGACCTTCCTCTGTCCTTATTGAGCGCGACAGTCCTTAGAGTCTGGTCTAGATATTTTTTAAATTAATGTAGGGTTGATGCAGATGCTCGGTTTGTGATTTGTAGGGCTTAGGAAGGGTGATGAAATCCCCACCTAATCTTGATTTGGTCTTGCCCCTTAAAAATCCGTATTAAAATATGAAATAACAAACCAATAACAAAACTTTGCAAAAAGATTTTTTTGAACGGCGATATTTTGCAAAGAATCCTGCAGAAAAGATATTTTATTGGATTTGAGAGGAGAGAGAAGGAGTTGAGAATCTTACCAGAGAAGTTTGTAACCCTAGATCTCCTGTTTCCTCAAGTCTGTGACTCCAGATTTCCTCGCAAAATTCACACAATAATCGTTAAATATACAATTTGCAGTTTTGTTTTATTTATGATATAGATCGTATAAGAATTCAACACAAATAATAAGAATAAAAAATTACGCTCGTCTCCCCGGCAACGGCACCATTTGATTGGTACGAAAAAGAGTGTGTTTGTAGTTAACCGCAATCAGAACGGTGTCGCGTGTAGCTAGACCGAGGTGAGTACGGGTTGTCCTCAGAGAAACGTGGAACCTTTTAATCTTACTTTAGATGTGTTGAAAGAGAGAGGAGGGATAAAGAATTTTGAAGAATGGTTTCTAGATCTACGTTAAGCAAGAATGCAAAAATATAGATCTAGATTATTTTAAGGAAGTAGTTAATATAATAAGAAGGCTTGTAGGGTTCGTTAGGATTTAGTAGTTATGGACGATTAATTAAAAGTTATCATTTTTATCCTTTAATAGATTTATAACTAGAACGACGGTGATGCGTGTAGATTAAGGTTTCTGAAGGGAAAAGGAATCCCACTCTTAACCCTTATCTCGACACGGAACTCCGTTCATATCTAGCCTTTACCAAAACAATCATTAATCTAATCCCTAATCGCGGTTGGAACTAGCAAAGAATTGTTAGCACGCCCGATTAGGATGTTAATGATTCTTTTGATAAAGTTCATAAACTTTATAGGACTTAAAATGGGTTTAGAGATGTTCATCGTCCATTAGCCTCTCCTAATCCTACGAACCCTAACAAGCGGAGAATTACTCGCGCATGTTGGGAGAAAAAGAGATGGAGAGAAAATGCATAATTAAACTACAAAGAAATAGAATAAGAAGAAGAAAGCTACCTTTATTAATCAACAATATCAAGTACATTTTGATTCCTTAGAAAATGATTACAAAAACCTAGTTTGCTTCTCGATCTCTTCTAAGGAGGTAGATGAACCGTTGATGATTAGCCTGGATGCGTGAGCCGTCTTGGACTTCGTGATCTCTTCGGCTTGATGATTTTCCAAGAGGCTCTCGGTGCCTTTTTATAGTGCAAAGCCAGAATCATTTGCTTCAAAAGTAAGTAAAATTCATCATAGATTCACCCCAAAAATCCTCAGCCTCCATCTCTCCTTAACCGCGGCGGATCCGCGGCATCAAGGAGCTAATGCCGCGGATCCGCGGCCTTCTTATCTCCGCCGTTGATCAATTTTCAGGAGCTGTCTCTATGTGACATTTGGCGATCCTTGGTACCTTTAGAATTCAGAAATCTTTTCGTGGTTGCTTCCAGACTTGGTCTCCAAGTTTTGCTTCTTAATTAGCCAAGTCTTTTTCAACAACTTGATTTGCTTGATTCTATTCTTTGAAAAATTCTGCACACTTGGAAATCTTTTGCACAACAACTCAAATAATATTTAGTAGACTTTGTTCTACTAGAATTTGGTCAAGGAATTTATTTGCATATATTTTCCTACCAAACGCTAATTATAATATATCAACACATGGAAAATAGTATTTTTACACATAAACCCTCATATGTATGATATATTATAATAAAGTCCTTTTTAATATGAAAATGGTAGGAAAAATATAATAACAAATGTGCAGTTTTATCAACTGAATAACTAAGGTTCTCTATTTTATAAACTTTGATTGATTTGGTTTATTTTATGTTAGAATTTCCAAAAAGTTAAGTTTCTTGAGGATTAAAATTGACTATAATTTGGGTGGGTTTCTAAATCTAAGAGTAAATAGAAGAGAAGAGCATAGGAGAAGAAACAAAGAGCTTATGAGAACAAAGAGTAAGAGAATTAGAATGAGTAGAATGAAGAGATGAGAAAAAATAAGATGAAGGTGTGATTTTGTTGGATTGTGATGGAGAAGAAGAAGAAGAAGAAGACGGTGATGATGAAGGAAAAGTTGGTATTTGATAAATAAATTAAATTGAAAAATGGACTTAACGATAACTTAACCGATTGGGGGTATTTTAAAAAATGTAAAGTGTGGGTAATATTGAAAAATAATGGAGTTATATCAAATTAACATAGAGTTCTTGGGGATAATTTACTTATATGAATTAAAAAAGAAATATTAATTATTAAATATTGGCTTATTTCATAGAAATCATCCTATTGTTTAGTGAAGTTTTCCAAAACCATAGTGTAGTTTAAACTCATTATGAAAACCTCTCGTACTTTATTTTTTTTACACAGAAACCTCATGCTGTTATTTATTACAAAATTGAATTAATTAATCTCTTATTTTAATAAAGGGAAATTTCACTAAAAATACCATGTACTATAACATATGTTCCTAAAACCATCCTGAAATTTTTTTTATGCACAAAAACCCCCCATGAACTTTTTTCTGTTACACATGACCCCCCCCCCCTCCCGAACCCCCTGACGTTAAAATTCAGACTTTTAAAGTTAAAATTTTACTTTTTTCTTCCGAAAATGCCCTTTCATTCCTATTTAAAAGTCCACTATATAGTAGGGCATTTTGGTCATTTCATAAAGAAATTAACATTAAGGAGGTCTCAAAGGGGGCACATGTAACGGAGAAAAGTTCGAGGGGTTTATGTGCATGAAAAAATCTCCATGGCAGTTTTGAGAACATATGCTATGGTACATTGTGGTTTTGATGAAATTTCCCTTTAATAAATATACGGATCCTCTAGATGTATTGAAGTTAAACCATATCCCTAGTGCTGTTTAGTGGACAATTTTCCTTAATTTGAAGAACAGGATTTTATGTTTAAGGATTTGGAGAAGAAATCTTAATTTGAAACTGCATCAAAATTTAGAGAAAAAGAGCTTATATAATAAGATTAGATGGGATAATTTAGGATAAAGTTATAAGAATCAATCAAATGTTGGGTCGCATGACCCGTTATAAATCAAACCACAAGAGGATTTTTTCCAATAAATTGAATGTTCAAGGGGTTTACATGATGAGTTTGAAATACTTGATGGTTTTGGAAAACTTAAGTAAACCACGGGAGTTTGTGTGAAATAAACCACAAATATTTAATAAAATACATTTTGAGAATCAATTAAAGTTGAAGGAAATTATGCCAGTTTTAGAAAGTTAGGGGAATTTCATGATATTGGAGTAACTGTTAGGGGTAGTTCTTGTAATTTAGCCAATTAAATATCTACTGGTATTTTTTGCACGTGTGATGCACATGTATATTAAATAAAGTTCTTACACGGACATCTTCATTATCTTAACTAAAAATCGTCAAAAAAATTCTAAAATATATCTATGTGCATCGCATGTGAAAAAAGGTCGATGATATAAGACATCTTAAAAATAAATTGAATATTTTATTTAATTTAATTGTGTGAGCGTCGTATGCCCCTCTTCTCTTTTGGTTATAATAGTAGATATGATCTTACTCTTTAGAAACTGCCGTAAATCAATAATTTATACCACATATCAAAATCTTACTAATCTTCTATTGCTCATTAAAAGATAAACATTCATCTTCTTTTAATTTATTATAAAAATCCTTGTAATATATAAATGCCCGTTTGTTATTCTTTTTTTCTATTTTTAGTTTGATAAAAAATATATTGTCTTGCTGTCCATCAAAACATTGGAGCTCGGTGCGGTAGAAGAGACATTTAAAATGATATTAAAGTAATCCAGCTTCAATTCTAGGTATGTTAAACATGGGTTAATTTAAATTATAAATCCCACAACGCAAATACCAAGGTTTGGGCCATAAAACCTACTACTAGAAACTGTGCATATTAGGGACGGTCTATTAGCGACCGTTAATTTTTGAACGGTCGCAAATAAAGTATCGGAGATCGTATATAATATACGGTCTCCAATAAACGGTCGTGAATACATTAGCGGTCGTTTATTTTGTATTAGGGACCGTATAAAACGGTTGCTAATGTTCTCTGCACTTTTAGCCCGTGAAAGAACTTTCTCTCTCCCATTCTTCTCTAAAAATTTAACAAAGCCGCGAAATCTTAAGCCAAAGGCGATTTCCCTCCTTCATTCTTCCCCAATTCTTCCAAAAAATTTTTATCTAAACTTTTTTTAGGTATTGATGTTGCTGCTGCTACTGTTGGTGCTCGCAATCGCCTTTCTCGTTCCAAATTCGGTCAAAAGTTAGGATTTTCCCCTTTCAATTATTATTTTTTCAATTAAATCATGCAATTATGATGTTAGGTTATGAATTTTTTTTATTTTTATTGCAATATCTTACGAAAAATTAAATGTGGAATTGAAAATTGTGTTAGTTTTGAGATAATATGGAAAATGAGGAATTGAAAATAAGTTAGTTATTAGGTTTTAGGATGAGAAATTGAAGAATTTATTTGGTGTTGGGTTGTAGGAATTGAAGAAACTATAAACCCTAAAAAAAACCTAATAAAAATTTATAAACCATAATTACAAATTATAAATCCTAATAACAAATTAAGGTATTGAAGAATCTATAAACACTAAAAAACCCTAATGACAACTTATAAACTCTAATTAACAAATTAAGATAATCTTAAGTACAAACTATTAAAATCGTAACTATAGACCGGAAAAACCTAATTATAAATGAATCCAATATTAACTAATTAATATATAACATTAATTACAGTAATTAAGAAACCTTAATTAAGACTAGATAGTAGTGAACTGAGACCCTAATTAAAAAACGATTAAATAGAAATTTTTAAGAGAAACCCTAAAATTTTGATTAGAAACTTAAGTAGGGTTTTATTTTTCATTTAATTAGTAAGTTTAAAATCGAAAGGTCTTAAACTTATTTAGGATCGACCTATAGTTTCCCGTCTGACAATTAGTGTATGTCAAATCTTTTTCCCCTAAAATAGGATCACAAATGTTTGTGAGAGTTGAGCTCCATGTTCAATTTTTTTCAAACGTATGTGTAGTATTCGACGAGGGGATTTGACATACAGTGATTGTTGGATTTTTCCAGTATGGAGAAGTTATGAATGCAACAAAACTCACATCTTACTTCCTCCTAATTTTCGTCCATTTCGAGAAGTTTCGACAGTGCTTACCACTTGTTTCCTGTGTACAGATTTATGTACAAACACGAGGGACAGGGGGAAGTGCTGCCAAAATATTCTCGAAATAGATGAAAACACAGAAGGAAGTGAGATATGAGTATTTTATTCGTAATGGGAAATAAGACCTTTAGCCCTGAGAGCCGTGACAATAATTATCTGTCCTGACCTTTTTCCCTGACTTACGCCAAGCTTAAACGACTTCAGATGTTTTGATGCGTCCACATCATGAAATCTAATTTAAGACTTGAAAATTTATTTAATGATGATCTTGTAATAAACTCTTAAGAAATGTTAAACTCATATTATTATCTGTGTGATAACATATGAGAATTCTTCCAGATAAATCATTTATGCACATGAGAAAAAAAGATAGGTAGAGTTTGAGAGACACCCAATTTAAAGATGGATATAAAGCCTTTTTAGATTACGCAGAGATGAACCAAAAACGTAGCCGAGACGGACTCTTGCTTTGTCATTGTAAGAATGTAAGAATAGAGGTCGTTTTCGACGTGAAGTGATAGAAGAAAATGTGTTTGTATGTTAGTTATATGTATGCCCTAGAGGCCATTAATATACATAGGATGTATATTGTAGTGGATGCTTGGACATATATAGGGATGACTTTCTTGCTCGATATGATAGTATGCTATCTGGTTACTCTTTACCTTAACGTGTACACTGATTGTCTCTCTGTTACATGTTGGTAAAGCCCTTAGGATGTGTACTTGACTACCTGGACTATGATGCGGATCATACTAGTGGGGACATGGTAGTCCATAAGTACATCCTTCAATGTCCCTAGTCACGGGTGTATCGAGACGGGGCATCGATATACCAGAGTAGACTAGCGTGTAGCTTCTCGACCCATATAGATGGGCGATGGATGATCCCATATCCATTGGTGTTTGACATCAGAGATGATATACGGGTGCTCAGTAAAGACTGGGTACACTGGACGGACTCGCCGAGAACTCCCAGATGGCATTATACCTTACGTCAGATGGCAGTTCTCTGGTGACACTGGTGCAGGTTAGTCTGTAGACCCGAGATCGTTATAGAGTCTTGTGTGATTCTCACTGTGCTTTGATTTCCATCATACCACGTCCAAGAGGGCGTGTAAAAAGGTGGCTTTTGGGTACAGTCCCGAATCACATGGAGGCAATGAGCGATAGGAGGGGTTTCGTCTCTCCCGGTATTGGGAGTTGATGTTGCGCAGTGCTCGATTGGCTATAACAGGAAGTTCTTGGCCAAGGCAGCTTTAGGGATTTACTGGTAAGTGTTACCAGTAGTTTCTCGACCCGTTATGAGCCTCATATCGACATGACTTATCGAGTTATTGGGGTCTGACGTTTACCACCCCTAGACGAGATATGCGACATATCAGACGAACAGACCGGACTGTACGGTAGTGTTACTCGTTGGATTCACTGGAGTGTAAGCGGGCTTGCTCGTTGATCTTCTGATCGCTCAATACCCGGGTGGCCGTTACATTTAGCAGACCGCTTGCGGCTTGTGGGTGTTTGATATGATCATCACCTGCCGCCGGCGTATTGACGAGTCTTTAGAGTCCTACATAGGGGTTTCCTGGCTCAAGCGAAACGAAATAGGAACGCATATGAGATATGTGCGGGACCGAGAATAATACCAGTATGTGATACTGTATTCTATTCTCGCGATTTGTATCATAGGTCGGTTATATGTGATATAGCCGGGTTACCGAATCAAGTGTTGATTCGATACATTGATACACATGATATTAGTCGGTTATATGCGATATGACCGGATCGTTAAATCAAGTGTTGATTTAATGATTTAATGTATAATTATATATTTGATATATTACTTTACATTAACTAATATTGGTTCACTTAAGATTTTTTTTCTCACTTGAATGTGTACATTGTTTATATATGATATATGCAAGTGTACATATGTGTATCATGCTTGATGATACAAACAAGTTGTGTGTATGAGACTTGAACCATATCAAGGTTGGATTATGGTTTACTATTTTCCTAAACAAATAACAAAAGAGAGTGACTTTGATCAAAATTATCAAGCTTCATGAAGCTTGATGAACATTGACAAAGTCAATTCTTTTGTCATTTGTTCAAGATATTAACTAACCCAACCCTTAACCTTATGCTATGGTTAATTCTCTACATGAGTTAAGCATGAGGGCTTAACTCAACCATGGTGCCATGATTAAAAGGATAAGCGTTCATATTATTCTTTTAATGGATATCATTCTTTCTTCTTCTTCATCTTCATCAAGCTTGAAAAAGCTTGCTAGCTCCAATGGCATCATGAGAAAAAGAGTGAGAAATCCAATTCTAAAGTGAACCCACTTCCTATTTCTTCATTCTCTACCACTTGCCAAGTAGTATAGGGTGTTCTCTTCACAAAGTTTTCGACCAAGTGAAGGAATAGCTTGAGTTTGAGTCTCCCCGACATAGATCATCTTCGGCCTCGAAGTCAATGACCTAGCCCGATCATTTCTCCGATGAAACCATCGCAAGAGTCCAGGACCCGATGATCGCAGCGGAGGGACGTCATCTCGGAGCTAAAGAAGTGGTGGACTGGATCTACAAAGGTTGTAATCCCTTTCACTTAGTAGCAAAGTCATTTGCTTGCTTGCTTTTCAACTTAACTTCTAGTTAACGATCTTCATTAGGGTTTCTCGGCACCGGAAAATTTTAATTTGGCATGGTTGATGCCTTGTGGAACCTCTTGAGTGTGACTAGAAACCCTACAGTGGTATCAGAGCCTAGCTAGAGCCTTAGGCGATGCGTAGACGATGTTAGAAATCCGATTGAACCCGAAACCCTAATCCGAAACCCTTCTCTGTACATTTTTTAAAAACTGGGATTTTTGTGAATTAAAAATATGCAGAAAAATCAGCAGGCTTTTTTATGAATTACTGTGAAGCACGTGCGTGTGATTCAACAAAAGCACGGCGGAACCGCGGCACAAGCATGGCTTGTGCGGCGGTTCCGCGGCCATATAGTCACTTCAGCACTTGAAATCTGCACAGTAATTCCTATATTTTAATTCTGTATTTTCTGGGAATTTTTAATTTGCACTCAAGAGTTGAGTTTTCTGGGTTGCTTTGGGGAATCTATGATTCGATCGGATTGTTTAGTTTTGTCTATAAGTTTTTCCAGATAATTTTAGAATATGTTAAAAAGTTCGACCGGATATAAATACCCACTTTTTCCCCTGTCGGGAAATTTCCAAGTGTTGGATCTTTCCATGGTTTAAAGACGTTCTAAGTAGTGCAAGTAACGCGATGGACCCTCTAGAAGACAACAAACCTTAATTCGATTATGTGACCGTCTTGAACTGCCCTTTGAACCTTAGGGTTTGGGGCAATACGGCGTGCCACATGTGAGGCGTTGACTTGAACCTTCTATGGCTGGATCGTTGGTACTGTGGCATGAAGTGAATGTTTTTTAAACTTATTTCATGTGTTGAGCTGTTTCGGGAAAACTTGGGTGTTTGAATGTTCGATCGGAAAGTTTAACATTTTTTATTTATCTGGAATGTGATACAATATTTGGAATTCACAAGTAGTTATGAGATAACTAATATGAATGTTATAAACATAGCACTTTAGTCTCGATTGATCGGTTGCCACGGGATTTTGATGTGATCAAAAGTCCATCGCAATCACGTAGCGTACGCGGATACTCGCCGGATAAACTTAATAGACAGCTACACCCCTTAGCCCCGACCAAGTGACCGTAGGAGAACCCCGTCGCCGAAAGCATCCTTTCGGGTGCTCTCGGTAGCGGTGTTCCGCCTTGGTGCACTTCGTCGACGGCATAGGGGGTGCGGCCGTCTACTAAAGTTTGCGACGAGCATTCGATCAGGATATCGGGAATCTTGTTGAATTGCCCGACTTGATATTGAAAAGTGTTTTCGATAATGAGACTAAAATGCGGGTTTTATAATTGTTAGGCATGCGATGTCTAAGGAATTCATTTGATTAGGCATGCGATGTCTATAAAGGTTGCGGATTCCAACTGTTGTAGTTTTACACTTTCTTTTCTGTGACCGTAAGTGTAATATGTGATATCGCCGGTTTCGTTGCTATATGTCAACGACAATTGGGATGCGCACATTTACTTTCGTTGATGAAATGTGATGTTATGTGTTGCTGGATATGTTATATTGGATCGTCGCGTTTTGAATAGCCGGGGGTTTTATGTGTGATGAGTGTTTTTCATTTTCATTCATGTAAAATTTATTGTATGTAATATTCTTTTGTTGGGGCACTTCCAGGTTGCGGAAGATGTCATCGTTGATGTATATTATTTACTTTTCCGCACTAGGATAGACCCAAGGAGGAGGGCACAAGTAACCGGGTTCTGGAGTCCAGTGGGAGACCAACTCGAGGAGTCGAGTCCGGGTCTCCTAACTCTAGAATTGGTAGGGTTGCTTGCCGCTCTCGTAGGGGTCTAGGGTGTGGGTTTGGCTATTCATCGCGACCGTGGAATCCGCGTTTTATACAGGCTCGTATTGAAAACACGGACGTCCTAGTATATCCAATATTTCATATGATTCTTCTGCTGCGATATCTGTGATGTGATCATTTGATGTTCTGTGATAAATACTGTATATAGAATATATGATATATTATATAGAAGTTACTTATGTTTTACACCCGCGCTAGCCCTGCCCCGCTCTGCCTTTAGTTACCTAACCTAACGGTGCACGAGGGGACATCGAGGCGAATGCGGATGGCATAAGTGTACGTCGTATTTATCTGTGATGTTTAGATGCTTAAATGATGGGACTTCATTAATATGATTAATGAAAGAAAAAGAAACCTAAAGATGTTGTGGAATCGAATTTTCAAAACAGGTAGCTACAGTTCTTGCTTTGCATCGCGGTGTTCCTTGTAGAACATCCTGCACCTTATTCGATAAGGAAAGGACCAAGATCCCTTCACCGGGAGTGACTCCTTTAGCAATAACTGGCAGATGCTACACACTCGGTTTGTCTTTTGATTGCTTCTATAGTTTATGCTTTGCACAGTGATGTATATGATATATCCTGCACCTCATTCGACGAGGAAAGGGCCGACGATTCCTTCACCGGGAGTGACCCCTTTAGCAAAACTAGAAAAGCCTAAAAAACACTCCATTTTAAAATTCATTCGATCCTACAATGATATCAAGTTCATTACGCAAAAGGTTTTCTTAAAAACCTGTCGTAGCCCTCCGTCATTTCAGATAAGTATTGGTTAGTATTCATGCTGCGTTTGTTGACCTCTGTCAAGGCGTAGTGTGCGGTAGCTGATTAGTGCTTATCTGTATAAGCATATGATGTGATTGATTTAGGGTAGTCGTGCGACCTTGTTGACCTCTGTCAAGGGTCGTGCGGGTGGGTTTACTTCAATCAGGAAATGACTGGTTGAACTTGACTAGCAGCTTATGGTTTGTTGACCTCTGTCAAGGTCATAGGACGCTAGGGGCAAAATATTATCGGGAATTTCAAGTGTTGAAATTTGCAATGAGATTGCATACCTTCTATGAGATAGTTGGATCCCGATACCCACTGCGAGTAATTGTTACTCCTGGGAGAGTTTTACATATTACAATTAGCCGATCAAGTAGGTGTCTAGAAAGGTGTCAACGGGGTTACGCCTCTGGAAAAACGAGGTTTACATTAATTAGGTTCGTGCGAAAGCACGGGGGACCTCCCTCAAAGTACCGACACTAGCCTGGCTGAAAGATTGGCGAACTTGTAGCGTGTAATTAATCCCGGCTATTCTTTCCTTTTAGGGTTTGAAGGAAGATTTGATAAAAACAGTGGGAGCCATCCTGATTAGATAAAATAATAACCAATCTGATCTTGTAAGAGCGCACGCAGAGTGTTTTCTTCTCTCTCTCTCCAGGTAGCGACCATATCACGCCTTAATCAAGATAATAAAACGGATATATTGACCGAACCCGCTTGTTATACTAAGCTGGGGAACGTTGGTACCGCTCCAACTTATAATTGTTATAAGACAGAGCAGGTAATAGGGGAATACCAGATTTCTCGTGCCACCCAAACGAAGAAAGTGCATGTTGATGCATCATCTTCGGGTGTGTTCGTTACACAGAACTGTTTCTCGGTATCCTTTACGTCCTGGGTATGTGATACCAGATCAGGATCCCGCATATGTAATATGTTACATGGGCTACAGAAAGGTAGAGAACTGAGAACGGGTGATAAGTTTCATGAGGCAGAAAACGGTGCAAGTGTTGCAGCCAAGTCTGTTGATCACTGTCATCCTGTATTACCAGAATACATTGATTCTGAACAAATGTTATTAGATACCGAACCTGATATACAAAATCATATCAGTCTCTTTATTAGTAAAGAAGGATATAATTTTGTATCGTTGGATAATGTTTTGAACATTTCCTATATCAAAATTTGATCGGTTCAGGCACGTTATCTAAAAGCATTGACGTTCTAAATAAAACTACAGTTCTTAGTATATAGAATAATACACATAAGAGGAAGAGTTCAGAAATGAACGAATCCTTCTTGAGGTATTGTAGACTAGATCATATCAATGCGACCCGACTGGCTGAAGTTACATTTAGATATATATTTAAATCAGTTTGAATTTACATCTTGTGAAACTTGCCAGTCATGTCACAGAGATAACATGACCATAGCTCTGTTTATTGGAAACAGAGAAAGAGTTAGTGAACTCTTTGGATGATACATATGATGTATGAAGGTCCCCTATCTACAAATGCCAAGACCGGTTCTTTGTACTTCATTACATTCTCTGATAATCTCTCAAGATTCAGACATATGTTCCTGTTGAAACACAAGTCCGAACCTTTTGAGATATTCATAGAATATAAGTTACAAGTAGAGAACCAAAATACGGGTATAAGTATTATGTCCTTTGATGAGATCAAGGAGGAGAATACTTGAGCACGGAAATCCTGGACTATTCTAAAGGAGAATGAGATTCTCTCTCAGCGCTACTCCTCCGTATACACCATAACACAATGGTATATCGGGGCGGAGCAATCACATCCTATATGATAAGGTGTGCTCTATGATGAGTACTACTGAGTTACCTATTTCCTTTAGGGAGTTATGCACTTATGAAGTTGCATACCTATTGAATAGGGTTCCAATCAAATCAGTTGCCTACCGCTTTATATGTGATATGGAAAGGGAAGAGCCCATATCATAAGTTGGTTAAGATTTGGGGTTGTCCGGGCTATGTCTAAAAGCATAATCCGGACAAGCTCGAGGCAAGGTCTGTTATGTACAACTGGAAACAGTTCCAGCTATACAAACTGCAGCTGCTGATTTGGTAGAACCAAAGGATTCAATAGCAACCAACGAACCTCAGCCTCTCCGCCGATCTAGTACGGTTCTTCACCCACCTGAGAGATACTTCGGTTTCTCTATGACAGTGGGAGCGAGGATTGCATCATGAGATGATGACCCAACTAGTTTCGGGCTGGCCATCAGGAGTAGGACTCTGTAAGAATGGCTGGATGCTTAGCGATCTGAGATGGAATCCTTATACACCAACAAAGTATGGACTTTGGTTGCTTTATCTGAAGGGTTAAATCCCCATCAGGAGCAAGTATATCTTGAGAAGATTACTTGGTGTAGATGGAAAAGTTGAGACTTTCAAACCTAGACTTGTTAAAGGTTTGCATCATTGACCAGCTATGGATTGTGATGAAACCTTTTCTAAGTACCTATGCTTAAGTCCATCCAGATCCTACTTGCCACGGCTACATACCATGACTACGATATCTGGCGGTTGGGTGTCTTGACTGTTTTTCTAAATGATGATTTGGAAGAAAGCGTCTATAAGTACACAGCCAGAGGGCTTCGTAGACAGTGGGAGCAGCGGAAACGTGTGCAAGATATTTTATATGATAAAGCAGGCATCGCGGAGTTGGAACATCTGTTTTGATGTGGTAGTCAAAGAGTTTGACATCATCAAAATGGTAGATGAACCTTGTATATACAAAAAGGTAGTAGGGAGTATGGTAGTGATCCTCGTAGAGTACGTGGATGACATCTCTTGATAGGGAAGTAGTTTCCTATGCTACGCTCGATCAATCTCCGCTTATCACAAGGATTCTTCATATAGGATCATAATGATACCTCCTGAATCCTGGATTTTGGATCTATGAGATAGATCTAATTGGATGTTAGGATACTTACTAGTTGTAGTGAGAAGGTATCAATCGGTCCTGGGGAGAATCACTGGAAAGGTTCCAGGGTGATAAAGATGACTGAATGTCAGTCACAGGCATTGTCTACCCCCTCGGTAAAGGGACGGTATGTTGGAAAAGTTCCAAGCTAGATACCGTGACATACTAGACGATTAAAGGCAAGATACATCGTTACCAAAGATGCTACCAAAGAGGAAATCTGGGTGTATATTAGTTCATGAGATGAACTTCGTTCCTCCCATTGTGTGACAATGGAGTTGTGGCTTATGCCAAGGAACGCCCATCCCATCAGTGATCCAGACATATTCTAAGGCAGTATCACCTGATCGTGGAGATGGTTGATCTTCAGGGGATCGAGGTTGGGAGAGTAGACTCAGAGGACAACACGGCGGATCCACTCACGAAAGGCTTTTTCCCAGAGAGAGACTTTTATGGGATGGTTGAGTATGAGATACTACAACCACTGCTATCAGATGGCCCTAGTGCAAGTGGGAGATTGTTAGTTATATGTATGCCCTAGAGGCTATTACTATACATAGGATGTATATTGTAGTGGATGCTTGGACATATATAAGGATGACTTTCTTGCTCGATATGATAGTATGCTATCTGGTTACTCTTTACCTTAACGTGTACACTGATTGTCTCTCTGTTACATGTTGGTAAAGCCCTTAGGATGTGTACTTGACTACCTGGACTATGATGCGGATCATACTAGTGGGGACATGGTAGTCCATAAGTACATCCTTCAATGTCCCTAGTCGCGGGTGTATCGAGACGGGGCATCGATATACCAAAGTAGACTAGCGTGTAGCTTCTCGACCTATATAGATGGGCGATGGATGATCCCATATCCATTGGTGTTTGACATCAGAGATGATATACGGGTGCTCAGTAAAGACTGGGTACACTGGACGGACTCGCCGAGAACTCCCAGATGGTATTAAACCTTACGTCAGATGGCAGTTCTCTGGTGACACTGGTGCAGGTTAGTCTGTAGACCCGAGATCGTCATAGAGTCTTGTGTGATTCCCACTGTGCTTTGATTTCCATCATACCACGTCCAAGAGGGCGTGCAAAAAGGTGGCTTTTGGGTACAGTCCCGAATCACATGGAGGCAATGAGCGATAGGAGGGGTTTCGTCTCTCCCGGTATTGGGAGTTGATGTTGCGCAGTGCTCGATTGGCTATAACAGGAAGTCCTTGGCCAAGGCAGCTTTAGGGATTTACTGGTAAGTGTTACCAGTAGTTTCTCGACCCGTTATTAGCCTCAAATCGACACGACTTATCGAGTTATTGGGGTCTGACGTTTACCACCCCTAGACGAGATATGCGACATATCAGACGAACAGACCGGACTGTACGGTAGTGTTACTCGTTGGATTCACTGGAGTGTGAGCGGGCTTGCTCATTGATCTTCTGATCGCTCAATACCCAGGTGGCCGTTACGTTTAGCAGACCGCTTGCGGCTTGTGGGTGTTTGATATGATCATCACCTGCTGCCGGCGTATTGACGAGTCTTTAGAGTCCTACACAGGGGTTTCCTGGCTCAAGCGAAACGAAATAGGAGCGCATATGAGATATGTGCGGGACCGAGAATAATACCAGTATGTGATACTGTATTCTATTCTCGCGATTTGTATCATAGGTCGGTTATATGTGATATAGCCGGGTTACCGAATCAAGTGTTGATTCGATACATTGATACACATGATATTAGTCGGTTATATGCGATATGACCGGATCGTTAAATCAAATGTTGATTTAATGATTTAATGTATAATTATATATTTGATATATTACTTTAAATTAACTAGTATTAGTTCACTTAAGATTTGTTTTCTCACTTGAATGTGTACATTGTTTATATGTGATATATGCAAGTGTACATGTTTGTATCATGCTTGATGATACAAACAAGTTGTGTGTATGAGACTTGAACCATATCAAGGTTGGATTAGGGTTTACTATTTTCCTAAACAAATAACAAAAGAGAGTGACTTTGGTCAAAGTTATCAAGCTTCATGAAGCTTGATGAACATTGACAAAGTCAACTCTTTTGTCATTTGTTCAAGATATTAGCTAACCCAACCCTTAACCTTATGCTATGGTTAATTCTCTACATGAGTTAAGCATGAGGGCTTAACTCAACCATGATGCCATGATTAAAAGGATAAGTGTTCATATTATTCTTTTAATGGATATCATTCTTTCTTCTTCTTCATCTTCATCAAGCTTGGAAAAGCTTGCTAGCTCCAATGGCATCATGAGAAAAAGAGTGAGAAATCCAATTCTAAAGGGAACCCACTTACTATTTCTTCATCCTCTACCACTTGCCAAGTAGTATAGGGTGTTCTCTTCACAAAGTTTTCGACCAAGTGAAGGAATAGCTTAGTTTGAGTCTCCCCGACGTAGATCATCTTCGGCCTCGAAGTCAATGACCTAGCCCGATCATTTCTCCGATGAAACCATCGCAAGAGTCCAGGACCCGATGATCGCAGCGGAGGGACGTCATCTCGGAGCTAAAGAAGTGGTGGACCGGATCTACAAAGGTTGTAATCCCTTTCACTTAGTAGCAAAGTCGTTTGCTTGCTTGCTTTTCGCCTTAACTTCTAGTTAACGATCTTCATTAGGGTTTCTCGGCACCGGAAAATTTTAATTTGGCATGGTTGATGCCTTGTGGAACCTCTTGAGTGTGCCTAGGAACCCTACATTGTAGAGGGTTTTGAACCAAACTACATATATTGGAATTATCATGGCGACGGAATACGTGAAAAGGAAGTGAGGATAGATAATGAGACCACAGCTTCGCAAGCTAAATTGCCGACGGATGACAGGATAGATGATAGACATGTGATGTTGGAAGATTTATTTGATGGTGAGAAAATGAGTGATATTGAACCATCTGAAGGCAACGGTGAATTAGAGGAATTGAAGAAACTTCTGGAGAAAAAAGAAAAAAATATGTATAAAAGCTGAAAGATGGAAAATAAGTTTGATAGAACAACGAAGAAGAGTGAAGCACCAAAATAGTTGTCAGGGATAGAAATTTTTGAGCAGATATCAGCGTTTCAATTCCTGCAAGGATCTAATCGTTTTAACTCGGATGGTTTCTTGTGTTGGCTATAGTGACCTCAAGTCAATTATTGTAATGGCAGGCAGGAGATTGTGATGATTGAGGAAGGACCTATACGGGTAGAACATGCTTACTCGAGATGATAGTATACTATCTGGTTTGTCTTTATCATCATGTACATGCATTATGTGCTATAACAGATCACTATTACATGTTGATAGAGCCCATAGGATTCTTGCTTGACTACCAGTATTATGATGGCGATCATATACATGGGAGCTGGATGGTCTATAAGCACATCCTTAAATGTCCCTGGTCGAGAGAGTATCGAAACTAGGCATCGATACTCCGGAGTAGACTAGTGTATACTTATCGAGACCCCAACGAGGGGCGGTGGCCGGTCTCACAAGCCATTGGTGTAAGCTAGTCACCTAAGATAGTATACAGATGCTCATTGGGTTATGAGTTCACTGGAAAGACTCTCCAGGAACATGCTAGATGGTATTATACCTATTATCAGATAGCATTTCCCAGGTGACATGAGTACAGGTTAGTCTGTCGAACTGAGATCGTCATTTGTCTCGTGTGAGTTCCCACTGTGCTTTGATTACTACCCTACTACGGCTTAAAGGAGTCGTGCAAATAGGTTTTAGTTAGGTACAGTCCCGAGCCACATGGAGGCAGTGAGCGGATCGTCGGAGATTCGTCTCTCCCGGTATTGGGGGTTGATGTCGCGAGGTGCACGGGTGGCCATCACCAGAAATCCTTGGCCAAGGTATACGAGAATTACTGATTTGGATCAATAGTTTCTCATTGGGTGATGGGCTTCATACCGACACGAAATATCGCGTTATTAGGTGTCTGACTTTATCCACCCTCTAGACTCGATATGCGATAATCTTATACTAACAGACCGGACTATACGGAGATTGTCACTGACAGGCTCAGTAGGGGTTCGGATGAATTTACTCGTCGGCCTTCCTTTCACTCAATAACTGGGTGGTTGTTACGTACAGCTAGTGCCGCTGACATGCTTGTGGTTAAACCCACTGCCAGCATATTGGCGAGTCTTTAGAGTCCCACACAGAGGGTTTTCACGGTTCAAACGATATGATGTAGATGACGTATATTGGTACATACAGGTGTCCGATTAAATATGTGTACATGCTACACAGACTTTTATCGGACGGTTGATAATACTAGCGGCTTAGGATTGAGCCGGATTATTAAATCAAGTTTTTATTAATAATTTATAAATATTTATATATGTATTCTAGTATTATTGTTCACTATTCATTTTCTCTCTTGGCTATTCGTATTTTTATACGAATACGCGTATATGTATTTCGATACGTATACCGGGTTGTATTCCGTATTTATACGGAATATCTTCTAAAAGATGGGCACCTCATTATATGATTTTCCTTTTAGAAAATCATTTGGAAATGAGGTGGAGGGTGGGGTGGCATGAGCATGGTTGGATGTATGTAGAGAGGTATGGCTCTTGATTGTTTATTGTAAAATGCGTGAGATATTTTCTTGCATGGTTGAAAACACTTAGCCATTCTTTCTACATGCTACACTCATTCACTCTTGATTCATTCACTCTCTTGGAGACTTAGCCATTTTCTTGAGTTGCTCATGCCCATGGTTTTCCTCACCTCCTCTTTCTTCTTCTTTGATTGCTCGCTTGAGCATGAGGTATGAGAGAAAAGGATAGTGAAATATTCCTACACCCCACTCTCCATTGCTAGCAACCTTGGAGCGTCGGTTGCTTTGCTAGGCGAAGCTGGAGCTTGCATCGTCTCCCACGGGTGGATCATCTTCAATGGAGGAAGACCGGCGGCCAAGCTCAATCGTGGACACCTCAAGGAGCTAAGGATGATGGTGGAAGACCAAAGGACACGGATCATTCGGTATAATCCTTCTATCATAGTAGTTTAGCTCGTTGTTAGTTAACTAGTAAAGGTTTATGGTTTGATTCTATGACGGGTTCATTAGTGCCAAGTTTTTAAACGTCAAATTTTTTCCGCATCGGCCACGGTAGATGGCCAGAGCGCTATCGTAACCCAATATGGTATCAGAGCCACCCCATAAACCATTACTAACTAGTTTGCACAAGGTTAAAATCTCAATTGACCCATTTTTCCGAATCGTTTTTTCAATATACCACGCTTGCTGTCGATTTTCAAACTTGTTCAAAAAATCATTCTGAGTATCTTAAAAATTATTGCAGGCAATATTAGAGCACCACAAGAAATTTCAGCACGTGAGCCAATAATTTGGCCGCGGAACTGCCGCATACCATGCCCATTGGTGGCGGTTTATATGTGGCCTCTCTGTGCTAAATTTTTTCTGGCACTCTAATAATTGGAAATATGATTTTTGGGATATTTGGTTTTGGCCCAGATTTGTTTGAGTGCTGGATTGCATTTGGGGCCAATTTGGAAAATTTTAGTCGATCGAAATTTTAAATATGTGTTTATCAGTGCATGTAATAATATCTGCGACCGTGAAAATCATTGAGCGGTACAACCTGACTAGTTACTATATATTCAACTAGACGGGTCTGCGAATGTGATACTCACATTGATATTCTGAGTTATGCTAATATTGTGGTTGGATTGTCGTGGTGGATAGCCTATAGTGCAATGGTAGTAGTACAGTTCAGATTCATTTGTATATTCTGTAAGTCGATGTTCAACACCCCAATACTTATGGGGAGGCGGAAATATGAATAATAATCTTGTTCTATGGTTAAACATCGAATAACCGTATGAATCGTTTGCTAAACAAGTTTTAACAAAAGCTATAGAGTTCTAAACTACTATGTTAAGAGATTATACCAAACGGTTCTAGTCCTTCGTCTTAATGTTATCTACGGCCTCTTTGGATCTCTACGTCCTCTTCGGCTTTCTTCCGTGATAGACGATCCACCCGAGAACCCTAGTCCAAGCTATAACCTCTAAACTTGAGGTTACTTGGTTTCTCTAGTTGCTAAATAGAATAGCTAAGCTGATGTAGAGATAGGTTATGGAGTGATTAGTCTTTCCTAATCCTTGTTCTCAACTCATGAGGGTAGGAATAGGGTTTGGTGAAGGAGAGAGAACTTGAAGAGAGAGAGTGAGAAGATGATAATGATAATAATTATGATAATGAAAAAGCTTCTCACTAGATATATGAAACATAATGAATTGAAAGAAACTGAATAATATGAGATTATTCATCATGTTTCAATAATGCAAGTGGGTGATTCATCATGTGAGTCATTAAGCATTTAATGATGCATTAATGACATGATGAATTACTCACAATGAGTCACTAATTCATTAAATGATAATGCCACCTCTCCCTCCAAGTCATCACCTTCTAGAAGCTTCTCGGAAAATTACGAGAACGCCCCTCCCATCCGTGAAAATACGGAAAAACTTTAGACTGTACAAATCCAATAACCCGATACTAGAATCTGGTTTAAACCAAAGCCGGCTAGTAAAACTGTCCGAATGTCGTACGTGCGTTCAAACACGTATGCGTCCGAACCTTTGTCGTAAAACCATACGACCTCTATATCTTTTCGCCTGGGTTTGGGAAATCTCGAAATCTCTGTGTGGGACTCTAAAGACTCGACTACTACGCTGGCAGTGGGTTTAACCACAGACCGCAAGCGGCACTAGCTGTACGTAACGGTCCCCAGGTAGTTGTCGATAAGAAAGCTGATGAGGTAACCCATCTGAAATCCTACTGAGCCTGTCCGTGACAATATCCGTGCAGTCCGGTCTGTTCGTCTAAGAGTATCGCATGTATGGTCTAGGGAGGTGGTGGACGTCAGACCCCTAATAACCGTACAAGTCGTGTCGGTATGGCTCAAGACCACCCGAGAATCTACTGATCAGTCCATCAGTAATTCTCAATCAGCCCTGGCCAGGGACTTATGGTAATGACCAACCGACCACAGTGCGATATCAACTCCCTATACCGGGAGAGACGGATCCCTAACAGTCGCTCGCTGCCTCCACGTGGCTCGGGATTGTGTCCAACTAAAACCTGTATGCACGACTTCTTTGAACCGTGGTAGGGTAATAATCAAAGCACAGTGGGAACTCACACGAGACAAATGATGACCTTAAGTCAACGGACTATCTGCACACATGTCACCTGAGAACTGCTATCTGACGTTAGGTATAATACCATCCAGTCAGTTCTCGGCGAGTCCTGTCCGGTGTACTCACACCCAGTGAGCATCTGTATACAATCTTAGGTGAACACCACTAATGGTTGCGGGACCAATCCATCGCCCCTCGTCAGGGTCTAGATATGTATACACTAGTCTACTCCGGAGTATCGATGCCCAATCTCGATACTCCTGCGACCAGGGACATCTAAGGGTATGCCTATTGACTATCCAACTCCCACTAGTATGACTTCCATCACAACGCCGGTAGTCAGACAAACACCCTATGGGCTTTATCAACATATATATATAAGTACCAAGTAAAATATATCATACGTTAAGACAAAATCAAACCAAATAGCGTACTATCATATCAAGCAAGACTGTTATGTATATATATATCCCAAGCATCCTATACAATGTAGGCCTCTAGGGCATATATATCCAACAATCTCCCACTTGCACTAAGGCCTATAATTGGTGCAATGAGTACCCACTGTCTCTACCAGATCCAGTTGCTGGCGTACCGCATGCCCAACATCTCAAATAGCCTCTCGAACTGTACTTGAGGAATGGCCTTGGTGAATGGATCTGCCGTGTTGTCTTTTGTGTCCACTCTCCGTATCTCGATCTCCCGACGATCCACGATCTCCCTGATCAGGTGAAACCGCCTTAAGATATGCCTGGATTTCTGATGGGACCTTGGTTCCTTCGCTAAAGCTACAGTGCCATTGTTATCACAATACAAAGGTATTGGATTGGCAATGGACGGAACCACCTGAAGTTCAGAAATGAACTTCCTCATCCAGACAGCCTCTTTTGCGGCTTCACTAGCAGCTATATACTCAGCCTCCATAGTTGAGTCTACGACGGTATCTTGTTTGGAACTCTTCCAACATACCGCCCCTCCATTGAGGGTAAACACAAAACCCGAAATGGATTTAGAATCATCCTTGTCACTTTGGAAGCCGGAGTCGGAAAAAGCCTCTACCTGGAGGTTGCCATTACCGTAAATCAAGAACATCTCCTTAGTCCTTCTCAGGTACTTAAGAATGTTCTTCACCGCTATCCAATATTTCTCACCTGGGTCAGACTGATACCTGCTTACCACACTAAGTGCGTAAGCTACATCCGGTCTGGTACATAACATCGCATACATTATTGATCCTACCGCCGAAGCGTAGGGTATAATGCCCATGCGAGCCCTCTCTTCATCAGTCTTTGGAGACATCTCTTTGGAGAGGGTGATTCCGTGACAAGCGGGCATATTGCCGCGCTTGGAATCTTCCATACTAAATCTCTTTAGTATAGTGTCTATATACCTGGACTGTGAAAGTCCCAATGTTCTATTAGATCTATCACGATAGATCTTAATGCCTAGAATGTATGATGCATCTCCCAAGTCTTTCATGGAGAATTTCTGTGACAAGAAGAGCTTTACTGATTGTAGTATAGGGATATCATTCCCTATCAGTAGTATGTCGTCGACGTACAAAACGAGGAAGACTACCGCTCCTTCTACAATCTTCCTATAAATACATGATTCATCTACATTTTTGATAAAGTCAAATTTCTTGACTGTTTCATCAAAGCAGATGTTCCAACTCCGCGATGCTTGCTTTAACCCATAAATGGATTTAAGCAATTTGCACACTCTTCCGCTGCTCCCACTGTCTAAGAAACCTTCTGGTTGATCCATGTAAACACTCTCTTCTAGATGTCCATTTAGAAAAGCTGTTTTTATATCCATTTGCCAGATTTCATAGTCATGGAAGGCAGCAATGGCAAGCATGATCCGAATGGATTTAAGCATAGCTACTGGTGAAAAAGTTTCATCATAGTCCAATCCTGGTCTTTGACGAAAACCTTTTGCTACTAGTCTAGCTTTGTAGGTTTCCACTTGTCCAAATGTACCAATCTTCATTTTGAAGATCCATTTGCACCCAACTGGTTTTACCCCAGGAGGAGCAACTTCTAAAGTCCATACTTTATTGGTGTACATGGATTCCATTTCGGATCTCATAGCATCCAGCCACTTCACTGAGTCGCTACTCGTGATAGCCTGCTGAAAACTAGTAGGCTCATCATCATCGATGATGCAATCCTCTCGATCCCCATCAAGAAGAAAACCATAGTATCTTTCAGGAGGATGAGAAAGCCTACTAGATCTGTGGAGTGGCGTTGGTTCGTCATATTCTATTGAAATCTGAGATTTTTCTAAGTCCTCGGTTGCAGTTTGAGGTTCTGGAATTTCTTCCAGTTCTACCGCGCTCCTACTAATTTCTTTTGCAAGAAATTCGCTTTCTAAGAAGACAATGTGGCGAGTGACAAACACCTTTTGTTCTTCAGTGTGGTAGACCATATACCCACTTGAATGCTTGGGGTATCCTACAAACTTGCACAAAACCGATCGTGCCTCGAGCTTGTCCGGATTATGCTTCTTAACATATACCGGACACCCCCATATCTTGATATACTTGAGATATGGTCTCTTCCCACACCACATTTCATATGGAGTGGTAGGTACAGACTTAGTTGGAACTCTATTCAATAGGTATGCGGCTGATTCTAGAGCATATCCCCAGAAGGAAAGTGGCAACTCAGCACTACTCATCATTGAACGCACCATATCTAATAGCGTGCGATTCCTCCTTTCTGATACACCATTATGCTGAGGTGTATAAGGTGGAGTAAGCTGAGGGAGAATTCCATTCTCTTTTAAGTATTCAAGGAAACTGGTACTTAAGTATTCTCCACCTCAATCAGATCGAAGTGTCTTGATGCTTTTACCAGTTTGTTTCTCTACTTCATTTTTATACTCCTTAAACTTCTCAAAAGCCTCGGATTTATGCTTCATTAAGAACACATGTCCATACCTAGAGAAGTCATCAGTAAAAGTGATGAAGTAGGAGTGACCACTTCGTGCATGTATAGACATCGGACCACATACATCACTGTGTACTAGTCCCAAGAGTTCAGTGGCTCTTTCTTCGTGTCCGGTGAACGGAGATTTGGTCATTTTTCCTTTGATACAAGATTGACAAGTTGCATATGATGAATATTCAAACGGATCTAGATATCCATCTTTATGTAACTTAGTCAACCTTGTTTCATTTATATGACCAAGTCTACAATGCCATAGGAAGGCTTGATTCGAATCTGGAGCCTTTCTTTTACGCATGTTTTGAATATTGAAAATTTGAGGTTGATTAAGTATGTATATGCCGTTTTCCAGTGTGCCAAACCCAATCAGTTCTTGATTTAGGAGAATGTTCATGACATTTCTTCAAGCACAAAATTATATCCTTTATTAGACAACAAAGATACTGATATAATATTACACAACATATTGGGAATACAAAAACAGCTGTACAATACCAAAATGTGTCCACTATTCAACCATAGGTGATATTCCCCTATTGCAACTGCATCTACATGCATTCCATTGCCCATCCGGAGAGTCATATCACCTGCCCCCAGTACTCTACTATTTCTCAGATCCTGCAAAGAATTACAGATGTGAGAACCAGAACCGGTATCAAGTACCCATGAAGTAGAGTTTACTGAAAGACAATTTTCGATTACGAACACACCTGAAGCAGAAGCAACAGCTTGCTTCATGTCCTTGGCTTTAAAGGCCAAATAGTCCTTCTTCCAGTGCCCTTGCTTGTGACAATAGAAG
Source organism: Agapanthus africanus (assembly GCA_030015575.1). Lineage (NCBI taxonomy): Eukaryota > Viridiplantae > Streptophyta > Magnoliopsida > Asparagales > Amaryllidaceae > Agapanthus > Agapanthus africanus. The sequence goes on from JASDDO010000019.1 coordinate 24,558,375, forward strand.
CACTCGTTCTATTCTGCCTTTACCCTTCCTGCTTTGTTCGTTCCCTGCACCTTCTTGACCCCACCCTTCGGTTTGGTGGCTTTCATCTTCTTCTTCCCTTTAGCTTTCGCTTTAGATTTAGAAGAAGATGATTGGCCAACATACAGAACGGGGGTCTTCTTCTTTTTCAAGGAGGTCTCTGCTACCCTCAACATATTGAGGAGCTTTGGAAGATCCGCTTCCATTTCTTGCATGTTGAAGTTCAGCAAGAACTGAGAGAAGGTGTGGGGAAGGGACTGCAAAATCAAGTCGATATACAAATCATTCTCTAGCACGCATCCCAGGTTTGAGAGTTCCTCAATGAGGGTGATCATTTTGAGGACGTGCTCTCCAACAGGCGATCCTGGAGCTAACCTCATCTGGAAGAGTTTCCTTGAGGTTTCGTACCTCGCGATACGGGAGTGTTCACCATACAATTCCTTGCAATGGAGGAATATGGATACAATATCCATACTCTCGTGCTGTTTCTGGAGTTCATTATTCATGGACGCCAGCACGATACACTTAGCTCGCTCACAGTCTAGATCCCATGTTTTGCGAACTTCCTTGTCCGCAACTGAGGAATCTGGTCCTGGGATAAGGGGAAGAACATCGGTGGTAACATATGCAACTTTGTCATAAGTCAGCACAATATTGACGTTCCTTAGCCAATCTTTATAGTTCTGCCCTGTCAGTATATTCTTTTCAAGTAATAGTTTTAGTCCAGTCATGGTAGCTGCCAGAGAGAGAGAAAAGAAACACTCAGCATATGCTCTTGCAAGTTTAGATTGGTTATTAATTTATCTAAACAGGATGGCTCCCACTGTTTCCTCAAATCCTTCTTCAAAACCTAAAAGAAGAACTAGTCAGGATTTAATCACACGTCACAATACTTGCTTAACCTTTCAGCCAGGCTGGTGTTGGTACTTCGAGGGAGGTTTTCCAACGCTTTCGCGAAGTTCCTTAATTAAAGAACCTCTTTTCCCTGGAGGCGTAGCCCCTCTAACACCTTCCTAGGCACCTACTTGGTTTATAACATTGATTATTAAGTGAGAGAAATTCCTGAGAGTATTCCTACTCATCAGTGGGATCGGGATCCAACTATCATTGCATGATGCCCTAGATGGAAGCCACTCTAGTCACCACACTCCAGAAGGTAAGCTAAATCTGCAAGTTTCCTTTATGTTTGAAACTCCCGATGTGATTTTTACCCCAAGCTCTTATAGACCTTGACGTAGGCCAACAAGTAATAAGACGCAAGTCAAGTTCTACCCGTCGTTGTCCTGATCAATTTAAATACATCGTACAAGCCCTTGACGTAGGCCAACAAGGTGTACGTCTGTATTAAACTAATGCATCTATCTATGCAACAAATAGGCACACACACTGCTACCATTCACTATGCCTTGACGAAGGCCAACAAGCATAGCATGAATACGATGTGCTGTCTATCTGAAACGACGGAGGGTTATGGCTGGTTTTTGGCAAAAAACCGTTAACGTAGTAAACTTGATTTGATCGAAGGAACTAAGATAGCTTTTATTAAAAGGAGTGAAGTTCCGCATTTAAAATTTGCTTTTTCAAGAAAACCGAGTGGTTTTTAGAAATTGATCCAACGATTCATTTTTAGGTTTTATTTTCTTTGCATTAATAATAACGCGTCCCATCTTTAACCTATCATTACAGATAACAACGAAAATACAACGTCCTCTTATGCCATCCGCATTCGCCACGGGGTCCCGTCATCACCCGTTAGGTTACTTAACTAACGACAGAGCGGGGGCTGGGCTAGTGCGGGTGTAAAACATAAGCGACGTCTAAATAGCTATCATATATAGATATTGTACATTCGTCAGACGCAATAATAGGCATTCCAGATCACAGATAAACAATATTGGATTTGCAACCAATCCGCATTTCTTTTGAGCCTGCAATGAAAGACGGATTACACAGTTGTGATGAATAGCCATTTTCCCACCCCAGACCCCTACAGGTACGGCAAACTACCCGCCAAGTACCAGAAGTGAAGCGGTCTGCCCCAACACTTCAAAATACCCGGTAGTTTGTGCACCCCACATTGGGTCTATCCTAAGAGCAAAAACAGTCAAAGGAAATAATACAACGGTGGCTACAACCGCAACCTGGATGTGCCCCGCAAAATAATATTACAACTTATTACATTTACATCAAATGAATTAACACAATAACCCATCACAAAACCCGTCTAATCACCACAACAGCCCAACACAGTTTATATACACAAACAGTTATATATAACATCACAGATATGTGCAACCCCTTGCCAATCGACATACTAGCAGTTAGGGGAGGTTTACGAAAACATAAAACATATCACAGATATAATCAAACATGCAAACACCGTATAATTTCGATCGATTAAACACTTTTAATTTTGCTCCAATACTTCTCTGTAAATCTGAAACCTGAGCAAAAATAAAAATTACCAGAAAACACCAAATATCACAGAGAATCAACACAAGAAACTTGGGATGATGAGTCGTCCAAAGCGCGGCGGAATCGCGGCGGATCGGTGGGATCAGCCGCGGTTCCGCGGCGCTATGGCCGATTCATGAGCCCAATTTTCTTAGGTGTTCTAATATATTCATTTAGGTCATTCTGAAGGTCCCTGAAAAATTTTTGGACCTCATTTAAAATTCGACAGAAAGCACTTGATATCGGGGTTTTTCCGGTTTGTTTTTCCGTTCGAAATTCATACAAATTTGCAAGTGTGTTAAATATTGTTTAACTAGGCTCTGATACCACTGTAACTCGATGTTCAACACCCCAATACTTATGGGGAGGCAGAAATATGAATAACAATCTTATTCTATGGTTAAACATCGAATAACCGTATGAATCGTTTGCTAAACAAGTTTTAACAAAAGCTATAGAGTTCTAAACTACTATGTTAAGAGATTATACCAAACGGTTCTAGTCCTTCGTCTTAATGTTATCTACGGCCTCTTTGGATCTCCACGTCCTCTTCGGCTTTCTTCCGTGATAGACGATCCACCCGAGAACCCTAGTCCAAGCTATAACCTCTAAACTTGAGGTTACTTAGTTTCTCTAGTTGCTAAATAGAGTAGCTAAGGTGATGTAGAGATAGGTTATGGAGTGATTAGTCTTTCCTAATCCTTGTTCTCAACTCATGAGGGTAGGATTAGGGTTTGGTGAAGGAGAGAGAACTTGAAGAGAGAGAGTGAGAAGATGATAATGATAATAATTATGATAATGAAAAAGCTTCTCACTAGATATATGAAACATAATGAATTGAAAGAAAATGAATAATATGAGATTATTCATCATGTTTCAATAATGCAAGTGGGTGATTCATCATGTGAGTCATTAAGTATTTAATGATGCATTAATGACATGATGAATCACTCACAATGAGTCGCTAATTCATTAAATGATAATGCCACCTCTCCCTCCAAGTCATCACCTTCTAGAAGCTTCTCGGAAAATTACGAGAACACCCCTCCCATCCGTGAAAATACGAAAAAACTTTAGACTGTACAAATCCAATAACCTGATACTAGAATTTGGCTTAAACCAAAGCCGGCTAGTAAAAACTGTCCGAATGTCGTACGTGCGTTCAAACACGTATGCGTCCGAACCTTTGTCGTAAAACCATACGACCTCTATATCTTTTCGCCTGGGTTTGGGAAATCTCTGTGTGGAACTCTAAAAACTCGACTACTACGCTGGCAGTGGGTTTAACCACAGACCGCAAGCGGCACTAGCTGTACGTAACGGTCCCCAGGTAGTTGTCTATAAGAAAGCTGATGAGGTAACCCATCTGAAATCCTATTGAGCCTGTCCGTGACAATATCCGTGCAGTCCGGTCTGTTCGTCTAAGAGTATCGCATGTATGGTCTAGGGAGGTGGTGGACGTCAGACCCCTAATAACCGTACAAGTCGTGTCGGTATGGCTCAAGACCACCCGAGAATCTACTGATCAGTCCATCAGTAATTCTCAATCAGCCCTGGCCAGGGACTTATGGTAATGACCAACCGACCACAGTGCGATATCAACTCCCTATACCGGGAGAGACGAATTCCTAACAGTCGCTCATTGCCTCCACGTGGCTCGGGACTGTGCCCAACTAAAACCTATTTGCACGACTCCTTTGAGCCGTGGTAGGGTAATAATCAAAGCACAGTGGGAACTCACACGAGACAAATGATGACCTTAAGTCAACGGACTATCTGCATACATGTCACTTGAGAACTGCTATCTGACGTTAGGTATAATACCATCCAGTCAGTTCTCGGCGAGTTCTGTCCGATGTACTCACACCCAGTGAGCATCTGTATACAATCTTAGGTGAACACCACCAATGGTTGCGGGACCAATCCATCGCCCCTCGTCAGGATCTAGATATGTATACACTAGTCTACTCCGGAGTATCGATGCCCAATCTCGATACTCCTGCGACCAGGGACATCTAAGGGTGTGCCTATTGACTATCCAGCTCCCACTAGTATGACTGCCATCACAACGCCGGTAGTCAGACAAACACCCTATGGGCTTTATCAACATATATATATAAGTACCAAGTAAAATATATCATACGTTAAGACAAAGTCAAACCAAATAGCGTACTATCATATCAAGCAAGACTGTTATGTACATACATATCCCAAGCATCCTATACAATGTAGGCCTCTAGGGCATATATATCCAACATATTCGTTATTGCGGGGCGAGCGTCCGACATGTAGACTGCCGTCTCAGCCAGATTTTATATTCTTTTATTAGGGCACGACCGGGTTGAGGTCGATATCGCCATTATATATATACTTTTCTTTTCTGTACTAGGATTACCCCGCGGCGGAGTGCTCGAATAGCCGGGTTTTATAGGGCAACAGGCCCGCATCTCATGGCGTTGAGACGGAGGGGGCCTTACTCTAGAATTGGTGGGCTATTCTCCGCACTCGTATGGGGTATAGGATGACCTACGGTGGAGTGCTCAAGTTATCGGATTCCGTGAAGTGCTGGATGGCCTATTCACTTTGTTGATTGGGGTTGCCTCACTTCTGGAATTGACGGGTAACTTACCGCGCTCGTAGGTGTCCAGTTTTTCATTGCACGGGCTATCCACACGACCGGGAATGTCGGGTCTCATTTGCAGCTCAAATGAAACCCGAGGCTCCAAGATTATCCACTATTCTGTGTTGCTTGTTGAATTCTGTGATGTTGCTTATATCATGCCTAGGACGAATGTTATATATATTTATATATACTAGTAGATATTGTATATGTTTTGCATCCGCGCTAGTCCAACCCCCGCTCTGCCGTTAGTTAAGTAACCTAACGGTGCATGATGGGGCCCCATGGTGAATGCGGATGGCATATACGTACATTGTATTTTCGTTCCTTTTTTTGGTGTGATATGGATTAATTGATTGGACTGTGTTAACTTTGATTAATGAAAGGAAAAACAAACCTAAATGATGTTGTTGGAACCAATTTTTGAAAACTATTACAGACGTTTCGTTTTTCTTTGCACAGCGGTATTCGGTTCTGAATATCCAGCACTTCATTCGACGAGGCAAGAGCCGAGATCCCTTCATAGGGAGTGACCTCTTGGGTAAAAGTTTGTGTCAGTGTAATAATTTCACTATAGTCAATTCTTTTGCTTTTGCATCATAGTATTCAGTTAGAAATATTCTGCACCTCATTCGATAAGGAAAGAGCCGAGATCCCTTTACAGAGAGTGACCTCTTTAGCAAAAGTTTACGCCACTATATATTTGTAAAACTGCTCGGATTCCTTCAATGATATCAAGTTCATTACGTTAAAGGGTTTTTCGCCAAAAACCCAGCCGTAGCCCTCCGTCATTTCAGATAAGTAGCATTTAGTATTCGTGCTGTGTTTGTTGGCATCCATCAAGGCATAGTGTACGGTAGCTGAATAATGCTTATTTGCTGCATAGATATGCGATTATTTAGGAAAGTCACACGGTCATATTGACCTCTGTCAAGGGCTTGTGCCGGTGGGTCTAAGTTAATCCAGGACAATGATGGGTTGAACTTGACTTGCGACTTATGATATGTTGACCTCTATCAAGGTCATAAGCCGCTTGGGGAAAAAACCACATCGGGAGTTTCAAATATACAGGAAAGTTGCCAGGCATGCGCATACTTTCTGGAGTGTGGTAACTTGAGTGGCTTCCATCAAGTTATCATGCGATGATAGTTAGATCCCGATTCCCACTAATGAGTAGGTGTTACTTCTCGGGTGATTTTCAGATGATCCCGACTAATTCTCCTTTTGGGGTTTGAAGGAGAATTCGAGGAAACGGTGGGAGCCATCCTGATTAGATAAAGTGATTAACCAATCTAATCTAGGTTAGAGCGCACGCTGAGTGTTTCTTTTCTCTCTCTCTCTTTGGCAGCGACCATGGCCTGACCTTAAACTAAAACTCATGAACCAAGTTAACCGAACCTTCTTAAAACACTTTGGCTTTTGGATTTTCATTAAATCGCATATATCATTGTCACTCGTACATCCCCTTTACATTTCTCCAGAATACTCCGTATCAATACAAAAATCTACATTTCTTAGATATTCCATCGTATAGTTATATACGAACTCGAAGAAACTTGTTTCAGTTCGAGGATGGATTTCGGTTCTGGAGAAATTGAATAGAATTATTTGGTTGTCTTTTCTCTTTACCTTCTCTCAGATTGCGAGGGCTCCTAGTATTAGGAGAGTACACCTATTGCGCTTATTGGATAGTCTTCTTCCAAACCATAGGCAGGTGCTAAAAGGTAGGGAAGGAAAAAACCAATTAGCCTAAGTGTGGTGTACAGAAAGTAATAAGTAAATACATATAAAGGGATTAGAGTGAGGGCAAAGGTAATTGCGACTACTATCATCCACGGCGAAGCTGTGTATACCCCTGCCACTCTTACTTCCCCTTTGTATTTCTCCAGAACACTCAGTATCACTACGAAGATCCATATTGCTTGGATATGCCATCGTATAGTTACATACGAACTCGAAGGAACTTGTTTCAATTCGAGGATAGTTTCCGGTTCAGGAGAAATTGAATAGGATTATTCGGTTGTCTTTTCTCTTTACTTTCTCTCAGGTTGCGAGGGCTCCTGGTATTAGGAGAGTGCACCTATTGCGCTTATTGGATAGTCTTCTTCCAAACCATAGGCAGGTGTCGAAAGGTAGGGAAGTAAGAAACCAATTACCCTAAGTGTGGTGTACAGAAGGTAAGAAGTAAAGACATATAAAGGGATTGGAGTGAGGGCTAGGAAATATACGGTTACTGTCATGAATCTGGATAGTGGAAGAGGCATTACTAGGAATACCCAGCTACCCCTTCGAAACATTTTCATATTTCAGTTTTACTGTGCGGTGTTAATTGAAAACTATATTTCCCAATTAGATTCTAACTCCAGGGTATGTATTTACCAGACTTGATTCTCACATCTGTATGGCATTACAGATGCTGAATGGGAGTAAAATATTGGGAATTGGGTGATTAGATTCTCAATATATATCAGAATTCTTTGTAATTGGTAATATTTGATAAAATCACCTGGGTTTTGCCTGACGGCAAATATTTGGTTTTGAATATCCGTCGTTATACACCAATTTCAAACTGATATATCTGTACGTTTATTTATAAAGTGAGATATAACCTTTTGAAATTATGTCTATCACATTTACCTATATCAGTTGATAGTAAGGTAAGGTGCATTCAACAGCGGTGTAATTCTTCTTAACCATAGCACAGTTTTCAACCTACGACGCACATGATTTAAGTTATTAAACTCAGTGAACTTATACAAAGTATTGTATGTTGTCCGATGTCCGTTAAGACAAAGGGGTTGGTACTCGTACTATATTCTGTTTACTCATGACTTCTCGAGTTTTAGACAAGTATTTCGTTAAAATACAAGGTCCAGATTTTAAGAAGATAACGGTATAAGAATAAAGTAGAGAACCATATGTTGCAAGTATCAGGATTTTTCAAGGCGGTCGAAGATGTAGATACTTGTGCTAGGTATTCCGTCGTAAGTAATAATTTTTAGAACTTGCTTCTCTTTCAGGTTACTCATATGTGAATGCATTCCTTGATGAGTAATGTTGCTTAACCTCCTTCCATTTAGTTGATATGTACTGGAAACAGCTACATGTATTTTGAATCTGGTTCCAATTAAATTAGTGACTTTTTCTATATTAGATATAGAATGGATTCATAACTTAACGATGTTAAGGTATATGGAGTTGTCCGGCTTATGCTTAAAACCAGAATCTGGATAAACTCAAGGCACGTTTCAGTAATTACAGTTTGTAGGTTATCCCGGGCTTTGACGAGGGTTAACATTCTACCATTTGGAAGATCAATAGTTATATTGTTTTTGACTCGCCACAGTTTTAGTAAAATGGATTTTTTCAGAAAATATTAGTGGGAATATGGTAGAACTGGAAGTGATTCTAGAACCACAAACGATTACTGAAAATTTAGCAGAACCTGAGGATTTAATTAGTTTCGACAATCCATTAGCCACTCCGCAGATTTGGTGGGTAACCTCAGCCACCCGAGAGATACTTCGGTCTCCTCAAAGAAGGTGACAGGGAGGTTTTTGATTACCCAAACTTATCACTACTGTTGTTCTAGACTATGAGGTCTGGCACGAGGATGCGTATAACGTCGTTCTAAATTAGATTTAGAAGTGCATGTGTATATGACTCTGCCAGAGGGTTGTTGTAGTCGGTGGGAGCAGCGGAAGCATACTGGGCAAGTAGCTTATGTCTATTTATAGACTAAAACAGGTATAGCGGAGATAGATCGTGTAGTTTTGATGTGACATCCATAGAGTTTGATTTCATCAGAACAACATATGGACCTGGTAAGAAGATAGTGGGGAGTGATGTCCTAGTATTTGGATGACATGCTCTTTATAGGAAGTGATATTCCTATACTACGATCGGTTATACTGTGGTTGTCACAAGGTGTTTTCTCCATATAGGATCTGGATAAAATATCAAGGATTCCGGTATCTAAATCTATGGTTTTAGATATGGATTTGGGAAGTGTCCCAATTTGGGTACTTAACACTATTCTGAAGTGTTTTAAAATGGACGACTCCTGGTGTGGTGGTGTACCCGCGAGTGATGGAGTCACCCTCTCTAAAGAGATTTCTTCTAGACTGATGAGGGGAGGGATTTGCATGATTGGCATATCTCTTGCTTAGGAAATCGAGTCAATCATGAGATGTCAAGTACCACACCAGATATTGATTTTGCACAGGCTACAATAAGTATATATTAATCTAATCCTGGAGAAACGTTGGAAAGCAGTTATTAGTATAAGTGGATGTTCATGGTATATGGCAACAGCAGCCTCCTTCAGGAGGCGGTTATGATTTCTGGCTTCCTACGTGACCTGGATGACAGAGTGGCTGTCAGAGTTAATAGTTTTCCCTCTTTTAAGGGACAGTAGTTTGGACAGGTGGTCCAAGCGGATACTGAGGAAAACATGGCGCATGATACTGATTAAATTCAGTGGTTGATACGGTCTAAGAAGTTTTTTGGATTTGGAGTTCATTTGTGAACTGGGTCCCGTCAGATATCCATACAAATTCTAAGACAGGTATCGCTCATTTCGGGAGATAGTCTTTCTCCGCGAACCTGAGATATAGAGAGATAAAGATAGAAACATTAGAGTGGATCCACTAACTGAGGCTATTTCTCGAACGCGACTGATTAGTAGAGAAGTTGGGTGTTCGGTATCACAAGGGCTGTGAGTATGTGACACCGCAATAATTAGCCTTAAGTGCAAGTGGGAGATTGTTGGCTAAAGTGCCCTCAAGTCAATTATTGTAATCGCAGGCACGCGATTATGATGATTGAGGAAGGAACTATACGGGTAGAACAGTCTTACTCGAGATGATAGTATACTATCCGGTTTGTATTTATCATTATGTACATGCATTATGTGGTATTACAGATCACTATTACATATTGATAGAGCCCATAGGATTCTTGCTTGACTACCAGCATTATGATGGCGATCATATACATAGGAGCTGGGTGGTCTATAAGCACATCCTTAAATGTCTCTGGTCGAGAGAGTATCGAGACTGGGTATCGATACTCCGGAGTAGAATAGTGTATACTTATCGAAACCCCAACGAGGGGCGGTGGCCGGTCTCACTAGCTATTGGTGTCAGTTAGTCACCTAAGATAGTGTACATGTGCTCATTGGGTTATGAGTACACTGGACGGACTCGCCGGGAACATGCTAGATGGTATTATACCTATTGTCAGATAGCAGTTCCCAGGTGACATAAGTACACGTTAGTCTGTCGATCTGAGATCGTCATTTGTCTCATGTGAGTTCCCACTGTGCTTTGATTACTATCCTACCACGGCTCAAAGGAGTCGTGCAAACAGGTTTTAACTGGGTACAGTCCCGAGCCATATGGAGGCAATAAGCGGATCGTCGGGGATTCATCTCTCCCGGTATTGGGAGTTGATGTCGCAAGGTGCACGGGTGACCATCAACAGAATTCCTTGGCCAAGGTAAAAGAGAATTACTGATTTGGATCAGTAGTTTCTCATTGGGTGATGGGCTTCATACCGACATGAAATATCGCGTTATTAGGGGTCTGACTTTATCCACCTCTCTAGACTCGATATGGGATACTCTTAGACGAACAGACCGGACTGTACGGAGATTGTCACTGACAGGCTCAGTAGGGGTTCGGATGAGTTTGCTTGCCATCCTTCCTTTCGCTTAATACCTGGGTGGCCGTTACATACAGCTAGTGCCGCTGACGTGTTTGTGGTTAAACCCACTGCCAGCATATTGATGAGTCTTTAGAGTCCTACACAGAGAGTTTTCACGGTTCAGGCGATATGATGTAGATGACGTATGTTGGTACATACAGGTGACCGATTAAATATGTGTACAGGCTACACAGACTTTTATCGGACGGTTGATAATACTAGCGGCTTATGATTGAGTCGGATTATTAAATCAAGTTTTGATTTAATAATTTATATATATTTATATATGTATTCTAGCATTATTGTTCACTATTCATTTTCTCTCTTAGCTATTCGTATTTTTATATGAATACGCGTATATGTATTTCGATACGTATACCGGGTTGTATTCCGTATTTATACGGAATATCTTCTAGAAGATGGACACCTCATTATATGATTTTCCTTTTAGAAAATCATTTGGAAATGAGGTGGAGGGTGAGGTGGCATGAGTATAGTTGAAGGTATGTAGAGAGGTATGGCTCTTGATTGTTTATTGTAAAATGTGTGAGATATTTTCTTGCATGGTTGAAAACACTTGTCCATTCTTTTTACATGCTACACTCATTCACTCTTGATTCATTCACTCTCTTGGAGACTTAGCCATTTTCTTGAGTTGCTCATGCCTATGGTTTTCCTCACCTCGTCTTTCTTCTTCTTTGATTGCTCACTTGAATATGAGGTATGAGAGAAAAAGATAGTGAAATATTCCTACACCCCACTCTCCATTGCTAGCAATCTTAGAGCGTCGGTTGCTTCGCTAGGCGAAGCTGGAGCCTGCATCGTCTTTCTCGGGTGGATCATCTTCGATGGAGGAAGACCGGCGGCCAAGCTCAATCATGGACACCTCAAGGAGCTAAGGATGATGATGGACGACCGAAGGACACGGATCATTCGGTATAATGCTTCTATCATAGTAGTTTAGCTCTTTGTTAGTTAGCTAGTATAGATTTATGGTTCGATTCTACGACGGGTTCGTTAGCGCCAAGTTTTTAAACGTCATATTTGTTCCGCATCGGCCACGGTAGATGGCCAGGGCGCAATCGTAACCCAACATCTTGAATAAACAAAAAATGGAAACAATCCGAAGATAATGAATTGTTAAATGTGTGGAGGAAGAAAAGTATATTATGGAATCTTCCTTACTAGAAATATCTGTTAATTCGTCATAATATTGATGTCATGCATGTAGAGAAGAATGTGTTTGGTAATATTTCCGGCATAATATTACAGGATGATCCGTATTCACTCCTAAACGAGCAGTGCACAGACCTGGGTAGAGAACCTGGGGTATTCTCGGATCCCGTCAAAAATAAGTTTGTTCATTCATTGTCTCTTCCTCGCGATTTAAAAAATGAAAAATCTTATCGAGATAGGGACAATGTGAAGGCCCTGATGAGGTGGGCTGATATTCGTTCTCAAATCGATATGATGATAAAGGCAGCAGACGCGGGTATCTCTGAAGCACGGGCTACGGAGGATAATTTGGCCCAATTTGAATACCCGGAAGAGGTGTTGCCAACGAGATTACCAAATACGATATGCGTGGAAAAGGGTAATTCTCCAATGGGCAAGTGGGTAGCCCGTAGGTCCTGGTATGTGGGCTACCCATTTCCACAGTCATATTAGTATTCTTGTCCGCAACATGGATTTCTAGAACGTGGGATTCACGTTTGCATATAACCCATGGGAAGTCTATGTATGGACTTGGCGCTCCCTCTTAATCATACATAACTCTGTTCCCTTATAAAAAGGGGAGAAAGAAAAAAGAGGAGAAGTCCCCACGTCTTATGCTTCACGTGTTAAACACGTGAGCATTTATATGCAAATCATATAAGCGCTGCAACCAAACAACTAAAAGATAAACAGGCCTCACGTGTTAAACACGTAAGCGCCTATATGCAAAGCATATAAACGCCAAATAAACTGATTAAAACCCACATTGGGGTCACGTGTTAAACATGTGAGAACACCCTTTTGAAGCATTAGCTTCAGATAGAGTTAAACTCTATACATAGAATTAAATTCTATTTTTGTATGCAAAGCATATAGACACTAAGAGCAAGTAGCTAAATGCCGAATTGAGCTCACGTGTTAAACATGTAAGTGCCTATATGCAAGGCATATGGGTGCTAAATAAAATAGGCTAAACACCCTCATCAGGGTTACGTGTTAAATATGTGAGAGCGCCTCCCTATATAGAATTAAATTCTATTCTAGGAAAATACCTCCCTTAGTCTTTCTAAAAAGGGAAAGATATTCTCTGTTAATAGAGAACGGTTGGATCAAAAATCCAATAGTGATTAAACATAGAATTAAATTTTATTGGGGGGAAATATCTCCTTAATCTTTCTAAATAAAAAGGATATTTTCTGTTAAACGGAAAATTGTAGGATCAAAGATCCGATGATAGAATTAAATTCTATTTTGGGAATATATTTCTCCAATCTTTCCAAACAAAGAAAGATTGTTCTCTGTAAAACATAGAGCTCTTGGATCAAAAATCCAATGTTGATTAAAAATCACCGTTTAATAGAAAAAAATTCTATATATGGGAAAATATTTCCTCAATCTTGTTTAAAACAAGAAAACATATTCTATAAAACAGAAATCCTTGGATTAAAGATCCAACGGTGAATAAAATTCCCTAAGTAATATTTGAGACTAATAAAATCAATTGGTATCTCTCAAAGAGAAATTTTCTCAAATTAATTAACAAACTTATCTCTTCTATATAAAGAACCCGAGACTTCAAGTCTCAGATAAAGGATCGACCCTATAAGTTTCTCCACAAAAAAAATTAAACAGAGAATTTAATTCTCAAAAGAAGAAGAAGAACTCCTTCCTTTCAAACTATAGGTAAAGAAAAAGAAGAGATCAAAATATCTTCTTTGTCTAGTATAAATGAAAACAAGGGTTTAACCTTTCATACAAGAACTTAGATCTTCCTCTGATTTGATATTTGCAAAACAAATCTTCCCACAAGTTGATAATTCAATTCTCATCGGAGAGACTCTGTTCCTCAAACTCAAAATCTAGGGGAAAAGAACTAGGTTTTAAAAAAAAAAAGGAAAAAGAACCTATGAGCTGGGAATTTAATTCCTCTGAAAATAGGGTTTAACCGTAAAAAGAAACTTAGTGTTTATAAAAGAAAAAATATAAGAACTTAGTTCTTAAAGAAGGCTTGATCCCATATCTTCAAAATAAAGATCTTGGTGATCATTAATGGTCAAAATACTATTAACAGAGATTCAATCGTTTAAGGAAAAAAAAAGGAATTAGCGCCCCACGTGTTTCCCACGTGGGCGCCCCTAACAAAGAACTGATTGGGCAGCGCCCAGAGCCTCACGTGAAAAACACGTGAGCGCCCAAAACAGAAGGCCAGCACCTCACGTGAAATACACGTGAGCGCTGAGTAAAAATGCTTAGCATTTCATATACAGCAAAAACGGCTGAGTGCTTAGCACTGATTGGGCAGCACCGAGCGCCTCATGTGGGCGCCTAAAACAGAATGCCAGCACCTCACGTGAAATACACGTGAGCGCTGAGTAAAAGTGCTTAGCACTTCATATACAGCCAAAACGGCTGAGTGCTTAGCACTGATTGGGTAGCGCCCATCGCTTCATATGAAAAAAACGTGGGCGTCCAACAAAATACAATGAGACGGCGCCTTACGTGCTCCTCACGTGGACGCCATACAAAACTGCTTAGCACTTCATGTTCAGTCAAAATGGCTAAAATGCTTAGCACTTATTGGGCAGCGCCCATGACTGAGTGCTTCACATGATACAAATGTGAGCGCCAGAACCCCAAATAAGTTCTTAGCACTTTTGCATAAAAGAAAAAGGGCTGAGCAAACAGAACCCAAATAAGTGCTTAGCAATTTTGAATAAAAGAAAAAGATAGAAGAAAAGACTGAACAGACCAAGCCCAAATTGGCTAAAAGTCTCTCTTTGAAATTTTTAGCATCTGAGCCCAAATACTCTATTGTTGGATCTTAACTAAACCTAATGATCCTGAAAATATTGCTAAGTTGATCTTAATCTCAAACAAGACTAACGTATCCTTAGTTAAAATAAATTGAGCCCAAATGCTCATATATATAAGTTGATCTTAATCTCAAATTAGATTAACGGTCCTAAATAAAACGAAATATTTTTGAACTAAAAGAATATATAATCTAAGTTCAAAACCCAAACACAAATCTAAAAATATACGGATTTGGACTGATCCGCGCCCTATGGGCGACGAAATAAAATAGTCTCCGTATTCAATCCACGGGCAACCTTAACAAACAAAATAACACACGACACGAAGTGAATGGTTGGAGCAGGAGAAAGTGGTTATCGCAATGCGAAAACGTAATTAACAGCAAGGGGCTTGCGCCTGTAGGGAAGAGCAACCTCATAATAAAAAACCCTTCATAAATGAGGGAGAATCTGATAAAATCTGCTACAACGGTCGCATCTATCCAAACCTCCGATATGCGGTACCATAAATCAACTTGGTATTTTCGGAGAGATGGATGGAGAAGTCCAAATAGTATCTGCCCCCAAAATTCAGGCCAAACTTCCTAACGTCTCGATCCGGTCTTTCGGCAGTAAACAAACTCAATTAATCATATTTCAACATTACATGCATACCTGTTATATGGTATTAATTTATTAATTAATATACTTATTAATTTGTATTACATAAATATTTCTTTTTAGAAGACGATATAGACGGATATTGGAATCATGTCCGGCATGAGATATCACAAATATTCAAGAGATGACGTCATAGATTGAAATTTTTTTTTCAAACAGTCCGATAAATTTACGGAGGATTGGGAACATTTTACCGCTCTTCCCTCTATCATCCCTAAAGACCAGTTTTCTTTTTTTCTATTGTATTGGGATACACCTGGGGCAAAGATAATTAAAAAGATACTTAATTGATTTGAATACCGAATTTTGATTAATTTACATTGAAATATGTTATCTTCTGAATATGCAGGAAGAATCAGAAAGGAATAAGCAGAACCGAGGGAAAGCCACGGATGACTATTATAGTGGATCGGTTCCTGCAGATCAATATAGGACTACTTTGGTGAGTTTATCTTTAATTACATATATTTTCGATTTTTTAATTTTATTGTTACATATCTTCACATATAGATAAATCAAATATCCGGTACAGGAGAAGGCTGGAAAAAAGCCTGGCCTTCCTGAGACTTGTGAGGCATTACATATCAGAGAGGGCATGCCAGAAGAAATGATGGATATAGCCACTCATCATGTTGTAAGATTGCATTTATAAATTCTTTTAAGTAAATTAAATACACTTGTTAACTTCGCAAAGAAAAGTAATTACTGTTTTATTTATCGAATGAGGATCTCGAGGAGGCGGAGAGGAGCTATAAATCCCGAATTTCCGGCCGACAATCCTCTTCTTGTAGAGACTGAGGTATCTTTTATAGAGAAACTTTTACCTCGCTCGAGGGAACACGGCCGTATTCCCCTTTACGGTGTTCCCGTTAGTCTTTTGCGGTCGAGTTCCAGAGAAATTTCAAGTACGTCGACCGCTCGCTTCAACTAAGAAACGGTTGAGGCACGACGGATTGACGAGCTAGAGAAGCAGCTCAGGAAGAGGGATGAAGCAGATAAGATGAGGGAGGAAGATGAAGCGGCATGGAGAGCTCAAATGGAGGCGCGGTAGGATCAATTCTCGCAACAATATGGTCCTCCTTCGCAACTGTGGTCAGCACAGGGTCCATGGCTGTCGCAGACGGCATATTACCCTCCTCCGATGCAGAGACCGAGTTACCCTCCTCCATCAAAGGGATCGTCGTACTACTTCAGCCTCCGCCTCCGCAACAGGGAGGGTACTACCGTTGGCCTCCGCCTCCGCCACAGGAACTTTATTACTCTCGGCCTCTGCAACAAGAACCGTATTACCCTCAGCCTACCTTACAGGGAGGGTTATTAAGTACATTTTTTCGCAGGAAGAATTCGACGGTGTGAACCGATACTATTCAAGGTGAAATTCTGATGGCGATGACAGCATTGGGAGATAGTGAGGTACGGATATACATATGTTAGTGTAGCTAGCGCGTTGTTTAATTTTGAAGATTATGATTTTAGTTCATGTGTTTATTTATATGTTTGGATTTGCAGGATTCTGACACTCGATGACATAAAATCTCAAGTTTGGTTCAATTAACTTCGCAAAAACATCTTTAGAATCACCAACGGCACTCGCCGAGACATACTTTCACCTCAATTCCAATTTGGGAAATTCCTGCCGATGTAGCACTGGCCGGTAACAAGACAAGAACCGTCGCGATTGGGAATTAAGTGAACAGGCAGATACTCCTCGCTCTCATAGTAAAACTTTCAATTACAGGGTCTGCAGAAACTTTTGGCCCACTTTAGTAATTTCAACTTGAATTTACTAAAGTGGACCAAAAGCTTGCGCAAACCCTGTAATTCAAAGTTTTTCTGTAAGAGCGAGGAGTGTCTGCCTATTTACTTAACTCCCAATCATGACGGTTCTTGTCTTGTTACCGACCATCACTACATCGACAGGTATTTCCCAAATTGGAATTGAGGTGCAAGTATGTATCGGCGAGTGTTGTTGGTGACTCTAAAGATACTTTTTCGAAGTTAACTGAAGCAGACCAGAGATTTTTGTTCCAAGTAAGATAACCGCTTAGGTTGTATAGTTATTATTTACAAAAATTTGAGCATATGATTAAACTGCATGAAGGTGGTAATGTTTAAAATTCATAATTCAGATTCGTACGGTTCTTATATGTTAACGGAAAAAAGATTATGTTTTGGCGATGGCAGTGGCGAGAGTTAGTGAGGTACGTGTATATATGTGTTAGTGTAGCTAGAGTTATTTCGAAAATTATGATTTGAGTTCATATATTTATTTATTTGTTTGGATTTGCAGGGTTCACAGGGTTGACTGAGCTGGGATTGTGCGCGATTTGGAGAGTTTTTCGTATTGTTGGATATATAGCATATGTACTTTGTTGGTTTGTAATCAAAACACTATTATTGTATTTGTTGGTTTGAGTATATGTTGGTTTATTATGAATTTAGTTCTTGTATGCTTATTTATTTCGATTTTAGTTCATTTTGTGTTGGTTTGAGTTGTGGTATTATTCGATATATCGTGTATTGTGTTAATGTGTTGGTTTGTGATCGAAACGCTATTATTGCGTAATATATTGTGATTGGCGATATTATTGTATGGTATATTTAGCATTTTCTGGAATTTTTTCCTATTAAATAGGTATTAGCTACTGTGATAGCTACAGGAACGGTCGCTAATACTGGTATTAGCGACCGTTCGCTGATACATAAAACAGTTAAATATCGTTTGGAAGTCCACATGTTAATTTTTGGCGACTGGTAAAGACGGTCGCTAATACTAGTATTAGCGACCGTCGGTATTAGTGACCGTTCATGGACGATCGCTAATACACGTGCCAACGACCAAGCTTGTACGAAATTGAAGAAACTTCTGGAAAAAAACGAACAAAATATGTACGAAGTTTGTACGGAATTTAGTAGGCTACCATTTGTAATAAGACTCATCCATCTGAAGATGATTAGAGGGATGGCTAACGAGCACTTTGACGTGCTTCTTGATCTCCTATACTAGGTAATTTCTAAAGGAAAGGAAAGCATATCAAAAAATCATTACCAGGAAAAAAAGATTGTTAAGACATTTGGTTTCTCGTATGAGAAAATTGATGCATGTCCCAATTACTGTGTGATGTATCGCAAGGATTATACGTCTCTCGATGAGTGTCTCACTTGCAACTTTTCTAGGTGAAAAAATGTTAAGCGAAATTCAATCGCAGAAACGTCCAACGTCAGCAAAAAGAGTAAGAAAACTGCAGCTAAAGTCTTTCATTATTTTCCACCGGCTAAGAGATTACAAAATTTATATATTTCAAAAGACATGGTGAAGAGCATGCAATGGCATTCCGATCGTTGGATCAAAGACAGGAAGCTGAGGCATCCGGTTGATGCAGAAGTATGGAAGCAATTATGTAGTGTTGATTATTTTGGAGATGAACCGAGAAATGTACGTCTAGTTTTAGCAACCGACGGTTTCATGCTTTACGGACTCATGAGCTCTAATTGGTCCATATGGCCGGTATTGTTTATACCTTACAATCTGCCTCCCTAGATGTGTATGAAACAACCATATATCATTCTTTCCTTATTAATTCCTGAAAAATATTCACGTAGCCAGAATATCGACGTCTATATGGAACCTTTAATTAAAGAGATGATAGAACTCTGGGAACATTGAGTAGAGACATATGATGCGTATACCGAGAAGAAGTTTAGAATGCGAGCGGTTGTTATTTGGACAATCGACGATTTTCTAGCATACGGCATGTTATCTGGATGGTCTACTTACACGAAGCATGCATGTCACGTAGTAAGTTTTGCTAATGGTTTCATCGTAGGTGGCTATCGGTGAATCGTCCGTACAGAAACATGAAAAATAAGTTTGATAGAACAACGGAGAAGGGTGAAGCACCAAAACAGTTGTCAGGGATAGAATTTTTTAGCAGATATTAGCATGTCAATTACAGTAAGGATCTAATCATTTTAACTCAAATGGTTCCTTGAATAAACAAAAAAATGGAAGCTATCCGAAAATAATGAATTGTTGAATGTGTGGAAGAAGAAAAGTATATTATGGAATCTTCCTTATTGGAAACATCTATTGATTCGACACAATATTGATATCATACATGTAGAGAAAAATGTGTTTGATAATATATATGGCACATTGTTACAGGATGATCCGTATGCACACCTAGACAAGCAGTGTATGGACCTGAGTAGAGAACCTGGGGTGTTCTCAGATCCCGTCAAAAATGAATTTGTCCAATCATTGCCTCTTCCTCGCGATTTACAAAATGAAAACCTTGTCGAGATAGAGACATTGTGAAAGCCTTGGTAAGATGGGCTGCTGTTCGTCCTCAAATCGATATGATGATAGAGGCAGCAGACGCGAGTATCGCTGTGGTACGGGCTACAAGGGATAATTTGAATTAGTTTGAACACCACGAAAGAGGTATTGCCAACGAGATTACCAAATACGATATGCGTGGAAAAAGAGCAATTCTGCAATAAGCAAGTGAGAAACCCGTAGGTCCGGGTATATGGGCTACCCATTTCCACGGTTATATTGGTATTTTCTTCCACAACATGGAATTCTGGAATGTGAGATTCACGTTTGCAAATAACTCATGCAAAGCCTATGTATAGACCTTGCACAACCTTTTGGTAATACATAACTCAATTAACCATATTTCAACATTACATGCATATCTGTTATATGATAATAATTTATTGATTAATATACTTATTAATTTGTATTACAGGAATATTTCGTCTTAAAAAATAATATAGACAGACATTGAATGTATGTCCGACATGAGATGCTATAAATATTCAAGGGACGGCGTCAAAAATTTAAAAAAAAATTCAAACGGTTCGATAAATTTACGGAGGATTGGGAACATTTTACCGCTCTTCCCTCTATCATCCTTAGAGACCAGTTTTCTTTTCTCCTATTGTATTTGGATACGCCCGAAACAAAGGTAATTAAAAAAATACTTAATTGATTTGAATACCGAATTTTGATTAATTTACATTAAAATATATCATCTTCTGCATATGCAGGCAGAATCAGAAAGGAATAAGCAAAACCGAGGGAAAACCACGGATGATTATTATGGTGGATCGGTTCTTGCTGATCAGTATAGAGCAACTTTGGTGAGTTTATCTTTAATTACATATATGTTCGGTTTTTTAATTTTGTTGTTACATATCTTCGCGTATAGATAAATCAAATATCCAGTACAGGAAAAGGATGGGAAAAAGCAAGGGCTTCCTGAGACTTGGGAGGCTTTGCATATTAGAGAGGGCATGCCAGAAAAAGGATGGATATAGCCACTCATCATGTGGTAAGGTTGCATTTATAAATTCTTTTAAGTAAATTAAATACACTTGTTAACTTCACAAAGAAAATTAATTACTATTTTATTTATCGAAGGAGGATCTCGAGGAGGCGGAGAGGAGCTATCGGGAATTAAATCCCGAATTTCCGGCCGAGGTCCTCTTCCTGTTCACTTAACTCCCAGTCATGACGGTTTTTGTCTTGTTACCGGTCAGCGCTACATAGGTAGGCATTTCCCAAATTGGAATTGAGGTGAAAGTATGTCTCGGCGAGTGTTGTTGGTGACTCTAAAAATGCTTTTGCGAAGTTAACTAAAGCAGACTTAAGATTTTTGTTCCGGATAAGGTAACCGCTAAGCTTGTATAGTTATTATTTACAAAAATTTGAGCATAAAATTAAACAGTATGAAGGTGGTAATGTTTAAAATTCATATTGTAGATTCGTAGGGTTGTTATAAGTTAACGGAGAAAGGATTATGCTTTGACGATGGCAGTGACGATAGTTAGGGAGGTATGTGTATATATGTGTTAGTGTAGCTAGCGTTGTTTTGAAGATATAATTTGAGTTCATATATTTATTTATTTATTTGGATTTGCAGGGTTCACAGGATTGAATGATCTGGAATTGTGTGCGATTTGGAGGGTTTTTCGTATTGTTGGACATATAGCGTATGTACTTTGTTGGTTTGTAATCAAAACACTATTGTTGTATTTGTTGGTTTGAGTATATGTTGGTTTATTATGAATTTAGTTCTTGTATGCTTGTTTATTACCGTTTTAGTTCATTTTTGTGTTGGTTTGAGCTGTGGTATTATTCGATATATCGTGCATTGTGTTTATGTGTTGGTTTGTGATCGAAACGCTATTATTGAATAATATATTGTGATTGGCGATATGATTGTTTGGTATATTTGGTATTTTCTGGAATTTTTTCCCATTAAATAGGTATTAGCTACTGTGATAGCTACAGGACCGTTCGCCAATACTGGTATTAGCGACCGTTCGCTGATACATAAAACAGTTAAATATCGTTTGGAAGTCCATGTGTCAATTTTTGGCGACCGGTAAGGACGGTCGCTTATGCTGGTATTAGCGACCGTCAGTATTTGCGACCGTTCATGGACGATCGGTAATACACGTGCCCACGACCATGCTTTCCGCGATCGTGTATTAACGACCGTTTAAAATATGAACGGTCCCTAATAATCTTTAGCGACCGTCCATATAGTATTAGAGACCGTTTTATACGGTCTCTAATATGCACGGCATGGAGTAGTGAACCTGCGGCGGTGTGATGAAATGTATTCGCTCAACTCTCATCATAATTTCAGAATTGTGATACAGTGGAAGAGACATTAAGCAGTCTTGAATACAGAATATAAAAGCAATTTAATAAGCATCCTAGACTTGTTATTGTGAAATGAAAGTGGTTAAGAATAATCAAGCACTCGAGTTCCATGTAGGTTATTATCGAGAAATGAAAGTGTTCAAGAATAATCAAGCACTCGAGTTCCATGTAGGTTATTATCGAGAAATGAAAGTGTTCACTTAAGTTACAATTTGGGATTACACAATGAAAAGATAGATCGATCTCACTTGTTTGGTTCTTTTTCTTACTGTAGAGCGCAGTTTATTTCTCAAACTCCTTGCTTTTCTCTTCTGGCTCTCCTCCCCATTGCCTTATCCTTTCCTCAGCGATGGAAGCCTGCAATGAATATTTGGTGCCATGCACTTATTAATAGAATTTACCATCAATATTGACAAATTATATATATGAGCTTAATTCAATCTTTCATGACTTAATCCTTTCTTACACGCCCATACTTTATTAATCCATTAGAAACTATAATGTTAATTACGAGAGAAAGTTGACGTCACATTAATAACTTGGTCCATTCTGTTTTTTTAAAAAAGATTTTGATGATGAGAACGAACGGACGGACGGATGGAAGAACCGCTATAATGAAAATAAGTAAGTTTCCATATGAAATGCCAAATTGATTTTCATTAAAATAATAAGAAGAAGAAATGTAGAAAATATTGGTTGTCATTTTGATAGAATGTACATTTAGGTAAGGGTATTATAATTAATCATACCTCTTTATCCCAATTTGTTCGGTACAATAACCAAAACAGGATTAAGGTTTGTACCACAGTACCCATGGACATTCCACCCCAGATGCCCTAAAATCACAAACATTGAAAATTTTCCCAAAAAAAGAAAAAGACATTAATAACTATGTAAGCAAATAAATAAAACAAATAGCTTAATTAAGTATTTTCTTTTCTTTTCTTGAGGGATATCATTAAAAAAAGAAGATATATTTACTCTATATATTATCAAGTAAGATAGAAAGACATTTCACCTCGACTCCTAAGTTAAGCTTATAACCAAAGATTACACCCAAAGGAACCCCAAATACATAGTAGGAACCAATGTTGACATATGCAACCAAAGCTTGCCAGCCTGCTCCAATTGCTACACCTGCATGTCAATTGTATAAACTTGTCAAAATATAATATATCTTCTGCTTTGATCATACCTTCAGAGTTGTGTTGCGGTGACAAAAACTTTATGTTGATTGTA
Organism: Agapanthus africanus; assembly: GCA_030015575.1. NCBI lineage: Eukaryota > Viridiplantae > Streptophyta > Magnoliopsida > Asparagales > Amaryllidaceae > Agapanthus > Agapanthus africanus. The sequence continues at coordinate 24,581,779 of JASDDO010000019.1, forward strand.
TCACATGCACAACACAATTAGATAGCGGATGTTTAAAAGAAAAAATACCGCTGCTCAAACACACCGGCATGTTAAAATTTGTTTTAAATTCATATTAGTTTGGGATTAAATCTAATCTATTTAAATTAGATTTAATTCTAATCTCTAGATTAAATTCATATTTATCGCTACTTTAAATATATATTTATCTTCAACCATATATTTATCCTATAAATATAAAGCTTTCTTTAGGGTTTTAATGTATCTATAATTCTTTAATAACATATGATTTGATTAGAGTTGGAGAAGAGGCCATGTGCAGTTGCCGATAGAGAGAGGTTTTGTAAGAAAGGATATTTCTTTGTAAAGAAGAGTGAGAAGTCGGTGCAATTTCTTATAATTCTTTCTTATGGTGGAAGTTCTCGTTGCAGTTTGCAGGATTAGATGCTAGTTGCATTAAACTTAGATAAATCTTGTATGTTTTTGTTGGTGTTTTTTTTTTTTTTGTGATTTGATATCCGTCGGTTGGTCTTTTTCGATCTACCCTAAAATAACGGTCTTCGATTTTAGCTGCACGGTAGATACGTAATCTTTTCTACAAAACATATATGCTTTGGGAGAACGGTTTTAACTGTTCCTCCTAGCAGTTTGGGGAACGGTTAAAAACGTTCCCTATGATTCTCGAGAACGGTTAAAACCGTTCACGGAATAGGCTTGATGGAACGGTTAAAACGGTTTTCATAATAGGTTTGATGGATCTGTTAAAAGTCTAGTACTAGGCCCACCACAGCGTGAACAATCTATCTATCTAATCTATACTAAAGTGATATGGAGAATATTCTCAATAATATTCGAGCTCTACTTTGGTTGTATCCCTCGGAAAAATTAGATATTGATTTTTATGAAATTCATTTAATATCAGTATCTGGGATTTTTCAAAATGGATATTGATTTTTATTCTCCGTATCCATATTCGCATCCGTCAACAACTACCGGATTCGGATATGGTAAACATCTACCTTAACCCGCGCCATGCGCGGCCCCTTGCTAGTGTAGAGCATAAAATGTGTTAGATGATTGCACGTGCATGTGTATGTATAGTAAAGTTGTGCATAAATTTCAAGTTTTCTTGAAAAAATTGAAAGGATGACACTTGTTCCTCTTGAACTATTGTTATAATAGTAAAAGATGTTCCTTGAACTTTTATAGTAACTTTGGCATTTTGATGCAATAAAAAATACATTAAGGCCCTGGAAGGGAAAGGAGTTAATTTTTTTTAAACTATGGTTTCATAAAGCTAAAAGGCTAAACTCTAACATCATAACTTTTTCTTGTTTGAGGCTCATTTTGAAGTTGAGATGACTAAAGTTATCTCATTTTTAAAAATTAAGAAAACCACGGTTATCTTAAAAACAATATAATCAAAATTTAGATAACTCCATTAATTTTAGAGTTTGAGACTTACAAAACATAATTTGTATCTCTCTGTCTCCACTTAAAAATAAACAATGGGTTATCTAACCTCCATCCCCAAACAAAGCCTAAGGATACAAAAATAAGAAAGGGTGGATATAACAATTATAGGTTTTTTCAAATGTCACCCCCAAAAAACATAGATAATTTCATGTTTCATCCTCAACAAATGTTTGAAATTTCTTACTTTGCCCTCAAAAGTTTGAAATTTCATAATTCTTCCCCAAAAGTTTTAAGTTATCCAAAATATTTCACTTAGTAACTTTTACGCGGCATCCGTTAGAGATATATATACCATCGGTGGAGTTTAGAACCATTAAGAAGGCTAGTAAATGTTGGAGACGCTCGCCAAAGGCCTTCTTCTTTCCCTTTTAACTTCGTAAGCTGCAATTTTGGTTAGGATTTATCATAATTCCAAAATTAAGGGTTATCTTGAGAGCTAAATTTAGAGCAATCGTTTTTCACACGAAGCTTGTCCTTTTAAATAGATAAAATTGCGCTCCTTTCTGGCAAAAGGCTATGTAAAATTTGCCGAAAAGATCTTTAATTTACTTCTAAATTTAATAGAGGATTCATTTTTTTTTATCTAAATCATCAACAAAACTAATTAAGATTACGCTAGGTTTGCCGTGTAATCCAAAAGCATTGTCGTGGTCAAACCAACCCCGAAGGGTTTCTCTAATAATGATCTAAGGTTTAAGTGGGCTAGGTTTGCCGTGTAATCCAAAAGCATTGTCGTGGTCAAACCAACTCCGAAGGGTTTCTCTAATAATGATCTAAGGTTTAAGTGGGTTAATGAGACGAGGAAGATGAAGCAATGGGTATTTTTGGCCATATTTAATTTAAGGACACTGATAATTAGAGGAGGGAGCATAAATCCCAACTTAATACGGCATAACACTCGATAAAAAAAATTCTCACCGGGGTTACATTTTGATGGAAGAAGACGTACGGGTGTTTTCGGTTAACAAGGTACTTTTATTTTTGGGGATGGAATTTGAAATTTCAAACTTTTGAGGGTGAACGAATACGAAAAAGAACCCAACAATTATAGCTAAAAATGAAACCTGAAAGGACTGGTTGCACATTGTTCACTGTTATTGAGATTGCAAGCAATGGAGTGAGTGAAACCACAAGCTCTCTCACATCTTGGCTGCTTGTAAAGAGAGAAGGATACTGATTTCTTGTTATAAGCAGCAGAAGAGAGAGAGCAACTCCAACGAAGAATGAGGTCACTACTACCACAAGGACTGAAAACTTTGCAGTTCTTGGATGCCTTGCTCCAAGTTCATTGGAAACCCTAACACTGCAAAATTGAAGAACAGAACTAATTAAAGCCAAGACATTAATTAGCTAGAGTTGTCCAAAAATACTAGCCAGTCTGCAGGTATTTACCTGGTTGCTGCATTGAACCCAAAGGCAACCATCACGGCCCAACCCAAAATGTTCATGCTGTTATTAAAGGAATTGTAAGAATACGCAGTAACCGTGGGTGGTGATTATCTTAAATATTTCACATAAAACCATTTCATTATTTCTTAAGGAAAGATAAAATGTTATGAACAAAAAATACTCCAAAAATTTATATGAATAAGAGTATTTTCATACTCATGTAAATAAATTATAAAGCAATTTGACATTTGACAAAAGACCAACACCGTACCATATCGATAAGCCATCAAGGGAAACCTCAGCATTTTCCAGATACCCAGCAAAAAGGATTAGTATCATGAGGTACCACACCTCTACACTGCAAAAAATCAATAATACTTCAGAAAATACTATAGCATGGACCCTGTCGTGGGTGCAGGAAAAGTTTGGCAGTTTTGGTAAATAATTATATCATCCTCTCAAAAACTAAACTCTACATATAATTATTCCCTAATTGTCTCGATAGAAAGTAGAAGCAAATTTCTATAAAACTAAACAAACCCATTATATCATCCTCTCAAAAACTAAATTTTAACCAAATGCAGTTCGATCCCCGAAAGAGGTTTGATTTCAATATTAAAATAAAGTTACAAAGTCCAACCCAAATTTGCAATACTTATTATTTTAATTTTTTTTTTTTGCAAAGATTTAGAGGCATATAGATTTTGTACAAAATATGGAATTCCGAGTTAGAGCTAAAATAAATGAATTTGAAGGAATTTGGTGACACTTGGTCTTTTTATCATAAAAAAAATTACTTTTATCTCTATCTCTTGCTGAAATTCGTATTTCAAATCTATATCTCAACTAAACATAAACCAAACAAAAGATTGAATGTATGGTTAAAAATTCATATCTGCCTTGTATCCAAACAAGCAGTTTTATTTTTTGGATTAAAAAATAATTGAATTAATGACGCCATTTCAAAATAATTGCATCCCTATATTATAGGGCAAAAGGAATGGGATCATTTAATTTTGAAATTGATTGGTGATATAGCTTCGTACTTATTCATAGAAATTAAACAAAAAAAAATTCATTGTTTTATGTGCAATGCACGTAATTAAATGTCACATCATTATTATTCTACAGGTGCGAAGCACGTAATTATATTACGCTTTTTATAATTATTTAAAAGGACATTTTACTAAAAGGCCTTGTCATTCTTCGCTACATACTAAAAATCCCCTCCATACTTTGTATTTACATAAAAGACATACATTTAATTTGCACTGAAAACCTCCCTCACTAGTTTTCCATCAAAAATTAGCTTCTCATTAGGAAGATGCGGCTAGAACTTATATTTGAGATGTTCTCTTACCTTTTAAGTATTTAGATAGATGTTTCTCTCATAAAAAAAAACCCTGCATTCTCATTTAGTTGAAGATTAGGATTTAGCGCAACTAAAAAATCGCTCTCCTTTAAAATAAACTTGTCCACGAACTTGAAACTTGCAATTGAAGAAACAACGGCATTCGACAAGCTCATTGTTGGAGAAGCTTGAGAAAGATGAGCCGGTTTCCATGATCAATTTGAAAGAACTTTGATCGAAACCCTAATCCTAAAGCCAATTTGACCGAAAATTTAAGAATTTTGGGAAAATAAGAGGGGTTGTGAAGGCTTTTTAATCCTAACCGATATTCACCGTTGGTCTTCTAAGGAAGAAATGAAAGATGCCGAAAAGATTCTCTTTCTGGCTTGTTAGGGGGCTTTTTAGTACAATTAAAAGTATGAGGGGTCTTTTAAGTAAATATGAACTACGGAGATGCTTTTTACTAATCAGCGAAGTATGAAGGGGTATTTTAGTAAAAACGCTATTTAAAAAGTGTGATGCACCTCGTTAAATTAATAAAGAAATTTATCAATAAAATATATATAATGACTAGCAACGCACCGGCCAAAAACTTTACTACAGTATAACTACAAAAGAATAATAGAGGAAACATGCCATAAGTGGAAATTTCCTCCTATGCCATCAAAAAACCACACCCTCTGTGATTGTTTTCGACGATCGGCCCCTATCATCGACATATTTATTATGTAAGAAGTGGATACCCAAAATTTCATGTGACTTCATCACTTTTTCACCATTGATTTAATTAGTACAAAATTAACGGTTTACCGACAATAGAACTTTTTATATTGCGAATTCAATGGTGAAAAAGTGGTGAAATCACATGAAATTTGGTGTATTCATATCTTACATGATAGAAATGATGATGATTGTTCATCACAAAAAACTGCAATTCATAACGCTCATTCGATATCATTTTGTGAATAAACGGTGCTATTTAATACGTTTCTATTCATTAGTACTGGTTACAGGTACACTGGGGAATATTACTGAAAGCACACACAACTTGCACAAATACAGAAATTTTGAGCCAAAACTGCTAACGGAACGGAAAATATTCAAGTCCAAGGAAATTTTGCAACAAATCATGTGTGAAACAATTTAATCAAAATGGTCCAACATGATACACCAGCAGCCATGATGCACATTTGATCAAGTGGACAAGTTGGCATACAAGTGGATTAACAAATGATTGTATTTTGGTGGAAAAATCTTTATATTTAGCCTCCAAACTACAGATTGCAATTTTGTTCAAATTAAAAGAAAAGAAAATCACATGGAGATGTTTGGGATGTCAGAAGAACACAGTACAAATATGGGTCCCAGAACTCAAAGTCAGGCCGTAATTTTAATCATTTTGGCCGCAAATTGCGGCCCAAGTTGCTCCAAATCCCCTAATTTTTCTTCTGAGCACTCCTATTGGTCATATCAACCCACTTGTATACCTCCTTTTCGGAGTTGCACTGGCTATAAATAGCAAATCATTTTGAGAGAAAATGATCCATATACATCCATACTTGTATATATACTTGATATATTTTGTAGTTCTAGTTGCAATCTTGAGTTTTTGTTTTTCTCCCGAACATGTAACTTCTTAACTGAACTTACAAGTTTAGCTTTTATGTCTTTGTTCTCAATAGTTTGTATCCAAATTCAAGATTCAATAAAGAGTTTATTTCATTGCACATTTGGTTCTTAGTATTTATTACTTTTCTTGTAATTTCCTTTATGAATTCCTCTCTCTTTTTTGTGTTCTTTTTTATTATACTATGATGTATGAGTGGTTCTTGTACCTAGACAATGATTAGATAGATTGATGAATGAATTTCCTTCCAACCCCTCATTCTTGATTCAATTTGCACTTAATCAACTTTATCTTAAATGTTTACATTTTATTTGTGTTATTCTTTGATAGGATATTTTGTTTTCAGTAGTTGCAAATCAAGCTCTAACACATATCCTATTCTTTTTTTATATTTTATTTGTGTTTATGTTAAAATTGAAGTAGAAAGTAAGGTTAAATTTAACTAAGTGGAGGGAAATAATTAGATAGGGTATATTGTTCTATATTTACTAACCACATTTAGTTTATTACATCCTAATTTTATCAAATTTCCCTGCACTTTTTAGTTGCTACTTTGTCCGACTTGATGTCATATCCTAAACGATTCTTTGTAATCAGTTTAGATACGGCATGCTTCTTAATTCAAGTAGTAACTAGAAATGTCAGTATTCGATCAAGAATGAGAGTTGAAGGTCATTCCACAATTCAAATTGACAAACTATAGCCTGAACGTAAATATCATATTTTCCCGAAATATCGTATTTTTTTACAAAACGTGACAAAAACCAAATCAAACCATTTATTCTTAACTCAAAACGAACGTTGTGATATCCATTCCCTGTGGATCGACCTATACTTGCCGGATTACTACAACGCGTCGTGCACTTACGGTATTTTTAAAATTTGACATTCGAATCGTGCTATTTTTCCATTAAAACCAACATATCCGACATTTGAGCTATAACCTTCAAAACACACGACACAAACTTTCGAGCGGACAAGTTTTTGGCGCCGTTGCCGGGGATTGGTAACATCACGGAGTTTCTTTTGAGTTACTTTTATATATATTTCTAAAAAAACAAATAAAAAATTGAAAAACTTCAAAAACAAAAACAAAAATTTCTTCTTGCTAAACTTTTGTTCTCTGTATTTTGATCTACCGTTACTCAGAATTTTATTGAAAGATTTAGGATATAAAATTAGGACACTAATAGAACACAAAGAACACAACAAAAAGTTGAAGCCCTATTTCAAGTTGGCCGCCAAAACATCCCGCAATTTGCGGCCCCAACTTCTCTGATTGCTCCAAATTTTTTGTGCCTTCTCTATTATACTGTTATTGAACCATTTGATACAATAAATTTCATAATTATGTGTGTACAGCATTTTGGCCAGAAATATCGTGTTTTGCACTAAATATTGTATTTTCCGATATTTTCAGATTTCAACGCAATTGCGAGCAGCGGTCATGCGGGGCAAGGTACAATTTCAAGACCAAGACGATAGTGATTTACAGTGCCAAAAATCCGGGTAGTTTGACCCGCGCAAGCGAACACTCAAGCACTCGTGGATCGACTTAACAGGGGTTTCTTAACCCTAAATTTGGGATACGTATTTTTCTAACACCTTCTCTCAAATTCGACGCTCAATATCTCGATTTTCTATAGGATTTCTTTGAAAATTCGCCACACAAGACCCAAAAAGAACTAACCGTATTTCTTTTAGCGCTCCGCTTAAAATTAAAAAACTATTGATTGATGATTTGAACAACTTTTTATTGTTTGCGCATTACATGAATTTAATATAGACTTAGGGACAATGAACTCTAATAAGATACGATAAGAGATTTCATCACCGTTCTTCGTGGCCCATAAACCACAAAAAACGAGCATTTTTCATATCCAAGTAATTTAAAAGAAACTAGACTTTCAGCTTCTTAGGTCTTCGCGCTCATTAGGAAAATTTGATTGTGTTTCGAACGCCGCATAATGTTAAATTGTTCAAGAAATGTGCAGAAAAGTGTAAAAGGCGCAACTGCTGAAAGAGAAAACATTATTCTAATTAATAAAATTCGCGAAAGCGTTGGAAAACCTCCTTTCTTCTCTGCACTCGCCTGGATTCTTGATCAGTCTATTTTGGACTCATTTCGCAATACAATTTTACTTCACAAATCAAGTTCTTGAGCAGATCTAGTTGACTTAAGAAAATCCTAGACTGGTTGTAATACCCAGCTCCTTTTATACCAAAATCTGTATTTTGTTACTTTATGATTCTATTTATTTAACTTATAATTTTATTTATTTTATATATAATTTTATTCCTTCTAAATCCCTTTTTTTTAAACCCCAAAACTAAATCTTTTTCCATTTGATTTTATTCCCTAAGCCCACTATTTTTTCTTTCTCTAATATCCCTTAGGCCCGGCCCTCATTTCTTTTCCACCATTTTTCTTCATTCCCCAGCCTTATACAACCCGAGCCACCTCCTCAATTTCTTTTATTAAAGGAAATTCTTTACTTGGCCCGGCCCTTTCTCCTTCAGCCCACGCCCGCAACGCTCCCCCGACCCGACCCGCTTCGACCCATCTTCTCTCTAACGGCTAACTCCCCTCCTTTCCCGCTCACCCATTCATTCGCGATCCGCCACCTCCGCCGCAGTTCGCGCCCACGCCCACGCCCCTGCTCGTGCGCCGTTACCCCCATAACGCGCGCCTCGTCTCACTTCCTCTCTCCCTCACTCCCATCGCCTTCCCTCAACCCTCACTCGCAACCCCTCATGAAACCCACTGCAAACCGTCCCAGCAACCGAGCTCAGCCTTCGTCGTCGACCGAGCACCCCCTTTCCCCCTCCAGTTCCCTCACCTGCTCCCCTCGCCGGAGCTCCGACCTCCATCATCTCTTCCTGTAAGTGCGCGACGGCGCCCCGGCCTCCATCCCGAGGCCAAATGCGGAAGCGATGGTTAACTTTAATTTTCTTGAACCGGCACCACCGCGCACTAAAACCCAGATCGGGCCATTAACAAGTCCTAGCTAACTACAAGATGGGGAAGAGAGATATACCGACTGATCCGTGTCCTCCGGTCTTCTCGTCGTCGTCCCGATCTCCCGCGGAATGTCCAGTCTCCACCTCGTCGCCGGAAGGGCACCACGTCGCCGGCTTCTTTTACGGGCTCCCACCTCTATACCGAGGCAACTCGGGCACGAAATTGGCGAGCCGACGTGCCCAAGGTTTGCTGTAAAATGTGTAGTGCTCATGTCTCATTTTGGGGTTCATGGAGGTTGCCTTTTGGTGGAGGAAAATGAGGTATATCTTTTGGAGATGAACATGGGATTTTTTGTAGCATGAAATGAACAAAAATCCCTACACTAAATTTGGACAGCCCCCCACCACAATGAGTGGCCGGCCATGGCATGGAATGGGAGAGGGGAGAATGAGAGAGTGGTGAGTGTAAAAGGATAGCCACACAAATAATCAAGTGAAAGGAAAATGGTTATCATATTCAACCATCATCAAAAGCATGATGACTCCAAAGTCAAGCAATGATCACTAACAAATCCACACTCCACCAACTAATCAACAACCATGATTGCTACAAAAATTCAAGCAATCATGAACCATGGAAGGTCAAAGGATGGGGCTCCATCATGAAACCATCATGACACAAAAGTATGCAAAGAACACCCTCCACAAATGCTTATTTGCACAAATGCAAATAAGCCCTCCTCCACCAATCTTCGGCCAATGAACGATACAAAGGAAATTGGCCGAAACGGAAAGCAAACTGGCAACTCCAGAAAACTGGTCCCGTAATAAATTACAGGAAAACCCCGATACTGTGTATACACACCCGCATTTGTATTCCGACCGAAATAAAAATGCAATGAGACAAAATCTACACTGTACTATACTAGGATCCGGCTTATACCAAAGCCGGCTAGTATTATCCGTCCGATCCTGATCCGTGCAATACTGCACGTATCTGATCGAACCTTGCCATATATCCATACGGCCTGTAGTACAAACTGTCCGATCCTGATCCGTGCAATACCGCACGTATCTGATCGGACCTTGCCATATCTCCATACGGCCTCTACAGCGTTTCGCCCGAAAACTTAAGCAACTGAATGTGGGGGACTCTAAAGACTCGTCAATACTATGGCTGTGGATTTAACCACTAGCACGTCAGAGGTATTAGCCATACGTGACGGGCCACCAGCTATTGACCAAAAGGGACGTCGATGAGCGAACTCATCCTGACACCCTACTGAGCCTGTCAGTGACAATATCCGTACAGTCCGGTCCGTTCGTCTATGAGCATCGCATGGCGGGCCTAGGGGGTTGGTAAAAGTCAGACCCCCAAAAGCGGTATAAGTCGTGTCGGAGTGTAGCCTAGAACACCCTGAGATACTACTGGAATACCTACCAGTAAATCTCCTGCCTCGGCCGAGGGCTTCGTGTAATGGCTCTCCTAGACACAGCGCGACCTCACCCCCAATACCGGGAGAGACGAACCCCTGAAGATCCGCTCACTGCCTCCATGTGGCTCGGGACTGTACCCAACTAAAACCTGTTTGCACATCTCCTTTGAGTGTGGTAGGGTAGTATTCAAAGTACAGTGGGAACTCATACGAGACAAATGACGATCCCCAGGTCGATGAACTAACCTGTACACATGTCACCTGGGAACTGCTATCTGACGTCTGGTATAATCCCAACTAGCAGGTTCCCGGCGAGTCCTGTCCGGTGTACTCATAACCCAATGAGCACCTGTATACATCTTAGGTGAACCAACTGACACCAGTGGCTTGTGAGACCGGCCACCGCCCCTCGTCAGGGTCTCGAATGTACACACTAGTCTACTCTGGAGTATCGATGCCCTGTCTCGAAACTCCCACGACTAGGGACCTTTTACGGATGTGCTTATAGACCCCAGCTCCCACTTATATGATCGCCCTCATACTGCTGGTGGTCAAGCAAGAATCCTAGAGGCTCTATCAACGTGTAATAGCGACATGTCAGGTCACCTAAAGCAGTACACGATGATAAAGATAAACCAGATAGCATACTATCATCTCGAGTAAGACTGTCCTACTGGGATAGGTCCTCCCTCAATCATTGCAATCACGTGCCTGCGATCCAATAATTGACTCTGAGGGCACTATCTCCAACAATCTCCCACTTGCACTCAAGGCTAATTATTGCGATATCACATACTCACAGCCCGTGTGATACCGAACACCCAACTCCTCTACCTCACAAAGCTCGTTTGCGAAGCTATTGCGTTCAAGGAATAGCCTCAGTGAGTGGATCCGCTTTGATGTTTCTTTCTATGTCTCTCTATATCTCAAGTTCGCGGAGAAACCCATCTCCCGAAATGAGCAATACCTGTCTTAGAATGTGTCTGGATGTCTGATGGGACCTAGCTCATAAATGAACTCCAAATCCAAACTTCTTAGACTGTATCGTCAACTGAACTTAATCAGTATCCTGCGCCATGCCTCCCTCAGTATTGCCTTGGACCACCTGTCCAAAATACTGCCCCTCATCAGAAGGAAAATCTATAACTCTGACAACCTCCTTGTCGTCCATGTCACCTTGGAAGCCTGGAATGATAACTGTCTCCCGAAAGAGGCTGTCGTTATCACTTCCCTAGAACATCCACTTATGTTCTAAAACTGCATCCGACTGTTTCTCCAGGATTGGATCAATGTCAACTTATTGCATCTAGTGCAAGAACAACATCTGGTGTGGCACTTGACATCTCATGATTGACTCAATTGCCTGAGCAAGTGATCTGCCAATCATGCACATCCCTCTCCACTTTAGTCTGTAAGATACCTTTAGAGAGGGTGACTCCATCACTGCAGGTATACTACCGTGCCAGGAGTCGTCCATTCTAAATACTCTTAGAATGCTATCTAAGTACCCTTAATTGGGAAACCACCCAAATCTAGATCTAAAACCATAGATCTAGAAACCAGTATGTCTGATATAATGTCCAAGTCCCATGTGGAGAAACTACTGTGTGACGACCAAAGTATAACCGATCGTAGTATAGGAGTTTCTTTTCCTATTCTGTGTATGTCATCCAAATACCATGACATCACACCCTACTACCTTCTCAACAGATCCATCCCCTATTCTGACGAAGTCAAACCTATAACTGTCACATCAGAAATGGATGATCTCTCTCCGCTACATCTGCTTTAGTCTATAAATAGACATAAGCCGCTTGTCCACCAATGCTTCCGCTGCTCCCACTGACTACGACAACCCTATGGCAGAGTCATATAGACGTACACTTCTAAAGCCAGTTTAGAACGACGCTATACTCATCCTCCCTTCGGGTCTCGCAGCCTGGAACAACAGCAATGGCAAGTGTGGGTAAACAAGAACCTCTCTGCCACCGTCCTTGAGGCTACCGGAGTACCTCTCGGGTGCCTGAGGTTACCTACCTTATCTGCGGAGTGGCCAATGGTATGTCAATCCAGATTGAATCTTTAGGTTCCTATGAAATCTTCAGTAATCGTTTGTGGTTCTGGAATCACTTCCAGTTCTACCATACTCCCACTACTGTTTTCTGAAAAAATCCATTTTTAATAAAACTGTGGCGAGTCTAGAACAATATCTCTATTGTTCTTCCAGATGGTAGAAAATCAACCCTCGTCATAGCCTAGGTCAACCCACAAACAGCCATTAAAGAAACGTGCCTTGAGTTATCCAGAGTCTGGTTTTAAGCATAAACCGGACAACTCCCCGTACCTTAACATCGTTAAGATATGAACTGTTCTATATCCAATATAGAACCAGAGGCACTGATTTAATTAAACCAGATTCAAATCATGCAGCTGTCTCCAGTGCATGTCAACTAAATGGAAAGAGGCCGATCAGCGTTACTCAACTTAGGAATGCTTCCAATTATGAGTAACCTGAAAGAGAAGCAAGTTCTCTTAACCATTACCATCAACTGAATACCATACACAAGTATCTACATCTTCGATCACTTTGAAGAATCCCGATACTTGCAATACCTGGTTCTCTACTTTATTCAAATACTTATAACTTCTCAAAATTCGGACCCTGTGTTTCCACGAAACACCTGTCTAAAAACTAGAGAAGTCATAAGTAAACCGAATATAGTACGAGGACCAACCCCTCTGTCCTGATGGACCCTGGACAACATACAATACTCTGTATAAGTCCCTTGAGTCTGATAACTCATTCACTGTGTGTCGTAGGTTAAAAACTGTACTTATGGTTAAGAAGAATTACACCGATGTTTAATGCTCCTTACCTAACCATCCACTGATATAGGTAAATGTCATAGACATAATTTCAAAAGGTATATCTCACTCTATGAAAATAGACGTACAGATATATTAATTTGAAATTGGTGCACAGCAGCGGATATTCAAAACCAAATATTTGCCGACTGGCAAACAACCCAGGTGACTTCCTCAAATATCACCGATTACAACGAATCCCGATATAATGAGGATGATCACCCAATTCCAACAACTTACTCCCACTCATCATCTGTAAAACCATACAGATGTGAGAATCATACCTGGTAAATACATACCCTGGAGTAAGTATCCAATCGGGAAATCAGTTTTCTTTTAGCAGTACACAGCGAAACCGAAACATTGAAATGTTTCGATGGGGTATCCCGGTATTCCTAGTAATGCCTCTTCCATAATTCAGATTCATAACTGTAACCGTGTAATTCTTTGCCATCTTTCCAAATCCCTTTATATGTCTTTAGTCATTACCTTCTGCACACCCCTTAGGCCAAATGGTTTTCTTCCCTCCCTACCGTTCGGCACCAGCCTATGGTTTGGAAGAAGACTATCCAATAAGCATAATGGGTGTACTGTCCTAATCCTAGGAGCACTCGCTATGCGAGAGAAGGTGAAGATAAAAGACAACCGAATAAACCTTATTCCTATTTCTCCTGAACCAGAATCCATCCCCGAACTGGAACAAGTTCCTTTCGAGTTCGTATATAACCATACGATGGAGTATCCAATAAACTGTGGATCTTCGTAGTGATACGGAGTGTCCTGGAGAAATACAAAGGTGATTTTAGGATTGGCGAAGAAATACTTGGTTTGGTCGTGAATATTAGTCGCAATTTACTTTGCCCTCTTACTAATCCCTTGATATGTCTTTACTTAATACCTTATGTACACCATCGTTATGATAATTGGTTTTCTTCATTCCCTACCAGTCGGCACCAGCCTAAGGTTTGGAAGAAGACTATCCAATTTGCGTAATAGGTGTACTATCTCCTAAACCAAGGAGTACTCGCAACCTGAGAGAAGGTAAAAGGAAAAGACAACTGAATAGTCCTATCCGTTTCCTCCAGAACCTGAAACCATCCTCGAATAAATTCTTTCGAGTTCGTATCTAACCATACGATGGTTTTGTCCAATGGAAGTGGAAGTTCGTAGTAATACGGGGTGTCCTGAAGAAAAGGGTAAAAGTAGGAGTGGCAATGAGGTTTGCAACTCTGACAATCCAAAAGCCAGTGTTTTTAGAAGGTTCGGTCAACTTGGTCACTGAGTCATAGTCTTAGGGTCGGGTCAATGGTCGCTGCCAAAGAGAGAGAGAAAAGAAACACTCAGCGTGCACTCTATCCTAGATCAGAATGGTTACCAATTTATCTAATCTGGAAACCTCCCACTGTACCGTCAAATTCTCCTCCAAACCTGAAAGAAGAATTAGTCGGGATCACCCGAGGAGTAAACCAACTCATCAGTGGGAATCGGGATCCAACTATCATCGCATGATAACGTGACGGAATCCGCTCACGTCATCACACTCCAGAAGGTATGCGCATATCTGGCAAGTTTCAGTTTCTTTAGAAACTCCCGATGTGATTTCTGCCCCATGCTCTTATGACCTTGACGAAGGTCAACAAATCATAAGTCACATGTCAAGTTCCACCCGTCATTGTCCAGGTTAATTTGAACCCACCCGTACAAGCCCTTGACGAAGGTCAATAAGGCTATACGACTGTCCCAAACCAACGCATCTATCTATGCAGCAGAAAGGTAACAAGCAGCTACCATACACTATGCCTTGACGAAGGTCAACAAACATAGCATGAATACTACGTGCTACCCGTCTGAAACGACAGAGGGCTACGAATGGTTTCTGGCGAAAACCTTTAACGTAATGAACTTGATATCGTTGAAGGAACGGAAAGCTTTTTAGAAAATATAGTGACGAAAACCATTGCTAAAGAGGTCACTCCCAGTGAAGGGATCTCGGCTCTTTTCCCGTAGAATGAGGTGCAGGATATTCCAACTGAATACTACGGTGCAAAGCAAAAGTAATCGGCTATAGTGAAGTCATTGCCCTGACGCAAACTTTTTGTCCAAGGGGTCACTCCCGGTGAAGGGATCTCGGCCCTTGCCTCGTCGACTGAGGAGCAGGATATTCCAACTGAATATCACGGTGCAAAACAAAAGTGAACGTCCTTGCAATAACAGCTTTTTGAAAAGTGTTCCAACAACATCAGATTAGGTTTGTTATTAACTTGCATTGATCCGAATCAACGCATTCCCATCAATTGATCACACCACAAAGAACGAAAATATACTGATGTACGTATATGCCATCCACATTCGCCACTAGGTCCCGTCATTACCCGTTAGGTTAGCTAACTAACGACAGAGCGGGGAATGGACTAGCGCGGATGCAAAACATATACAACATCTACTAATATATATACCAATATATTATATTTCGCTCAAGGCGTGATAAAATGCAACATCACAGAAATGTACAGCATCACAGAAACAATACAGATATCTGGGATCCCCGGGTTTCACAGAGCCACTACTGAAACCCGACGTTCCCCTGGTCGTGTGGATAGCCTGTGCAATGAAAACCTAGACCCCTACGGGCGCGGCAAGTTACCCGCCAAAACCTGAAGCGAGGCAGCCCCCTTCAGCAACGTGAATGGACCACCCAGCACTTCACGGAATCCGGTAACTTGGGCACCCCTCTTGGGTCAACCTGTACCCCCTACGAGTGCGGCGAATAGCCCGCCAATTCTAGAGTGAAGCCCCCTCCGTCTCAATGCCATGAGATACTGGCTTGTTGCCCTCTAGAATCCGGCTATCCATGCACCCCTCCACGGGGCAATCCTAGTACAGAAAGTAAAATATATATACAACGGGTACATCGACCGCAACCTGGTCGTGTCACAAAATAATAATACAAACAGGCAGTGACGACAGTCCACATGTCGGACGCTCGCCCCGCAATATCAAATGTACATAATACAACAAAACTGTACTAGCATTGCATCCAGGCTATCCCCACGACCGATCCGCAACATCACAGCAAAATCACAGAACATCAACGTGAAAGTCACGTTCGCAAATCCGTCTAACCGGGCTATAGCAGTTAGACAGGATTTACCGATCAAGTGACATTCACGGTCGCAGATATAATGTAAATACTGTGAAATAATGTGTTTAAAATATCTGATCGATTAAATTTTATCAAGTGGGCCCCAAGTACTACTGTAGCACATCAAGAAATTCTGGGCCCAAAAAATAATATTCCAAAACCCCTATTTTCAACCCAGAAAGCGACTGCAGAAATTTGATACAGCAAGGACATCATTGTGCGGTGGAACCGCGGCCTAAAGGGGGGTTTGGCCGCGGTTCCGCGCTTCAGTAGTCGAGTTACTGTGTCGAATTTCTACAGAGTGCTTAGAGCTTCCAGTACTCCAAAGTCAAGCAATGATCACTAACAAATCCACACTCCACCAACTAATCAACAACCATGATTGCTACAAAAAGTCAAGCAATCATGAACCATGGAAGGTCAAAGGATGGGGATCCATCATGAAACCATCATGACACAAAAGGATGCAAAGAACACCCTCCACAAATGCTTATTTGCACAAATGCAAATAAGCCCTCCTCCACCAATCTTCGGCCAATGAACGATACAAAGGAAATTGGCCGAAACGGAAAGCAAACTGGCAACTCCAGAAAACTGGTCCCGTAATAAATTACAGGAAAACCCCGATACTGTGTATACACACCCGCATTTGTATTCCGACCGAAATAAAAATGCAATGAGACAAAATCTACACTGTACTATACTAGGATCCGGCTTATACCAAAGCCGGCTAGTATTATCCGTCCGATCCTGATCCGTGCAATACCGCACGTATCTGATCGACCCTGCCATATATCCATACGGCCTGTAGTACAAACTGTCCGATCCTGATCCGTGCAATACCGCACGTATCTGATCGGACCTTGCCATATCTCCATACGGCCTCTACAGCGTTTCGCCCGAAAACTTGAGCAACTGAATGTGGGGGACTCTAAAGACTCGTCAATACTATGGCTGTGGATTTAACCACTAGCACGTCAGAGGTATTAGCCATACGTGACGGGCCACCAGCTATTGACCAAAAGGGACGTCGATGAGCGAACTCATCCTGACACCCTACTGAGCCTGTCAGTGACAATATCCGTACAGTCCGGTCCGTTCGTCTATGAGCATCGCATGGCGGGCCTAGGGGGTTGGTAAAAGTCAGACCCCCAAAAGCGGTACAAGTCGTGTCGGAGTGTAGCCCAGAACACCCTGAGATACTACTGGAATACCTACCAGTAAATCTCCTGCCTCGGC
Source organism: Agapanthus africanus (assembly GCA_030015575.1). Taxonomy (NCBI): domain Eukaryota; kingdom Viridiplantae; phylum Streptophyta; class Magnoliopsida; order Asparagales; family Amaryllidaceae; genus Agapanthus; species Agapanthus africanus. The sequence goes on from JASDDO010000019.1 coordinate 24,599,244, forward strand.
CGAGGGCTTCGTGTAATGGCTCTCCTAGACACAGCGCGACCTCACCCCCAATACCGGGAGAGACGAACCCCTGAAGATCCGCTCACTGCCTCCATGTGGCTCGGGACTGTACCCAACTAAAACCTGTTTGCACGTCTCCTTTGAGCGTGGTAGGGTAGTAATCAAAGTACAGTGGGAACTCACACGAGACAAATGACGATCCCCAGGTCGATGAACTAACCTGTACACATGTCACCTGGGAACTGCTATCTGACGTCTGGTATAATCCCAACTAGCAGGTTCCCGGCGAGTCATGTCCGGTGTACTCATAACCCAATGAGCACCTGTATACATCTTAGGTGAACCAACTGACACCAGTGGCTTGTGAGACCGGCCACCGCCCCTCGTCGGGGTCTCGAATGTACACACTAGTCTACTCTGGAGTATCGATGCCCTGTCTCGAAACTCCCACGACTAGGGACCTTTTAAGGATGTGCTTATAGACCCCAGCTCCCACTTATATGATCACCCTCATACTGCTGGTGGTCAAGCAAGAATCTTAGGGGCTCTATCAACGTGTAATAGCGACATGTCAGGTCACCTAAAACAGTACACGATGATAAAGATAAACCAGATAGCATACTATCATCTCGAGTAAGACTGTCCTACTGGGATAGGTCCTCCCTCAATCATTGCAATCACGTGCCTACGATCCAATAATTGACTCTGAGGGCACTATCTCCAACACTTCCCCTACACCATCATCTTCCTTCTGGAACCCACCTCCTTCCTCCTCACCAAAACCCGCCGGTGCCGCCTCGACCTCCTTCCACCACCGTCGCTGCCCTCATCTCCCCTCCATCCTCCTCCCTCGCTCACCCGCAACCGACCACCCTCGCACCCATCGTCGCCGGCACCTCCACAGAGCCCCTGCACACACCGAGTTCCCTGTACCCATCTCGACCCCCACCTGCCTTCCGCCGGCGGGCCTCCTCTCACCGGGACCGCCTCGTCGACACCCTACGTCGTCATCATCATCATCGTTGCCATCATTCTCTCTACATCTCTCTCTCTCTGTGTGCCTCTCTCTCATCTTCCTCTCTCTGCCTCTCCCTCTGTACATCTCTCTCTCTCACTGTCTCTCTCTCTCTCTCTAACTCTCTCTCTCTCTCTGATCTCTCTCTCACTGTCTCTCTCTCTCTCTCTAACTCTCTCTCACTCACTGTCTCTCTCTCTCTCTAACACTTTCTCTATCTCAAAACTCTCGAGCAAAACCAACCCAACCGAGCTCACCCAACATCCGTGGCACCACTGGAGCTATACCGCGATGCCGCCGTCCTCCTCCCTGCCATCTCAGTCACCACCCGCTGCACATCAGAGACCTCAAACTCCACGTATAGCCGAGGCCAAACCGCAGTTGAGGCCAAATCCTTGCCGTTGTTGCCGCGTGTGTCGTGCCCGTGCATACTGTGCCATCAATCCATCGTCTCCAGGCAAGTCCCCACTTGCTACATGCTACTTTTTATTAATTACAAATTATACTCGTATATATATTCCATGCTTTACTTTCTGTTAAATTATACGACTCAACTGTTCGATGCGTGTTCCCTATGGAAATTCTCGTTTAAATTGACGGCACTCACTTGTATAGTTTGGCCCGTAACCCTATGATTCTAGTGTGTGAATGTCATTAGAAAATATGACCGTTAATGACTAAAACGACTACCCCCAAGTTCACTCGTAAAGCTGGAATTTCCGTGTACCTGAAAACCGTTAAAATCACCATAAATTATATACATACTGGAATGATGCGTTCGGGGGCTTAAATCGAAGCCGACTCGATGAACTACAACCCTATGCAAGTTTCTAAATATTCCTGTACTTAAACTGTGAGGATATTTGGATCGGAGTGCGACTCTGGACTGCAGTCCAGAGCGACTCCAATTGTTGCTTGCTGTTTCGTAATGGGTACCACAAGTTTTCCCTAACTCGTAGGTTGTGGAAATCCACTGATTATTATAGGAAAATCTGTTAGGTAGACAACGCAAGTGGTTTCATCCTATTTCGTTATCGTTCGTTAATTAATCTGTAATTTAGAAGATGGGAACGTATAACAGTCTCAGCTGAATCAGAACTGACATATTGGTATTGAATAGTGTATATCTCCTGACGTACAGACGCGATTGGGAATCCGTCTATTGCGTTGAATACCTTACTGAAAACCCTAGATTTCATCCAACTGTAGCATTGCTAAAATCATATCCCAATTGGGATTAAAATGCGTTGCGACACGGACTTCCGATTCTGAAACCGGATTTCCAGCCGTGAACGCTTAAAATGAAATGGCTATAACTAATGATCCTGAAACCCGATTGGCATGAAACTAAATTCGATGGATAGATAACTGAACATACCAATTATTACCTGTTCATCATTTCGCTAAATTGTAACCGTATGATTTATGATAAGTTATGCAAGTGGTAGATTATTGATTCAGGACATCCTAAACATGCTTTATATATTGTTTATGCATCATGTCATACACAGGTCATTGCATTGATAACCTAGTGATAACGTGCATTACCCAGTGTTAGGGATTAGTGATGATTGTGGCAAGTACGTCAGTGTTCGTGTATCAGTGAATAAGTGAAAGTGATACGTACTTGTACACAATCAGTGACCCTTATTATTCTATTGCATTGTCGACGTCTGTGAGACGCGTGTACGTGTGACTATAAGTGGTATGGGACACTTATGGAAGCTCTTGCACGGGTGTCACAGATAAGGCACCAGACACTGCCATTTATCTTAGGTATTAGTCGGGACGTGCTTGATGGAGGTCCTGCCTCCAGTTCTCGCGCAGACTTGTCATCGACCGATTGGTATTTAGGGTTATGGTTAGCGTTTGATGTAGACCACGGGGTGTGGGATAGTTTGAGTGTGAGTTCAACAGAATCTCGGGAGTCCCATGCCGGCTTATATATTTAGGGAGATATATGGAGATTTATAGGGTATGTGATTATCACCGTGATATACATGTTGGGCCCGTAGTCCCTTGCCCTTAGGTTCTACCCTTGAGTGGAGGACACTCGCGAGAGGTTGACTCTCACACTTGGACTGACGATAGGCTTAGTGACCTGTACAGTGAGACTTAGAGACTGATAGGGATACTGACATTGATATACCTTACATACTGTGTTGACATACGTGGCATATCATTCTACTGCTTTTACTGGTCCGCTGCATTGATTACTGCATGTTCATATCCATACTGCCATTGATCTACTGTTATATATATACCTATTATCACTGTTAGAATTGCCACATGATTATATATATATATATTATATTGCTATTGTGTCGCTCTGACGACCTGAGTATGCATGCTCAGTGTGAGGAGAAGATTTAGCCTGGACCAGGACTAGACGCACTTCACGGGCAACTTGTTTAGCTATCCAGAGTTATATCTTTTGTTTCCCATCAGGTCAGTTCATTTTACTGTTTTGTTCCAGTTACTGCATTTCTCATTACCTGCACATCATTTACTGTTTACCATGAGAAACTAGAAGCCGAAGTGTGACTACGGTAGGACATTTCCTTGACCGTAGGAGCATGGCTGGCCTTGTCTACCCCTCGTATTCCGTATTTTGGGAAGCGGGGCGTGACACTGATTAAGGGTGTGAAATGTGTCATGATTATGCTTTTGATTTACCTTTTATGTGAATAGTTTGGTGTAGAGTGTTTTTCATCACCCCATTTAGATAAGAATGCGCGTCGCTTGTCAAGCGTATACAGATTCCCCCTATTTAAGGTAGGCTGAGCTTTATTAATTGTGGGGATCCGAATCTCCGGCAGCTGCGGACTAAGCTGTCGTTAATTATCCGTCGCTTTTGTACTAAGAGAACCTCCGATTGATGGGTAAAACTGGTCATGCAAACTCAATCAACATATACATCGATTGCTTGCACTGAAATCATATTTTTTTGTGCAGGTTAACAGTTTTCAATTGCAATCTTCGAACGCAACAAAAATATCTTCAAGGACATGCTCAGCTTTCAACACAACTCTCATCTCCTACACGATCAAGATGGACGCCAGAACGGTCCTCTCGGCCAGTCTCGGGCGATAGTGGGAGGAGCCGCTACTACCATTTGGCTCTATTTTGTTCATGCCAGGTAACGCCATCCCAGCTCTTCAAACTCCGGTAACAGACAGACCTGTCTCGAAAGGCAGGAAGCCATATGTGGTGGTCTCGAAGGCGTCCCAACCCAAACGCAAGTCGATGTTCGAACAGCTTTCCATGGCCCCAGCTAAGGGCAAATTCGTCGAGAAAAAGAAGTCGCCAGATATCATGAGCAAGCTCAGGCGATTCCTTCGGCAAGTGTGCAAGCGGATGTCATTTCAAGGTTCTTTACCAGCCGAGCCACGGCGGCTTCCCGAAGAGCAGAAGCCTTCCAGACACTCAAAACAGAGAAGCCGAGGCAGAAGCGACTCAGGTATAGAGCCAACAAAAGGGCCAGAGCTCCAGCCAAGTTAAATTTTGTGAAGTTCCAAAGCTCGGACTGCTCAGCGACCACAACCGTGTTAGCCGTGAAAACCTGCAATTCTTTCAAACCTTTAAAGTGGGTCCAGAAGAATGTGATGTCTACCAAGATTAAGAAGGCTGCAATTCAAAATGTGCTACGAAGAGATGCGTCCACGCTCCAGCACAAAATGTGTGACACCCTATCTTCAGAATTCTACTAAGCATTTTATGCAACGCAAAAGCAATGGGGTAAAACCAAAAAAGAAGCGCCAGGGCCACCCAAGGACCCATCCAGGCTAACCGTCTTCAGTTGCTTGTCCTTTCCTGAAGAGGAAAAGCCACGACGATGGTCCGAGAAATCAGCCCCCAAAGATAAAGAGATAGCTGGATATGTGATCCATACTGTCTATATAGCCAGCACGCATAGCAAGAGCAAAGACGAGGCCACCATATCTCAAGCCCAATCTGGCTTGAATGTGATGGCCACTACTCAAGATCAGCCTCCTCCGTAGGATGATAAAAAACCCATCGATGAGGCCGATAAGCAGAAGGACCCCTCTGTCCATGTGGAATCAAGCTCGGACAGTGAAGAAGAGCTGACTTTCCGTCCTAGGACCGCAGAACAGGAGTTCTTCCAAGGGCTCCGAAAATAGCTCAGATGTAAAGACAAGGAGATGGCCAAATTTTACTCTAAAATTGACGAATGACGTGATGCAACTCACAGCTCGGGTTGCTCGGGCGTCTTCCAATTAAGCTCAAGTCTCTACTCATAAGCCGTGTGACAACGACCCGAAGCAGCTAATGCCTGTCCCTTTAGGTCTAAGTATGGGCAAGCCATATAAAAGCCGGCCGCATTCCGCTTCTGGGGACTCCTTGGCCCCAGATGGCGTCGTTCCATTAATGCAAGAGCGGATAATGGATTTGGTCACCAACAAAGTCAAAACATTGGTAGCCGAAGCCAAAGTGCAAAAAGATGTCAACAGTAGTATGAGACCATATCCTACTCGGTATAATCTGGTAGAGTTTCCTAGTGGCTATATCATCCCCAAATTCGAAAGATTCGATGAGAAGGGAAATGTGAATCGGCACATCACCCACTTTAAAGCCTCATGCAGGAATATATGGGGCAATGATGCGCTTCTACTCCGCCAGTTCATTAATAGCTTAACCAATTTCGCATTCGACTGGTACACGAGCATACCAGATGGCTCCGTTACTACTTTCGTCCAAATGGAATATCTGTTTCGGCAACGGTTCATAAGTTTCAGCGATAAGATCACCATTGTCGACCTCGTAAGAACCAAACCAAAGAACAACGAAAGCAACACGAATTTTATAACCCGATGGCGCAATCTCTCCGTCAAATGTGAGTCGTCATTGGAACAAGACCAATCCGTCAATCTCGTCATCGGAAATCTCGGCACCTGGATGAATTCTTTTTTATGCACCGCGGGTCTTAAGACATTTCAGGAGCTGACCAAGAAAATTCAAATGTTGGAGCGCTCAAAGTAGAAATCTACCTCGAATTCCCAAAATAACAATAAATTCTGGAGAAACCGAAAGGACAATAATCGCAAAGGTGAAAAATTCGACGATGCAGAATCTTTTAACGCGTCGGTTAACCGAAATAAATAAGGGATGAGCGGGCCTAATACCAACCAGTCTCAGAAGCAGGTGTTGGGAAAGGGAAGAGAATCGCCCCTGAAAGAGAAGCTAGATAAGATATATTCCTTCAGAATGGACAAAATCCGTAAAATATTCAAAGATATCCTAAGAAACAGTCTACAATTGCCAGAATCAATGAGACCGCAAGAAACGAATATGACCGGCGACCCCAAATATTGCCCCTATCACAGAGTGATATGTTATGCTATTGAGGACTACTTCATCATTAATGATTGGATCGAAAACCAATACAAGACAGGAGAGACAGAACTGTCTAAATGCGTGTTAGCAAATAATCAAGCTGCGATCGCCAATTTCGTACAAACAGAACTGTCTAAAGTCATTTGCCCTTGTTTGTAAGAAGTGGACAGAGGAAACAAGCTAAAAGCCCAACGAGCAATATTACCAATGAAGAAGCGGTAGACGGGTATAAAACCCATACGGTCTACATGGAGGAGCATAGAAGAACAAGTCCTCCTACACCTCATATCCACGACAATGACGTGGCTGTTGCTACCAACACTGGTTCGATCTAGATGATAAAGAGCCTGCTCAAGCCGTTAAGCTAAAAGAGCCTGTGATTTCTGCAGAATCGAGCTCAGGCAGTAAGGATGACCCGGTTATTATACCCGGAACTATAGAAAAATTACAGATATCTTCTTAATATTTATTAATTTATACATGCTCAATTTTATTATAGTTTTCTCTTTAATTTTTCACGTGCATCGCATATTCATAAATTATACTAGTGTTTAATGGGGTAGATATCCATCAAAGTATTTCTAAATAAATATCCATCTAAAAGTAAAATTCATGCAAGGAAATTGTCAAACCCCTCCCCTTCCCCCTCCTATAAAAAAGCAATTTTTCCCGCTGTCAAAAAACCCTCTGGCTTAAAAACGGTAGTCAAAAACCTCCGGGGGAAATTTTCATGCAGTATCATTAGTTTCCTACTATATCTAAATAAGACATAGATGTCGCAGGCAACTGCATCGATATCACATGCAGTATATGTTAGTTATATGTATGCCCTAGAGGCCATTACTGTACATAGGATGTATATTGTAGTGGATGCTGGGACATATATAGGGAGGACTTTCTTGCTCGACATGATAGTACGCTATCTGGTTACTCTTTACCTTAACGTGTACACTAATTGTCTCTCTGTTACATGTTGGTAAAGCCCTTAGGATGTGTACTTGACTACCTGGACTATGATGCGGATCATACTAGTGGGGACATGGTAGTCCATAAGTACATCCTTCAAAGTCCCTAGTCGTGGGTGTATCGAGACGGGGCATCGATATACCAGAGTAGACTAGCGTATACCTTCTCGACCCATACAGATGGGCGATGGATGATCCCATATCCATTGGTGTTTGACATCAGAGATGATATACGGGTGCTCAGTAGAGACTGGGTACACTGGACGGACTCGCCGAGAACTCCCAGATGGTATTATACCTTACGTCAGATGGCAGTTCTCTGGTGACACTGGTACAGAGTAGTCTATTGACCCGAGATCGTCATAGAGTCTTGTGTGGTTCCCACTGTGCTTTGATTTCCACCTTACCACGTCCAAGAGGGCGTGCAAAACGGTGGTTTTTGGGTACAGTCCCGAGTCACATGGAGGCAATGAGCGATAGGAGGGGATTCGTCTCTCCCGGTATAGGGAGTTGATGTTGCGCTGTGTTTGATTGGCTATAACCGGAAATCCCTGGCCAGGGTTGCTGAGATTTACTGGTAAGTGTTACCAGTAGTCTCTCGAACTGTTATAGGCCTCATATCGACACGACTTATCAAGCTATTGGGGTCTGACGTTTACCACCCCTAGGCGAGATATGCGACATATCAGACGATCAGACCGGACTGTACGGTAGTGTTACTGGTTGGATTCACAGGAGTGTGAGCGGGCTTGCTCGTCGATCTTCTGATCGCTCAATACCCGGGTGGCCGTTACGTTTAGCAGACCGCTTGTGGGTGTTTGATATGATCATCATCTGCTGCCGGCGTATTGACGAGTCTTTAGAGTCCTACACAGAGGTTTCCTGGCTCAAGCAAAACGAAATAGGAGCGCATATGAGATATGTGCGGGACCGAGAATGATACCAGTATATGATACTGTATTCGATTCTCACGATTTGTGACATTGATCGGTTATATGCGATATAGCCGGGTTATCGAATCAAGTGTTGATTCGATAAGTTGTTACTGTTGATATTAGTCGGTTATATGCGATATGACCGGATCATTAAATCAAGTGTTGATTTAATGATTTAATGCATAATTATATATTTGATATATTACTTTCCATTAACTAGTATTGGTTCACTTTAAATGGATTTTCTCACGTGGATTGTGCACATTGTATATGTGATATACTTTTGTGCACTTGATTGTATCATGTTTGATGATACATGTTTGCTAGGGTTTTTGTGTAAAGATCAAACCATGGTTACATGTTAATGGTTAGGGTTTTGTTTTATTCACTTATTTATTTATCTATTGATTTTTGGAAAATGAAAGGCATGAAAAGAAAATGGTGGCTTGATTTGTATTCTAGTCAAAGCTTCATGAAGCTTTGACCTAAGTGACCATTTTTGTCTCATGCTTAACCCTAACCATTCCCACTAACCCTAGTTTAGTCTCTACACTTGACCATGGTTGGTAGATGATAAGTATTATTATTATTTTCATTTTACTTAATACTTATCATAACATTTTCTTCTTCTTCTTCTTCTTCATCTTCAACATGAAGAAACCTTGGACCATCAATGGTGATTGATGAAAAAGAGTGAGAAATCAAATTCTAAAGTGAACCCACCTCCTATTTCTTCATCCTCTACCTCTTGCCAAGTAGTAGAGTGTGTTTCCTTCACAAGTTTCATGACTAGGTGAAGTTGGAGCTTGATCTAGTGATGCCTCGACGTAGATCATCTTCGGCGTCGTAGTCGATGACCTAGCCCGTCCATTCTCCGATGAAGCCGACACTAGAGCCTGGGATCCGATGATCGCAGCGAGGAGACATCATCACGGAGCTATGGAGGTGGAGCACCGGATCTACAAAGGTTGTATTTCCGTTACCATTTAGTTAAGTTGTTAACTAGTTTCTTTTTCGCCTAAACTTCTAGCCAACGATCCGTATTAGGGTTTCTCGGCACCCCTAATTTTTGAAATTGGCATGGTTGATGCCTTGTGAGACCTCACTTGTGTGCCTAGGAACCCTACAGTGGTATCAGAGACTAGCTAGAGCCTTAGGCGAAGTCTAGACGACGTTTGAAATCCGAACGAACCCGAAACCCATTTCCAAAATGCTCTCTGTCCAATTTTTAAAAATCTGGATTTTTCCATATTAAAAATATGCAGAAAATTAAGCAGGGTTTTTTATGAATTACTGTGCAAAACGGAGCTCTAACTCCGTCAACCCGCCGCGGAACCGCGGCCTTACCCCACGTGTCGCGGCGGTTCCGCGGCCGTTATGTTGAATCTTTGACTTTTGTTTGCACAGTAATTGTTATATTTGACTCCTGTGTTTTCTGGATAATTTTAATATTTTATTCAAGAGTTGAATTTTCTGGGGTTGTTTTGGGGATTCGTATATTCGATCGGATTATCAAATTTTGTCTGTGTGGCTTTCCGGGTATTTTTGAATATGTTAAAAAGTTCGACCGGATATAAATACCCAACTTTTCCCCTGTCGGGAAATTTCCAAGTGTTGGATCTTTCCGTAGTTTAACGACGTTCTAAGTAGTGCAAGTAATGCAATGGACCCTCTAGAAGACAACAAACCTTAACTCGATTATGTGACCGTCTTGAACTGCCCTTTGAACCTTCGGGTTTGGGGCAGTACGGCGTGCCACATGTGAGGCGTTGGTTTGACCCTTCTACGGCTGGACCGTTGGTACTGAGGCACGAAATGAATGTTTTTAGACTTGTTTCATGTGTTGATCTGTATCGGGAAAACTTGGGTGTTTGACTGTTCGATCGAAAAGTTTAACATTTTCTATTTATCCGGAATGTGATACAATACTTGGAATCCACAAGTAGTTATGAGATAACTGAATGAATGTTATAAATCTAGCAAATTAGTCTCACTTGATCGGTTGCTACGGAATTTTGATGCGATCAAAAGTCCGTTGCAATCACGTAGCGTACGCGGATACTCGCCGGGTAAACTTAATAGACAGCCTCACTCCATAGCCCCGACCAAGTGACTGTAGGAGAACCCCGTCGCCGAAAGCATCCGTTCGGGTGCTCGCGGCAGCGGTGTTCCGCCTTGGTGCACTTCGTCAACGGTATCGGGGGTGTAGCCGCCTACTGAAGTTTGCGACGAGCATTCGATCAAATTGTCGGGAATCCTGTTGAATTGCCCGACTAGGTATTGAAAAGTGTTTTCGATTTTGAGACTAAAATGCGGGGTTTATAATTGTTAGGCATGCGATGTCTAAGGAATTCATTTGATTAGGCATGCGATGTCTATGGAGGTTGCGGATTCCAACTGTTGTAGTTTTACACTTTCTTTTCTGTGACCGTAAGTGTAATATGTGATATCGCCGGTTTCGTTGCTATATGTCAACGACAATTGGGATGCGCATATTTACTTACGTTGATGACATGTGATGTTATGTGTTGCTGGATATGTTATATTGGATCGTCGTGTTTGAATAGCCGGGGTTTTTTATGTGAGATGAGTGTTTTTCTTTTTCATTCATGTAAAAACTTGTATGTAATATTCTCTTATTGGGGCACTTCCAGGTTGCGGAAGATGTCACCGTTTGTATATTATTTACTTTTCTGCACTAGGATAGACCCAAGGAGGGGAGCATAAGTAACCGGGTTCTGGAGTCCAGTGGGAGACCAACTCGAGGAGTCGAGTCCGGGTCTCCTAACTCTAGAATTGGTAGGGTTGCTTGCCGCTCTCGTAGGGGTCTAGGGGTGTGGGTTTGGCTATTCATCACGACTGTGGAATCCGTGTTTTATATACTGGCTCGTATTGAAAACACGGACGTCCTAGTATATCCAATATTTCATATGATTCTTCTGCTGCGTTATCTGTGATGTGATCATGTGATATGTTCTGTGATAGATACTTTATATAGTATATATGATATATTATATAGGCGTTACTTATGTTTTACACCCGCGCTAGTCCTGCCCCGCTCTGCCGTTAGTTACCTAACCTAACGGTGCATGAGGGGACATCGAGGCGAATGCGGATGGCATAAGTGTACGTCGTATTTATCTGTGCTGATTAGGTACTTAAATGATGGGACTTCATTAATGTGATTAATGAAATAAAAGAAACCTAAAGATGTTGTAGAATCGAATTTCAAAAATAAAACAGGTAGCTACAGTTCTTGCTTTGCACAGAGGTATATGTGATATATCCTGCACCTTATTCGATGAGGAAAGGACCGAGATCCCTTCACCGGGAGTGACTCCTTTAGCAATAACTGGCAGATGCTACACACTCGGTTTGTCTTTTGATTGCTTTTAAGAGTTTTTGCTTTGCACAGTGATATATATGATATATCCCGCACCTCATTCGACGAGGAAAGGACCGACGATCCCTTCACCGGGAGTGACTCCTTTAGCAAAACTAGAAAAGCCTCAAAAGCACTCCATTTTAAAATTATTTGATTCTACAACGATATAAAGTTCATTACGCAAAAGGTTTTCTTAAAAACCTGTCGTAGCCCTCCGTCATTTCAGATAAGTCCTAGTTAGTATTCGTGCTGCGTTTGTTGACTCAGTCAAGGCATAGTGTGCGGTAGCTGATTAGTGCTTATCTGCAAAGCATATGATGCGATTGGATTAGGGTAGTCGTGCGGCCTTGTTGACTCAGTCAAGGGTCGTGCGGGTGGGTTTAATTCAATCGAGAAATGACGGGTTGAACTTTACTTGCGGTCTATGGTTTGTTGACTCAGTCAAGGTCATAGATCGCTTGGGGCAAAATATTATCGGGAATTTCAAGTGTTGAAATTTGCAATGAGATTGCATACCTTCTATGAGATAGTTGGATCCCGATACCCGCTGCGAGTAATTGTTACTCCTGAGAGAGTTTTACACATTACAATTAGCCGATCAAGTAGGTGTCTAGAAAGGTGTCAACGGGGTTACGCCTCTGGGAAAACGAGGTTTACATTAATTAGGTTCGTGCGAAAGCACGGGGGACCTCCCTCAAAGTACCGACACTGGCCTGGCTGAAAGATTGGCGAACTTGTAGTGTGTAATTAATCCCGGCTAGTCTTTCCTTTTAGGGTTTGAAGGAAGATTTGATAAAAAGCAATGGGAGCCATCCTGATTAGATAAAATAATAACCAATCTATTCTTGCAAGAGCGCACGCTGAGTGTTTTCTTCTCTCTCTCTCCAGGTAGCGACCATATCATGCCTTAATCAAGATAATAATACGGATATTGACCGAACCCGCTTGTTATACTGAGCTGGGGAACGTTGGTCCCGCTCCAACTTATAATTGTTATAAGACAGAGCAGGAAATTGGGGATTACCAGAATTCCCGTGCCGCCCAAACGAAGAGAGTGCATGTTGATGCATCATCTTCGGGTGTGTTCATTACAGAGAACTGTTTCTCAGTATCCTTTACGTCCTGGGTATGTGATACCGGATCAGGATCCCGCATATGTAATATGTTACATGGGCTACAGATAGGTAAAGAACTGAGAACGGGTGATAAGTTTCATGAGGCAGAAAACGGGGCAAGTGTTGCAGCCAACTCTGTTGGTCACTGTCACCCTGTATTACCAATACATTGATTCTGAACGAATGTTATTAGATACCGAACCTGATATACAAAATCATATCAGTCTCTTTATTAGTAAAGAAAGGATATAATTTTGTATTGTCGGATAATGTTTTGAACATTTCCTATATCAAAAGTTGATCGGTTCAGGCACGTTATCTAAAAGTATTGATGTTCTAAATCAAACTACAGTTCTTGAGTATACGGAACACACACAAGAGGAAGAGTTCAGAAATGAATGAATCCTACTTGAGGTATTATAGACTAGGTCATATCAATGCGACCCGACTAGCTAAGTTGCACATAGATGCATATTTAAATCAGTTTGAATCTACATCTTGTGAAACTTGCCAGTCATGTCACAAAGATATAATGACACCAACTCTGTTTATTGGAAACAGAGAAAGAGTTAGTAAACTCTTGGGATGATACATGATGATGTATGTAAGGTCCCCTGTCTACAAATGCCAGGACTGGTTCTTTGTACTTCGTTACATTCTCTGATAATCTCTCAAGATTCAGACATATGTTCCTGTTGAAACACGAGTCCGAACCTTTTGAGATATTCACAGAATATGATTTAGAAGTAGAAAACCAAAACACGGGTATAAGTATTATGTCCTATGATGAGATCAAGGAGGAGAATACTTAAGCACGGAATTCCTGGATGATTCTAAAGGAGAATGAGATTTTTCTCTCAGCATTACTCCTCCGTATACACCATAGCACGATGGTATATCGGGGCGGAGCAATAGCACCCTATATGATAAGGTGTGCTCTATGATGAGTACTACTGTGTTTCCTATTTCCTTTTGGGAGTTATGCACTTGAGAAGCTGCATACCAATTGAATTGGGTTCCAATCAAATCAGTTGCCTACCGCTTCATATGTGATATGGAAAGGGAAGAGCCCATATCTTAAGTTGGTTAAGATTTGGGGTTGTCCGGGCTATGTCTAAAAGCATAATCCGGACAAACTCGAGGCAAGGTCTGTTATGTACAACTGGAAAGGTTCCAGCTATACAAACAACAGCAGATGATTTGGTAGAACCAAAGGATTCAGTAGATTCCAACGAACCTCAGCCTCTCCGCCGATCTAGTAGGGTTCCTCACCCGCCTGAGAGATACTTCGGTTTCTCTATGACAGTGGGAGCGAGGATTGCATCATGAGATGATGACCCAACTAGTTTCGAGCTGGCCATCAGGAGTAAGACTCTGTAAGAATGGCTGGATGCTTAGTGATCTGAGATGGAATCCATGTACACCAACAAAGTATGGACTTTGGATGCTATATCTGAAGGGTTAAATCCCCATCAGGAGCAAGTATATCTTGAAAAGATTACTTGGTGTAGATGGAAAAGTTGAGACTTTCAAAGCTAGACTTGTTAAAGGTTTTCGTCATCGACCAGGCGTGGATAATGATGAAACCTTTTCAAGTGGCTATGCTTAAGTCCATCCAGATCCTACTTGCCACGGCTACATACCATGACTACGATATCTGGCAGTTGGGTGTCATGACAGCTTTTCTAAATGATGTTTTAGAAGAGAGCGTCTGTAAGTACACAGCCAGAGGGCTTCGTAGACAGTGGGAGCAGCAGAAACGTGTACAACATGCTTTATAGGATAAAGAAGGTATCGCGGAGTTGGAACATCTGTTTTGATGTGTTAGTCAAAGAGTTTGATATCATCAAAATGGTAGATGAACCTTGTATAAACAAAAAGGTAGTAGGGAGTATAGTGGTGATCCTCGTAGAGTACGTGGATGACATACTCTTGATAAGAAAGGAGTTTCCTATGCTACGCTCGGCCAATCTCCGCTTATCACAATGATTCTCTATATAGGATCAAAGTTATACCTCCTAAATCCTGGGTTTTGGATCTATGAGATAGATCTAATTGGATGTTAGGATTCTCACTAGTTGTAGTGAGATGGTATCAATCGATCCTGGGGGAATCACTGGAAGGATTCCAGAGTGATAAGAACGACTGAAAGTCAGTCACAGGCATTGTCTTTACCCAAAGTAAAGGGACGGTATGTTGGAAGAGTTCCAAGCTAGATACCATGGCATACTAGACGATTAAGGCTGGATACATCGCTACTTAAGATGCTACCAAAGAGGCTGTCTGGGTGTATATATTTGTTCATGAGATGAACTCAGTTCCTCCCATTGTGTGACAATGGAGTTGTGGATTATGCCAAGGAACGTCCGTCCCATCAGTGATCCAGACATATTCTAAGGCAGTATTACCTGATCATGGAGATGGTTGATCTCCAGGGGATCGAGGTTAGGAGAGTAGACTCAGAGGACAACATGGCGGATCCACTCACAAAGGCCTTTTCCCAGAGAGAGACTTTTATGGGATGGTTGTGTATGAGATACTACAACCACTGCTATCAGATGGCCCTAGTGCAAGTGGGAGATTGTTAGTTATATGTATGCCCTAGAGGCCATTACTGTACATAGGATGTATATTGTAGTGGATGCTGGGACATATATAGGGAGGACTTTCTTGCTCGACATGATAGTACGCTATCTGGTTACTCTTTACCTTAACGTGTACACTAATTGTCTCTCTGTTACATGTTGGTAAAGCCCTTAGGATGTGTACTTGACTACCTGGACTATGATGCGGATCATACTAGTGGGGACATGGTAGTCTATAAGTACATCCTTCAAAGTCCCTAGTCGTGGGTGTATCGAGACGGGGCATCGATATACTAGAGTAGACTAGCGTATACCTTCTCGACCCATACAGATGGGCAATGGATGATCCCATATCCATTGGTGTTTGACATCAGAGATGATATACGGGTGCTCAGTAGAGACTGGGTATACTGGACGGACTCGCCGAGAACTCCCAGATGGTATTATACCTTACGTCAGATGGCAGTTCTCTGGTGACACTGGTACAGAGTAGTCTGTTGACCCAAGATCGTCATAGAGTCTTGTGTGGTTCCCACTGTGCTTTGATTTCCACCTTACCACGTCCAAGAGGGCGTGCAAAACGGTGGTTTTTGGGTACAGTCCCGAGTCACATGGAGGCAATGAGCGATAGGAGGGGATTCGTCTCTCCCGGTATAGGGAGTTGATGTTGCGCTGTGTTTGATTGGCTATAACCGGAAATCCCTGGCCAGGGTTGCTGAGATTTACTGATAAGTGTTACCAGTAGTTTCTCGAACTGTTATAGGCCTCATATCGACACGACTTATCAAGCTATTGGGGTCTGACGTTTACCACCCCTAGACGAGATATGCGACATATCAGACGATCAGACCGGACTGTACGGTAGTGTTACTGGTTGGATTCACAGGAGTGTGAGCGGGCTTGCTCGTCGATCTTCTGATCGCTCAATACCCGGGTGGCCGTTACGTTTAGTAGACCGCTTGCGGCTTGTGGGTGTTTGATATGATCATCATCTGCTGCCGGCGTATTGACGAGTCTTTAGAGTCCTACACAGAGGTTTCCTGGCTCAAGCAAAACGAAATAGGAGCGCATATGAGATATGTGCGGGACCGAGAATGATACCAGTATGTGATACTGTATTCGATTCTCGCGATTTGTGACATTGATCGGTTATATGCGATATAGCCGGGTTATCGGATCAAGTGTTGATTCGATAAGTTGTTACTGTTGATATTAGTCGGTTATATGCGATATGACCGGATCATTAAATCAAGTGTTGATTTAATGATTTAATGCATAATTATATATTTGATATATTACTTTGCATTAACTAGTATTGGTTCACTTTAAATGGATTTTCTCACTTGGATTGTGCACATTGTATATGTGATATACTTTTGTGCACTTGATTGTATCATGTTTGATGATACATGTTTGCTAGGGTTTTTGTGTAAAGATCAAACCATGGTTACATGTTAATGGTTAGGGTTTTGTTTTATTCACTTATTTATTTATTTATTGATTTTTGGAAAATGAAAGGCATGAAAAGAAAATGGTGGCTTGATTTGTATTCTAGTCAAAGCTTCATGAAGCTTTGACCTAAGTGACCATTTTTGTCTCATGCTTAACCCTAACCATTCCCACTAACCCTAGTTTAGTCTCTACACTTGACCATGGTTGGTAGATGATAAGTATTATTATTATTTTCATTTTACTTAATACTTATCATAACATTTTCTTCTTCTTCTTCTTCTTCTTCATCTTCAACATGAAGAAACCTTGGACCATCAATGGTGATTGATGAAAAAGAGTGAGAAATCAAATTCTAAAGTGAACCCACCTCCTATTTCTTCATCCTCTACCTCTTGCCAAGTAGTAGAGTGTGTTTCCTTCACAAGTTTCATGACTAGGTGAAGTTGGAGCTTGATCTAGTGATGCCTCGACGTAGATCATCTTCGGCATCGTAGTCGATGACCTAGCCCGTCCATTCTCCGATGAAGCCGACACTAGAGCCCGGGATCCGATGATTGCAGCGAGGAGACATCATCACGGAGCTATGGAGGTGGAGCACCGGATCTACAAAGGTTGTATTTCCGTTACCATTTAGTTAAGTTGTTAACTAGTTTCTTTTTCGCCTAAACTTCTAGCCAACGATCCGTATTAGGGTTTCTCGGCACCCCTAATTTTTGAAATTGGCATGGTTGATGCCTTGTGAGACCTCACTCGTGTGCCTAGGAACCCTACAGTATAGATATATCAGGCAAATGCATGGTTATTATAGGCAAATGTATAGATATTACATAATAACTAGATATAGCAAGCAAGCATACGGATACCGTAGGCAGGGAGTTTTTGACAACTAAAAATTTTTCGCAGGGGTTTTTTTGACTACAATTTCGAGGCCATGGGGTTTTTAACAGCTGGGAAACTGCTGTTTTTTTTGACAATTTACCCTAAATTTTTTAACCTATATGATGATGCTCACAAGTGGTGTCTCCTCAGATTACGACACGTGGCGGATGATGTGTCCCAAACATTATGAGGCTGGAATAAATGAATTGCATCGGGGACATTCCTCGGGACCCCTTCTCGAGGAACGTATCCGAACTTTGGGGAAACCTCCATGAAGACATTCCACCTTCACCTAGGAAACTACCAACAGCTCGTCTCTGAGCTTTCTCAGTCTCCTCACTCGCCTTTGAGCATTCTGACGTGCCGAGCTACCTTGACCTCCCGGCTCGCCTCCGAGCCTTCTGACATGCCGAACTTCCTCGGCCTCTGGGCTCTCCTCCGAGCCGTCTGACGTGCCGAGCTTCCTCGGCCTCCCGCTTATCTCCGAGCTCCTCACATGCCGAGCTACCTCGGTTACCTCCGATCAACCGAGAACGGAACCCAAGCGCCTCTGCAACGGCTCCGCGTATATCGCCAAAGCGAGATATCCACCGCCCCACGTCCCATGTTCCACGCTGGCGCATTCTCCTATTAATGAGCGTATCCTGTCATTAATGGAGAGATCCCATCATTCACGCAGGCGTAACGTGAGAACGTAACTGAAGGCGAAGAACTCGCACCCACTCGCTCCATGCGACCACTATAAAAAAAACCTCTCAAATGACTCAGGTAACTCGAATTTATTCCAATACGCCGCTACTCTGCACCTATTCTTCGGCTCTAACTTGGTCGTCGGAGGGTCCTACGCTGGTCACCTACCCGGGACTTCTTTGCAGGTAGCTCGGCATCCAACACCGACCCATTGAGATCCACACTCAACAACACTCAAACTAAATCTTAGCCATCCAAGACCCGCCATTGCAGGATCGACAGAGGATAGCATCCGAAGGAGATCAGAAGCTCCATCAGTTGGTGCCGTCTGTGGGAACAAAAGACTTATTTTATTCCACCAAAAAAGTTGATCTTCCGCTCTCGATCCAATGGCGAGCGACGACGGCAACGATCCAAATACGAGCCGCCACAACGGAGGAGAGAGCGGCTCGCCTCCCCGTTCTAATGCCATCCACGCCTTGTCCGTCCGGATAGACAGGCTTACGATGCTAGTAGATGCCCTCATCAGCGTTCAAGCGGCGGGCCCTACCCACCAGACCGCGGCTCCCCCTCCCCGGGATTACGACGTCTGCCGAAGGACGGACGGGCACATTCAATCCCTCGATCTACCTCACCCTCATCACAGCACCGGCGGGCCGACTCCGGCCACCTTAACCCACACGCAGCGATTGATTCCATGACCCGCTGGGCGCCGGACAACTCTACGCCGCGGTCCCAGGGAAGACTGGGCCATTGCCCCAATGCGCCGTGCGTTCTCTCCTCCTGAGGAGGTGTTGGTCAGCTCGCCTGCTTCCAGGCATGACCGAAGTCCCCACTCTCGCCGGGATCGCGCGAACGATGAGTGCAGGGACCAATTGAGAAAGGCCTAGCCTAAAGATTTGAGACACCTGATAGAGCGGAATCAAAGCCATACCCTGGCGCAAACCCGGAGCGAGGGTAGCCACCACTCTGACTGTGTAGAATCCTCGGGTTACCACCACCGACTCGCGGTCCTCGAGAAGAAAATCGAGGGCATACGCTGGGATAGCCAAGCGTCCGGCGAAGGGGCCCGATACTCCGCCGATTCGCTGATGAAGCCCTTTACGGAAGAGCTGCTGGCCGAGCACGTCTCTTCCAGGAACAAACTGCCCAAGGTGGCCCTCTTCGATGGGAAATCCGACCCGAAAGACCACCTAGACGCATTTACAGCGGGCATGAGCTTCCAGGATAACACCGACACGGCCCAATGCCGAGCCTTCCCTACCACCCTCATCCGGGTTGGACGGGACCGGTTCCGAGGACTTATGCCATGCTCCATCTTAACCTTCGACGAGCTGGCCTCCCAATTCCTTGGTCACTTCGTCGGGAATCGACGGTAGAAGAGGACGGTCGACTATCTGTTCACCATCAAGAGAGGAGACAAAGAATCCTTCAAAGGATATGTCACCTGCTTCTACAACGTGCTCCCCGAGGTCCCCGAGCACCACGATGAAACGGTCATCACCATTCTGAGGTCGGGTCTTAGGCACAAAGAGTGGCTCCGCTCTTTTGCATTAGCGCAACCTAAGACCATGGCCGAGGTAAAAGCCTGGACAGAGCGGAAGATCCAACCCGAGTCCGAGGTGAACTCAAATCTGCCCAGAGGCGACAAACCGACCAAAAGAAGCAGGGCAGAGAAGAGAAAAAGAGAGTCGACCAACCAAAACCTTACTCCTCGAAGTTCCAGGAGTACACTCCTATTAACATCTCCCAGACCAAGCTGCTGGAGGAGACAAAGGGCAAGAGGTTCTTCAAGATCCCGCCGGTGACCCAAAGGGCTGGCAAGTGTCTTCGAGGCCCGTACTGCGCCTTCCACAGGTTGCAGGGCCACCCGACCGAAAACTGCAAAAAACTCCGTGACTACATCGAGGAGTTGATCCGCTCCGGCCACCTGGCGAAGTACTTGCGGGACAAGAGGCAGGCAGAGCGGGAGCAAGTGAACCAGCCCCCTCCTACGGAGTTAACGATCGGGAAAATCATGGTCGTTACCTCGGATTCTGCTCGGGAAGATGGCGGAAACCACCGCCTCCTCCCGGTCGACGGTGTAGGAGATCCACCCTAAAAGAAGTGCAGGAAGGACGAGCCCATCATCTTCACCGATGAAGATCTCCACGGTATATCCTTGCCTCACAACGACCTTCTCGTGATAACTGCCCGGGTCCATCATTACGAGGTACAGAGAATATTGGTCGATTCCGGGAGCTTGGCAGACATCCTCTTTTATGACTGTTTCCAGCGTATGGGACTAAAACCATCTGACCTACAGCCGACCTCCCACGTTCTCTCTGGGTTTACCAACCACTCCATCCCAGCCGAAGGACTGGTCACCCTCCTCCTCAACATTGGAGAAGCAGGCCATACGAGGACCATGCCAGTGAAATTCATCGTTACTAAGGTCCCTTCGTCCTACAACATCCTCCTGGGTCGTCCAACATTAAACACCCTCCGGGCTCAAATCTCGACTTACCACCTCGCGATCAAATTCCCTTTGGATCAAGGGGGTATAGGCCGGGCTTATGGGAACCAGCAAATCGCTAAGGTTTGTCTCGCCATCACATCACCCGCCGGAGAGCCGGGCGACGATTTTGAAGATGCGTGTGATTTCCAGGGGTCTTTGGATACACGCGACGACCAAAAGGAACTCCGAGGATCCTCGGTGGAAGCATTGACGGAAGTCCCCCTCGTCGAAGGGGTCGACGACCGGACTGTCCAAATCGGATCTCTCTTAACAGAGGACCACCACGAGGACCTGATACGGTTCCTCCGAGATAACTCGGACGTGTTCGCTTGGATCCCCGAGGATATGCCCGGGATCGACCCCAAAGTGATCTCCTACAAGCTCAGGGTCGAGCCAAAAGCAAAGCCCGTCCGAAATAAGAAGAGAAGCTTTGCGCCAACTAAGCAAAAGGCAATAGAAAACGAAGTGGATCGATTGCTCGCAGCGAACTTCATTAGAAATATTGACTACTCGGATTGGCTGGCAAACGTGGTCATGGTAAAAAAGGCAAACGGGAAGTGGCGCATGTGCGTCGACTTCACAGATCTGAACAAGGCCTACCCTAAAGACAAATATCCCCTCCCTTGAATAGACCAGCTAGTGGACAATTCGGCTGGCCGCGAATTGCTAAGTTTCATGGACGCTTTCTCTGGTTACAATAAGATCCGGATGAACCCGGCAGATGAAGAACTTACCACGTTCACCACGGATCGGGGGGTATATTGTTACAAAGTGATGCCCTTCGGTCTTAAGAATGCCGAGGCTACATATCAGCGCCTCGTCAAAATACTGTTCAAACCACAGATCGGCAGGAACATGGAGGTCTATGTCGACGACATGCTCGTAAAATCATCCTCATCAGACGGGCACACCAAAGATCTCGGCGAGACATTCGACATCCTGCGCAAGTACAAAATGAAGTTGAACCCAACTAAGTGCACGTTCGGGGTCACCAGCGGTAAATTCCTCGGTTTCATGGTTACCCACCGAGGAATCGAAGCGAACCCAGAAAAGATCAGCGCTATTCTCAACATGACCACACCAAGGAGCAACATAGAGATCATGCGTCTCACAGGGAGAGTAGCCGCTCTGAATCGCTTTATGTCAAGATCCGGAGAGAAGTGCCTCCTGTTCTTCAAGGCCTTGAGAAAAACCCTAAGTTTGAATGGTCGGAGGAGTGTCAGAACACCTTCGAACAACTCGCGCACCTAGAAACTCCACCACTACTCACCCGACAAGTCGAGGGCGACGAGCTATTACTATACCTTGCAGTCTCCGATCAAGCTGCAAGCTTGGTGCTCGTCAGGGAATCCGAAGGTATACAGAAACCGGTCTACTACGTGAGCCATGTCTTCAAAGATGCGGAAAAAAGATACCCGGCCATAGAAAAGATAGTCTTGGTAATTATCGTCACCTCAAGGAAACTACGACACTATTTCCAGGTGCACACAATCCTCGTCCTCACTGAGCGACCTATAGGTGCTATCCTTGCTTTCCCTGAATTGTCAGGGCGTCTGGAGAAATGAAGGTGGGAATTATCCCAGTTCGACATTAAGTACCGCCCCAGGCAAGCTATCAAAGCGCAGATCTTAGCGTATTTTGTTGTCGAATGCACCATCTCGACTAAGGAAGGAACGCCGACACAAGGCCCCGAACCACGTCCTCCGGTTGAGGAAGTGCCCAACCCCATTCCTGATTGGGTGCTTTACGTGGACGGATCCTCTACCGAGGAAGGGAGCGGGGCTGGTCTGATCATCCGCGGCCTGGACGAAGCGGAAATAGAATACTCCCTGAAGCTCGAGTTTAGAGCATCGAACAACGCAGCAGAATACGAGGCCTTATTGACAGGTTTGTGAATCGCCTCTGGGGTAGGATTGAAGACCATCAGAATTCGGAGCGACTCCGCACTGTCGTCGGCCAAGTGACCGGGCGTTTCGAAGCCCGGGAACCGCTCATGGTAAATTACCTAGCCGAGGTAAAAAGGCTTCAGACAAATTTTGATGAAGTCCAAGTGGAACAGATCCCCAGGAACCTGAACACCTGGGCAGACACATTGAGCAGGCTCGCTTCTTCGGGCACCCGTAAAAGAAATATCCTTTTTGAAGTCTTGCCGCGACCCAGCATCGAAAAGGGAGAGGTAACACTCCAGATCTACACAACCCGGGAAGAAGGCTAAGATTGGAGGAAACCCCTCATGGAGTTCCTGAAAGACGGTGTACTCCCCGAAGACTGAGGAGAGGGTCGTCGGCTGCGGGCCAAGGCGCGCCATTTCGTCTGGAGTAACATAAACCTATACAAGAAGTCGTACACTCAGCCTATGCCCCGATGCATCGACCCCCACAAGGCTGACTATGTCCTATGAGAAATTCATGAAGGGGTCGGAGGAGCAAATCAAGGAGCCCGCACCTTAGTCCAGAAGAAGCTGCTCTAAGGGTATTACTGTCCGAAGTTACACTAGGACGCCGAGAAGATGGTCAGAAGATGCAAGAACTGCCAACTCTTCAGCAGCATAACTCATCTTCCCGCCACCGAACTAACGCCACTCAGCTCCTCCTGGCCGTTTGCACAATGGGGGATGGACATGGCCGGTCAACTCCCCGCCGGCACGGGCAGACACAAGTTTATCCTCATCGCTGTGGACTACTTCACCAAATGGATAGAGGCGGTGCCCATCAGAAAACTGGACGCCACCTCTACGATTAAGTTCCTGCAGAACAACATAATATCTCGATTTGGGATCCCAAGGTGTGTAGTTACCGATCACGGGACCAACTTCGAAAATGATAAGGTCAAAGAGTTCTGCAATGACTACCATATACTGATGAAGTTTGTCGCAGTCGCAGTCGCACATCCTCAATGCAACGGGCAGGCCGAGGTAGCAAACCGAGGCGTCATCCGAAGTCTCAGAGCCCGCTTAGAAGGAAGGCAGGGCGGCCGGGTCGAAGAACTTCCACGAGTGCTATGAGCACTACGAACATCGAAGAAGACACCCACGGGAGAAACCCCCTTCATCCTCTGCTACGGCACCGAGGCAATGGTCCCCGCGGAGATCGGATTGCCCAGTTACAGGGTCGAACACTTCGACAATGAAGCCAACACCTCTGCACTCCGAAGAAACTTGGACCACTTACTAGAGAAATGTGATCGAGCACAAATCAAAGCAGCCGCCTATCAACAAAAAACCGCTCGCTACTACAATGCCCGAGTTAAATATCGGGCCTTCAAGATGGGAGATTTGGTCTTATGAAGGAACGAGTTCGTAGACCAAGGGAGACTACATAAATTCTCCCCGAAGTGGGACAGACCATTCCTCATCACATTCCTCATCACAGAGGTTTTGCCCAGCGGGGCGTACCGCCTGCATGACGCCAGGGGGCATAGATTTCCCCCGCCTTACAACGCTGAAAAGCTCAAATTGTATAAAAAAAATGTGTGTATCCCTCTTTTGAAATAATATAATTTCTGTTAGTGTTCAGCTATATCCATAGAATGTACGAAAAGGAAAAAAAGAGACAACACACTACTGCCAAAAACAAACTTTATTGATTAAAGGGTATTATAGGCTCCCCAGCCTTACAATAATTACAATAGAGGGGGCGGGGATCAAGAAAGCACTGCTGATGGTACTCCGAAGAAATCTCCTGCAGCCAAGCCCGAGCTTCCTCAGCCCTCTCCCTCTGGCGGTGCCCATGGACTCCGGATGCCACGAAAGCGCCGGGGGCCTGATCCGCCAGGCAGGAGGCAACGATCTGCCTTTTCTGGAAACACTCCAGAAGAAGACCCACCGACCGCTCCCGCTTGCTCTGCGAGATCAGGCCGAGGTGGTAGAGCGTATGCACCTTGTCGAGCGCCTCTTCCCTCAACTGTGGAGACAGGGCGTTGTGCAGACCCGGGGTTATCCTCCAGATCACGTACATGAGCACTTGGAGGAGGACGGATCGTCGGGGAAGCAGGAGCCCAAAGTGGCTATCCACGCGGTCTATCACCGCCTCGTACGTGTGCTCGGAGCAATTAAGGCAGTAGAAGTACAAATCATCGCGAGAGATGATCTCCCTGATGAGGAATATACGCCTAGACATCTTCGAGGGAATGCGGGATGGAGAAGAAGCCAACATACCTTCGCTATTTATAGCTTCAACGGCCGAAACTTACTCACGCAGCGACGCGAGTCACGGGATATCTCAATTTCCCGATAAAGAACTGCCACGTGTCGGCCATGCCAGTTGCCGCCCGCCAATGCGGCCCACGGAAGGTTGAATGACGCCCTCACTCCAGCCAATGCGGCCCATGAAAGTTGGAACGACACCCCACGAGGACTCAAAGGAGTCTCAAAAGCCCTCCTCTCGAGGCCACCGGGCAGCTTCCCTGCCCGATCCATCCCTAGAGGTTAGCTTCCTATCCATCCACGCTAAGCATCTAAATCCCTCCTCTCGAGACTACCGGGTAGCTCCCCTGCCCGGTCCATCCCTAACGGGTAGCTTCCTACCCATCAACGCTAAGATTCTAAAGCCCTCCTCTCGAGGCCACCGGGCAGCTTCAATTCCCGGTCCATCCCTAGCAGGTAGCTTCCTACCTATCCACGCTAAGGATCTAAAGCCCTCCTCTCGAGACCTCCGGGCAGCTTCCCTGCCCGGTCCATCCCTAGCAGGTAGCTTCCTACCCATCAACGCTAAGGATCTAAAGCCCTCCTCTCGAGGCCACCGAGCAGCTTCCCTCCCCGTTCCATCCCTAGCGGGTAGCTTCCTACCCATCAATGCTAAGGGTCTAAAGCCCTCATCTCGAGGCCACAGAGCAGCCCCCCTGCCTGTTCCATCCCTAGCGGGTAGCTTCCAACCCATCAACGCTAAGGATCTAAAGCCCTCCTACAGAGGCCACCGTGCAGATTCCTGCTCGGCTAATCTCTGAGGGGTAAATTCCTACCCTACGAAGATATGGATGTAGGACCCACATTGTGGAAGAATCAGTTATGGCTGACCTATTCTAACTTGGCTGATTTTCTACTCATGCTAAAATACGTGGTCGTCATCTCGACTCCGAGGTACGGACTGATACCGACCTTCCTAGCCTTGGGATATCTTTTGATTCATCCTAAATTAACGATCGCCACCTCGACTCCGGGGAGCGGGAGGGTACCGTAACGACCTTCCTGCACTTACACTCGACGCGTGATTGTCACCTAAAAAGCCCGGCATAGGCCTACGACCTGACACTCGCGGGAGAAGAAGACTGACGAGCTAAAATACTCATGCAGAAAACAGACATTTATGCAGAGGACAATAAGCTCAACTTTATTTATATTTCAAATTTTTGCAAGGTATTTTATGCTCCTCAGCCTTACAAAAATGCCTGGAGGCTTACAAAATTTTAAAAAACAAGAACTCCCAAGGGAAGATAGCTCAGGCCGTGGGCTCCGCCGGGATTTCGCCCTGCTCGATACCGCCCTCGGTGGCCGGGGCTTCAGTCTCTTGGACTGCTTCGCCCCCTGCGGCCACCTCGGCGCCCGCCCTTTGTGGCATGTCATCGCAGAGCGCGTACTTAGCGCGGAGCTCACTGTCGGCAAACTCCGGCATTGACACCTTAACGGCATCGAGGGTCTCGTGCCAAACGATGGCCAAGGCTTCGGCGAGATTAGCGTAGAACTGGTCCGACGCTTTATACCTCTCCACGGACTTCACCACTCGGATCTCGTCAAGCTTCACAGCCTCGAGCGCCACCCGGACGTCCTTCCTGCAGACGTCCCTCGACTTCTTCATTGTGTTATAGAGGTTACCAACCTCCTCCAACTTGGCCTGGATAGCCCGGTTGGATTCACTCAGAAGTCGGTGAGACTCCTTGTACTTAGAATTCGTCAGCTCCTCGGCGACCACTCGAGCTTCGAGGGCGGCTATCTTCTCCTCCGCCTGCTACAGACGAAGGCGCTGAACCTCCTCCCGCGAGGACGATTCGCCCACCTTCTTCATGGCCGAGGCTATCTCCTCGGATTCCATATTGACAATGAGGGCGCAGTTGTGGAGGACTTGAGGAAAACAGCAAAAGGAGTTAGAAATGTTCAAACTGAAAAAAAATATACTTAAGCAAATTCTTAAAGGAAAATGGATGCCGACCTGAACCACCTCCTGGGCAATGGATGCCACCTGGGCCTTCAGGGTCCCACGAGGAATCTTGCCCCTAGCTGCTTGCTCCATGTCGGAGAGCAGGCTATCGGCAACGGAGAGCCCCGAGGGCACCCCGAAGCAGAAGTCTTCCTCCTGCACCTCCTGCACTGCAATTCTGGTGGAGGTCGCCCGAGAAACCGTTCTTTTATGCCTTTTGAGGAGAACGTCGGTGGGCTCCTCCTCTTCCTCCTCCCTCGCCCGGGGCGCCGGGTCCCGTGCATGGTTCTGGCTCCCCCCCTTGGCTGTCTTCCGAGGCTCGGGGCGCAGCGGAAGACTTTGCCGGTGGAGTTAGCTTCGGGACCGAGCTCGAGCCAGGCCTGGATGAGCTTCTACCCCCGGTCTTCTTCTGAGACTTCGTGGCCATGGCGGCTAGGAACTTGGTTCGGTCTATTTGTTCTGCAAAAAGGAGAATACACAAAAAGAGTTAGTAACGCTGAAAAGGGGCAAAGAAAATTTATCAAAGTCAAAATAGATTGTCTACGGCCCTAACTTATCCAGAAAGCGCGCGGGGCTGAGCCTAGCCCAGCTCAAAGCCTGCTCAGAAAGCAGGACGTCGGCCCGCTAGATCGGCACCCACAACGACACCACCCTTGCCTCGGGTGAAGATGACGGTTTCGCCCTCGGGCAATCGGCCATGTGCCACTGTGTAGGCACATGCCAATTCTCGTCCTCGGGTGGCCCGACGAATATGAAATTCTCCTTCCATGCATGGATGGAAGAAGGGACGGCTACCACGCCCAGCCCATCCATGCCGCCCTTACGTTTTTTAAAGGAAAAATACACCCAGCTCGGCTCATCCTTACTGGTACCAGGGTGATTCTTATGTAACAACCCTAAACTTTCTGTACAACTTTTTTTTCAAAAATACAGAAAGATGTACTTTTGCCTGAGCACAACTTATAAGTTTGTTTTGTATTTGAACAGTAAGATGGAGCTTGTAGCTCATTGGTAATACTTTGCACTGCTGAACCAAAGCACCAGAGTTCAAATCCCATCAGCCACACATTATTTTTATTTTAAATTCTTCTAATCTTTTAGAAACCCAAGAGTCTACACGTGCACTACACGCAATAGGGTAAGTTACAGAATAAACAAACGGGTCCACGAGTCAAGACGAAGTATCGAGGACACGTGGCAAGAAGATGGACTCCGACTCGGGCCGGCGGAAAGGTTGACTCGGCCGGCGCCGCCGGGTCAACTCGGCCCGATCCCATTTTTTCTTCTTTCCCCTGCACCCTTTGGACTATCCCACTCCCCCTGCACTATTTAAATTCTCTGCAATTAAACAGAGAATTAAAATACCCCCTTTTAATTTTTTTAGCAAAATTAAATACAATTTTTATCACACCCTTTCACTACCCTAAATCCTAATTTTTCCTATAAATACCACACCTAAACACACCCCTCCTCACTCCAAAATCTCTGCCCAAACTCTCAAGAAAATTCCCAAGACTTTTTGTGTGCAGGTGGAGTTAGCAAAGGGCGAAGCTCCGACGAACTTCCGACGACGATCCGAGGAGTTTCCGGTGACGAAACGACACACCGGTGTTTACCCAATCTTCCTCTTCCTCTTCTCTTGACACTAATCTAGTAAGTCCCCCTTCTCTCTCTCTCTCTCTTTCACTATTCTCAAATTCTTAACTCTTAAAATGTGTCGGAAGCGGAGTTATCCGTCTTCCGATTATCTTTTCTTTAAAAATACAACTTTTTCTTAATAAAAAATCTACAACTTTTGATATATTGTTTAGTAATCATTAAAGAAGATAATAGAACAAGTTTGGTATCAAAATAATAATCATAGCAAGTTTTATTCTATTATTACATTAAAATACATTTATGTTTCATATCGACATGTTTATACCTTTTAACCATGCTAGCTTTAGAAAACTCATAAGGTAATGACCTATCTCCTCACAACACTCATATGTAACATAGCACGATGGAATTTAGGAACATAGATTTAGGAAAAATACGAATTTACACATAACTACCTCCGATTTATAAAAACATTTTTCTACAAGATGTGTATTTTAACAAATCTTTGCAAATGAGCATCTACAACCCATTTTGGGGAACCCGTTCGGGATGGTACGGATTATCGCACATCCTCGGGCTTAGTAGAGTGAGATGCAGACCTCCGCAAGAAGCATATGATCTCGAAAGATTTTAATACATTTTCCTTTAGAAAATTGTGATTTCTATTATAAATAAAACTTATATTTTTTATAAATAAATATATATGTAATTAATATAAAAATATCTATTTTTAATATTTATAATATTCTACATTTCCAAAATTCAAGAAAAACATCTCATTTACAAGAAAATACCATACAATTCCAATATTACAAATAAATACCATATATTATGAAATTAGGTTTTATTCACTAGAAATGTCATATTGATCAAATACACATCCATGAAAACTCTAAAGACGATAATAAAATACTTGAGGTGTATTTTGAAAATTATACAAAATTATTTTACATAAAATCCTCTCAAGTTATACTAAATTACAATAAAGACCCTAGTAAACATAGGTTTAAGCGGGACCAGTCTCTTGAGCCTCAAAGAGCCGGAGATATGGGTGCTTGCCTATTTAAGGTATACAACTTAACAAACGGTGTTATCAACACGGTAATTTTCTTTGAAAAAGACACAAATCCTGCCGTCCATGTGCAGCGGTTACCGATAACACCAAAACCTAATTCAGGATTCAATTTCTTTTCTAATTGTCTGACTCAGACTGAGACTCAATATAATCAATCTGACTTGAATATGATTCAAATATGAAATTACAAAACTACAATTCAATATGAATCCATATATTCAATCTGTTCAATCTATTCAATCTGTATTGACCAAACCGAACCATGGATATACATCCATCTACATGATTCTTCAGTTACATCCATTTACTGATATCATGGTTCCGGCAAGTCATCCATCTATACAATCTATAATATAAGACATTACAATTTACAATTCAATACAATCAAGACATCGCGGGGTTTATAAGAGGTAGATTGGTACGGAAGGTGTTAGAAGTGGCACGAGACTGCAACCATTAAGACACCTAACCTAAATTTAATTGTCGTTGTACCATGACTGAACGGTTCCTTTTATTCCGTCCACCGTAGTCTCTGGTCTATTGAGACTCCTCTCGTATACACTGGCCTCTTCTGTACCAAGCTACAAACAACAGCGTTAACAATATAATACAACTTTAAAAGCTACACTCTCTCTCTATCTATTCTACTTCTCCCTTATCTTTGGGACTTACCGAGCGATTGTTCGCTGACGATATTCCTTCTCTTTCTTTTTTGGAATGTTGTCAGGTGGATCGGACCTTCAGAAGATCGGGCCTACCAGCGAGGATTTGGACCAACTAGCTTTCGACCCAGAGCTTTAGATTTCTTGTACACATTTACATTCTGTATTTTCCATTTCTGTTATGCCACTGTTTAGGCATCGCTTTATCCCATGTATTTACTTTTTCCATGTACTGTAAAAAGAATATTAATAAATAAAGTTGTTGTTCATTACATTTGTCTCTTATGTATATTTCTCTTATATTGCTTAGTTACACTCAGCATGTTTACTTCAGAGTAAATACGTAGCGGCCTCGTCGCGTCCTCTGCCCGTATACCGGGAAGTGGGGCGTGACAAACAGAGGAAGGAAATGAGGAGGGTCAAACTGAAGGGGATGTTATCTAGTTTTAACCGGACCAGAAACCCAAGGAGGATTCTCCATGAGTTCGGCGCTAACTGGCCCGGGGCAAGATGGAAGCAACGAAGCGCCCCACATACCTCGGTTGAGAAGGGCAGACGCATCTGGTCCGCCCGCTCACCCTCTCTAGCTAAGCGAAGTTGAATAGTTGGAAGGAATATGAAATCGAGCCTGAATCTCGGTAAGCTTGTCCACATTCATCAAGAAGGAAGGCGCATCACGGACGTTCCCGATGCCCACTTTAGGGGCCCTTGTCGCTGCCCGACGACGAACAACACGGGCAGCCCTGGCTCTAGGGAGCGAACCCAACACAGATGACGCAGCAGAAAAACCCTCTCGGCTATTTGAAGCCGGAGGGAAGGAAGACCCGCTGGACTCGGCTCCAACAATTGGAGCCTCATCGTCCGACTCAATCCTAACTACCTCTACAAACTCCTCAGATGAAGACATATAACCCGATTCAATGGAATGGGTTCGCCGAGGAAATATCACAGATGATCCGATCTAAAGGGAAGGAGCACCGGGCAATCTTTGAAGACGAGAGTGAATTAGTGTAAAAGTGTTGGCCGTAGGAAGGTCCCCTCCTATTTATACACCCCAAAGAAAGCATCCAACAGCCCTGATTGATTCCCGCGAAAACGAAACGTCGCTCCCAGCGACCGGCATGGATCCACGTGGCGATTGGCCATTGGGGGTGTCTTTTCGAATGCAGGAGTCAGGTACAGCCTGTCACTTCTGCCAACCGACGCCTGACACGTAGCTCGTATCCCAACTGGCGATCGGCTGGAACGGCGCCCCCTCTTTAAAGCGTGTTCATTTCATTGATCCGCTGACGTCATCGGGGATACGCGTGAAGATTCAGGCGAACGGAAAGGCGACACTTGAGCCCAAAGATCGAAACGATGTAACCACCAAACGCCATTCCATTCCCGGACGATTCACATTATGATTCCTTGACGCCAAAATGAGCAAAAGAAAAACCGAGCAAGCCACTCTCGACCCGATCAATGAATAAGTCAGAACGAGAGTGGGGGGCTAATGATGATACTCATAAGTGGTGTCTCCTCATATTACGATACGTGGCGGATGACGTGTCCCGAACATTACGGGGGTGGAATAAATGAATTGCATCGGGGACATTCCTCGGGACTCCTTCTCGAGGAACGTATCCGACCTTTCGGGCTAATGATGATACTCATAAGCTTTCTCAGTCTCCTTGCTCGCTTCCGAGCCTTCTGACGTGCCGAGCTATCTCGGCCTCCCGGCTCGCCTCCGAGCATTCTGACGTGTCAAGCTTCCTCGGCCTGCGGGCTCTCCTCCGAGCCGTCTGACATGCCGAGCTTTCTCAGCCTCCTGCTCGTCTCCGAGCTCCTCACATGCCGATTTACCTCGGTTACCTCCGATCAATCGAGAACAGAACCCAAGCGTCTCCACAATTGCTTCGCGTATATCGCCAAAGCGAGATATCCGCCGCCCTACGTCCCACGTTCCACGCTGGCGCATTCCCCTATTAATGAGCGTATCTCGTCATAAATGGAGAGATCTCATCATTCACGCAGGCGTAACGTGAGAACGTAACTGAAGGCGAAGAACTCGCACCCACTCGCTCCATGCGACCACTATTAAAAAAAACCTCTCAGACGACTCTGGTAACTCGAATTTATTCCAATATGCCGCTATTCTGCATCTATTTCTCGGCTCTAACTTGTTCGTCGAAGGGTCCTAGGGTGGTCATCCACCCGGAACTTCTTTGCAGGTAACTCAGCGTCCAACACCAACCCTTTGAGATCCACACTCAACAACATTCAAACTAAATCTCAGCCGTCTAAGACCCGCCATCGCAGGATCGACGGAGGACGGCATCTGAAGGAGATCCGAAGCTCCGTCGCTATACAAATACTAATTTTTTAGACCGTGAAAGAAAATAAGGCATTTGTAGACTTTTTCCGATTTGAGGTGCAACCGGTGCAATGAAAGTATTGAGTATCTTTATATGATAAGAAGATCATAAGTTTGAGAAGACTAACTATATTTATTCAAATACGGATTGGTCGCTTAGAAAAATAAAATTTACCATATCATGATAGCGGAAGCAACGGAGAGGCGAACAAACCCCCAGAGATTCTGAAAGGCTTTCCATGAAAATCCATTCCACGCCCTACCACAACCCCCTCCAAATATATACATAAGTTGCACCACCTGGATGAACCACCACGACCCATTAAGCACCACCGCTGCCCCCTTCAACCCCCACCCCAACCTCAACATCAGCAACCAACTAAAAAATGCATGCAAAACTAATGCCGTGGCTGTTATCCATGTCATCACCATCATCTTGCTTTGAGCCTGTAAGCATGGGAGAGCCAAATTCGATTGAAAGTGGTGGTTACGCAAATCAAATCGATTAAAAAACCAGATCGAATCGACAGATTGCTCATTTCTACCTGCAAGAACTTAGCGATGGGATAGTTGACCGCATATGCAAACAACTGAGGGATCATCCACAACGACAATTTCCCCGCGGCTTCAGCGATGCTCTCCTGCTGGCCGATGAGCCTCAAGAGAGGCCCGGCGAAAATGTAGAGAGGAAGAAGCAGGATAGCGGTAGTGATTAGGATCACCCAAGATCGTTGCATGTAGATTCCTAGCATGTCATGTTGCCCCGCGCCCCAAGCTTGGCCGCATAGGGTTTCTAGGGCACTCCCCATGCCCATCTGTATATATACATAGATTCGTTGGTGGTAGATCCATTAATTAGAGACATGGTACGTAGAACTGAATTGGAAATTATATATTTGCGTCAGAAATTCGATCCGGGTTTATGTGATGTGTGTGTATGAGTTGCACAAAACAATTAAGCTAATTAAACTAATGCAGCATGCAACAGATGTTACAGTATATATATATAATTATACCATGACTCCTAGAGAGAAGCCAGCGACATTAGTGTTCTCGATGGTGAGGGCGGCGAGATCGAGCGTGCCGAGTTGGCCGGCGAAGACCTGTGATATGCCACCCAAAGAGTACTGGCACACGGAGGTGAAGATCGCCGGAGCAGCCAAGCACCATAGCTTCTTAGACTCTACTTTGAACTGCTCCAAGAAATCTCCAACACTTTCTATTGGAGCTATGTCTCCATTCTCTCCAACTTGATTTTCTTGGGGGAGAAGCAATGGTTCTCTTCTATTCTCCTCCATTGTCGTATGTGGGGGTTTTGGCAGGAGAGATGAGGATTAATTTGACTTGATCGTAAATCGCCAAATTAATAGTGCCAACAACCACGAATAAAATAACACAACACGTGGTGCATGCACATTTATATATGTGCATGGATGTGTATGTCTATGTATATGTGTGTATCTACATTTTTTTTTTCTATCTGAAAGATAATATCTATCCTAAAAAAAGATGTACTGTTGCCATTGGCAGGTAAGCAACTTCATTTTTAACAAAATAATAATAATAATAATAATAATAATAATTATTGTAAGTTGTCAAAACCCACGAAGCATGTTTTTCCGTTGTCAAAAGTCTCCGGCCCGCCGGTCAAAAACTCCTGAAAAGGTTTTCAATTGTCAAAAAATCATCTGTTTGCGGTATCTGTATAGTTGATTGTTATTATCTAGTCATTATATATGTGATATCTATGCAATTGCTTATGCTATCTTTGTAATAGCAAGCAACCATACAGTTGCCACATGAAAATTTTCCACGGTTTTTAACAACTGCTTCAAGGCAAGGGAGTTTCTGAACAGCCAAAAAACCTGCTTAGTGGTTTTGACAATTTACCCTGATGATAATTACTAGCAATTTTGCTCCGTGCATTGCATGTAATCATAGAATATTAAAGAAAAATTTCTTTGTTAATTTAACTACGTACATCGCACTTGTAAAATAATAATAACATGGCTATTTAATTATGTGCATTGCATATGAAACAACGTTATTTTTTGTTTGATTTCTTTGAAAAAAATAAAAAGCCACGTTACCAATCGATTTTAAAATCAGACCCTCCCTTTTGCCTTATAATAATAATAGAGATAATAATAAACAATATGTTTTCTGGCTAGGCCAGAGGCTTAATTTTCCTTATTGCACTTAACAAGTTAATACAAAACTTAGTTTAATTAATGGATACCTGATATGTTCAAAACTTCTGTTCAAATAATCTCAAGTCCCAAAACCCCTGGGCTAACTTCATCTTGTGAAAGATTAATTATTACACCTCCCTCCATAATTACTTATCTTTTTAAACTTTTGCACGGCAATTAAGATATGATTTAAACTCTATTTGAAATAATTATTATAATATTGTCATCCTAATAAATTTTCCTAAATTACACTCATATAAAATGAATATTGTCTTCCCATCTTTTACAAAAAAATTTGCAAACTTGCACCAATACTTTTTAAATGAGGTTAGTTTAGATATTTTACAAAAACAAAATATTAAATGTGGTAAGAAATTTTATACTATTCACCTCTATCTCATAAAAGGACAAGTAATTTAGGATTAAAAAAACTTCCTAAAAGAACAAGTAGGGAGTAATTTGCTTCATTAATTTATGATAAAATTTACTAATTAAAGGCCAATAAGTTAGCTTTCAGCTTTTTCTGAAAAAATAAGTGTCATGATCTTTAATGATTGCATGCAAGTGAAAAACAACCAACTTTTTGCTTAGACTTTATAAATCTAATATCATAATTCATTTTAGACTACGACATGTTTGAAGTTAAAGAGTTGACTCAGCTGAGAGCTGATCTACGTACTGGGGCTAATATATATGATGGAAGCCAACAAATTATATATATAATTAATTATTAGAATCCATGCAAGCATCCATGTGAGCACGAAAGAGTTGACTGAGCTGAGAGATGAAAATATTTACCCCATTAATCTCGGCTAAACTTCCAATACCAAATCTTGATAAGTGATATGGGTTTGGTAACTAATTATTGAAAACTAATGACATGAACCAATTATATCGGACTCGCGGGTCCCTGACATTATTTCGTTAATGCTATTAGATATTACTAGATCCAATGATGAATGATGGGATATTATTTCTGTCATGCTTTTTTATTACTACTGTAAGTCTAGAATCTAATAATAATCCGATAATAGGATGAAAATAACAGCAGCATCTTTTTAATCCAATTATCTCAATAGGAAAGGGAACCCAACTAAGCATCCAAAGTGATAGTTTCCAAGGAGGACAAGTTAATTAACTAGCATGAAGGGCCGGGCGTGCTAGCATATTGTCCATGATATAATACAAGGACGGTTAAGATTTGGATATCCGTAAAATGAAATTTTGTTCTTATTTTTCTTTTAATCATTGTCATCCGTGTATTATACCATTGACAGTGAAGAATCCGTTTCTACCTTCAAATATGAGTTCTATATTGTCGGTCTCACATGATTAGATTTTGATTATTGACAAGAAATTACTCCATACTATATTTACTTAGATTTTGCAGATCATTATTTTGAGCATTTGGTGGAGGTCGGAGAAAAAACCTACATTGTTATATCCAAAAGAAGTTGGAGGGCAAATTCGGACTTCACGAGCCTAAACATTAACATAAAGATTGAAGCCCCTAAAATTCAAGATGGGTCATTACACAAATTACGCATTGACACTCATGGAGTTGAGGACTCGCATTTTGGGTTTTTGGCCTTGTTTCTTTTATTTTAACTAATTCTTTAGGAATCAAATGTAAAGCGACTAAAATGTTATGCACACACATCATATATGCATTTCACATCAATATTTTATTCAAAATATCATTTTCTTATAATACATAAAAATTGACAAATTATATATCATTATGACCATTGATTTATTCCAAAGCTTGAAAAATATTTTTCATAGTTTTCGGAAACTTTTGTTATTTGCTAATAATATTTAAACCGGAAATAATTATATTAGAAAATGAATTAAAAATTACTGTCTTGACAAAATTAATGTCAATAAATTCACAGTAAGTTGATGTCTCTGAATATTATTTTACATAACATTTGGATAATATTTGATATGTTAAAATTTCAATTAACTAGCTAAACTACAATGAAATATTATTTAATTAGATCATGCCTGCATAGCTTGATTTTTTTTTATAGTGGAACCCCAATAATGCATATGGACATAATCTGACTTGTTTCTTAAATTTTAAATTTTAATGTTTGAAAGCGACAGTATTAATTTTGAAATTGACCCGTTCTCTTTTTTAAATACTAATGACAGAGAAGTTGTTTTCAAAAATTTTAACATGGTTTGTTGTACATTTTTCTTTGTACCATACTTCATAAATCTTCAGACCATACTTTGAATATTTTTATTTGTTAAAGATGAAAAGTGTCGTGGAGGGAAGGGTGAGCTGAATAAGACAAATGGCTAACAATTAAAACTTTATTGTTCAATACAATAAAAGTTGTGGAATAATAATAAATAATAACAATTGTAACAACAATAGATATAAAAAGAGCTGGGAAAACCAAACTCAGAGGTGACACCGGCGATTGGTAACGAAATTCGATACCGCGGTATCTAGTCTCCGCCTAAGTCTTTTCTTAGAAACTATCCACTAAACAAATCTTCTTCAGGTGAAGAAACCTTTACAACTTGATGGACCACCTTCACCGGGTAATCTTTTCTAAGGCTCAGATCAAAACTTTACAACTCAACACTTTGATGGACAATCTCCACCGGGTAAACCAACTTGGTAGACAATCTCCACCGGATTTTGATACAACCAAAGTAAAAGAAAAAAAACTCCTAATTTGGTATATGAATCAAACATAATTTTAAAATAAGAGAATTAAGATTTTTGATATATTAAGATAAAGTCTTTTTTTTATTTCGAATAAAATTTATAGAGTTCTAGAACATGAAATCAAGATTTTGCAAAGGTAAATTATTTGAACAAGTTTAGAAATATCCTTTTCAAAAGAAAAATGAAATTTTTTTACAAAACCCAAAAGGAAAATTAAACCTGGTGATGACATAGGGTTTCGAAAGCTCAAGAGATGATGACCTTTTTAGAGTAAGGGGGATAATAAAAAAATAATCTGAATAATTATTTTTTTATTATTTTGGTCGATGCAGTATTTAAAATATTGGACAAGATTCCCACAAATATGTAAATAAATTGGTCAAAATAATATCTGAGATTTCCAACGGTCTAATCTTGAGCAAGCTTAAAGACAATATGAGCCGTCTTAAAGCAACAGGAAAAAATTCATTAAATGCAGTAATGGGTTAGACGTCTCAAAAAAAGCTTGAGACGTCTCAAGAACAATGTTGAGCCATCTCAAAAATAATATGAGCTGGCTTTTGTCAACAGTGTAAAAAATGATTATGCAGGTAATCTTATGAGACGGCTCAAGACAAAGATGAGCCGGCTCATACACAAAGAATTCAAAGATGTTCAAAAAGGACTACTTAAGACGGCTCAAGGCAAAGATGAGCCGGCTCATACACAAAGAATTCAAAAATGTTCAAAGAGGACTACTTAAGACGGATCAAGGCAAATATGAGCCGGCTCATAGAGACAAGAGGAGAAAGAAAAGATCAAGGGACTCATGAGACGGCTCAGAAGAAAATGAGCCAGCTCAAGAACTGACATATCTGATATTTGAAAGATTTTGAAGACTTTAAAACCGTGTGACTCTTACGAGATAACTCACGACTCAATAAAAGAGAAAATATATGATTTACATATTTGTAGCACGTTCTTTGAGCCGCTTTGAGTTTTCATCTCTAAATCTATGTCTTTTTGATTCTTTATCTCTTCTTCTTCATAATACATGTCGCCATGTCCTTTTACTCCTCGATATCGCTATACCTATTCTTTTTCTTCGATATTGCTAAATTTATTATGTCTCTGACACTGGAAACATATAACCCAACTACAAGTATCGTCAGTGTGTAAGATAATTAAATAGTGTTTTATTCAATATCAAAACTAAGATGAATAGATGTTACCCAATAGGATCAACAATCTCCCCCTTTTTTATATTTGACAAAACCTATTTACAGTATACAAATTTGAGACATAACCAAACATAAGAATGTTGGATATAATGCCCTCAAGGCAATTATTGTAATTACAGGTAGACGATTATGATAATTGAAGGAGGACCTATACGGCTAAAACAATCTTACTCAGATGATAGTATGCTATTTGGTTTATCATTTGTTGGATATAGTGCCCTCAAGGCGATTATTGTAATCGCAGGAAGGCGATTATGATGATTCAGGGAAGACTAATACGGATAGAACAGTCTTACTCGAGATGATAGTATGCTATCTGGTTCATCTCTATCATCATGTACATATATTATGTTGTATTACAGATCACTATTATATGTTGATAGAGCCCATAAGATTCTTACTTGACTACCAGTATTATAATGGCGATCATATACGTGGGAGCAGGGTGGTCTATAAGTACATCCTTAAATGTCCCTAGTCGAGAGAGTATTGAAACTGGGCATCGATACTCCGGAGTAGTCTAGTGTATACTTTTCGAGACCCCGACAAGGGGCAGTGGCCGGTCTCACAAGATATTGGTGCCAGTTGGTCACCTAAGATAGTATAGAGGTGCTCACTAGAGGTGAGTACACTGAACGGAGTCACCGGGAGAATGCTAGATGGTATTATACTTATTGTCAGATAGTAGTTCTCAGGTGACATGGGTATAGCTTATTCTGTCGACCTGAGATCGTCATTTGTCTCGTGTGAGTTTCCACCTTACTTTGATTACTACCCTACAACGGCTCAAAAGAGTCGTGCAAACAGGATTTAGTTGGGTACAGTCCCGAGCCACATGGAGGCAGTGAGCGGATCGTCGGGGATTCGTTTCTCCCGGTATTGGGGGTAGATGTCTCACTGTGCACGAGTGGTCATCATTAGAAATCCTTGGCCAAGGTGGACGGGATTTACTGATTTGGATCAATAGTTTCTCAGTGGGTGATAGCTTCACACCGACACGAAATATCGTGTTATTGTGGGTTTGATTTTATCTACCCCTTAAACCCGGTATGCGATACTCTTAGAAGAACAGACCGGATTGTATGGAGATTGTCACAGACATGCTCAGTAGGGGTACAGATGAGTTTTTTCATCGGCCTTCTTTTCGCTCAATACCTGGGTAGCCGTTACATACAGCTGGTGCCACTGACTTACTTCTGGTTAAACCCACTGCCAGCGTATTGACGAGTCTTTAGAGTCCCATACTGAGAGTTTTCCCGGTTCAGGCGATATGATATAAATAACGTATGTTGGTATATACAGTCGTCCGATTAAATATGTATACAGGCTACACGGATTTTAATCTGACAGTTGATAATACTAGCGGCTTAGGATTAAGTCGGATTATTAAATCAAGTTTTGATTTAATAATATATATATATATATATATATATATATATATATATTTAATATATGTATTCTGGTATTATTGTTCACTGTTCATTTTCTTTCTTGGCTATTCGTATTTTTATACGAATACGCGTATATGTATTTCGATACATATACCGGGTAGTATTCTGTATTTATACAGAATTTGCTCTAGAAAATGGACACCTCATTGATGAATATTCATAAAATGAAGTGGAGGGTGAGGCGCCATTGAGCATGGTTGAAGAGATGTAGAGAGTAATGAGCTTCATTATTATATTACAAATTGTTTTGGTTTTATTTGTATGGTTGGAAAACAAAAAATGAAACCTTTCTCTTCACACTTATCCAATCTATTATTCTCTCATACTTTCTTCACTTGCTCATGGCCACTTCTTTATCTCCTCCTCTTTCTTCTTTAGTTGCTTGCTTGAACTTTAGAAATAAGAGAAAATTATAATGGAATATTCCTACATCCCCACTATCTATTCCTATCGGGTTTGGAGCGTCTATTGCTTCACTAAGTGAAGCTGGAGCTTGGATCGATTCTCTCGGGTGGATCATCTTCGGAGAAGGAGCACTGACTTGCACACGCGGCCTGGAGCAAATGAAGAAAATTTGAGGATGCGAGTATTGCTAACATAGTAGATTAGCATAACTCATTAGGTTTTTGTTAACAAGTTCTATCTCGTTAGTCCGATTCATAGTATTGGAATTTTAGTAAACTAGAAATTTTTGAAATCTATATTGCCATCTTCTAA
Organism: Agapanthus africanus; assembly: GCA_030015575.1. Taxonomy (NCBI): domain Eukaryota; kingdom Viridiplantae; phylum Streptophyta; class Magnoliopsida; order Asparagales; family Amaryllidaceae; genus Agapanthus; species Agapanthus africanus. The sequence continues at coordinate 24,640,206 of JASDDO010000019.1, forward strand.
AATTAGTTTGCTGGTGTGCCTAAGTTCCCAGCAATGGTATCAGAGCCACGCTAAAGGGTAGACTTGTTTGCAACAATTTAGAGTTCAATCGACGGAATTTTCCGAATCACATTTCCAAAATTCTTGCTTACTGTTCGAATTTCAAAGTTGTTCAAAAAAAATTTCAGGTTGCATTAAAATTATATGCAGGCAATATTAGATCTAGAAAAAAATTTGGGCACCTAAATCCAAAATTCTGCCGCTGAATAGCCGTGAAATGCGCCATTTGACCGTTGATCCACGGTCCAATTTTGGCTACAGTGCTTAAGAATTTTTCTGGGGCTTTAATACATGGAAATATGATTTTTGGGATGTTTTGTTTTGGCCCGGATGTGTTTGAGTACTGGTTTTTACTTGGGGCCAATGCGGAAAGTTTTAATCAATCGAAATTTTAAATTCGTGTTTTTCTGTGCATTTGTTTCTCCGACCGTGAATATCATAATGCGGTATAATCCGACTGGTTGCTATATGTACAATCATACGGATTTACGAACATGATATTCATGTTGATATTCTATGTTGCTCTGTGATTATGGTTATGTTAGATTTGTTGCGATGGATAGCCCGGTGTACGTAATATTAGATATAGTTGCTCTCCGATTCATATTGAATGACGAGTGTCCGAAATGTGGACTGCCGTCATGGCGGCTTGTATATTATTCTTTGGGGTGTGTCCTGATTGCGGACGTAGTCACCTTTGTATATTCAGTTTTTCATTACATACACTATGATTACATCGCGGAGGAATGCTTGAGTAGCCGGGTTCTAGAGGGCAATGGGCCTCCATCTCATGGCGTTGAGACCGGGGTGTCTTACTCTAGAATTGGCGGGCTATTCACCGCAATCGTAGGGGGTTTAGGTTTGACCCGCGGAGGGGTGTCCAAGTCACCGGATTTTGGAAGTGCTGGGTGGCCCACTCACTTCGTTAATTAGGGTTGCCTCGCTTCTGGGATTCATGGGTGGCTTTCCGCACTCGTAGGGGTCTGGGATCCGAACGACCAGAAAATTACATTTGCGGGCCATCCAAACGACCGGAAAATTACATTTCATATATGGCTCCATTGAAATATACTTTTTCTAGTTTATTCGCATTTCTATATTGTCTTTGCTTCCGCTGTGATTCTGCTGTGATGCTTCTCTATTGTTACCTGATATCATGCGTGAGACGAATGTTTGCATATATTTTTTGATATATTTAGTAGACGTTATATATGCTTTCCATCCGCGCTAGTCATGTCCCCGATCTGTTGTAAGTTAGGCAAATTTATGGTGAAGACCCGGGACCTGTGGCAAATGTGAATGGTATATATGTGTGCCTATTTTCATTTCTTTTCTGGCATGATATGATTAATTGATGGGGAAGCATTAATTCTGATTAATGTAAGGAAAATAAACCTATATGATGTTGTCGGAACCAAATTTGAAAACTATAGGCGTTTACTTTTGGTTTGCATCGAGATATTTAGTTAGGAATATCCTGCACTTCATTCGATGAGAAAAAAACCTAGATCTCTTCATAGGGAGTGACCTTTTGGCAAAGTTTGCATGACTATAAACTACTCGGTTTTCTTCAAAACCATCGGTTTTCTACAAAACCACTTGTTTAAAAATGCAGAGTCTAAACCACTCATTTTTCAAAACGGCTTGAGTTCCTACAAAGATATCAAGTTCATTACGTTAAAGGGTTTTCGCCAAAAATCAGCCGTAACCCTCCGTCGTTTCGAATAAGTAGCACATAGTATTCATGCGGTGTTTGTTAGCCAAAATCAAGGCATCGTGAATGGCACATGTGTGTTGCTTATTCGTAGTATAGATAGATGCATTGGTTTAGGAAAGTCGTACCACCTTGTTGGCTAAAATCAAGGGTGTGTATGGGTGAGTCTAAATTAATATAGATAATGACAAGTAGAACTTGACTTGTGTATTATGATTTCTTGGTCAAAGTCAAGGTCATAAGCGTTTTGGGCAAAAAGCATATCGGTAGTTTCAAATATAAAGGAAACTTGCCAAGTTTGCGCATACCTTCTGGAGTGTAGTAATTTTGGCCGGCTTCCGTCAAAGTTATCACGCAATGATAGTTGGGTCCCGATTCCCACTGATGAGTAGGTGTTACTCCTCGGATGATTTTAAGATGATCCTGACTAATTCTCCTTTTAGGGTTTGAAGAAGAATTCGAGAAAACCGTGGGAGCCGTCCTGATAAGATAAATTGATTAACTAATCTAATCTTGATAGAGTGCACGCTAAGTATTTTTTTTCTTTCTCTCTTTGGCAGCGATCATGACCTGACCTTAAACTAAAACTTATGAACCAAGTTAACCGAACCTTCTTATACACTTTGATTTTGGGTTGTTATGATTCATGATAAAGCCGCATATATCTCTGTCACTCCTACTTCCCCTTTGCATTTCTCCAGAACACTCCATATCACTACGAAGATCTATATTGCTTGGGTATGTCATCGTATAGTTACATACGAACTCGAAGAAACTTGTTTCAGTTCGAGAATGGATTCCAGTTCTGGGAAAATTGAATAGGATTATTCGGTTGTCTTTTCTCTTCACCTTTTCTCAGATTGCGAGAGCTCCTAGTATTAAGAGAGTACACCTATTACGCTTATTGGATAGTCTTCTTCCAAATCTTAAGCACGTGTCAAAATGTAAGGAAAGAAGAAAACCAATTACCCTAAGTATGGAGTACAGAAGGTAAAAAGTAAAGACATATAAAAGGATTGAAGTGAGGGCAAGAAAAATTGTGACTACTATCATGAATCTGGATAGTGGAAAAGGCATTATTAGGAATACCCGGCCACCCCCTCGAAATATTTTCATATTTCAGTTTTACCGTACGGTGTTATTTGAAAACTGTTTTCCTAATTAGATTCTGACTCTAGGGCATATATTTACCAGACTAGATTCTCACATCAGTATGGCGTTATAGATATTGAGTGGGAGTAGAATATTGGTAATTGGATGATTAGATCCTCAATATCAGAATTATTTGTAATTGGTGATATTTGAAGAAATCACCTCGGTTTTTCCTAACGACAAATATTTGATTTTGAATATCAGTTGTTATGCATCAGTTTTAAACTGATATATTTGTACGTTTATTTTACAAAGTGAGATATAAACTTTTGAAATTATATTTATGACATTTATCTTTATCAGTTGATGATTAGGTAAGATGCATTCAATAACGGTGTAATTTTTCTTTAACCATAATACAGTTTTCAACCTCCGACGCACAGGGTTTGAGTTATTAAACTCAGAGGACTTATACAAATTATTGTATGTTGTCCGATGTCCATTAAGACAAGGGGTTGATACTCGTACTATATTCTGTTTACTTATGACTTCTCTGGTTTTAGACACGTATTTCGTTGAAATATAATGTCTAAATTTTGAGAAATTATAGGTATAAAAATAAAGTAGAGAACTATACGTTGCAAGTATCAGGATTCTTTGAGGTGATCGAAAATGTAGATACTTATGCTAAGTATTCCGTCGTAAGTAATATATTTGAGAACTTGATTCTCTCTCAGGTTACTCATCCGTGGGTGCGCTCCTTGATGAGTAATGCAGCCTGCCTTTTTTCCATTTAGTATATATACACTGGAAACAGATACATGTATTTTGAATCTGCTTCCAATTAAATTAGTATATTTATTTCTATATTAGATATAGAATAGATTCATATCTTAATTATGTTAAGGTATATGGAGTAGTCCGGTTTATACTTAAAACCAGAATCCGGATAAACTCAAAACATGTTTTAGTAATGATAGTTTGTGGGTTATCCCGGACTTTGACGAAGGTTAACATTCTACCATTCGGAAGATCAATAGTTATATTGTTCTTAACTCACCATCCGTTTTAGTAAAATGAATTCTTTCAGAAAATATTAGTGGGAGTATAGTAGAACTGGAAATGATTCCAAAACCAAAAACGATTACTGAAAATTTAGTAGAACTTAAGAATTCAATTATATTCGACAATCCATTAGCCACTTCACAGATATGATGGCTAACCTCAGCCACCCGAGAGGTACTTCGGTCTCCTCAAAGACGGTGACGGAGGTTTTGATGACCCAAGCTTGCCACTACTGCTGTCCTAAACTATGAGATCTGACAAATGGATGACTATAACGCCCTTCTAAATTATCTTTAGAAGTGCGCGTGTATATGACTCTGCCAGAGCGTTGTTGTAGTTAGTGGGAGCAGCGGAAGCGTGGTGGTCCAGTAGCTTATGTCTATTTATCGACTAAAACAAGTATAGCGGAGATAGATCATCTATTTTTGATGTAACAATCATAGAGTTTGACTTCATCAGAACAACAGATGGACCTGTTAAGAAACTAGTAGGGAGTGATGTCCTGATATTTAGATGACGTACTCCTTACAGGAAGTGATATTCCTATAGTAAAATCGGTTATACTGTGGTTGTCATAAGGTGTTTATCCATATAAGATCTGGATAAAATATTAGAGATTCTGGTGACTAGATCTATGGTTTTAGATCTAGATTTGGGAATTGTCCCAATTCGGATACTTTGACACCATTCTAAAGTATTTTAGAATGGACGACTCCTGACGTGGTGTTGTACCCGCAGATGATGGATTCACCCTTTCTAAAAAGATGAATTTTAGACTAATAAGGAAAAAGATTTGCATGATTGACATATCACTTGTTTAGGAAATTGAGTCAATCATGAGATGTCAGGTACCACACCAGATATTGCTTTTACACTAGCTGCAATAAACATATATTAATCCAATTCTAGAGAAATATTGGGAAGCAGTTATGAACATAAGAGAATGTTCTTAGTATATGGTAACGGCAGCCTTCTTAACGAGGCGGTTATCATTTCAGGATTCCAAGATAACCTAGATGACAGAGTTGCTGTCAGAGTTAATAGTTTGCTCTATGATGAGGGGCAGTATGTTGGACAGGGGGTCCAAGCAGATAATGAGAAAGGCATAGCCAATGATACTGATTAAATTCAGTGAAAGATACAGTCTAAGAAGTTTGTTGGATTTGGAGTTCATTTATAAACTTGGTCCCATCAGATATCCAGATAAATTCTAAGACAGATATCGCTCATTTTAGGAGATAGTCTTTCTCCGCAAAATTAAGATATAGAGAGATAAAGATAGAAATATTGGAGCAGATCCACTCACTAAGACTATTTCTCGAACGCGGTAGTTTCACAAACGTGCTTTGCGAAACTGATTAGTAGATAAGTTGGGCGATCGGTAGCACACGGGCTATGAGTATGCGACACCACAATAATTAGCCTTAATTGCAAGTGGGAGATTGTTGGATATAGTGCCCTCAAGAAAATTATTGTAATCGCAGGCAGGTGATTATGATGATTCAGAGAGGACTTATACGGGTAGAACAGTATTACTCGAGATGATAGTATGATATCTGGTCATCTCTATCATCATGTACATGTATTATGTGGTATTACAGATCATTATTACATGTTTATAGAGCCTATAGGATTCTTGCTTGACTACCAGCATTATGATGGCAATCATATACGTGGAAGCTGGGTGGTTTATAAGTACATCCTTAAATGTCCCTAGTCGAGAAAGTATCGAGACTGGACATCGATACTCCAGAGTAGACTAGTGTATACTTTTCGAGAGCCCGCTGAGGGGCAGTGGCCAGTCTCACAAGCCATTGGTATCGGTTAGTCATCTAAGATAGTATACAGGTACTCATTGGAGGTGAGTACACTGGACGGACTCGCCGGAAGCATGCTAGATGGTATTATACATATTGTCGGATAGCAGTTCTCAGGTGACATGAGTACAGGTTAGTATGTCGACCTGAGATCGTCATTTTCCTCGTGCGAGTTCTCACTAAGCTTTAATTACTATCCTACCACAGCTGAAAGGAGTCGTGCAAACAGGTTTTAGTTGGGTACAGTCCCAGAAATTGTTAGTGTATATGCCCTAGAGGCCATTACTGTATCATACTAGTATGTATATTACTTAATGGATGCTTGGGATATTCACAGATGTATTGACAATCTTGCTCGATATAGTAGTATGCTACTTGGTTTGTCTCTGCTTTAATGTGTACATGTGTGTTTCTTTATTATATCACTATACGCATTAGTCGAGCCCTTAGGATCTTTGCTTGATTACCGGCGTTGTGATGGCGATCACACTCGTGGGGGCTGGGTAATCCACAAGCACATCCTTATACACGTCCCTAGTCGTGGGATTATCGAGACAGTGCATCGATACTCCGGAGTAGACTAGCGTATACGCTTCTCATCCCAGCTCGGGAGACGGTCTGTCCTACAGCCGTCAGTATGTCGTACTTGAGATAGTATGCGGGTTCTCGTTAGGTTACGAGTACACTGGACAGGACTCGTTGGGAACTGATGGTTGGTATTATACCTATCGTCAGTTATCAGTTCCCAGGTGACATGAGTACAGCTTAGTACGCTGACTTGACACTGTCACTTCGCCTCGAGTGTGTTCCCACTGTTCTTTGATTACTACCCTACCACGGCTCTACTGAGTCGTGCAAACAGGTAGTAGTTGGGTGCAGTCCCGAAGCACTTGGAGGCAGTGACGGTTAGACAGGAATCGTCTCTCCCGGTATTGGGGGTTGACATCGCGCTGTGTCTAGGAGAGCCATTACACATGTAGTCCCTGGCCAGGGCAAGCGAGATATACTGGTAGGTTTCCAGTGTTATCTCAGGGTGTTCTGGGCTTCACTCCGACACGACTTGTACCGCTATTAGGGGACTGACGTTTACCGCCCCGTAGGCCCGCCATGCGATGTATCAGACGAACAGACCGGACTGTACGGAGATTGTCACATACAGGCTCAGTAGGAGTTCGGATGGGTTTACCTCATCGGCCTTCTTATCGACATCTACCTGGGGACCGTTACGTATAGCTAGCGCCGCTTGCGGTCTGTGGTTAAACCCACTGCCAGCGTAGTGTCGAGTCTTTAGAGTCCCACACAGAGAGTTTTCCTGCACTGAGCGAAACGTGTAGAGGCCGTATGGTTTTACAGCAGGGCTGCGATCACTTACGTACACTTGTGTGCGTGTGGTGTTCGGGCAGGCAATACTGGTGGGCTTTAATTTAAGCCGGATCCTAGTATTGCGCGGATGGATTTGTTTTTGTCTTCTGTGCATCCGCATTCTACGGAATGCGGATGCAGGTGTGTATGCACAGTTTTCCGGAGCGATGAAGGAGGAGGTGCCTCATTAGGGTTTTGGCAGTTGGTTCGGCCAAAACCGTTATGTGGCAGGCTCATTAGGGTTTTAACAGTTGATTCGGACTCATCAGGATTTTGGCAGTTCGTTTGGTCAAAACCATTATGAGCCGCGGACATCATTTACTAATCCTTTTAGTGATAATTTTATGATGGCTAATTGCATTGACCATTTGACCACCATGACCTCTCTTGACTTTGTTGACCGGTTGACTGTTGACCATTGACTTTCAAGAGGGATCTACACTCTTCTTTTCTTTTTCTTTTTCTATTTTGATTATGATAATGGTCATTTCAATGTAGCCATCAAACTTTATCTTGATGGGATTAGTAATGATAATGTTTTTGCATTATTGAACCATGGTTCATTTTCTTGTGCTCACAATTTCTTTCTCATTCTCTCTCTTGCCTTTTTCTAGTGAGAAGAAAAGAAATGCACCATGGTTGCTAGCTCCTCCTTCTTCTTCCTCTTGATTCATCTTTTGATCTCATGTGTTGAGAGATAAAGATCCCACAAAGACAAAACCATCCCTCTACCACTTCTACATAACCTAAGGCTTCTAGACTAGCAATCTCTTTGCCCTAGTTACCTCGGCTCGAGGTGGAGCTCGGTGTACATCTCTCGGGTGGATCGTCTTCGACTCAAGGAGGCCGCGGAGGTGACCAAAGTCCGGATCAATCCTCGGAGCAAGCAAGGAGAAGAACAACATGAAGAGAAGGAGTTCAAGTTGAGGTATAACCCCTAACCGAGTAGATAAATCTCTAGTTAGGATGCTAGTGTGTTGTTTAGCAACGATCCGGCTTTTCGGTCCATATTACCATGTTTAGAAAAATTTTTGTTTTACCGTTTCCGCAACCCCGAAAGTACCGGAAGAGGTAACGTGGACCTAACAGTGGTATCAGAGCCTAACTAAACACACTCTAGCATGTTAGCAAAGTATTTAGAATTTCGATCGGACGAAAAACCGCAAAACACCCCGGAATTTCAAGTTTCTGCCGATTTTTAGATCTGTTCAAAAATTAATAAATCATACACTAAAAATCTGCTCAGGCTTTTGTTAGAAAACTGGAGAAATTTGATCTCCCAACTCGTCTAAAGCGCCGCGGTTCCGCGGCATAAGCTTGCTTATGCCGCTGAACCGCGGCCGAGTTAGCTCAGTTGTGGGATCTGTTTCTTGCAGTTTTCTTAGATGGGTATTTTGGGATTTTTACAATATGACTTTTCTGCCCAGATTTTCCAGAAAGTAAAATTTGTTTTTGGGGCTTAAAAATCCGTATTTTTGGTCGATGTTCTGTAAACTTTGGCTAATGGTTATATCTGTAATGTTATATGTGTATTGAACGTCTGCTAATCGTTATACGTCGATTAGTAGGGGTTATACATATCTATGATCTGTAATGCTGATGGTTTGTGTATATGAACTCGTTGGATTTTCGCGGATGAATAGCCGGGGTGGATGTGAGATGAGAGTTTCTTTTTCTTTCATTCATGTAATAAATTTGTAAATTGATGTAATATTTTTTGTATGGCCGCACAACCGGGTCGGGGTTGTAGCCGTCATTATATAATTCTTTTTACTGTTTTTGCTCCTAGGATAGACCCATGGAGGGGGTGCACAAACTACCGAGTATCTCGAAGTGCCGAGTGGCCTACTCACGTTGTTGAGGGAGGTTGCTTCGCTTCGGGTACTTGGCGGGTAGTTTGCCGCACCCGTAGGGGTCTTGGGTGGGGTATTGGCTATTCATCGCGACCGTGTAATCCGCTTTTCGTTGCAGGCTCGAACGAATCGCGGGTTCCTAGTATATCCAAAGTGTTCATCTTTGATCTAGATTGGCTATCATTGCTATATATCTATATATAATAACTATTTAGGCGTTTCTTATGTTTTTCAGCCGCGCTAGCCCAGCCCCCGCTCTGTCGTTAGTTAAGTAACCTAACGGGTGATGACGGGGCCCCGTGGTGAATGCGAATGGCATAAGCGTACGTCATATTTTGGTTGTTTTCTGTAATGGTAGGATTTAAATAATGGGACGCATTAAAAGAACTAATGCAAGAAAAGAAACCTAAAAGACGTTGTTGGAATAATTTTTCAAAAAAAACTGTTATTGCAAGGACGTTCAATTTTGTTTTGCATCGAGGTATTCGGTTATGAATGCCCAGCACCTCAGTCGACGAGGCAAGGGCCGAGATCCCTTCATCGGGAGTGACCCCTTGGACAAAAGTTTGCGTCAGTGTAATAACTTCACTATAGTCGATTAATTCTTGCTTTGCATCGAGGTATTCAGTTTGGAATATCCTGCACCTCATTCGACGAGGAAAGAGCCGAGATCCCTTCACAGGGAGTGACCTCTTTAGCAAAAGTTTTTCGCCACTATATTTTCAAAAACTGTATCACGTTCCTTCAACGATATCAAGTTCATTAAGTTAACGGGTTTTCGCCAAAACCCAGTCGTAGCCCTCCGTCGTTTCGGATTGATATTGTTTAGTATTCGTGCTACGTATTTCGTGCTTAGCCGAGGCGTAGTGTACGGTAGCTATGTAATATTTTTCCGTAGGATACAAAGTGATTGGTTAGGACAGTCGTGCGGTCATTTTGGCTCAGTCAAGGACTCGTACGGGTGGGTCTAATGCAGTCAAGATAATGACGGGTTGAACTTGACTAGGATCCTTTGATATGTTGGCTCAGTCAAGGTCACTTGGGTCCTAGGGATAAAAACCACATCGGGAGTTTCAAAAGTACTGAAACTTGCTAGTGTTGCATACCATTTGGAGTGTGATGATTCTGGTAGGATTCCTTCAGTTTTGTCACGCGATGATATTTGGATCCCGATCCTACTGTGAGTATATGCTACTCCTCGGGAACTTTCTCGCTTAAACGATCAATGCTATAAACCAAGTAGGTGTCTAGAAAGATGTTAGCGGGGCTACGCCCACAGGAAAAAGATATTACTTAATTAAGGAACTTCGCGAAAGCGTTGGAAAACCTCCCTCGAAGTACCGACACTGGTCTGGCTGAACGGTTAAGCAAGTATTGTACGGTGAGATTGATCCCGACTAATTCTTCCTTTATGGTTTGAGGAGGGATTCGAGAGACAGTGGGAGCCATCCTGTTTAGATAAATTAAAAACCAATCTAAACTTGCAAGAGCGCACGCTAAGTGTTTCTTTTCTCTCTCTCCAGGTAGCAACCATTTCACGCCCTAATCAAGATAATAAAATATATCGCTTGACCGATCCGAATTCTTATTCGGGGCTGGGGAACGTTGGTTCGGCTCTAACTTGTGACAACAGTCATAAGTATGAGCAAGGGAAAGGGGATTGTATGGATTCCCAGGATACCCAGTTGAAGAAGAAGCATGGTTTTGCATCTACTTCAGGTGTTCTTGTAATTGAGAACTGTTTTACGGTCAGCCCTACCTCCTGGGTACTTGATACCGGATCAGGATCTCATATCTGTAATTTATTGCAGGGACTGAGAAAAAGTAGGAAAGTTGCACCGGGTGATATGTCGCTCAGAGTAGCGAACGGAGCACAAGTTAATGCGGCAGCCGTCGGTGAATATCACCTAGTATTGCCAAATGGCAAGACTATGATTTTGAACGATTGCTACTATATACCTTCCATGGTTTGCAACATCATATCAGTTTCTTTACTCGATAAAGATGGATATAACTTTGTTCTTGATAGAAATATCATGAACATTTACCTTCATAAGGTACTGGTTGCAGAAGGTACACTGTGTAATGGTATCTACGTTCTAAATCAGAATACAGTTCTCAATATACAAAACACACGCAAGATGAAGAATTCAGATACGAATGAATCCTACTTGTGGCATTGTAGACTTGGTCATATCGGAGAAAAAGACTGAGTAAGTTGCATAAAGATGGACTCTTGGATGCGTTCGAGTTTTCATCTTATGAAACTTGTCACTCTTGTCTCAAAGGGAAGATGATCAAATCTCCGTTCACCGGACATGGAGAAAGAGCAGCAGAGCTCTTGGGACTCGTACATAGTGATGTATGTGGTCCGATGTCTATACATGCAAGGGATGGGTTCTCGTACTTCATCACATTCACTGACGATCTCTCTAGGTTCGGATATGTGTATCTGATGAAACACAAATCTGAAGCTTTTGAGAAATTCAAGGAATTCAGAAACGAAGTAGAGAACCAGACTGGCAAAAGTATCAAGATCCTCTGGTCTGATAGAGGAGGGGAGTACTTAAGCACGGAATTCCTAGATTACTTAAAAGAGAATGGTATTCTCTCTCAGCTTACTCCTCCTTATACACCACAGCACAACGGTGTATCGGAGCGGAGGAATCGTACCCTACTGGATATGGTTCGCTCCATGATGAGTAATGCCGAGTTACCTCTTTCATTTTGGGGACATGCGCTGTTGACAGCAGCATATCTATTGAACGATGTTCCGTCTAAATCTGTGCCTAAGACACCGTTCGAGATATGGAATGGTAAAAAGCCGTATCTTAAACGTATTAAGATATGGGGTTGTCCGGCCTATGTAAAAGTACAAAATCCGGACAAACTTCAGGCATGTTCAGTTCTATGTAAATTTGTGGGATATCCTAAGAACTCCACAGGACATCTGTTCTACCACACCGAGAAACAGAAGGTGTTTGTATCTCGCCACGCCACCTTTTTAGAGTGGCAATTTCTTGCAAAAGAAACAAGTGGGAGTTCGGTAGAACTGGAAGAAACTCAGCGACCACAAAATAAAACTGAAGATTTGACAGAACCTCAGAATTCAATAACCCCAGACGAACCTCAGCCACTCCGCAGATCTGGTAGGATTTCTCATCCGCCCGAGAGATACTACGGTTTTCTCATAGACGGGGATCGAGAGGATTGCATCTTGGAAGAAGATGACCCTACCAGTTTCAGGCAGGCCATTATCAGTAGGGACTCTGATAAGTGGCAGGAAGCAATGCAATCCGAAATGGAGTCCATGTACGCCAATAAAGTGTGGACCTTGGATATTGCTCCACCTGGGGTAAAACCCGTTGGATGCAAATGGATCTACAAAAGGAAACTTGGTGTAGATGGGCAGGTGGAAACCTATAAGGCTAGACTCGTTGCAAAAGGTTTTCGTCAAAGACCTAGTTTGGACTATGACGAAACTTTTTCTCCGGTGGCTATGCTCAAATCCATTCGGATCCTACTTGCCATTGCTGCCTTCCATGACTATGAAATATGGCAGATGGATGTTAAAACGGCTTTCCTAAACGGTTGTTTGGAAGAGTGCGTTTACATGGATCAGCCAGAAGATTTTGTAGACAGTGGGAGCAGAGGGAAGGTGTGCAAGTTGGTTAAATCCATTTATGGATTAAAGCAGGCATCGCGGAGCTGGAACATCTGTTTTGATGAGGCAATCAAGGAATTTGATTTTATCAAGAACGAAGATGAAGCTTGTGTCTATAAGAAGATTGTAGGACGAACTGTCGTATTCCTAGTCTTGTATGTGGACGACATTCTTTTGATAGGAAATGACATTCCTATGCTACAGTCGGTCAAGCTATTTTTGTCACAACGGTTCTCCATGAAGGACCTGGGTGATGCCTCGTACATTCTGGGGATCAAGATCTATAGAGATAGATCCAAGAGACTACTGGGACTTTCGCAGTCCAGGTACATAGAGACCGTACTAAAGAGATTTAGTATGGAGGATTCCAAGCGCGGTAACATACCCGCATTGCACGGAATTACCCTCTCCAAGAAGATGTCTCCTAAGACTGACGAGGAGAGGGTTCGCATGAGCACTATACTCTACGCTTCGGCGGTAGGATCTATAATGTATGCGATGCTATGTACAAGACCAGATGTAGCTTACGCGCTGAGCGCGGTAAGCCGGTATCAGTCAGACCCAGGTGAGGACCACTGGACAGCAGTGAAGAACATTCTCAAGTACCTGAGAAGGACTAAGGAGATGTTCCTGGTTTACGGTAATGGAGACCTCAGGGTCGAGTCCTTTACCGATTCAAGCTTCCAGAGTGACAAAGATGACAGCAAGTCTGTCTCGGGTTTTGTGTTTACCCTCAACGGAGGGGCGGTATGTTGGAGGAGTTCCAAACAGGATACCGTCGCAGACTCGACGATGGAGGCTGAATACATTGCTGCAAGCGATGCCGCAAAAGAGGCGGTCTGGATGAAGAAGATCATTAGTGAACTTCAGGTGGTTCCGTCCATTGTTGACCTAATACCTTTGTATTGCGATAACAATGGGGCTATAGCTTTAGCGAAGGAACCAAGGTCCCATCAGAAATCCAGGCACATCTTAAGGCGGTATCACCTGATCAGGGAGATCATTGATCGCCAGGAGATCGAGATGCGGAGAGTAGACACAAAGGACAACACAACGGACCCATTCACAAAGGCCTTGCCCCAGACTCAGTTCGAGCGGCTGATCGAGATGATAGGTCTTCGATATGACAGTATATGGCCTTAGTGCAAGTGGGAGATTGTTAGTATATATGACCTAGAGGCCATTACTGTATCATACTAGTATGTATATTACTTGATGGATGCTTGGGATATTCACAGATGTATTGACAATCTTGCTCGATATAGTAGTATGCTATTTGGTTTGTCTCTGCTTTAATGTGTACATGTGTATTTCTTTATTATATCACCTATACGCATTAGTAGAGCCCTTAGGATCTTTGCTTGATTACCGGCGTTGTGATGGCGATCACACTCGTGGGGGCTGGGTAATCCATAAGCACATCCTTATACACGTCCCTAGTCGTGGGATTATCGAGACAGGGCATCGATACTCCGGAGTAGACTAGCGTATACGCTTCTCATCCCAGCTCGGGAGACGGTCTGTCCCACAGCCGTCAGTACGTCGTACTTGAGATAGTATGCGGGTGCTTGTTAGGTTATGAGTACACTGGACAGGACTCGTCGGGAACTGATGGTTGGCATTATACCTATCGTCAGTTATCAGTTCCCAGGTGACATGAGTACAGCTTAGTCCGCTGACTTGACACTGTCACTTCGCCTCGAGTGTGTTCCCACTATTCTTTGATTACTACCCTACCACGGCTCTACTGAGTCGTGCAAACAGGTAGTAGTTGGGTGCAGTCCCGAAGCATTTGGAGGCAGTGACGGTTAGACAGGATTCGTCTCTCCCGGTGTTGGGGGTTGACATCGCGCTGTGTCTAGGAGAGCCATTACACATGTAGTCCCTGGCCAGGGCAAGCGAGATATACTGGTAGGTTTCCAGTGTTATCTCAGAGTGTTCTGGGCTTCACTCCGACACGACTTGTACCGCTATTAGGGGACTGACGTTTACCGCCCCCCTAGGCCCGCCATGCGATGTATCAGACGAACAGACCGGACTGTACGGAGATTGTCACATACATGCTCAGTAGGAGTTCGGATGGGTTTACCTCATCGGCCTTCTTATCGACATCTACCCGGGGACCGTTACGTACAGCTAGTGCCGCTTGCGGTCTGTGGTTAAACCCACTGCCAGCGTAGTGTCGAGTCTTTAGAGTCCCACACAGAGAGTTTCCCTGCACTGAGCGAAACGTGTAGGGGCCGTATGGTTTTACGGCAGGGCTGCGATCACTTACGTACACTTGTGTGCGTGTGGTGTTCGGGCAGGCAATACTGGTGGGCTTTAGTTTAAGCCGGATCCTAGTATTGCGCGGATGGATTTGTTTTTGTCTTCTGTACATTCGCATTCTACGGAATGCGGATGCAGGTGTGTATGCACAGTTTTCCGGAGCGATGAAGGAGGAGGTGCCTCATTAGGGTTTTGGCAGTTGGTTCGGCCAAAACCGTTATGTGGCAGGTTCATTAGGGTTTTAACAGTTGATTCGGACTCATCAGGATTTTGGCAGTTCGTTTGGTCAAAACCATTATGAGCCGCGGACATCATTTACTAATCCTTTTAGTGATAATTTTATGATGGCTAATTGTATTGACCATTTGACCACCATGACCTCTCTTGACTTTGTTGACCGCTTGACCGTGTTGACCGTGTTGACCATTGACTTTCAAGAGGGATCTACACTCTTCTTTTCTTTTTCTTTTTCTATTTTGATTATGATAATGGTCATTTCAATGTAGCCATCAAACTTTATCTTGATGGGATTAGTAATGATAATGATTTTGCATTATTGAACCATGGTTCATTTTCTTGTGCTCACAATTTCTTTCTCATTCTCTCTTTTGCCTTTTCTAGTGAGAAGAAAAGAAATGCACCATGGTTGCTAGCTCCTCCTTCTTCCTCCTCTTGATTCATCTTTTGATCTCATGTGTTGAGAGATAAAGATCCCACAAAGACAAAACCATCCCTCTACCACTTCTATATAACCTAGGGCTTCTAGACTAGCAATCTCTTTGCCCTAGTTATCTCGGCTCGAGGTGGAGCTCGGTGTACATCTCTCGGGTGGATCGTCTTCGACTCAAGGAGGCCGCGGAGGTGACCAAAGTCCGGATCAATCCTCGGAGCAAGCAAGGAGAAGAACAACAAGAAGAGAAAGAGTTCAAGTTGAGGTATAACCCCTAACCGAGTAGATAAATCTCTAGTTAGGATGCTAGTGTGTTGTTTAGCAACGATCCGGCTTTTCGGTCCATGTTACCATGTTTAGAAATTTTTTTGTTTTACCGTTTCCGCAACCCCGAAAGTACCGGGAGAGGTAACGTGGACCTAACAGAAATCCTTGGCCAAGCTAGACGAAATTTACTGATTTGGATCGGTTGTTTCTCAGTGGGTGATGGGCTTCACACCGATACGAAATATCGCGTTATTAAGGGTCTGACTTTTTCCACCATTTAGACCTGGTATGCGATATTCTTAGACGAACAGACCGGACCGTATGGAGATTGTTACAGATAGGCTCAGCAGGGGTTGTTCCCGTCAAAATTTTTGGCTAAGAGTTATTTATTCCCTTATAAAAAAGGGAGAGAAAAAAGAGGAAAAAAATTCACGGTTTGGCATCACGTGTTAAACACGTGAGCGCTTATATGCATATAAGCGCTGAAAGCAAATAACAAAAAGGCCAAGCAGGCCTCACGTATTAAACACGTGAGCGCTCATATACAGGCTAAGACCCATAATAAGGGTCACGTGTTAAACACGTGAGTTCTCTTGCCATATTCTTTGGCAGCACTCACATACAAAGCATGTGAGTTCCCCCAATTTAAAATGCTCCCATCTAATAGAATTAAATTTTATGTGATAGAATTAAATTCTATTTAGGAAATATTTTCCCTGATCTTTCTAATATGGAAAAATCTTTCTCTAACAAAGAATCTTGGATTTAAAATCCAATAGTGGTAAAATATCACCAATTAAACTATTTGATAGAATTAAATTTTATGTGATAGAATTAAATTCTATTTAGGAAATATTTTCCTTGATCTTTATAATATGGAAAGATCTTTCCCTAACAGAGAATTTTGATTTTAAAATCCAATTGTGATAAAATAACACCAATTAAGCCATTTGATAGAATTAAATTTTATGTGGGAAATATTTCCCTGATCTTTTTCAAACTAGAAAGATCTTCTCTGTTAAACAGAGGACCCTTGGATCAAAAATCCAACGGTGATTATAAAATCACCCATCGATCATCTGATAGAATAAAATTATATCTTAGGAAAATATTTTCTTAATCTTGTTAAACTAACAAGATATTTATATAATAGAATTAAATTCTATATTAGGAAAATATCTTCCTAATATTGTTAAACTAACAAAATATTCATATGATAGAATAAAATTCTATTTTAGGAAAATATTTTCTAATCTTGTTAAACAAACAAGAAATCTTCTCTGTTAAACAGAGCCTTTGGATTAAAAATCTAACGGTGAATAAAATTCACCGGTTGACCTAAAAGATCAATTTGATTAATTATGAAATCAATCATGATCTCTCAATGAGAGATTTCCACAACAAATCGATTCTTTTTCTTCTCCTATAAATAAGAGCAAAGAGATAAAGGGGAAGGAGGAGAGGAAAAAGAAGGGGAGGAGACCATCCTATAAGTTACTATAAAAATACAGAAGGCTCTAAAAACAATAGAGAATTTAATTCTCTCGTAGAAGAAGATCTCCTTCCTAAATGCCTTAGGTAAAAAAAAAGAAGAGATCAAAATATCTTATTTACCTATCATATCACATATAAGGGTTGAACCCCTTTAAAAGAACTTGGTTCTTTCTCTGGATGTGAGATCCACAAGACAAGTCTCTCATAAGTTGAGAATTTAATTCTCATCGGGAAGATCTTGTTTTTGAGAATCAAAAATTCAGAGGATAATATGGATACAAGAACATAAAAAAAAAACAATGAGTCTATAATACTCCAGGAACTTAGTTCCTTCAAATCAATAATTTAGTTCTTTAAAAACCCAATCCAAGATCCTCAAAATAATGATCTTGGTAATCGTTAATGGCCAAAATACCATTAACAGAGATTTAAGTTCTCTAAAAAATATCAACAAAGATTAAATCTCCAAAATCGCAGCGCCACACGTGAAACACACGTGAGCGCCAGAGAAAATTAGTGCTTAGCACTATTGTAGCGCCTCACGTGAAAAGCACGCAAGCACCAAAGGCTAAAAACATAGCGTTGTTTCCCCCAATCAGAGCAAAGCTCTGTTCAAGTTTTCAAAATTTGAAATGAGCAGCGCTTCATAAGAGCGCCAGCGCTCTGAGGCAGCGCTCACGTGCAAAGCACGAGTGCGCTCGCGCAAAGGGCGCCAGCGCTCTGAAGCAGCGCACACGTGTAAAGCACGAGTGCGCTCGCACAAGAGCGCTAGCGCTGGAACTAAATGTTCCCCACCGTCAGATCAAAGATCCAATAAAGTTGATAAATCATCAATTGACCAGAATGAAATTCTGTTACGGAAAGATTTCTCAAAATCTTTCCAAAGAAAAAGATTGTGCTCTGTAAACCAGAGCACCGTTGGATCAATGATCCAATGGTGATTAAAAAATCACTAAAATACAGAATAAATTCTGTGTGGGGAAAGATTTTCCAATCTTGTTAAAAACAAGAAGATTGCCTTCTGTAAATCAGAAGCCCTTGAATCAAAGATCCAACGATGGGGAAATCCCCAAATCAATTGGAGAAAAGATCTCCTTAACTGATTGAACAAATTAGCCTTGCCCTATATAAAGGCCCTAAGACTTCAAGTCTCATATAGAGGAACCCCCTATAAACTTTGAGAAATCTCAGAAAGAAGAGCGAGCTCTCGATAGAAGAAGAACTTTTCTTCAAGATAAAAAAACAGAGATAAGAAAAATCTCATTAAAGAAGAAGAACATAATTCTTCTCACAGATCATAGATCTATAAGACTAAGGTCTTTTTATAAAAAGAGATCATGAACATTTCATTATAAAAAGGGGGAGAATAATTCAATTCTCTTTGGATCACAGATCCATAAAGACAAAGCCTTTCACCAAAATAAGAGATTGAAACATCTCGTATAAAATAAGAACTTTGTTCTTAGAACCTTGAGACAAAGTCTCTTCTAAACGAGAATTTATTTCTCAGATCATAAAATTGATCAGAAGCGCTTCTGCGCTCTTGGACTGGCGCACAGCGCCAAGCGCACCACGTGCTCCTCACGTGTGCGCCACTGAACAAATAGCGCTTTGCGCTCATAAACCGGTGCTTTGCGCTCATAGATTGGCGCTAGCGCCAAGCGCGCCACGTGCTCCTCACGCGTGCGCTATATCATAGAAGCGCTTTGCGCTCATTAACTGGCGCTAGCACCAAGCGCGGCACGTGTTCCTCACGCGTGCGCTGATAGAACATAAACTGTTCTTTAAATAAAGCCCATAGCTATGGTGAATGCTCAGCATTCAATAAAAGACAGAAAGGCCGTCATAACCCAAATCAATGCTCAGCATTATCAAATGTTTAACATGTTAACTGAGTGGGCCAAGCCCAAGTTGGCCAAAAACCCCTCATTCAGATTAATTGAGCCCATATGCTCATAAATCTCAGATCTTAGTCCCAATTAGACTACAGATCTCCCAACCAAAATTTGTTCAAGGGTACATCTCTGCACTCCTCTGATACGTGTCGTTGTAAACCTTCAACGTCTTCAGAGAGGTGACTGGTCCCGACAACCAGACATTTCATGGACTATGGGGTCCTTAAACTCATGGACTATGATATCCTTAACCTCGGACTGTGGGGTCCTTAAACCCATGGACTATGATATCCTTATCCTCGGACTGTGGGGTCCTTAAACCCATGGACTATGATGTCCTTAACCTCGGACTGTGGGATCCTTAAACCCATGGACTATGATGTCCTTTACCTTGGACCGTGATGTCCTTAACCTTGGACCGTGATGTCCTTAAACTAATGGACCGCAAAGTCCCTAAAGTAAAACAATAGAGTCCAAATGCTCTTTTGTTGGATCTAAACGATCCCGTTAAGTTGATCTTGGTCTGAAATTAGACTAAAGTATCCTTAACAAAAGTTTAAGTTGATCTTAGTCTCAAATGAGACTAACGATCCTTAAACCCAACCCAAAGCCAAATCTAAGAAAATCCGGATTTGGACTAATCCACGCCCTACGGGCGACAACATAAATTAGTCTCCGTATACAATCCACGGGCAACCAAAAACAAAACAAACACACACGACACGAAGCGACCATCTGGAGAAGGAGAAAGTGGTTACCGCGATTCGGTAGCGTAATTAACTGCAGAGGTTTGCGCCTGCAGGGAAGAGCGTCCCCACAATAAAAAACCCCTCAACGAGTGGGAATCTGACGAAGTCTGCTACATCGGCCGCATCCGTCTAAACCTTCGATACACAGTGTCATAAATCAACTTGGTATCTTCGGAGAGGTGGATGGATAGCACCAAATAGCATCTGCCCTCGAAATTCAGTCCGGACGTCCCAACGTCCCGGTCGCGTCTTTCGGCGGAGAACAGATTCTGGCACGCCCGGTGGGAACTTTTCCTCTTTCCACTCCACACTTAGTGTGTCGTGTTTTTCCCGCGATCAGATAATCGCGGTGTGTATATTTGTGGTTGCCATTATGGGAGTGGATACTGATGCCGGCATTTCGTCTTTTCCGAGAATAGCATTTGCTTTTACTCACCCCAACTCGGGCTCTGTCATATCTGGTGGAGTCAAGTATGGGCCACTTGCAGCCTCAAATCTCTGCAATCCGGCTCTTCAAGAAATCAACGGGCTTCTCTTTGGATCGTTGCTCCCACCTCCCACCCTCGGTTCCTCAACGCCAATGGAGGAAGCCCAGTGGAAGTCTGTCTTTCGCAAGCTAGTTCCTCAAGCTGCAGCTTTGCTAACACAGGGGGCAGGATATTCAAGCTCTCAAAGGAAACAGGGGGCAGGCTCGGCAAAAATCCTGAAGCTAATCAAATCCCGGCCGTAAGAAATGGTCGACGTCGATATCAGCGTCATACAAAATGAGCTGGGGGTAGTTCTCTGTATGGTCATGTTTCAACCCCAGCGGGGAATGTTGTTGTTCCAACTGGGAACAGCTTCAAATTGTTGTGAAGGGTTAGACAAAATCCTTCTACCTCAATATTGAAGAAGTCTCCGCAGCCCATGAAGATCCCACGAGAGCAGAAATCAGTTCACTCCCTGAGACAACTTTCCTCATTTATATATATAAGGTGTGGAAGCAGGTAAAGGAGACTCGCCCCAAGAAGGATCCTGATACAGCGGTTCCTCCCAAAACCAAAGCGGCTTCTCACAAAAAAGGAGGCCCAATAAAGCTCAAGTGCCCGAAGCAAACTCCAAAGGCCAAAAACTCCAAACACCCTAAGCCTGGGGGCATGGTAGTTTACATAGTCTATGTGGTGAATTCCAAAGACGAAGTTCGAGCTTCTACTAGTCACCGACCTCAAACTCGGTCCCTGACAAAAGTTCAACTGCAATGTGAAAAGCTGCAGGAGATGCTCGCTCAGGCGGCGGCAAACGCTAATCCACAACCTAAGGAAAATCGATCTGGGGACGGCAAACGACCCGCAGCCGACGTTCGTCAGTGAGCTGTTGTCTGAAGAAAAGATGGCTACACTCAAATACGTGCTCATGCAATATAAAGACTACTTCGCATGGAACTATTCCGAGATACCAGGATTAGATCTAGAAATAGCCGTCCACAAATTGGCGATTTCTCCGGACGTCAAACCAATCAAACAAGCGCCGAGAAGAATGCGGCTCGAGCTTGAGATGAGTATCAACGCCGAGGTCAAGAAGCTAATCGACTCCGGCTTCATCCAAGAGGTTCAGTACCCTGATTGGATCGCCAATATTGTCCCAGTCATGAAGAAGAATGGGACGGTGCGCATCTGCGTAGACTTTCGGGATCTCAACAAAGCCTGTCCTAAGGATGACTTTCCCGTACCAGTCACCGAGTTGATGATAGACAACACGTCCACTCACTAGGTCTTCTCCTTCATGGACGGCTCATCAGGGTATAATCAAATAAAAATGTATCCCGAAGACCAGAAGCATACCGCTTTTCGGACTCCGCTAGGCATATTCTGCTACAAAGTGATGCCTTTCGGTCTGAAGAACGCCGACGCTACCTATCAGAGGGCCATGACGATGATCTTTGATGACCTTATACACGAGATTGTCGAATGTTATATCGACGACCTTGTGGTAAAAAGCAAATCGCACGAAGAGCATTGGGAGCATATAAAAATAGTGTTCTAATGTCTTCGGAAATACAAGTTGAAGATGAACCCTCTGAAATGCGCGTTCGGAATTTCCTCAGGAAATTTCTTAGGATTCATCATACGACATCGAAGCATCGAAATAGACCCGTCGAAGATCAATGCAATCGTGGAAATGCCTCCGCCAAGGACTTTGAAACAACTGCGATCTCTCCAAGGAAAGCTCGCATATATTCGACGGTTCATAGCTAACCTCTCCGGCAAGTGTCGCCCCTACAGTCACTTGATGAAGAAGGTAACCCCGTTCATCTGGGATCGCAAATGCCAAAGCGCACTGGACGAAATCAAGCAATACCTACAGAATCCTCCGGTGCTGACCGCTCCAGTCAAGGGAAAGCCCCTCATTTTGTATACAACTGCCTTTGAAGGTTCCTTAGGCACGCTATGAGCACAAGAGAATGACCAAGGGAAGGAGAGAGCCCTCTACTATTTGAGTCGAGTTCTCCTGGGGGCAGAAAACAATTACTCCCCCATTGAAAAACAATGCCTGACGTTGATTTTCGCGATAACGAAGCTCAGTCACTATGCTTTGGCACATGAGGTTCATCTCATATCAAAAGTGGATCCTCTCAAGTATTTGATGTCAAGAGCCATACTAACGGGATGACTCGCTAAATGGGCCCTACTCTTAATGGAATTCTCGATAACATATCGTCCTCTCAAGGCGGTGAAAGGCCAGGCTATCGCCGACTTCCTCGCCGAGCATCCGATACCTGCCGAATCACCTTTAAATTGCGAATTGCCAGACGAGCACGTGTTTAACACAATCGACAGGGAGAGAGGAGAGAGCGATACCCGATGGGAACTTTATTTTGATGGAGCGTCTTCCATGAAGAAGCGAAAGCATTGCTTCCCCATAATCAAATCTAGGATAGGCCTCATCTTCGTGACTCCACAAAGAGGGATAATGCGCTTCGCCTTTTCCTTAACAGAGCCGAGGACAAACAACGAAGCCGAATACGAAGTTTTGATAGCAGGTTTTGAGATCGATGTCGACATGGGAATCGAAAACCTCGTCATATACGGAGACTCCCAACTGGTCGTTAGTCAAGTAAACGGCGACTATCAAACGTGCAAACCAGAGTTGGTAAGGTACGGTGAAAGGGTGCAACAACTGCTGACTCAAATCCCTTCCTACGCTGTGGAAAGCATACCATGCGCGGAAAATAGCAAGGCGGATGCGTTAGCCAAACTCGCTAAAGAACTGACTGACGAAAACCTCAATGACGTGAGGATTGTTGTATAAAGCCGTCGGGTTCTCGCACCGGCAGATATGTCTTCGGAGTCTTTCAAAGAAAAGGAAGCGACCGAGTAAACGGCCCTACGAATAAAAGACCAGGAAAAGGCTAAGGATTGGAGAGAAGTCTTTATAGACTACTTCAAATCCCGTCGAACACCTGAAGATGTGTCCTCAAGACATCAGCTCATGAAACGAGCTCTGTCTTTCGCTTTCGTCAATAATACTCTATATAAGAAATTATTCGACTCTCTATGACTAAGATGCCTAGGACTGGAAGAAGCAAAGAGAGTCGTTCAAGAAACTCACGACGGACTCTGCGGTTCTCATCAAGCCGGACCAAAGATGAAGCTGAAGATCAAAAGGATGGGCTAATATTGGCCCACGATGATCCAAGACTGCCTCGAATACGCAAAGCAGTGTCACTCATGCCAGATTCATGGGGACTTTATCCACCGGCATCCAAATCCGCGACATCCAACGGTGGCTAGCTGGCCATTCGAAATGTGGGGAACTGACATAATTGGGCCCATCGAACCGGCATCATCCAGAGGACATCAGTTCATACTGGCAACAACCGATTACTTCTCCAAGTGGGCAGAAGCGATACCGCTGAGAGAAGTAAAGACGGAGAACATCCTCCATTTCTTCAAGACACACGTCATCTATCGGTTCGGCACTTCGCGACGAATTATCTCCGATAACGGGCCAGCCTACAGAAGCCACAAGATCACCCGCTTCGCACAACAGCATAATATAGACTGGAGATAAACTTCGGTCTATAATCCCCGAGCTAACGGTCTATAATCCCCGAACTAACGGTCTAGCCGAGGCTTTCAACAAGACCTTGACGAAGATCGTGAAAAAGACGGTGTCCAAAAATAAGAAGGACTAGTATGAGAGACTGCATGAAGTTCTCTGGGCGTATCGAACTACATTCAAAACGGCCACAAACACAACGCCGTATGCATTGGTATTCGGCACAGAAGCGGTACTCCCCCTCGAGATAGAGTTACCCTCTCTACGAGTGGCGGTTCACTACGAGCTAACCGACGAAGAAAATGCTCATCTTCGGCTTGAGGAGCTCGACGCCTTTGACGAAACCCGGCTCATAGCGCAACAAAACTTGGAAGCTCACAAAGCAAAGATGACACGCTCATACGAGAGATTAACTAGGCCGAGAACATTCCGCCAAGGCGAACTCGTGCTAGTGGTCAAGAGACCTATGATCCCCAATCGTGCCAAACGGGGGAAATTCGAGCCAAACTACAAGGGCCCGTACATCATAGACAAACTCTACCAGGGTGGGGCTTACTTGCTCATTGATATACATGGCAAAAGACCCTTCAGGCCGATAAATGGTCGGTTCCTAAAGAAATACTACGCCTGACGAGTTACGGCCTGGGTTAATGATAGATGACGACGCCTATGTCTGCTCACTATCTTCCCAAGCCCAAACTTTATAAGTGGTAGCCAACGAAACCGTTGCAGCAACGGACCGAAATGTCCCTAAACTAATAATGGACCGAAACGTCTCTAAACTAACAACAGACCACAATGTCCTGAAACTAACTACTGACCGAAACGTCTATAAACTACTACAAACCGCAGCATCCCAAGGCTGACACAAAAAAAAATAAAAAAAAATAAAAAAACGGTATGTCCATAAGAGAGATGGGCATGGATGAAAACCCGAAAGGGCTCCGTGAGTAAAAACAGCAGGGCTACCGGCGAGTTTTGTGAAAACCCGAAAGGGCACAATCTCGTTAAAAAAACACTTGCAAGGTCCTCTCGACCTGGTGAGGAGAAAATACCTGCGTGAGATCCTTACGACTCACAAGGGAGCAACACACTTAGGGATCCCCATGATTCCTAAGGAGAAATTACACTTACGAGATCCTCACAACTCGTAAGGAGAATTCACCTTTGAGACCCTCATGGCTCATAGGATTCAAAAGCCTTAAGCTACAGTGATCTGAACCTGTTCTTTAGCCATCACAATCTCTAATGTTGCCCTACAAGCGTTTCAATATTGACCCTTGTATACAATCCACGGGCACGAATAAACATTTCCCTAACAAACTCCCACCAGCGACTACGGATATGCTCACACGGTGAACGACCCTTGTAAGTCCTCTCGACTTATAAGAAGAAAACACTCTTGTAAGATCCTTAAGATTTATAAGAGAACACACACTTAAGAATCCTCACGATTTTTAAGAAGAAAATGCACCTACGAGATCCTCACGACTCGTAGGGAGAAACACCTTTATGAGACCCTTATGGCTCATAAAGTCAAAAGACTTAGTCGACAGGATCCTAACCCTATTTGCTAAGCCATCTTTGTTTAAATCGACAACGGAAAATGATGATTCGCTCCTGGCAATATCCCAGTTGTAGCGATGCTGATGCCTACATCGGTATCAAATTCTAAGTCCTTTCACGGCAAATGATGATTCGCTCCTGAAAATATCCCAGTTGTAGCGATGCTGATGCCTACATTGGTATCAAATTCCAAGCCCTTTCACGGTAAGTGATGATTCACTCCTGGCAATATTCCAGTAGTAGCGATGCTGATGCTGAGATTGGCATCAGATTCCAAACTCAATACTCGTGATAAAAAATCAGCGAGCCAAAAATGCATATGAAATAGCCGAAATAATGGGGCAACTTGCAACAAAGTCAGCAAGTAAAAATATATATGCATATGAAATAGCCGAAATGATTGGGCACCGCGAAAAATAGCCGAAATGAATGGGCAATCACGACTTTCGCGATATAAAAAGCTGAAATGATAGAGTATCGTGGAAAGAAATAAAAAATGAAATGAAATGAAACTTTTTGCCCTACATATGAGATCACATTGATGCCTGTATACAATCCATGGGCACAAACAAAGTGAGGATCATATCATCCCACCAGGCTCCGTAAAAAAGAGAGCCAAGTCTCGATGGCAACATCTGCATCTCGAGGGAATAACAACAGCGTTCCTCCTCATTTCAGCAGGATCCAGACGCGACAATCAACCTTGGAGCCATGGCAAAGTCCCTGTTCCAAATCTCGACGGTTCACAGACAGCCTAGAGATCACCAACAGCGTTCCTCCTCATTCCAACAGGATTCAGACGCGACAATCAACCTTGGAGCCATGGCAAAGTCCCTATTCCAAACCTTGACGGTTCACATACAACCGAGAGAGCAAATCCTGGTCACGTAGAACACGGCCAAGGTTGTAGGGTGTTTTTCGTCAGCCCATTGAGATGGGAATACGCGCACGCTTGTCAGGCGTATACTACAGATTCCCCCTGCCTAGGGTAGGCCGGGATTTATTGATTGTGGGGATCCAAATCTCCGGCAGCCGCGGACTAAGCTGCCGTTAATTACCCCTCGTCTTTGGGGCGAGGGAACCTCCAATTAACGAGTTAAAGTGGTCATGCGAACTCAATGTGCAGTGTACGTGTGTTGTGTTTTGAAAGGGGGTTTGGATATATCGGAAGCCACGCAGAGTTTTTACGGGGTATGTGTGGATGTACATATGTATACATATGTATAGATATACATGTATATATATAAAAGGGGAAAAGACAACCAAAGGATGCGTGGGGCAGCACCTTAGGCGCTGTGTGCCTAGGTGCTGTGCGCTCAGGCGCTAGAGTGCCACGTGTCGGCACGTGGGCGCTTTGCGCTTAAGCGCGCCACGTGTCGGCACGGGGCGACTTGCGCTCGAGCGCTTGCGCTGGAGCGCAAGTGCTCCACGTGTCGGCACCGGGGCGACTTACGCTCGAGTGCTTGCGCTTGAGCGCAAGCGTGCCACGTGTTGACTCCGGGACGACTTGCGCTCGAGCGCTTGCGCTGGAGCGCAAGCGCGCCACGTGTCGGCACGTGGTCGCTTTGCGCTCGAGCGCTGAGCGCTGGAGCGCAAGCGCGCCACGTGTCGGCACGGGGGCGACTTGCGCTCGAGCGCAAGCGTGCCACGTGTTGACACCGGGGCGACTTGCGCTCGAGCGCTTGCGCTTAAGCGCAAGTGCGCCACGTGTCGGCACGTGGGCGCTTTGCGCTCGAGCGCTGAGCGCAAGCGCGCCATGTGTCGGCACGCGGGCGCTCTGCGCTTGAGCGCCGGCGAGAAAAGGAGGCTTTTAGCCTAAGAAACAGAAGCTATGCTTCAGAAAGAAAATATTTATTATGTATATATGTATGGAGTTAAACTCCTAGGATGTTTTGAAGATGATGAAGGGGGGTTCTTCTTCTTCCTCCTGTTGTTTGGCCGGATCTTGAAGATCAAGAGATGTGAGATATCAAAATCTCTCCTTTTTGAGATCTGATGGGAGATCTGAGTTCCCCTTTGCGGGTTTTGTGGTGGAAAACTACTTAGTTTTGGAAAAGAAAGAGTAAAACTCTTGATTTAATTCAAAAGAAATGATAAGGTTTAGAACCTTGGAGAAGGAGCAAGAGGCACAAAGAACCCTAGTTTTTTGGGGGGAATGAAAAAGTCTATCCTTTATTCATCATCATGTTGTCTTATATAGGCTTACACATTTACATATAGCCCCTTGGGCTTTATAAAATGGTATTTTGCCCATCCCATGGTTCATGTGCCATTTCTTTTTGCACATAAGCCATGGGCTTACAAAAATCTGGCTTTATACCCATTTTGTTTACATTCATGCATAAAAAATTACATAAAAATTATTTATTACATGATTTCATTTTGGCATGGGGAGGGTCGGCCGCTTCATGTTTCGGACTCGACCTGGGCATGGGCCTACTTGACCTGGGCTTGGGCCCACCTGGCTTGGGGTTGACCTTGACCTTGACTCGGTCAACCGGGGTGTAAATTTTTACCCCAACAAAGTGCCCCCCATCAATAAATGCACACCGCACATTTGAGTTGTGTGCATGAAATTGATGGATCTTGAAGCTGAACTTCGAGGTGGAACATCATTCCGGGGGCGGAGCATCATCCCGGGGAGCATGAATCCCGGGGATCGGAGCATCATTCTGATTCGCGGAGCATAATTCCAGGGTCGGAGTATCCCTCGGGGAGCATGATTCCCGAGGATCGGAGCATCATTCTGAAATCCAGAGCATGATTCCAGGGATCGGAGAATCATTCCGAAGAGCGGAGCATGATTCCAGGGGATCGGAGCATCATTCCGATGGGCGGAGCATGGTTCCAGGGATCGGAGCATCATTTCGATGAGCGGAGCATGATTCCAGGGGATCGAAGCATCATTCTGATTCGCGGAGCATAATTCCAAGGATCAGAGCATCATTCCGAAGGGCGGAGCATGATTCCAGGGTATCGGAGCATCATTCCGAAGGGCGGAGCATGATTTCAGGGATCGGAGCATCATTCCGATGGGCGGAGCATCATTCCGATGGGCGGAGCATGATTCCAGGGGATCGGAGCATCATTCCGATGGGCGGAGCATGGTTCCAGGGATCGGAGCATCATTCCGATGAGCGGAGCATGATTCCAGGGGATCGGAGCATCATTCCGAAGGGCGGAGCATGATTCCAGGGGATCGGAGCATCGTTCCGAAGGGCGGAGCATGATTCCAGGGTATCAGAGTATCGTTCTGAAGGGCGGAGCATGATTCCAGGGGATCGGAGTATCATTCCAATAAGCGGAGCATGGTTCCACGGATTGGAGCATCATTCCGATGAGCGGAGCATGATTCCTGGGGAGCGAAGCATCATTCCGAAGGGCGGAGCATGATTCCAGGGGATCGGAGCATCGTTCCGAAGGGCGGAGCATGATTCCAGGGTATCGGAGCATCGTTCCGAAGGGCGGAGTATGATTCCAGGGGATCGGAGCATCATTCCAATGAGCGGAGCATGATTCCAGGATTCGGAGCATCATTCCGAAGAGCGGAGCATGATTCCAAGGATCCGTAGCATTATTCCGAAGAGCGGAGCATGATTCCAGGGGATCGGATACACCGAAGCGAAGCATCATTTCGACACGGGGTGCGTTCTGAGACGGAGCATGATTACGGCACAGAGCTGGTTGGTTGACTTGATTCCGAGGCGGAGCATAATTCCGACGAGGAGATAGATATCCCGAGGCGAAGCATGATTTCAATACAGGGTAAATTCTGGGACGGAGCATGATTCCTCCGTAGAGGTTGTTGGTTTGATTTGATTTGGGTTGACATCAGCATCGCTACACTGGAATATGGTACCAGGAGCGAATCATTATTTGTCATGAGAGGATTTGGGAATTGGTTTTTTTCTTTGTTTGGCATCAGCATCGCTACACTGGAATATGGTACCAGGAGCGAATCATCATTTGTGTTTGCTTATTAGGAAACGATGGCTTAGGAGACAGGTTTTAGGTCCCTATCACCTAAGACTTTTCAATTTTGTGAGCCGTAAGGGTCTCACAAAGCATTTTCTCCCTACGGGTCGTAAGGATCCCGTAAGTGTATTTTCTCCTTGGGAGTCGTGGGGACTCCCAGGTGTGTTGCTCCTTTGTGATTCGTAAGGATCTCACGCGGAAATTTTCTCCTCACAAAGTCGAGAGGACTTTGTGAGTGCATTTCATCTCTTTCTCACGAGTTTGCGCTCTTTCGGGTTTTCACAAACTCGCCGGCAGTCCTGCTGTTTTTACTCACGGAGCCCTTTCGGGTTTTCATCCGTGCCCATTTTGCTTGTGGACATACCTTTTTTTATTTTTATTTTATTATTTTTTTGGAGAGATTGGGATTGTTTTACGCCCGTGGATTGTATACGGTTTTGCAGGATGTATGATCCAGACCGTAGGGCCAGAAAAATTTTGGGACATTGTTGGCGTCTGCATCGCTGCACTGGAATATTGTACCAGGAGCGACTCATCATTCGCCACTTGGGGATTGGGATTTGGAATTTGGTGGGCGTCTGCATCGCTGCACTGGAATATGGTACCAGGAGCGACTCATCATTCGCCACTTGGGGATTGGGGAGCGATGGATTAGGAGACAGGTTTGGATCCTTATCACCTAAGACTTTTCAATTTTATGGGCCGTGAGGGTCCCATAAAAGCATTTTCTCCCTACGAGTCGTAAGGATCTCGCAGGTGTATTTTCTCCTTAGGAGTCGTGAGAACTCCCAAGTGTGTTTTTCCTTTATGAGTCGTAAGGATCCCACAAAGGTTTGTTCTCCTCATATATCGTGAGGACACATGAGTGGGTCTTCTCAATGGAGCATAATTCCAAAGGCGGAGACCAGCCGCGTTACTGGTGATTACGGTGGGGCATGAGGGTGATGAGAATTATTTGAGCCCGTGGATTGTATACAGTAGTAAATTTGGGGACTAACCGTAGGGCTGGAAGAATTTTGGGAAATTGGATTTTGGTTGGCGTCTGCATCGCTGCACTGGAATATGGTACCAGGAGCGACTCATCATTCGCCGTTTTTTTTTGTTTTTGCATTTTTTTTTACCGCGATTGCTCTATCATTTCAGCTTTTCTTATTGCGAAGGTCGCGATTGCCCCATCATTTCGGTTTTTATTCGCGGTTGCCCCATCATTTTGGCTTTATTTTCATCTTTATTTTACTCGCTGATTTTTATTGCGAGTTGCCCCATCATTTCGGCTTTATTTTCATCTTTATTTTACTCGCTGATTTTTATTGCGAGTTGCCCCATTATTTCGGCTTTTCTTTATTTTCCTTTTATTTACACATTTTTTTTATTTACATTTTTTTTACATTCCCAGTTTAACGACTTAGAGGTCGATTGTTCCCAGTTTAATAACGTGGTGGTCGACTGTGTTCAGAGAAAGGCAGATGTCTGAGAGAATTAGTTTCACGAAGAACTTCGGTCTCCGTTTGTATGAAATTGGTGGTCGCATGTTGATTGTTTACTAACACGCCTTTGGACAGTTCTATCTCTCCTGCCTTGTATCGTTTTTCGACCCAATCTTTGAAGACGAAGCAGTCCTCAATGGCATGACCTATCACTCTGTGATAGAGGCAGTATTTGGGGTCGTCGGTCCTATTTGCCTCCTGCGGTCTTTTTGACTCTGGCAGTTGTAGACCGTTCTTCAGGGCGTCTTTGAATATTTTACGGATTTTGTCCCTTCTGAAGGAATAGACCTTATCCAGCTTCTCTTTCAGTGGAGATTCTCCTCCCTCTCTGAACATTGGCTTCCGAGGTAGGTTGGCGCTAGGCCCGCTCATCCCTTGCTTATTTCGGTTAGCCGAAGTGTTGAAACATTCAGAATCATCGGAGTTTCCGCCTTTGCGATTATCGTCCTTTCGGTTTCTCCAGGACCTATTGTTATTTTGGGAATCCGAGGAGGATTCCTGTTTTGAGCGCTCCAGCATCTGAACTTTCCTGGTCAGCTCTTGGAATGTTTTGAGACCCGCGGTGCATAGAAACGGGGCTATCCAATTGTTGAGATTTCCAACGAGGAGACTGACAGATTGGTCCTGCTCTATCGGCGGTTCGCATTTGACGGAGAGATTGCGCCATCGGGTTATAAAATCCATGCTGCTTTCGTTGTTCTTAGGCTTGGTCCTTACGAGCTCGGCAATGGTGATCTTATCGCTGACGCTCATGAATCTTTGTCGAAACAAAGATTCCATCTGGGCGAAAGTAGTAACGGAGCCATCCGGTATGCTCGCATACCAGTTGAAAGCAACATCGGTCAAGCTATTAACGAACTGGCGGAGGAGAAGCGCATCATTGCCCCCAGTATTCCCGCATGAGGCTTTGAAGTGGGCGATGTGTTGATTCGCATTTCCCGTCCTATCGAATCTTCCGAATTTGGGGATGACATAGCCGCTAGGAAATTCTACCAGATCATACTGAGCAGGATATGGTCTCCCACTACTGCTGATATCTTTTTGCGCTTCGGTTTCGGCCACCAATGTTTTGACTTTGCTGGCAATCAAATCCATGATTTGATCTTGAGTTAGCGGGCTACTGTCATCAGTAGCCAAGACATTTCCTGAGATAGGATGCGATTGACTTTCATGCGGTCCGCCCACCTTTGGATTTGAGGGAATAGGCACCGGCTGTCTCGGGACAATGTTTCCCGGTTCATGAGCAGAGCCCTGTGCTTGATTGGGCGGTTGAGAGGCAAGTTGGGCCGTAAGCCGTAAGACAACATTTGTCAAGTCGTCGATCTTTGAGTAGAGCTTGGCCATCTCCTTGTCTTTGCTTCTGAGCTGCCTTCGGAGCTCTTGGAGAAGTTGCTGCTCCGCATTCTTAGGCTGGAAAGTTGGCTCATCTTCGCTTTCTGAGCCCGACTCCTCATGGACCGAAGGGTCTTTCCGCCTATCATCCTCATCGAGAAGGTTTTCATCACCCAGCGGAGGCGGCTGTTCTTGGGCAGCGACGACCATATTCAAGCCAGATTGGGTTTGGGATGAGGTGGCCCCGTCCTTGCTCTTGCTGCGCGTGCCCACCATGTAGACAGTGTAGACCACATATCCAGCCATTTCTTTCTCATTGGCGGGGAGCTTAGAGAAAGCACCCGATCGAGCAGTTGTTGAGGGTACCGTTGGAGCTTGTTCGAAATGACTTGCAGCTTTGTTGGTGTCGATGGCCTTGCCCCCAGCTGGGGCCATGGAGAGTCGTTCGGAAACGGACTTGCGCTTGGGCTGAGGTGCCCTCGCGACCACCACATTTGGCCTTTTGCCTTTCGGGACTGGTTTGTCTGCCACCGGGGCTTGAGGAGCTGGGATGGCGCCAACTGGCATGAACATGATAGAGCCGAATGGTAGCAGCGGCTCCTCCCATTGTCGCCCGAGACTGGCCGGAAGGACCGTCCTAGAGTCTATCTTCATTGCGTAAGAAATGGGAGCCGTGCTGAGAGCTGAGTTCATTTTTGGAGACATTGTTGAAAATGATTGCTTGAAAACCCTGCATGAAAGAGTATTATTTTAGTATAAATATAGGTATGTATACTAATTGAGTTCGCATGAACATTTAACCCGAAATATGGGAGGAGAGATAGGTCCCACCGGGCGTGCCAGAATCTGTAGGGCGTTTTTCGTCACCCCATTGAGATGGGAATACGCACGCGCTTGTCAGGCGTATACTACAGATTCCCCCTGCCTAAGGTAGGACGAGATTTATTGATTGTGGGGATCCAAATCTCCGGCAGCCGCGGACTAAGCTGCCGTTAATTACCCCTCGCCTTTGGGGCGTGGGAACCTCCGATTAACGGGTTAAAGTGGTCATGCGAACTCAATGTGCAGTGTACGTGTCTTGTGTTTTGAAAGGGGGTTTGGATATATCGGAAGCCACACAGAGTTTTTACGGGGGTCCCGCTACCCGGATAGCGGGCTGGGGGTCAAGGGGGCTAGCAGCCCCTTTGCGGGGTGCGGGGCAGCGCCCCGTTAGAAATTTTTTTTCTAACAGGGACAGTGTCGTGAAGTATGTGTGTATGTACATATGCATACATATGTATAGATATACATGTATATATATAAAAGGGGAAAAGACATCCAAAGGATGCGTGGGGCAGCACCTTGGACACTGTGCGCCTAGGTGCTGTGCGCTCAGGCGCTAGAGTGCCACGTGTCGGCACGTGGGCGCTCTGCGCTCGAGCGCAAGCGTGCCATGCGTTGACACCGGGGTGACTTGCGCTCGAGCGCTTGCGCTGGAGCGCAAGCGCGTCACGTGTCGGTACGTGGGCGCTTTGCGCTCGAGCGCTGAGCGCTGGAGCGCAAGCGCGCCACGTGTCGGCACGGGGATGACTTGCGCTCGAGCGTAAGCGTGCCACGTGTTGACACCGGGGCGACTTGCGCTCGAGCGCTTGCGCTTGAGCGCAAGCACGCCACGTATCGGCACGTGGGCACTTTGCGCTCGAGCGCTGAGCGCTTGAGCGCAAGCGCGCCATGTGTCGGCACGCGGGCGCTCTGCGCTTGAGCGCCGGCAAGAAAAGGAGGCTTTTAGCCTAAGAAACAGAAGCTATGCTTCAGAAAGGAAATATTTATTATGTATATATGTATGGAGTTAAACTCCTAGGATGTTTTGAAGCTGATGAAGGGGGGTTCTTCTTCTTCCTCCTGTTGTTTGGCCGGATCTTGAAGATCAAGAGATGTGAGATCTCAAAATCTCTCCTTTTTTAGATCTGATGGGAGATCTGAGTTCCCCTTTGCGGGTTTTGTGGTGGAAAACTACTTAGTTTTGGAAAAGAAAGAGTAAAACTCTTGATTTAATTCAAAAGAAATGAGAAGGTTTAGAACCTTGGAGAAGGAGCAAGAGGCACAAAGAACCCTAGTTTTTTTGGGGGAATGAAAAAGTCTATCCTTTATTCATCATCATGTTGCCTTATTTAGGCTTACACATTTACATATAGCCCCTTGGGCTTTATAAAATGGCTTTTTGCCCATCCCATGGTTCATGTGTCATTTCTTTTTGCACATAAGCTATGGGCTTACAAAAATCTGGCTTTATACCCATTTTGT
Organism: Agapanthus africanus; assembly: GCA_030015575.1. Taxonomy (NCBI): domain Eukaryota; kingdom Viridiplantae; phylum Streptophyta; class Magnoliopsida; order Asparagales; family Amaryllidaceae; genus Agapanthus; species Agapanthus africanus. The sequence continues at coordinate 24,674,836 of JASDDO010000019.1, forward strand.
TTACATTCATGCATAAAAAATTACATAAAAATTATTTATTACATGATTTCATTTTGGCATGGGGAGGGTCGGCCGCTTCATGTTTCGGACTCGACCTGGGCATGGGCCCACTTGACCTGGGCTTGGGCCCACCTGGCTTAGGGTTGACCTTGACTTTGACTCGGTCAACCGGGGTGTAAATTTTTACCCCAACAAAGGTCAATCCTGACCCCGTGGGAAACAGCTAGAGCAAATCCTGGTCACGTAGAACACGGCTAAAGTCAATCCTGACCTCATGGGAAACAGCCAGAGCAAATCCTGGTCATGTAGAACACGGCTAAAGTCATTCTTGACCCTGTGGGAAACGGCCATAGCAAATCCTGGTCTCGTAGAACACGGCTAAAGAAAATCCTGACCCCGTGGGAAACAGCCAGAGCAAATCCTGGTCCCGTAGAACACGGCTAAAGTCAACCCCGATCCCATGTGAAACAGCCAGATCAAATCCTGGTCCCGTAGAACACGGCTAAAGTCAATCTTGACCCCGTGGAAAACGGCCAGAGCAAATCCTGGTCCCGTAGAACACGGCTAAAGTCAATCTTGACCCCGTGGGAAACGGCCAGAGCAAATTCTGGTCCCGTAGAACACGGCTAAAGTCAATCTTGACCCTGTGGGAAATGGCCAGAGCAAATCCTGGTCCCGTAGAACACAGCTAAAGTCAATCCTGACTCCGTATGGCCAAAGTAAACCCCTCTTAACCCCGTAGAATATGGCTAAAGTCAATTCTGACTCCGTGGGAAAGAGCTAGAGTAAACCCTCGAACTCCCCGTCAAAGCAATGCTTTGACTCAGGAGCAGGTCAACTCATCAATCACTTACGAGTCCTCTCGACTTGTAAGGAGAAAATTCTCTCGTGAGATCCTTACGACTCTCAAGAGAAAACGCACCTAGGAATCCTCACGATTCCTAAGGAGAAACCACCACTGTGAGATCCTCTCGACTCGTAGGGAGAAAAGTCATTATGAGACCCTTACGGCTCATAAAATTGAAAAGTCTTAGATGGCAGATCCTAACCCTGTCTCCCAAGCCATCATTGCCTCGCAGAGAAGTCAAGGTAGATTTTCTACAGGACACACTCCCCTAAGTCAAACATCGACAAGAAAGGAAACAACCACTTACAAGTCCTCTCGACTTGTAAGGGAGAAAATTCTCTCGTGAGATCCTTACGACTCTCAAGGGAAAAGTACACTTATGAATCCTCACGATTTCTAAGAAGAAAATACACCTACGAAATCCTCTCGACTCGTAGGGAGAAAAGTATTTGTGAGACCCTCACGGTTCATAAAGTTGAAAAGTCTTAGGTAGCAGACCTGAACCTGCTTCCTAAGTTGTCGCTACCCTACAAGGAGACTAAGATGAAATGTTCTCTACTATCTACAGGCCACACTTGCTAAAATCACATGGCGATGACACAGCGAAGAGAAGAAAGCAACAATAGAACAAAAAAATGTGTATCTTTTATTCATGGATTCAATGGAGTACAAGTTGAATCATATGAAAGAATAAAAAAATGGATACATATTATTCAAAGGTTACAAGTGTCCAATCTATACAAAAACAGTTACTGAGGAGGAGGTGTCTTCAATAAATCAACTAGCTGTTCACGCACTCCTCTCAACTCCTTCTCATGATCGGCCGCCGTGGCCAGCTCCGCTTCAATTCGAGCCCACTGCTGCAAGCACGATGAAACCTTCTCATCGATTTCCTGTTGGGCAGCTTCGCGACTCTGCGTAACCTGCTCAATGAAGTCGAGCTTCCGCTTCAATGCCAGCCCGTCCGAAATACATCGCTGCAAATTATCAAAGACGGCTCTCAGTTGCGCGGCATTCGCTTCAACTTGGGCGCGCAGCCGAGCAGATTCACCTAAAACCTCCTCGCATTCCTTCCGCCTCAAGGCCTCTTCTTGTTCAAAATGGCAGAGGAAGGACACGCTCTGCTCGACCCACGCAGCCCGCTGGGAGTTCAAAGCCAGAATCTCAGGAGCAGGACGCCTAAGCTCAAGCTCATGCAGGCAGGCCTCAATCTTTCTGCAGTGGTTAACCCAAGACTCAACGACGCCTTCGTTGTGGAAGTTCACAAGCGTCGCCAATATTGGATTAATCTCGGCAGCAAAATCTGCAGCGAATGTAGGGGCCTCCGTGTCAAGTTCATCGATATATTCGCTCAACATACGCAGAATGGTCACAGCGCCGTTTGAAGATGGACGTCTAGAAAAGGGCCTGCCGGCATTGTGATGCGAGACTCGAACGGAGCTGGAGTCGGTGTGACCACTGCAAAACAAATCATAGTCAGATGTCGACTCAAGAGATAAAGAAAATGCACGAACAATAGAGTCTACCATACCTGCTACGACAGGGGACAGAGTTGGGAGTACTGGTGGCGTGACGATTCTCTCGTCCCCTCCTTCAATTTTTAGTGCTGCAATCAACTCAAAATTAACAACGGTCGGGTCGCCCGTCTAAGAAAAGAAGGGACGTCGGTTTAGAAAGCTATACTCACCGGCACCAGTAGGCAGAGTAACTTCCGACTAGAAGAAAAAGTGCAGGTTCAACACTTGATACAGATGATCGAAGAGAACTCCTGCAAGGTTATGATTATACATAGTCAGTACACAAAAGATACTGTCCCTGATTTAAATTGATCGCAAACCCATATCTTACAGCATTTGAGAGGATATAAGAGGAGACGAAGGGGCGGCGGCAGTCAAAACAGCAGCTGGTGGTGCTTCTTCAGGTGTTGCAACCTCAGCGCTCACCACACTTACATTCGAAAAGAACAAAATGTCATCAGAAGGGATTGCAAAACGAAAAGAATGCAGCGACCCAAGACCTACCAGACAAGTCATCAGCCAAAACGGTGACGGAAGCATCGCCAAGCATCACGACTTCTTCAATCTCATTCGGGGGGATAATTTCACCGCCCGTGGCTTCGTCCCCTGATTCCACGAGGGCCATCGTGACACTCGCAATACCAGGCGATGGCAGGGAACCACAGGTGGAAAGAGCGGCAATTGGAGCAGTCCCGGACTCCTGAGAAAGAGTAGCCGCTTCGGGCTCAGTAGTTGCCGTCATCTCGCCTTCCATCTCCTTACTCGGACTTGGCCCTGCAGGGTATGATATATGAGAATCTGAAGATTAAAACTCTAATAAAAGGACCCAGAGTTACGTTACCTTGGATCGGCTTTTCAATTGTTGCCCGAGCCGCGTTTGCCGCCTGTCTATGAGTGGTAGACAGGGTGACCAGAGCACCCTCTGAAGAAGCAGGGACAAGGGGAGCAGCGCTCGAGCCTGCACCTACAGCCAAGACAGCGTTACGTTCTCTTGCTGCACGCCTCCTGCGCTTCCTTTTTGCCTGTTTCGTGAGAGCTGATCTTCTTAAGACCTCCGTCAAGGAGATGTCATCGTCCTAGCCAGGAGCAACCTCTGGAGCCGTTGTGGCATCCGTCATCGGTTGCTTAAGTGAAGCTTCTTTCGGCAATACTGGCGGAGTTGGGACTTCGGCAGCCGGCCTTGGAAGCGTCTCCGCACCGCCCCGCGAAGTCGACACTGCACTCGGGATAACCTGAGTTGTGGTAGTCCCTACAAAAAGATGGAAAAGAAGAGTTATTTTACCCATAAAAACGGGAATGGAGGCGCGGTGAGCTGAAATGTACCGAGGCGTAAGGAAGCACGAAGCCTTTCCTCCTCCTCAAAAGTCTTGAGAGAAGCTGTGGGAGCCTCTTCAGTGGAGATGCTTGTGGAAGAAGAAGTGTCAGCCAAAACATGATAATAAAAAAACATAACAGCGAAAAGATACGACTGAAGTCTACCTGACTGCGCAAGGATGACCAGTCCTGCTTGGTGGCTAGCTAATCGCTCGGAAGCTGCAATAGCAGCCTCGAGGTCGGTATCATCCGGCACCATGAATAAGCCTTCGTTGGTCCCATATTCTCTTAGGCCCTCGCTATAAGGAGCATGAGGTTCCTGGCCGAGTACAACGTCTACAGAAAGAATCGACTTCTTCTTCTTCTGCGAGCGATTACCGGTCGTCGGTAACACGAGTTTGCGCTTAGCGGGGCGGTGAGTCCTGTAGGGTTGCTAGGCACGCGCATAAGGGTCTACGAGGCATCAACCATGCCCGATTAAAATTTTAGCCGTGTCGAACAAGCCAAAGCCGGATCTTTAAACTAGAGTTTAGGTGAAAACAGGCATGTTAAACTCTTTAACACTAAGTGAGAGGGATTACAACCTTTGTAGATCGGGTCATTCACTTCTTAAGCTCCGTGTTGAGGTCCCTTCGCTGCGATCATCGTGTTCCGGACTCTCGAGAGGCTTCACGAAGAGAAAGATGCAGTCTTTCTTCCGATCTTCGATATAAAGATGATCTACCTTGAAGTTTCGTTAACACAAGCTAACACTCATAATATGAAGTGAACACCCTCATCTAAATGGTAAGGATAGATGAGGATGATGAAGTAGGATTATTGCTCTCTTTTATTATCTTTTTCTCACACTCATTCATCACTTGGAAAAAGCTAGTAAGCTTTTTCATGAAAAAAAGAAGAAGGAAGAAGAAGACGAATCAATCATAGAATCCTTTTGCGATGAATAATGTAAAGAAGATAATGATGAATAATGCAACCATAATTGCTAAACCTTTGTAGAGAATTAACCAAGGGCTAGGGTTTGGGTAGGGTTAAAGCATGAGTCATTTGAAAATATCTTGCACAAAACAAAAAGAAACCTTCTAGAACCATCAAGAAGGAACTAACCCAAACAAACCCTAACCTTGTTTAATCTCCACTAAACATGTTGCATTAGTTATCATATCATGTTAAAATATTATATATCACATATATAATATTTATCGTAACGATATAAAATAATACAATTAACATATATCGCATATATATCAATGTATTACCCGAGTGAGAAAAGAATCTTTTAGTGAGCTAATATTAGTTAATGTAATTTAATATATCATATATATTATTATATATTAAATTATCGAATCAACACTTGATCCGACAATCCGGCTATATCGCATATAACCGACTAATACGATGACCCGGCTATATCACATATACCCGGCCGATATCTCATATCGCGAGAATCCAATACGGTATCACATACCACATTATCCTCGGTCCCGCACATATCACATATGTGCACCTACTCCGTTTTGCCTGAGTCAAGAACCCTCTGTGTAGGACTCTAAAGAATCGTCAATACGTCGGCGGTAGGTGATGATCATATCAAACACCCACAAGCTGCAAGCAATCAGCTAAACGTAACAGCCATCCAGGTATTGAGCGCTCAGAAGATCAAAAAGCAAGCCTGTACATTCTCCTATGAATCCAATCAGTAACACTCCCGTACAGTCCGGTCTCGTCGTCTGATATGTCGCATATCTCGCCTAGGGATGGTAAACGTCAGACCCCAGTAGCTAGATAAGTCGTGTCGATTTGAGGTCTATAACAGTTCGAGAAACTACTGATAACACTTACCAGTAAATCTCAGCAACCCTGGCTAGGGATTTCCGGTTATAGCCAATCGAACACAGCACAACATCAACTCCCTATACCGGGAGAGACGAATCCCCTCCTATAGCTCATTGCCTCCATGTGATTCGGGAATGTACCCAAAAGCCACCTTTTTGCACGCCCTCTTGGACGTGGTATGATGGAAATCAAAGCATAGTGGGAATCACACAAGACTCTATGACGATCTCGGGTCAACAGACTACTCTGTACCAGTGTCACCGGAGAACTGCCATCTGACGTGAGATATAATACCATCTGGGAGTTCTCGGCGAGTCCGTCCAGTGTACCCAGTCTCCACTGAGCACCCGTACACCATCCTTGATGTCAAACACCGATGGATATGGGATCATCCATCGCCCATCATATGGGTCAAGATGCGTATACGCTAGTCTACTCTGGTGCATCGATGCCCCATCTCGATACACCCTCGACTAGAAACAGTTATAGGATGTACGCGCCGACTACCGTGGCCCCACTAGTTTGATCTCATCATAGTCCCAGTAGTCGAGTACATATCCTAAGGGCTTTATCAACATGTAACGTATAGACAATCAGAGTACATGTTAAGATAAAGTACAACCAGATAGCATACTATCATGTCGAGCAAGAAATTCCTCCCTATATATGTCCAAGCATCCATTACAATATACATCGTTTGTACAGTAATGGCTTCTAGAGCATACATATAACTAACAATCTCCCACTTGCACTATGGCCATCTGTTTTGGTATCACATACCCAACAATTAGTTGCGGTTGAAGTATCTCATACTCAACCATCCCATAAAAGTCTCTACTGGGAAAAAGGCCTTTGTGAGTGGATCCGCGCTGTTGTCCTCTGTGTCTACTCTCCTAACCTCGATCTTCTTGGAGATCAACCATCTTCATGATCAGGTGATACTGCCTAAGAATTATATCTGGATTTTTGATGGGACGGTAGTTCCTTGGCATAAGCCACAACTCCATTGTCACACAATGGTAGGAACGAAGTTCATCTCATGAACTTATATATCCAGACTGCCTCTTTGGTAACGATGTATCTTGCCTTTATATCGTCTAGTATGTCACGGTATCTAGCTTGGAACTCTTCCAACATACCGTCCCTCTACTGAGGGTAAAGACAATGCCTGCGACTGACTTTCAGTCGTCCTTATTACCCTGGAACCTTTCCAGTGATTCTCCCCAGGATCGATTGATACCATCTCACTACAACTAGTGAGAATCCTAACATCCAATTAGATCTATCTCATAGATCCAAAACCCAGGATTTAGGTGGTATCACTTTGATCCTATATGGAGAATCCTTGTGATAAGCGGAGATTGACCGAGCGTAGCATAGGAAACTCCTTCCCTATCAAGAGTATGTTATTCACGTACTCTACGAGGATCACCACCATACTCCCTACTACCTTTTTGTATATACAAGGTTCATCTACCATTTTGATGAAGTCAAACTCTTTGACTACTACATCAAAATAGATGTTCCAACTCCGCGATACCTGATTTATCACATAAAACATCTTGCTCACGTTTCTGCTGCTCCCACTGACTGCGAAGCCCTCTGGCTGTGTACTTATAGACGCTCTCTTCTAAAACATCATTTAGAAAAGCGGTCATGACACCCAACCACCAGATATCGTAGTCATGGTATGTAGCCGTGGCAAGTAGGATCTGGATGGACTTAAGCATAGTTTTGAAAGTCTCAACCTTTCCATATACACCAAGTAATCTTCTCAAGATATACTTGCTCCTGATAGGGATTTAATCCTTCAGATAAAGCAACCAAAGTCCATACTTTGTTGGTGTATAAGGATTCCATCTCAGATCACTAAGCATCCAGCCATTCTTACAGAGTCCCACTCCTGATGGCCAGCTCGAAACTAGTTGGGTCATCATCTCATGATGCATTCCTCGCTCCCACTGTCATAGAGAAACCGAAGTAACTCTCAGGGGGGTGAGGAACCCTACTAGATTGGCGAAGAGGCTGAGATTCGTTGGTTACTATTGAATCCTTTGGTTCTACCAAATCATCTGCTGCAGTTTGTATAGCTGGAACTCCTTCCAGTTCTACCTTAGGACCAATAATTTCTTCACAAGAAATTCCCTTTAACAAAGGTGGCATGCTGAGAAACAAAACATCTTTTGTTCCTCGGTTAGGTAGAAGATATTCCCTTGCGAATGCTTGGGATATCCAACAAACTTCCACAGATCTGACTTTGCCTCGAGCTTGTCCGGATTTTTCTTTTTAGACATAGGCCGGACAACCCCAAATCTTAACAAACTTAAGATATGGGCTCTTCCCTTTCTATATCACATATGAAGTGGTAGGAAACTGATTTGATTTGAACCCTATTCAATAGGTATGCAGCTTCTCAAGTGCATAACTCCCAAAAGGAAATAGGAAACTCAGTAGTACTTATTATAGAGCGCACCATATCTAATAGGGTGTGATTGCTCCGCCCCGATACACCGACGTGCTGTGGTGTATACGGAGGAGTAATGCTGAGAGAGAATCTCATTCTCCTTTAGAATAGTCCAGAAATTCCGTGCTCTAGTACTCTCCTCTCTGATCTCATCAAAGGACATAATACTTATACCCGTTTATGGTTCTTTACTTCTAACTTACATTCTGTGAATATCTCAAAAGGTTCGGACTTGTGTTTCAACAGGAACATATGTCTGAATCTTGAGAGATCATCAGAGAATGTAATGAAGTATAAAGAACCAGTTTTGGCATGTGTAGACAGGAGACTTTCATACATCAGCATGTATCAATCCCAAGAGTTCACCAACTCTTTCTCTGTTTCCAATAAACGGAGTTGTGGTCATCTTATCTCTGTGACATGACCAGCAAGTTTCACAAGATGTAAATTCAAACTTATTTAAATATGCATCTATATGTAACTTAGCTAGTCGGGTCGCATTGATATGACCTAGTCTACAATACCTCAAGAAGGATTCGTTCATTTCTGAACTCTTCCTCTTGTGTGTGTTCTGTATACTAAGAACTGTAGTTTGATTTAGAACGTCAATGCTTTTAGATAACGTGCCTGAACCGATCAACTCTTGATATAGGAAATGTTCAAAACATTATCCAACAATACAAAATTATATCCTTTCTTTACTAATAAAGAGACTGATATGATGTTGTATATCAGGTTCGGTATCTAATAACATTCGTTCAGAATCAATGTATTCTGGTAATACAGGGTGATAGTGACCAACAAACTTGGCTGCAACACTTGTACCGTTTTCTGTCTCATGAAACTTATCACCCGTTCTCTGTTCTCTACCTTTCTGTAGCCCATGTAACAGATTACATATGCGGGATGCTGATCTGGTATCTCATACCCAGGACGTAAAGGATACTGAGAAACAGTTCTCTGTAATGAACACACCCGAAGAAGATGCATCAGCATGCACTTTCTTCGTTTGGGCGGCACGGGAAATCTGGTATTCCCCAATTTCCTGCTCTGTCTTATAACAATTATAAGTTGGAGCGGGACCAATGTTCCCCAGCTCAGTATAACAAGCGGGTTTGGTCAATATATCCGTATTATTATCTTGATTAAGCCGTGATATGGTCGCTACCTGGAGAGAGAGAGAAGAAAACACTCAGCGTATGCTCTTGCAAGATTAGATTGGTTATCTAATATATCTAATCAGGATGTCTCCCACTGTTTTAATCAAATCTTCCTTCAAACCTTAAAAGGAAAGACTAGCCGGGATTAATTACACGCTACAAGTTCGCCAATCTTTCAGCCAGGCCAGTGTCGGTATTTTGAGGGAGGTGCCCCGTGCTTTCGCACGGACCTAATTAAAGTAAACCTCATTTTCCCAGAGGCGTAACCCCGTTAACACCTTTCTAGACACCTACTTGATCGGCTAATTGTAATGTGTAAAACTCTCCCAGGAGTAACTGTTACTCGCAGCGGGTATCGGGATCCAACTATCTCATAGAAGGTATGCAATCTCATTGCAAATTTCAGCACTTGAAATTCCCAATAATATTTTACCCCTAGCGTCCTATGACCTTGACGGAGGCCAAACTACCCATAGTCCGCTAGTCAAGTTCAACCCGTCATTTCCTGATTGAATTAAACCCACCCGTACGACCCTTGACGGAGGCCAAACTACGCCGTACGAATACCCTAATCCAATCGCATCGTATGCTAGCAGATAAGCATTAGTTAGCTACCGTACACTACGCCTTGACGGAGGCCAAACTACCGCAGCACGAATACTAACTAGTACTTATCTGAAATGACGGAGGGCTACGACAGGTTTTTAAGAAAACCTTTTGCGTAATGAACTTAATATCGTTGTAGAATCGAGTGACTTTAAATGGAATGTTTTTGATGCTTTTCTAGTTTTGCTAAAGGGGTCACTCCCGGTGAAGGGATCGTCGGCCCTTTCCTCATCGAATAAGGTGCATGATATTTCACAAATATCACTATGCAAAGCAAGAACTATAGAAGCAATCAAAAGAAAAACCGAGTTTGTATCATCTGCTAGTTTCACTAAAGAGGTCACTCCCGGTGAAGGGATCTTGGCTCTTTCTTTATCGAATAAGATGATGGATGTTCTACAAGGAACACCGCTATGAAAAGCAAGAACTAGAGCTACCAGTTTTTAAACAAGTTTCTACAACATCTTTAGGTTTCTTTTAGTTTCATTAATCTCATTAATGAAGTCCCATTTTAATATGCTTCACAAGCATCTCTTTTGAAACGAAATCTGCAATATAACATATATCTCATATATATAATATAAACATTCGTCTCAGGCAGTAATAGGATCTCATCACAGAACATTGCAGCAGAAGAACATATATGAAATATTGGATATACTAGGACGTCCGTGTTTTTAATACGAGCCTGTATAAAACACGGATTCCACGGTCGCGACGAATAGCCAAACCCACATCCCTAGACCCCTACAAGAGCGGCAAGCAACACTGCCAATTCTAGGGTTAGGAGACCCAGTCTCGACTCCTCGAGATGGTCTCCCACTGGACCCTGGAACCCAGTTACTTGTGCTCCCCGCCTTGGGTCTACCTAATGCGGAAAAGTAAATAATATACAATGGTGACATCATCCTCAGCCCGGAAGTGCCCCAATAAAAGAATATTACATACAAATGAATTTTACATGAATGAAAAAGAAAAAACTCTCATCTCATATTAAACCCCCGGCTATTCAGAACGCGACGATCCAATATAACATATCACAGCAACACATAATATCTTATATCATCAACGTAAGCAAGTATGCATATCCCGATTGTCGTTGATGTATAGCAACGAAGCCGGCGATACACCACATACTACGCTTACGGGCACAGAAAAGAAAGTGTAAAACTACAACAGTTGGAATCCGCAACCTCCTTAGACATCGCATGCCTAACCAAATGAATTCCTTAGACATCGCATGCCTATCAATTATAAACCCCGCATTTTAGTCTCATTATCGAAAACTCTTTTCAATATCAAGTCGGGCAATTCAAAAAGATTCCCGACATCCTGATCGAATGCTCGTCGCAAACTTTAGTAGACGGACGCACCCCTGGATGCCGTCGACGAAGTGCACTAAGGCGGAACACCGCTGCCGCGAGCACCCGAACGGATGCTTTTGGCGACGGGGTTCTCCTACAGTCACTTGGTCGGGGCTATGGGGCATGACTGTCTATTAAGTTTACCCGGCGAGTATCCGCGTACGCTACGTGATTGCGACGGACTTTTGATCGCATCAAAATTCCATGACAACCGATCATCTGAGACTGAAGTGCTAGATTTATAACATTCAAATTAGTTATCTCATAACTACCTATGAATTCCAAATATTGTATCACATTCCAGATAAATAGACAATGTTAAACTTTCCGATTGAATAATCAAACACCCAAGATTTCCCCAATATATCTCAACAGTTGAAATCACTTTAAAAACATCCATCACATGCCACAGTACCAATGGTCCAGCCGTAGAAGGGTCAAGCCAACGCTTCACATTTGGCACGCCGTACTGCCCCAAACCCTAAGGTTTAGAGGCAGTTCAAGACGGTCACATAATCGAGTTAAGATTTGTTGTCTTCTAGAGGGTCCACTGCGTTACTTGCACGACTTAGAACGTTCTTAAACTACGAAAAAATCCAACGATTGGAAATTTTCCGGCAGGGGAAAAAGTGAGTTATTGATATCCGTTCGAACTTTTTAACACGTTCTAAAAATTACCCGGACAAACTAAACAAAGTTAAATTATCCGATCGAATCAACGAGTCCCCAATACAACCCTAGAAAACTCAACACTTGAGTGGAATTAAAAAATTCCCAGAAAAAAATAACAAGAAAGGACCTAAGAATAATTATATGAAATACGAGGGACCAAATCATAATTTTGGCCGCGGAACCGCCGCCAAACCCTTGGTTTGGCCACGGTTCCGCGGTCATTTGAGCTCATTAATGGTGCGTACTTCACAGTAATTATTAGTTTTTCCTGCTTTATTTTCTGAGTATTTTTAATCCATAAAAAATTACATTTTTAGAAAATGTCCAGAAATGGGTATACTCGGGTGTGTCGGAGTTCGATCGGACTTTAAACTTCGCTCAGACTTCGCCTAAAGCTCTAGCTTGGCTCTGATACCACTGCAGGGTTGCTAGGCACGCATACAAGGGTCTACGAGGCATCAACCATGCCCGATTAAAATTTTAGCCGTGCCGAACAACCCAAAGCCGGATCTTTAAACTAGAGTTTAGGTGAAAACAGGCATGTTAAACTCTTTAACACTAAGTGAGAGAGATTACAACCATTGTAGATCCGGTCCTTCACTTCTTAAGCTCCGTGTTGAGGTCCCTTCGCTGCGATCATCGTGTTCCGGACTCTCGAGAGGCTTCACGAAGAGAAAGATGCAGTCTTGCTTCCGATCTTCGATACAAAGATGATCTACCTTGAAGTTTCGTTAACACAAGCTAACACTCATAATATGAAGTGAACACCCTCATCTAAATGGTAAGGATAGATGAGGATGATGAAGTAGGATTATTGCTCTCTTTTATTATCTTTTTCTCACACTCATTCATCACTTGGAAAAAGCTAGTAAGCTTTTTCATGAAAAAAAGAAGGAAGAAGAAGACGAATCAATCATAGAATCCTTTTGTGATGAATAATGTAAAGAAGATAATGATGAATAATGCAACCATGGTTGCTAAACCTTTGTAGAAAATTAACCAAGGGCTAGGGTTTGGGTTGGGTTAAAGCATGAGTCATTTGAAAATATCTTGCACAAAACAAAAAGAAACCTTCTAGAACCATCAAGAAGGAACTAACACAAAACAAACCCTAACCTTGTTTAATCTCCACTAAACATGTTGCATTAGTTATCATATCATGTTAAAATATTATATATCACATATATAATATTTATCGTAATGATATAAAATAATACAATTAACATATATCGCATATATATCAATGTATTACCCGAGTGAGAAAAGAATCTTTTAGTGAGCTAATATTAGTTAATGTAATTTAATATATCATATATATTATTATACATTAAATTATCGAATCAACACTTGATCCGACAATCCGGCTATATCGCATATAACCGACTAATACGATGACCCGGCTATATCACATATACCCGGCCGATATCTCATATCGTGAGAATCCAATACGGTATCACATACCACATTATCCTCGGTCCCACACATATCACATATGTGCTCCTACTCCGTTTTGCCTGAGTCAAGAACCCTCTGTGTAGGACTCTAAAGAATCGTCAATACGCCGGCGGTAGGTGATGATCATATCAAACACCCACAAGCTGCAAGCGATCAGCTAAACGTAACAGCCATCCAGGTATTGAGCGCTCAGAAGATCAACAAGCAAGCCTGTACATTCTCCTGTGAATCCAATCAGTAACACCCCCGTACAGTCCGGTCTCGTCGTCTGATATGTCGCATATCTCGCCTAGGGGTGGTAAACGTCAGACCCCGGTAGCTAGATAAGTCGTGTCGATTTGAGGTCTATAACAGTTTGAGAAACTACTGTTAACACTTACCAGTAAATCTCAGCAACCCTGGCCAGGGATTTTCGGTTATAGCCAATCGAACACAGCACAACATCAACTCCCTATACCGGGAGAGACGAATCCCCTCCTATAGCTCATTGCCTCCATGTGATTCGGGACTGTACCCAAAAGCCACCTTTTTGCACGCCCTCTTGGACGTGGTATGATGGAAATCAAAGCACAGTGGGAATCACACAAGACCCTATGACGATCTCGGATCAACAGACTACTCTGTACCAGTGTCACCGGAGAACTGCCATCTGACGTGAGATATAATACCATCTGGGAGTTCTCGGCGAGTCCGTCCAGTGTACCCAGTCTCCACTGAGCACCCGTACACCATCCTTGATGTCAAACACCGATGGATATGGGATCATCCATCGCCCATCATATGGGTCAAGATGCGTATACGCTAGTCTACTCTGGTGCATCAATGTCCCGTCTCGATACACCCTCGACTAGGAACAGTTATAGGATGTACTCGCCGACTACCGTGGCCCTACTAGTATGATCTCATCATAGTCCCAGTAGTCGAGTACATATCCTAAGGGCTTTATCAACATGTAACATATAGACAATCAGAGTATATATTAAGATAAAGTACAACCAGATAGTATACTATCATGTTGAGCAAGAAAGTCCTCCCTATATATGTCCAAGCATCCATTACAATATACATCGTATGTACAGTAATGGCCTCTAGGGCATACATATAACTAACAAGTTCCAATCTCTGCACCCAAGCCGGACTCAGGAGACGCCACAGCTGCCACTTCAACAGGAGCACGGGGTAGCGGTAGCTCAGGCATCACGCGCGGGACCACAAACGCAACAATCTCTCTCAAAGGAGGACGAACGACGGTCCGTTGCTTCAAAGGAATAGCTGGATTACCAGCAGGGGCTGCACCCTTACAATCAAGCAATAACTTCTTTTTCTCCATGATGACAGCACCCATCGCATGCTGGTACCACGCCATGTACACGTTCAACACCTTTGGGACGCAGCTTAGATCACTGATAAAAAAGTTAGAACCGGTGTTGAGCCTCATGAAATGGTGTAGCGCGCTGCGGATGCCTTCTTCTGTGGCGGGCGGCTCAGCTAGAAAGGCTTCAAGCGGAACACCCTAATTGTAGCTAGATTGTTGGGCGAAACTATGCGGGTTGTATCTCATAAAAAACGCCGCATTATTCTGCCTAAACACCAGAAAGTACGGCCTGATCGAATATAGGTGGAGAATCTCCCGATCTTTCAAAGTAGAGGCGCCATCTTTAAAGGTGTTCCGCAGCGGTTGCACCGCTTTCGTGGATTCTTTGCCGATACTTAAAACCATGTCAACGAAGGTCATGCCATCCCCGACGGTACGCGGGCGAAGGAGTAAACCCCGATCCTCTCATGGAGTCGGTTCCAAAATAAAAGCGTCAACCAGCCGCAGCAGTCGAGGAAAGTTATATCTTTCATAAAAAAAGGGGCCTTTTGTGAATTCTAAAGGCGCCAAGCACATGCAAGTCGAGCTACGAGGTGAAGTAATGCATTGAGAAGTTCACGGGTTGCACCCCGGTTGAGTAGTATCTGCCGTTAGGCTAAGGCCGTGATACAAATGGGCTAACCCAGCGACCCCGACTGCCACTTTCACCCTAATAACCATTCGATGCATTGGGTAGAAGACGGACGGTCTCATACGACGAGGGTGCATCGGAAGTGCAAACCAGCTCAGCCATAACCCGAGAAACCCCAAAAAGAACGTTTCTTCGTCGATCCCAAGAGCTGCATGCTCTGCAAAAAGGACGACCGGGGTGTCGAGGAGAAAGAAACTCTTCTGATCCCCCTCCACTGTCGGCAGGTTGCCCAAACCTAAGCCAAAAGGATCGTCAAGTTTGGTGAACTTCGCGACTTCCTTCGACAGTACTTCCGAGCGGAGAAAACAAGCGATAAAATCCGTAAAATTAACCCCACGGCTCCCAGACTCGAGAAATAGGCCTTCGTAGATATTCAACACCTTAATCAAACTTGGTGATTGATGTTGAATGGCGTTGTCCGGGGTAAGACCCATCATCACCGACTTGGCGGCAAAGACGTACTCATCATGAGGAAGTAGTTCCTCATAATGCTTCCCTCTAACAGGCAAGCCATAAATCTCCGCGAACTCCTCTAAAGAGATGGAGACTTCCCGATCCAACAAAAGGAAGGTGTGAGTTGGAACGTTCCATTGTTCCAAAAAGGCTTTTACCCACCATATAGGAGGCGTGGAGTACTGAAAGAGAGAAACGTAAACTGCGGGATACAACCCGAGCCTTAGCAACTGCAACCTCTTAGCGGACAGAATGTACCGGGCCCACTGCAAATATCCGACTGGGTGACGGGGAGTCAAGCCTATGTTGTATGGCTGTCCCCAAGGGCGCGACTCACCCTGGCATATACGCCGCCCTAGGATGTCCAACGCTATTGGAGGTTGTACGGGTATCGCAGCTATAGAAGACTGAAGGAGACCGTCTGAAGTCCAATTAACCTCCTCCACGGAATAGTTCATCGGGGGTGGGTCAGCGTAAGAGATTGCCAAAATGGGCTTCGAGGGTACCGCGCAAGAAAAGCTCCGCCGACCCCTGATGATTTGGTTGTACCATGTTCCCCATAGATGAAGATTCTTGTGCTCCGGATCATGGTCTTTGATCAGTGCAAAAACTTCTCGGTCCACTGGTGCTGCGGGGAATCCGCCTTCCGAACGGACGAACGGGAAGGAAGTATCGAAAGACATAGTACCTGCGCGGAAAAGAATAAATTTTCAACCGCCAATGCTACAGATTAAGTTCCATCACTAGGTACTTTAAATCTGTACCGCACTGCAGTGCAGTGAAAAGGGACCAAAGGGTGCCCACATAATCTAGATGACAGTTTATCATTAATAAAACAATCTCATCATTTGATGAGACTGTCATTAAACAAGGAAATCCCCAAAAGATTCTCATTTAATGAGGGCCCTCGGGCCAAGGAGTAAATCTCCCATTGAGAGCAATGCTCTATAACAGAGTGACATCTGCCAACTCTGATGATGAAAGGAATAAAAATTCCTCAAGAGCCTTGCTCTGTAAAAATGATGGAATAACCCATCAGAAAACTTAAAATAAAATTTTTAATGAATTAAAATTCTGAGATCTTCAAGATCTATGAACAAACTCTATGAGTTTTCATGAAAGATTAATAAATCTATATGATTTGAAAAGAGCAAAGCTCTGTTGATGGGTTAGGAAACCCTAAGAAAGATCTAAGGTCTAACAAGAGAAAAGCTCTGTTGAGAAACCCTAAAATAGGTTTTCTTGAAGATCTATGATCTAAGAAGAGCAAAAGCTCTGTTAATGGGTGAAACCCTAGTTTATTGACTAATTTCTTTAAAGATTTGATCTTTTACCTAAAAATTTGACAGAGTTCTGTCTTTAAGAGAGTTCTTAAAACAGAGAGCTATGCTCTAAAGGAGAAATTGATTCTCAAAAAACAAGAAAGAAGATGAATAGAATTCATCTAAAGAGCCAAAGGCCCTATTTATAGGCACCGAGAGCCGTTTCAACTACAAAGTTGATCTAATGGTAGAGATGCTGCCACCGCTGTACTCACGTGTGAGCCACATGAGCGCAACGGTTGGAGGGGCATTTCTTTACCCCAATCAGAGCAAAGCTCTATTCAAGTTTTCAAAATTTGAAATGAGCAGCGCTTCATAAGAGCGCCAGCGCTCTGAGGCAGCGCTCACGTGCAAAGCACAAGTGCGCTTGAGCAAAGGGCGCTAGCGCTCTGAAGCAGCGCACACGTGCAAAGCATGAGTGCGCTAAAGCAAAGAGCGCCAGCGCTTTGAAGCAGCGCTTACGTGCAAAGCATGAGTGCGCTAGCGCTGGAACTAAATGTTCCCCACCGTCAGATCAAAGATCCAATAAAGATGATAAATCATCAATTGACCAGAATGAAATTCTGTTAAGAAAATATTCTTCAAAATCTTTCCAAACAAAAAGATTGTGCTCTGTAAACCAGAGAACTGTTGGATCAATGATCCAATGGTGATTAAAAAATCACTAAAATACAGAATAAATTCTGTGTGGGGAAAGATTTCCCAATCTTGTTAAAAACAAGAAGATTGCCTTCTGTAAATCAGAAGCCCTTGGATCAAAGATCCAACGATGGGGAAATCCTCAAATCAATTGGAGAAAAGATCTTCTTAACTGATTGAACAAATTAGCCGTGCCCTATATAAAGGCCCCAAGACTTCAAGTCTCATATAGAGGAACCCCCCTATAAACTTTGAGAAATCTCAGAAAGAAGAGCGAGCTCTCGATAGAAGAAGAACTTTTCTTCAAGGTGAAAGAAAACAGAGATAAGAAAAATCTCATTAAACAAGAAGAACATAATTCTTCTCACAGATCATAGATCTATAAGACCAAGATCTTTTTACAAAAAGAGATCATGAACATCTCATTATAAAAAGGGGGGAGAATAATTAAATTCTCTTAGGATCATAGATCCATAAAGGCAAAGCCTTTCACCAAAATAAGAGATTGAAATATCTCCTATAAAATAAGAACTTTGTTCTTAGAACCTTGAGACAAAGTCTCTTATAAACGAGAATTTATTTCTCAGATTATAAAATTGATCAGAAGCGCTTCTACGCTCTTGGACTGGTGCACAGAGCCAAGCGCACCACGTGCTCCTCACGTGTGCGCCACTTAACAAATAGCGCTTTGCGCTAATGGACTGGTGCTCAGCGCCAAGCGCACCACGTGTGCGCTACTGAACAAATAGCGCTTTGCGGTCATAAACCGGCGCTTTGCACTCATAGACTGGCGCTAGCGCCAAGCGCGCCACGTGCTCCTCACGTGTGCGCTATATCACAGAAGCGCTTTGCGCTCATTAACTGGGGCTAGCGCCAACCGCGCCATGTGTTCCTCACGCATGCGCTGATAGAACATAAACTGTTCTTTAAATAAAGCCCCAGAGCTATGATGAATGATCGGCATTCAATAAAAGACAAAAAGGCTGTCATAACCCAAATTAATGCTCAACATTGTCAAATGTTTAACATGTTAACTGAGTGGGCCAAGCCCAAGTTGGCCATAAACTCCTTATTCAGATTAATTGAGCCCATATGCTCATAAATCTCAGATCTTAGTCCCAATTGGACTACATATCTCCCAACCAAAATTGGTTCAAGGGTACATCTCTGCACTCCTCTGATACGTGTCGTTGTAATCCTTCAACGTCTTCAGAGAGGTGACGGGTCCCGACAACCAGATATTTCATGGACTGTGGGGTCCATAAACTCATGGACTGTGGGGTCCTTAACCTCGGACTGTGGGGTCCCTAAACCCATGGACTATGATGTCCTCGACCTCGGACTGTGGGGTCCTTAAACCCATGGACTATGATAACCTTAATCTCGGACTGTGGGGTCCTTAAACCTATGGACTATGATGTCCTTAACCTTGGACCGTGATGTCCTTAAACTAATGGACCGCAAAGTCTCTAAACTAAAACAATAGAGTCCAAATGCTCTTTTGTTGGATCTAAACGATCCCATTAAGTTGATCTTGGTCTGAAATTAGACTAACGTATCCTTAACAAACGTTTAAGTTGATCTTAGTCTCAAATGAGATTAACGATCCTTAAACCCAACCCAAACCCAAATCTAAGAAAATACGGATTTGGACTAATCTACGCCCTACGGGCGACAACATAAATTAGTCTCCATATACAATCCACGAGAAACCAAAAAAACAAACAAACACACACGACACGAAATGACCATCTGGAGAAGGAGAAAGTGGTTACCGTGATGCGGTAGCATAATTAACTACAGGGGCTTGCGCCTGCACGGAAGAGCGTCCCCACAATCAAAAACCCTTCAATGAGGGGGAATCTGCCGAAGTCTGCTATATCGGCCGCATTCGTCTAAACCTTCGATACACGGTGTCATAAATCAACTTGGCATATTCGAAGAGGTAGACGGATAGCACCAAATAGCATTTGCCCTCGAAATTCAGGCCGGACGTCCCAACGTCCCGGTCGCGTCTTTCGGCGGAGAACAAGCGCCTCACGTAAAACACACGTAAGCGCCAGAGAAAATTAGTGCTTAGCACTATTGTAGCGCCTCACGTGAAAAGCACGCGAGCGCCCAAGACTAAAAACATAGCGGCTCACGTGAAACACACGTAAGCGCCAGAGAAAATTAGTGCTTAGCACTATTGTAGCACCTCACGTGAAAAGCACGTGAGCGCCAAAGGCCAAGTTATATAGCGCCTCACGTAAAACACACGTAAGCGCCCAAGGCTAAAAACATAGCGCTTCGCATGAAACACACGTGAGCGCCATAAAAAATTAGTGCTTAGCACTATTATAGCGTCTCACGTGAAAAGCACGTGAGCGCTCAAGGCCAAATTATATAGCGCCTCACGTGAAACACACGCGAGTGCCGGGAAAAGCTAGTGCTTAGCACTATTGGAACGCCTCACGTGAAACTCATGTGAGCACCAGGAAACAGAAAATTTAGTGTTTAACGCTAGTGTAGCGCCATAAAAGACTAGTGCTTAGTACTATTTCAACGCCTTACGTGAAACACACGTGAGCGCTATATGCAACTGAGTGCTTAGCACTGCTGGATGATACAGAAACTCAATCTTAGCCTAAATTGGCTAAGCTTATGTTCGTGATATCCAAACTGATACAATTAATCTTAGTCTCAAATAAGGCTAATGATTCTTAAATGATCTATCACGATATTTCTCTCAAATACAGGATTTGGCTCAAAGGTACATCTCTTCACACCTCTGATATATATCGTTGTAATTCCTCAACGTCTTCAGAGAGGTGGCAGGTCCCGACAACCAACAACTCTTTTCTCGACCCAACTTAATATAAAATTTCATTAAGACAGAGAATGATACATCCCACATTGATATACTTCCAAATTGACGTGCACACCTCAAATCGGATCGCACCCAAAATTTGGCGCATTCCATGTCACCATCGTTCACTCCGCCACGTAACAAATACACGTGCGCGCAAGATGGAATAATGGACTGAAATATCCTTAAACTAACATTCGTCCCCAAAATGGGAATGTTAGACCGGAATGTCCTTAAACTAACATTCGTCCCTAAAATGGAAATGTTGGACCAAAATGTCCTTAAACTAACATTTGTCCCCAAAATGGGAATGTTGGACCGAGACGTCCTTAAACTAATATTCGCCCCAAAACACGGCCATAATGGATTGAAACATCCTTAAACTAATATTCACTCCAAACATGGCGATGTTGGACCGTGATGTCCTTAAACTAATATATTTGAGCCCATATGCTCACTTGTTTCTAAGTTAATTTTAGTCTCAAATATGACTAATGATCCTTAGATCAAACTCAAATATCCCATGAACCGATGGGCCTCACAAATGTAAGATTTGCGTCCTAAATTCATTCTCATTGGCAAACCAAGCTACCAACGTGAGCTCCGTCAAGCAAAATTCTTGACCTAAACCCAAAATAAACACGATACGAAGTGAACTACTGGAGAAGGAGAAAGTGGTTATCGCAACGTGGTAACGCAATTAACTGCAGGGGATTGCGCCTGTAGGGAAGAGCGTCCCCACAATCAAAACCCCTCACAAACGAGGGGGAATCTGATAAAGTCCGCTACAATGGTTGCGTCTATCCAAACCTCTGATATACGGTGCCATAAATCAACTTGATATCTTCGGAGAGGTGGATGGATATGTCCAAATAGCATCTGCCCCCAACTTCATGCGAGACGTCCCAACGTTTCAGTCCGTATTTCGGCGGTCAACAGGGGTATAGATGAGTTTGCTCGTCAGCTTTCATTTTGCTCAATACCTGAGTAACCATTACGTACAGTTAGTGCCACCGACGTGTTTATGGTTAAACTCATTGCCGGCATATTGACGAGTCTTTAGAGTCCCATACAGAGGGTTTTCCCGGTTCAGACGATATGATTAAGATGACATATGCTGGTACATACAGGTGTCCGATTAAATATGTTACAGTCTACACGGATTTTAATCGGATAGTTGATAATACTAGTTGTTTAGGATTAAGCCGGATAATTAAATCAAGTTTTGATTTAATAATTTATATATATATTTTTAATATTAATATATGTATTCTAGTACTATTGTTCACTATTCATTTTTTCTCTTGGCTATTCGTATTTTTATACGAATACGCGTATATGTATTTCAATTCGTATACTGGGTAGTATTCCGTATTTATACAGAATATTTTCTAGAAGATGGACACATCATTTGTGAATATTCATACAATGATGTGGAGGGTGAGGTGGTATTGAGCATGGTTGAAGAGATGTAGAGAGGAATGGGCTTCATTATTATATTACAAATTATTTTGGTTTTTATTTGTATTGTTGGAAAACAAAAAATGAAACCATTCTCTTCACACTTATTCAATTTATCACTCTCTCATACTTTCTTCACTTGCTTATGGCCACTTCTTCATCTCCTCCTCTTTCTTCTTTAGTTATTCACTTGAGGTTTAGAAATGGGAAAAAATTATAGTGGAATATTTCTATATTCCCACTCTCCTTTCCTAACAAGTTTAGAGTGTCGGTTGCTTCACTAGGTGAAACTGGAGCTTGGATCGATTCTCTCGGATGGATCATCTTCGGCGAAGGAGAACCGGCTTACTAACGCGATCTAGAGCAAATGAAGAGGATATGAGTATTGTTAACATAGAAGATTAGCATAGATCACTAAGTTTTTGTTAACAAGTTCTATCTCTTTAGTTCGATTCATGGTTTTGGAACTTTAGCAAATAAGAAATTTTTGAAATCCATGTTGCCATCGTCTAAAATTAGTTTGCTAGTGTGCCTAAGTTCCCAGCATCTTTATCATTTATGTGTATACGTTTCACTTGCTATTACGTGTCACTAATACATAATGATAAAGCCCGTAGGATCCTTACTTGACTACCAGTATTATGATGGCGATCATACTGTGAGGGATGAGTAGTCCATAAGCATATCCTTAAATTTCCCTAGTCGTTGGAGTATCAAGGCTGAGTATCGATATTCCAAAGTAGACTAGTGATACATTTCTAGACCCTGACAAAAGATGGTGGCCGGTCTCCCAACCATTAGTGTGTGTCATCTAAGATTGTGTACATGTGCTCACTGGAGGTGAGTACACCGGATGACTGAGAACTCCTAGTTGGTATTATACCTATCGTCAGATAGCAGTTCTCTGGTGACATGAGTACGGGATAGTTTTTAGACCTAAGATCGTCATTTGTCTCATGTGAGTTCCAACTGTACGTAGATTACCGCCCTACCATGGCTTAAAGGGGTCATGCAAACAGGTTTTAGTTGGATACAGTACCGAGCCACATGGAGGCAGTGAGCGATCGGAAGGGATTCGTCTCTCTCAGTATAAGGAGTTGATGTCGTGCTGTATTTGGTTGGCCATCACTATAAGTCCCTGGTCAGGGTGGATGAGATTTACTGATAGAAGATCATTAGTTTCTTAGTTGTTCATGAGCTTGACACTGGCATGACTTATCGGGTTATTAGGGGTCTGACGTTATCCACCCCTAGACCCGGTATGGGACACTCTTAGAGGAAGAGACCAGACTGTACGGAGATTGTCACTTATAGGCTCAGTAGGGTACGGACGGACTTGATTGTCGACCTTCATTTCGACACATACTTGAGTGGCCATTACGTACAGATAGTGCCGCTGACGTGCTTATGGTTATGGATTTATCCACTAACTCACTGCCAGCGTATTGTCGAGTCTTTAAAGTCCCATACAGAGGGTTTTCCCGGTTCAGGCGATACGATGTAAATGACTTATGTTAATACGTACAGGAGCCCGATTAAATACAATTACTGGCTACACGGACATTAATCGGACGTTTGATAATACTAGCCGGCTTAGGATTAAGTCGGATAATTAAATCAAGTACTGATTTAATAATATACATATATATATATATATTCAAGTATTATGATCATTATTCATTTTCTCTCTCTTGCCTATTCGTATTTTTATAGGATACGCGTATATGTATTCGATGCATATACCGGGGTTGTATTTCGTATTTTGTCACGCCTCGCTTCCCAGAGTACGCTAAGATGGGCACGTGACATAGCCAACCATGCTACCTGCGGGTAGGAAGTATCCATCTACAGTCACATTATGGCTGTAGAGATATCAAGAACAAAATAAAACTATCTAAACATGTCCATAATCCAAGATAACATGAGTCAAGAATAATAAAATGCGGAAGCAAAAGATCCAATACAAAAATAACTGGAATGTATGTCCCATAATGCGGGCTCACATCAGGAATAAAAATGCAAGAAAGAAAGAACTAACTACTGCTGACACTCACTGCTCAGCCTGTTGGCTGAAGTACTCCTGCTTAGACTGTAACAGCGGTACGGAATCTGGGCCATGCAAAACCCAGACGTCAGTGCGTCATATCATCAAGTAGTAAAATGTAAACGGGGTAACAGGCAATGCAATATAAACATGAATGAAAAGCAGGTGTAACAGTAATGTAAGTCAGGGCAGTGTAGGGTAGTGTGCACTGAGTAAACTAAACTGTTCTATCAGGTTTTCTGTTCTAAAGACTTTGAAATCAAATTGATGAATCATCGATGTAACTCAATCGTATCCCGTACATACCCGGGACCACGGTCCAGATTCTCGGGCTGAAACCGAGACATGCCGCTAGGCACTAAAACAGGAATGTGTACAGATGAATGATGTCAGCAGCATCATTCCAAGGCTGGCCCAGCCTCTAAAACTGATCAGAACAAGTAGCGAACTGTTGAGTTACAAGTCAGGTTTCACCTTTGATTTCCCCATACCCCCAAGTTATATGTGTATGTCGAGTCAGGTATTCGGTAATCAAGAACTAATGCCAACACAGGATCAGGTAAGCAGGTTTGTCTGAATAGACAACAGGAACGGTCCATGAGGACTACATGTCAGGTTTGTTGGCATTAGACACAAGATCAGGTAACGGGTCAAGTCATGGTACACCAGGTCAAGTCAAGCAGTATACGGTACCATGTCGGGTCAATCAATATGTATGTAGCAAGTCATGTCAAGATGTAAACGATATTATAGGTGTGCTCATAATCAGTTACATAATCAAGCATGGTTATCAACAACATGATCTAAGAAATGAATTAAGCAATAAGCAGATTCACTTAATTAGCAGTACAGTTATCAGTTGTGTCACAGAGATGATTTCAACATTATAAGAATACAGTATGACAATTATGGCCGTTAAATCATGTTAACAAGTTTAAGAATTTTAGGGGTGAAATGATTTATATATAGGTTCAAAGGATGAAATCACAGCTATTACAGGTTGAATGCACACGAGTGTCCGAAAGGAGTAAAACTATAGAGAGAATGCCATAGGCTATGTCAATAGTGAAAATGTGATTAAACATGTAAATATGGTTATTAGGTTTAATAAAGTAAATGCAAACGGTAGGTTTCAAGCTTGGAAGATAAAATGATATAACACGACATTGAACACGAAAAAGGGGAAATTATGGTACTAAAGTTAAACTGCAGGTTTAGGGTGCTATCAATGTATATGTAAATATTATTTAGCATGTAGCAAGGTGTACTTTCCTCGACGGGTTGCGAAACAGAAGACGGAACGTCACACGTCGGCGGGGAAAAAGGTCGCGACGTGCGCACGGTGCACGGAATAGGTCCGAACGACAAACAGTGGAACCACACAGGTCAGAGTACCTCGCTGGATCGTCGGGACACGTCGCCGGCACAGCCGGATTCCGGCGAACCCAAAAACAGTGAATCTACAATATTCAAGAATGCATGAAACGACAAAAGACGAATCAAGAAGAGAGAAGGGAAGGAGGATAGAGAAGAGGGTGCTCACGAGGATCTGTGGAGGGGTGTGATCGCCGACCACGTCGACGGAGCTTCGGGGCACGCCCTGCAAAGAACCACCGGCGGTTAAAAACAGCCGAGCATGGGGAAAAGAAGGAACAGAAGAAGAAGAAGAAGAAGAAGACCACTCACCGAGGGATGCACGAGGCCGGGGAACGGATCGAGATCGCCGGCGGCGATTCCACGAGGTGCAGACGTGTGCAGGGGTGCACAGCTTCTCGTGCAGGGTGCTCGGGGAGATGATGAGGGAGGAAGAAGAGGTGAGGGTGATGAGCTGCGACGAACGGCGATGGTCGCGTCGGCGTTGGGGCAACGGTGAGGGAAAAACGAGGCGGCTAGGGTTACCAGGGGGTTGGGTTCTGTTGGCTTGAGGAAAGGAATTTAAAGAAGAAGCGAGAGGGAGGGAGAGAGAGAAGACGCGGAGAGAGAGAGAGAGAGAGAGAGAGAGAGATTTGCGAGAGGAGAGAGGAAATTCGCGAGAGGAGAGAGAGAGAGAGTAACAGTGAGGAGAGATAATATTGGATTTATTCACAGAGAGAGAAAGAGAGAAGAGAGAGAAAGAGAAGGAGAAACCGAAAGAGAGAGAGACTGCGGAGGAGAGAGAGAATGAGAAAAGAGAAGGAGAGAGAGAAGGTGGGCCCCCCGGGGGTGAAAGAATGATGGAGATTGGCTGGGATGGGAAAATTATAAAAGATTTTAGGAAAAGGAAAAATATTCTGGGGGGTTCATAGTATTTTAGTTGGTTAAAGAAAATATTATATTCGACGGTAAAAATTTAGAAATTAGGATTTGACGCAAATGTAAAATATTTCCGAATTGCGCCCGGGTCGGGTTTAAAAATTTGAAATTGAAATAAGGAAATTATAAGCGGGATCCAAAATTCAAAATGAAGTATTTTACAATCAAAAAGCATACCCCCAAAACGGACACACATACGTGCGCGTAGCCGTCCAACCTCGTCCGTTTCACTGAACGGGACGAGAACACGATGCAAGGACGCTACCACAGGGTTAGGGGTGTCAAGCATGCCATGTCAAATATTTTTAATTTCATTTTAGATGCCTTAGATTGTTATATGCAGAAATGAATTGTCGGGTAAAATTTATACTAGCAACAGTCAATTAGGATCAATAAAATAAATACCATACACCATTCATACGATAACAGAAACTAGTAGCATTGGGCTCGGTTGTTACATATTTATACGGAATGCTTCTAGAAGGAGGATACCTCATTATTGATTTTCCTTTTTTAGGAAAATCAATAAATGAGGTGGCTAGTGAGATGGAAAGGAGTCATGGGTGAAAGGGAAGGTCCTAACATTTGTTTATTTGGAAATGTTTTTTAATTGATGAATGGCTAAGGAAATTCCTCTCATTCTCTTAGGAGTTTTCTCACTCCTCTTCCATGCTCTCTCATCTTTTCCTTCTTTGCTCTTAAGTTAAGGTAGCTCTCTTGAGTTATGATTATGAGAGATTAAGATAGTGATAAATCCCTACATCTTTCACATTCTTTCCCTATCAATTTTAGATGGTGAGTTGCTTCCTCGAATTTCGCTTTGGAGTGAAGCTGAAGCTTAGATCGGTATTTCTCGGGTGGATCATCTTCGGCAAGAGCAATAGTATCTCAAGCTCGTTCTCGATGGCCTAGAAGCTTGAAGGGTTCTTCCAGGATTGGGTGGACACGTTACAAAGGTTGTATGTTCATAACATAGTAGCTGATTGTCTTGTTTTAGTTGCTAGTTTACTTTATGGATGCATCCTTATGTTTTGATGACTTGTGCTTGTTAAAAATTGATTGTTTTTCATTCCTCTGTGGACGTGGTGATCGCGGCATGAGCACTACCCACTTTCATGGCATCAGAGCCGATCCATACACTTAAACTAGGTCGCATGACCATAGAATTTCATCGCAATTTTTTTTAAAAAAATTGTAGTTCTGCCTTAAAAATTAAGCCGCTAACATGAATGTTTTCAAGCTTGTACTCGATCCCCAGAGCTCTCGTTTTGGAATGGGAACTCCTTAGAGGATCGAGGGCGACCCTTAAAGTCTCAAGAAGTTATTTTCAAAACTATTTCGAAATTAGTGGTTGTTTTTTCCAAGTTGAAAACTATTTTTAACTTGCTGTCCAAAACTGGACATATTGTCATCTTCGATTCCTGGGGTCTCTTGGTTCGGACCAAGAACCCGTGAAAGGGATTGAGGGTACTGTGGGTAGTCCCCGGGGGCCTAGGGTAGGGCCCCTCTACGAGACCACCACTTGGTGGTCTCAGGAATGATGCAAACCCGAGAGCACCCATTTGGGTGCTCTTGGGTTTTGCTCCCTATCCGAGACCACCAAGTGGTGGTGTCGGGTAAGGGGTGTTAGTGTATATGCCCTAGAGGCCATTACTGTATCATGGTAGTTTGTATATTACTTGATGGAAGCTTGGGATATTCACAGTTGTATATACAATCTTGCTCGAAATGGTAGTATGCTACTTGGTTTGTCTCTGTTTTAATATGTGCATGTGTTTCTTTTAGCATATCGCTGATATACATATTAGTAGAGCCCTTAGGATCTTTGCTTGATTACCAGCGTTGTGATGGCGCTCACACTCGTGGGAGCTGGGTAATCCATAAGCACATCCTTATACAAGTCCCTGGTCGTTGGACTATCGAGACAGGGCATCGATACTCCGGAGTAGACTAGCGTATGCGCTTCTCATCCCAGCGTGGGAGACGGTCTGTCCCACAGCCGTCAGTACGTCGTACTTGAGATAGTATGCGGGTGCTCGTTAGGTTACGAGTACACTGGACAGGACTCGTCGGGGACTGTTGGTTGGTATTATACCTATCGTCTGTTATCAGTTCCCAGGTGACATGAGTACAGCTTAGTCCGCTGACTTGACACTGTCACTTCGCCTCGAGTGTGTTCCCACTGCACTTTGATTACTACCCTACCACGGCTCAAAGGAGTCGTGCAAACAGGTAGTTTTTGGGTGCAGTCCCGAAGCACTTGGAGGCAGTGACGGTTAGACAGGATTCGTCTCTCCCGGTATTGAGGGTTGACATCACGCTGTATCCAGGAGAGCCATTACACGAGTAGTCCCTGGCCAGGGCAAGAGAGATATACTGGTAGGTTTCCAGTGTTATCTCAGGGTGTTCTGGGCTACACTCCGACACGACTTGTACCGCTATTAGGGGACTGACGTTCACCGCCCCCTAGGCCCGCCATGCGATGTATCAGACGAACAGACCGGACTGTACGGAGACTGTCACATACAGGCTCAGTAGGAGTTCAGATGGGGTTCACCTCGTCAGTCTTCTTATCGACATCTACCTGGGGACTGTTACGTACAGCTAGTGCCGCTTGCGGTTTGTGGTTAAACCCACTGCCATCGTAGTGTCGAGTATTTAGAGTCCCATACAGAGAGCTATTCGCCTTTAGGCAAAATGAGTAGAGGTCGCATGGTTTTGCGACAGGGTTCGGTCACATCCGCGCACTTGTGCACGTTTGCTGTCCGGACAGCTTATACTAGCGGGCTTTGGTTTAAGCCAGATCTTAGTATAGATTTAGGATTGGTTTTTTTCTCTTTGTATTCGTGTTCCTCGGATCACGAATACGGGTGCGTATGCACAGTTGCTTGAGACAGAGGGAGAGGACTTTGATTAGGGTTAATGACTATTGTCATTTTATTAACCCTAATGCTTATGTGTGTATTATGGTTAATTGATATTAGTTTAATATAATTGTGCATGGTTATGGTTGTTGACCATTTGACCTCCTTGACTTGTTTACCTTGGTTGACACTTTGACCATCATCATTTCATTTGGAAGATGCTCTTTGATCCTTGCAAATTGTATTAAAAATGAAATGATAATGGTCATGTCTTGATTAACCATGACAATTATCTAGCTAATTATCAATTTAAAATAATACACACATATATGTGAGAATGGTTATTATTCTCTCATTCTATCATTTACTTTCTCTCTCTTGTTCTTCCTCTCCCTCAAGCTCTCCCCTCTCATGTGTTGAGAAACACTTGAGCTTGAGAAAAACCCTTTCTTGATAATCTCTACTCTCATCTAGGGTTCAAGGATTAGCACTTCTTACACCCTAGTTACTTCTAGCTTGGAGTTGAAACTAAAGGTCGAGGCTTTCGGGTGGATCTTTCTTCGACGTGAGAAGACGACTAAGGTGACCTCCTTCCACCACTCCAAGGAGCAAGGAGAGAAGGACATAAAGCCCAAGGTATAACCTTTCTAGTACTTAGCTAGTTTCTGGTTAGCTTTAGCTTGTTTTTGTTTAGCGCCCCGGCCGTCTACAGACGCCAAATGCGGAACAAAAACTTTTTAACTGGCGCTATCGTATACTTTAACCCGGATCTGCCATTATTGCTAAACTAACAAACTGTAAAGAGTGTAGAAAGGTTATACCGAACGATCCGAGTCCTTCGTTCTTTAACCATCATCCCACGCTCCGTTGCGGCTGCTCCGATCTCTTCGATCTCCGATCTGCTCGTCCAGGTGGCACCACATCACTGATTCTTTAAACGGGCTCCCGTCTCTGACTCGAGGCAACTCGGTCGTCAAGTTTGCTAAAAGAGACGACCAAGAATGATGTAGAGAATGAGTAGATGACCTTGTCTCACTTCGTCCAAATCCGTGGACGATCGGTTAATGAAGTTGCCATTTTATCGGGTGATGGAAATGAAAGAGGTAATGAAATTTCCATGCACCCTTAACCATAGTCTTTTCTCTCCAAAAAGGAAATCAATCTGTCTCTCTCCTCAAAGAATGGCCGGCCACTATATAGCAAAGAGGGAGGTGATGGTAGGAGCAATCAAGGGGGTGACCATAAAAGAAAGCTTCTCACAAAATATCCTTAAGAAAAACAAGAAGCTTTAATGATAATGCATGAGTCACTAAGATACAATGAATCAAAACAACCTTAGTCATCAAGCATTAATGGCACCATTAATGCACTAATGACTCACCAATCCATGTCACCCTCTCTAGAACCTTCTAGAACACTGAGTCACTCTCATCCAAGAAAAGATAAATCCGTCTTTAACCAAATGTTAAAAGACGGCTGATAGAAAACTGGAAACTGGCAACTTCTAAAAGTGATCCTGAAACAACTTTCAGGATAACCCCGTAACTGTATAAATATACCCGCATTTGTTGGTGGTAAAGCAAGATCCTAAGGGCTCTATCAAAGTGTAACATGTAATCAGTCACCTGAACATGTACACGACTGATAAAGGCAAACCAGATAGCATACTATCATCTCGAGTAAGACTGTCCTACCGGTATAGGTCCTCCGCAATCATTGCAATCATGTACCTGCGATCCAATAATTGACTATGAGGGCACTATCTCCAACAATCTCCCACTTGCACTCAAGGCTAATTATTGCGATGTCGACTACTCACAGCCCGTGTGAAACCGAACATCCAACTCCTCTACTAATCAGTTTCACAAAGCCCGTTTGTAAAACTATTGTGTTCGGGAAATAGCCTCAGTGAGTGGATCCGCCTAGAAGTTTCTTTCTGTATCTCTCTAAATCTCAAGTTCGCGGAGAAAACCATCTCCCGAATTGAGTAATACCTGTCTTAGAATATGTCTGGATATCTGATGGGACCTAGTTCATAAATGAACTCCAAATCCAAACTTCTTAGACTGTATTGATCACTGAACCTAATCAGTATCCGGCACCATGCCACCCACAGTATCCTTTTGGACCACCTGTCCATAATACTGTCCCTCGTCAGAGGGAAAAACTATAACTCTGACAATCACTCTGTCATCCATGTCACCTTTGAAGCTTGGAATGATAACCGCCTCCCGAAGGAGGCTGCCGTTATCAAATCCATAGAACATGTACTTATGTTCTAAAACTGCTTCCTTATTTTTCTCCAGGATTGGATTAATACAAACTTATTGCATCTAGTGCAAAAAAAACATCTGGTGTGGTACTTGACATCTCACGATTGACTCAATTGCCTAAGCAAGTGATCTGTCAATCATGCACATCCCTCTCCCCTATAGTCTATACGACACCTTTAGAGAGGGTGACTCCATCACCTGCAGGTACACCACCATGCTAGGAGTCAACTATTCTAAAAACCATTAGAATATCTGTCAAAGTACCCACATTGGGAAACTACCCAAATCTAGATCTAAAACCATAGATCCAGAAACCAGAATGTCAAATATTATATCCATATCCTGTCTGGAGAAACAACTGTGTGACGACCACAGTACAACCGATCGTAGTATAGGAATTTTAGTTCCCACTCTGTGTATGTCATCCAGATACCATGACATCACACCCTACTACCTTCTTAACAGATCCATCCCCTATTCTGATGAAGTCAAACCCATGACTGTCACATCAAAATAAGATGATCTATCTCCGCTATAACTGCTCTAGTCTATTAATAGACATAAGCTACTTGCCCACTAAACTTCCGCTGCTCCCACTGACTACGACAACCCTCCTACCGGGTCTCACAGCCTGGAGCAACAGTAGTGTCAAGTCCGGGTAGATAAGAACCTCCCTGTCACCGTCCTTGAGGCTACCGAAGTACCTCTTGGGTGTCTGAGGTTACCCACCAAATCTGCGGAGTGGCTATTGGAATGTCAAACCTGATTGAATATATAGGTCCTATTAAATTTTCCGTAATCGTTCGCGGTTCTGGAATCACTTCCAGTTCTACCATACTCCCACTACTGTTTTCTGAAAAAGATCCATTTTACTAAAACTGTGGCGAGTCAAGAACAATATCACTATTGATCTTCCAAATGGTAGAATATCAACCCTCGTCAAAGCCAGGGTCAACCCACAAACAGCCATTACAGAAACGTGCCCTGGGTTATCCAGAGTCTGGTTTTAAGCATAAGCTGGACAACTCCCCGTACCTTAATATCTTTTAAGGTACGATCCATTCTATATCCAATATAGAAACTTTGGCACTTATTTAATTGGAACCTGATTCAAATCATGCAGCTGTCTCCAGTGCATATCAACTTTATGGAAAGAGGCTAATCAGCATTACTCAACTTAGGAATCCATCCAATTATGAGTAACCTGAAAGAGAAACACGTTTCTCAAAATCATCACTATCATCTGAATACCAATCACAAGAATCTACATCTTCGATCTCTTTGAAGAATCCCGATACTTGTGATACCTGGTTCTCTACTTTATTCTTATACCCACAACTTCTCAAAACTTAGACCTTGTATTTCTACGAAACACTTGTCCAAATACTAGAGAAGTTATAAGTAAATAGAACATAGTACGAGGACCTACCCCTTTGTCCTGAAGGACACTGGACAACATACAATACTCTGTATAAGTCCGCTGAGTTTAAACAACTCAAAACCTGTGCGTCGTAGGTTGAAAACTGTACCCTGGCGATTTCCTCAAATATCACCAATTACAACGAATTCCGATATAATGAGGATAATCACCTAATTCCCAATAACTTACTCCCACTCATCATCTGTAAAACCATAAAGATATGAGAATGAAACCTGATAAATACATACCCATGGAGTAAATATCTAATCGGGAAAACAGTTTTTCTTTAACAATGCACTGAAACATGAAAATGTTTCATAGGGGTGTCCTGGTATTCATAGCAATGCCTCTTCCATAATCCAATTCATGACTTCAACCGTATATTTTATTGTCATCTCTCCAAATCCCTTTATTTGTCTTTAGTCGTTACCTTCTGCACACCATCGTTATGCTAAATGGTTTTCTTCCTTCCCTACCGTTCGGCACCAGCCTATGGTTTGGAAGAAGACTATCCAGCAAGCATAATAGGTGTACCCTCCTAAACTAAGGAGTACTCGTATCTTGAGAGAAGGTGATGATAAAAGACAACTGAATAATACCTTATTCCTTTAAAGGTGAAATAGGAGTGGCGATGAAGTACGCGGTTTTAGTCGTGAATGATAACAGTCGCAATTTACTTTGCTCTCTTTCTAATCCCTTTATTTTGTCTTTACATATTACCTTCTGCACACCCTACTTAGGCTAATTGGTTTTCTTCATTCCCTACCTTTCGGCACCTGCCTATGGTTTGGAAGAAGACTATCCAATATGCGTAATAGGTGTACTCTCCTAAACCAAGGAGCCCTCGCAATCTGAGAGAAGGTGATAATAAAAGACAACTGAATAAACCAATTCTATTTCTCCTGAACCTGGATCCATCCTCGAAGAAGTCCCTTCGAGTTCGTATATAACCATACGATGGATCTATCCAATGGAAGTGGATATCCGTAGTAAAACGGGTGTTCTGAGAAATGCAAAGGGTAAAAGAAGGAGTGGCAATGACTTATGCAACATAGACAATCCAAAAGCCAGTATTTTAAGAAGGTTCGGTCAACTTGGTCACTGAGTCATAGTCTAGGGTCGGTCAAACGTTGCTGCCAAAGAGAGAGAGAAAAAAAACACTCTGCGTGCACTCTAACCTAGATCAGAATGGTTATCACTTTATTTAATCCGGAAACCTCCCACTGTCCTGTCAAATTCTCCTCCAAACCTGAAAGAAGAATCAATCGGGATCACCCGAAGAGTAAACCAACTCATCAGTGGGAATCGGGATCCAACTCTCATCGCATGATAACGTGATGGAATGCATCCACGTTACTCATACTCCAGAAGGTATGCGCATACTTGGCAAGTTTCAGTTTCTTTAGAAACTCCCGATCTGATTTTTGCCCCATGCTCTTATAACCTTGGCTTTGATCAAAATGTCATAAGTCACATGCCAAGTTCTACCCGTCACTATCTTGTCAATTTGAACCCACCCGCACATGCCCCTGACTTTGGCCAATCGGCAGAACGACTGTCCCAAACTAACTCATCTATCTATGCAACAATTGAAATACCCAGCAGCTACCAAACACTATGCCTTAACTTTGGCTAAAATACATAGCTTGAATACTACTGAATACTCAAAAGAAGTGACGGAGGGCTACGGCTGGTTTTTGGCGAAAAACCTTTAACGTAGTGAACTTGATATCGCTGAAGGAACCTGATAGCTTTTTAAAATATAGTGGCGAAAACCTTTTGCTAAAGAGGTCACTCCCGATGAAGGGATCTCGGCTCTTTCCTCGTGGAATGAGGTGCAGGATATTCCACTGAATACCGCTATGCAAAGAAACTTGTAATCGACTATAGTGAAGTTATTACCCTGACGCAAACTTCTGCCCAAGGGGTCAGTCCCGGTGAAGGGATATCGGCCCTTGCCCCGTCGAATGAGGTGCAGGATATTCCACTGAATACCGCTATGCATAACAAAAGAAAACGTCTTTGCAATAACACTTTTTAAATTTGTTCCAACAACTGAAAACAGGTTTGTTTAACTTTTTGCATTGATCAGAATCAACGCAGTCCCATCAATCAATCACACCAGAAAAGAACGAAAATAAAATGTACGTATATACCATCTGCATTCGTCACTAGGTCCCGTCATCACCCGTTAGGTTACTTAACTAACGACAGAGCGGGGACTGGACTAGCGCGGGTGTAAAACATATACAACATCTAATAGTATATAAACCAATATACAATAATCGCTCCAGGCGTGATAATATGCAACATTACAGAAAAGTAATAAGCATCACAGAACAATACAGATAATCTGGGATCCCCGAGTTTCACAGAGCCGCTGCTGAAACCCGACGTTCCCCCTGTCGTGTGGATAGCATGTGCAATGAAACCTAGACCCCTACGGGTGCGGCAAGTTACCCGCCAAAACCTGAAGCGAGGCAGCCCCCTACAGCATAGTGAATGGACCACCCAGCACTTCACGGAATCCGGTAATCTTGGGCACCCCTCCTTGGGTCAACCTATACCCCCTACGAGTGCGGCGAATAGTCTGCCAATTCTAAAGTGAGGCCCCTCTGCCTCTCAAAGCCACGAGATGCGGACCCGTTGCCCTCCAGAACCCGGCTATCCGTGCACTCCGTCGCGGGGCAAAACCTAGTACAGTAATGAAAAATAGTACAACAGGTACATCGACCGCAACCTGGTCGTGCCCCAAAAAGAATATTATACAACAGGAAGTGACGGCAGTCCACATGTTGGACGCTCGCCCCGCAATATCAAATGTATAGATAAACTCAAACTGTACTAACATTGCACATTGCTATCCACCACGACAAATCCGCAACATCACAGCACAACACAGAACATCAACGCGAATGTCACGTTCGCAAACCCGTCTAAAAGAACTATAGCAATCAGACGCGGTTTACCGATCAAATGACATACCCGGTCGGAGATATAATGTAAGCACTGTAAACTAACGTGTTTAAATTTCGATCGACTAAATATCACAAAGTGGGCCCCACGCAAATCTGGACAACAGTAACAAAATCTGGGCCCAAAATATATATACCAAAAATCCCAATTTCCAACATAGAATGCACTGTAGAAAGTTGGCTGAGTGACGTCACTTTCCTGCGGCGGATTCG
Source organism: Agapanthus africanus (assembly GCA_030015575.1). Lineage (NCBI taxonomy): Eukaryota > Viridiplantae > Streptophyta > Magnoliopsida > Asparagales > Amaryllidaceae > Agapanthus > Agapanthus africanus. The sequence continues at coordinate 24,710,881 of JASDDO010000019.1, forward strand.
CGGCCAAGACAACTGATTGGGCCGCGGATCCGCGGTGGAACAGTGGAATCACTTGGTCGAATTTCTCCAGTATTCCTAAAAAACCCTGCTTGATTTTCTGGTATGGTCAAAATGACATTTGGACCAGTTTGAAAATTAACAGAAACTTTAATGCTAGAAATTGCGATTTTCGAAAAATCCGTTCGATCGATCTTTTAAACGCGTTAGCACAAGTTAGTATAGCAAAATGGTGAGGCTCTGATACCACTGTAAGTCTACGGTAGCGCCCCGGCCGTCTACAGACGCCAAATGCGGAACAAAAACTTTTTAACTGGCGCTATCGTATACTTTAACCCGGATCTGCCATTATTGCTAAACTAACAAACTGTAAAGAGTGTAGAAAGGTTATACCGAACGATCCGAGTCCTTCGTTCTTTAACCATCATCCCACGCTCCGTTGCGGCTGCTCCGATCTCTTCGATCTCCGATCTGATCGTCCAGGTGGCACCACATCACTGATTCTTTAAACGGGCTCCCGTCTCTGACTCGAGGCAACTCGGTCGCCAAGTTTGCTAAAAGAGACGACCAAGAATGATGTAGAGAATGAGTAGATGACCTTGTCTCACTTCGTCCAAATCCGTGGACGATCGGTTAATGAAGTTGCCATTTTATCGGGTGATGGAAATGAAAGAGGTAATGAAATTTCCATGCACCCTTAACCATAGTCTTTTCTCTCCAAAAAGGAAATCAATCTGTCTCTCTCCTCAAAGAATGGCCGGCCACTATATAGCAAAGAGGGAGGTGATGGTAGGAGCAATCAAGGGGGTGACCATAAAAGAAAGCTTCTCACAAAATATCCTTAAGAAAAACAAGAAGCTTTAATGATAATGCATGAGTCACTAAGATACAATGAATCAAAACAACCTTAGTCATCAAGCATTAATGGCACCATTAATGCACTAATGACTCACCAATCCATGTCACCCTCTCTAGAACCTTCTAGAACACTGAGTCACTCTCATCTAAGAAAAGATAAATCCGTCTTTAACCAAATGTTAAAAGACGGCTGATATAAAACTGGAAACTGGCAACTTCTAAAAGTGATCCTGAAACAACTTTCAGGATAACCCCGTAACTGTATAAATATACCCGCATTTGTATTACGACCGAATACAAATGCAACTGATACAAAGATATTATATCTACTCAATATAATACTCGGATCCGGCTTAAACCAAAGCCGACCAGTATCATCTGCCCGAAAAATAACACGTGCGTAAACGCACGTGCATTTTCCGAACCCTGCCATAAAACCATACGGCCTCTACAACGTTTCGCCCGAACTTGGGAAACTGTCTGTGGGGGACTCTAATGACTCGTCAGTACCCTGGCAGTGGGTTTAACCACAAACCGTCAGCGGCACTAGCTATGCGTAACGGCTGCCCACGGACTGACCTCAAGGGAGACTGATGAGCGAACTCATCCAGAAACCCTACTGAGCCTAACAGTGACAATGTATATACAGTCCGGTCCGTTCGTCAATGAGTATCGCATATCCGCCTAGGGGGCTAGTAACGTCAGACCCCCAATAGCAGTATAAGTCGTGTCGGAGTGTAGCCCAATAACACCCTGAGATACTACTGGAGTACCTACCAGTAAATCTCCTGCCATGGCCATGGACTTTGTGTAATGGCTCTCCTAGACACAGCACGACCTCACCCCCAATACCGGGAGAGACGAATCCCCTGCCGATTCGCTCACGTGCCTCCATATGGCTCGGGACTGTACCCAAAAGCTACCTGTTTGCACGACTCCTTTGAGCCGTGGTAGGGTAGAAATCAAAGCACAGTGGGAACTCACACGAGATAAATGACGACCTCAGGTCGATGAACTAACCTGTACACATGTCACCAGGGAACTGCTATCTGACGATAGGTATAGTACTAACTAGCAGATTCCCGGCGAGTCGTGTCCGGTGTACTCATAACCCAATGAGCACCTGTATACATCTTAGGTGATCCAACTGACACCAGTGGCTTGTGAGACCGGCCACCGCCCCTCGTCGGGGTCTCGACTGTATACACTAGTCTACTCCGGAGTATCGATGCCCTGTCTCGAAACTCCCACGACTAGGGACCACAATTAAGGATATGCATATAAACCACCCAACTCTCACGTATATGATCGCCATCATACTGTTGGTGGTAAAGCAAGATCCTAAGGGCTCTATCAAAGTGTAACATGTAATCAGTCACCTGAACATGTACACGACTGATAAAGGCAAACCAGATAGCATACTATCATCTCGAGTAAGACTGTCCTACCGGTATAGGTCCTCCGCAATCATTGCAATCACGTACCTGCGATCCAATAATTGACTATGAGGGCACTATCTCCAACACATTTGACCTCCTTGACTTGTTTACCTTGGTTGACACTTTGACCATCATCATTTCATTTGGAAGATGCTCTTTGATCCTTGCAAATTGTATTAAAAATGAAATGATAATGGTCATGTCTTGATTAACCATGACAATTATCTAGCTAATTATCAATTTAAAATAATACACACATATATGTGAGAATGGTTATTATTCTCTCATTCTATCATTTACTTTCTCTCTCTTGTTCTTCCTCTCCCTCAAGCTCTCCCCTCTCATGTGTTGAGAAACACTTGAGCTTGAGAAAAACCCTTTCTTGATAATCTCTACTCTCATCTAGGGTTCAAGGATTAGCACTTCTTACACCCTAGTTACTTCTAGCTTGGAGTTGAAGCCAAAGGTCGAGGCTTTCGGGTGGATCTTTCTTCGACGTGAGAAGACGACTAAGGTGACCTCCTTCCACCACTCCAAGGAGCAAGGAGAGAAGGACATAAAGCCCAAGGTATAACCTTTCTAGTACTTAGCTAGTTTCTAGTTAGCTTTAGCTTGTTTTTGTTTAGCAAAGATCCTTCATAGTCAAGTCCATGTTGCCTAAGCTCATAAAAACTTGATTTTTATTCCGTTTTCCGCCTCCCCGCAAGTACCGAGGTGGGCAACGTGGACTTACAGTGGTATCAGAGCCTAACTAAACATAAACTAGCTAGGTAGTAGAGTGTATCGAAGTTCGAATCGGAAAAATCGAAAAACCGAGTTTTCAAAACCCTAAGTTTCTGTTAAATTTTTTCTGTTCAAAACAAAATAAATTATACTCCAAAAATCATCTCAGGGTTTTGTGAAGAAAGCCACCAAAAACGATCCAGTGATTCGACCAAAGAGCCGCGGTTGCGCGGCAATAGCTTGATCCAGTGATTCGACCAAAGAGCCGCGGTTCCGCGGCAATAGCAAGCTATTGCCGCGCAACCGCGGCCGTCTTGGCTCTTCACTGGGTCGAGTTTGGTGCAGTGTCTTTCTGGCTTGGTTTTGGGATTTTTAAGATGGTTTATATGTGTCCAGATTTTCCAGAATAGAAATTTGTTTTTGGGGGCCTATAAATCCGTATTTTTATCGAACTTCACTGCACTTTGACTATAAAGGTTATATCTGTGATGTTTATATGTATTAAACGTCGGCTAATCGCTATATGTCGATTAGTCGGGGTTATACATATCTGTGATCTGTGTTTGATGATGGTATGTGTATATGAATGGGTTGGATTGTCGCGGATGAATAGCCGGGGTGGATGTGAGATGATTGTTGCTTTTTCTTTCATTCATTGTAATATATAAATTGATGTAATATTATTATTTGTTTGGCCGCACAACCGGGTCGGGGTTGTAGTCGTCATTGTATAATTATTTTTACTGTTTTTGTTCCTAGGATAGACCCATGGAGGGGGTGCACAAACTACCGGGTATCTCGAAGTGCCGAGTGGCCTACTCAAGGTGTTGAGGGAGGTTGCTTCGCTTCGGGTACTTGGCGGGTAGTTTGTCGCACCCGTAGGGGTCTTGGGTGGGGTATTGGCTATTCACCGCGACCGTGTAATCCGCTTTTCGTTGCAGGCTCGAACGGATTGCGGATTCCTAGTATATCCAATGTATTCATCTGTGATCTGTAATGTCTATCATTGCTATATATTTATATATGATAACTATTTAGGCGTTGCTTATGTTTTACAGCCGCGCTAGCCCAGCCCCCGCTCTGTTGTTAGTTAAGTAACCTAACGGGTGATGACGGGGCTCCGTGGCGAATGAGAATGGCATAAGCGTACGTCATATTTTGGTTGTTTTCTGCAATGGTAGGATTAAATGATGGGACGCATTAAAAGAACTAATGCAAGAAAATAAACCAAGTAAAATTCGTTGGAACACTTTGAAAACCACTCGGTTCTTTTCAAAAACAAGCATTTTAAACGCGGAGCTTGAACCACTCCTTTTAAAAGCTATCTCGGTCCATCGACTATATCAAGTTCACTACGTTCACGGTTTCGCCAAAACCATCCGTAGCCCTCCATCGTTTCATATGAATATTCAACAGTATTCAAGCTGTGTTAGTTGGCCTTAGTCAAGGCACAGTGTTTGGTAGCTGGTGGGTATTCATATGTTGCATAGATAGAGTGCGTTGGTTTGGGACAGTCGTATTGCTTTGTTGGCCATAGTCAAGGGTATATACGGGTGGGTTCAAATTAACCTGGATAACGACGGGTAGAACTTGACATGTGACTTCTGATTTGTTGGCCTTAGTCAAGGTCATAAGAGCATGGGGCAAAAATCTACATCGGGAGTTTCAAAAGTACTGAAACTTGCTAGCGCTGCATACCATTTGGAGTGTGATGATTCTGGTAGGATTCCTTCGGTTTTATCACGCGATGATATTTGGATCCCGATCCTACTGTGAGTATATGCTACTACTCGGGAAAACTCTCACTTAACGATCAATGCTATAAACCTAGTAGGTGTCTAGAAAGGTGTTAGCGGGGCTACGCCCATAGGGAAAAGAGGTTACTTAATTAAGGAACTTCGCGAAAGCGTTGGAAAACCTCCCTCGAAGTACCGACACTGGCATGGCTGAACGGTTAAGCAAGTATTGTATGGTGAGAAAGATCCCGACTAATTCTTCCTTTGTGGTTTGAGGAGGGATTCGAGAGACAGTGGGAGCCATCCTATTTAGATAAATTAAAAACCAATCTAAACTTGCAAGAGCATCATGCTAAGTGTTTTCTTCTCTCTCTCTTAATTGCAACGACCCAGTGACCGCACCTAGGTTACATCTAGATAATAAAATGACTGAATCTGACTGTTATGACTGGCAAAGGTCTGTCCAGATGTCCATTGCCCAGGACAAGCTGGGACACCTCTTGACTGATCCAACCCCTGCCGTCTCAGGTCCAGTTTCCCCTGTCACGGATATTGATATTCGTAGGACATCGGAAGAAGACTGTGCGAAAGCCAAGTGCCTTGTGTTAGCCTCAGTTGATGGTATATACCAGAGGCAGCACGAGAAGATGGACTCAGCTTCTATCTTCCTCCATAACAAAGTTTTATATGGAGAGCAATCTCGTATCGCAAGATATGAGACCTCGAACGAATTACTTCAAGCGAGATTGGCTATCGGGTCATCTGTAGGGGGCAACGTCCTTACAGAGACCAGCTCTTTTGAGCTCTCGGACCTGAAGACCACGTTGAAGAACGGGTCAGATGCTGACTCAGTTCAACAGTCTCTACCTACTACCCTAAAGGAAATTAGAGAAGTAGAAAGAAAGGGAAGGGCAGAAGTTTCAGGAACAGATGTAGTAAAAGAAGGATGTTCTTATTGTTACGGGAATGAACATGGGCAGAAGGATTGCAGGGCTTGTAAAGCCAGTAGCCAGAATTCGAAGCATGTTGTGGCTTCGGCTTCGGGTGTGTTTGTGATTGAGAACTGTATGTCAGTTAACCCTACTTCCTGGGTATTGGATACCGGATCAGGATCTCATATCTGTAATTCGTTACAGGCTTTGAGAAACCGTAGGGTTATCAGGAAAGGTGATATAACTCTCAGGGTTGCTAACGGAATGAGCATGTATGCTGAATCCGTAGGGGAATATCATCTAGGACTGACAACTGGACAGATATTGATTCTGCGTGACTGTTTTTATGTGCCAGGTGCGACTTGTAACATCATATCTGTATCCTTACTTTCTAAGGAATAATATGATTTTACTTTTGTAAGCTATGTAGTAAACATCCACCTAAATCAAGTACTGATTGGGTCAGGTACATTGAAATACGGTATATACGTTTTGAATCAAGCTCAGGTCTTCAGTGTCCAGAACACACTTAAAAGAAAGTCTCCGGAATTAAATCAGGCTTTCTTATGGTATTGTAGACTGGGTCACATTAATGAGACACGGTTGACAAAGTTACATAAAGAAGGATACTTGGATCCGTTCGAGTACCAGTCTTATGCCACTTGTGAATCATGTCTCATGGGAAAGATGACAAAGACTCCATTCACTGGACACGGAGAAAGAGCAAGCGAGCTCTTGGGACTCATACACAGTGATGTGTGTGGTCCAATGTCTACACATGCGCGAAGTGGTTATTCATACTTCATTACTTTCACAGATGATTTCTCTAGGTATGGGCATGTCTTCTTAATGAAGCACAAATCTGAGGCCTTTGAGAAATTTCAGGAATACAAGAATGAAGTTGAAAAACAAACAGGCAAAAGTATCAAGACACTGAGATCTGATCGAGGTGGCGAATACTTGAGTGCCGAGTTTCTGGGCTTCTTAAAAGAGAATGGAATTCTCTCTCAACTTACTCCTCCATACACACCACAACACAACGGTGTATCGGAAAGAAGGAATCGAACCCTATTGGATATGGTTCGTTCCATGATGAGTAAGGCTGAGTTGCCGCGATCCTTCTGGAGTTATGCACTAGAAACAGCTGCATATCTTTTGAACCAAGTTCCTACTAAGTCAGTGCCTACCACACCATATCAGATGTGGAGTGGGAAGAAACCCAGTCTTAAACACTTTAAGACATGGGGGTGTCCAGCTTTTGTAAAAAAGCAGCATGCGGACAAGCTCGAGGCACGTTCGGTACAGTGTAAGTTTGTGGGATACCCAAAGAACTCCAAGGGGTATCTTTTCTATTACGCAGAGGAACAAAAGGTATTTGTTTCTCGTCATGCCCGCTTCTTGGAAACTGAGTTTTTGGAAAATCAGATAAGTGGGAGCGCAATAGAACTGGAAGAAATTCCAGAACCACAAGCTATTACTGAAAGCTTGGTAGAACCAGAGGGTTCAAGAGAACAGGACATCCCAGCGCCACTCCGCAGGAGTAGTAGGCAGTCTCATCCGCCCGAGAGATACTACGGTTTTCTCATTGACGGGGATAGAGAGGATTGCACTATGGATTATGGTGAGCCTACTAGCTTCCAGCAAGCCATTCAGAGCGGTGACTCGGTAAAATGGCTGGATGCAATGCGGGCCGAGATGGAGTCTATGTACACCAACAAAGTTTGGACTTTGGACTTTGCTCCAGAAGGGGTAAAACCCGTAGGCTGCAAATGGATCTTCAGAAAGAAGATTGGTGTAGATGGGCAGGTTGAGACCTATAAAGCTAGACTTGTTGCAAAGGGTTTTCGTCAAAGACCTGGTTTGGACTATGACGAGACCTTTTCTCCAATGGCTATGCTGAAATCCATTCGGATCCTTCTTGCCATTGCTGCCTTCCACGATTATGAAATCTGGCAGATGGACGTAAAGACGGCTTTCCTAAATGGAAATTTGGAAGAGTGCGTCTATATGGATCAGCCGGAGGGATTCAATCAGAGTGGGAGAAGCGGTAGAGTGTGCAAGTTGCTCAAGTCCATTTATGGACTTAAGCAGGCATCGCGGAGTTGGAACATCTGCTTTGATGATACTGTCAAAGAATTCGACTTTATCAAAAATCCAGATGAACCATGCATTTACAGTAAGATTGTAGGGAGAACTGTGGTATTCCTCGTCTTGTACGTGGATGAAATTCTCCTAATAGGAAATGATATTCCTATGCTACAGTCAGTCAAAGGATTCTTGTCGCAGAGGTTCTCCATGAAGGACCTGGGCGATGCCAACTACATTCTGGGGATCTAGATCTATCATGATAGATCTAAGAGGATGTTGGGACTTTCACAGTCAAGATACATTGACACCATACTGAAAAGGTTCAGTATGGAAGATTCCAAGCGCGGTAATTTACCGGCTTGTCACGGGATCACCCTCTCCAAAGAGATGTCTCCCAAGACTGATTTGGAAAGGGATCGCATGTCTATCATACCCTACGCTTCTGCGGTAGGCTCTATAATGTATGCGATGTTGTGTACCAGACCAGATGTAGCATACGCATTGAGCGTTGTAAGCCGGTATCAGTCGAACCCAGGGGAAAAACACTGGATAGCGGTAAAGAACATTCTCAAGTACCTGAGAAGGACTAAGAAGATGTTCTTGGTGTATGGCGGAAAAGACCTCCAGCTCGAGGCCTTTGCTGACTCCAGCTTCCAGAGTGACAAGGATGACTCCAAGTCCATGTCGGGTTATGTCTTTACCCTCAATGGAGGGGCGGTTTGTTGGAAGAGTTCCAAGCAGGAGACCGTTGCTGACTCAACTATGGAAGCGGAGTACATAGCTGCTTGCGATGCCGCAAAGGAAGCTGTCTGGATGAAGAAGTTCCTCATGGAGCTTCAGGTGGTTCCTACCATTGTTGATCCAATACCGCTGTATTGCGACAACAACGGAGCTATAGCTTTAGCGAAGGAACCCAGGTCTCATCAGAAGTCCAGGCACATTTTGAGGCGGTACCACCTGATCAGGGAGATCATAGATCGCCAGGAGATCGAGGTGAAGAGAGTAAATACGGAGAACAACACTGCAGATCCACTCACGAAGGCCCTACCCCAGACTCAGTTCGAGCGGCTGATCGAGATGATAGGTCTTCGATACGCCAGTACATGGCCTTAGTGCAAGTGGGAGATTGTTAGTGTATATGCCCTAGAGGCCATTACTGTATCATACTAGTTTGTATATTACTTGATGGAAGCTTGGGATATTCACAGTTGTATATACAATCTTGCTCGAAATGGTAGTATGCTACTTGGTTTGTCTCTGCTTTAATATGTGCATGTGTTTCTTTTAGCATATCGCTGATATACATATTAGTAGAGCCCTTAGGATCTTTGCTTGATTACCAGCGTTGTGATGGCGCTCACACTCGTGGGAGCTGGGTAATCCATAAGCACATCCTTATACAGGTCCCTGGTCGTTGGACTATCGAGACAGGGCACCGATACTCCGGAGTAGACTAGCGTATGCGCTTCTTATCCCAGCGTGGGAGACGGTCTGTCCCACAGCCGTCAGTACGTCGTACTTGAGATAGTATGCGGGTGCTCGTTAGGTTAAGAGTACACTGGACAGTACTCGTCGGGGACTGTTGGTTGGTATTATACCTATCGTCTGTTATCAGTTCCCAGGTGACATGGGTACAGCTTAGTCCGCTGACTTGACACTGTCACTTCGCCTCGAGTGTGTTCCCACTGCACTTTGATTACTACCCTACCACGGCTCAAAGGAGTCGTGCAAATAGGTAGTTTTTAGGTGCAGTCCCGAAGCACTTGGAGGCAGTGACGGTTAGACAGGATTCGTCTCTCCCGGTATTGGGGGTTGACATCGCGCTGTGTCCAGGAGAGACATTACACGAGTAGTCCCTGGCCAATGCAAGAGAGATATACTGGTAGGTTTTCAGTGTTATCTCAGGGTGTTCTGGGCTACACTCCGACACGACTTGTACCGCTATTAGGGGACTGACGTTCACCGCCCCCCAGGCCCGCCATGCGATGTATCAGACGAACAGACCGGACTGTACGGAGACTGTCACATACAGGCTCAGTAGGAGTTCAGATGGGGTTCACCTCGTCAGTCTTCTTATCGACATCTACCTAGGGACCGTTACGTACAGCTAGTGCCGCTTGCGGTCTATGGTTAAACCCACTGCCAGCGTAGTGTCGAGTCTTTAGAGTCCCACACAGAGAGCTATTCGCCTTTAGGCAAAATGAGTAGAAGTCGCATGGTTTTGCGACAGGGTTCGGTCACATCCGCGCACTTGTGCACGTTTGCTGTCTGGACAGCTTATACTAGCGGGCTTTGGTTTAAGCCAGATCCTAGTACAGATTTGGGATTGGTTTTTTTCTCTTTGTATTCGTGTTCCTCGGATCACGAATACGGGTGCGTATGCACAGTTGCTTGAGACAGAGGGAGAGGACTTTGATTAGGGTTAATGACTATTGTCATTTTATTAACCCTAATGCTTATGTGTGTATTATGGTTAATTGATATTAGTTTAATATAATTGTGCATGGTTATGGTTGTTGATCATTTGACCTCCTTGACTTGTTGACCTTGGTTGACACTTTGACCATCATCATTTCATTTGGAAGATGCTTTTTGATCCTTGCAAATTGCATTAAAAATGAAATGATAATGGTCATGTCTTGATTAACCATGACAATTATCTAGCTAATTATCAATTTAAAATAATACACACATATATGTGAGAATGGTTATTATTCTCTCATTCTATCATTTACTTTCTCTCTCTTGTTCTTCCTCTCCCTCAAGCTCTCCCCTCTCATGTGTTGAGAAACACTTGAGCTTGAGAAAAACCCTTTCTTGATAATCTCTACTCTCATCTAGGGTTCAAGGATTAGCACTTCTTGCACCCTAGTTACTTCTAGCTTGGAGTTGAAGCCAAAGGTCGAGGCTTTCGGGTGGATCTTTCTTCGACGTGAGAAGACGACTAAGGTGACCTCCTTCCACCACTCCAAGGAGCAAGGAGAGAAGGACATAAAGCCCAAGGTATAACCTTTCTAGCACTTAGCTAGTTTCTAGTTAGCTTTAGTTTGTTTTTGTTTAGCAAAGATCCTTCATAGTCAAGTCCATGTTGCCTAAGCTCATAAAAACTTGATTTTTATTCCGTTTTCCGCCTCCCCGCAAGTACCGGGGTGGGCAACGTAGACTTACAAGGGGTACCCTCCTAAACCCCCCACGGATCTCCAGGATGTGTTTGAGCTCTCCATTAGGCTCTTGGGAAAGTTTCGGGTCCATCGGGATTCGAAAATTGGTAATATGATTGGCTTTAGGATGGCGGAGTGCATTTGATTTTCGTTGTTTGGAAAATTCGAGTGTTGGTTCTGCGGGTGATGAATTCTTTAGTCATGGTTTCCGTATTTATGTTTATGTGTTGTTAAACATCATCTAATTTTTATATGGTCGATTAGACGGGGTTGCACATATGTTACTTGTGTTGTTGGTATATATATATTTTTGTGATGGTTTAGCCGGATTGTAGTGACGGATGGCCCCTCGTGTGATGATGCATGTACAGTATTGTTGTATATTCAATTATTCGGGACGAAGGCCAGATTGTGACTTTCGTTTCCGCTTGATGTATATTCTTTTATTAGGACACGTTCAAGATGCGGGCGTTGTTACCATTGTATATATTTCATTACTTGTACTAGGATTAACCCATAGAGAAGTGCTCAATTTGCCAGGTTCTAGATTGCAGTAGGTGGCCATCTCATAGAGTTGAGATCGGTCCGTCTCGCTCTAGAATTGACGGATTACTCGTCGCAGTTGTAGGGGTTTAGGATAGACCCGCGGTGGAGTGCTCAAGTTACTATAAGGATTCTAGGCTCGTTAGAGGGTTTTAAAACACAGCAAAAGCTAAAGTTTTAAAAAATCTAGAGAGCGTTAGAAACCCAAACCAAGATAACAACCAAAAGACCAAACTTGACACTAAACTAGAAAGCTAAAATCTACATACGGCTTTTTTGCATGACTCATTTTCTTTTCTTTTCGAAAAAAATAAAGAAACAAATGAATCATCATCTCACTTTCCTTGTGCATCCTATACGCACTACTATCATGTATAAGCTAGTCTTATGTGTGCATCTCATACATACATCTCACATGTATAAGCTAACATGATACATATATTTATATCAAATATAAATATATATAAAGAGAAGAAATAATAAAGTGAACATGATATTAGTTTAATATATATCTATATCATATATAAATATATATCTAATTACTAAATCAACACTTGATTTAATAATCCGGTTATATCATATATGAACCGACTAATATCATTAAACATCCGATTAAAATATATGTATCTCATACACGTGTTTTATCGTACTCTTGCACGTATCCTCATACGTGCCCTACATTGTTTCGCCTGTGTTGGGAAACCTCTGTATGGGACTCTAAACACTCGAAAATACACTGACAATAGATTAAGATCATATCCATAGCCAACAAGGTCACGTTATTATAACCATCCCACTGAGCAATCATGTCCTCTCCGGATAATGAGGCTGGAGGCCTAAGAAGCTCCTGATGACCATTAAAGTGAGAATCATCTAACCTGTAGGGATGGTCTAGTGGTAGAAAACGCCGACGACCGCAATAACAAACCTTCCTGCTAAAATTCAACCATTTCGATATTGTATCTTGGTGGCAGTAAAGGCATACTTTGTGACCATCTACGGACCAACCTGATAGCATTCCATACCCAGGAAAGTCGTTAATTGTCCACATTAAAACCGTACGTATCGTGAAGGTTGTATCTGTATTTGCATCGTAAATCTCTACACTATCAATGAATAAAAAATTTAATTCATCGATCAGAGGTCAGAGATAGACATCGATATTGTTTCCCGGAGAGTTTGGTTCATCAATAAGAAGATCCATCATAAAATAAGATTGATCCATAGCCAACCAAGGTGACAGATTATAAACCATCGTTACAATGGGCCATGTGCTGTAGCTTTCAGCCATATACTTAAATGGGTAGAAATTACCACCAGCCAGTTCAAGCCTGATATTGCGAGGATTACTACTAAATGTTTGATATCTCCTATCGAAATCCTTCCATACTAGTGAATCTCTTGGATGACTCATTTTTCCATTTTCACTAGGAGCAGTACGGTGATGCCAAATCATTGCCTCGACTGTCTTCTTACACCTGAATATCCTTTGCAACCTCTGTGTTATCGGAAATTATCGTGCTATCTTGATAAGTATATTTGGTTTCTTATCAGATACTTTCGAATTCAAGCTTCACAAATCTTCAAACTTGTCGCAGCCTCTCCGTATGTTGGACACTCTTTCAAATCTGAATTCACTTTCCGGTACATAATGCAATTTTTGGGACATGCATGAATCTTCTCACAGTTCAGACCCAAATCAGACATCATATTCTGGGCTTTGTACCAGCTCTCGGGCATGCTATTTTTCGGGGGCATAGAATCTTTCAGGAACTTCAGAAGTATCGTGAATGATTTGTTGCTCCATCAATTTAGGCACTTAATCTGGAAAAGTTAGACGAACCATGATTGGGTGGAATACTTTGCATTCTCATAAGTTGGACTTCTAGTATCATTCAAGAACTTTTCATACTTATCCGCACACGGTCCTTGACCAGAAGGAATGTCTTCTTCGGTAGAATTACTATCACCGAGGGCAGCCTCTACCATATACTTCATTTCTTCTCCTGGAAAGAAGTTATCGTCTTCTTCTTCCGCCGCATTACCGTCTTCTTCTTCTCCTTCCCCGTGATATAGCTAGATTATATAAAATCTAGTAAAACCATGTTTAACGATGTGAACCTCTACAATTTCTACCTTCTGCTAGAAAGTATTCCCATATCTATCGCACGGATAGAAAATCTTCTCTAACATGATCTTATTATGTGTGCGTGCAAATTCAATGAAAGTATCAACTCCTGCGACAAAATTAGATTGCATGCGTTGTTATCAAGCCACGTGCATCCAGTTTTTAACTCTGATATACTCATAGGCCATGTTAGACTGTCTAACATATAAATTGTAAGTTATGGAAGTTGGTTTTTTATGGCGACTATATTGAGAAATCTAAAAACAATATGGTTATTAACAAAGAAGAAAATGGGAATGGCAAGTTTTTCGTTGAAAAAGATAAATTATCGATTAACAAAGTTATGTTTGAAGATACCCAAATTTGAGTTGTATTCTGTATACGTGTGTTTCAATTTATGATTTCTCTTAGGTGTAGGGTTGTTAGTGTATATGTGCATTGTGTATGTGTGTGTTGTGTATTCGTGTTCTCTGTGTGTGTGTTTCGGCTGTCGGGGGTAAAACTTTTATCCCATTAAGAATGTATAGAGCAGACAGCCATTCGCTTATGTTTTCATCTGTTTCAAGAAAAATTCGGTGGCACCTTCCCGCTGTTCTCCGACTACACTGTAATAGAATAGATAATCATTTGAATACTTTGAAACAATACCGAAATGAACATCTATTATATCTTAGTACACAGAGAACCAGCAAAAAAGTACCGACGAAATAACTCGAAACGAATGAAAACAGAAGTGAGCGCAGATGTTTGCTTTATACATTCCTAACTTGTCCAAACTGGATAAATCTATCGATTATCATACGATTGAATCTTCTCGACACATAAACTACACGACGGTTGTTAGCACCGAATGATACCGTCCGATATTTAACAACCTTAGTATAGTTTTATATCACGACGAGTATCGAACGTATGTTAACTAATAGATGGGGACTAAGGCACGCTTTAATTTTAACATATGGCTATCGATAAGAATATGAAAATTTCATATTATCATTGAGTATCATATATACATTTATTATAAAATTTAACTTGAATTGGTTTTACATTTACGTTTCAATTTCAAGGGTTTGAAATTTTTAGTTTAGGATAAAGTTTTTTAAAGTTAAGGCTTTTCTTAATCAAGTTTAAGATTTTAGATTTGGTTCTAGTGTTAAGTTTAAGATTTTGGATTTAGTTCTGGAGTTAAGTTTAAAATTAAAGTTTGGCCTTATTTGATATAAGAGATCATCATCATCATTATCACAAACACACACACACACACACACACACACACACACATACAAACACACACATTATCATCAACATTATCACACACGCGCGTGCGCGCGCGTATCATCATCAACATTATCACACACACACACACACATCATCATCATCATTATCACACACACACACACTTACACTTACACTAAAATATCCTAAGCATAACTTTCACCCTTAACTCTAACCCTAATTACCTCAACCCTAACCCTAACTCTAGAACTAATTAACCCTAACCCTCTATAAATTCTTCACCGAACTACCCTTAGCTATTATATTTTCATTAAACCCTAAATCTAACCCTGATTCTAACCTTAATCCTAAACCTATCTCTGACCATTAATCCTAACCAAACCAAACCAAACCAAACCCTAACCCACAACCATTCTTCTTCTTCTTCTTCCCTTCACCACCACCACCAATCTCATCTAAAATTACTTTTTCCGGTCCCTCACCCGACGTACCCGGTCCCTGTCGACCTTTCCCGACCCCTTTCCCCACCACCACAGCCACCACCACCTACCAAAGCCGCCACCGCCACCCACATCCCCAAACAACCCCAAATTAAAGAGCAGCCGCCACCACAACCATCACCACCCATCACTACAGACACCACCACCACCAATAACAGTCACCACTATAGCCGCCGCCAGCTACCACTGACTACCACCACAATCCAAAATTCATAAATTAACATTAACCCACAAATTAATGCTCTATCCACTAAATTCAATTTAGGAAAATAAAATTTTAAATTGAATAAATTAACCAACCAGTTGAGAATTTCGACGGTGATGAGGAAGCCAGGGAGGAGCTCGACGTTGATGAAGAGGACGGTAATCGACGTTGACGAAGATGGCGTGGTCGAGACGACGATCAATCGAGGTGACGATCAAGGTGATGAAGACGGTGCTGGAGGCCGTAGAAGGTCGAAAGAGATGACGAGGGAGAAGGCGATGGTGGCGCTAGAGGTCGGAGGAGGCGACTCGAGGTCGAAAGAGGTGATGATGGCGCTAGAGGTCAGAAAAGGCGACGAGAGAGGATGCGACGTCGAAGTCGGAGGCGACTCGAGGGTCGAAAAATTTTGGGAGGAAATAAATTGGGGAATTAGGGTACTGTGGAGATGGGGAGGGAAAATTTTTTGTTTTTATTTTTTTCAAATGCCCGACTTTGCCCCTACTGTTATAATCACAAGGTCTTATCTTGCGGCACCGTAGGGGGAATCATATATCTTAAGTTTTAACAAATTTTTATTTATAAATCCCCCTACGGTCTAAACAATATGGTCATTATTTGTCCCTACGGTGTAATACGTAGGGACAACATAAAATTGCCCTTAAGGATTTTTCCATCCATAAGAGCAAGCCATCTTTATGGTAGTGATTCATACACCATCACTTCTACTTTCCAAAATAAAGATGCTAAGCTGGTTTGTGGTTTCCATAATATAATTCTAAGTTCTTTTATGACCGTTTTTTTATGATCCAACTTGTAACGCGTTTTCCAACCTTTTCTCTCCAATGTGTGGGATATTCTTCTATCTTCTTTATCAATTTACTATGGTTAAAGATAGTGTTTATTAATTTGTTATTTATAGCTCTTTTTTTCTGGTGCTTAGTCTAGGTCAATCATTGTATTTATTCTATCCCGATAGCTTTTGCTTTTACTTGTGTCTTGCTTCTAAGTCCGGTTTACTCTATATATGTTTTTCTTTACATTCGATAGTATGAATAAAATTCACTGTGGTTTGGGATTCAAACTACAATCACTCGAAAATCCATTTTGAGTAGCCTTCTTCTTTCTCTCTTTCAAAAATTTTAGGCAGCAATACACTTTTGTTGGCTTGCCATATGTTTATTCCATGAACCATACTCATAGCTATAAATAGATATAAGAATTACATGTGATCCGAGGGAAGATTTCGGTTTTAAGCGCTTTTCATATATACGGAAAAATTGAGTGGGTAATCAAACTCATTAACTAAATTCATTTTTCTTTTTCACTTTATTTTCATGTTGTTGAATAGTAAATAAGCTTTCTAGAAAAGGTGTTTTTGACACCAATAATTTGCAAGCTTCATATTTCAACAAACATAGCTTTAGGTTGCGAGGAGAGAGAAGTAGGTTGAAAGTGATGTGCAATCATGCAATCTACATATATATATATATATATATATAAACACTGTGATGATATGCTATGATTGCCATTGGACAATTAATGATTGGAAGAGACAAGAGGAAGAATCAAGAAGTCGGTGGGAGAATGAATTAGGGTTTTGAGTAGACAGGTTATTCGTGAAGGAAGAATAATTATGTATATATTTTCAGAAATTAGTGCGTAACTTGACGACAATATAATGGGCCGAGAGTGAATTTGAAATTTTTATAGATTTTTGGAGGTATGGGGAATATCAAAGAAAAACGGAGGGGCTTATCAAATTAGATATCAATTTAGGGGTTATATTGAAAAAGCCTTTTATATCATTATTCATATTTCAGTTGTTGGTTTGAAACCCGGCCCGAAAAATAAACCTAAACCTATAATCGGTCACCAGTTCAAGAATTGGATCCTGAATTTTTTATATAGAGGCCTTTTTCACAAAATTTTATAAATTTTATTATTTTAATTTGATTCCGGAAGTACTGAATTCTTCGGATAGATATCCCTCTATGGATGTGATGGAATAGCTATGGTGATGTATAAGGAGAGATAAACCCTACATCAACCATCCCGCGCGGAGAGAAACTCTCAATCTAATTAAAATACAAAATTGAACTTTAAAAAGGCAAAAATTGTCATTAAACATTCAAACTATAATATCACAAAAACAGGCAAAAAGTCTCTAATTTAAAAATAATAATAATAGAGAAGAAAACAACTGGACTAATAAAAATGGTAAATCTACGCAATAAACTCAGAGCCACCGTACATCCTCCAAACGATTTCAAATCGCTATCCACCTGGAAAATCTGCCCCTTGTAGGGCTTTATAAAAATGGTGATTCTAATGCCGGGATCAAAATTTATTGGCTTCAAAAGTTACTGTAAGCACAATACCTCTTTTTTGTTTGTACTCGTTTGGACTTCTTTCGGTCTAAAAGGTACATATATTCTTCTATTTTGACAGACTTAATCCAGATCAGGTTAGTATGATAGCCTTTTCTGGCCATCTAATTGCCACCTATAAATGTTTCCCGTGTATTTATACAGCATTTACATCAAATTTAATATCCATGATCTTACCGGCTTCCAAGATATTTTTCTTTGATCTATGATCTTACAAAAGCTTTAGAAATTGTCATTATAAACTCAGTAAATCAAATATTAATACCACATACCAAAATCATACTGATCTTCTATTGTTCATTGCAAAATAAACATTCATCTTCTTTTAATTATTTATTAAAAATGCTTGGAGTACATAAATCCCCATTTGCTCTTCTTTTCCCCATGTCTTTTGATAAAATGGTTGTTATTCTTTTCCTTAGCCTTTTGGTAAAATATATTTCTGTCAACTTTCGTCACAACTCCGGAGCTATGGTGCTGTGGAAGGGACAATTAACATGGTATTAAACCATTCTAGGTTCGATGCGAACCGGATGCAGATTAAATGTGGATTAATTTAACCTAGAAATAAAGCAACGTAAAAGCCAAGGTTTTTGCCTAAAATTAAGTACGCATTCCCTCAATTCTCATCATGACTTTAGAGTCGTGTTGCAGTGCAAGGGACGTTTAACCGTCTTGAATACAAATATACAAGCAATTTATCAATAAAAAAACCAACCCAGAACTTTTATTGAGAATTGAAAGAATTTAACAATAATCAAGCACTAAAGTTGCATGCTGGGGGATTACACAGTGAAAAAGATGCATCCCACTCGTTTACTTCATCTTTTTACTCTGGAGCAGTTCATTTCTCAAAAAACTCATTGATTGCTTTTCTCTTCTGGCTCTCCTCCCCGTCGCCTTATTCTTTCCTCAGCAACGGAAGCCTGGAATGAAATATTATTGAAAATGTTGTAGAAAATATTGGTTGTCATTTTGATAGAATGTATATTTAGCTTATAAGGATGTTTATATAATTAATCCTACCTCTTGTATATTTAGCTTATAAGGATGTTTATATAATTAATCCTACCTCTTTATCCCAATTAGTTCGATACAATAACCAAAACAGGATTAAGGTTTGTGCCACAGTACCCATCAACATTCCACTCCAGATGCCCTGAAATCACAAACATCTAAAATTTTCCAAAAAAATAAAATGCCTCCGAACCGAGGGTGTGCCCGACCTTCGATGGCCTTTTAGGCCACTCCTACGATCACCTTACAAACAACCATCGGCTCGTTTCGGAGCCCTCTCGAACGCTGAGTTCCCTCAGCCCTCCAGCTCTCCTCCGAGCTATCTCATATCAAATATGCCTCGGCCTCCTGCTCGTTCCCGAGCCTCCCGCCGAGCGTATGTTCCTCGGTCTCATCGACCGACCCACAACACTGATCACAGGCATCTCCGCCACGGCTCCGCGAATCTCATCAGACGCGAGATATCCGCCGCCGACGATCCCGCGTTCCCCCATTAACGAGCATATCTCGTTATTAATGGGGAATCCCGCCTTTCACGCGGGCGTGACGCCAGGGGCGTAACGTCCGGCGTGAATCTCGTGCCCGCCTGTCCATGGCTGCCGCTATATAAACCCCTCTCTCTGACGACTCAGGTAAGCCAACTTGACCCCAATAGGCCGTTACTCTGCCAAAATACCGTGACTAACTTGATCGTCGGAGGGTCCTCGGTGGCACAATCATCCCGGGACTTCCTTACAGGTAGCTCGGCCTCAATCATATCAAGCCTATTGAGATCCACACGCATTGAGAGGCAACCTTCAAATCCAATCTCAGTCATCCACCAGCGCTCGCTGTAGATCAACGGAAGATAACATCTAAAGGAGATCCAGAGCTCCATCAATTGGTGCCGTCCGTGGGAACGTATAGTTCCACTCAACGAAAGTTCACCTTTCGATCTCAACTTCACGGCGAGCGATCACTACGACGATCCAAGCACTAGCCACCGCCTTCCACATAATGGAAGCACGGCTGGATCCCCTTCTCCCCCGAATGCCATTCACGCCCTATCTGCTCGGATAGATCGACTCGCGTCCGTCGTGGATGCGCTCGTCCGTGTCCAAACGGCCGGGAAAACTCTCCAGGTCGCCGCTCCCCCACCTCGGGACCGGGACCCCTACAGAGGGAGAGAAGACGCTGCCCGTGTCGGCACGACCGAGCACCGCCTTGCTGTCTCTGGTAGCCGCAGATCTCCTGGGCCGACCAATTCAATGACCCGATGGATGCCACACAGCTCAACACCGAGGTCTCTCGCCAGAGCACCCCGCCCTGAGGCCCATCGCTCTCCTGTCCCTCTCGAGGAGGAGTCGGTCAGCTCGCCTGCGCCCAGGCATGACCGGCACCCCCTCCCTCGACGGGGTCGCGCGGACGGGACTCACCTCGGTAGCTCGAAGACAACCTCGCCGGGGGACCTAAGGAACCTCATCGAACAAAATCGGAGCCGTGGCCAGGCGCAGATCTCCGGTAGCAGAGGCCAAAGATCAGAGTATGCCGAATCATCAGGATACCGCGGTCGACTCGACGCCCTCGAAAAGAAGATCGAAGGCATGCATCGGGAAAATCGTCCTTCGAGCGAATGGGCTAAATATGTTGTTGACTCGCTCACGAAGCCCTTCACCAAGGAGCTACTCGCCGTCTACGTCTCCTCCCGGAACAAACCCCAAAGGTATCCCTTTTCGACGGGAAGTCCGACCCGAAAGACCATTTGGACGCGTTCACTGCCGGGATGAGTTTCCAGGACAACTCCGACGCCGCGCAATGCCTCGCTTTCCCCGCCACTTTCATCTGCTCTGGACGAGACTGGTTCCGAGGACTCACTCCACGCTCAATCTCTACCTTTGATGAGCTGGCCACCCAATTCCTCGGCCATTTCGTCGGGAACAGACGGCAGAAGTGGACCGTTGATCATCTCTTCACCATAAAGAGCGGGGGCAAAGAATTCTTCAAAGGATACGTCACCCGCTTCTACAATGCCCTCCTTGAGGTTCCAGAGTACCGGGACGAGACGGTCATTACGACCCTTAGGTCGGGTCTTAGGCACAAGGAGTGGCTACGCTCCTTTGCATTAGCGCAACCTAAGACCATGGCCGAGGTAAAGGCCTGGACCGAGCGTGAGATCCAGCTTGAGTCCAAGGTGAACGCCAATCTGCCCCGGACAGAGCAAGCTGATCAGAAGAAAAAGGGCCAGGGAGGAGAAAAAGAAGATTGAGCGGCCAAAGCCCTACTCCCCGAAGTTTCAGGAGTACACCCCGCTCAACGTCTCCCAGACGGTACTGTTGGAGGAGGCTAAGGGCGATAGGTTCTTCAAACTCTTCCCAGTCTCGAATAAGGAGGCAAAGCGTACCCGGGGCCCCTACTGCGCTTTCCATAGGTCACAGAGCCACTCCACCGAGAACTGCAAGCAGCTCCGAGACTACATCGAGAAGTTAATCCGCTCGGGGCACCTGGCAACGTACTTGCGAGGCAAGCAACAGGCCGACCGTGAGGAAGAGCACCATCCCCCTCCCGGCGAGCTGACAATCGGCAAAATCATGGTCCTGTCTGCAGAGGGTGCGACGGACACCGATGAGGCGCGGCACCCCTTACTGATCGAGGGGACTGGCAGCCACCCGAGGAAGAAGGCTAAAGCAGCCGAGCCGATCATTTTTACCGACGAAGACCTCCACGGTATATCCCTGCCTCACAACGACCCACTGGTGATCACAGCCCGGGTCCACCGCTATGAAGTGCAGAGGATATTGGTCGACTCGGGATGCTCGACAGACATTCTCTTTTATGACTGTTTTCTGTGTAAGAGACTTACCCCGTCGGACCTAAGGCCGACCGCCCACGTCCTGTCAGGGTTCACTAACCACTCCATCCCGGCGGAAGGGGTAATCACCCTCCAATTTAACATCGGGGAAGTGGGACACATGCACACCGTGCCTGTGGAGTTTATCGTCGCGAGAATCCCATCGGCCTACAACGTCCTCCTAGGTCGCCCGACACTGAACTCCCTCCGGGCCTAGATATCGACCTACCACCTAGCGATGAAATTCCCGCTCGACCAAGGCGGGATAGGTCGAGCTTACGGGGACCAACAAACCGCAAAGGTTTGCTTCACCGCAACATCTACACCTGAAGGACAAGATAATGGCCGAGAAAGCGAAGATGATATCAAGGGTTTCCTGGATACTCGAGACAAGCAAAAAGAGGTCTGAGGAACCCCGGTGGAACCACCGACTGAGGTCCCCCTTGTGGAGGGGGACAAGGAGCGAACCATCCAGGTCGGGTCACTCTTAACGGGGACTCAGCGAGACGACCTGGTCCACTTCCTCAGAAGTAACTCTGACGTGTTCGCCTGGGTGCCCCCCGACATGCCTGGGATCAACCCCAAAATCATATAGCATAAGCTCGGGGTAGACCCTATGATCCGACCCGTCAGGCAGAAAAAACGAAGCTTCGCCCCAATCAAACAAAAAGCGATCGAGGACGAGGTGGACAGGCTCCTCGCCGCCAACTTCATTCGGAATGTGCCTTACTCGGAATGGTTGGCGAACGTATTCATGGTTAAAAATTCTAGCGGGAAGTGGCGCATATGCGTCGACTTCACCGACCTCAACAAGGCCTGCCCGAAAGACAACTATCCCCTCCCTCGGATAGATCGGCTCGTCGACAGTTCGGCAGGCCATGAGCTACTTAGCTTCATGGATGCTTTCTCCGGCTACAACCAGATCTGTATGAATCCGGCGGACGAGGATCTCACTGCATTCATAACGGACCGGGGGGTATACTTCTATAAGGTGATGCCCTTCGGCCTCAAAAACGCCTGGGCTATGTTCCAACGCTTGGTTAATCGGATGTTCGAGCCACAGATCGGCAGGAATATGGAGGTTTACGTCGACGACATGCTCGTCAAATCAATATCGTCGGATGAACACGCCAAGGATTCGAGCGAGGCCTTCGATGTCCTCCGCAAATACAAGATGAAACTGAACCCCACCAAGTGCGCATTCGGGGTCACCAGTGGAAAATTCCTCGGCTTCATGGTCACCCACCGTGGAATCGAGGCTAACCCGGAGAAAATCAGCGCCATCCTTAACATGGCCACACCCAAGACTAACGTCGAAATCATGCGGCTGACAGGGCGGGTAGCCACTCTGATTCATTTCATGTCAAGGTCTGGGGAGAAGTGCCTCCCATTCTTCAAAGCTCTAAGGAAGATACCAAGGTTAGAATGGTCGGCGGAGGGCCAGACCTCCTTTGAGAAATTAAAGAGCCACCTTGCGACTCCCTCGCTGCTCACTCGGCCAGTTGAAGGGGACGAGCTATCGCTATATCTAGCGGTGTCCGACCAAGCTGTAGGTTCGGTGCTCGTCCGAGAGGTCGAGGGAGTCCATAAGCCGGTATACTATGTGAGCCACGTCTTCAAGGACGCGGACCCGGCCATTGGAAGATCGTCTTGGCCTCGAGGAAACTGCGGCACTATTTCCAGGCACACACCATCCTCGTTCTTACCGAGCGGCCTTTAGAGGCCATCCTCACCTCCCCCGAGTCCTTTGGCCGTTTGGAGAAATAGAGGTGGGAGTTGTTCCAGTTCGATATAAAATACCGCCCGAGGCAGGCTATCAAGGCATAAGCCCTGGTTGATTTTATCGTCGAGTGCACCATCCCCAGCAAAGAGCCGGAATCCACGTCGGCCCCCGAAGCTCAAACCCCAATCGATGGAAAGCCCGACTCCGTCCCTGATTGGATCCTTTACGTCGACGGGTCCTTGACTGAGGAAGGCTGTGGTGCCGGCCTCATCATTCGGGGCCCGAACGAGGAAGAAATGGAGTATTCTCTGAATCTCGGGTTCAAAGCCTCAAATAACGCGGCGGAATACGAGGCCATGCTTGCCGGACTGCGCATTGCCTCCGGACTGGGGTTGAGAACGATCCGAATCCGCAGCGACTCCGCCCTTATCGTTAGCCAAGTGATCGGCCGATTCGAGGCACGGGAGCCTCTGATGGTGAAGTATCTGGCCGAGGTGAGAAGATTGCGAAAAGACTTCGACGAGGTCCAAGTGGAGCAGATCCCCAGGCAGCGAAATGCCCAGGCCGACGCCTTGAGTAAGATGGCTTCATCCTATACGACCAACAATAAGAGGAACATCCTCTTCGAGGTCTTACCACGA
Organism: Agapanthus africanus; assembly: GCA_030015575.1. Taxonomy (NCBI): domain Eukaryota; kingdom Viridiplantae; phylum Streptophyta; class Magnoliopsida; order Asparagales; family Amaryllidaceae; genus Agapanthus; species Agapanthus africanus. The sequence goes on from JASDDO010000019.1 coordinate 24,735,022, forward strand.
CCAAGTGTGGAAGACGGGGCGGCGCCACTTCAAGTGTACACATCCCGGGAAGAAGACCGGGATTGGAGGAAGCCCCTCGTGGAATCCCTGAGGGAAGGTGCACTCCCAGATGATCGAGGGGAGGCTCGCCGTCTCCGAGCCAAAGCTCGCCATTTTGTCTGGAGCAATGGGAACCTCTACAAGAAATCCTTCACTCAGCCCCTGCTTCGGTGCGTCGACACCCACGAGGCCGACTACGTCCTCTGCGAGATTCCCGAAGGGGTCGGCGGCGCGCACTAAGTGTTGGCTATAGTGCCCTCAAGGCAATTATCGTAGTCGCAGGCAGGTGATTATGATGATTGAGGGAGGACCTATACCGGTAGAACAGTCTTACTCGAGATGATAGTATGCTATCTAGCTTGTCTTTATCATCACTATTACATGTTGATAGAGCCCATACGATTCTTGCTTGACTACCAGCATTATGATAGCGACCATATACGTGGGAGCTGGTGGTCTATAAGCACATCCTTAAATGTCCCTAGTCGTGGGAGTTTCGAGACTGGGCATCGATACTCCAAAGTAGACTAGTGTATACTGATCGAGACCCCGACGAGGGGCGGTGGCCAGGTCTCACAAGCCATTGGTGTTAGTTTGTTCACCTAAGATAGTATATAAGTGCTCATTGGGTTATGAGTACACTGGACGGACTCGCCGGGAACCTGCTAGTTGGTACTATACCTATTGTCAGATAGCAGTTCCCTGGTGACATGTGTACAGGTTAGTCTGTCGACCTGAGATCGTCATTTGTCTCGTGTGAGTTCTCACTGTGCTTTGATTACTACCCTACCACGGCTCAAAGGAGTCGTGCAAACAGGTTTTAGTTGGGTACAGTCCCGAGCCACATGGAGGCAGTGAACGGATTGTCGGGAATTCTTCTCTCCCGGTATTGAGGGTTGATGTCGCGCAGTGCACGGGTGGCCATTGTTCATATCAGAATTTTGCATTATTATATCGCCCATTCTTAATCACATTGCAAATACATAGGTGCTTTTGATCCATGTCTGCTAAATAGTTGCAGGTTATAGGTTCTCAGAACAATACAGTGAAATTCATGAAAAGATACTACAAATGTGAGACTACGACCAACAAATAGATGAATCTGTATGATGCCGCCTACCAGTTTAAGGAACAAACGAAGATCAACAAACAGTTCAATGCACAAAGTACAAGGGCAGCACATGATTAAAGACTTCAACGCGAAGCTCACGGCGAAAAGCCCACAATATTCTGCACTGTTGGAAATCTGGAAAAAAATAGAAGAGATTCTAAGAAACCAAGTGAAGAAAACAGAAGATAAAAGCAACACAGAGAAACCCTGAAGAGATGGGCCCAAGAACCCACCAATTGGCCGCGGAACCGCGGCCAAACAGGCCTTTCTGCCGCGGTTCCGCGGCCGTGCAATGCACGTGTCAGTGGGGTGTCGGTGCTTTGACTCGGTATTTGGGGTTGTTTTGTAATTTCATGTATGGATCAGATTGTAAACCTAGGGTTTTTCTTATCTATAAATAGGAGGGCTCAAAGCCAAATAAGGTGTGCCTCTTTTGGGTGCTTCTTTTGAGATGCCTCTTTTTAATTTCTAGATTAAATTTTAATTTCCTTGTAATCGTCAAGAGGTCATCAATAAAGGTATTTTTATTTTTTTATCATGCATTCTTTTATCTGAATTTAATTCCTGAATTTTTATCTGTCTTTTATTATTTGCAACTTAGATAGTCTTTTAAAATTATAAAAATGAATCTTATCATAACTTCCCTAATGAGTGAGTAATTTCTCACTTGTTAGAATTATGATTGGGAAGGTTTGAGAGAAGTAAATCTCTCTCTCTGCTTTCTTTGCCCATATAATTTTTATAATAGGACTCTATTTAAATTAACCACACACTGCTCACTACGGCACCGTATCCTACAAGATAGCGGTGATTCCCTAGTTAGACCGGTTGTGGTTGATTTAAATAGAGGTTAGGGCTAAGAGTGAAGAAAGGACGGATAAGGGCCAAAAGGAAGAAACTAAGTTTCTTCCTAGTCGTGCTAATCCCCTTTGTTGACTATTACCCTAATACATATATTCTTCACTAGGGCATTGAAAGCAGTGGGTAGAATCCTTTTTCCAAACTAACCTAATTCTAACCCTAGCAAGAATTTTAATCAATTTAATCTCATTCTTAGATCGTAAAACAAAACCCGACTTGATCGGATTAACTCGTTAGAACATAAAGAAAATGAATCCATCTCCCTGTGGACAGACCCGTACTCAACCGGCTAGCTACCAAGCGACACCGTTATTGATTGCGGTATATTCTTAATTTTGATTTCAAAACGTACACGCAGAAAAAAGTCTACATCAAATGGCGTCGTTGCCGGGGAGACGGTAGTCTTATTGTTTGTGTAATTTCGGGTTAAAAAAATTATAAAATTATAAAAATTGAAAAATTAAAAAAAAATTAAATAAATAAAAATCATCTTGTTATATTTGAAAGGCTTTTGTGCAAGTGTGCAGGCTAAGAGCAAATTCTGTTTCATATCTGGAGGACATTCAGTGAATAAATCAACAAACAGAGGATCTGAACAGACAGAGGAGAACCACAGCAGCACAGAGGAAATTTCTGGAGATCTAAACCAACTAAACCGCCGTGGAACTGCGGCAGATTCAAGTAGTTGACCGCGGAACCGCGGTCAACCTTTGACGTCAGCACCCCAATTTTTCTGTGAGTATCTTTTTTCTTCTCTTCCACTCCTTAAGCTCCACTGAAAAAAATTTCCTGCAGGTTTCTTTGCACAGAGTCTTTTTCTTCTATCCAATAAATTGTTTTTGTGCAGGATTCTTTGCGCTGCCAAATAAAAAAATATTTTTGCAAGTGTTTTAGATTTTTGGTATGTTAACTGTTTTGCATAATTAATACGGACATCTAAGGGGCTATAATACCAATCAAGATTGGGTGGGGATTTCATTACCCTTCCTAAGACCCCAGAAGTCACAAAAAGCATATGCATCAACCATTGAGCTAATTAAAAAAATATCTAGACTCAGCCAACTAAGGACTGTCGTGCTCATTAGGACAGAGGAAAGTTGTGGGCATTCAGTCGTTTATCTAAACCTGATTTTGTGGTGCCTAGGCTAGACAAGTGACAAAGGTAACTTTAAAAGGCCCGTCTTACGGTGATTCGTGAGCGGAACCCTCCTTTCTTCATTTGTGCTTACCTGGCCATAATTGGCGGTGAAGAGGCGATTTGAGAGATATCTCACAACTTGTCATTTTGGAACAGTTAGGAGCAGTCTAGTTGACTTAGGAGACCCTAGCGCTAGGTTTGATTGTGCATGTTTAAATTGTGGTTGTTTGAAATTGTGCCGTAGTTCCGTACAAATTTTTGCAAAACTCTTTCTAAAAAAAAAATTCAAAAATTTCAAAACTCCAAAAACAAACAATTTTAAAAAATTATAAATAAAAAAATAAAAAAAATAAAAAAATAAAAAAATGTTCATATTCTTTTCCTTTCTTTCCTCACATCATGGGTACCCCACCTCGCAAAACTCTTACCGAACTTTGGTACCCTCAACCAGACATTAATTCCTACGTTTCTTGTTTTGGTCGAATTTCGGACGACCCCTCCATGCCCAAAATTTCTTTGAAAGATCGAATAGACGCGTCTAGGGGATCCAGTTGGACTCCGCAATCCACCTTATATCAACCATTTCAACCTTCACCACCTTCTTACGTTGATACTCCTTTTTCGGGGTCCTGTTGTAACTCCGAAATCCATGTCTATTGCTGAACATATTGAACAATCTCGTAACCGATCTTTCACTCCTTTCACCACTACGAATTCTTTGGATCAACAATTCCATTCACCTTCTTATCCAAATGTTGATCCTACTCCTATCCAGCCATTCAATTCCTACCAGTCCTACCCGACTTCCGCACCTTCCCTAGACATTGCTTCTACACAGCCATTTGGGAGTTTCCAGTATCCAAACAATTTTGGATCTTTTACTGAAACCCCTTCACAACCCATGTCTAGTCTGGAACAGTCGTTGGAAGATTTTATTGTAGTGTCAAGACAACAGATGACGGATTTGAATGCGTCCATGGCCGTCCTTATACTACCTAGTGACCCGGTAGCTAGTTTCCAACTAGCTCTAAATTTTTCAATGTATGATGAGGCGGTTGGAAAGATTGAGAATTTGAGTGGAGAGAGTGAGCTGTGCACCCTTCCAAATCAAACCTACCCATCCCAATTGAATCCCACAATTCCAGTTTTGAATGTCTATCAAGTGTTCCAAATGATTCACCGGTTGAAGATAAAACGTTTAATGAGTTGTGCGACTTTGTAATGTTTGATTTTCCAGATTGTGAAGGGTCCCTTTCGAGTGAACCCACACCCAATCCTTTTGACCTCTACACCTCCACTCTAGAACCTGAATTGATAAATATCCATGATTTTGATGAGGTGTCTGAAAAAAATTGATTTTCACTTGATTGAGAATATCGACATTAGGAATATTTTGGATGATGAACCCGCAGATTTGACTGAATTTTTCTCTCCAATTCATCATCCCGAGTCATTAAATGTTTCTCCCGAACTTCATATGCGTCTTGATTTTGATGAGAATTACATGGATAAGATAAAATTTGAGGAGAGTATTGAGGAAATTATTGAGGATGAAGCAGTTTTACTTGAGGAGTCGGATTTTCCAATTCATTCTATCCTTTTCATTGACTGCGCACACCCTCCTGAATCTTTAACCGATACCCTTCATCAATCACTTCCTTCCATCCTCGTTCCGATTGCGCAAGAAAACGTTACACTTTCATTTTCAATGTCTGGTTTACAAAGTTCGACGTACCCATGTTTTCTCACGAATCTTGAGGGATTTGACCTCATTTCTCAGTGGGTTGATAGATTAGCACAATCGCTTTTTACACATCGGTCATTACAAATTGTGCTAATTTATACACTCCATTTCCACACTCAAGTTTATATTCCACTTCTTTCTCCCACTTTCTCTGGTTCTTCTTCTATTCTTCCGATAATTTCAGTGAGTATTGATGAATCACAATCCGATAATTCAAATTTGATCATTTCAGAAAGCCAACTTGATTTGGATACTTTTGAAAATGAGGTAGATGAGTTTTTCGAGTCTCCCACCTCTATAATTTTTGACAAATCAAGTATGATAAATTCTGGCAAAAAACTTACTGACAGCAAAATGTTCAATTACATCGATGAGAGTTTTGAAGAACTTTTTGCTGACGAACTTGCATTCCTAAACAACATGGATTTTGTGATTAATCAACCTCCACCTATAGAAGTCGAACCACTACAATTTTTTTTTCCCTTCCGCCATTCTTCTCCTCCACTGAGACCATATACTGCTTCTATCTCCATACGGTCTCGTGTGTTTCTCATTTCTTTTCTCTACACTCCATTCTTTCACCAACCACACCATTATAGCGATAAATTTTTTGAATGGTTGGTGCTAACCTTTGGCCTGTGTAAGGCCTTGTATAACTTGATACTGTGTTTTTCTCCCCCCTAACTCTAAACTTTAACGCTTAAACAGTGGAAACACTGTTTTACTTAAGTTTGGGGGGACCTTTTTGTGTATATATTTTGTTTTCCTTTTTTGTTAATAATAATAAAAAAAACAGGGGAGTGCCGACAATTTTGACCATCTTGGTGTAGCCTGATAGTGAGGGCACTGTCAAGTTTAAGTTTGGGGGTGTGCTCGGTAAGCTTTCTTCCTTCGCATTCATATGTATATTTTTACATTTGCATACTTATTTTAAAACCCATAAAAATTGAAAAATTTTAAAAATTATAAAAATTGAAAAATTCAATTTTAACAATATTTGACTTAAGTTCAACATGACGGTTGACTAGTTAGGAAAAACTAGATCCTAAACTTAGTAAATTAAAAACCCTAAAAATAATCTTTCTTAAAGTTTAACTATAGAAAATATATGTCATTGCAGTTTATTTAGAAATAGGCAAATTTTGATTTCAGTTCTTGGGCTAAGTCAAAATAAGGGAAAAGTATTGAAAAGTGTAAGTCTGAAAAATAATTCTGAACCTTAAGTCCAAATTCTGAAAAGATATACCCTATTATACGCACTTACACATATCTTGAAACTTGGGATAGTAGAGAATACCTTGAAATGCTCTTGTCTAAAATCCTTAGTATGAATGAAAATAAAATAAAAGTATAAGTGGTGAATAAAGAGATAAAAAAATGAACACTGGTTTGTAACTACTTAAGGCAGCATAAATAAAAAATATAGCGAGGGTGCCTCTTTTGGATGCCTCTTTTATTTCTAGATCTAGAATTTAAATTCACTTTGTAAGGAATCGTTGAAGATGTTATCAATAAAAGTAAGTTTTTATCTCGCATTCTTTTTATCTGCAATTTTAACTCCTGCAATTTTTATTTGTTATTTTATTATCTGCAATTTAGTTTTCTAATATTAAAAATTATAAAAATGAATTTGATTGTCACCTTCCTAATGAGTGAGTAATTCCTCACTTGTTAGGGTTAGGATAGGGAAGGTTTGAGAGAAGGAAATATCTCTCTCTCTCCTTTCTTTGCCCAAATAATTTTATTTAAAGGACTCTCTTTAAAACAACCATAATCCGCTCACTACGGCACCCTATCCTACAAGATAGTGGTGATTCCCTAGTTAGACCGGTTGTGGTTGAATTAATCAGAGGTTAGGGCTAAGAGCCAAGAATGGACTGACAAGGACCAAAGGGGAGAAACTTAGTTTCTTCCTAGTTGTGCTAATCCCCGTTGTTGACTATTACCCTAACACCTATATTCTTAATTAGTGCATTGATAGAAGCGAGAAGAATCCATTTTCTAAACTAGCATAATCCTAACCCTAGCAAGCATTTTTTATCAATTTATCCTCATTCATAGATCTACAACAAAACCACTAATTTTTTGGATTTAACTCGTTAGAACATAAAGAAAAGGAATCCTTCTCCCTATGGACCGACTCGTACTCAACCGGCTAGCTACCAAGCGACACCGTCTTGATTGCGGTATATTCTTAATTTTTATTTTAAAACGCACGCATACAGCAAAACTTCTCTCAATCAAATGGCGCCATTGCCGGGGATCGAACCCGGGTCACCCGCGTGACATGCGGGAATAATCACCACTAAGCCTTAGGTATTGCAAGATGAGGAATTACGCTTAAATGCGCAAGCACATTTTGTAATCGGTCGTTTAGTACCTCAAGAAGTATTAACGGTCGCATGAAGGACGTGTGAGCAATTTCATCTAAAATTCACCAACTAAAAGTATTTTGGAAGATGAACAAGAGTATGATAGCTTGAATTGAATTTCCAAGTCTAAGGGTGATACATACACACACGTAGGGGTATATGATTGGGGTTTAGATGAGAGATAGGAATGAAAGATATGACTTATATCTTCAGAAAAGATGATAAAAATTCCTAAGTTGAGATGGAACCTTAGAAGGAAAATTCAAAAGATGCTGAAAGCTTAATAAATTTGCAGAACATATACGATCTTAAGTTAAATGATAAGTGAGTGTGAAAAATACAGGTTGATGATTTCTAAGTCAAAGATAATAGAAATTCTTGGTAGAATACCGAATTGAAGAATGAAAGTCAACAGGCCAAATTGATCGGATTTTGTGGGTAGTATCCGATGAAAACCCTCAGGAGACAACACCCCTCCTATTAGGGACACCTTGAGTTTTAACGGCTTGTTGCACGAGCTCAGTGCAATCGCGATTCCCTACGAAAGTGAGGTTAGGAATTTGTTGAGAATAAAATTGGTTTTGCTCGGGACGAGCAAAAGATAAGTTTGGGGGTATTTTATCATATCATAATTTTGCATTATTATATCGTCCATTCTTAATCACATTGCAAATAAATAGGTGCTTTTGATCCATGTCTGCTAAATAGTTGCAGATTACAGATTCTCAGAACAATACAGTGAAATTCATGAAAAGACGCTACAAATATGAGACTATGACCAACAAATAGATGAATCTGTATGATACCGCCTACCAGTTTAAGGAAAAAACGAAGATCAGCAAACAGTTCAATGCACAAAGTACAAGGGCAGCACAGGATTAAAGACTTCAACGCGAAGTTCACGGCGAAAAGTCCACAACATTCTGCACTGTTGGAAATCTGGAAAAAAATAGAAGAGATTCTGAGAAACCAAGTGAAGAAAACAGAAGATAAAAGAAACACAGAGAAACCCTGAAGAGATGGGCCCAAGAACCCACCAATTGGCCGCGGAACCGCGACCAAACAGGCCTTTCTGCCGCGGTTCCGCGGCCGTGCAATGCACGTGTCGGTGGGGTGTCGGTGCTTTGACTCGGTCTTTGGGGTTGTTTTGTAATTTAATGTATGGATCAGATTGTAAACCTAGGGTTTTTCCTATCTATAAATAGGAGGGCTCAAAGCCAAATAAGGTGTGCCTCTTTTGGGTGCCTCTTTTGAGATATCTCTTTTTAATTTCTAGATTAAATTTTAATTTCCTTGTAATCGTCAAGAGGTCATCAATAAAGGTATTTTTATTTTTTTATCGTGCATTCTTTTATCTGAATTTAATTCCTGAATTTTTATCTGTCTTTTATTATCTGCAACTTAGATAGTCTTTTAAAATTATAAAAATGAATCTTATCATAACTTCCCTAATGAGTGAGTAATTCCTCACTTGTTAGGATTAGGATTGGGAATGTTTAAGAGAAGTAAATCTCTCTCTTTCCTTTCTTTGCCCATATAATTTTTACAATAGGACTCTATTTAAATTAACTACACACCGCTCACTACGGCACCCTATCCTACAAGATAGCGGTGATTCCCTAGTTAGACCGGTTGTGGATGATTTAAATATAGGTTAGGGCTAAGAGTTAAGAAAGGATGGAGAAGGACCAAAAGGAAGAAACTAAGTTTCTTCCTAGTCGTGCTAATCCCTTTTGTTGACTATTACCCTAACACCTATATTTTTCACTAGGGCATTGAAAGCAGTGGGTAGAATCCCTTTTCCAAACTAACCTAATCCCAACCCTAGCAAGACTTTTAATCAATTTAATCTCATTCTTAGATCGTAAAACAAAATCCGACTTGATCGGATTAACTCGTTAGAACATAAAGAAAAGGAATCCATCTCCCAGTGGACCGACCCGTACTCAACCGGCTAGCTACCAAGCGACACCGTTATTGATTGCGGTATATTCTTAATTTTGATTTCAAAACGCACACGCAGAAAAAAGTCTATCAATCAGCCATCACCAGAAATCCTTGGCCAAGGTAGTCGAGAATTACTGATCCAGGATCGGTAGTTTCTCATATGGTGATGGGTTTCATACCGACACGAATTATCGCGTTATTAGAGGTCTGACTTTATCCACCCCCTTGACTCGATATGCGATACTCTTAGAAGAACAGACCGGACTGTACGGATATTGTCACTGTCAGGCTCAGTAGGGGTACGGATGAGTTTGCTCGTCGGCCTTCCTTTCGCTCAATACCTGGGTAGCCGTTACGTATAGCTAGTGCCGCTGACGTGCTTGCGGTTAAACCCACTACCAGCGTATTGACGAGTCTTTTGAGTCCTACACAGAGGGTTTTCACGGTTCAGGCGATATGGTGTAGATGACGTATGTTGGTACATACAGGCGTCCGATTAAATATGTGTACAGGCTGCACAGACTTTAATCGGACGGTTGATAATACTAGCGGCTTAGGATTAAGTCGGATTATTAAATCAGGTTTTGATTTAATAATTTATATATGTATTCTAGTATTATTGTTCACTATTCATTTTCTCTCTTAGCTATTCGTATTTTTGTACGAATACGCGTATATGTATTTCGATACGTGTACCGGGTTGTATTCCGTATTTATACGGAATAGTTTCTAGAAGATGGCCACCTCATTAATTGATTTTCTTTTTAGAAAATCAATTTGGAAAATGAGGTGGAGGGTGAGTTGTCATGAGCATGGGCTTGAGCATGTAGAGAGGTATGGCATGGAATTGTTTATTGGTAAAATGAAAACAGATTTTTTTTGTGCATGAGAGAGAGAGGCAGCTACCACTTTTTCCTTGAGATGCCTTGCTCATCTTCTTTTCTACACTTGCTGCATTCATTCTCATTCTCACTTGGAGAAAAGAATTAGCCACATTTCTTTAGTTGCTCATGCCACATGTTTCCTCACCTCCTTCATCTTCTTGAGTTGCTCCTTGAGCATTTGATGAGAGAAAAACAATAGTGAGATATTCGTACACCTCCACTCTCCATTGCTAGCAAGCGTCGGTTACTTCTCTTGGCGAGGTTGAAGCTTGCGCCTTTTCCCTCAGGTAGATCATCGTAGATGGAGAAAGACCGGCAACCAAATTCGATCAAGAAACCACTAGGAGCTTGGGATGAAGGTTGAAGACCGAAGGACACGGATCAACTCTGTATAACCATTCCTAACTCTTTATATTGCTTGCTAGTATAGGGTTTAGGATAGATCCGGGCATCGGGTTGTGGTATCACCAGTTTAGTAAATTTTTGTTCCGCATTTGGCCACGGTTTGATAGATGGGGCGCTGCCGTTACCCAACATGGTATCAGAGCCAACCCGAAAACCCCTTACTAGCAGTTTTAGACAATGTTAAAGTATCAAAACCGAAACAACTCCAAAACAACACCCCGATGTATTCCAGTGTCTGTCGATTTTTCAGAGTCTTCAAAAAATTTTTTAAGCAACTACAGAAGAATACTTTGGTGACCACTAGAACACACCACAAATACGAGCCCAAACCGTCGGTTTTGACCCGGCGAGATTTGCAAAACATCCGATGTGGCCGGTTTTTCTAAGGAGTTTGGACTTGAAATTTTTGATGTTTTCTAGTCTCTGGAATATTGGTGCGGTGGTATTGTTTGTTTGGCCCATTTTGGATATTATGTTATCTTTTGTTCAGGGGCAATTCAGGGTGTTTCGAAGTCGATAATTTAACACTGTTTAAATGTTAATAGTACATGCATTACTATCTGCGACCGTGAATGTCATTAGAGCGGTACAACTCGTCTAATTGCTATATGTTCTTTTAGACGGGTTTGCGAATGTGACATTCACGTTAATGTTTTGTGTTGTGCTGTGATTGTGGTTGGATCGTCGTGGTGGATAGCTTGGGTGAAATGTTAGTACAATTCAGACTTATTTGTACATTTGATATTGCGGGGCGAGCGTCCGACATGTGGACTGTCGTCACTGCCTGTTTGTATATTATTTATTTGGGGCACGACCGGTTTGAGGTCGATGTCACCCTTGTACATATTATTTTCTTTTCTGTACTAGGATAACCCCGCGGTGGAGTGCACGAATAGCCGGGTTCTAGAGGGCAACGGGTCCGCATCTCATGGCGTTGAGACAGAGGGGACCTTACTCTAGAATTGGCGGGCTATTCGCCGCACTCGTAGGGGGTATAGGTTGACCCACGGAGGGGTACCCAAGTTACCGGATTCCATGAAGTGCTGGTGGCCCATTCACGTTGTTGATTGGGGTTGCTTCGCTTCTGGGATTGGCGGGTAACTTGCCGCACCAGTAGGGGTCTAGGTTTTCATTGCACAGGCTATCCACACGACAGGGAACGTCGGGTCTCATTTGCGGCTCAAATGAAACCCGGGGCTCCAGGATTATCCACCACTCTGTGTTGCTTGGCTGATTTTCTGTGATGCTTCTGTGATGTTGCTTTATATCATGCCTGGGATGATTGTTATATATATTTATATATAAACTAGTAGATGTTGTATATGTTTTGCACCCGCGCTAGTCCAGTCCCCGCTCAGTCGTTAGTTAAGTAACCTAACGGGTGATGACGGGACCCAGTGGCGAATGCGGATGACATATACGTATATTTTATTTTCGTTCTTTTATCCGGTGTGATATGTTTATTGATGGCACTGCGTTGATTCTTATCAATGCAAGGATAAAATAAACCTATATGATATTGTTGAAACTAAGATTTTTTAAAAACAGACATTACAGGCGTACTCTTTTGCTTTGCACAGTGGTATTTAGTTATGAATATCCAGCATCTCAATCGACGAGGCAAGGGCCGAGATCCCTTCACCGGGAGTGACCCCTTGGGAAGAAGTTTGTGTCAGCGTAATAACTTCACTATAGTCATTTCCTTTTGCTTTGCATCGAGGTATTTAGTTTGGAATATCCTGCACCTCATTCGACGAGGAAAAAGCCGAGATCCCTTCACAGGGAGTGACCTCTTTAGCAAAAGTTTGCGCCACTATATATTTGTAAAGCTATCTGGTTCCTTCAACGATATCAAGTTCATTACGTTAAAGGTTTTTCGCCAAAAACCAGCCGCAGCCCTCTGTCATTTTAGATAGGTATCTCGTAGTATTCGTGCTATGTACGTTGGTCTCTATCAAGGTATAGTATACGGTAGCTGCGTGATACGTGTCTGTAGCATGGATATGCGATTATCTAGGACAGCCGCATAGTCACGTTGGTCTCTATCAAGGGCTTGTGCGGGTGGGTTTAGATCAATCTTGGATAATGACGGGTTGAAATTGATTAGCAACATATGGCACGTTGGTCTCTATCAAGGCCATGAAGTCGTTAGGGGTAAAAATCACATTGGGAGTTTCAAACATACAGGAAACTTGCCAGGCTTGCGCATACCTTCTGGAGTGTGGTGACTTGGGTGGATTCCATCAAGTTATCATGCGATGATAGTTGGATCCCGATTCCCACTGATGAGTACGATTACTCCTCGGGTGATTTTAGATGATCCTGACTAATTCTTCTTTTAGGTTTGGAGGAGAATTCAAGGAAACAGTGTGAGCCATCCTGATTAGATAAAGTGATTAACCATTCTGATCTAGGTTAGAGTGCACGCAGAGTGTTTCTTCTCTCTCTCTCTCTTTGGCAGCGACCATGGCCCGATCCTAAACTAAAACTCATGAACTAAGATAACCGAACTGTTGGGGTAAAAATTTACACCCCGGTTGACCAAGTCAAAATCAAAGTCAATCCCAAGCTAGGTGGGCCCAAGCCCAGGTCAAGCGGGCCCATGCCCAAGTCGAGCCCGCAGCCAGCCTCCCCATGCCAACAACAAAATCATGTAATAAATAATTTTTATGTAATTGTTTATGCATGAATGTAAACAAAATGGGCATAAAGCCAATATTTTTTAAGCCAATGGCTTATGTGCAAAAATGAAATGGCACACGAGCCATGGGATGGCTAAAATGCCATTTTTATAAAGCCCAAGAGGCTATATGTAAATATGTAAACCTATATAAGGCAACATGATGATGAATAAAGCATACACTTTTCATTCCCCCAAAAATTAGGGTTCTTTGTGCCTCCTGCTCCTTCTCCAAGGTTCTAAACCTTCTCATTTCTTTTGAATTAAATCACGAGTTTTACTCTTTCTTTTCCAAAACTAAGTAGTTTTCCACCACAAAACCCACGAAGGGGAACTCAGATCTCAAAAAGGAGTGATTTTTAAAGTCTCCTACTTCCTGATCTTCAAGATCCGGCTAAGCAACAGGAAGAAGAAGAACCCCCTGCATCAGCTTCAAAACATCCTAGGAGTTTTAACTCTCTCTCTCTATATATATATATATATATGTATATATATATATACACAACAACAAATATTTCCTTTCTGAAGCATAGCTTCTGTTTCTTAGACTAAAAGCCTCCTTTTCTCGCCGGCGCTCAAGCGCAGAGCGCTCGCGTGCCGACACGTGGCGCGCTTGCGCTCCAGCGCTCAGCGCTCGAGCGCAAAGCGCCCACGTGTCGACACGTGGCACGTTTGCAGTACAGCGCCCTGCGCTCAAGCGCAAAGCGCCCACATGCCGACACGTGGCGCGCTTGCACTCAAGCACAAGCGCTCGAGCGCAAGTCGCTCTGGTGCCGACACGTGGCGCGCTTGCGCTCAAGCGCAAGCGCTCGAGTGTAAGTCTCCCCGGTGCCGACACATGGCGCGCTTGCGCTCAAGCGCAAGCGCTCGAGTGCAAGTCGCCCCGGTGCCGACACATGGCGCGCTTGCGCTCCAGCGCAAGCGCTCAGGCGCAAGTCGCCCCTGTGCCGACACGTGGCGCACTTGCGCTCAAGCGCCCAGCTCTCAAGCGCAGAGCGCCCACGTGCCGATACGTGGCACTCTAGCGCCTGAGCGCACAGCGCCTAGGTGCACAGCGCCCAAAGTGCTGCCCCCACGCATCCTTTGGATGCCTTTTCCCCCTCTTTTTATGTACATACATATACATATACATATGTATACATATTCACACACACGTGCTCCACAACACTGTCCCTGTTAGAAAAAAATTTCTAACGGGGCGCTGCCCCGTACCCCGCAAGGGGGCTGCTCGCCCCCTTGACCCCCAGCCCGCTATCCGGGTAGCGGGACCCCCGTAAAAACTCCGCGTGGCTCCCGATATATCCAAAACCCCCTTTTTAAAACACAACACACGCACACCGCACATTGAGTTTGCATGACCAGTTTAACCCGTTAATCGGAGGTTCCCTCGCGCCAAAGGCGAGGGGTAATTAACGGCAGCTTAGTCCGCGGCTGCCGGAGATTCGGATCCCCACAATCAATAAACCCCGGCCTACCCTAGGCAGGAGGAATCTGTAGTATACGCCTGACAAGCGCGCGCGTATTCCCATCTCAATGGGGTGACGAAAAACACCCTACAGATTCTGGCACGCCCAGTGGGACCAATCTCTCCTCCTATATTTCGGGTTAAGCGTTTATGCGAACTCAATCAATGTACATATCTGTGTTTATACTAAAAATAATGCTTTTTCATGCAGATTTTCAAGCAATCACCTTCCGACGATGTCTTCGATGATGAACTCAGCTCCCGTCTCCTACACGATGAGGATAGACTCTAGGACGGTCCTTCCGGCCAGTCTCGGGCGACAATGGAAGGAGCCGCTACTACCATTCGGCTCTATTTTGTTCATGCCAGTTGGCGCCATCCCAGCTCCTTAAGCCCCGGTGGCAGAAGAACCGGTCTCGAAAGGCAGGAGACCAAATGTGGTGATCTCAAGGGCGCCCCAACCCAAACGCAAGTCGGTGTCTGAACGACTTTCCTTGGCCCCAGCTGGGGGCAAGGCCATCAACACAAACAAAGCTACAATGCGTCCCGAGCAAGCTCCAGCGGTGCTCTTGACCACTGCTCGATCGGGTGTCTTCTTTAAGCTCCCCGCCAATGAGAAAGAGACGACTGGATATGAGGTCCACACTGTCTACATGGTGGGCACGCGTAGCAAGAGCAAGGATGGGGCCACTACATCCCAAATCCAATTTAGCTTGAATGTGGTGGCCGCTTCCCAAGAACAACCGCCTCTGCTGGGTGATGAAGACCCTATCGATGAGGATGATAGGTGGAAAGACCTTTCGGTCCATGAGGAGTCGGGCTCGGAAAGCGAAGATGAGCCAACTTTCCAGCCTAAGAATGCGGAGCAGCAACTTATCCAAGAGCTCCGAAAACAGCTCAGAAGCAAAGACAAGGAGATGGCCAAGCTCTACTCCAAAATTGACGACTTGACGAACGTCGTCTTACGGCTTACGGCCCAACTTGCCTCTCAACCGCCCAATCAAGCACAGGGCTCTGCTCATGAACCGGGAAACGTTGTCCCGAGACAGCCGGTGCCTATTCCCTCAAATCCAAAGGTGGGCGGATCGCATGAAAGTCAATCGCATCCTATCTCAGGAAATGTCTTGGCTACTGATGACAGTAGCCTGCTAAATCAAGATCAAATCATGGATTTGGTTGCTAGCAAAGTCAAAACATTGGTGGCCGAAGCCGAAGCGCAAAAAGATATCAGCAGTAGTGGGAGACCATATCCTGCTCAGTACGATCTGGTGGAATTTCCTAGCGGCTATGTCATCCCCAAATTCGGAAGATTCGATGGGACGGGAAATGCGAATCAGCATATCGCCCACTTCAAAGCCTCATGCGGGAATACTGGGGGCAATGATGCGCTTCTCCTCTGCCAGTTCGTTAATAGCTTGACCGATGTTGCTTTCGACTGGTACGCGAGCATACCAAATGGCTCCGTCACAACTTTTGTCCAAATGGAGTCTCTGTTTTGGCAGAGGTTCATGAGCGTCAGCGATAAGATTACCATTGCCGAGCTCGTAAGGACCAAGCCCAAGAGCGACGAAAGGAACACGGATTTTATAACCCGATGGCGCAATCTCTCCGTCAAATGTGAACCGCCGATAGAGCAGGACCAATCTGTCAGTCTTCTTGTCGGAAATCTCAACAACTGGATGGCCCCGTTTCTATGTACCGCGGGTCTCAAAACATTCCAAGAGCTGACCAAAAAGATCCAAACGTTGGAACGCTCAAAGCCCGAGTCCGCTCAGGATCTTCAGTTCATAAACAGACCGAAACCTTGGAGGGACGACAACCGAAAAGGTGGAAGTTCTAACATCACCGATTCTCCAAAAAAGCAGAGAACGGGCGGAGCAAAAACTGACCAGTCTCGAGAGCCAACTTTGGAGGAAAGAAGAAATAAGGTCTACTCATTCCGAAGGGACAAGGTCCACAAAATTTTTAAAGATGCTCTGAAGAATGGCCTGCGACTACCAGAACCAAAAAGGCTAAGTGAAGCGAACAAGACTGATCATCCCAACTTTTGCCCATACCACCGAGTGCTGGGGCACACTATTGAAGACTGTTGCATCTTCAAGGATTGGGTCGAGAAACAATACAAGGCGGGAGAAATATCATTGTCCCCTGGCGTGTTAACAAACAATCAAGCTGCGACCGCCAATTTCATACACACGGGGACCGAAGTCCTTCAGGGACCTGATTCTCTCAAACACCCGCCTTTCTCTGGGAACAATTGACTACCACGTCATTAAACTGGGAACAATCGACCTGTAATTCGTTAAACTGGGAATGCAAAAAAAAATGTAAATAAAAAAATGTGTAAATAAAAGAGAAAAAAATAAAAACCGAAATGATGGGGCAACTCGCAATAAAAATCAGCGAGTAAAATAAAGTAAAGCCGAAATGATAGGGCAACCGTGAATAAATAGCCGAAATGATAGGGCAATCGCAATCCTCGCGATAAGAAAAGCTGAAATGATAGAGCAATCGCGGTGAAACAAAAATAAAACAAAACAAAAAAAACAAACAAAACAAAGGCGAATGATGAGTCGCTCCTGGTACAATATTCCAGTGCAGCGATGCAGACGCCAACAAAATTCAAATTTCCAAAATTCTCCCAGCCCTACGGCCAGTCCCCAAATTGACTGCCGTATACAATCTACGGGCTCAAATGATTCTCATCACGTCCATGCCCTACCGCAACCACCGGTTACGCGGCTGGTCTTCGCCTTTGGAATTATGCTCCATTGAGAAGACCAACTCATGTGTCCTCACGATACATGAGGAGAACAAACCTTTGTAGGATCCTTACGACTCATAAAGGAAAAACACATTTAGGAGTCCTTACGACTCCTAAGGAGAAAATACACCTGCGGGATCCTTATGACTCGCAGGGAGAAAATGCTTTTATGGGACCCTCACGGCCCATAAAATTGAAAAGTCTTAGGTGACAGGGATCTATACCTGTCTCCTAAGCCATCAATCCCATACCCCAATGGCGAATGATGAGTCGCTCCTGGTACCATATCCCAGTGCAGCGATGCAGACGCCAACCAAATTCCAAATCCCATACCCCAACGGCAAATGATGAGTCGCTCCTGGTACCATATTCCAGTGCAGCGATGCAGACGCCAACAAAGACCCAAAATGCTTTTGGCCCTACGGTCTGGATTATAAATCCTGCAAAACCATATACAATCCACGGGCGTAAAACAATCCCGATCTCTCCAAAAAAAAAGAAAAAAAAAGAACGGTATGTCCACAAGCAAAATGGGGACGGATGAAAACCCGAAAGGACTCCGTGAGTAAAAACAGCAGGACTGCCGGCGAGTTTGTGAAAACCCGAAAGGGCGCAAACTCGTAAAAAAAAGAAATGAAATGCATTCGCAAAATCCTCTCGACTTTGTGAGGAGAAAATTCCCGCGTGAGATCCCTACGACTCACAAAGAAGCAACACACTTAGGAGTCCCCACGACTCCTAAGGAGAAAATACACCTACGGGATCCTTATGATCCGTAGGGAGAAAATGATTTGTGAGACCCTTACGGCTCACAAAATGGAAAAGCCTTAGGTGACAGGGATCTAAACCTGTCTCCTAAGACACCAATTCCCAAATCCTCTCGGGGCACATGATGAGTTGCTCCTGGCATTATTCCAGTGCAGCAATGCAGATGCCAAACAAACCAAATCCAAATCCTCTCGGGGCACAGGATGAGTTGCTCCTGTCATTATTCCAGTGCAGCAATGCAGATGCCAAACAAACCAAATCCAAATCCTCTCGGGGCACATGATGAGTTGCTCCTGGCATTATTCCAGTGCAGCAATGCAGATGTCAAACGAAAAAAAAAAACCAAATCCAAATCCTCTCGGGGCACATGATGAGTTGCTCCTGGCATTATTCCAGTGCAGCAATGCAGATGCCAAACGAAAAAACCAAATCCAAATCCTCCCGGGGCAAATGATGAGTTGCTCCTGGCATTATTCCAGTGCAGCAATGCAGATGCCGACAAAAATACCAATCCCAAAATTCTCTCAAGACAAATGATGTTCGCTCCTGGTACCATATTCCAGTGCAGCGATGCTGATGTCGACTCAAATCAAACAAATCAAACCAACCAATTCCAACTGCGACACTCTGCATCGGGGAAACGTCCAACACAGACACTCCGCATCGGGGAAACGTCCAACACAGACACTCCGCATCAGGGAAACGTCCAACAGCAGACACTCCGTACCGGGGAAACGTCCAACAGCAGACACTCCGTACCGGGGAAACGTCCAACAGCAGACACTCCATCTCGGGGAAACGTCAACCAGCGACACTCCGCATCGAGGAAACGTCCAACACAGACACTCCGTACCGGGGAAACGTCCAACAGCAGACACTCCGTCTCGGGGAAAAGTCAACTACCGACACTCCGCGCCGGGGAAAAGTCGATCAGCGACACTCCGCGCCGGGGAAAAGTCGATCGGCGACACTCCATGCCGGGGAAAAGTCGACCAGCGACACTCCGTCTCAGGGAAACGTCAACCAGCGACACTCCGTCTCGGGGAAACGTCCAACACAGACACTCCGTACCGGGGAAACGTCCAACAGCAGACACTCCGTCTCGGGGAAAAGTCAACCAGCGACACTCCGTGCCGGGGAAAAGTCGACCAGCGACACTCCGCGCCTAGGAAAAGTTGATCAGCGACACTCCGTGCTGGGGAAAAGTCGACCAGCGACACTCCGTGCCGGGAAAAATTCGATCAGCGACACTCCGTACCGGGGGAAAGTCGACCAGCGACACTCCGTGTCGGGGAAACGTCAACCAGCGACACTCCGTCTCGGGGAAACGTCCAACACAGACACTCCGTACCGGGGAAACGTCCAACAGCAGACACTCCGTCTCGGGGAAAAGTCAACCAGCGACACTCCGTGCCGGGGAAAAGTCGACCAGCGACACTCCGCGCCGGGGAAAAGTCTATCAGCGACACTCTGCGCCGGGGAAAAGTCAATCAGCGACACTCCGTGCCGGGGACACGTCAACAAGCGACACTCCGTCTCGGGGATACGTCAACCAGCAGACACTCCATGCCGGGGACACGTCGACCAGCGACACTCCATCTCGGGGAAACGTCAGGCAGACACTCCGTCTCGGGGACACGTCAACCAGCCGATACTCCGCCTCGGGGAAACGTCGACCGGCGACACTCCGCGGCGGGGGCACGTCAACGAAATCACTCCGGGCTAGGGAAACGTCTACCACGGACACTCTATCTCGGAGACGCGTCAAGCGCCGACCGTCCATGTCGTAAAAAGGGCAGTGCATCCCAAAAAGTGGGAACCAAAGCAAGTCGCCTCCACGCAAAAGAAGATCCATCAATTTCATGCACACGACCCACATATGCTGTGTGCATTTATTGATGGGGGGCAATTTGTTGGGGTAAAAATTTACACCCCGGTTCACCAAGTCAAAATCAAAGTCAACCCCAAGCCAGGTGGGCCCAAGCCTAGGTCAAGCGGGCCCATTCCCAAGTCGAGGCCGCAGCCAGCCTCCCCATGCCAACAACAAAATTATGTAATAAATAATTTTTATGTAATTGTTTATGCATGAATGTAAACAAAATAGGCATAAAGCCAATATTTTGTAAGCCCATGGCTTATGTGCAAAAATGAAATAGCACATGAGTTATGGGATGGCTAAAATGCCATTTTTGTAAAGCCCAAGAGGCTATATGTAAATATGTAAGCCTATATAAGGCAACATGATGATGAATAAAGCATACACTTTTCATTCCCTAAAAAACTAAGGTTCTTTGTGCCTCCTGCTCCTTCTCCAAGGTTCTAAACCTTCTCATTTCTTTTGAATTAAATCATGAGTTTTACGCTTTCTTTTCCAAAACTAAGTAGTTTTCCACCACAAAACCCATGAAGGGGAACTCAGATCTCCTATCAGATCTCAAAAATGAGTGATTTTTAAAATCTCCTACTTCCTGATCTTCAAGATCCGGCCAAGCAACAGGAAGAAGAAGAACCCCCTGCATCAGCTTCAAAACATCCTAGGAGTTTTAACTCCATATATATATATACAACAACAAATATTTCCTTTCTGAAGTATAGCTTCTGTTTCTTAGGCTAAAAGCCTCCTTTTCTCGTCTGCGCTCAAGCGCTCGCGTGCCGACACGTGGCGCGCTTGCGCTCAAGCGCTCAGCGCTCGAGCGCAAACCGCCCACGTATCGACACGTGGCGTGTTTGCACTACAGCGCCCTGCGCTCAAGCGCAAAGAGCCCACGTGCCGACACGTGGCGCGCTTGCGCTCAAGCTCAAGCGCTCGAGCGTAAGTCGCCCCGGTGCCGACACGTGGTGCGCTTGCGCTCAGGTGCAAGTCGCCCCCGTGCCGACATGTGGCGCACTTGCGCTTAAGCGCAGAGCGCCCACGTGCCGACACGTGGCACTCTAGCGCCTGAGCGCATAGCACCTAGGTGCACAGCGCCCAAAGTGCTGCCTCCATGCATCCTTTGGATGCCTTTTCCCCCTCTTTTTATGTACATACATATACATATACATATGTATACATATTCACACACACGTGCTCCACAACACCCCCGTAAAAACTCCGCGTGGCTCCCGATATATCCAAAACCCCCTTTTTAGAACACAACACACGCACACCGCACATTGAGTTCGCATGACCAGTTTAACCCGTTAATCGGAGGTTCCCTCGCGCCAAAGGCGAGGGATAATTAACGGCAGCTTAGTCCGCGGCTGTCGGAGATCCGGATCCCCACAATCAATAAACCCCGGCCTACCCTAGACAGGGGGAATCTGTAGTATACGCCGGACAAGCGCGCGCGTATTCCCATCTCAATGGGGTGACGAAAAACACCCTACACGAACCTTCTTAAAACACTTTGGGTTTTGGAATGTCACAGTATCGCATATATCATTGCCCCCTCTATATCACCTTTGCGTTTCTCCAGAACACCCTGTATCACTACGAAGATCCACACTTATTGGATAATCTATCGTATAGTTACATACGAACTCAAAGGAACTTTTTCTAGATTCGAGGATGGATTTTGGTTCTGGAGAGATTGAATTGGATTATTCGGTTGTTTTTTCCCTTTATCTTCTCCCAGGTTGTGAGGGTTCCTAGGATTAGGAGAGGGTAAACCTATTGAGCTTATTGGATAGTCTTCTTCCAAACCTTAGGCTGGTGTCGAAGGGTAGGGAAGAAAGAAAACCAATTAGCCTAAAAGTGGTGTACAGAAGGTAATAAGTAAAGACATATAAAGGGATTAGAATAACGACAAAGAAAATTGCGAATGCTATCATTCGCGACAAAACCGTGTATACCCTTGCCACTCAAACATCCACTTTGGATTTCTCCAGAACACTTCGTATCACTACGAACGTCCATAATGCTTGGACATGTCATTGTATAGTTACATACGAACTCGAAGGAATTCGTTCTAGATTCAAGGATGGTTTTCAGTTCAGGAGAAATATAGTAGGATTATTCAGATGTCTTTTCCCTTTATCTTCTCTCAGGATGCGAGGGCTCCTAGGACTAGGAGGGTACACCTATTACGCTTATTGGATAGTCTTCTTCCAAGCCATAGGCTGGTGCCGAAAGGTAGGGAAGGAAGAAAACCAATTAGTCTAAAGGTGGTGTACAGAAGGTAATAAGTAAATACATATAAAGGGATTGGAGAGATGGAAAGGAAATATACGGTAACAGTCATGAATCTGGTTACTTGAAGAGGCATTACTAGTGTCACGCCCCGCTTCCCAAAATACAGGATACGAGGGATGACTATGCCAGCCATGCTCCTACGATCAGGGAATAATCCCGTCATAGTCACACTTCGGCTTCTAGCATTACATGGTAGTTAATAAACAGTGCTTGAGTAAAGGAAAAATCATAGTTCACGACTTTATTACATTGCAATTTAAAAGAGTTCGAGGTACATTTATTTCACAGAATAAAGAACTAACAAATAACAAATGCTGAAATCAAAGAAAGTAGCGCTGGTGGTGCAGTCTAGATCTCCGCAATCTCGAAGGATAAGTCCTGCTCCTGGGATGGATCCACTTCGTCCTCCGAGTATGCACACTCAGGTCTCAGGGCAACACATATAGCAATAAATATGTATAATAGGCGTGCAGTATTATTAAACATGGGGAGTACAATGGATTTGCAGAACATGTATATAATAACATCAACTGAATATGAATAGTGCACTATGTGTAACATGTCGGTGAACTAAGCAATGTATATGTCACTACTTAACGGTCATTAAGTCCATGAAATCAATTGGTGGAGAGGATACTCGTGTTTAACAAGAGTCTCGTGCATGCCCGAGACTACGGTTCACTGTTCCCGGGACATAACCCTGTCAGCCGTGCCGCTAGGCCCAAGACCTAAAGTATGTATATATATAAAAATATCACTGATAGCGAATGATCATCCTCTAAATCACTGTACCTCGCTAAATACGATTTCAATTCCACCTTGATTTCCCCATTCCCCCAGGTTATGGTATGTATTCATGAATTAGATAGGTTGTGGACAATACTTATCACTGTCGTTTTCAATCACTTTTTCCACTTATCAATATCACTGTCGTATTTGCCACAACCCAATCACTAATCATTAATATATCGACAATGCAGATGATCACTATGCAGCAGGTATAACTCAAGCACGAAAAATATGCAGAAATGCACTGAACATGTATTCATTATATTAGAGCGACTAATGCCATATAACTTGCAAAATTCACGGTAAATCATATGCTTAGAATTGACCAAAACAATATCAAGGGCCTGTGAAACAAACTGGATTATCTAAACATTAAAATTTATTTTAGGTGAAACGGAGTTCAGATTAGGGAGTTATCATCATTTAAAGGCAGCGATCGATTTCTGGAATTCCAGTTTCAGAACTGCAATCCCAACTTCGCGCGCATTTTACCAGTAATTGTGTTCAGATTAAGCTATTGCCCTAGTTGGATAAAAAAAAATTCTTCCAGTTAAGTTTCCAATGCACCAGACGGATTATCAATCGCACCTCTACATCAGATGTTATGTCCAGAATAATGTGTCAATGTAACGAACATTTCTGCAGAAACTGAAGAACGCAATGACATTCTAAAATACAATTCAAATACCAAACGACCGTAAAAATGCAGGAGACCAATTTCAAGTGTTAGCTAATTAATTTATCTACGCTACCATATGGGGCTCCGTGCATTTTTAGTTTTAAGAAGGTGCGTACAGGTGCTTAGAATTCATTTTCCCCCATAGATTGCTACCCCGGACTGCAGTCCAGAATAATAAATCTATTCATTTTTCACTATATAAACCACATGATTTTCTGTGACCGTATACATGGATTCATAGATTATTCAGTTCTCTTCACAACGAGCCTAAGCATGCCACGATCCAATTTTTTAATAATTTATTATGAAGCTAACAAGGCTGCATGATCAGATAATTCAGTTTTGACGATGCATCCTGAGTGCATCGTATTATGTTTCGAACTTCAATAATTTAACACCAATTTTATACACACTACCAGATAACAGTACATGGATCCTTTAAATCATAAATTTGGGGAATTTCAAACGAGGTTTTGGTTCAAGACAATTGATCGAGAACGTAGTATACACATGAAACTATCGATCTGAACTTCGTGTTTCGTCTAATCAATTCAAACGGGATTGGTCTCCCCGATCCCTACATGTATTAACCCTGGGTTATAGTACCGATTCCAAATGATCACGCATAACTCCAAGCCATTACAGGTTGTAGGAGAAAACTAGTTGATAACAATACGACAGACACACACCCAATTTCAATTGTCTCATTTGTTTCTAATTGAAATTAAAGAATACCAATTCCAATTGTCTAATCCATTTCAATTGTCTCATAGGTTCAAGATATAGAATGATAAGCAAGTAGAAGATACTTGCCTTAGGCGAAGGTGGCACGGCAGCGACGAAGAGCACGATCAAGGAATGATGCGCGCTCGACTGGGCTAGATCGGAGTACTCAGGCTCAGCACTGGCGTGGAGGCGGTCACGGCAGGGGTTTCCAGCTACTCCGTCGAAGTGCTCGAGTGCAGAGGGGCTGTCGGCAGTGAGCTCAGGCGGCTTGGGGATTGGAGCTGGTGAGTCGGGGAGCTCGGGGCTGCAGGGGATCGATGCAGTGGCTCTGGCTTTGGCCAGGTCGGCTGAGGCGACGGGTCGGAGCTCAGGTGAGGTGCAGGGATGAGGGAGTTGGGTTCATCGGCGAGATGCAGGGGTCGGTGTTGATGGTGGTGGGTGCTTGGGTTGGTGGTGATGAAGATGAGGCGAGGGTGTTGGTGGTTGAGGTGTTGGGAAGGAGGAGAGGGAATGTTGAGGTGCTCGACGGGCAGTGGTCGGAGCTGGGGAGTTTGGGTTGGGGTGCGTGGGTGATGTTGGCTCGGTGTTGGAGGAAGGCAGAGGAGAGTGAGCAGAGAGGGGAGATGAGGGAAGAGAACGGGGGAGTTAGAAAGATACGTTGGAGAGAAGAGGGGAGGCAGGTGCGGGGATCTCGGGTTCGTTGGCGAAGAGATCACGTCGGCTTGGAATCGTTCTCGCGGAGGTGAGCACGAGGAAGCGGAGTCGTGGGGGGGAGCCGTTGGGCCTTAGAGCTGTTGGGGGTGACGCGAGGGACGCGGTCATCATGGGGTGAGCACGGGTCATGGGGAGATGGGCGCGATAAGCGAGGGATCGTGGGGGAGCTGTTGGCGAGAAATGGCGGGAAAAGAGTGAGCGGGGAGGAAGACGATGGAGCGGGTCGGTTTGGGTTGGCAGGGGTCGGGTCGGGTAGAAATAGGAATGGGTTGGGAATTTAGTTTTGTGTTTAGGAAATTAATATAACAAATATATATATATATATAAATGAAATAAATTTGGATAAAAATCTGGAAAAAATACGGAAAATTTTATTTGGAACTGGGGATTTACATCATACCCTCCTTACAAAAATTTCGTCCTCGAAATTAAATCAAAAACAACGGAACTACAATATATAAATAAATGTGGAAAATATGCACGGATGTCCTTCTCGCGTTCCCAGGTAGACTCTCCTGGAGAACGACCACCCCATGAAACACAAACCAGTGGAATGGCCATGTTCTTCAGCACTTTATCCCGACGATCGAGAATGATGGTAGGCTGCTCCTCGTAGGAAAGATCAGTGCCCAAAGTTAACTCCGAATGATCCAGATATGGTTGTCGTCCCGAATATAGCGCCTCAACTGAGAAACATGAAAAGTTTTGTGCACACCAGCTAACGATGGAGGTAAGGCAAGTCGATAGGCTACCTCTCCCACTCGCTCTAGCACCTCAAAAGGTCCGATGAATTGGGGACTGAGTTTCCCGCGACCTCCAAACCTGATAACACCGCGGGTAGGAGAAATCTTCAGAAATACATGATCTTCAACCTCGAATTCTAGTGCTCTCCTACTGGCATCCGCCCAACTCTTCTGCCAGTCCTGAGCCGTCTTAATGCGCTGTCTGATCATCTGGACCTTTTCTACCGTCTGAAAAATAAGTTCGGGGCCCAGTAATCTCCGTTCTCCCACGTCATGCCAACAAACAGGAGATCGACATTTCCGTCCATAAAGTGCTTCGAATGGAGCCATCTGGATGCGAGCTTGGAAACTGTTGTTATAAGAAAACTCCACCAGATGAAGGTGATCCTCCCAAGAACCCTGGAAGTTTAGTATGCAAGCCCTCAACATGTCCTCGAGCATCTGAATAGTACACTCGGACTGTCCGTCCATCTGGCGATAATAAGCCGTGCTGAACTTGAGAAGTGTACCCAGACTCTCCTGTAAGCTCTTCCAAAAGTGTGAAACAAATCTGGTGTCTCGATCCGACACTATACTGACCGGGACTCCATGAAGTCGCACCACCTCCTGCATGTATTTCTCCGCAAGCGACTCTGTCAACTGTCCTACACGGAAGGGTATGAAGTGTGCAGCTTTTGTAAAACGGTCGACGATAACCCAAACCACGTTGTTTCCCCTTGGGCTCCGTGGTAAGACAGTCACGAAATCCATAGTGATGTGCTCCCACTTCCACTCGGGTATCAGAAGCGGTTGCAACAGTCCAGCCATCCTCTGGTGCTCTGCTTTTACTTGCTGGCATACCAAACACCTTGATACGAACAGTGCAATCTCTCGCTTCATCCCGTTCTACCAAAAGTGTTGCTTTAGATCTCGATACATTTTTGTGCCTCCCGGATGCACAGAATAAGCCGAACTATAAGCCTCAGCTAATACCTCTTCTCGAACATCTCCCATGGGAACGCAGAGCCTGCTACCGATTCTTAGAGAACCATCCTGATGTATGAGTAAGTCCGTCCTTAGCCCGGATTCCACCTTCTCTGAACTTTTGTAATCGAGGATCATCAGCCTGTGCCACCTTAATGCGATCGATCAGAGAAGATTGCACCTGTAACTGCCAGAATTGCCTGATTGCACTCGGTGTAACAACTTCTAGTTCGAGCTTCTGAAAATCCTCAATGATGCTCTTCTGACTGGTCAACATCATGACCGCTGGCTTGCGACTGAGAGCGTCTGGTACGACATTTACCATTCCTGGATGGTACTGTAAGTCCAAGTCATAGTCCGCAATTAATTCTAGCCACAGGCATTGCCTCATATTCAGTTCTCTCTGAGTGAACACGCACTTCAGACTCTTATGATCCGTGTACACTTCTACCTTTTCGCCCAACAAGTAATGTCTCCAGATCTTCAGTGCGAAAACCACTGCGGCTAACTCAAAATCATGCATTGGTAGTTCCTCTCGTGATTCTTCAGCTGTCGTGAGGCATAAGCAACTACCCGATCGTGCTGCATCAGGACACAGCCTAAGCCTTTCCCTGAAGCATCGCTATGTATCACCAACCCACCTGATTTATCTAGCACTGTAAGGATAGGCGCCATGGTCAATTTCTGCTTCAGTACCTCAAAAGCCCGAGTACACTCCTCCGTCCATACGTATGGTACTTCTTTCCGCGTCAGCTTCGTCAAGGGTTCAGGGACTCGTGCAAAGTCCTGAATGAACCGCCGATAATATCCTGCCAATCCCAGGAAGCTTCTGATCTCGGCCACCGACTTCGGAGTCGGCCAATCTCTAACAGATTCTATTTTCGTTGGGTCCACTGAGATACCTTTGCCCGAAACAACGTGTCCCAAGAACTGCATTTTGTCGAGTCAGAACTCACACTTGCTCAATTTTGCATATAGCTTCTCCTCCCGAAGAATTTGTAATACTGTCCGCAGGTGTTCAGCATGCTGCTCCTGGGTCTTAGAGTAGACTAGTATGTCGTCGATGAATACAACGACAAACGTGTCCAAGTACTTCGCAAATACTCTATTCATCAGGTCCATAAATATAGCTGGAGCATTGGTAACATCGAACGGCATCACAAGAAACTCATAATGCCCGTATCGTGTCTTGAAAGTCGTCTTGCATATATTTTCAGCCATTACTCTGATATGGTGATAGCCCGAACGAAAATCCAGCTTCGAAAATACCTTGGCCCCACCCAACTGATCAAATAAATCGTCGATACGTGGAATGTGGTATTTTTTCTTTATCATAACCATGTTCAGCTCTCGGTAATCTATGCACATCCGTAGGGATTCGTCCTTTTTCTTCACCAACAATACTGGTGCACCCCACGGCAAAGCGTTTGGGCGAATAAATCCTTTCTCCAGGAGTTCTCCAATTTGTTTCTTCAATTCTGCCAACTCAACTGGCGCCATCCTATAAGGAGCCTTGGAAACTGGCGCCGTTCCTGGAATCAAGTCAATAGAGAATCCCAAGACGCGGGGAGGTGGTAGACCTGGTAAATCTTCAGGGAACACATCAAGAAAATCTCGAACGATCTCTAGGGCTGGACTCTCATCAATCTCCATAGCTGTCAATGCTTTTGGCTTGGCTCTAAACTTGGCTGGCTCCAAAGATTCGCTCCCACCTTCGAAAACAAATTCAGGGTGATTGGGAATGCGGAAAGTCACCTTCCTTGCTCGGCAATCAATAATTGCATGGAATGTACTCATCCAATCCATCCCGAGAATCGCATCATAACTGCCAGTCCCGATTAAAAAGAAATTTGCACAGAATTCCCCGCCGCATACTACCACCGGACATAAGCTACACTCTTGATCGGACATAATAATACCATTACCCGTATGTATCTCCCAACCCTTGGTTAACGGCTCGTGAGGTATAGAGTGTGTGTGGACAAACCGCGTGGAAATAAAACAATGTGAAGCACCCGAATCGAAAAGAACTCTAGCTGGTACAGAATAAACGAGGATGGTACCTGTAACCACATCTCCAGACGCCTCTGCCTGCTCGGCGGATAGGGGGAAAGCCCGTCCCTGATTCCGACCTGAAATAGTCTGCCTATGATCGAAGGACCGCTGCTGGGGCACCCGAGGTGGACCCCTCTGAGCTGATGTTCCATACGACAGTTGTTGTTGCCTGAACCCTCCCTGTAGCTCGGACCTCTGGGGACACCCGTTGACCCTATGCTCGCTGGATCCGCAAATCAGACACTGCCCCTTAGCTCTGCGGCAATCTCTCTGCATGTGTCCTGACTTCTGGCAATAATCACAAAACAGGGCTCTCCGCTGCGGCTGCTGGGGTGAGAAGGTGCGCTTCATCTGTGTGACACCCGGCCTGTGAACTGGGATCGCTCCACGTGGCGGAATGGTAGGCCTTGCCGGAACTACGTGGGGTCTCATGTCCGTTGATCGCTGGCCCTTGGCCTTCTCTTCCAATCATTCCTATACCCGGGCAGCATTCAAAACTTGTGCGAAGGTTGGTAGGTCGAGAGACGCGGTGAGTTGTTGTAGTTCAATATCGAGCCCTTGATGGAAACGTCTTGCCCTGGCGAATTCGGTGGCTACCATGTACGGTGCGAAGCGACTCAGCCGATTGAACTCTGCGGTGTAGACATCCATTGAGCATCCATTTTGCTTCAACATAATTAATTTTTCCTCCATCTCGGCATTGGAAGTAGCCGGAAAGTAATGATCCAGGAAGCACGTGGAGAACGTGTCCCATCCAATAGGCTTCTCTAGCCGGCTCTCCTCTACGGACCACCACGTGCGGGCCTCGTCTTCTAGTTGAATCTTCACTACGTTCACTCTGTCGTCGTCAGGAATTCGAGCGGCAGTCAGGAGGTTCTCTATGTTTATGAGCCATTGCTCGGCCTCAAGTGGACTTGCTGATCCCGTGAACACTGCTGGATGGAGCCTCCTGAAGTCTGAAACGGTACCAACCCTAGCCTGTGTAGTCGGTACAAGCGCACCCTCGGGGGCGGCGGAAACAGCCGCAGATCTCTCTAGGGCGGTAATTGCGGTCTCCTGTACCGCCTTCAATCCCTCGGCCAGAAGATCGGTCTTTCTCTCTTGAGCTTGGGCTAGGGTCGTCAGTGTGCTAAGAATCTTCTCGGTACGATCGTGGTGACCGACACCTGAGGAGTTGCCTGGGGATTCTATATTCCTGAAAGATCAAAAGAAATCAGATTCAAGCAAGGCTTCACAATGATTCAACGATGATTAGGAAGTGAGGAAGAATGCAATAAGGCATATGCTAAGAGTGTAACTCAATCTAGAGGTCCCTCCATGGAACTGTAATTTCATCCAAAACCTGGCTCTGATACCAACAAAACCATATCACGCCCCACTTCCCAAAATACAGGATACGAGGGATGACTAGGCCAGTCATACTCCTACGATCAGGGAATAATCCCGCCGTAGTCACACTTCTGCTTCTAGCTTTACATGGTAGTTAATAAACAGTGCTTGAGTAAAGGAAAAATCATAGTTCACGACTTTATTACATTGCAATTTAAAAGAGTTTGAGGTACGTTTATTTCACAGAATAAACAACTAACCAATAAAAAATGTTGAAATCAAAGAAAGTAGCGCTGGTGGTGCAGTCTAGATCTTCGCAATCTCGAAGGATAAGTCCTGCTCCTGGGCTGGATCCACTTCGTCCTCTGAGCATGCACACTCAGGTCGTCAGGGCGACACATATAGCAATAAATATGTATAATAGGCGTGCAGTATTATTAAACATGGGGAGTACAATGGATTTGCAGAACATGTATACAATAACATCAACTGAAAATGAATAGTGCACTATGTGTAACATGTCGGTGAACTAAGCAATGTATATGTCACTACTTAACGGTCATTAAGTCCATGAAATCAATTGGTGGAGAGGATACCCGTATTTAACTAGGGTCTCGTGCATGCCCGAGACTACGGTCCACTGTGTCCGGGACATAAACCTGTCAGCCGTGCCGCTAGGCTCACGACCTAAAGTGTGTGTGTGTGTGTGGGTATCACTGATAGCGAATGATCATCCTCTAAATCACTGTACCTCGCTAAATACGAGTTCAATTCCACCTTGATTTCCTCATTCCCCCAGGTTATGGTATGTATTCATGAATTAGATAGGTTGTGGAGAATACTTATCACTGTCGTTTTCAATCACTTTTTCCACTTATCAATATCACTGTCGTATTTGCCACAACCCAATCACTAATCATTAATATATCGATAATGCAAATGATCACTATGCAGCAGGTATAACTCAAGCACGAAAAATATGCAGAAATGCACTGAACATGTATTCATTATATTAGAACGACTAATGCCATATAACTTGCAAAATTCACGGTAAATCATACGCTTAGAATTGACCAAAACAATATAAATGGCGTATGAAGCACACTGGATTATCTAAACATTATAATTTATTTTAGGTGAAACGGAG
Organism: Agapanthus africanus; assembly: GCA_030015575.1. Classification (NCBI taxonomy): domain Eukaryota; kingdom Viridiplantae; phylum Streptophyta; class Magnoliopsida; order Asparagales; family Amaryllidaceae; genus Agapanthus; species Agapanthus africanus. The sequence goes on from JASDDO010000019.1 coordinate 24,766,516, forward strand.
TTCAGATTAGGGAGTTATCATCATTTAAAGGCAGCGATCGATTTCTGGAATTCCAGTTTCAGAACTGGAATCCCAACTTCGCGCGCATTTTACCAGTAATTGTGTTCAGATTCAGCTATTGCCCAAGTTGGATAAAATTTGGTTCTGCCAGTTAAGTTTCCAATGCACCAGACGGATTATCAATCGTACCTCTACATCAGAAGTTATGTCCAGATTAATGTGTCAATGTAACGAACATTTCTGCAGAAACTGCAGAACGCAATGACATTCTAAAATACAATTCAAATACCAAACGACCGTAAAAATGCATGGGAATGATTTCATATGTTAGCTAATTAAGTTATCTACCGTACAATATGGGGCTCCGTGCAATTTCAGTTTTAAGCAGGTGTGTACAGGTGTTTAGAATTCAGTTTCCTCCATAGATTGCTACCCCGGACTGCAGTCCAGAATAATAAATCTATTCAGTTTTCACTATTTAAACCACATGATTTTCTATGACCGTATACATGGATTCATAGATTATTAAGTTATCTTCACAACGAGCCTAAGCACGCCATGATCCGATTTTTTTATAATTTATTATGAAGCTAACAAGGCTGCATGATCAGAAAATTCAGTTTTGAAGATGCATCCTGAGTGCATCGTATTATGTTTGGAACTTCAATAATTTAACACCAATTTTATACACACTACCAGATAATAGTACATGGATCCTTTAAATCATAAATATGGGGAATTTCAAACGAGGTTTTGGTTCAAGACAATTGATCGAGAACGTAGTATACACATGAAACTATCGATCAGAATTTCGTGTTTCGTCTAATCAATTCAAACGGGATTGGTCTCCCCGATCCCTACATGTATTAACCCTGGGTTATAGTCCCGATTCCAAATGACCACGCATAACTCCAAGCCATTACAGGTCGTAGGGGAAAACTAGTTGATAACAATACGACATACACACACCCAATTTCAATTGTCTCATTTGTTTCTAATTGAAATTAAAGAATACCAATTCCAATTGTCTAATCCATTTCAATTGTCTCATAGGTTCAAGATATAGCATGATAAGAAAGTAGAAGATACTTGCTTTAGGCGAAGGTGGCACGGCAGCAACGACGAGCACGATCAAGGCACGATGCGTGCTCGACTGGGCTAGATCGGAGTACTCGGGCTCAGCACTGGCATGGAGGCGGTCATGACAGGGGTATCCAGCGACTCTGTAGAAGTGCTTGAGTGCAGAGGGGCTGCCGGCAGTGAGCTCAGGCGGCTCGTGGATTGGAGCTGGTGAGTCGGGGAGCTCGGGGCTGCAGGGGATCGATGCAGTGGCTCTGGCTCTGGCGAGGTCGGCTGAGGCGACGGGTCGAAGCTCAGGTGAGGTGCAGGGACGAGGGAGTTGGGTTCGTCGGCGAGATGCAGGGGTCGGTGTTGATGGTGGTGGGTGCTCGGGTTGGTGGTGATGAAGATGAGGCGAGGGGGTTGGCGGTTGAGGTGTTGGGAAGGAGAAGAGGAAATGTTGAGGTGCTCGACGGGCAGTAGTCTGAGCTGGGGAGTTTGGGTTGGGGTGCGTGGGTGCTGTTGTCTCGGTGTTGGAGGAAGGCAGAGGAGAGTGAGCAGAGAGGGAGATGAGGGAAGAGAATGGGGGAGTGAGAAATAAACGTTGGAGAGAAGAGGGGAGGCAGGTGCGGGGATCCCGGGTTCGTTGGCGACGAGATCACGTCGACATAGAATCGTTCTTGCGGAGGTGAGCATGAGGAAGCGGAGTCGTGGGGCCTTGGTGCTATTGGGGGTGACGCGAGGGACGCGGTCGTCGTGGGGCGAGCGCGGGTCATGGGGAGATGGGCGTGAGAAGCAGGGGATCGTAGGGGAGCCGTTGGGGAGAAATGGCGGGAAAAGAGTGAGCGGGGAGGAAGACGTGGGAGCGGGTTGGGTTGGCAGGGGTCGGGTCGGGTCGGGTAGAAATAGGAATGGGTTGGGAATTTAGTTTTGTGTTTAGGAAATTAATATAACAAATATATATATATATATATATATATATATATATATATATATATATATATATATATAATAAATTTGGATAAAAATCTGGAAAAAATACGGAAAATTTTATTTGGAACTAGGGATTTACAACTAGGAATACACGGCTACCCCTTCGAAACATTTTCATGTTTCAGTTTCACTGTAAGTTGTTAATTGAAAACTGATTTCCCAGTTAGATTCTTACTCCAGGGTATGTATTTACCATGTTTGATTCTCACATCTGTATGGTTTTACAGATGATGAGTGGGAGTAAGTTATTGGGAATTAGGTGATTATATCATCATTATATCGGAATTCGTTGTAATTGGTGATATTTGAGGAAATCACCTGGGGTTTTGCCAGACGACAAATATTTGGTTTTGAATATCCGTTGTTATGCACCAATTTCAAACTGATATATCTGTGCGTTTATTTTATAAAGTGAGATATAACTTTTTGAAGTTATGTCCATGACATTTACCTATATCAGTTGATGATAGGGTAAGGAGTATTAAACAGCGGTGTAATTTTTCTTAACCACAGTACACTTTTCAACCTACGACGCACAGGGTTTGAGTTATTAAACTCAGGGGAATTATACAAAGTATTGTATGTTGTCCAGTGTCCATTAGGACAGAGGGGTTGGTGCTCGTACTATATTCTGTTTACTTGTGACTTCTTCAGTTTTAGAGAAGTATTTCGTAGAAATACAAGGTCCAAGTTTTGAGAAGTTATAGGTACAAGAATAAAGTAGAGAACCATGTGTTGCAAGTATCAGGATTCTTCAAGGTGATTGAAAATATAGATACTTGTGTTTGGTATGCAGTTGATAATAATGGTTTTGAGAACTTGCTTCTCTTTCAGGTTACTCATATTTAGATGCACTCCTAGTTGAGTAATGCTGATCGGCATCTCTCTATTTAGTTGACATACACTGGAGACAGCTGCATGATTTTGAATCTGGTTTCAATTAAATTAGTGCTTTTGTTTCTATATTGGATATATATAGACTCAATTTATATCTTAACGATGTTAAGGTATAGGGAGTTGTCCGGCTGATGCTTAAAACCAGAATCCGGATAAACTCGAGGCACGTTTCTGTAATGGCTGTTTGTGGGTTATCCCGGGCTTTGACGAGGTTAACTTTCTACCATCAGGAAGATCAATAGTGATATTGTTCTTGACTCGCTACAGTTTTAGTAAAATGGATTTTTTTTTCAGAAAACAAAAGTGGGAGTATGGTAGAACTGGAAGTGATTCCAGAACCACAAACGATCGTTGAAGATTTAATAGAACCTGAGGATTCAATTGGATTTGACATTCCATTAGCCACTCCGCAGATTTGGTGGGTAACCTCAGGCACCCGAGAGGTACTTCGGTCTTCTCAGAGACGGTGACAAGGAGGTTCTTGTTTACCCAGACTTGCCATTGCTGCTATTCTAGACTATAAGACCTGACAGGAGGATGGGTATAGCATCGTTCTAAACTAGCTTTAGAAGTGCACGTGTATATGACTCTGCCAGAGGGTTGTTGTAGTCAGTGGGAGCAGCGGAAGCATAGTGGGAAAGTATCTTATGTCTATTTATAGACTAAAGCAGGTATAGCGGAAATAGAACATCTATTTTTGATGTGACAGTCATAGGCTTTGACTTCATCAGAATAGGAGATGGATCTGGTAAGAAGGTAGTAGGGTGTGATGTCCTGGTAATTGGGATGACATGCACTTTATAGAAAGTGAAATTCCTATACTACGATCGGTTATACTGTGGTTGTCACACAATTGTTTCTACACATAGGACATGGATATAATATCAGGATTTCTGGTTACTAGATCTATGGTTTTAGATCTAGATTTGGGAAGTGTCCTAATTTGGGTACTTGACACTATTCTAAAGTGTTTTAGAATGAACGACTCCTGGCATGGTGGTGTACCTGCAGGTGATGGAGTCACCCTCTCTAAAGGTGTCTTACAGACTAAAGGGGAGAGGGATATGCATGATTAGCATATCACTTGCTTAGGCAATTGAGCTAATCATGAAATGTCAAGTACCACACCAGATGTTGTTTTTGCACTAGCTACAATAAACATATATTAATCCAATTCTGGAGAAATGTAAGGAAGCAGTTTATGAACATAAATGGATATTCTAGGGATATGGTAACGACAGCATCCTTCAGGAGACGGTTATCATTTCAGGCTTCCAAGGTGACCTGGATGACAGAGTGGCTGTCTGAGTTATAGTTTTTCTCTTTTCTTAGGGACAGTATGTTGGACAGGTGGTCCAAGCAGATACTGAGGAAAGCATGGCGTAGAATACTGATTAAATTCAGAAGATGATACAGTCTAAGAAGTTTGCTGGATTTGGAGTTCATTTGTGAACCGGGTCCCATCAGATATCCAGACAAATTCTAAGACAAGGTATTGCTCATTTCAAGAGATGGTTATTCTCCGCAAAATTGAGATATAGAGAGATAAAGATAGAAACACTGGAGCGGATCTACTCACTGAGGCTATTTCTCGAACACAATAGTTTCACAAACCAGCTTTGCGAAACTACTTAGTTGAGAAGTTGGGTGTTCGGTATCACATGAGTTATGAGTATGCGACACCGCAATAATTGGCCTTAAGTGCAAGTGGGAGATTGTTGGCTATAGTGCCCTCAAGGCAATTATCGTAGTCGTAGGCAGGTGATTATGATGATTGAGGGAGGACCTATACCGGTAGAACAGTCTTACTCGAGATGATAGTATGCTATCTGGTTTGTCGTTATCATCACTATTTCATGTTGATAGAGCCCATAGGATTCTTGCTTGACTACCATCATTATGATGGCGATCATATACGTGGGAGCTGGTGGTCTATAAGCACATCCTTAAATGTCCCTAGTCGTGGGAGTTTCGAGACTGGGCATCGATACTCCAGAGTAGACTAGTGTATACTGATCGAGACCCCGACGAGGGGCGGTGGCCAGGTCTCACAAGCCATTGGTGTTAGTTTGTTCACCTAAGATAGTATACAGGTGCTCATTGGGTTATGAGTACACTGGACGGACTCGCCGGGAACCTGCTAGTTGGTACTATACCTATTGTCAGATAGCAGTTCTCAGATGACATGTGTACAGGTTAGTCTGTCGACCTGAGATCGTCATTTGTCTCGTGTGAGTTCCCACCGTGCTTTGATTACTACCCTACCACGGCTCAAAGAAGTCGTGCAAACAGGTTTTAGTTGGGTACAGTCCCGAGCCACATGGAGGCAGTGAGCGGATTGTTGGGGATTCGTCTCTCCCGGTATTGGGGGTTGATGTCGCGCGGGTGGCCATCGCCAGAAATCCTTAGCCGAGATAGTCGAGAATTATTGATCTAGGATCGGTAGTTTCTCATGTGGTGATGGGTTCATACCGACACGGATTATCGCGTTATTAGGGGTCTGACATTATCCACCCCCTAGACTCGATATGCGATACTCTTAGACGAACAGACCGGACTGTACGGATATTGTCACTCTCAGGCTCAGTAGGGGTACGGATGAGTTTTCTCGTCAGTCTTCCTTTCGTTCAATACCTGGGTAGCCATTACGTACAGCTAGTGCCGCTGACGTGCTTGTGGTTAAACCTACTGCCAACGTATTAACGAGTCTTTAGAGTCCCACACAGAGGGTTTTCACGGTTCAGGCGATATGGTGTAGATGTCGTATGTTGGTACATACAGGTGTCCGATTAAATATGTGTACATGCTGCACAGACTTTAATCGGACGGTTTATAATACTAGCGGCTTAGGATTAAGCCGGATTATTAAATTAGGTTTTGATTTAATAATTTATATATGTATTTATATATATGTATTCTAGTATTATTGTTCACTATTCATTTTCTCTCTTAGCTATTCGTATTTTTGTACGAATACGCGTATATGTATTTTGATACATGTACCGGGTTGTATTCCATATTTATACGGAATAGTTTCTAGAAGATGGCCACCTCATTAATTGATTTTCTTTTTAGAAAATCAATTTGGGAAATGAGGTGGAGGGTGAGTTGGCATGAGCATGGGCTTGAGCATGTAGAGAGGTATGGTATGGAATTGTTTATTGGTAAAATGAAAAGAGATTTTTTTGTATGCATGAGAGAGAGAGGCAGCCACCACTTTTTCCTTGAGATGCATTGCTCATTTTCTTTTCTACACTTGCTTCATTCACTCTCATTCTCACTTGGAGAAAAGACTTAGCCACATTTCTTTAGTTGCTCATGCCACATGTTTCCTCACATCCTTCATCTTCTTGAGTTGCTCCTTGAGCATTTGATGAGAGAAAAACAATAGTGAGATATTCCTACACCTCCACTCTGCATTGCTAGCAACCTTGGAGCATCGGTTACTTCGCTTGGCGAGGTTGAAGCTTGCGCCATTTCCCTCAGGTGGATCATCGTAGATGGAGGAAGACCGGGAACCAAATTCGATCAAGAAACCAATAGGAGCTTGGGATGAAGGTTGAAGATCGAAGGACATGGATCAACTCGGTATAACCATTCCTAACTCTTTATATTGCTTGCCAGTATAGGGTTTAGGGTAGATCCGGGCATTGGGTTGTGGTAGCGCCAGTTTAGTAAATTTTTGTTCCGCATTGTCCATGGTTTGATGGCCGGGGAGCTGCCATAACCCAACACCAAGGGGCCCGCACCTTAATCCATAAGGCACTGCTCCAGGGTACTACTGGCCGACGATTCATCAGGACGCCCAGAAGCTCGTCAGGAGATGCAAAAGCTGCTAACTCCATGGAAGCAAACCTCGCATTCCGGCTACCGAGCTAACAGCCCTAACCCCCCCGTGGCCGTTTGCCCAGTAGGAAATGGACATGATAGGCCAGTTCCCTGCCAGTACGGGCGGGCACAAGTACATCCTCGTCGCAGTAGACTACTTCACGAAATGGATCGAGGCCGTCCCCATCAGGAAACCGGACGCGTCCATGACTATCAAGTTCCTGCAAAACAACGTGATACTCCGGTTCGGCATCCAGAGGTGTATCATCACCGACCACGGGACAAATTTCAAAAACGAAAAAGTTAAGGAATTTTGCAGCGAATATCGTATACTTATGAAGTTTGCCACGGTCGCGCATCCCCAGTGCAACGGATAGGCTGAGGTCGCTAACTGGGACGTCATCCAAGATCTTTGGACACGCCTAGAAGGACGACAGGGCAGTTGGGTCGAAGAACTACCCCGGGTCTTATGGGCTTTGCGCACGTCGAAGAAGACCCCTACCGGAGAGACCCCTTTCAGCCTCTATTGCGGTACCGAGGCAATGGTCCCGGCGGAGATCGGTCTGCCCAGCTTCAGGGTCGAACACTTCAACGACGAAGAAAACACCTCGGCCCTCCGAACTAACCTGGACATATTGTTAGAGAAACGGGACTGGGCTCAGATCAGAACTGCCGCTTATCAACAGCAAACCACCCGCTACTACAACGCGCTAGTCAAGCATCGCTTCTTCAAAACCGGAGATTTAGTCCTAAGGCGGAACGAGTTCGTCGATCAAGGAAAGCTTCATAAGTTTTCCCCGAAATGGGACGGCCCCTTCCTCGTCTCCGAGGTCCTGCTTGGCAGAGCCTATCGCCTACAAGATGCAAATGGTCGCAAATTTCCACGGCCTTACAACGCCGAGAAGCTCAAGCTGTACCTCTGAAAATAATGTCTATGAATGTATATTCCTTCTTTCACAAGAGCGATGTAAATTATTCTAAGTTCTTTTTATTTAAATAATAAGAAGGAAAAAATAGAGCATCGCAAAAAGGAGAATTTTATTCAAAAGGTATTGTGGGCTCCTCAGCCTTACATCAAAAAGAAAAAGAAAAATTTACAACATAGGGGGAACAGGATCGAGGAAGTACTCCTGGTGATATTCAGAGTAGATTTCTGCCAACCGGGCCCAAGCCCCTGCAGCCCGTTCCCGCTGATGCTGCGTGCGAACCCGGGACGCCACGGAAGCACCCGGCGCTCCGCCCTCCACGCCCTGGCTCACGATGTACCTCTTTTGGAAGCAATCCAAAATGAGGGCCAAGGATCGGTTGTGCTTGGCTTTCGAGATGAGGCCTAGCATATAGATCGAGCGCACCTTGTCGAGCGCCTCGTCCAGCAACTCCTCGGAGAGGGGGTTGTTCAACCCCGGGGACCTCCTCTACATCAGCAACTGTAGGAGGGGTGACCGCCGAGGGAGAAGCCGGCCGACGTGACCCTCGAGGCGCTGAACCAAATCCCGATACTTATCCCTGGCCAGGGTCTGGTCATACATGAAGACGTCGTCGAAGGTGATGATCTCTTCGATCGAATACATGGGACCAGTCATCTCAAAAAGCGACGCTGAAGAGTTGCCGTCTCCATCTCTATTTATAACCTCAAACAGAATCCCTAGGGACCCGAATTCGCGCGCGCATAGGCGCGAACCGTGGGATTCACCTAAAATTACTCCAATACCGCACCGCCACGTAGCGGAACTGACGCAGCTCTTCGAAACGCTTTGCCTCCCCCATGCATTCCTGACACGTGTCGCCCGTGACGGTCACTCTTCCCGATGTTTGCACACCTAGGAAGGTTAGATCGAACTTCGCAAAGCCGTGCAGCTTCCCTGCTCGGTACCTCCTTGGCTGGTAATCTCTTACCCCACGATGCCAAGGATCAAAGCCCTCATCAAGAGGCCACCAAGAAGCTTCGCTGCTCGGTCCATCCTTGGCTGGTAATCTCTTACCCAATGACGCCAAGAACCAAAGCCCTCATCAAGAAGCCACTGAGCAGCTTCCCTGCTCGGTCCATCCTTAGCTGGTAATCTCTTACCCAACGACGCCAAGGACCAAAGCCCTTATCAAGAGGACACCGAGCAGCTTCCCTGCTTGGTCCATCCTTGGATGGTAATCTCTTACCCAACGACGCCAAGGACCAAAGACCTCATCAAGAGGCCACCGAGCAGCTTCCTTGCTCGGTCCATCCTTGGCTGGTAATCTCTTACCCAACGACGCCAAGGACCAAAGCCCTTATCAAGAGGACACCGAGCAGCTTTCCTGCTCGGTCCATACTTGGCTGGTAATCTCTTACCCAACGACGCCAAGGACCAAAGCCCTCATCAAGAGGCCACCGAGCAGCTTCCTTCTCGGTCCATCCTTAGCAGGTCACTCCATGCTCTCCCGCACTAAGGATCAAAGCCCTCATCAAGAGGCAACCGAGCAGCAACCCTGTTCGGTCCATCCTTAGCAGGCCACTCCACGCCCTCCCGCACTAAGGATTAAAGCCTTCATAAAGAGGCAACCGAGCAGCAACCATGATCGGTCCATCCTTGGCTGGTAATCTCATACCCAACGACGCCAAGGATCAAAGCTCGCATTAAGAGTCCATCGAGCAGCAACCCTGCTCGCCCTAAGGATCCTTAGCAGGACACTCCATGCCTTCCCGTGCTAAGGATCAAAGCCCTCATCAAGAGGCAACCGAGCAGCAACCCTGCTCGGTCCATCCTTAGCAGGCCACTCCATGCCCTCCCGTGCTAAGGATCAAAGCCCTCATTAAGAGGCAACCGAACAGCAACCCTGCTCGGTCTGTCCTTGGCTGGTAATCTCTTACCCAACGACGCCAAGGATCAAAGCCCTCATCAAGAGGCCACCGAGCAGCTTCCCTGCTCGGTCCATCCTTGTCTGGTAATCTCTTACCCAACGACACCAAGGAGTAAAGCCCTCATCAAGGGACATTGAGCAGCTTCCCTGCTCAACTTTCTACACATCTTTACTAAGCGATCCCCACCCCGACTTCGGTGCCATGGAGATACCGACCTTACACCGGTCTTTGCACACTCGGAAAATGGTTGAATTCAACTCGACGGGTGATCGCTAGATGAGAAACCGATCTCCGACCTAACGCGTCATGAAAGCAGTACCGCGCAAATAAAAATTTTACTACAAAAAAGGGAAAATATGTACTCAAAGAACACTGCAAAAAGATTTTATTCACAAAGCCGGAAGTCTTTACAGAGGTATTATGGGCTCCCCAGCCTTACAAAAACGCCCAGAGGCCTACAAAATTTCAGTGCAAAAGAAAATAGAGATTCAGGCCTCGGGGCCGGGAAGAACCTTGATGAGCTCTGCATCCACCACCACAACCGGGGTGGAGTCTTGAAGGTCGGCGCCCATCGCAGGAGCCTCGGCACTGGGAGCCGGGGCAACCAACTTCTCCCCAACGCTCCCACCAGGGGCCTCTCCCCTTGCAGCGCTTTCGGGGGTATTCCCCTGCGCCTCATCCCCGATGGGGTACTCACCCCGGAGCTCGCCATCAGGGAACTCTAGCATCAGGGCCTTGACGGCGTCGAGGGCCTCATGCCAAACGAGGGCAGCGGCTTGATCCAGGTCGGCCTAGAACTGGTCAGACTTCTGGTAGTTCTCCACCGCCTTCGACACTCGGAGGTCGGCATGCCTCGCTCCTTCCTTCGCTGCCTTGATCTCCCTCCAGAGGGTGCTCGCCGTCTTCTTCAAGGTGGCGACAAGCACCCTGGAATCTTCCAGTTTAGCCTCGGCGGTTCGGGCGGCCTCTCGGCAGTTGGAGATCTCCCGATCCTTGGCCGCCACCCGGTCTTCGAGGGTGGCGACCCTCTCCATCGCCGCTTGCAGCTCCAGCCTGGAGCTCTCCTCCCGCGAGGAGAGCTCGCCCACGGCCTGCATCGACGGGGCAATTTCCTTGTCCTCCATGTTGACGACAAGGGCGCAGTGCTGGAGGACCTGAAGAAAACAAAGGAGGGTCAAAAAGAGAAAGGGGGCACCCAATCTTGCGAAAAAAACACTGAATAAAGACCTGAGTGAGGTGCGAACACTGACCTGCACGGCCTCCTGGGCTATGGCCGCCATTTGGGCCCGGAGGGTCCCCCGAGGGATTCTGCCCCCGGCCGACTTTTCCATCTCTGACAGCAGGCTGTCGGTGACAGAAAGCCCTGAGGTCACCTCGAAACGAAGCTCCCCTTCATCCACGATGATCGGGGAAGCCAGGGAGAGAGACACCGTCCTATGGTACCTCTTGAGGAGAGACGCAGGGGAACCAGTCTCACCTCCCACCTCCAAAACCCGGGGCTCCTGCTCCCGAGCGCGTTTTCGGCTCGGCGCATGGCTGGACTCCGGGGCCCGGGGCGCGCTTGAGCGACTAGCTGGAGCAGCTGCCAGTGGAGCCGGAGCCGACGACGGGAGAGAGAGACCGGCACCTCCGGCCTTCTTCCCCTTCTTCTATTCGACCAGGGATGCCCGGAATTTACCTACGTCCATGGGTTCTGCATAAGAAGAAAATACAAAGGAGTCAGCAATACCAGAAAAAGTGGAAGAACACACAAGTCTAAAAAGGTCGCCTAAAAACTCCCAACTTACCCGCAGGCTGAGCGGGACTGAGCCCGGCCCAAATAAGAGCCTGCTCAGATAGCAGCACATCGGCCCGGGGGAGGGGCTCCCTCTCCGACATTGCCACCACGTCGGGATCATTCGCCTGCTTCATCCGCGGGCAGTCGGCCCTGTGCCACTGGACGGGCAGTCGGCCCTGTGCCACTGGACGGGCACAGGCCAATCCTCACCCTCGGGTGTCCCGACAAACAGAAAATTCTTCTTCTATTCATGGATGGAAGAAGGTACTACGACAACCCCTGACCCGGCAACACCTCCCTGATGCTTTCTAAAAGAAATTTATACCCAGCTCGGCTCGTCCTTGCGAGTGCCGGGGTGGTTCTTGTAGCAAAGAGAGGAAAGGAGAAGGCTCAGACTGAAAGGGATCGCCCGCAATTTCAACCGGACCAGAAATCCGAGGAGAACCCTCCAAGAGTTCGGCACTAACTGGCCCGGGGCTAAATCAAAACAATTCAACGCCGCACTCACCTTGGGGGAGAAGGGAAGGCGCATCCCGGCCCAAAAGGCCTCCAGGTACAAGGCGATCTCCTTGCCCTGTACCTGGTCTGCCCTCTCCCCATCCCCGGCCAGACGAAGCGAGTAGCCGGGAGGGTTATAGAAGCGAGCCCAAATGGTGGAAAGCTCGTCCGCATGACTCGGTATGGAAGACGCGTCACAGACGCCCCTGACCTGCGCTCTGGGGACCACCCCCGTCGGACGACCCCGGGGAGCATGACTAACACTAACTTCCCGGGGGGACTCTGATTCAGACGAGGAAGAGGAAGAAGCAGAATAAGAAGCTGCAGAGGACTCCGACTCAGATGAGGAAGAGGAAGAAGCAGAGGAGGAAGTTGCAGAGGACTCCCTAGACTCTACCCGGACTATTTTTACAGACTCCTCAGTAGAAGACATCTAACCTGATCAAAAGGATAAGTCCCCAGAGGAGAAAATGCAAGGAATCCGACCTAAGGAGAAGAGCGCTGAGCTAACACGTGAAGGGACGAGAAAATTATGGTGAGGTATGGACCCTGAGGAGGATCCCACCTCTATTTATAGCAGCCGGCATACAAATCCTACGGCTCCGATCGTCTCCCGCCAAAACAACACTTCGCATTCAACAGCCATCGGGGCTCCACCTGTCGCACGCGTCCCATCGGGCGTGAGAACACCAGCGGCCAGTCGCGTCGGCCAACCAGTGCCAGACACGTGGGCTGGCGCTTCGACGAACGTACGCACGAATCGGCGCTTCTTCTTTAATGCGGGATCTCTCCCCTGATCCGCTGACATCACCAAGAAAATACAACTAACTGCCCGGGAATACGCACCGACGATATCTTCAAATAAGTGCTTACCCCGTGTGATCGGTCAGACCACTCTCGACCCGACCCATAAATGGGTTGAGAGGAGAGTGGGGGGCTAATGATGATGCTCGATACTGGTGATTCCCCAGATCATAACACGTGGCAGATGACATGTCCCAGAGCTTACAAGATAGAATCAAGATCGGTACGTTGGAAGCATACCCCGGGCCTCCGACCCGAGGGTGTGCCCGACCTTCGATGGCCTTCTAGGCCACTCCTACGATCACCTTACAGACAACCATCGGCTCGCCTCGGAGCCCTCCCGAACGCTGAGTTCCCTCAGCCCTCCAGCTCGCCTCCGAGCTATCGCATATCCAATATGCCTCGGCCTCCCGCTCGTTCCCGAGCCTCCCGCCGAGCGTATGTTCCTCGGTCTCATCGACCGACCCACATCACTGATCACAGGCATCTCCGCCAAGGCTCCGCGAATCTCGCCAGACGCGAGATATCCGCCGCCCACGATCCCGCGTTCCACGCCACCGCGTTCCCCTATTAACGAGCATATCTCGTCATTAATGGGGAATCCCGCCTTTCACGCGAGCGTGACGCGGGGAGCGTAACGGGCGGCGTGTATCTCGAGCCCGCCTGCCCATGGCTGCCGCTATATAAACCCCACTCTCAGACGACTCAGGTAAGCCAACAATACCCCAATAGGCCGTTATTCTGCCAAAATATCTCGACTAACTTGAGCGTCGGAGGGTCCTCGGTGGCACAACCATCCCGGGACTTCCTTGCAGGTAGCTCGGCCTCAATCATATCAAGCCCATTGAGATCCACACGCATTGAAAGGCAACCCTCAAATCCAATCTTATCCATCCACCAGCGCTTGCTGCAGATCAACGGAAGGTAACATCTGAAGGAGATCCAGAGCTCCATCAATATGTGAATTAAAATAGTGACACATTGGAAAAACTATAAGAGGTACATGGGTATAAAATATAAAATGGGTGAAATCTCAACAAGGCCTAAGTCTTATTGTTGAAACCCACTTATATCAAAATCCGTGTACATTCACAGATAAAATATATTGTCCTCCCACGAAATTCTAGGTCAAAAAGCACCAAACATCAACAAGGCTCCAATGAAAGATTAAATTGATATAATAATTGTTGTAAATATGTATGGGTTAATAAAATATGAGGGGTTATAATAACTTTTTGTTTCAACTTCAAAAGCGCTTGAGTAGAGAGATGGGTTATCTAAAATTTTTGTTTCAAGTTATAAGGTGCATGAGAGAGAGACACGCACAAAATGATGTGGATGCTTTAGAATTTAAAGAAAAGCTATACAGATTTCAACAATTTTTTTTTGTATTTATCTTGAAAAAATAACAAAATGCCACGTGGCAACCAAGGATTCTAGTTATAATAGTAGAGATGTTATGTTTTATATTTTCTTCCCTTTTCTTGAGGGATATCATTAAAGAAGAAGATATATTTACTCAATATATAACCAAGTAAGATGGAGAGAGACATTTCACCTGGACTCCTAAGTTAAGCTTATAACCTAAGATCAGCCCCAAGAGAATCCCGAATATATAGTAGGAACCAATGTTTACATATGCAACCAAAGCTTGCCATCCTGCTCCAATTGCTACACCTGGATGTCAATTGTATAAGATAGTCAAAATATAATATATCCTTGGCTCCAATAATAACTTCAGAGTTTGCTGTAGTTGGCAGTAATTTTATGATGATGCTATCTTGCACAACAACTCAGATTAAAATCACAACACATTTAGATAGCCGATTTTTAAAATATATATATATATATATATATATATATATATATATATATATATAAACATTACACAAACACTACAACATATGTGCCTTGAGCGAACGGTTTTAACCGTTCATCCTAGTAATTAAACCGTTCCCCACGTTTTGAGAATGATCTCTATAGACCGATACTCTGAAAACAGGGAACGGTTAAAACTGTTCTCGATAGTCTTAAGGGAAGGGTTAAAAGTCTAGTACTAGGCCCACCATCAGCATGAACAAGATGGAGTATAAAATGTGCTAGATTTTTGCACGTTGTATAGGTATCAAAAAAATATGAAATACTTTGAGCTAATTACGAGAAACTATCAAATTCTTGTTAAATATATAAGAAACTACTATGAAACTTTCAAAACTGCATGAAACTACTATAAACAAAGTGCCACGTCAGCAATAATTGCAAGAAACTACTACAAAAATTTCAAAGTATGGTATTTCTTGTCATTTTGAGGGAATTTGGTAGTTTCTCATAACCGGGACAAAGAATTTGTAGTTTTTTTTTATATAGAATTAAGCTAAATTTTAAAGGCAAATATAGAATATCAAGGAGTAATTCTGTGTGTGTTTCTTGTGGCCGTAGTTTTTTTCTATGTTTTTGAGGGGGATGGGGTGGCGTTAGGTTGAACACTTGGGACCGAGAAAGCAAGAGAAATTCTCTCATTTTTTGGGGGAGTTTTCATGAAAAGGATGAAAGGATGACACGTGGTCCTCTTGAACTCTTACGATAACTAGTATTTAGCACCTGCCATGCACGTTTGGATATTTTAACATGGACAATGATCTGAGAATATTTTTTTTAAAATTAGTTAAAATGATATAGATTTTAAAGGTTTTCATAGGGTTTTTATTTTTTAAAAATTTAATAAGTTACCTATCTTAAATAATTTTTAAAAATCATTATTATTTTAACTAAAAGTATTTAAAATGTTTCTCAAAATATTAAAGTGATTTAAATTAAAATAACAAACAAAATTCTTTTTTCTATATCTTATTAATTTAATTATGTGCATTGCACGTGCCATAATAAGTTGACATGTCATCGCTGCTTAGATGGCGGCAAATTAGAGAATTTCTTTTGCATGTGCTCTGTAAACTCCTCCTTTAGCATTAATATAGTAAAGATAAAAGATATTACTCAAACTTTTATAATAACTTTGGCATTTGATGTAGCTTTGATGCAGTAAAAAGTAAAAAGGACTTTAAAAATACAAAAATAGTAAAGGGCAGGTATAAAGCATTGTCTAAATTGCATATATACCTGTTGTTTCATATGATTGACACATAAATACTTAAGGATTTTAGCTGACAAATATATATCCAACGTTTCCCTTTGTTAGTGCTATACTATCTACAGTTACTCTATTAGAATATTCCTTTTTGATTCTCATGTGACAATCACATGATATTTTTAAGACAATTTTGTCTTTGCCGCATAAATTCAAGAATTAAATTAAGTTTATTATTCTCATTCAATTGAAAACTTAACATAGCTCTCCCTCTCTCTCTCACCCTTTCCCTCTCTCCTCAAACTCTAACCCTAAGCTCATTTCTCTCTCTTCATTTTCTGGATCCAAGACGAGTCCTCCAACTCCATCTCTTCTTCTTCCATGAACATCTTCTCCACTCTCTTGTTTGACTCCTTGGGGTCCTTGGACTCGTCGTATCTAGTCCTAACCCTACCCGCCCTACCTCCCTCTCCCCCCCTCTTTCGTTCGACTCTTTATTTTTGTTGTTATTTCAGTTATTTGACTAGCCTAAGTGGGAGGGTATAACGATAATTTTGTTTTTGCAGTTACCTCTGTTAGTCATCAAACTGCTAATGTCAAAGATAGGTATTTGTTTGGTACTCACAGAAACTTAGGTATTTATCTATGAAAATGATGAAACCTTGGGTATTTATTGTTGATTTTGTTGTAAATTCATGGGGTCCAATTGCAAGGCCAGAGCCCCTGAAGATCCGGCCCAGCAGGAAAGCCAAAGAGAGTGAGAGAGGAGAGAGTGAGAGTGAGAGGGGGAGAGAGAGATCTCAAGCTCGAGATCTCAATCACGAGGTTGTGGGGCTGTTGCAATGGATTTAATTGATTATTCTAATTATTCCTAGAAGTTAAAATTTTGCTGATCTTTAACCAAACCTTCTTCTATATATATGAAGCCTATGTGATTAATTGATAATCAATCTACAGAAAAGAAGGGGTTGCGAAAATTAGTCGCAGAGGAGAGATAGAGGTTTGAGAGATCGAGAGAGAGAGTGTGTGTGTGTGTTATTGTATTGGGTTTTGTGAGACTTTGGGCGTATCTCCTGTAATTCTTACTCTAGTGGAAAGTTCTCCTTGCGAAAGAAGGATCTGGTGCAAGTTTGCACCGAGTATATCGTTGTGTTCTTTGATTGTTGGTGTGATTTTCTAATTGCTTCTGGTGTGTTGCGATACCCATTGGATATATCTTTTTCATTGTCTTTATTTGCACGTGATTCTGTTTATTTCCATTGTGCTGTACTGCTTGTTTGCTATCGGCTTGTGTGATCCCTTCATAGTTCTCGTACCGTGTTAGAGGAGATCGGAGTACAACATGTGGTATCAAAGCACCGGGCTCAGTGATTTGGAGATCTTAAACAGATGATGATTACGAACTACAAGATAGAAAAGTTTGACGGTCGTAACAACTTCAGTTCATGGAAGTTGAAGATGACCACGGTTTTGAAGCAATAGGGCGTTCACAAGATAGTTCGCAAGAGATAAGATACCGAAAGGGATCACAGATATAAACTTAGAGACGATGGAAATAAGGCACGCAGTTTGTTGCACCTTTACCTAGCAGACGAGATACTTCACGAGATCGCAGTTTTAGCTCGTGGTGCTAGGGTTCCAAAACTTGCGAACCAAGACAGAATAGAAAACAAGAATTTCATGCAAGCACCACAAACACAAAAACCCAAAATCATCCAAGAATAAGTAGTTGCAAAAACTCAAGAGAGCTATACAAATGTAAACTAAGGTTTAGAGAGGGTAACAACCTTTGAAGCGTGCACACACACAAGTGGAAGACCCTAGCAAAGCTCCTCGGTTGCAAGATCAAGTTTGATCGTGAACCTTCTTGCCGAATATGATCCACTTCGAAGCAAACCCCAACCCAAGTTTCAACTTCAACAAAGAACACCACTTTTGTAAAGCAACTTACTCTTATAATTTTGCAATAATGAGTAAGAGATTCAGAGAGCTCTCTCTTTGTTTTCTTCCTTTGGATCTCAAAATAGGAGGAGAGAGAAAATATGAGAGAATGAGAGATTTCTCACTCCTATAGCTATTTAAATGTTAGAGGGCTTGAGAAAATATCTAGATATTTTCTCAAGTGGTCCTCGCTCACCCACATGCTCTCCTGCCATACAAGACAAGAGACATATATGTATCATATACATATACAATGTATTTGTATCAAATACAAAGTCCAAATGAGCGAGAAAAAAAGTATAATACTAGTAAAACATAACCATATCAAATATGGTTTTACGTCAACACTTGACTTAAATTCTGGGCTCTTGAATAACCGGCCATTACTATCAAACGTTCGATTAATGCACGTAAATCAAATACACGTGCTTAATCGAACTCCTGCATGTATTAACATACGCACACTACATCGTTTCACCTTAGCGGGGAAACCCTCTTTGTGGTCATCTAAAGACTTAACAATACGCTGACAGTGAATTACTAGATTATATCCATAACCCAAAAGCACGTCAGCGACACTAACTATACGTAACGGCTACCCAGGTATATGTCAAAAGAAAGGTTGACAAGCAAACTCATCCGTACCTAGCAGAGCCTATTGGTGACAACCACCGTACAGTCCGATCTCTTTATCAGAGAGTGTCGAATACCAGGTATGGGGGTGAATACTGTCAGACCCTCAATAACCTAATAAGTCATGTCGATGTCAAACTACCAGCTGAGATACAACTGATAACCCTTATCAATTTATCTCAACCGTCCTGGTCAGGAACTTATGGTTATAGTCTATCATGCACAGCGCGCGACATCAACTCTCTATACCGGGAGAGAAGAATCACATCTCAATCGCTCACTGCCTCCATGTGCTTCGGGACTGTACCCAACTAAAACCTGTATTCATGACTCTTTAAAGCCATGGTTGGGTAGTAATCAAAGTACAGTAGGAACACACACAAGACATTATGACGATCTCAGGTCAAAAGACTTCCATGTACCATTGTCACCAGAGAACCGTAATCCGACAATAGATATAATACCATCTAGAAGTTCTCGACGAGTCCATTCAGTGTACTTATTCTCCAATGAGCACCGGTATACAATCTTTGGTATCAAACACCAATAGCTGTGGGACCAACCACGCCCCGGTCGGGGTCAAGAAACGTATATACTAGTCTACTCTGGAGTACTGATACCCATTCTTGATACTCCCAAGACTAGGAACATTTAAGGATATGCTTACGGACTACCCATGCCCCACTGGTATGATCGCATCATAATCCTGGTAGTCAAGAAAAGATCATATAGCTTTATCAACATGTATTAGCGATACGTAATATCAAGTAAAATATATACACATGAAAGATAAAGTAAACCAGATAGCGTACTATCATATCGAGAAAGAATGATCTATACATATAGGTCCAAGTACAATAATAATTACCTACACCTATATCTAACAGTCACCCACTCGCACTAAGGCCAATTATTGCAGTATCTCATACCTAAGATCTCGAATAGCCGCTCAAACTGTCCGAGATATGGCCTTGGTAAGTGGATCCTCTGTGTTTTCCTTTGTGTCTACTCTCTGAATCTCGATCTCGCGGCGATCTATTATCTTTCGGATCAGGTGATACTGTCTTAAAATGTATCTGAATCGCTGATGGGACCGGGGTTCCTTCGCTAATACCATAGCCCCATTGTTACCACAATACAAGGGTATTGGATCAACAATGGTTAGAACCACACCAAATTCTGAGATGAAGTTCCGCTTCTAGGCCGCTTCTTTAGCAGCATCGTTGGCGGCGATGTACTCAGCATTCATTATCGAGTCTGCGACAATATCTTATTTGAAACTCTTCCAACATATCGTCCCTCCGTAAAGGGTAAACACATAACCCGAGAAATACTTTCTTGAAAGTCTACCCTAGCACTGTGACAAGGTTCTAGTAGCATCAAGCATGCCAAATTAAAAAATTTTAGGTGCTAAGTCAGACTAACCAAGATCTTAACTAGAATATTAAGGTATTACTATGATGATATCACAAAACTAAAGAGAATGAAAGAGCATACAACCTTTGTAGACCATGTCATTCTCTTCTTATGCTCCGGGTTGTAGTCCACACGACTCCACTAGGCTCCACTTGAGAGAATGAACGAGCTTTCTCCGATGACCTTCATGCCGAAGATGATCCACCTGAAGCCCACTAGCTCAATTTACCTCTTCACTAATCTCCTATTAATGAAGGAAACACGCCACACCAAAGTTCTAGTTTAGTGTGGGATGGTGAAGTAGGGATTTAAGGCTCACTAGAGTTCTCACAAGTTCAATGATTAACATCACATGTGAGGGTTTGAACTTGGAGGTGGAACTGAGGAAAAAATAGAGAGCAAGAGCTCATGAAAATGGTAAAGGCACCAAGCAATGGAATGAAGAATGGCCCATCCAAAACCCTCACTTATTCAAGCATCCATTATTTTTCAATTTGAAAAATAGAGCCATACTTGAATAGTGAGTCAAGAGGAAATAAAATATTGCCCAAGCCCTTCCTCACCATTCCACAAATATCTCCACAGTTTCCACCTCATTTTCTATTTTCGTAAAATAGAAAATCATGCCATGCTTCATATAATATATATATATATATATATACATATATCAAATATATATATATATATTAATATATATTAAGAAACATAATTAGTGAGCTAATAATATTAGTTAATATATAATTATATCAAATATAATATATATCAAATTATTAAATCAACACTTGATTTAATAATCCGGTAATATCACATATGACCGACTAATATCATTTATCTGTATATCACATTATCAAATCAACAATTGATTCGATAATCCGGTTATATCACATATAACCTAACCGATATCAGATAACTGCCAGATTAAAATACGGTATCACATACACGTATTTAATCAGGCCCCCACACATATCACATATGTGCCCTACTTCTTTTCGCTTGAACCGGGAAACTTCTATGTGGGACTCTAAAGACTCGTCAATATGTCAGCAGTAGGTGATGATCACATCAGTCACCTACAAGCCGTCAGCGGTACTAGCTGGACATAATGGCTACCCGGGTATTGAGCGATATGAAAATCAACAAGAAAACTTGTCCATACTCTCCATGAAGACAATCAGTAACACTTACCGTACAGTTCGGTCTATTCGTCCGCATATCATGTCTAGGGGTGGAATCGTCAGACCCCAGTAACGTGATAAGTCATGCCGATGTCTGGCCTGTAACGGTTCGAGAAACTACTGATAACTTTTACCAGTAAATCTCATCAGCATCCCTGACCAGGAACTTCCAGTTATAGCCAATCGAGCATAGCACAACATCAACTCCCAATACCGGGAGAGACGAAACCCTTCCTATCGCTCATTGCCTCCATATGACTCGGGACTGTATCCAAAATCCACCTGTTTGCACGACTCCTTTGAGCCATAGTAGGGAGGAAATCAAAGCACAGTGGGAGCCACATATGACTCTATGAAGATTTCTGGTCTACAGACTAACATGTACCAGTGTCACCAGAGGACTGCTATCTGACGATAGGTATACTGCCAACTATGAGTCCTCGGCGAGTCCTGTTCGGTGTACCCATTCTCTAATGAGCACCTATGTACAATCTTTGATGTCAAACACCAATGGCTACGGGACCAACCATCACCCCTATATAGGGTCAAGAAATGTACACACTAGTCTACTCTGGTAATATCGATGCTCTGTCTCGATATACCCTCGACTAGGAACAATTGAAGGATGTGCTTGTGGACTATCCAGGTCCCAGTAGTATGATCCACATCATAGTCCTGGTAATCAAGCAAACACCCTAAGGGCTTTATCAATATGTAAGAGATAGATGGTATAAGAATACCAGTCTACATGTTAAGATAAAGAGTAACCAGATAGCATACTATCATGTCGAGTAAGAAAGTCCTCTCTATATTTGTCCAAGCATCCACTATATCATAAAATAATGGCCTCTAGGGCATACATATTCCTAATAATCTCCCACTTGCACTAAGGCCAGATGTTGTAGTATCTCATACCCAACATCCCAAAATTCTCTCGAATCGCATTTGGGGGGTGGGCCTTTGTGAGTGGATCCGCTGTGTTATCCTCTGTGTCAACTCTCCTGAACTCGATCTCCCAAAGATCAACTATCTCCCTGATCAGGTGATACTGCATAAGAATATGTCTGGATCGCTGATGGGACCGGGGTTCCTAGGCTAAAACCACAACTCCATTGTTATCACAATACACATGTATTGGATGCTCAATGGTAGGAACCTCACCCAGTTCATCTTATGAACTTTTACATCCATACAGCCTCTTTGGAAGCATCGATGATAGCGATGTATTTAGCCTTCATTGTCGAGTCTGCTACGGTATCTAGCTTGGAACTCTTCCAACATACCGTCCCTCCACTGAGGGTCAAGACAATACCCAAGACCGACTCACAGCCGTCCTTATCACTCTGGAAGCTCGAATCGGTAAAGGAATATACCTGGAGTTCACCGTTACCATACACCAAGAACATTTCTTTAGTCCTTCTCAAGTACTTAAGAATGTTCTTCACAGCTGTCTAGTGCTTTTCCCCAGGATCTTATAGATACCTACTCACTACACCTAGTGAGTATGCTACATCTGGTCTCGTACATAACATCGTATACATGATTGACCTGACTGCCGAAGCATAGGGTATGCCTTGTATGTGAGCCCTCTCCAAATCAGTCTTAGGAGACGTCTTTTTGGAGAGAGTGATTCCTTAACAAGCGGGTAAATTACCACACTTAGAATCTTCCATACTAAAACTCTTTTAGTATGGTGTCTATGTACCTAGATTGGGACAATCCCAACATCCTTTTAGATCATCTCTATAGATCTTAATCTCCAGGATGTAGGAGGCATCATTAAGATCTTTCATGGAGAACTTATGTGATAATAAGTGCTTGACCGAGTGTATCATAGGAACAACGTTTCCTATTAAGAGTATGTCATCCACGTACAATACGAGGAAGACAACCTTACTCTCTACTACTTTCTTATATATACATGGTTCATCTACGTTTTTTATGAAGTCAAACTCTTTGACAGCTTTATCAAAACAGATGTTCCATCTCCGCGATGCCTGTTTTAATCCGTAAATTGATTTAAGCAGCTTGCACACGCTTCCGCTGCTCCCACTGTCTACGAAGCCCTCTGGCTGTTTCATGTACACGCTCTCTTCTAAATCACCATTTAGAAAAGCGATCTTGACGTCCAACTGCCAGATTTCGTAGTCTTGGTATACAGAAATGGCAAGTAGGATCCTGACGGACTTAAGCATGGCAACATGAGAAAAGGTCTCATCATAATCGACACCTGGTTGTTGACGAAAACCTTTTACTACAATTCTATCTTTGAAAGTACCAACTTTTCCATCTACACCAAATATCTTTCTCAAAGATCCACTTGTTTCCGATGGGTTTTACCCCTTTAGGAGCAATATCCAAAGTCCATACTTTGTTGGTGTACATGGATTCCATCTCA
Source organism: Agapanthus africanus (assembly GCA_030015575.1). Lineage (NCBI taxonomy): Eukaryota > Viridiplantae > Streptophyta > Magnoliopsida > Asparagales > Amaryllidaceae > Agapanthus > Agapanthus africanus. The sequence continues at coordinate 24,789,856 of JASDDO010000019.1, forward strand.
GATCGCATAGCATCCAGCCATTTCACAGAGTCACCACTCGAAACTAGTTGGGTCATCATCTTCCATGATGCAATCCTCGCTTCCACCGTCTGTGAGAAAAACGTAGTATCTCTCATATGGATGAGGAACCATACTAGATCCATGGAGTGGCTGGGGTTCGTTGGGGACCATTGAATCTTCCGGTTCCATCAAATCGTCAGTTTTAGTTTGCATCGCTGGAACTTCTTCCAGTTCTACCTCATTAACACTAATTTCTTTCACAAGAAATTCCTTTTCTAAAAAGGTGGCATGTCGAGAAACAAACACCTTTTGTTCCTCGGTGTGGTAGAAGATATTCCCTCACGTTTCTTTGGGATATCCTACAAACTTGCACAGAACTAACATTGCCTTGAGCTTGCCCGGATTTTGCTTTTAACATAGGCCGGACAACCCCATATCTTAACTCGTTTAAGAGATGGTCTCTTCCCATTCCATATCTCATATGGAGTGGTAGGAAACGGATTTGGTCGAAACTCTATTCAATAGGAATGCAGCTATCTCTAACGCATATCCTCAAAAGGAAATATGTAACTTTGCAATTCTCATCTTTGAGCGCACCATATTTAATAGGGTGCGATACCTCCGCCCCGAAATACCATTTTGCTGTGGTGTATACAGAGGAGTAAGCTGAGAGAGAATCCCATTCTCTTTTAAGTAGTCTCTCAATTCCATGCTCAAGTATTCTTCTCTCCGATCATATCGAAAGATTTTAATACTTTTGCCCTTCTGGTTCTCAACTTCGTACTTATATTCCTTGAATTTCTCAAAAGATTCAGATTTGTATTTCAAGAGGAACACATGTCCGAGTCTTGAGAGAACATCGGTGAATGTAATAAAGTACGAAGAACCATTCCTGACATGTGTAGACATAGGACCGCATACATCACTATGTATCTGTCCCAAGAGTTCAGCAGCTCTTTCTCCGTGTCCAGTAAACGAAGTTTTGGTCATCTAGCCTTTGAGACATGACTGGCAAGTTTCATAAGATGTAAATTCGAACAGATTCAAATATATATCCTTATGCAACTTTAGCTAGTCTTGTCACATTGATATGACCTAGTCTACAATGCCACAAGAAGACTTCGTTCATTTCTGAACTGTTCTTCTTGTGTGTTTTCTATATACTTAGAACTTTATTGTGATTTAGAACATATATACCGTTATACAACGTGCCATACCCAATCAACACCTAATTTAGGAAAACATTCACAATATTTTTGGTACGAAATAATAGTCGCTCAGAATCATTGTATTACCAGTTGGTAACACTAGGCGATATTTGCCAACTGTTTTGGCTGCAAAAATTTCACCATTCCCTACTACTAGAGACATATCACCCTTTCCCAGTTCTCTACCTCTCTTTAGCCCATGTATCAAATTACATATGTGGGATCCTGATCCGGTATCTAATACCCAGGACGCAGAGCAAACTGAGAAACAGTCACCCGAAGACGATGCATCAACATGCTTATTCTTCGTACGGGTGGCGTGGGAATCCTGATATTCCCCTATTCCTTGCTCAGACTTATGATAATCATAAGACAAAGCGGAACCTAGCCCAGTATAATAAGTGAGTTCGGTCAATACATCCATATTATTTTCTTGATTAAGGTATGTCATTGGTCGCTACCAGGAGAGAGAGAAGGATAATCACTTTGGGTGCGCTCTTTGCAAGATTAGATTGGTTATTATTTTATCTAATCAGAATGGCTCCCACTGTTTTTATCAAATCTTCCTTCAAACCTAAAAGGTAAGATTAGCCAGGATTAATTATATTCTACAAGTTCACTAACCGGTCAGCCAGGCCAGTTTCGGTACTCCGAGGGAGGTTCCCCGTGCTTTCGCATGGACCTAATTAAAATAAACCTCGTTTTCCTAGAGGCATAACCCCGTTGACACCTTTCTAGACACCTACTGGATCAGCTAATTATAAAGTGCAAAACTCTCCCAGAAGTAACTCTTACTCGTAGTGGGTATCGGGATCCAACTATCATATAGAAGGTATGCAATCTCATTGCAAATTCCAACACTTGAAATTCCCAATAATTGTTTTTACCCCTAGAGTCCTATGACCTTGACACAGGCCAACAAACCATAGGGCGCTAGTCAAGTTCAACCCGTTCATTTATTGATTGAATTAAACCCACCCGCACGACCCTTGACGCAGGCCAAAAAAGTCGCACGACTACCCTAATCCAATCGCATCTCATGCTGTAGATAAGCAATAATTAGCTACCACACACTACGCCTTGACACAGACAGACAAACACAGCACGAATACTAAATAGTACTTATCTGAAATGAAGAAGGGCTACACAGGTTTTTAAGAAAACCATGAGCGTAATGAACTTAATATCGTTGTAGAATCTAGTGATTTGGAGTGTTTTAAACTCCGTTTTCAAATTGAATAGTTTTGTAGCGTTTTCTAGTTTTGCTAAAGATGTCACTCTCGGTGAAAGGATCTCGGCTCTTTCCTTATCGAATGAGGTGCTGGATATCCATTAAGGAATACCACAATGCAAAGCAAGAACTAGTGCAGCTGGCAAAACAAATCGAGTGGGTTGTAGCATTTGCTAGTTTTGCTAAAGAGGTCACTCCCGGTGAAGGGGTCTCGGCTCTTTCCTCATTGAATGAGGTGTTGCATATTCATTATGGAATACCACTATGCAAAGCAAGAACTAGAGCTACCTGTTTTTAAAATCTTAATACTACAACATCTTTAAGTTTCTTTTCTTTCATTAATCTCATTAATGAAATCCCACCATTTAATGTTTCCTAAAAATCACAGGAAAAATGAAACGAAAATAGAACGTACGCTTATACCATCCGCATTCGCCACTGAGCCCCGTCATGCACCGTTAGGTTACTTAACTAACGGCAGAGCGGAGGCTGGACTAGTGCGGGTGCAAAACATAAGCAACGTTTATTATATATCATATATATAATATAGCATTCGTCTCACGCAGTTATATGATCACATCACAGAACCAAGAAGTAGAAGCAACATATAAAATATTGGATATACTAGGATGTCCGTATTTTAAATTTAGCCAGTAATGTAAAACACGGATTCCATGGTCGTGATGAATAGCCAAACCAACATCCCTAGACCCTTACGAGAGCGAAAAGTAACCCTACCAATTCTAGAGTTAGGAGACCCGGTCTCAACTCCTTGAGATGGTCTCCCACTGGACTCTAGAATCCGGCTACTTGTGCTCCCCGTCTTGGGTCTATCCTAATACGGAAAAGTAAATAATATACAAGAATGGTGACATCATCCTCAATCCGGAAGTGCCCCAATAAAAGAATATTACATACAGATTTTACATGAATGAAAATAAAAACTCTCCTCTCACATAAAACCCCCGGCTATTCAATCACGACGATCCAATAAAACATATCACTAGCAACACATAACATCTCATGTCATGAATGTAAGTAAATACGCGTATCCCGAATTTCGTTGATATATAGCAACGAGATTTGGGATACCCCACATATTACACTTACGGTCGCAGAAAAGAAATGAAAAACTACAATAATTAGAATCCGCAATATCCTTAGAAATCATAAACCCGGAATATCTCATATTCCGGATTTCATACCTAACTTATAAATCTTGTTTTTTAGTCTCAAATTGAAAACTCTTTTCAATAAACTGTCGGATGATTCAACAAGATTTCCGACTAAGTGATCGCGTACTATACGCAATTGCGACGGAGTTTTGATCCGAATCAAAACTCCGTGGCAATCGATCAAACGAGACTAAACGGCTAGATTTATAAAATACTAACTAGTTTTCACAAAACTAATTATTGTGGATTCCAAATATTGTATCGCATATCATCATCATTTATACGACGCTAAATATTTCGATCAGTTTATCAAACAAGCACAAAATCCAGAGACCTCAACAACTTGAGAATCATTAAAAACATCCAGAAAGTGCTAAATGAAACGATGGAGCAGCACAAGAACAATGGACCCACAACTCCCCAAAACGGTGGCGGAACTGCGGCCAAACAAGGGTTTTGGCCGTGGATCCGCGGCGCTTTAGGGGAATTGGGGCTCCAAATTTCTTGGGGCTCCATAGAAAACACTGCACGATTTTTTGGATATTTTTAATCACGAAAATTTCAACGTTTGAAAAATTCAAAAGAAAGTTCACAAAAATGTGGTTCGAAAACCGATCGAACACTATAACGTCGTAATGACCTTCCCTAATGTTCTAGCTTGGCTCTAATACCATGAAAGTCTACCCTAGCACAGTGACAAGGTTCTAGTAGCATCAAGCATGCCAAATTAAAAAATTTTAGGTGCTAAGTCAGACTAACCAAGATCTTAACTAGAATATTAGGGTATTACTATGATGATATCACAAAACTAAAGAGAAGGAAAGAGCATAAAACCTTTGTAGACAGTGTCCTTCTCTTCTTATGCTCCGAGTTGTAGTCCACACGATTCCACTAGGCTCCACTTGAGAGAATGAACGAGCTTTCTCTGATGACCTTCGTGCCGAAGATGATCCACCTGAAGCCTACGAGCTCAATCTACCTCTTCACTAATCACCTATTAGTGAAGGAAACACGCCACACCAAAGTGCTAGTTTAGTGTGGGATGGTGAAGTAGGGGATTTAAGGCTCACTAGAGTTCTCACAAGTTCAATGATTCACATCACCTGTGAAGGTTTGAACTTGGAGGTGGAAGTGAGGAAAAAATAGAGAGCAAGAGCTCATGAAAATGGCCAAGGCACCAAGCAATGGAATGAAGAATGGCACATCCAAAACCCTCACTTATTCAAGCATCCATTATTTTTCAATTTGAAAAATAGAGCCTTACTTGAATAGTGAGTCAAGAGGAAATAAAATATTGCCAAGCAATTCCTGACCATTCGAAAAATATCTCCACAATTTCCACCTCATTTTCTATTTTCATAAAATAGAAAATCATGCCATAATTCATAATATATATATATACATACATCAAATATATATATATATATATATATATATATATATATATATATATATATATATTAATATATATTAAGAAACATAATCAGTGAGCAAATAATATTAGTTAATATATAATTATATCAAATATAATATATATCAAATTATTAAATCAACACTTGATTTAATAATCCGGTAATATCATATATGACCGACTAATATCATTTATCTATATATCACATTATCAAATCAACACTTGATTCGATAATCCGGTTATATCACATATAACCTAACCGATATCAGATAACTGCTAGATTAGAATACGGTATCACATACACGTATTTAATCAGGCCCCCGCACATATCACATATGTGTCCTACTTCGTTTCGCTTGAACCAGGAAACTTCTGTGTGGGACTCTGAAGACTCGTCAATACGCCAGCAGTAGGTGATGATCACATCAGTCACCTACAAGCCGTCAGCGGTACTAGCTGGACGTAATGGCTATTCGGGTATTGATCGATATGAAGATCAACAAGCAAGCTTGTCCATACTCTCCATGAAGCCTATCAGTAACACTTACCGTACAGTCCGGTCTCTTCGCCTGATATGTCGCATATCATGTCTAGGGGTAGAATCGTCAGACCCCAGTAACGTGATAAGTCATGCCGATGTCTGGCCTATAAGGGTTCGAGAAACTACTGATAACTTTTACCATTAAATCTCATCAGCAGCCCTGACCAGGGACTTTCAATTATAACCAATCGAGCATAGCGCAACATCAACCCCCAATACCGGGAGAGACAAAACCCCTCCTATCGCTCATTGCCTCCATGTGACTCGGGACTGTACCCAAAATCCATCTATTTGCACGACTCCTTTGAACCGTGGTAGGGAGGAAATCAAAGTACAGTAGGAGACACACAAGACTCTATGACGATCTCGGGTCTACAGAATAATCTGTACCAGTATCACCAGAGGACTGCTATCTGACGATAGGTATACTAACAACTAGGAGTCCTCGGCGAGTCTTATTCGGTGTACCCATTCTCTAATGAGCACCTATATACAATCTTTTATGTCAAACACCAATGGCTATGGAACCAACCATCGCCCCCATACAGGGTCAAGAAACGTACACACTAGTCTACTCTGGTAATATCGATGCCCTGTCTCGATATACCGTCGACTAGGAACAGTTGAAGGATGTGCTTGTGGACTACCCAGGTCCCAGTAGTATGATCCGCACATAGTCCTGGTAGTCAAGCAAACACCCTAAGGGCTTTATCAACATGTAAGAGATAGACGGTATAATAATACCAGTCTACATGTTAAGATAAAGAGTAACCAGATAGCATACTATCATGTCGAGCAAGAAAGTCCTCTACATATATGTCCAAGCATCCACTATATCATACAATAATGGCCTTTAGGGCATACATATTCCTAACATTTCTGTCATTAATATCACTTTGGAAGCTTGAATCGGTAAAGCCCTCCATTTGGATGTCACTATTAACATACACCAAGAACATTTTTTATTCTCTCGCAAGTACTTAAGAATATTCTTCACAGGTGTCCAATATTTTTTCCCTGGGTTTGATTGATACCTACTTACCACACTTAGTGCGTAAGTTATATCTGGTATAGTACCATAAGATCGTATACATGATAGACATCATCGCCGAAGCATAGAGTATAACACTCATGTGAGCCCTCTCCTCATCACTCTTGAGAGATATCTCTTTAGAGAGGGCGATTCCTTGACAAGCGGGTAAATTACCATGCTTGGAATCTTCCATTCTAAATCTTTTTAGTATGGTGTCAATGTACCTGGGCTGGAACAATCCCAATATCCTTCTTGATCTATCTCTATAGATCTTAATCCCCAGAATGTAAGAAGTATCACCTAGGTCTTTTGTGATAAGAAAAGTTTGACCGATTATAGTATAGGAATATCATTTCTTATTAGGAGAATTTCATCCACATACAATATGAGAAATGTGACAGCACTCCCTACAACCTTTTTATAAATACAAGATTCATCTACGTTTTTGATAAAATCAAACTTTTTAACTGTCTCATCAAAGCATATGTTCCAACTCCGCGATACCTGCTTTAATATATAAATAGATTTAAGCAACTTACACACTTTATGAGCTGCTCCCACTGTCTAGGAAACCCTTCGGCTGAGTCATATATACGCAATTTTCTAAATCACTATTTAGAAATGCGGTTTTAACGTCCATCTTTCAGATTTCATATTCATGGAAGGAAGCAACGGCAAGTAGGATCCGGATAGATTTAAGCATAGCCACTGGAGAAAATTTTTCGTCATTGTCTACACCTGGTCTCTGAAGAAAACCCTTTACTACAAGTCTAGCTTTATAGGTCTCTACCTATCTATCTACACCGATTTTCTTTTTGAAGATTCATTTACTCCTAATGGGTTTTACCCCTTCAGGAAAAACCTCCAAACTCCATACTTTGCTAATGTACATTGATTCTATCTTGAATCTCATAGCATCCAGCTATTTCACTGAGTCCCTACTTGTGATGGCCTGCTAAAAACTAATAGGATCATCACCTTCTATGATGCAATCCTCCCTATTACTGTCTACGAGAAAACTATAGTATCTCTCGGGTGGGTGAGGACGTCTACTAGATCTGCGGAGTGGCTGATGTTCGGCGGGTTCTATTGAAATCTTAGGTTCTACCAAATTTTCAGTGGCAGTTTGTGGTTCTGGAACTTCTTCCAGTTCTACCGCGATCCCACTGTAGGGTTCCTTGGCACACACATGAGGTTCCACAACAAATCAAACATGACAAAATCAAATTTTTCTATGTACCAAAGAACCCTAATGCTAGATCGTTACTAGAGGTAAAGGCGAAACAAGTAAGTAAACAACTTTATTGCTAAATGAAAGGGACTACAACCTTTGTAGATCTGGTCCTCCACTTCTCTAGCTCCGTGTTGACGTCCCTCCGCTGCGATCATCGGAATCCCGGACCCTTGCATCGATTTCATCGGATAAATGGGTGGGCTAGGTCGTTGACTTCGATGCCGAAGATGATCTACGTCGAGGCGACTCAAACTCAAGCTCCACCTTCACTAGGTCATGAAACTTGTGAAGATAACACACTCTACTACATGGCAAGTGGTAGAGGATGAAGAAATAGGAAGTGGGTTCGCTTTGGATTTGGATTTCTCACTTGGAATCATCACTTGGAAATTTCTAGCAATGGTTTCTTCTCTTCATGAAGAAGAAAAAGAAGAAAGAAAAGAAAGTGAATTATCAATAATAGAAATTCAAGTGATGGTTATCATTTTAGCAACCATGGGTAAGTGTAACTAGTGTAGAGACTAAACTAGGGTTTAGGTGAATGGTTAGGTTAAGGAAAGAAACAAAATGGTCAAAGCTTCATGAAGCTTCAACGTAAAAACAAAAGAAGCCGCCATTTTGTTTCTTGCCCAAAAATAAATAAATAAAATAAATAATTAAGAAAAGATAACAAAACCCTAACCATTAACCTAAAGATGGTTTAAATCAAACATACACCCAAGTTTGCATGTATCATCAAACATGATACAATCAAGTGCACAAAAATATATCACATATACTACTTGTGCACATCAAGTGAGAAAATCAATCTTAAGTGAACAAATACTAGTTAATGTAAAGTAATATATCTAATATATAATTATACATTAAATCATTAAATCAACACTTGATTTAATGATCCGGTCATACTGCATATAACCGACTAATATCTAGTGTATCAATGTATCGAATCAACACTTGATTCGGTAACCCGGTTATATCTCATATAACCGTCCGATGATACAAATCGCGAGAATAGAATCCAGTATTACATACTGGTATTATTCTCGGTCCCGCACATATCTCATATGCGCTCCTATTTCGTTTCGCTTGAGCCAGGAAATCTCTGTGTAGGACTCTAAAGACTCGTCAATACGCCGGCAGCAGGTGATGATCATATCAAGCACCCACAAGCCGCAAGCGGTCTGCTAAACGTAACGGCCACCCGGGTATTAAGCGATCATAAGATCAACGAGCAAGCCGACTCACACTCCAGTGAATCCAACCAGTAACACTTACCGTACAGTCCGGTCTGTTCGTCTGATATGTCGCATATCTCGCTTAGGGGTGGTAAACGTCAGACCCCAGTAGCTTGATAAGTCATGCCGATGTAAGGTCCATAACAAGCATGAAACTACTGATAACATTTACCAGTAAATCAGTGCAACCCTGGCCAGGGATTTCCAGTTATGGCCAGTCGAGCATAGCGCAACATCAACTCCCAATACCGGGAGAGACGAATCCCCTCCTATCGCTTATTGCCTCCATGTGAATCGGGACTGTACCCAAAAACCACCTGTTTGCACAACTCAGTAGAGTCGTGGTAGGGTAGAAATCAAAGCACAGTGGGAGACACACAAGACTCTATGGCGATCTCGGGTCAACAGACTAAGCTGTACTAGTGTCACCAGAGAACTGCCATCTGACGTGAGGTATAATACCATCTGGGAGTTCTCGGCGAGTCCATTCAATGTACCTAGTCTCCACTGAGTACCCGCATACCATCTCCGATGTCAAACACCAATGGATATGGGATCATCCATCGCCCATCACATGGGTCGAGAAGATATACGCTAGTCTACTCTGGAATATCGATGCCCCGTCTCGATATTCCCATGACTAGGAACAATGAAGGATGTACTCATTAACTACCCAGGCCCCACTAGTATGATCTACATCATATTCCTGGAAGTCGAGTACACATCCTAAGGGCTTTATCAACATGTAACAGAGAGACTGAAAGTATACATGTTAAGATAAAGAGCAACCAGATAGCGTACTATCATGTTGAGTAAGAAAGTCCTACCTATATATGTCCCAGCATCCACTACAATATACATCCAATGTACAGTAATGGCCTCTAGGGCATACATATAACTAACAATCTCTCACTTGCACTAGGGCCATCTGTAGCAGTGGTTGTAGTATCTAATACTCAACCATCCCATAAAAGTCTCTCTATGGGAAAATGCCTTTGTGAGTGGATCCGCTGTGTTGTCCTCTGAGTCTACTCTCCCTACCTCGATCACCCTGGAGATCAACTATCTCCATGATCAGGTGATGCTGCCTCAGAATATGTCTGGGTCACTGATGGGATCGGGGTTCCTGGGCCAAAGCCCCACTTCCATTGTCACACAATGGCAGGAACCAAGTTCATCTTATGAACCAATATACACCCAAACTGCCTCTTTGGTAGTATCTTTAATAGCGATGTCATCAGCCTTTATCGTCTAGTCTGCCACGGCATATAGCTTGGAACTCTTCCAACATACCGTCCCTCCACTGAGGGTAAAGACAATGCCTGCGACTGACATTCAGTCGTCCTTATCACCCTGGAACCTTTCCAGTGATTCTCCCCAGGATCGATTGATACCATCTCACTAAACTTAGTGAAAAGCCTAACATCCATTTAGATCTATCTCATAGATCCAAATCCCAGGATTTAGAAGGTATCAACTTTATCCTATTTGGAGAATCCATGTGATAAGAGGAGATTGACCGAGCGTAACATAGGAAACTCTTTTCCTATCAAGACTATGTTATCCACGTACAATACGAGGATGACCACCTTACTCTCTACTACCGTTTTGTATATACAAGGTTCATCTACCATTTTGATGAAGTCAAACTCTTTGACTAACACATCAAAACAGATGTTCCAACTCCGCGATGCCTGCTTTATTCTGTAAAGCAACTCACACACGTTTCCGCTGCTCCCACTGTTTACAAAGCCCTCTGGCTGTGTTCTTATAGACGTTCCCTTCTAAATCATTATTTAGAAAAATAGTCGTGGCACCCAACCACCAGATATCGTAGTCATGGTATGTAGCAATGTTAAGTAGGATCCGGATGGACTTAAGCATAGCCACTGGAAAAGGTTTCATCATTATCCACGCCTGGTCGATGACGAAAACCTTTAACAAGTCTAGCTTTGAAAGTCTCAACTTTTCCATCTACACCAAGTAATCTTCTCAAGATATACTTGCTCCTGATGGGGATTTAACCCTTCAGATATTGCAACCAAAGTCCATACTTTGTTGGTGTACATGGGTTCCATCTCAGATCGCTAAGCATCCAGCCATTCTTACAGAGTCTCACTCCTGATGGCCAGCTCGAAACTAGTTAGGTCATCATCTCATGATGCAATCCTCGCTCCCATTGTCATCGAGAAACCAAAGTATCTCTCAGGCGGATGAGGAACCCTGCTAGATCGGCGGAGAGGCTGAGGTTCGTCGGGAACTATTGAATCCTTTGGTTCTGTCAAATCATCAGCTGCAGTTTGTATAGCTGGAACCTTTCCAGTTCTACAGAACTGACCTTGCCTCGATCTTGTCCGGATTTTGCTTTTGACATAGGCCGGACAATCCCAAATCTTAACTTTCTTAAGAGATAGGCTCTTCCCATACCATATCTTATATGGAGTGGTAGGCACTGATTTGATTCGAACCTAATTCAATAGGTATGCAACTTCTCAAGTGCACAACCCCTTAAAAGAAACAGGTAACTCAGTAGTACTCATCATAGAGCACACCATATCTAATGTGGTGTGATTGCTCCGCCCCGATACACCGTTGAGCTGTGGTGTATTCAGAGGAGTAACACCGAGAGAGAATCTCATTCTCCTTTAGAATAGTCCAGGAATTCTATGCACAAGTATTCTCCTCCCTGATCTCATCATAGGACATAATACTTATACCCGGTTTTTGGTTCTCTACTTCTAACTTATATTCTGTGAATATCTCAAAAGCTTCGGACTTATGTTTCAACAGGAACATATGGCTGAATCTTGAGAGATCATCAGAGAATGTAATGAAGTACAAAGAACCGGTCCTGGCATGTGTAGACAGGGGACCTTGCATACATCACTATGTATCAGTCCCAAGAGTTCACTAACTCTTTCTCTGTTTCCAATAAACAGAGCTATGGTCATCTAATCTTTGTGACATGACTGGCAAGTTTCATAAGATGTAAATTCAAACTGGTTTAAATATGCATCTAAAATGTAACTTAAGCTAGTCGGGTCACATTGATATGACCTAGTCTACAATACCTCAAGAAGAATTCGTTCATTTCTGAACTATTCCTCTTGTGTGTGTTCTGTATACTAGAAACTGTAGTTTGATTTAGAACGTCAATGCTTTTAGATAACGTGCCTGAACCGATCAACTCTTGATATAGGAAATGTTCAAAACATTATCCATCAATACAAAATTATATCTTTCTTTACTAATATAGAGATCGATATGATTTTGTACATCAGGTTCGGTATCTAATAGCATTTGTTCAGAATCAATGTATTGGTAATACATGGTGACAGTGACCAACAGACTTGGCTGCAACACTTGCCCCATTTTCTGTCTTATGAAACTTATCACCCGTTCTCAGTTCTCTGCCTTTCTGTAGCCCTATGTAACAGATTACATATCTGGATCCTGATCCGGTATCAAATACCCAGGACGCAGAGAATACTGAGAAACAGTTCTTTGTAACGAACACACCCGAAGAAGATGCATCATATGCACTTTCTTCGTTTGGGCGGCATAGGAATTTTGGTATTCCCCTATTTCCTGCTCTGTCTTATAACAATTATAAGTTGGAGCGGGACCAACGTTCCCCAGCTCAGTATAACAAGAAGGTTCGGTCAATACATCCATATTAGTATCTTGATTTAGGCGTGATATGGTCACTACCTGGAGAGAGAGAGAAGAAAACACTCTGCGTGCGCTCTTGCAAGATTAGATTGGTTATTTATTTTATCTAATCAGGATGGCTCCCACTGTTTTTATCAAATCTTCCTTCAAACCTTAAAAGGAAAGACTAGCCGGGATTAATTACACTCTACAAGTTTGCCAATCTTTCAGCTAGGCCAGTGTCGGTACTTTGAGGGAGGTTCCCCGTGCTTTCGCACGGACCTAATTACAGTAAACCTCGTTTTCCCAGAGGCATAACCCCGTTGACACCTTTCTAGACACCTACTTGATCGGCTAATTGCAAAGTGCAAAACTCTCCCAGGAGTAACAATTACTCGCAGTGGGTATCGGGATCCAACTATCATATAGAAGGTATGCAATCTCATTGCAAATTTCAACACTTGAAACTCCCGATAAAGGTTTTTACCCCTAGCACCTATGATCTTGGCTAAGGTCAACAAATCATAAGCACTAGTCAAGTTCTACCCGTCATTTCGTGATTAATTAGACCCACCCACATGACCCTTGGCTAAGGTCAACAAAGCCACATGACTGTCCTAACTAATTGCATCATATGCGGTGTAGGAAGACATCACTTAGCTACCATACACTGTACCTTGATTATGGTCAACAAACACAGCACGAATACTAAGTACTCTACTTCCTAAAATGACGGAGGGTTGCGAATGGTTTTTTAATAAAACCTTTAACGCTTTGAACTTGATCTCGTTACGGAATCAAATGGTTTTTAAATGGAATGTTTTTTAGGCTTTTCTAGTTTTTGCTAAAGGGGTCACTCCCGGTGAAGGGATCGTCGGCCCTTTCCTCATCGAATAAGGTGCAGGATATATCATATATACCGCTGTGCAAAGCAGAAACTATAAAAGCAATCAAAAGACAAACCGAGGGTTGTAGCATCTGCCAGTTATTGCTAAAGAAGTCACTCCCGGTGAAGGGATCTCGGTCATTTCCTCATCGAATAAGGTGCAGGATGTTCTACAAGGAACACCGCGATGCAAAGCAAGAACTGTATCTACCTGTTTTTATTTTTGAAATTCGATTCCACAACATCTTTTAGGTTTATTTTCTTTCATTAATTACATTAATGAATGTCCCATCATTTAAGTCCACCTAAACATCAAAGATAAATATAACGTACGCTTATGCCATCCGTATTCGCCTCGATGTCCCGTCTGCACCGTTAGGTTAGGTAACTAACGGCAGAGCGGGGCAGGGCTAGAGCGGGTGTAAAACATAAGCAACGTCTATATAATATATCATATATACTATATACTATATCTATCTAAACATATCACATGATCACATCACAGATAACCCAGCAGAAAATATCATATGAAATATTGGATATACTAGGACGTCCGTGTTCTTAATACGAGCCAGTATAAAACACGGATTCCACGGTCGCGATGAATAGCCAAACCCACACCTCTAGACCCCTACGAGAGCAGCAAGCAGCCCTACCAATTCTAGAGTTAGGAGACCCGGACTCGACTCCTCGAGTTGGTCTCTCACTGGACTCCAGAACCCGGTTACTTGTGCCCTCCTCCTTAGGTCTATCCTAGTGCGGAAAAGTAAATAATATACAAAAGGTGACATCTTCCGCAACCTGGAAGTGCCCCAATAAAAGAATATTACATACAAGTTTTTACATGAATGAAAATGAAAAACACTCATCTCATATAAAAACCCCCGGCTATTCAAACACGATGATCCAATATAACATATACAGCAATACATAACATCACATGTCATCAACGTAACTAAATATGCCCATCCCAATTGTCGTTGACATATAGCAACGAAACCGGCGATATCACATATTACACTTACGGTCACAGAAAAGAAAGTGTAAAACTACAACAGTTGGAATCCGCAAACCCTTTAGACATCGCATGCCTAACCAAATGAATTCCTTAGACATCGTATGCCTAACAATTATAAACCCCGCATTTTAGTCTCATTATCGAAAACTCTTTTCAATATCAAGTCGGGCAATTCAACAAGATTCCCGACATCCAAAACGAACGCTCGTCGTAAACTTTAGTAGACGGCCGCACCCCCGATACCATCGACGAAGTGCACCAAGGCGGAACACAGCTGCCGCGAGCACCCGAACAGATGCTTTTTGGCGACGGGGTTCTCTTACAGTCACTTGGTCGAGGCTAAGGGGTGTAGCTGTCTATTAAGTTTATCCGGCGAGTATCCGCGTATGCTACATGATTGCGACGAACTTTTGATCGCATCAAAATTTCGTGGCAACCGATCAAGCGAGACTAAACTGCTAGATTTATAATATTCAAATCAGTTATCTCATAACTACTTGTAGATTCCAAATATTGTATCACATTCCGGATAAATAGAAAATGTTAAACTTTCCGATCGAACAATTAAACACCCAAGTTTTCCCGAAACAGCTCAACACATGAAATAAGTTTAAAAGCATCCACTTCATGCCACAGTAGCAACGGTACAGCCGTAGAAGGGTTAAGCCAACGCCTCACATGTGACACGCCGTACTGCCCTAAACCCTAAGGTTCAAAGGGCAGTTCAAGACGGTCACATAATCGAGTTAAGATTTGTTGTCTTCTAGAGGGTCCATCGCGTTACTTGCACTACTTAGAACGTTCTTAAACCATGGAAAAATCCAACACTTGGAAATTTTCCGGCAGGGGAAAAAGTGGGTATTTATATCCGGTCGAACTTTTTAACATATTCTAAAATTACCCGGAAAAACACATAGACAAAAATTAGACAATCCGATCGAATCTACGAACTCCCAATACAACCCAGAAAACTCAACTCTTGAGTGCAATTTAAAAATTCCCAGAAAACTCAGCAACTAAAGAAAGAAATTACTGTGCAAAATTGACAAACTAATGCTACTGTATGGCCGCGGAACCGCCGCACGAGCCATGCTCGTGCCGCGTTTCCGCGGCGCTTTAGTGGACTCAGGAGCACGTGTTGCACAGTATTTCTTAGAAAACCCTGCTGATTTTTCTGCATATTTTTAATTCAAAAAAATCCCAGATTTCAAAAAATGTACAGAGGATGGTTTTGGATTAGGGTTTCGGGTTCGATCGGGTTTCTAACTTTGTCTACTCGTCGCCTAAGGCTCTAGCTAGGCTCTGATACCACTGTAGTGTTCCTTGGCACACACATGAGGTTCCACAACAGATCAAACATGCCAAAATCAAATATTTCTATGTGCCAAAGAACCCTGATGCTAGATCGTTACTAGAGGTAAAGGCGAAACAAGCAAGTAAACAACTTTATTGCTAAATGAAAGGGACTACAACCTTTGTAGATCCGGTCCTCCACTTCTCTAGCTCCGTGTTGACGTCCCTCCGCTGCGATCATCGGAATCCCAGACCCTTGCGTCGATTTTATCGGAGAAATGGGCGGGCTAGGTCGTTGACTTCGATGCCGAAGATGATCTACGTCGAGGCGACTCAAACTCAAGCTCCACCTTCATTAGGTCATGAAACTTATGAAGATAACACACTCTACTACATGGAAGGTGGTAGAGGATGAAGAAATAGGAAGTGGTTTCACTTTGGATTTGGATTTCTCACTTGGAATCATCACTTGGAAATTTCTAGCAATGGTTTCTTCTCTTCATGAAGAAGAAGAAGAAGAAAGAAAAGAAAGTGAATTATCAATAATAGAAATTCAAGTGATGGTTATCATTTTAGCAACCATGGATGAGTGTAACTAGTGTAGAGACTAAACTAGGGTTTAGGTGAATGGTTAGGTTAAGGAAAGAAACAAAATGGTCAAAGCTTCATGAAGCTTCAAGGTAAAAACAAAAGAAGCCACCATTTTGTTTCTTGCCCAAAAATAAATAAATAAAATAAATAATTAAGAAAACATAACAAAACCCTAACCATTAACCTAAAGATGGTTTAAATCAAACATACACCCAAGTTTGCATGTATCATCAAACATGATACAATCAAGTGCACACAAATATATCACATATACTACTTGTGCACATCAAGTGAGAAAATCAATCTTAAGTGAACAAATACTAGTTAATGTAAAGTAATATATCTAATATATAATTATACATTAAATCATTAAATCAACACTTGATTTAATGATCCGGTCATACTGCATCTAACCGACTAATATCTAGTGTATCAATGTATCGAATCAACACTTGATTCGGTAACCCGGCTATATCTCATATAACCGTCCGATGATACAAATCGCGAGAATAGAATCCAGTATCACATACTGGTATTATTCTCGGTCCCGCACATATCTCATATGCGCTCCTATTTCGTTTCTCTTGAGCCAGGAAACCTCTGTGTAGGACTCTAAAGACTCGTTAATACGCCGGCAGCAGGTGATGATCATATCAAGCACCCATAAGCCGCAAGCGGTCTGCTAAACGTAACAGCCACCCGAGTATTGAGCGATCAGAAGATCAACGAGCAAGCCCGCTCACACTCCAGTGAATCCAACCAGTAACACTTACTGTATAGTCCAGTCTGTTTGTCTGATATGTCGCATATCTCGCCTAGGGGTGGTAAACGTCAGACCCCAGTAGCTTGATAAGTCATGCCGATGTAAGGTCCATAACAAGCATGAAACTACTGATAACACTTACCAGTAAATTAGTGCAACCCTGGCCAGGGATTTCCAGTAATGGCCAGTCGAGCATAGCGCAACATCAACTCCCAATACCGGGAGAGACGAATCCCCTCCTATCGCTCACTGCCTCCATGTGAATCGGGACTGTACCCAAAAACCACCTGTTTGCACAACTCAGTAGAGTCGTGGTAGGGTGGAAATCAAAGCACAGTGGGAGACAGACAAGACTCTATGACGATCTCGGGTCAACAGACTAAGCTGTACCAGTGTCACCAGAGAACTGCCATCTGACGTGAGGTATAATACCATCTGGGAGTTCTCGGCGAGTCCGTTCAGTATACCCAGTCTCCACTGAGCACCTGCATACCATCTCCGATGTCAAACACCAATGGATATGGGATCATCCATCGCCCATCACATGGGTCGAGAAATATACGCTAGTCTACTCTGGAATATCGATGCCCCGTCTCGATATTCCACGACTAGGAACAATGAAGGATATACTCATTGACTACCCAGGCCCCACTAGTATGATCTACATCATATTCCTGGAAGTCGAGTACACATCCTAAGGGCTTTATCAACATGTAACAGAGAGACTGAAAGTATACATGTTAAGATAAAGAGCAACCAGATAGTGTACTATCATGTCGAGCAAGAAAGTCCTACCTCTATATGTCCCAACATCCACTACAATATACATCCAATGTACAGTAATGGCCTCTAGGGCATACATATAACTAACACCCACTAATTTCTTTTGCAAGAAATTCCTTTTCTAAAATGGTGTGCATTCCGAGAAACAATAATCTTTTGTTCCTCTGCATGGTAAATGAGAAATTCTCGCGAATCTTTGGAATATCCCTCAAACTTGCACATCATCGAACATGCCTCAAGTTTGTCCGGATTTTGCCTTTTAACATAATCCGGAAAACTCCATATCTTAAAAAATTTAAGACAAGGTTTCTTTTCACTCCATATCTCATATAGTGTTTTTGGATCTGATTTGGATGGAACCCGATTCAATAAGTATGCCGCTGTCTCAAGAGCATAACCCCAGAAGGAAAGAGGAAACTCAGTACTACTCATCATAAAACACACCATATCTAATAGAGTGCGATTTCTTCTCTCCGAAACACAATTGTGCTATGGTGTATATAGAGGAGTAAGTGGAAAGAGAATCCCATTCTCTTGTAAGAATTCAATGAACTCGATGCTTAAGTATTCTCCTACTCGATCAGATCGAAGTATTTTGATACTTTTGCCCGTTTGGTTCTCTACATCATTCTTATATTCTCTGAACTTCTTAAAGACCTCGCACTTGTGTTTCATTAAGAACATGTATCCGTACCTTGAGAAATTATCAGCAAAAGTAATGAAGTAGGAGTCCCCACTTCTTGCATGTGTAGATATTGACCACATACATTACTATGTATGAGTCCCAAGAGTTTATTAACTCTTTCTCCGTGTCCAGTAAACAAAGTTTTGGTCATTTTCCTTTTGAGACAAGATTGGCATGTTTATAAGATTTAAACAAGAATGGATCTAAATATCCATCTTTATTTAGCTTGCTTAGTCTAGTCTCATTAATATGACCAAGTCTACAATACCATAAAAAGGGTTCATTCATCTCCGAAGACTCTCCTTACTGCCTTGCACAGTACATGGTTGGTGCTCTTGGGTTGCGCATTTCTGTCTTGATTGGACGTGAAGTAGTCTATATACTCATTCCGGAGTGTTTTTAGTTTACCTTCCAAGTCGACATTAGACCATAATTTATTTTGCAGCAATTGTACCTGCTCCAGCTTCTTTTGAGTCTCGCATTCCAATGCCCGCAGGGCCCTTCGCTAAACGCATATCTTTCAGGGGCGCCACAAATAGCCGACAAATGTTGAGCGAATTTATCGAAGATCTCGATGCCGAGGTCCTCAGTTCTGCTACGAATTTTGCTATTAAGGTCAATCCAATGCTGGCAACACTCGTAAACTTCCATGATGGAGATCTCGTCGGCACTTGGGTTGATTATTGCAGAAAGATCGAGGCTTTCCTGCACGAGATTGAGCTCAAGCCTCTCGCTCCTGAGGTGTTGGCATTGAACTCCTAAAGTGCTGCGTGGGTCGAGTATAGTGTTCCTTTCATTCGCCATTTTGAACAAGAGGCGACCCTGAGATGAAAGGAACATGAGGTGGATTCCAGCGAATCTGTCCGATTACACGCCCATGTTGAAGCGAATGCTGTGCAATTAAAGGATTTTTTTGACAACCTTCAGCGATGTATCTCGGATGGGTTGACGCTTAGACGGACGCTTGACTTCACCGAGCGGGTCATGCAGGACGGCGAAGCTGCCATGCTAGAAACCGATGAAAATCTTTCTTCCTGTTTGCGGCAACGGACTCAAGTTGAAGCTAAGTTGGCCGTGGTAGCTAACCATGAGAAAGGATTGAGAGGAGCGCTCGAGCGACTTGCTGATTTGCTGAAGACGCCTCCTCCTTAATAACCGTCTTCGTACCTTTTTGTACTGACTGTAAACTTTTGATTCATGAATAACATGTATTCATTTTGATTCTTTTATAAAATGTATCTTGTATTCATTTGAATTCATGAATAAAAGACATATTTTATTTCATATTGGCATGTAACTCTGGCAAATGTGACCCGTAGGTAGTCCATCTTGACTTCCTTATAGGGCAGCGATAGCTTAGGAAACAGGTTCATATCTGCCGCCTAAGACTTTTCAACTTTATGAGCCGTGAGGGTCTCATTAAGACTTTTCTCCCTACGAGTCGAGAGGATTCCGTACGTGTTTTTTCTCCTTAGGAGTCGTGAGGACTCCTACGTGCGTTTTCTCTTGAGAGTCGTAAAGATCTCACAAGAGAATTTCCCCCTTTACAAGTCGAGAGGACTCGTAAGTGGTTTTTTCCTTCCATGTCGATATTCGACTTTAGAGAGTGTGGCCCATGGATAGTACACAATAGTCCATCTTAGACTTACTTGCAGGGCTCCAGTGCTTAGGAAACAGGTTGATATCCCCGTTGCCTAAGGCTTTTTCCCTACGAGTCAAGACGAATCGAGAAGCTCTCACAGGAACATTGTTTTCCCTACGAGTCAAGACGAATCTAGAAGCTCTCGCAAGAATGTCCTAACATCACAGTTAACCTCTGCTGATAGAAGTCCGTTAGGGTCTGTGGTACTAAGGTTTTTGTCCGTCTTACCGTCGCGTTGGCCGATGTATTCCCCGATATGCAATCTTTCTATTCGAGTAGCCCCACGACTGTCGTGTCTCTGATCCCTTCGGGGGCTGGACAAGACGTCTTCAAGTAATCTCCCAGGTCATATTACCGTCGGAAGAGCAAGCGTTAGGTATTTTCCATGCCGCATTTTTTTTACTTGAGTTTAGGCTCAATTTGGGAGCCCCGATGAGTCATAACCACTCCGCGCTGGTGTGGGATGATCTCCGATAGTCTTTCAGGTTTTATTTGAGTTGCCATCAAGACCCTGAAGCTAGGGATCTTCCTTTGCTTCGTTTGTTGACATTGTGTCTGCAATATTGCGACGAATGTCGAGATTGTCTCTAGGTTGTCTGTGAACCGTCGAGTCTTGGAACTAGGGACTTTGCCATGGCTCCATTGTTTTGACCCTAGGGTCGGTTGTTGACGTTGCGTCTGAATCCTGCTGGAGTGAGAAGGAACGCCGTGGTGATCTCTAGGCTGTAGATGTTGTCGTCGAGACCCTGAAGCTAGGGTTCTTCCTTTGCTTCATTTGTTGACATTGTGTCTGCAATATTGCGATGAATGTCGAGGTTGTCTTTAGGTTGGCACTGAACTGTCGAGTCTTGGGACTAGGGATTTTGCCATGGCTCCATTGTTTTGACCCTGGGGTCGGTTGTTGACGTTGCGTCTGCATCCTGCTGGAGTGAGAAGGAACTCCGTGGTGATCTCTAGGCTGTAGATGTTGCCGCCGAGACCCTGAAGCTAGGGATCTTCCTTTGCTTCGTTTGTTGACATTGTGTCTGCAATATTGCGACGAATGTCGAGGTTGTCTCTAGGTTGGCAGTGAACCGTCGAGTCTTGGAACTAAGGACTTTGCCATGGCTCCATTGTTTTGACCCTGGGGTCGGTTGTTGACGTTGCGTCTGCATCTTGTTGGAGTGGAGAAGAAACGCCGTTGTTGATCTCTAGGCTGTAGATGTTGCCGTCGATATTTGGCTCTCTTTCTGATGGAGCCTGGTGGGAAAATGTGGTTCCCTTTTTCGTTTGCGCCCATGGATTGCCTACAGGGGTCGATGTGGACTTACCTGCAGGGAAGAAGTTTCATTTTTTTGTTTCTTTCCACGATGCTCTATCATTTCAGCTTTTTATATCGCGAAAGTCGCGATTGCCCAATCATTTCGGCTTTTTATCGCGGTGCCCAATCATTTCGGCTATGTATAATTTTACTCGCTACTTTTTTAGTGCGAGTTGCCCTATCATTTCGGTTGTTTCATATGCATATATTTTTTTGCTCGCTGATTTTTATTGCGAGTTGCCCCATCATTTCGGCTATTTCATATGCATTTTTGGCTCGCTGATTTTTGTTGCAAGTATAAAACTTGAGATCTGATACCAATCTTAGCATCAGCATCGCTGCGACTGGAATATGGCCAGGAGAGAATCATCATTTGCCTTGAGAGGACATGGAAATTGACACCTGTTCAGGCATCATCATCTCTATCACTGGAATATTGCAAGGAGCGAATCATCATTTGCCTTTGCTGATTTGAACAAAGGTGGCTTAGTAGATAGGATTAGGATCCTGTCGACTAAGGCTTTTGATTTTATGAGCCGTAAGGGTCTCATAAAGGGTTTTCTCCCTACGAGTCGAGAGGATCCCGTAGGTGTAGGTTCTCCCTAGAAGTCGTGAGGACTCCTAAGTGATATTTTATCTTGCAAGTCGTAAGGATCTTACAAGAGTGTTTTCTCCTTACAAGTCGAGAGGACTTATAAGTGGCGTTCACCACATGAGGACATTCCTCGTCATTGGTGGAACTTGGTCGGGGAAATCGTTTATTTGTGCCCGTGGATTGTATACAAAAGCCAATATTGACAGCCTGTAAGGCAACTTGGGGAGTGTGATGGCTTAAGAACAGGTTCAGGTCCCTGTATCTTAAGGCTTTTGAATCCTATGAGCCGTGAGGGTCTCATAGGGGGAGATTCTCCTTACGAGTCGTGAGGATCTCGTAAGTGTAATTTCTCCTTAGGAATCGTGAGGATCCCTAAGTGTGTCGCTCCCTTGTGAGTCGTAAGGATCTCACACAGGTGTTTTCTCCTTACAAGGTCGAGAGGACCTTGCAGATGTTTTTATTTTAATGAGATTGCTCCCTTTCGGGTTTTCACAAACTCGCCGGTAGTCCTGCTGATTTTACTCACGGCGCCCTTTCGTGTTTTCATCTGTGCCCATTTCGCTTGTGGACGTACCTTCTTTTTTTTTGCTTTTCGCCGTGGGATCTTTGATTGCAACACAGATCCTAGAAAAAGATATCGCCATGTTTGGGGCGAAGGGTACTAGTTTAGGGCCATCTCGGTCGTTGTTAGTTTAGGTACATCTCGGTCCATTATTAGTTTAGGTACATCTCGGTCCGTTGTTAGTTTTAGGACATCTCGGTCCAATGTTAGTTTTAGGACATCTCGGTCCATTGTTAGTTTCTAGGCAAAGTTTCGTCGGATACTACTTATAGAGTTTGGACTCAGGAAGACAACGAGTGGACACGAGTGTCTTCATCTATCATTAACATGAGCCGTGACTTGTCAAGCGTAGTATTTCTTAAGGAACCGGCCGTTTATTGGCCGGAAGGGTCTTTCACCATGCATATACATGAGCAGGTAGGCCCCACCTTGGTAGAACTTTTCTATGATGTACGGGCCCTCATAGTTCGGCTTGAATTTCCCCCGTTTGGCCCGATTGGGGATTATAAGTCTTTTTACGACTAACACGAGCTCGTCTTGGCGGAATGTTCTCGGCCTAGTCGGTCTTTCGTATGTGCGCGTCGTCCTTTCTTTCTAATCTTCCAGGTTTTGTTGCGCCATTAGACGAGTTTCATCAAGGGCATCGAGCTCCTCAAGCCTAAGATGGGTGTTTTCTTCATCCTTCAGCTCGTATCGAACTACTAATCGTAGAGAGGGTAGCTCTATCTCCAAGGGAAGTACCGCTTCCGTGCCGAATACCAACGCGAATGGCGTTGTATTCGTGGCCGTTTTGAACGTGGTTCGATATGCCCAGAGAGCTTCATGCAGTCTCTCGTGCCAGTCCTTTCTATTGCTGGACACCGTTTTCTTTATGATCTTCGTCAAGGTTTTGTTGAAAGCCTCAGCTAGACCGTTAGCTCGGGGATTATAGACCGAAGAGTATCTCCAATCTATTTTATACTGCTGTGCGAAGCGGCTGATCTTATGGCTTCTGTCACGCCCCGCTTCCCAGAGTACGCTAAGATGGGCACGTGACATAGCCAACCATGCTACCTATGGATAGGAAAAATCACTCAACAGTCACATTACGGCTGTACAGATATCAAGAACAGGAAAGTAAACTAAACTATCTAGTACATGTCCATGAGCCAGAATGAATGAGTCAAGAAATAATGATATGCCGAAGCAAAAGATACAATAATGAAACACCTGGAAAGTAAAACTACATACCGACAGGAACTTCACCGCTCGGTCTAACAGCGGCAATACTCCTGATCAGTCTGCAACAAAGGTAGAAGGATCTGGGCCATGCAAAACCCAGACGTCAGCGCGTCATAACATCAAGCAACAATATGTAAACAGGGTAGCAAGACATGCAAGTATAATCATAAATAGTAAAGCAGGTGTAAAGCAATCTAAATCAGGGCAGTGAAAGGTAGCCTGCAGTGAGTAAACTAAACTGGTCAGTTGGTTATCTACTCTCAAGTCTTTGAAATCAATTTGATGAATCATCGATATAACTCAATAGTATCCCGTGCATGCCCGGGACCACGGTCTAAGACTCTCGGGCTGAAACTGAGATGTGCCGCTAGGCACTAACAGGAAAAAGGTACAGACCAACGATGCCAGCAGCATCGTCACGAGGCGGGCCTAGCCTCTAAAAACTGATCAGTATAAGCAAGCAACTGTCGAGTTACAAGTCAGGATTTCATCATTGATTTCCCCATACCCCCAAGTTATAAGTGTCTAGTCAGGTATTTTAAGTAATCAAGAACTAATGCCAACTCAGGATCAGGTAGGTGCAGGTTTGTCTGGATAGACAACAGGGACGGTCCGTAAGGACTACATGTTAGGTTTGTTGGCATTAGACACAAGATCAGGTAACAGGTCAAGCCATGGTACATCGGGTCAGGTCAAGTAGTGTATTTAGGTGTCAGGGCATGTCAAGAGTGTACGGTACCATGTCCTATCAGGTAGGAAGTGCAACAGGTCATGTCAGGAAGCACAAAATGTTATGTGGGTGCTCATAATCAACTAGCATAAGCATGGGTATACAAAACAAGCATGGGTACTAATAGCACAATAAAATGGAACATTGTAATGTAATATGCAATCAGGTACAGATTAAGGCATACAGATGCACAGTTATCGATTAGGGTTACATTTATAGTTTCAATATTAATTAGGATGAAATTTATTAAACATGTAGTGTTAATATCACAGTATTATGTAGTAATGTAATCTATGGATGCAATTATATGTATCTTAAATGCGATGGATGCAAACGGGTATCCGAAAAGTTATAAAACTATAAAATGGTAATGTGGGATGTACAACTAAGCAATATTTGATATAAATATTGATATAATAATATTAATATGGATATCATATTCAAAGCGATTAATAACTATAAAAGTGGTATTGATTAACCATGCACAAGAAAGTTCCGTTCAGAATTCAGCGTCACCCTGATTTGTAAAATAGCTTAAAAATAACAAACGTTCTCCAAAAGGGACGTGTCTTATACCAAAACAAAGATAATTCAATAAGGTTTTTATTTTTATAAGTATAAGTATCTCAGGTTGTCTTTACAAAAAGCTATGAACATTCGAAGTTGAAAGTTTGCTGCTGGAATTTCCCTGGACAGCAGTTTAGAGATATATTCATTTGCATTTTACGTTATTTAAACAATTTATTTTGTAAGTAAATATTTCATAGATTTATATTACTCTGGGTTAGCTTCGTAACGAACTAAAGAACGTATATTAATGATTTTTCTATGATTTATAATGAATTTTATAAGGTAAGGTGTACAGTAAATTTCAGATTTATCGTATTCGCTTTGTGATGACGTTTCATGCGTAAACTATAATATTTTCAAATGTATAACATTATAAAATGCAGATTATAAACTAATTAATGATAATAATAAGAAATATTACGACGATATATATTTTATATGATATGGATGCAGTATAATGTAAACTAGTATGTCACAAGATAAGTTTTCATGATCTAGATTTAAAATGATATAAACGGATGCAAACGGAACATCGAAACGTTATAAAATTAAACACGGGGTACTAGATTTAAACTATAGGTATGGTATTTATTTTAATAGGTATAAAATAAATTATATAGCATGTAACAAGATTAACTTGCCTAGACGGAACAAGAACGGATGTGTACGGAACGTCCTTCGTCGGCGAAATGTCGCGACGCGCGCACGGTATACGGAACGGTTCCAAACAACGCACGAGGGTGATCACGCAAGTTAGGTATGTTCAGTGGACCACTCGAATCGTCAGCGACGAGCACGGCTCCGGCGGTGATCACCGGAATCAAGAAACAAGATCAAGAAAAAAAAAAGAAGAAAGAAGAAGAAGAAGATGCTATGTATTAAATAAGGAAAGAAAAATTAAATAAATAAAATATATATGAATATATATATGCAGAGGAGAGAGAGAGAGAAAGGAGTTGTTAGTTTGTTAGGAAATTAGATTTAAAATTTTAAAAGATTTTTAGATTTAAAATTTTAGATAAGAGGTTTCAGTTTGTTAAAGAAATCGTATGAAAATATTTAAACTAAATTTTAAAATTAAATAAATTGAATTTTGGCGGGATACCAAAATATTTCAAAACGCGCCCGGGTCGGGTCTAAAACTTCATATTTAAAATACGAAAAATATGTGCGACTTTCAAAATTCAAAATGAATACTCAGATAACGAAAATGCATACCCCTAAGAACGGATGCACGTACATGAGCGTAGCCATCCAAACACGTCCGTTTCACTGAACGGGATGAGAACAAGATGCGCGGATGCTACCACGGGGTTAGGGGTATCATGCAGGCTATGAAATGCAATTTTAAATTATTTTGCATGACCTAAAATGTTATATGGTAAAATGCCAGTATGCAGTATACATGAGATGCACGTGTCTATGTAACAAGTCAGGGTAATCTATAAATATGAATCAAACAGGTTCAAGCAAGCGGGTCGGGTCGAATGCAATATAAAATGTAAAATACTATTCGCACCCAAAACACGATAAATCAGGAAAATACCACAATTAAGGAAATACGAGAACTGGAATTGGTATAAATGAACTAGGGTGTTACATTATACCCAACTACAAAAGAATTTCGTCCTCGAAATTCCAAGAATAAGAAAGGATAAACAATCAACAAACTAAAAGAATAGATGTGGAAACTTCTGTCGGATTTTATCTTCTCGTTCCCAAGTGGGTTCTCCATGCAAGCGATTACTCCAAGAAACAAGCACAAGAGGGATAACATTGTTCATAAGAACCTTTTCTCTTCGATCCACAATTTACATCGGTCGCTCCTCAAAGGTTAAATCTTCTCGTACAGTCTGCTCCGAAAGATCCAATACATGTATTTCATCTCGACCATACCTACGGGGTTGAGATACAAGAAACACGTCATGAAAATTCTCCAAAGATTGCGGTAACACCAAACGATACGCCACTTCTCCAATACGCTCCAAAATCTTAAAAGGTCGAACGAATCGAGGACTAAACTTTCCTCGACTTCCGTAACGGATCCCCCTCTAGTCGGTGACATCTTCAAGAATACTAAATCACCCACGGCGAACTCTAGAGGTTCTCTCGACGTATCAGCCCAACTCTTCTGTCGGTCTTGTGCTGCCTTCACATGATTCCGGATAGTGTTAACCTTTTCAACTGTTTTCACGACTAAATCCGGTCCCAACAATCTTCGTTCTCCAACATCGTCCCAACAAACAGGTGAACGACACTTGCGACCATATAATGCTTCGAATGGAGCCATCCGAATAGTCACCTGAAAGCTGTTGTTGTACGAAACTCCACCAAGTATAGATGATCCTCCCATGAACCCTTGAAGTCTAACATGCAAGCTCTCAACATGTCTTCAAAAGTTCGGATCGTTCTCTCCGACTGGCCATCTGTTTGAGGATGATAAGCTGTGCTAAACTTCCATCGAGTCCCCAAACTTTCCTGTAAGCTCCTCCAGAAGTGTGATAAGAATCGGGTGTCATGGTCGGACACGATGCTCACAGGTACTCTATGCAATCTTACAATCTCCTGCATGTACCGTTCTGCTGATGCTTCCGTTGACTAACCAACTCGAAACGGTATGAAGTGAGCTGCCCTGGTCAATCGATCAACAATCACCCAAACTGCATTGTTGCCTTTTGGACTCCACGGTAGAGCTGTCACGAAATCCATGGTCATACGTTCCCACTTCCACTGAGGAATCGGAAGTGGTTGCAATAAACCAGCAACCCTTGATGTTCAGTTTTAACTTGTTGACACACCAAGCACTTTGCCACAAAGCGGGCAATCTCCCGTTTCATGCCTTCCCACCAGAAATGTTGTCGTATATCTCGATACATCTTCGTGCCTCCTGGATGTATGGATTATGCTGAACTGTGCGCCTCCTTCATAAGTTTTTCACGAATATCTCCCTTTGGCACACACAAGCGGCTACCATATCGCAACGAACCATCTTCATGGATCAATAAGTCTGTTTGAAGTCCAGCTTCAACCTGTTCTCGAAACTTTTGCAATCTAGGGTCCTTCAATTGCGCTGCTTTAATATTCTCGATCAACAACCACTGTACTTGCAGCTGCAACAACTGTCCCGAAGAATGCGGTAGCACAACTTCCAAATCGAATCTCCGAAAGTCTTCAATAGGTTTCTTCTGTGCAGTCAACATCTGAATTGCTAGCCACCGACTAAGTGCATCCGGCACAATATTAACTTTCCTCGGATGGTATTCAAGATCAAGGTCGTCGTCAGCCATCAGCTCCAACCACCTACGCTGCCTCTTATTAAGCTCCTTCTGTGTGAACACATACTCCAGGATTTTTTGATCGGTGAATACTTCGACCCTTTCGCCCAGTAAGTAGTGTCTCCAAATCTTCAAAACGAACATCACAGCCGCTAGCTCTAAGTCAGGAGTTGGGTAGCCCTTCTCATGGGTCTTCAACTGTCTCGATGCGTAAGCTATAATCTTCCCATACTGCATCAAAACACATCCCAAACCTTTCCCAGATGCGTTGCTGTGAATCACCAATCCTCCGGAACTGTCTGGCACGGTTAAACAAGAGCGGTTATCAACCTTTGCTTCAACACCTCAAAAGCTGACGCACACTTATCCGTCCGTACAAACGGTACCTCCTTGCGCGTAAGCTTGGTCAAGGCTCATCCAAACGAGCAACATTCCCCACGAACCTTCTGTAGTATCCTGCAAGTCCAAGAAACTTCTGATCTTTACAACGTTCTTTGGAATCGGCCAGTCTTGAACTGCTGCAATCTTCCCTGGGTAAACGGCGATTCCATCTCTAGCTACGACATGTCCCAAAACTTTACTTCTTCAAGCCAAAACTTGCACTTGCTCATCTTAGCATATAATCTTTCTTGCCTTAGTGTCTGCAGTGCGATCTTCAAGTGTTCTACATGCTCTTCAATGCTCCTCGAGTAGACCAGAATATCCTCAGCGAACACCACTATAAACTGGTCCAAGAACGGTGAAGGATTCGGTTCATCAAGTCCATAAATATCGCTGGTGCATTCGTGACTCCAAGTGGCATCACTAAATACTTGTAATGTCCATACCAAGTTCGGAACGCAGTCTTACAAATATCTTCTGATTTAACTCGGACCTGATGATATCCGGACCGCAAATCCAGTTTCGAGAATACCCTCACGCTACTAAGCTGCTCGAACAATTCGCCAATGCGAGGGATCGGGTACTTGTTCTTAATAGTCACCCGGTTTAATTGTCGATAATCGATGCACATCCTCTTTGTGCCATCTTTCTTCTTGACTAGAAGAACAGGAGCTCCCCAAGGTGAATTGCGCGAATTCAACCCTTCTCTAGCAATTCGGTAACCTGCTTCTTTACTTCTTCCAACTCCACTGATGCCATTGGATAATACGCCTTTGAGATTGGCGCTGCACCAGGAACAAGATCAATCGCAAACTCCACATCTCGTTTGCGGTAACCCGAGATGTCCTCGAACACGTCCATGAACTCTCGTAATATAGCCGGCGCTTCTTCCTTAATAACTTCCATCGACGAAATAACACTGTTTGTCGGCCTAGCCCTAAATTCGACTGGCCCGACCGAACTACTTCCTCCATCAAAACAAACTCCGGATGTCTGGGAATCTGGAAGTTCGCTTTCCTTTCTCTACAATCACTGTGAGCATGGAAGGTGCCAAGAAAAATCCATTCCCAAGACCACAACAAACAAGGAGTGCACCAGAATTGAATGATTCCAATGCGGAAAGATAAGAACAAGTAGGATACCAAGATGACTTCATCCGAAATCAAGATACTGAAGAGGATTAAGCACGGTAAATAAGGTTCAAGATGGTAATAAAACAATAACCGGTAAGCAATGAAACCGAGAGAAGCAAGGCAGTATAACGATCATGGAATAAGGAAGTAAATCAAGACCAGGACTCCAAGTTACTTAAATAGAGTATCGCATTGTAACCATGCTGCAGTTCATGGGTATAATTACATAACTTCACTCAAGTCGCCCAAATCCTAGTATCAAAATCAAGAATAGGGAGAGACAATAGAAAACCAAAAGGGTTTCAAGTCGAGATGCAAAGTGGTTTGCATATCGTCAAGGCGAAGGATAAAAGAAGGATATGATTCAAGAAATACAATAATCAAGATGGCAGGACATGTTCCTAATCACGAGTATTCTGATTCGTGTATTGGGTCCAATACCCAACTACAAAAGAATCAAACCCGATTAACCTATATCCCAGGGCTCTGATACCAAATGAACCATGTCACGCCCCGCTTCCCAGAGTACGCTAAGATGGGCACGTGACATAGCCAACCATGCTACCTGTGGATAGGAAAAATCCCTCCACAGTCACATTACGGCTGTAGAGATATCAAGAACAGGAAAGTAAACTAAACTATCTAGTACATGTCCATGAGCCAGAATGAATGAGTCAAGAAATAATGATATGCGGAAGCAAAAGATACAATAATGAAACACCTAGAAAGTAAAACTACATATCGACAGGAACTTCACCGCTCGGTCTAACAGCGGCAATACTCCTGATCAGTCTGCAACAAAGGTAGAAGGATCTGGGCCATACAAAACCCAACCGTCAGCGCGTCATAATATCAAGCAACAATATGTAAACAGGGTAGCAAGACATGCAAGTATAATCATAAATAGTAAAGCAGGTGTAAAGCAATCTAAATCAGGGCAGTGAAAGGTAGCGTGCAGTGAGTAAACTAAACTGGTCAGTTAGTTATCTATCCTCAAGTCTTTGAAATCAATTTGATGAATCATCGATGTAACTCAATAGTATCCCGTGCATGCCCGGAACTACGGTCTAAGACTCTTGGGCTGAAACCGAGACGCGCCGCTAGGCACTAACAGGAAAAGGGTACAGACCAACGATGTCAGCAGAATCGTCACGAGGCGGGCCTAGCCTCTAAAAACTGATCGGTATAAGCAAGCAACTGTCGAGTTACAAGTCAGGATTTCATCATTGATTTCCCCATACCCCCAAGTTATAAGTGTCTAGTTAGGTATTTTAAGTAATCAAGAACTAATGCCAACTCAAGATCAGGTAGGTGCAGGTTTGTCTGGATAGACAACAGGAACGGTCCGTAAGGACTACATGTTAGGTTTGTTGGTATTAGACACAAGATCAGGTAACAGGTCAAGCCATGGTACATCAGGTCAGGTCAACTGGTGTATTTAGGTGTCAGGGCA
The DNA here is from genome assembly GCA_030015575.1 of Agapanthus africanus. Lineage (NCBI taxonomy): Eukaryota > Viridiplantae > Streptophyta > Magnoliopsida > Asparagales > Amaryllidaceae > Agapanthus > Agapanthus africanus. The sequence goes on from JASDDO010000019.1 coordinate 24,821,459, forward strand.
TGTCAAGAGTGTACGGTACCATGTCCTATCAGGTAGGAAGTGCAACAGTTCATGTCAGGAAGCACAAAATGTTATGCGGGTGCTCATAATCAACTAGCATAAGTATGGGTATACAAAACAAGCATGGGTACTAATAGCACAATAAAATGGAACATTGTAATATGATATGCAATCAGGTACAGATTAAGGCATACAGATGCACAGTTATCGATTAGGGTTACATTTATAGTTTCAATATTAATTAGGATGCAATTTATTAAACATGAAGTGTTAATACCACAGTATTATGTAGTAATGTGATCTATGGATGCAATTATATGTATCTTAAATGCGATGGATGCAAACGGGTATCCGAAAAGTTATAAAACTATAAAATGGTAATGTGGGATGTACAACTAAGCAATATTTGATATAAATATTGATATAATAATATTAATATGGATAGCATATTCAAAGCGATTAATAACTATAAAAGTGGTATTGATTAACCATGCACAAGAAAGTTCCGTTCAGAATTCAGCGTCATCCTGATTTGTAAAATAGCTTAAAAATAACAAACGTTCTCCAAAAGGGACGTGTCTTATACCAAAACAAAGATAATTCAATAAGGTTTTCATTTTTATAAGTATAAGTATCTCAGGTTATCCCTACAAAAAGCTATGAACATTCGAAGTTGAAAGTTTGCTGCTGGAATTTCCCTGGACAGCAGTTTAGAGACATATTCATTTGAATTTTACGTTATTTAAACAATTTATTTTGTAAGTAAATATTTTATAAAGTTATATTACTCTGAGTTAGCTTCGCAATGAACTAAAGAACGTATACTAATGATTTTTCTATGATTTATGATAAATTTTATAAGGTAAGGTGTACAGTAAATTTCAGATTTGTCGTATCCGCTTTGTGATGACGTTTCATGCGTAAACTATAATATTTTCAAATGTATAACATTATAAAATGCAGATTATAAACTAATTAAAGATAATAATAAGAAATATTACGACGATATATATTTTAAATGATATGGATGCAGTTTAATGTAAACTAGTATGTCACAAGATAAGTTTTCATGATCTAGATTTAAAATGATATAAACGGATGCAAACGGAATATCGAAACGTTATAAAATTAAACATGGGGTACTAGATTTAAACTATAGGTATGGTATTTATTTAAATAGGTATAAAATGAATTATATAGCATGTAGCAAGATTAACTTGCCTAGACGGAACAAGAACGGATGTGTACGGAACGTCCTTCGTCGGCGAAATGTCACGACGCGCGCACGGTATACGGAACGGTTCCAAACAACACACGGGGGTGATCACGCAAGTTAGGTACGTTCAGTGGATCACTCGAATCGTCAGCGACGAGCACGGCTCCGGCGGTGATCACCGGAATCAAGAAATAAGATCAAGAAAAAGAAAGAAGAAAGAAGAAGAAGAAGAGGCTATGTATTAAATAAGGAAAGAAAAATTAAATAAATAAAATATATATGAATATATATATATATGCAGAGGAGAGAGAGAGTGAAAGGAGTTGTTGGTTTGTTAGGAAATTAGATTTAAAATTTTAAAAGATTTTTAGATTTAAAATTTTAGATAAGAGGTTTCAGTTTGTTAAAGAAATCGTATGAAAATATTTAAACTAAATTTTAAAATTAAATAAATTGAATTTTGGCGGGATACCAAAATATTTCAAAACGCGCCCGGGTCGGGTCTAAAACTTCAGATTTAAAATACGAAAAATATGTGCGACTTTCAAAATTCAAAATGAATGCTCAGATAATGAAAATGCATAACCCTAAGAACGGATGCACGTACATGCGCGTAGCCATCCAAACACGTCCGTTTCACTGAACGGGACGAGAACAAGATGCGCGGATGCTACCACGGGGTTAGGGGTATCTTGCAGGCTATGAAATGCAATTTCAAATTATTTTACATGACCTAAAATGTTATATGGTAAAATGTCAGTATGCAGTATACATGAGATGCACGTGTCTATGTAACAAGTCAGGGTAATCTATAAATATGAATCAAACAGGTTCAAGCAAGCGGGTCGGGTCGAATTCAATGTAAAATGTAAAATACTATTCGCACCCAAAACACGATAAATCAGGAAAATACCACAATTAAGGAAATACGAGAACTGGAATTGGTATAAATGAACTAGGGTGTTACAGCTTCTGTAGGCTGGCCCGTTATCGAAGACAATCCGTCGCGGAGTGCCGAACCGGTAGATGACGTGTGTCCTGAAGAAATGGAGGATGTTCTCCGTCTTCACCTCCCTTAAGGGTACTTCCTTTGCCCACTTAGAGAAGTAATCGGTTGTTGCCAATATGAACTGATGTCCCTTGGACGATGCTGGCTCGATGGGCCCGATTATATCGGTTTCCCACATTTCTAACGGCAAACTGGCTATCGTTGGGTGTAGTGGATTTGGATGCTGGTGGATGAAGTCCCCGTGAATTTGGCACGAGTGTCACTGCTTAGTATATTCGAGGCAGTCCTGAACCATCATGGACCAATAGTAACCTATTCTCTTGATCTTCAGCTTCATCTTTGGCCCCGCTTGATTGGAACCGCAGAGTCCGTCGTGATTTTCTTGGACAACCCTTTTTGCTTCTTATGGTCCCAGGCATCTCAGCCACAGACAGTCAAATGATCTCTTATAAAGAGTATCATTGACGAAGGCGAAAGACAGGGCTCGCTTCATGAACTGATGTCTTGACGACGCGTCTTCGGGTGTTCGATGGGATTTGAAGTAGTTTATGAAGACTTCTCTCTAATTCTTAGCCTTTTCTTCATCCTCTACTTAGAAGGCCGCTTGTTTGGTCGCTTCCTCTTCTTCAGACGACTCCGGAGATATTTCTGCTGGTGCAAGAATCTGGCGGCTTTGCACAATGATCCACACGTCATCGAGGTTTTCGTCAGCCAGTTCCTTAGCAAGCTTGACTAATGCATCCGCTTTGCTATTTTCCGCACGCGGTATGCTTTCCAGGATGTAGGAGGGAATTTGAGTCGGCAGTTGCCGCACTCTTTCGCCATATTTTACCAACTCCGGTTTGCATGTCTGATAGTCGCCATTCACTTGGCTAACGACTAGCTGGGAGTCTCCATATATGAGGACGTTTTCGATGCCCATGTCAACAGCAATCTCAAGACCTGCTATCAAAGCATCATATTCCGCTTTGTTGTTTGTTCTTGGCTCCGTTAAGGAAAAGGCAAAACGCATTATCCCTCCTTATGGAGTCACAAAGATAAGGCCTACCCCAGCTTTGATTATGAGGGTATTTTGCTTTCGCTTCTTCATAGAAGATGCTCCGTTGAAGTATAGTTCCCATCGGGCATGATTCCCTTCTTTCTCCCCGTCGATTGTGTCAAACGCGTGTTCGTCTGGCAGTTCGCAATTTAGGGGAGAATCTGCTGGTATCAGATGCTCGGCGAGAAAGTCAGCGATGGCCTGGCCTTTCACTACCTTGAGGGGCCGATACATTATTGAGAATTCCATCAAGAGTAGTGCCCATTTGTCAAGACTTCCCGTCAGTATGGCTCTTGACATCAAATATTTGAGAGGGTCCACCTTTGATATGAGATAGACCTCATGTGCCAAGGAATAATGTCGAAGCTTCGTTATCGCAAAGATCAGTGTTAGGCAATGCTTTTCAATAGGGGAGTAGTTGTTTTCTGCCCCCAGGAGAACTCAACTCAAATAATAGAGAGCTCTCTCATTCCCCTGGTCGTTCTCCTGTGCCCTTAGTGCCCCTAAAGAACCTTTAAGGGCTGTTGTGTACAGGATGAGGGGCTATCCCTTGACCGGAGCGGCCAGTACTGGTGGGTTCTGCAAATATTGCTTGATTTCGTCCAATGCACTTTGGCATTTACGATCCCACAAAAACGGGGTCCCCTTCTTCATAAAATGGCTGTAGGGGCGGCATTTTCCGGAGAGGTTAGCTATGAACCGTCGGATATACGCGAGCTTTCCTTGGAGAGACCGCAGTTCCTTGAGAGTTCTTGGCGAAGGCATTTCCATAATTGCCTTGATCTTTGATGGGTCTATTTTGATGCCTCGATGTCGTACAATGAATCCCAGGAATTTGCCTGAGGAGACTCCAAACGCTCTTTTCAGAGGGTTCATCTTCAGGTTATATTTCCGAAGACGCTGGAACACTATCTTCAAATCCTCCCAGTGCTCCTCCTACGATTTGCTTTTCACTACGAGGTCGTCGATATAACATTCGACAATCTCGTGTATGAGGTCATCAAAGATCTTTTTCATGGCCCTCTGGTAGGTAGCTCCTGCATTCTTCAAACCGAAGGGCATCACCTTATAGCAAAATATGCATATCGGGGTCCGGAAGGCGGTATGCTTTTGGTCTTCAGGATGTATCTTTATTTGATTATACCCTGAAGATCCATCCATGAAGGAGAAGACCTCATGAGTGGACGTGTTATCGATCATCAGCTCGGTAACCGGTACTAGGAAGTCATCCTTCGGGCAAGCTTTATTGAGATCCCAAAAGTCCACGCAGATGCGCACCGTCCCATTTTTCTTCATCACTGGGACAATATTAGCGATCCAGTCGGGATATTGAACTTCTTGAATGAAGCCGGAGTCGAATAGTTTCTTGACTTCGGCGTTGATGCTCATCTCGAGTTCGAGCCGCATTCTTCTAGGCGCCTGTTTGATTGGCTTAACGTCCGGCGATATCGCCAGTTTATGCACCGCTATTTCTGGATCTAGTCCCGGCATCTCGGAATAGTTCCATGCGAAGCAGTCTTTATAATGCATAAGCATGTCTTTTAGTATAGCCACCTGCTCTTTAGACAGCAGCTCACTGATGACCGTTGGCCTCGGATCGTTTGTTGTCCCCAAGTCGATTTTCTTCAGATTGTCTGCTGTGGTGTGTATCCCATCTTCCAGCTCTTTTGGCGCCGGTGGAAATTCTGAGATCACCTCGTCCTCATCTTCATTTGCGAAGCACTGGGAGAGGTCGTCCACATTCTCATGCTCTCCCTACTTTGAGAACGTTATCATGTGGCAGGTACGAGCTCGTTTCCAAGCTCGATGTTGATCTAGACTTTCCCTCGCAGTGTAGGCTGCTCTTGGCTCATGCTTTCGTGGCTGGTCTACCCTCTAACTGTCGGATAAAGCGAACCTGCCATGCTGATACTGGTCTTCGACCTAATCTTTGAAGGTGAAGTAATCTTCAAGAGGATGTCCTATTGCTCGGAGGTAGGAGCAATAAGCCGGATGATGGACCTCGTTTATTTACTCATGGTGCCGAGTCTCCGGGAGCTTCATCATTTGATGCTTCAAGACAAGGTCAAATATTTTCCTTGTCTTGTCTCAGGGGAAAGAGTATTCCCGACCCATCTTCTTCATAAAGAACGGATTCCAGCTGACTCTTTCTCGATTGCGTGGCTTCTTAGATCCGCTTTGCTGTCTTCGAATGCCATTCCCGTTCTTGATCTTGTTGTTGCTTCTGCGTCGGACTTTTCCCTTGCCACGAGAGCGTACAGCAGGCTCAGGGTGAAGGGCATCGTCGTCTTCTCTTTCTGTAGCCTGCTGAATGATACGATGCGTCATGGTTTTCTCGTAAATGGCCATTTTGCGGCTATGGTCATCCCGAACCTTTTGCCCCGCTTCCCTTATTAGCTTGTCCATTTTTTCTTCAAATGACGGGCTTGGTATTCTCACGGTGGGATCTCGCTCTGGTTCGATATCAGCGCCATCTGGAAATGCATTCGCTTTTCCATCGGAGTTATTTATGGCATGGTAATCATGGGATCGCTCCAGTTTCTTGGACCGAACTTATCCAAGCCCCGTCATCTCTATCCTCCCGTTGGGCATATTTCGCTGAGTCCTGGGAATATCCCAAATCTTGCTGTAGAACTGGGCTTGTCGAGCAGTTTTTTTGAAGGGTACGCCTTGGCATCTTAACATCCTTTTCAATCCCACTGCGTAATATCTGGGAAGACGAGTTGGTTGGAGCCTATCGAGCGCAGAATCGGCACCATGCCAGACTTCTTTTTCTACCTTAGTCTCCGTAGATTGGTAGAAGATGATCGTCTTTTCACCTTTTCGCCTAAGAGGAACGTAGAAGGTCTGCAGCTCTTGTATGCCGTATGTATCGAGCGCATCAAGTTCTCTATAATGGGGCCGCGAAACCATGGCGATTTGCAAACTCTGATCAGCTTCATTGAAGGTTTGTATTGATGGACGAACAGAGAACACTGCATTGACCTCGTTTTCAGAGTCACTGCCAAAGACCAAAATAGGCGTAGATGGTCCTGGCCCGCTGCCTTGGGGTTGCCCCGAGAAGACTATCTCTTCCTCATCATCGGTATCGCTCCCAAAAATCGGGATGGTGGCGACGGCTTTTTGTTTATTCTCCGGTTTACGACATCTTTCCGTGTCTTCGAAGTTTGGTAGGAAGTACTTAGCGTCTTCATACTTGCGAACTTCATTTACGGAGAATGGGTTTAGCTCCCCTGTAATTGTGTACTCGAGGCCGTCTTTGAAGTACTTCATACAATGATGTTGTGTAGAAGGGATGATGTTGTACTCGTGTAACCAAGGCCGGCCGAGCAGAGCGTTATAGCAAGTCTTGGCGTCGATGACATGAAACTTGATGTCAGTGACGAGCATCCTGAAGTGTAATGTCAGTATTACGGACCCCAGCGTCCGTGATGACTGCGAGTCAAACCCGAAGATGGTAATTCTATCCCGAGCCAAGTGCCGAACGTTCATACAAATCTCCTTCAACACTCTCACATTGAGAAGGTTGACGGATGACCCATTGTCAACCAGGATCTTCCCTATCTTGATGTCGTGGCAGTACCCAGTGACATATAGAGGACGGTTATGCTCGCACGTTCCGAGGAGGAGATCTTCATCGCCGAATGTGATATCAGCTGTGTGGACTTCTTCGGGCTCGTCCTTCATCTTTTCTTCTGTAAGGAAGGCCTGAAACTGATCGGGCTCTTGTAATGCCTTGATCAGATAATCTCGTGCCTCTTTGGATAGGAGGAGAGCATCCAGTATGCTCAGTCGTGATGGTATTTTCCTCAGGTGTGCCAGGACATTGTAATCCACCTTGTTTTTCTTAGGCACCTCCTTAGCTGTGAGCTCTTCGACGACTTTATCATCGAGGGCAATTTCCTCGGAGACCTTTTCCTTCCCCTTTTCTCTCTTACCCGAACCTTTGTTTGAGGGTCCAAGATTCTTTTCAGGCAACATACGGTTACGCAGCTGAATGTTCTCACATTTCTTCGCCTCTTCTTATTTTCCAGAGGTGGATTCTTGGGGCCAAGGGTTATTTCTTCCTCAGAATCGCTCCCGAAGGTAAGAACTTGAGATTTACCTTTTGTTGAAATGGCATCAACCATATGACAGTTACCGGATGTTCCTTTAGACTCATCTGTCATGCTTCTCTGTTCCCGACGGGCTTTGCGCTTCATTCGCTTGAAGTGTTGTCGGTGGGCAACATATCCCTGCCACCACTTCTTGAAGGCATTGCACTCTTCGGTGGGGTGCATGACCCTCTGATGGTATAAGCAGTATTTTGGATGTGTATTCTCTTCGTCAATGCATGTACTCCCGGGAGTATTTCCTTCGAAAGGTGGCAACTTCATTCCCCTTAACAAGGCTTTAACGAACCGTTTTCCTATCTTAAATTTGCTTTTGTCTGCCACGGGTGTGCTTCAATCCGGTTGAAGTGCTTTGTGATTAATCTTCACCGCAGATTCTTCATGACGCTTGGTCTTTTCGTATATGGCCGTTTCACGCTCTCGGTCAACTTTGCTCTTTTGGAGGGCTTCGTTCAACAGTTTATCGATCAGGTCGTCTGACGGTTCCAAGGATTTTGATGTCGGCCCTGCCCTCAGTTTCTTCGCGTTGCTCTCTGACGCCGAGGGAGCTTCTTCGTATTTTAACGACAGGTGAGAGACCATGTAGCAACTCGCTACATAATCCTCGGGTTCTTCTGATGAGCCGTTTCCTTCATCAATGTTATTGTCTCCATTCTCAAGAATATGCTTGAGGAACTCTTCAAGTGTAACTGGGGTCTGCGCCTTTTGGTTGTATTTCTCCAATGTATCGATGTATTTTTCCAGATCCGTACAATTATCGTCGAGCTGCAGGGGCTTCTTGGTCTTCTTCTTTTTCTTTGAAGACTTTGAAGGCCTGACCTGGGTGTTTTGCCCATCGATACCAACTTTCGGTGTTGGGCGCGGTTTCAGCATCCCCACAATGATTTCAGGATCCAACGGGCTTTTCCACCTGATTGCCGGGCATGCTTGAATATCCTTCAGCATTCTTTTAGTTTTAGACGAAAGGACAACTTCCCACGGAGCTTCCTCTACAAATGAGCATGATACCTCCAGTGCATCCACCTTCTTAGGAGTGTGCTGTTGTGGCTGGTTTACCTTCCAGTTTTCGGATAGTGCGAACTTGCCTTGTTCGTACTGGTTCTCAACCCAGTTTTTGAAGACGTAGCAATCTTCGATTGGGTGACCTATTACTCTGTGGTTGGGGCAGTAGTTGGGACTGTTGACGTCACCAGGCTGCAGTGGGCGTCTTGGATCCGGTAGAGTGATGAGCCTGTTGCGCACCACCAGTTCGAACAGTCTCCCCGTTTTATCCCGGGGAAATGAGTAAGGACGTCTCAACTTCTCTTCGAGGGATCATGGTTTGTTGCTTTGGCGAGCAACCGGTTTCGGGTCACTCGGTTGCTGTTGAGCGTTGGCAATGAAGGTCGCTTTCCCTTTGCCCTTTTCATTCCGGGGATCTATTTTTGAAGAGGACGACCTATGGCCCATCTGGTCTATTTGGGCCAGCTTGTCGATCAAGGCCTGGAAGGTGGTCGGCTTGAAGAACATCATAAACTGGGATCTAGTTGCCTGAGGATCAAGGGTCCCCATGAATATGCCCATGGCAGGAGCTTCTTCTATGCGTTGTTCGTATTTTGACCATAGGTTCTGCCACCGAATGGCGTAATGAACCCAGGTCTCTCCTGGCTTCACCATGGCATTGATTAATGCGGTGATCGGGGTGTGCTCGCTTGCGCTTGCGAAACACTGCGTGAACAGTAGATCCATTTCTGTAAACGTTTTGATGGAGTCATTCGGAAGCTCCGAGTAACATTCAAATGTTTTCTCCGCCAAGCTGTCGATGAACTGGCGAAGCAACAGTTTTTCGTCGCCTCCAGTATTGCCGTATAGAGCTCTAAACTGAGCGACGTGTTGATAGAGATTTCATGTCCCCTTATACACGTGGAATTTAGGAATCGTATATCCCGGTGGGTACTTGATTTGATCGTACCAGCCTGGATAAGGTCGCCCAGTTCTGACGACTTGGCCAGCCGCTTCACTTGCTTGATGAGCTCGTATTTTTTGAGCTATGTAGTCCTCAAGGGCAGCCTTGGAGATCGCTTCTTCCTTGGCTGCTGAGAAAGCCGGAGGAGGGTTTAAGGTTTCTGATTGATAGGATATGTGCGTGTTCAAGTTTAGTTCTAAATACCGCAATCAAGAAGGTTTCGCTTGTAGCTAGCCGGTTGAGTACGGGTCGTCCGCAGGGAGATGGGAGTCTTTTTCAATGTGTTTTAACGAGTTAAGTCCTGTTTTCAGATTTTGTTGTGGTTATCTAAGTGTTAAGTTGATATTTAAAGAGAGCTTGTTAGGGTTAGGATTAGGTTAGTTTGAGTTAGGAGTCTCCGCATCTTTCGTTGCCCCCTCTTAATATCGGTGTTACGGTAATCGGCAACAACGGGGATTAGCACGACTAGGAAGGACTTTGCGAGTATAAGCTAGGCTTTCCAACGCATAAGTCTTCCTTTTGGTGCTTGTCCGTCCGTTCTTGGCTCTTATCCATAACCTCCGGTTAATTCTACCACAACCGGTCTCACTACGGAATCACCGCTATCATGTAGGATAAGGTGTCGTAAGGAGCGGATTGTGGTTCAATTAACGAGAGTCGATTTAAGTTGTTGGGCAAGGAAAGAGTGAGAGAGATTTCCTTCTCTCAAACTTCCCTTATCCTACCCTAACAAGTATAAAACTACTCACACTTCATGATAAGGAAAAACAAAACAAAACAAAAGAGGAAGATAGAAAGAAGGAGATTAGAAGAATACGACTAACTATTTGCGACCTCACCTTGGCGAGGATCGAGCGCAAGTATCATTGTCGTATGTAAGAATAAAGAAAAAAGAGAAGAAAGAAACAACAAGGAAATAACAACAACTACTTAACAATTTTAAAGTTACAACAATTATAACAAAAGTAAGACAAGCATGATAATAAATTGATCTTCTTTATTCACCATTCCTCACTCACAAAGCTCACTACAAGTTTAATGGAGAAGAGATGAGAAGAAGAAGAACATGTAAACTAAATCCTAGCAAAAAGAAAATACCAGAATTCCCCCTTTCCTTCACAAAGTTCTGGGCTATTTATAGGCCAAAAAATGAAACCCTAGGGCAACCATCAGAACCCAAACAGAATGAAAAAAATACTCCCAAAAACTTTCTGTCTGCCGCCACTATATGGCCGCGGATCCGCGGCCTGGACCCCACTTTGGCCGCGGATCCGCGGCCCTTTAGTTGAATTGGGCCCCCCAATTTGCTGTGGTTCCCTGGTTTGCTGTGTACATTATTCTGGCATATCTATTTTCTCAATTTGACTCCACGATTTTTCCAGAATTTCTGTTGAGGGAAAGGTGGACTTTTTGTCAAGATTTTGTCATGATTGCCTCGAGCTCCGCGTAGATTTCTTGGATCTTGTGCTACCATTGAGCCTTGTGCCTGAAAACGACATTGATTTGACATTTTGTCTTCCTAAACTGGTATCTGGCAGCATACGGATGAAGGGCGGAGACCGTGTTTTATCTGTGGTTGGCAGGAACCCGGATTTTTTCGTGTTTTCCATGAATTTCACCGTTTTAGAACCGAGAACCTGTATCCTGCAATTGACTAGCAAACACGGCTCAAGAGTATCTACGGATATGCAATGTGATAAAAATTGGGCGGTATGAAAATGCAAAAATCTGATATGAACAAATACCCCCAAACTTATCATTTGCTCGTCCCGAGCAAAGTCCATTTATTCACAAAAATTTCCTAACCTCACTTTCGCAGGGAACGCGATTGCACTGAGCATGTGCAACAAGCCGTTAAACCTCTAGGTGTCTCTAGTAGGAGGAGTGTTGTCTCCTGAGGGTTTTCAGCGGATACTACCCACAAAATCCGGTCAAGTCGGTTTTGCAAAATAACTAAGATTCAAAACCTAAAGTTTTGTTTTAGAAAATAACAATTCTATAATCCTAAGTCTAGACCATCGAACCTTTATTTTTCACACCTCGCTTCTTATTTAACTACAGATTTTTACATGTCTTTACGTGCAGTGCAAATAGTGTCGTTAAGTTCCCGAAAGGTCGAATAAAGTCATCATGTCGCACAAGAAAGCCCAGATAACAATTTAAAAAGGATCACATAAGTTTTATAAAGAGTTAAGCATTTTTCAAGTTTCGTTTTCCAGTAAGGTTTCAACTTCAGAATTTCTATCTTTCTTAACAGGAAACTAAGTCGTATTTTTCACTCCACCTTTTTCTTGTTTTCATTTCATACACCTCTGTGAACGTGCAATAGTCTTTATCATAGAATAAAACCTTCATATCTCCGCTAAAATTTCTATAAAATCCTGTCTTTTATCAAGATTATTCTCACACAAAGAACCGTTAGGAATTTTAACTCGGAGAGAACACTTGCTTGACTTTGTTTTAAACTGGACTTTCTAGGCTTCTTAGCGAGCTTTGGGCCAATGCACCCAAACCAGTTGGTTTTAGGGCATTAGGTGTAGAAACACCCCAGCGGACTTAATTACTCAAGTTACCTAGGTCCAAAAACAAAAGACAGTTTGGCGTGAAAATCAGATGATTTAATACGAACGGAGATATAACCGGCAGTTCAATTATTTTTTGGATAAAAGACGTGTTTAGTGGGTTTGGTGTGTAATCATTCCAATCAAGTTTCCGATGGGTTATTTTTCAGACTTAGCTCCAATTACGGCATCAATAACATTCCTTTATATTCGCTTTACTTCATAAACTATTCTTGACATTACTTATTTCAGAACAAACCTATTTGATCCTCAGAAAATCATTTATCTGTTTAAAAGTTTAAACATGAAAGACTTGTCATCTAATTCCCAAAATCTTACGACACGTGTAGTGTGATGTAAAGACGTATATCAGCTATAGTTAACTTCAAAGGAGAGTTATCTTTCAGGTTTTCAGAATCCAAACCTAAGATTTAGTTATTCCTATTTCTTTCAAACAAAAACCGTCGAATGTTGAATCAGAGTTCTTCCACAAGCTAACTTGACAAAAAAGTTTTTATATTTTTTTGAAAATTTTCAAATTTTTATTGATTTTATGGATTTAAATATGCAGATGCAAAAATATACATATGAATGCGAAGGTAAGAAATGCGTACCGAGCGTACCCCCAAACTTAAACTGGACAGTGTCCTCACTGTCATTGCATGAAGAGATCATTTGAAGGGTCAAAAATGTCGGTTTAGCGATACAAAAAATTTTTATTTGGTTTGTTTTTAAAGAAAAGAAAAAGAATATACACAAATATAAACAAAATGGTTTGTACATACCCCCAAACTTATTTGGAACAGTGTCCACTGTTCTTGGCTGGATAACCGAAGTTTGGAGGTAGGCAGAGGAAGATCATGCAAGGTAAACCGGCTCCTGTAAGAACAGGAGCTCCTCTGTTGGTTCGGCGCTAAGGTACGGTTTGCATCGGTGTCCATTTACCTTGAAGAGTGAACCGTCCTTTGGATTTTCCAAATCCACAGCGCCCTGCGGATACACATTCCGCACAAAATACGGCCCTTTCCAGCGAGATCTGAGCTTTCCAGGATGGAAGTGAAGTCGGGTGTCGTAAAGCAGTACCTGCTGACCAGGTACGAAGGTTTTGCGCAAAAGGTGTTTATCGTGAAACACCTTCGTTCGATTCTTAACGACAACCGCGTTATCGTAAGCCTCATCCCTAAGCTCGTTCAGATCGTTCAACTGCAGCTTCCGATGGCTGCCCGCATCCTCAAGAGACAGATTCAACTCCTTTATCGCCCAAAATGCGCGATGCTCGATTTCGACAGGAAGGTGGCAGGCTTTTCCGTACACAAGCCGATAGGGAGACATGCCAAGGTCGGTCTTATAAGCGGTTCTAAATGCCCAAAGGGCATCAGTGAGTTTCAGAGACCAATCCTTACGGTTCTTGGAAACCGTCTTCTCCAGTATCTGCTTGATTTGCCGATTTGAAACTTCGGCCTGCCCGCAGGTTTGGGGGTGGTAGGGCGTAGAGAGCTGATGATTAATGGAGTATTTCCGCATCAAGGCTTCGAAAGTTTTATTGCAGAAATGACTTCCATTGTCGCTAATGATCGCTCGGGGGTGCCCAAACCGGGAGAAAATGTTTTCTTTAAGGAACCTAACGACAACCTTGTTGTCGTTAGTCCGGCTAGGCACAGCCTCGACCCATTTAGAGACGTAATCAACATCTAGAAGGATGTACAAGTTCCCAAAAGAGCTAGGAAACGGCCCCATGAAGTCTATCCCCCAAACATCGAAAATCTCCACAACCAAGATCGGTTGGAGCGGCATCTCGTTCCTCCGGGATATCCGGCCCATGTGTTGGCACCGGGAGCAAGTCTTGCAGTAGTCATGAGCGTCTTTGAAGAGTTGTGGCCAGTAGAAACCACATTGCAAGATCTTCTCAGCTGTCTTTCTGGGCCCAAAATGCCCGCCACACGCCTGATCGTGGCAAAACGACAGCACACTCTTGAATTCCTCATCAGGGACACACCGACGAATAATCTGGTCGGGACAGTACTTGAACAAGTAAGGTTCGTCCCAGTAAAAGTGTTTTACTTGGGATAAGAAGCGAAGTCTGTCCTGACTCGACCATTCAGTCGGTAGTAATCCCGTGGCCAAATAGTTCACAATATCTGCGAACCAGGGTTCGCAAGATACTGTCAAGAGCTGTTCATCCGGGAAAACGTCGTTGATTGGAATTGGAAGCGAAGGCGAAGAAGGAAGTCGTGAGAGATGGTCGGCAACCACATTTTCACATCCTCGTTTGTCCTTAATGACAAGGTCAAACTCTTGAAGCAAGAGGATCCAACGGATTAACCGAGATTTGGCATCTTTCTTCGCAAAAAGATGGCGCAGAGCAGAGTGGTCAGTGTAGACAATGACTGGAGAGCCGATGAGGTAGGGCCTGAACTTTTCTAAAGCAAATACAACAGCTAAGAATTCCTTCTCAGTTGTTGTATAGTTGAGTTGGGCGTCGTTCAGGGTTCGGCTCGCATAATAGATTACGTGCGGCATCTTGTTGATGTGCTGTCCAAGGACAGCACCGATGGCAAAGTCGGATGCATCGCACATAATCTCGAATGGGTGCGTCCAGTCAGGTGAGGAGAGAACGGGAGCAGAAGTGAGGGAGCGTTTCAATGATTCGAATGCAGTGACACAGCTAGAGTCGAAGTCGAATGGTGTGTCCTTGGCCAGCAAAAGAGTCAAGGGCCTAGCAATCTTGCTAAAGTCCTTGATAAACCGTCTATAGAAACCGGCATGGCCAAGGAAGGCTCGGATATCTCTGACGCATCGGGGAGAAGGCAGATTGGAAATGACCTCAATCTTTGCTTTGTCAACCTCTATGCCATTTTTCGAGATGATATGTCCTAAGACAATACCTTCGCGCACCATGAAGTGGCATTTCTCCCAGTTCAAAGTGAGATTCTTGTCCTTACATCGGGTAAGGACAGCATCAAGATGCAGCAAACACTCGTCAAAGGAGTCGCCGAAGATGGAGAAGTCATCCATGAAAATCTCCAGAAATTTTTCCACCATGTCCGAGAAAATTCCCATCATAAACCGCTGGAAGGTAGCGGGCGCATTGCATAACCCAAAGGGCATGCGTCGATATGCAAACGTGCCGAAAGGACAAGTGAAAGTGGTCTTGTCCTGGTCTTTTTCGGCGATGGGAATTTGATTATAGCCGGAGTAGCCATCAAGAAAGAAGTAGTACTCGTGTCCGGCCAATCGTTCGAGCATCTGGTCAATGAAAGGTAGCGGAAAGTGGTCTTTCCGCGTTGCGGCGTTGAGTTTTCTGTAATCAATGCAAACTCGCCACCCAGTTTGGGTGCGAGTAGGGATTAACTCATTCGCCTCGTTGGTTATGACCGTGATGCCCGACTTCTTGGGGACAACGTGAATGGGGCTAACCCACTGGCTATCAGAGATAGGGTAAATGATACCACTATCTAGACATTTGACGATCTCCTTCTTCACAGCCTCCTTCATGACTGGATTAAGACGTCTTTGTGGATCCCGGGCTGGTTTGGCATCATCCATCAGATGAATGTGATGCTCAACGATGAGGGGACTAATCCCCTTGATGTCCGCCATGGACCAGCCAAAAGCTTGCCTGTTGCTGTGCAAGACCGCGAGAAGGGCTTTCTTTTGCTCGGAAGCTAGAGAAGCCGAGATGATGACAGGAAGGGTCTCGTTTTCACCTAAGTAAGCGTACTTAAGGTGAGACGGCAACGGCTTGAGTTCGAGCGTTGGAGGTGAAATGATGGAAGGAAAGACGGGTGCAAAGGTCTCGAACTCAAAGGACTCCAGCAAAGGTTCAAAGCGAGTGTAAGCAACCGAGTTGGATGGTTCAGGTAACTCATCCGGAAAGTCGAAGGATTCAAACTCGGGTTGTGCGCAGCTAAGATCGTTTGAAAACGTGAAACACTCGTAGTCGTTGTCGGGCGCAGAAGCAGCAGCAGGTTCGAAGAGAAACGCACTAGTGGCGTCAAGATTATCGTGTTCAAACAGAAACTCCTCGAATTCACACTCTTCTGGGGTGATCTCCTGGATCGAGCAGACATCCAGTATATGAGCATTAGGTTCGGCGGGCTGATTCCCCAACCTAAAAATGTTGAGTTCAATCGTCATATTTCCAAAAGAGAGGTTCATTGAACCGTTGCAACAATTGATCACAGCATTTGAGGTTGCGAGAAATGGTCGACCGAGTATCACCGGAATTTTATTCCGGGGGTTAGCTACAGGCTGTGTATCTAATACAATGAAGTCAACGGGGAATATGAAATCCCCGACTCTTATCAACACATCCTCTAGCTCACCCCTAGGATGGGTGATCGATCGGTCGGCCATCTGGAGAGTGCAGTGTGTGGGTTTCAGCTCTCCGACGCCTAATTGCTCGTATACTGAATACGGAAGCAAGTTAACACTGGCACCAAGATCTAATAGTGCGCGGTTGATGTTCTTATCCCCAATAGTAATTGAAATCGTAGGGCAGCCAGGGTCCTTCCGTTTTTGTGGTAAAGATTGGGTAAGGGCATCACTCACAGCACTAGCCAAGAAAACTTTCTTGGGTACCTGAGACTTCCTCTTTTTCGTGCACAAGTCCTTTAAGATTTTCGCGTAAGACGGGACTTGTTGGACAGCATCTAAAAGAGGAATGTTAATGTTAACTTGCTTAAATAACTCCAGAATCTTCTCCATTTGTGGATTTTGTTTGTTAGACCTCAACCGGTTTGGAAATGGAACATTTTGAAAATTGGTTGAGTCTAAAGCTGGAGGAGGAGATTGTGGAGTTGGAACGGATCCCAGAATAGGTGTCTTCATGGAGTGAGAAGTGGGTCCGTTCAGAGAAGAAGAGGAAGGAGAGCCTTGTGAAGAACGGAGAATAGGCTCAGAAGACGAAGAAGAAGAAGGAGAAGAAGAAGAAGAAGAAGCAGCAGCGGCCGGGGCATCATCGTTGATCCGTCTGCCAATGTTGTTTTGCAGCATCCTCCCTGATCTCAGTGTGGTCACGGCACTCACATTATGGTTTTGTTGTTCAAGAGCAACATGTGCATTATGTGGGTGACCGGGATTTGGAAGTGGCTGGGACGGGAGCTTCCCCTTTTCTCGCTCGTTTAAGGCCGCGTTCAGCTGTGCAATCTGGGCCTCGATGGTTTTGATGCTTTGCCCGTGTGCGGCAGTGTGTTGCACTAAAGATTGAATCGAAGACTGGATGTTGGCGGTGGATTGAGTCGATTGTTTAACAAATGCCTCCAGACTTCGCTCGAGCGAGGAAACCTTATCGTTGTTCGACGGAACAAAGTTGTTTGGTGGAAAAGAGTTGTTGGGAGCAAAGTTGTTCGTCTGGTTTTGGAAAGGTTGGGGTTGGAAGGGCTGCTGATACTGAGTTTGTTGCTGCGCTTGTTGTTGCGGCGGAGGGGCCCTTTGGAAATTGTTGCCCTGGAATTGATTCTGATTCTGATTCCAGGCGAAATTGGGGTGGTTCCTCCAACCGGGATTGTAGGTGGAAGAGTATGGATCATTCCTCGGTCTTTGCTGGAAGGCAGCATTAACCTGATCCTGTCCTTGCGAGGGTGGATTGTAAGGACACTCTTCCGTCAAGTGGGAAGGATCGGAACAACAAGCGCAGATGGTACGAAGGGGGAGAACAGGTGTGGGGACAGGAGCAGAAAATTTGCTCTCTATCGCCTCAAGCTTTCGTGTTATTGCAGCCATTTCAGCTTTCATCGCAATAGAGACATCGAGTTGGTGGATTCCTACCCTAGACTGACCGGTAGAAGTGGAGGTAGAAGAAGAAGAAGTCGGTCTGGTGCTCTCCCACTGTAGCGTTTGCTCCGCAAGATCGTCAAAGAACTGCCACGCTTCCTCGTCAGATTTTGATAGGAAGTAGCCCTGACAGATGGTTTCCAGCAACTGCTTCGTTGCTGGGTTCAGTCCCTCGTATAAGGTTTGGCAGAGCTGCCATTTCTCTATACCGTGGTGAGGACACTGAACAAGAAGGTCTTTGTATCGGTCAAAGCACTTCCAGAAGGGTTCAGAAGGAAGCTGGGAGAATTGGTTGATTTCATTTCGAATTCTTGCGGTCTTATGATTTGGATAGAATTTTTTCAGAAATGCTTTAACAAACTCATCCCAGCTGGTGATTGAGTGGGAAGCGGTGCTATACAGCCATTTTTCAGCGAGATCGCATAAAGTGAACGGAATGACCCGTAGACGTATAGCATCGTCCGACAGCTGGGTTGTTTTCATCATGGCACAGACATTTTGAAATTTGTTGATGAAGATATAGGCATCTTCAGATTCAAGCCCATGAAAACGTGGAAGCATGTTGATGAAATGGGGCTTAATTTCAAAGTTGTCCCCATTGGCCGGAGGAAGAGAAAGGCAGGTGGGAAGTGTAGAACGGGTGGGATAGAAACGATCCTGGAGCGCGATTCGCTGCGGCGCTACAACAGGCGGAGGTGGTGGAAGATTAGTCTCCGTAGGAGGTGAAGCCAATCCAGGGGTGGTCAAAGAGATGTTCGGATTAAATCCCGACATCGCGGAAGAAGAGGTTGGTGAAGGTGAAGGTGAAGATGTATGAACAGAATTCCGGTCAACGTCGGAGTTGGCCGGCAAAAGGAAGAGGAGAAAGAGGAGTGGACGGAGTATCGACTTCGGAGTCGATCGCGTAGTCGGTCGCGACTAACGTAACGCGGACTAGACGGGCGCTAGTGTCCCGAGTCCAAGCGGACATACACTAAACGAGTTTAGTATAGTCAAAGCGGAGAAGGTGAGGGTAAGAAAACGTCAATGGAGAAAGGCGATGGGTGGTGGGTGAAAATGGATTTGGCGACAAAAGGGCAAGTTTTTATAAAAGTTTTTGATTTTTTTCTTTTTTTTTTTCTTTTTTTGTTTTTAGAAAGAGATTTACAGAAATATGTACGGAAATACGGCTTAAGCAATCACAAACAAGATATGCACAATCACACCTAGATCTAGGGTAACCTAGGTCTACTAGACCTGCTCCTGAACTTGATTGTCGAAGTTAAACAGTGTCGAGAAACGGGCTTAAAAATACACTGATCATGAGGCCAGGTAAGTGCAGAGATAAGGGGAGGTTGTCCAACGCTTTCGCGAAGTTCCTTAATTAAATAACCCTTTCTCTTTCGGCGGTTGCGCCTTTAACACTTTCCTAGACACCCCGTAAACAATATACGGTTAAGCGAGGTTCTAAACAAGGTTTATCTTCTCCTAATGAGCGCGAAGTCCTTAGGGCTGAAGTCTAGTATTTTTTAATTTACAATGGACAATGCATATGCTTTAGTGATTTTTGGGGTCCTGAGAAGGGTGATGAAATCCCCACCCAATCTGGATTGGTTTCAAGCCCCTTAAGTCCGTATTAAAGAATGCAAAACAGTAACAAATCAACTGCAAACAATTTTTATTTGCGGCGCAAAGAATCCTGCACAAGAACAGTTTATTGGAAGGGGGAGAAGAATTTGCGCAAAGAAGGCTCCAGAAAACACAGTTCAGTAGAGTTCAGAGGAGTGGAGAGAAGAGAGAGACTCACCAGAAAGAAATTGCACCCCTGAAACGACCAAGTGGCCGCGGATCCGCGGCCTAAACCCTCTGTTGCCGCGGATCCGCGGCAGGAAGGAGAGATTGGGCCTTCATTTTTTCTGTGGGTGCTGGTATGGGTCTCCTCTGCTTGTCTGGAACTTCTGAATTTTTATTTGCTCACTGTACCTGCTCCAGATCTTGACAGTAGACCGTATGCTTCGTTTTGTCCGTCGCGGTGTAGCCGCGAAATGTGGGTCTATCTTCCCACGTCTTTGGCACTGTACTTGAACTCCGTATTTTCAACGTCTTGGCCACGGAACTCGAACCTTGTATTTTCCTGCACACTTGCACAAAAGCTAATCAAAAATAACAAGATGATTTTTTTACAAAGTATATATATATATATTTTTGTTTTTGGTTGTTTTTATATTCACAAATTAACCCGAAATTACACAAGGAAATAAACTACCGTCTCCCCGGCAACGGCGCCATTTGATTGATAGGATATGTGCGTGTTCAAGTTTAGTTCTAAATACCGTAATCAAGACGGTTTCGCTTGTAGCTAGCCGGTTGAGTACGGGTCGTCCGCAGGGAGATGGGAGTCTTTTTCAATGTGTTTTAACGAGTTAAGTCCTGTTTTCAGATTTTGTTGTGGTTATCTAAGTGTTAAGTTGATATTTAAAGAGAGCTTGTTAGGGTTAGGATTAGGTTAGTTTGAGTTAGGAGTCTCCGCATCTTTCGTTGCCCCCTCTTAATATCGGTGTTACGGTAATCGGCAACAACGGGGATTAGCACGACTAGGAAGGACTTTGCGAGTATAAGCTAGGCTTTCCAACGCATAAGTCTTCCTTTTGGTGCTTGTCCGTCCGTTCTTGGCTCTTATCCATAACCTCCGGTTAATTCTACCACAACCGGTCTCACTACGGAATCACCGCTATCATGTAGGATAGGGTGCCGTAAGGAGCGGATTGTGGTTCAATTAACGAGAGTCGATTTAAGTTGTTGGGCAAGGAAAGAGTGAGAGAGATTTCCTTCTCTCAAACTTCCCTTATCCTACCCTAACAAGTATAAAACTACTCACACTTCATGATAAGGAAAAACAAAACAAAACAAAAGAGGAAGATAGAAAGAAGGAGATTAGAAGAATACGACTAACTATTTGCGACCTCACCTTGGCGAGGATCGAGCGCAAGTATCATTGTCGTGTGTAAGGATAAAGAAAAAAGAGAAGAAAGAAACAACAAGGAAATAACAACAACTACTTAACAATTTTAAAGTTACAACAATTATAACAAAAGTAAGACAAGCATGATAATAAATTGATCTTCTTTATTCACCATTCCTCACTCACAAAGCTCACTACAAGTTTAATGGAGAAGAGATGAGAAGAAGAAGAACATGTAAACTAAATCCTAGCAAAAAGAAAATACCAGAATTCCCCCTTTCCTTCACAAAGTTCTGGGCTATTTATAGGCCAAAAAATGAAACCCTAGGGCAACCACCAGAACCCAAACAGAATGACAAAAATACCCCCAAAAACTTTCTGTCTGCCGCCACTATATGGCCGCGGATCCGCGGCCTGGACCCCACTTTGGCCGCGCATCCGCGGCCCTTTAGTTGAATTGGGCCCCCCAATTTGCTGTGGTTCCCTGGTTTGCTGTGTACATTATTCTGGCATATCTATTTTCTCAATTTGACTCCACGATTTTTCCAGAATTTCTGTTGAGGGAAAGGTGGACTTTTTGTCAAGATTTTGTCATGATTGCCTCGAGCTCCGCGTAGATTTCTTGGATCTTGTGCTACCATTGAGCCTTGTGCCTGAAAACGACATTGATTTGACATTTTGTCTTCCTAAACTGGTATCTGGCAGCATACGGATGAAGGGCGGAGACCGTGTTTTATCTGTGGTTGGCAGAAACCCGGATTTTTTCGTGTTTTCCATGAATTTCACCGTTTTAGAACCGAGAACCTGTATCCTGCAATTGACTAGCAAACACGGCTCAAGAGTATCTACGGATATGCAATGTGATAAAAATTGGGCGGTATGAAAATGCAAAAATCTGATATGAACAGTTTCCTCTCTGTCGTCTTTGATAATTATCGAAGAGTCTTCGGCTGGAGGTTCCGGTTGGATCATCATCCCCACCATGTCTTGGAACATAAGCGCCATTTATTTTATATTAGTTGCTTGTTCCGCGGCCTCTTTATCTTTCTTTTCAAGCACCCTTCGTAGGAATTCGGTGTCGGTCTCCTTCTCCTGGCGTTGTTTCGACGATACTTCCGGGCTTTCTTTCTGCCCAGTGAGTGCGGCCATCCTTGTCAACATCTCTTGGAGCTTTTGTTGTTGCTCCTGATCTTTTGTCATCGACCGTGTAAGTGGTCGATGACTTACGGAAGCACGACTATCCTCTTTTCTAGATACCATGTAGACGGTATGTACAACCATGCCCCCAGACTTGGGGAGTTTGGGTCCACATCCTTTGAAATTTACAGCAGGCATGGGGATCTTCTCCGGCCTTCTCCTTTTATGGGAGGTCGAAGTTGAGGGGGCCGTTGCAGCAGGCACCCATGCATACGATACCTTCCGTGGTAAGACGGGGGAATGGTCCTCCTCTTGCCGAGCATTCATTTTCTTCAGCCGGCGAGAGTAGTCTTTGTCAATTACAGAGTCTTGGACTTTCCGCCAGACTCTTTGGATCTTGGAGGACAACCGCTGAGTAGGCTGTTCCGGTTTCACCTGTGTCATGGTTTCATCAAGCGGAGGAGACTTCTTCAATACGGCAGTTGGAGAGTCCTTGTGCACCCTCCTGAGCAGCTCGAAGCTATTTCCAGTTGGAACAGCAGCGTCAATTTCCACCATTGGAGATAGTGGGGTAAGTCCAGAGGGGGAACTGCCCTCAGCTTTCCTCACTCGGCACCAGTGGCGACGTTGAGCATGTCGTACAGACGGGACCACCTCTGTTGCGGAAGCTACCATGTTATGCTCCCTACTTTGATGAGAGGCTGCTGTCGGTGTCAGCCTATCGAAGACTGACGTCCGCTGAGAGGGAACGATCAATCTGTCGAAGGCAGACCTTCTGGAAGGCGAAGCATTTTTAACGACCTTGCCTGCAGCAAGTGTTGGAACGGTCAGTCTTGCGAAGACCGATCCTTTAGCAGGAGAAGCCCCTTTGAAGACTTCATCTTCCTGAATTGGAATGGCTATCCGCTTCGGGATAACCCCTTCAGGTATTGCGAGCCTCTTTGCGGGCCCACTGGGGCTTTGGCTCAGTCTATCAAAGACCGAGGTGGCAGACTTGGACGAGCCGTTGAGAGCGGCCGTGGTGGTTGCAAGTCGATCAAGGACCGACTTTTTCGGAGCCTCCTATGATGTCACTGAAGCACTGAAGCTCATTGGCGGGAGCATGGTCCCGAAGAACAATCCAGTGGTGGCCTGAGTCACCTGCTCCACTGGCATTGCAAAGATGGAGGCCGCTTAGGGCCCGTAAGTCACTCCTTCGGTCGGGGCAGAGCAAGAGTTGCTGTTGCAGTTAGTGCAGCTGGAAGCCATCGATGTTATCTCCTTTTCCTGCATAGGAGCAAGACACCAAATCTTAGTACCTCAAATCCAGGGGCAACCATATTAAACCGTGATTTGTTTGCGAACACGACACACAAAGTATAGAGTGGAAAGAGGAAAAGGTCCCACCGGGTGTGCCAGAATCTGTTTACCGCCGAAAACGAGGAAGACAAACGTCTTTCCTAAATTTGGGGGCAGATGCTATTTGGATTTATCCGTCCACCTCTCCCAAGATGCCAAGTTGATTTATGGCGCCGTGTATCGGAGGTTTAGACAGATGCGGCCGTTGTAGCAGACTTCATCAGATTCCCCCTCGTTGTGAGGGGTTTTTGATTGTGGGGACGTTCTTCCCTGCAGGCGCAAGCCCCTGCAGTTAATTACGTTACCGCATCCCGGTAACCACTTTCTCCTGCCCCAGAAGGTCACTTCATGTCGTGTGTGTTTGTTTTATTTTTGGTTGTCCATGGATTGTATACGGAGACTAATTTATGTTGTTGTCCGTGAATTGTATACGGAGACTAATTTATGTTGTCGCCCGTAGGGCGTGGATTAGTCCAAATCCGTATATTCTTAGATTTAGGTTTGGGTTGATTTAAGGATCGTTAATCTCGTTTGAGATTAAGATCAACTTAAATGTTTTTTGAGGATATGTTATTCTAATTTTTGACTAAGATCTACTCAACAGGATTTTGGGATCATTCAGACCCAACAAAAGAGCGTTTGGGCTCCATTATTTTAGTTTAAGGACGTTACAGTCCGTTGTTAGTTTAAGGACGTTGCGGTCCATAGCTAGTTCAAAGACAATATGGTCCATAGCTTAGTTTAAGGACGTTGTGGTCCGTAGCTAGTTTAAGAACGTTGCGGTCCATAGCTAGTTTAAGGACGTTGCGGTCCGTAGGGATGTGTCCGTCAATTTGGGAGTGCACCAAAGAGTTGTTGGTTATTGGGACCCACCACCTCTCTGAATACGTTGAAGAATTATAACGACATGTATCAGAGGTGTGAGTAGATGTACCCTTGAACCAATGTCCGTTGGAAGATCAGTTGTCGTGTTTGAAACTAAGACCAATTTAGAAAATGAAGAGCACATGGGCTCGGCTGATCTGAATTAGGGATTTTTGGTCAACTTGGACTCAGCCCACTCAGTCTTTGAATAAAGTGTTAAACACTTATTTGGGCTCAGTCCCTTTTCTGTGCAAACAATGCTGGGCATTGATACGGGTTCTGACACTCACTCTCTACTTTACTTTATTTCCCTCTCTTTTTTGTTTTTTATGGAGTGTTAAACACTCTTTATGGCGCCCACACATGGAGCAAGTGAGGCACTTGGCGCTGAGCGCTAGGCACTCCTTATTGAGCAGCGCCCACGTGAGGGACACGTGAGGCACTTGGGGCTGAGCGCCAGACATTGAGTGCTAAGCACTCTTTATTGAGGGGTGCCCACGTGAGGGACATGTGAGGCGCTTGGCGCTGAGCGCCAACCATTGAGTGATAAGCACTCTTTATTGAGGGGGGGCCCACGTGAGGCGCTTCGCGCTGGGTTTTCTTTATGTATTCTGTTCTGTGGAGTTCAATTCTCTGTTCTTTTCTGGATCTTTGATCCCCAAGAACAAGTTCATCCCTGTGAGAATTAAATTCTCATTTGTGGGAGACTTGTCCCATGGATCTCAGATCCAGGGAAAGAACTAAGTTCTTTTATAAGGGTTAAACCCTTGGATGTGCAGATGAGATGCTTTGATCTCTATTGTTATTTTTATTTACCTCGAAAAGAGGTATTCTTCTTTCTTCCTTTTTGAAGCTTTCTGCTTTGTTTTTCTCGAAGCTTATGTGGGGGTTTCTCTCTGCAAGACTTGAAGTCTTAGGTCCTTTATATAGTAGAGGCGAGCTTGTTGATTTAGTTAAGGAACTCTCTCGTTGAGAGATCCTGATTGATTTGGGGATTTTATCCACCGTTGGATCTTTGATCCGAGGACTTCTGTTTTACAGAAGATATTTTCTTGATTTTAACAAGATTAGGGAAATATTTCACCATACAGAATCTTTCTATATATATTGGTGATTTTTAATCACCACTGGATTTTTTTTAATCCAACGGTACTCTGTTTTACAGAGAGCATTCTTTCTTGTTTAGAAAGATTTGAGAAATATTTCCTCAACAGAATTTAATTTAGTATTTTTTTGATGATTTGTCATCTCCGTTGGATCTTTGATTCAACAGCTCTGTTTAACAGAGAGTTTTTAACTCTTGGCGCTGGCGCCCTCGTGCAACGCACGTGAGGCGCTACCTCAGAGTTTTTAACTCTTGGCACTGGCTTTCAAATTTTGAACAGAGCTTTGCTCTTTTATTGAGGGAAACAAGTACTTAGACAAGTTCGTTGTTATCTTCATCGACGATATCCTGGTGTATTCAAAGAATCGGAGAGAACACGCAGAGCAGTTACGGATTGTCCTGGATACATTGCGACAACATTAGCTCTACGCCAAGTACAGCAGGTGTGAATTTTGGCTAGATCAAGTCGGATTTCTCGGACATATCGTTTCAGACGAAAGAATCTCAGTAGATCCAGCTAGAGTGTCTGCTGTCAGTGAGTGACCGACACCAAAGACGGTGAAAGATATATGAAGTTTCTTGGGCTTAGCAGGATACTACCGACGATTCATTGAAGGATTTTCAAAGATCGCAGCACCCCTGACCAAGCTCACACATAAAGACGAAGCATTCGTGTGGTCAGAAACATGTGAAAAAGCTTCTGTAGAACTCAAGTCAAGGTTAACCTCTGCACCAATTCTTGTAATACCGGATCAATCTGGAGGATTCGTGGTATATTGTGATGCATCCGGTAAAGGATTAGGATGTGTTCTACACCAGCATGGAAAGGTTTTGGGTTTTGCATCAAGAAAGTTAAATGTACATGAACACAACTATACAACACATGATCTAGAATTGGCAGCCATCATCTTCGCACTCAAGATTTGGCGCCACTATCTCTTGGGAGAACGAGTGGATATATACACTGACCACAAGAGTCTGAAATATGTATTTACTCAGAAGGAACTAAACATGCCGCCGAGAAGATGGCTAGACCTCATGGCGGACTTCGACATCTACCTACAGTGTCATCCTGGAAAGGTGAATGTAGTTCCTGATGCCGTTAGTCACCAGCCATTATCAATGAACCTCACCGCTCAGTGGAAGCTACAGCAAGAATTGCATGGATTGGAGATCGAAGTAGTTATGCCAGGTAACACTTCATATTTGATCAACTTACAAGTCCAGTCCATTCTTATCAATCAAATCAAGGCAGCTCAAGCAAATGATGCCAAGCTACAAAAGATTCGAGAACAAGTAGAAAGTGGACTTCGAACTGACTTCATCATCCAAGAAGATGGATCCTTGCGATATGGAAGTCGATTATGTGTGCCAATCGGCCCTGTTCGGGAAGAGTTGATGAAAGAAGCTCACGGCTCTCCTTATTCTGTACATCCCGGTGTCACGAAGATGTACAAGGATCTACGGCTATACTACTGGTGGCATGGAATGAAGCGCGAAGTAGCTAGAAGCGTAGTCAAGTGTTTGGTGTGTCAGCAAGTGAAGGCTGAACATCACAGAACTGCTGTTCTACTTCAGCCGTTACCAATCCCAGAATGGAAATGGCAGCATATTACCATGGACTTCGTGACTGTCCTTCCTCGCAGCATGAAGGGTAACGACGCAATATGGGTTATTGTGGATCGACTCACCAAGTCGTCTCACTTTATTCCATTTCGAGTTGGCCAGTCAACCGAGACGTTAGCAAAGAAGTACATGGAGGTGAGTATAAATCTAAAGTAAGATTTAAACCTTCAAGATGTACCATACTTGAGATCTATAAACTCATGCAGGAGATCGTAAGATTACATGGAGTACCTGTTTGCATCGTCTCCGATCGTGATACAAAATTCCGATCATAATTTTGGTAGAGTCTGCAAGCTATCCTGGGAACGAGTCTGAATTTCAGCACGGCTTATCATCCACAAACGGACGGCCGAGCGAACAATTCAGATTCAGGAAGACATGCTAAGAGCCTGTATGTTAGACTTCAGAGGTTTGTGGAAAGATCAGCTACACCTTGTGGAGTTTTCATACAACAATAGCTATCAGGAAAGCATTGGAATGGAACCATTCACAACACTCTACGGACGGAAGTGTCGTTCACTGCTAAGTTAGGACGATATTGGAGATCGTGAACTCCTTGGACAAGAGATGATCGTAGCAACTGTGGACGTAGTTCGCACGATCAGGGAAAGGATGCACATAACCCAAGACCGACAGAAGCATTGGGCAAATGTAAAATAGCAACATCTGGAGTTCCAACCTGGAGATCATGTATTCCTGAAGATCTCTCCAAACAGAGGAGTGGTCCGTTTTGGCAAGAGGGGTATACTCAGTCCAAGATATATAGGACCGTTCGACATACTCGAACGAATTGGAGAAGTGGCATACCGTTTAGCACTACCACCCTCATTGGAAGGAGTGCACAACGTGTTCCACATATCCCAGCTACGATGATATGTGAGCGAGCCCAGCCATATACTTGATCACTCAGAGCTCACAGTACAGACGGACCTAACCTGCGAGAAACAACCAGTTGAGATCCCGGACCGAAAGGTAAAGACATTGCGGAACAAGGAAGTAAACTTAGTCCGAGTAATGTGGAGAAAAGATTCGTCAGGAGAATCAACTTGGGAAAGAGAAGAAGATATGCGTACATGATACCCTTACCTATTTGAAAATTAGTCCCTATGTAATTATAAATTTTGAGGATGAAATTTTTATAAAGAGGGTAGAATGTAACGACTCTGAAATCGCTGTACAGAAATTTTTGTATTAATATACAGAAAAGAGTATTACAGCCTGTGTAAGATTTATAAGTTAGAATTGTTTAATAAAAGCAAGAAACAAATTTTAGCTCACTGGTAAAGCCTTACACTGTTGTGACGTAGCCTGTGTTCGAATCCCATCAGACACAATTATTTTTTTCTGATTTTTTCTTTTTATTTTTGGAAGCCCAAGAGTTGTACGTGCAATACACGGGGAAATGAAAATTTCAGAAAACTCAAATATGCGCAAAATGGAGTAAACACATAATTAACTATGTGGCATGAATCTCGAGGCCAGAGCTCGAGAATCGACCGGTCAAAATGCCCTATGGGCCGACGCCGACGGTCGGATGAGCTCCATGCTTTGCACACTCGTCCCTTCGACTCCTCTTAACTCCTCTGTACTGTTTGATTTCCCTGCAATCAAACAGAGACCTTTCATTTCGCTACTAAACATCATTTTAATGCTTTTTAATCCAAAATTTTAATTCCCAAACCCTAATTCTTCACTATAAATTAATACCACCCCATGCTTTAGCTCTTCATCATTCTGAAAATTCTAGCAAAAAATCTCTCAAAAAGTTCCTAGGTGCAAGTGGAGTTAGAGACCAAGCTCTTTCCGTCGAAGATCGAAGCCAATTCCGGAGCTCCCGCTACGCCACGAAGCCTCCCTCTTTCTTTGAGATTTTTAAACCGTAAGTCCCCCCCAACTCTCTTTCTTGTCATTGAAATTCATATCCTAAAAACATATCGGTAAAGTAGAGTTACCGCCGATACTTTTCTTTTTAATCTTGAAACTCCATTTTTCTTTATGCTTTGGTCAATCAAATTTTACCACACTATTTGTAACTTTAATCACAAATGTTTAAATTCAAGTTTATCCAAAATTCTCATGTGAAACAACCATAAAACGAACTTTTCATTAAAATATCTTGAACTTTATTATCACCTCTTTTCGATAAATTCTTAAAACAATACCTTTAGGAAAACTTCACAGGGTAACGACCTACCCCACACACACACTTTGGTTTCATAGCACGATGCCTAAATAAATGTATATTTGGTTCAAAGAATAATTTTACAATAAAGTACCACATCTTTTAAAAATCGGGTTTCTTTTAAAACAGTATTTTGTTAATCCTTGGAAAATACATCTCTAAAACCTTCGTTAGGGGACCCGCTAATGGATGGTGCGGATTATCGCACATCGTTAGGATAGTGGAGCGAGATGCAGAACTCCTCACGGAGTATTCGATCTCGAAAGGAAATAAAATACGGTTTTAAGAAATGCGACTTTTCTAAATAAAAATAATTTTTAAAATTAAATAAATTATAAATCCATATTTACATTATATTATGAAACTATATTTTTCTAAAAATGAAAGATTAAAAAAAATGTTTATAAAATACCATCAAGTTACCAAAAAAGACTAGTTTTCAATAAAATACCATAAACTTTTTAAAGCTGGGTATTTATCATTAAAACACCCCAACAATTAAAACACATGTTCATGAAAACTATAAGTAATACAAATCACTCTCGAGTTTTATTTTTAATTTATATTAAAATATTTTTCATAAAACCCCCTCGAGATATACAAAACAATATTTTAAGGAATTTAGTAAATATAGGTTTAGGCAGAATCAATTCTCTTAAGCCCCAGGGAGCTAGAGAAAGTGATTGCTTGCCTATTTAGTTTAGACAACTTAACAGAGTTATCAATGGCAATTGTCTTGGAAAAATACACAAATCCTGTCGTTCATGTGCAGCAGTTGCCGATTACTCCCGAACCTAAGAATTCAAGAGTTAAATCATTTTACAAGTGTCTGACTCAATCTGAGTCCAAACTCAAATCTGAATCCAAAATCAAACACGAACTTGAATACCTGATCATGAACATGAATAGTCGAATTCAAACTCAAACTCAAACTTAACTCGACTTGAACGAACCATAGTTATAACTTGACATGAACTCAACATGATTACTTGAACACATGATTACATCCTGAACATGAACCTGAACATTTTATATCCATGGTTTCGGCCAAGACCTGTAAACATAATCTATACAATATATTACGCGGGGATAAAGGGATATATTGGAACGGAACGTATATCGTAGCACGAGAGGTCACTTAAAAGACACCTACATGAATTCACGTGTCGTTGTCCCATGGGTTATGACGGGGCCTTGTACTACATATTACCATAGTCCACGGGGTAAGATGGACTCCTCTCGTATACATGAATACATTTCTTACCAAAGTACAAATAACCATGTTAGAATAACTATTTTATACCTGTGAACGATCATATACAACTTTACATGTTCACTTCACATTAAATACTATCTTCTATTTCTTATTTTGGGACTTACCGAGCGCTGGTTCGCTGACGACATTCCTTTCTGTTTCTTTCTTTGGGATGTTCGTCAGGAGGACCGGACTCTAAGGAGATAGAGCCGAGCCAGGAGGACTTGGACCAGCTTACTGCTCAGCCTGACTACTAGTTCTTTCTGCACTTATTTTCTGTATGCCATTCTTTAGGCATTTGCTTTATATCATTGTATCTTTTCATTACAAACAGTTGCATGTAAAGTTGAATGTAAATAAAGTTACTGTTTCATTTTATTACTCTTGTCATTCTTGTTCATTGTTACATTGCTTAATTACGCTTAACATATTTATTTCATAGTAAATATGTTGCAGGCTTGCCACATCACCGTTTCCGTCCACTGGGAAGCGGGGCGTGACACATGACCACCAGAGAAACTAATGATAACACTTATCAGTAAATCCTGTCTGCCTTGGCCAAGGAGTTATGGTCACAGCCAGCTATGCACTGTGCGACATCAACTCCCTATACCGGGAGAGACGAATTCCCTTTACCGCTCACTGCGTCCATGTGCTTCGGGATTGTACTTAACTAAAACCTGTTTGCACGGCTCTTTAAAGCCGTGGTAGGGTAGTAATCAAAACATAGTAGGAACACACATGAGAAATTGTGGCGATCTCGGGTCTAGGGACTACCCTGTACTCATGTCACTAGAAAACTGCTGTCTGATGATTGGTATAATACCATCTAGGATTTCTCGGCAAGTCCTTCCAGTGTAACTCATCCAATGAGCACATGTATACAATCTTCGGTGTCAAATACCAATGGCTATGGAATCAACCATCGCCACTTACGGGATCAAGAAACGTATACACTAGTCTAAACTGGAATACTGATGCCCAGTCTCGATACTCCTATGAATAAGGACTTTTAAGGATGTACTTATAAACTACCTAGGCCCCACTAGTATGATCCCCATCATAATCGTGGTAGTCAAGAAAAAATCCTATGGGCTTTATCATCATGTATTGTTGATACGTTATAACGAGTATGCAAACCAGATAGCATACTATCATCTCGAACAAGATTTTTCTTGGTATTGGCCCTCCTTGAATTCAGTAATTGCATTCCTTCAACTAAGATAAATGCCTTTATGGAATCTATATCCAACAAAGACATCTTCGCAGACTGTATCTAGTCTGGCTACTTTTATGCAAATTTTTGGACAGTTGCATAATGCGCACACATAAGCAATAGCCAGAATAGAGGTTCAAATCAGTCAACTTGCTGCGAAAGTGAGTGAACGTGAGAAGGGAACCTTTCCTTCTCAACCAGTGATGAATCCCATAGATCAGTGAGCCCACAACGTGCATGTTGTTCAGCAGGACAATCTTGAAAATGTGAAAGCCGTCACAGTCCTACAATCCGAACGCACGATTTACAACAAGGTTGTCAATTCAAACGATAAATCAAAACGTGCGATTGTTGATTCACCAACACCACCCATTTCCTCATAAACAGATCCAACCACGTCTTCGTCTTTTTTACCATCTTCTTCATCTTCGTCGCCTGCTGCAATTCCTTCCGAGCTACACGCATCTTCGCCACAGTTACATCCGACAACACCTCCACAAAACATAAAGCCTTCTAAAATTACTTTGACTTTACCTTATTCGAACCAAATTTTCGAGCCCAAAGCTCCGTTTCCAAATCAGTTAAGGTCGAAGAAACCTTCTGCAAACATGGAGAAAAATTTAGAAGTTTTCAAACGCTGCGAGGTAAACACTCCGCTGTTGGACATTGTCCAATAAGTTCCGCTGTACGCTAAATTCTTAAAGGATTTATGCACGCAAAAGTGATGTACCAACGCCCCAAAGAAAGTATTCCTGACCGCCACACTAAGCGATATCTTTTCTAAATCCATGCCCATGAAATACAAGAACCCAGGCCGTCCTACTATTTCATGTATTATAGGAGACAAGCAAATAAACCGTGCCTATCTTGACTTAAGCGTGAGCGTTAACCTGCTCCTATACTCAGTATACGAACAACTGAGTTTGGAGGAATTGAAGCCTACGAAGGTCACTGTGCAACTGGAAGATCGATCAACGAAAATACCCAAAGGAATCATTGAGGAAGTATTGATCAAGGTTGGGGAATTTATATTCCCTGTTGATATCATTGTTCTGGAAACAGAACTAACCTCAAATTCCGGCATTCAGATTCCTGTAGTATTGGGATGACCATTCATGGCCACGTCAAACGCTTTAATAAATTTTTGTAACGGATCAATGAAAACATCCTTCGGAAACATGACAATAGAATTAAACATCTTTAGCCTGGGAAATCATTCGAGTGACCGGTCCGATGAGACGTTCTAAAGTCTACGCTATAAATGATATGTCTGAGAAGGAGACATTTGACTTCGAATAGGAATGTCTGGAAAAACAACAATCTAAGTTAGATTCTTTTATGAACGAGGTAGAAGAACTTTCCAAATCTCTTACAATTTCTGACGAATCAAGTACTTTGAATCGTGATGCGCAACATATTGACTTTGAAACTTTCACCCGTCCGAGTGAATCTGATTATTCCACGGATATGGATAGCGGTTCCTTTCTCTCTGATGAGGTTCTCAACACCATAGACATCGAATTTTACAATGACAGTTTCAATGATTTTTTTGCTAATGAACTCGCGTTTCTTGAAGAATTGGATTCCATGCCGAATCAAGCGCCACCGAAAATTCATGCACCTCCGTTTGAGGCTGAAGAATTTGAACCACCACTTCTTCCTCATATCACATACGAGAATACAATTATTCCAAACACTCCATCTCTTTCACATTCTCATTTCCATTTGCACTCACTTTTTCATCTCCACCGACCGAGACGTAAAAACATTCGAGTACACTTCTTATGTTCCCTCCACATCATCTATTTTCGTTTTGTGTCTCATGTCATTTCATCGAGATTTCAAACCACTCCCGATACACAGTCTCATGTATTCTTCTTTTACCAACCATAGTGTCATCACGATCGTATATTTGAGTGTTTGGTATTAAAGTTTGGTCTTTATAAAGCCTTGTGCATACTGCTGATACTCTCTCCCCTCTTACCTTGAACTTCAATGCATAATAGAGGAAACACTGTTTTAAGGTAAGTTGTTGGGGTATTTGTTTTCAGTATAAATTTTTGTCTTGTGAAACTCTCTGAAACACTTGAAACTCAAAACTTTTATGACTTCGTTGTGTGGCATGACAGTGAAAACACTTTCATGTTTAAGTTTGGGGGTATGCTCGGTGAGCTTACTATTTTTGCATTCATGTTTACTTTCCGCATGCATTTGCACATTTCCCTTTTTGTAAATTTTCTTTTCTTTTGCATGTTTAAATTCCACATTGCATCATGTTTAAATCTTGAATTGCATTGAAAAAAAATCCAAAAACCTATAAAAATTTGAAAAACATAAAAAAATTTGTTGTCAAGTTAGCTAGTGAGATAACTTAAACTCGAAATCCAACTGTTAAAATTGACAGGCTTGAAACAACTAAACTCTAGGATAGAAATTGAAAACCCGAGAAAATAACCCTCCTTTGAGTTTGACCTTGGCAATTTTATATCTTTGCATCACACTTCACGTATCGTAAGTTTTGAAAATCATATGACAAGTTTGTAATGTATTAAATTTTTTTAATTGGAAATTTTCTTGAGTTCGAACAAGTTTTCTTACGAATAAGTAATATCGAGAATAGTTCACATGTGAAGTTGATACGATAGGAGAGTATTGAATATTTAATAAAAACTAAGTCTGAAAAATAACACATTCTGAAACTTGATTAGAGTGAGTACACGCCTTATCAAATACAAACACATCTTGAAATGAAAAGATTAAAACTGGAAATGTCTTCGTCGGTTTTCTTTCAAAAGAATTTTCATGTATAAATCATTCTTTGTTTTGTGGCCTTGGTGACTTAAGCAATTAAGCCTTAGGGGTGTTTCTACACCTAATACCCTAAAGCCATCTGGCTTAGGAGTCATTGACCCAAATCTCGCTAAGAAACCAAGAAAGCCTAATAAAACAAGTCAAGTAAGTGTTCTCTCCGAGTTTAAAGTTATCGCGGCTCTTTGTGAGAGAATAATTTTGGCCAGGACATGTCTCAAATGCAAACCTTAAAAAACCTAAGTTCTTGAAAAAAGGAATTCAATGGGGATATGAAAGTTAACAAGTTGAAAAGAGTATTGCACTGATCATGAAGGTATGTATGAACAAAAACAATTGAAAGGTGGAGTG
Source organism: Agapanthus africanus (assembly GCA_030015575.1). NCBI lineage: Eukaryota > Viridiplantae > Streptophyta > Magnoliopsida > Asparagales > Amaryllidaceae > Agapanthus > Agapanthus africanus. Next base: position 24,855,939 of record JASDDO010000019.1, read on the forward strand.
AAAAATAAGACGAAGTTTTTGTTAAAAATGAAAGAAATCCTAAACTTGAGACCTGGCTGTAGAATGAAAACTTGAGAAAAACTTAGAATTTTACAAACTAGTGAGATACTTTTTGAAGTTTTTCCTGCTGACATTTAGACTTTAATCGAAATTTTTGAAACGAAAAAATAATGTTTCATGGGCATGTATTGACGTAAAGAGCTTAAGTTAAAACGAAGAAGTAAGGAGTGGAAAATTTGGGTGCGATATTTCTAAACTAGGGTGATAGAATTTCTAGTTTAGATTCTGAACTTTAGGTTTGGAAATTGAGAGTTAAAGCTCACGAAACTATCTTGACAGGATTTTTAGGTGTAATCCGCTGAAAACCCTCAGGAGAAAAAACTCCTCATCTATGGTAACCTAGAGGTTATTCTGTGATTTAAAGTTGAGATTAGGATTTTTGAAAATAAAACGGTTTTGCTCGGGACGAGCAAAAGGTAAGTTTATGGGTATTTGTTCAGCACAATTAATTACATTTAATACCACTCATTCTGTATCATTTTATGAATAAACTTGTGCTATTAATCCGTGTCTGCTCATTAAGTACAGGTAATAGGTACACAGGGTAATATCACTAATAACATGCACAAAATGCACGGTTACGCTGGATTCAAGCCAAAACTGCAACCGGACGGAAAAAGATCAAATTCTAAAGAGTTTTGCAACAAAGTGAAGTTGTGTACAACATTAAAACCAATTTGGTCTAACATGATGCAAGTGTGAATCAAGTTTGTAACACAATTGTTTGGGGAAGCCAAAGGAGCACAAGTGGGCACATTATCATCATTGGTGCAAATCAAATCTTAGGGGGAAAAGTTGTGATGTGAGAGTTACTTTTTTAGTTGATAAAAGCCTTGATGATTGTCTTCCAAAGACCAGATTGCAACGTAGATAGAACTAAAATAAATGAAAAATCTTAAAAATCAAGTTATGATGACAGAAGACCACTGCAACAAGCTGGAGCCCAAAGTATTCAACATGGCCGACCAAAAAATAGGTCTGGCCGCCTGGGTTAGCCTCATCTCATCCAAGTGGGCTCGAGCTTCTCCTATCTCATCATCATCATTAGTAGAGGCCACTTTTATCTCTCCTTTTTTATTTTGAAATCTCTATAAATAATAGATCAAATTGCAAGCTTGGGATCCATGCATACATATGTACATTATAGTTTTATTTGCCTAGTTTATGTAATTCTTGAGTTCTTTGCTTTTATCTTATCTTGCAACTTCATTTGTGAGCTTGCAAGGTTGGATTTAGGTATTTGAACTCATTAGCTTGTACTTTGAAATGCAATTTCAATAAAGACTTCACTTTGTGCAACTTGGTTCTTAATTTTTCCTTGTTCTTACTTTCCTTGCAATTCTATGATGTTCTTGATTGTTTATTTGCTTTCTTCTGTTCATATTATGATGTGTGAGTAGTTAATTTGTCTTAGTAATAGCGAGGTAGGTTGATGAATGGCTTGCCTTTCAACCCTTCTCTCTTGATTTGATTTTTGCTTAATGACTTCAATTCTAAAATGTACAATGTGTTTGTTTTATTATTTGATAGGGTATGTTGTTTTAAATAGTTGCAAATCAACCTCTAGTACATGCCATATTCTTGCTTGATCTCTTATTTTTGCAAATATTGACATTGAAGTAAAACTTAGGGTTTAAAGTTAGCTAAGTGTAGGTTATTTGCTTGATAGGTCATGTAGCTACATAGCATATGTCATATACTTGCATAACCTCATTAAGTTGGTTTAAATTCTAAGTTCATATTCCTTTTTCCACTTCTTGTTTGCCACTCGTCATGTTTGATTTCGTATACCTAAACTATTCGTCGAAATCAGTTTAGATACGACATGCTTATCATTTCAAGTTGTAACTAGGATTTTTCGCGTTGAATCAAGATAGAGAGTTGGAGGTATTGCCATGTATCAACTTACCAATTCGGAGCCTAGGTGTTCCGTAATATCGTATTTTCCCATAATATCGTATTTTCAATAAACGTGACAAAACCAACACTTAAACCTATTCTTTAACTCTAAAAGACGCTTCGAGATATCCATTCCCTGTGGATCGACCCGTACTTGCTAGTTAGCTACAACGAGTTGTGTACTTGCGGTAATTTTATTACTTGAGACCCTATTTGTGTGATGATGCATGCTGAAACCTTAAAAACCGACATTGAAATGATATCTTGAATATTGACACGCACGCACACACTAGGTTTCTTGCGAACAACTAATACCCCTGAGTTATTTTTAAATACCCCAAACACTGTTAAATGATGGTTAATTTTAATAGAAATCGATAAAAAAAACAAAGTAAATACCCTCACAAGCACTTCTTATTACTCATATTATCGCAAATAAAAAAAATGATTGCTTGATCGAATTGGATTTTCTTATAAGATTTGATTGACTAATGATTGGTACGAAAAAGAGTGTGTTTGTAGTTAACCGCAATCAGAACGGTGTCGCGTGTAGCTAGACCGAGGTGAGTACGGGTCGTCCTCAGGGAAACGTGGAACCTTTTAATCTTACTTTAGATGTGTTGAAAGAGAGAGGAGGGATAAAGAATTTTGAAGAATGGTTTCTAAATCTACGTTAAGCAAGAATGCAAAAATATAGATCTAGATTATTTTAAGGATGTAGTTAATATAATAAGAGGGCTTGTAGGGTTCGTTAGGATTTAGTAGTTATGGATGATTAATTAAAAGTTATCCTTTTTATCCTTTAATAGATTTATAACTAGAACGACGGTGATGCGTGTAGATTAGGGTTTCTGGAGGGAAAAGGAATCCCACTCTTAACCCTTATCTCGACACGGAACTCCGTTCATATCTAGTCTTTACCAAAACAATCATTAATCTAATCCCTAATCGCAGTCGAAACTAGAAAAGAATTGTTAGCACGCCCGATTAGGATGTTAATGATTCTTTTGATAAAGTTCATAAACTTTATAGGACTTAAAAAGGGTTTAGAGATGTTCATCGTCCATTAGCCTCCCCTAATCCTACGAACCCTAACAAGCGGAGAATTACTCGCGCATGTTGGGAGAAAAAGAGATGGAGAGAAAATGCATAATTAAACTACAAAGAAATAGAATAAGAAGAAGAAAGCTACCTTTATTAATCAACAATATCAAGTACACTTTGATTCCTTAGAAAATGATTACAAAAACCTAGTTTGCTTCTCGATCTCTTCTAAGGAGGTAGATGAACCGTTGATGATCAGCCTGGATGCTTGAGCCGTCTTGGACTTCGTGATCTCTTCGGCTTGATGATTTTCCAAAAGGCTCTCGGTGCCTTTTTATAGTGCAAAGCCAAAATCATTTGCTTCAAAAGTAGGTAAAATTCATCATAGATTCACCCCAAAAATCCTCAGCCTCCATCTCTCCTTAACCGCGGCGGATCCGCGGCATCAAGGAGCTAATGCCGCGGATCCGCAGCCTTCTTATCTCCGCCGTTGATCAATTTTCAGGAGCTGTCTCTATGTGACATTTGGCGATCCTTGGTACCTTTAGAATTCAGAAATCTTTTCGTGGTTGCTTCCAGACTTGGTCTCCAAGTTTTGCTTCTTAATTAGGCAAGTCTTCTTCAATAACTTGATTTGCTTGATTCTAGTCTTTGAAAAATTCTGCACACATGGAAATCTTTTGCACAACAACTCAAATAATATTTAGTAGACTTTGTTCTACTAGGATTTGGTCAAGGAATTTATTTGCATACATTTTCCTACCAAATGCTAATTATAATATATCAACACATGGAAAATAGTATTTTTACACATAAACCCTCAAATGTATGATATATTATAATAAAGTCCTTTTTAATATGAAAATGGTAGGAAAAATTTAATAACAAATGTGCAGTTTTATCAACTGAACAAATACCCCCAAACTTATCTTTGATCGTCCCGAGCAAACTAGTTTATTCAAGAGAAGGAGAAAAAAGGAAGGAGAAAACTAAGCACACTTTCGTAGGCAGACACGATTGCACTGAGCACGTGCAACAAGCCGTTAAACCTTTAGGTGTCCCTAGTAGGAGGAGTGTTGTCTCCTGAGGGTTTTCAGCGGATTGCACCCACAAAATCCCATAACAAAAAAGAGATGGCGAAATTTACATATAAAGATAAGAATCATAAAAGAAATACTTTGAAAATTTAGAGTTTCCAACTATACTAGCTTTTCAGTTGTCATGAGCCCTATCTTAATAGTCATGAAAAAATGTTAGAAATCACATCATCCTTCAATAAAACTTCGTCTTTATTCTTCATTCCTACCTTTCATCCAAACATCGATCATATACCCCTACGTGTGTGTAATGGACATCCCTACACTCGGAGAATTCAATTCAAGCTATCATACTCTTGTCCATCTACCTCAGTACTTTTTAACTTGATGAATATTTAGATTTGCTCACACATTTTCATGCGACCGTTAATACTTCTTGAGGTACTAACTGACCGATTACTCATGTGCTTGCTGATTAGGTGATAATATTTTCCTCGTCTTGCACCACCTAAGGCTTAGTAGTGACTCTCAGACCAGTTGGCCTTAGGGCACTAGGTGAAGAGGCACCCTCGCTATATTTTTTTATTGCTGCCTTGGCGATACAAAACCAGTGTTCATTTTTTTCTTTTCACCATTTTTATATTTTCTTCATTTTTTTTCATTTCCTTCATACTTTGGCTTTTAGACAAGAGCATTTCAAGGTATCCTCTACTATCCCGAGTTTCAAGACGTGTGTAAGTGCATATAGTAGGGTATCAACATTCAAATGTTTGGCTTCCAGAATAGGGACTATTTTTCAGACTTATTTTTATGCTCAGATTAGTGACTTCCTTCATCTTACTAACCCTTGGGACAACGGCTCATAACTACTTATTACCAGTTCGTTTAAGAAAACTTCTAATTTTCTTGGTTTTCTTAAACTATTCCTATCTTTTGGATGTAATTTTTCACTTTCTACTCTTTTGTTATCAAAAAAAAAATTGTGCTTATATATAGTATAATGCAAAGTATGTGTAAATAAGCACAAACCTCCCCCAAACTTGTTTTCAACAGTGTCCTCACTGTTGCTATCTGCTGGATCACAAAAACCTGTAAGCTTGGAAGGACATTATTAATGGGGGCAAGAATATATGAAAGTGAAAATGCTCCCCCAAACTTATTTTTGGCTCACAAATTTGAGGACAAAATTTATGTTCAAGAGCCAAAAATATAACCCCCCTCAAACATAAGTTAGACAATACGAAGCATTTTAAGAGGGGGTGAGTCATTTGGTCAAAGTAAGACTTTACAAAGACCAAAAGTTAACACCAACCATTCAAAGATTTTATTAGTATATCGTATAGGTTGGTGGAAGAATGTGTTATATCGAGTCAAGAAAAAGTGGGGAAGGGATAAAAGGTGGTTTGGAAAGGGTTTGAAATTAGAGAAAAGAAAGAATGGGGATGAATGTGAATGATTAGGAAGAAGGAATGGTGACGGTTCAACCTCTATAGGTGGAGATTGATTAATCACAAAATCTGTTTTGTTTAAAAATTCAAGTTCGTCAGCAAAAATTCTTCAAAACTTTTATCAATGGTGTGATTGAATATTTTGCTGTCAAAGAGTTTTGTGCCAGAATTTATCCTACTTGATTGAAAAATTATTGAGGTAGAGGACTCGAAAAACTCATCTACCTCATTTTCAAAAATATCCAAATCAAGTTGAATTACTGGTATTATTGAACTTGAATTAACCGATTGTGATTTATCAAAACTCACTGAAACTATAGGAACAGAAGAAGAACCGGAGAAAGTAGAAGGTGAAATGGGTAAACAAATTGGTATGTCGAGTGTTGCTAAACCAGATGTGGAAGATGGAGGTTGTATTTCGGTCTGATCTTCGGGTATACCATTATCATCAATTTCAAGACATATTTTGGGTTCAGGAAGAATTAAAGGCTCAAGATGATGACCACAAGGAAGCGAAAGGATTTGATGAATTGGTGGGACAAAATCATCCAAAATTTCGGGTTCATCAATCAATATATCCCCAACGTCAATCACCTCATTCAAGTGAAGGTTAAAATTCTCAAACACCTCATCAAAAGTATTGTTTTCAATCAGTTTTGGTTCAAGAGTGGAGGTGTAGAGATCACAAGGGTTGGGTATGGTTTCACTTGAAATGGACCCTTCACAGTTGGGTAAATCAAACACTACAAAGTCACACAACTTATCAGACATTGTACTTGATGAATCTATGAAACTGGAGTTGTGGATTTTAGTTTGGAATTGGGAGGTTTGATTAGGAAGGGTGTACAGTTCTGTCTTACTACCCAAATCCTTCATAATTTGGTTCGACAGTTCCATAAATTTTTCTAATGTCTGCTCCAGACTAGTCTTGGGTTGATAAGGGGTTTCAGTATAAGATTGAAGTTCCTGTGGATAATTAAAACTCCCAAATGACCGATTAGAAGAACTGTCTAGAGTAGGTGGAAAAGTCGGATTTGATTGATTGGAATAGAATGGTTGCGGAACTTGGGTAGGAGTAGGATCAATATTATGATAAGAAGAATATTGATATGGGTTGGTTGGTTTGCTATTTTCAACAGACATCTTATATGGCACAAACCGCATATCAAACTCTTCTCTGGACAGTGGTGGTGATGGTTGATATTGGTCCGGGTTGAAAGTTTGGCCTCTGGACCTAGCTATGTGCTCAGCAATGGACATTCGTCTAGGAGCTTCCTCACTCTGGGTATCAACTGAAACAGGTGTAGGATTAGGATACGGTTGATAAGACCTAGACTGAGGTGGCCAACTGTTTCTTCCTGCTTGTTCTATATGATCTCTTAAGGACATGGAAGAGCCGGACGGTATACCGAAGGGATTACGAAAATAAGAGATATCTAGTTATGGACAGCAAAGCTCGACAAGTGTTCTTCTGTTTAGTTCACCCATTATAAGAAGAGAAGAAAGGGGAAGGGGTAAAAAGGAGAGAAAGTAATTGGTTTGTTTTGAAAAATGACGGATTTAGACAAATCACACAAAAATGCATAACCCTAGAACTATGGTTACCTAGGTCCAGTCTCTAGACCGCTCCAAGACTTCCAAAGGACAAGCCGCATGATCAATCCTCTACCACCTCTGTACTACCCTTGTAGCCAGGTAAGTGCCAGGTAAGTGGGAAGGAACCACAGTAGTGGGCCTAATTAAAAACCACTAGCCTTTGACACACTTGCCTAGACACTACTAAAGCAATGCGGATAAGCGATAGATTACCCACAACCTTCCTCTGTCCTTATTGAGCGCACCAGTCCTTAGAGTCTGGTCTAGATATTTTTTAAATTAATGTAGGGTTGATGCAGATGCTCGGTTTGTGATTTGTGGGGCTTAGGAAGGGTGATGAAATCCCCACCTAATCTCGATTTGGTCTTGCCCCTTAAAAATCCGTATTAAAATATGAAATAACAAACCAATAACAAAACTTTGCAAAATGATTTTTTTGAGCGGCGATATTTTGCAAAGAATCCTGCAGAAAAGATATTTTATTGGATTTGAGAGGAGAGAGAAGGAGTTGAGAATCTTACCAGAGAAGTTTGTAACCCTAGATCTCCTGTTTCCTCAAGTCTGTGACTCCAGATTTCCTCGCAAAATTCACACAATAATCGTTAAATATACAATTTGCAGTTTTGTTTTATTTATGATATAGATCGTATAAGAATTCAACACAAATAGTAAGAATAAAAAATTACGCACGTCTCCCCGGCAACGGCGCCATTTGATTGGTACGAAAAAGAGTGTGTTTGTAGTTAACCGCAATCAGAACGGTGTCGCGTGTAGCTAGACCGAGGTGAGTACAAGTCGTCCTCAGGGAAACGTGGAACCTTTTAATCTTACTTTAGATGTGTTGAAAAAGAGAGGAGGGATAAAGAATTTTGAAGAATGATTTCTAGATCTACGTTAAGCAAGAATGCAAAAATATAGATCTAGAATATTTTAAAGAAGTAGTTAATATAATAAGAGGGCTTGTAGGGTTCGTTAGGATTTAGTAGTTATGGACGATTAATTAAAAGTTATCCTTTTTATCCTTTAATAGATTTATAACTAGAACGACGGTGATGCGTGTAGATTAAGGTTTCTGGAGGGAAAAGGAATCCCACTCTTAACCCTTATCTTGACACGGAACTCCGTTCATATCTAGCCTTTACCAAAACAATCATTAATCTAATCCCTAATCGCGGTCGGAACTAGCAAAGAATTGTTAGCACGCCCGATTAGGATGTTAATAATTCTTTTGATAAAGTTAATAAACTTTATAGGACTTAAAAAGGGTTTAGAGATGTTCATCGTCCATTAGCCTCCCCTAATCCTACGAACCCTAACAAGCGGAGAATTACTCGCGCATGTTGGGAGAAAAAGAGATGGAGAGAAAATGCATAATTAAACTACAAAGAAATAGAATAAGAAGAAGAAAGCTACCTTTATTAATCAACAATATCAAGTACACTTTGATTCCTTAGAAAATGATTACAAAAACCTAGTTTGCTTCTCGATCTCTTCTAAGAAGGTAGATGAACCGTTGATGATCAGCCTGGATGCGTGAGCCATCTTGGACTTCGTGATCTCTTCGGCTTGATGATTTTCCAAGAGGCTCTCGGTGCCTTTTTATAGTGCAAAGCCAGAATCATTTGCTTCAAAAGTAGGTAAAATTCATCATAGATTCACCCCAAAAATCCTCAGCCTCCATCTCTCCTTAACCGCGGCGGATCCGCGGCATCAAGGAGCTAATGCCGCGGATCCGCGGCCTTCTTATCTCCGCCGTTGATCAATTTTCAGGAGCTGTCTCTATGTGACATTTGGCGATCCTTGGTACCTTTAGAATTCAGAAATCTTTTCGTGGTTGCTTCCAGACTTGGTCTCCAAGTTATGCTTCTTAATTAGGCAAGTCTTCTTCAACAACTTGATTTGCTTGATTCTATTCTTTGAAAAATTCTGCACACTTGGAAATCTTTTGCACAACAACTCAAATAATATTTAATAGACTTTGTTCTACTAGGATTTGGTCAAGGAATTTATTTGCATACATTTTCCTACCAAATGCTAATTATAATATATCAACACATGGAAAATAGTATTTTTACACATAAACCCTCATATGTATGATATATTATAATAAAGTCCTTTTTAATATGAAAATGGTAGGAAAAATGTAATAACAAATATGCAGTTTTATCAACTGAACAACTAAGGTTCTCTATTTTATAAACTTTGATTGATTTGGTTTATTTTATGTTAGAATTTCCAAAAAGTTAAGTTTCTTGAGGATTAAAATTTACTATAATTTGGGTGGGTTTCTAAATCTAAAAGTAAATAGAAGAGAAGAGCATAGGAGAAGAAACAAAGAGCTTATGAGAACAAAGAGTAAGAGAATTAGAATGAGTAGAATGAAGAGATGAGAAAAAATAAGATGAAGGTGTGATTTTGTTGGATTGTGATGGAGAAGAAGAAGAAGAAGACGATGATGATGAAGGAAAAGTTGGTATTTGATAAATAAATTAAATTGAAAAATGGACTTAACGATAACTTAACCGATTGGGGGTATTTTAAAAAACGTAAAGTGTGGGTAATATTGAAAAATAATGGAGTTATATCAAATTAACATAGAGTTCTTGGGGATAATTTACTTATATGAATTAAGAAAGAAATATTAATTATAAAATATTGGCTTATTTCATAGAAATCATCCTATTGTTTAGTGAAGTTTTCCAAAACCATCGTGTAGTTTAAACTCATTATGAAAACCTCTCGTACTTTATTTTTTTTTACACAGAAACCTCCTGCTGTTATTTATTACAAAATTGAATTAATTAATCTCTTATTTTAATAAAGGGAAATTTCACTAAAAATACCCTGTACTATAACATATGTTCCTAAAACCATCCTGAAATTTTTTTTATGCACAAAAACCCCAATGAACTTTTTTCTGTTACACATGACCCCCCCCCCCTCCCGAACCCCCTGCCGTTAAAATTCAGACTTTTAAAGTTAAAATTTTACTTTTTCTTCCGAAAATGCCCTTTCATTCCTATTTAAAAGTCCACTATATAGTAGGGCATTTTGGTCATTTCATAAAAAAATTAACATTAATGAGGTCTCAAAGGGGGCACATGTAACGAAGAAAAGTTCGAAGGGTTTATGTGCATGAAAAAATCTCCATGGCAGTTTTGAGAACATATGCTATGGTACATTGTGGTTTTGATGAAATTTCCCTTTAATAAATATACGGATCCTCTAGATGTATTGAAGTTAAACCATATCCCTAGTACTGTTTAGTGGGCAATTTTCCCTAATTTGAAGAATAGGATTTTATGTTTAAGGATTTGGAGAAGAAACCTTAATTTGAAACTGCATCAAAATTTAGAGAAAAAGAGCTTATATAATAAGATTAGGTGGGATAATTTAGGATAAAGTTATAAGAATCAATCAAATGTTGGGTCGCATGACCCGTTATAAATCAAACCACAAGAGGATTTTTTCCAATAAACTGAATGTTCAAGAGGTTTACATGATGAGTTTGAAATACTTGATGGTTTTGGAAAACTTAAGTAAACCACAGGAGTTTGTGTGAAATAAACCATAAATATTTAATAAAATACATTTTGAGAATCAATTAAAGTTGAAGGAAATTATGCCAGTTTTAGAAAGTTAAGGGTATTTCATGATATTGGAGTAACTGTTAGGGGTAGTTCTTGTAATTTAGCCAATTAAATATCTACTGGTATTTTTTGCACGTGTGATGCACATGTATATTAAATAAAGTTCTTACACGGACATCTTCATTATCTTAACTAAAAATCGTCAAAAAAATTCTAAAATATATCTATGTGCATCGCATGTGAAAAAAGGTCGATGATATAAGACATCTTAAAAATAAATTGAATATTTTATCTAATTTAATTGTGTGAGCGTCGTATGCCGCTCTTCTCTTTTGGTTATAATAGTAGATATGATCTTACTCTTTAGAAACTGTCGTAAATCAATTATTTATAACATATCAAAATCTTACTAATCTTCTATTGCTCATTAAAAGATAAACATTCATCTTCTTTTAATTTATTATAAAAATCCTTGTAATATATAAATGCCCATTTGTTATTCTTTTTTTCTATTTTTAGTTTGATAAAAAATATATTGTCTTGCTGTCCATCAAAACATTGGAGCTCGGTGCGGTAGAAGAGACATTTAAAATGATATTAAAGTAATCCAGCTTCAATTCTAGGTATGTTAAACATGGGTTAATTTAAATTAGAAATCCCACAACGCAAATACCAAGGTTTGGGCCATAAAAACCACTACTAGAAACTGTGCATATTAGGGACGGTCTATTAGCGACCGTTTATTTTTGAACGGTCGCAAATAAAGTATCGGAGATCGTATATAATATACGGTCTCCAATAAACGGTCGTGAATACATTAGCGGTCGTTTATTTTGTATTAGGGACCGTATAAAACGGTTGCTAATGTTCTCTGCACTTTTAGCCCGTGAAAGAACTTTCTCTCTCCCATTCTTCTCTAAAAATTTAACAAAGCCGCGAAATCTTAAGCCAAAGGCGATTTCCCTCCTTCATTCTTCCCCAATTCTTCCAAAAAAATTTTATCTAAACTTTTTTTAGGTATTGATGTTGCTGCTGCTGCTGTTGGTGCTCGCAATCGCCTTTCTCGTTCCAAATTCGGTCAAAAGTTAGGGTTCCCCCCCCCCTTAAATTATTATTTTTTCAATTAAATCATGCAATTATGATGTTAGGTTATGAATTTTTTTATTTTTATTGCAATATCTTACGAAAAATTAAATGTGGAATTGAAAATTGTGTTAGTTTTGAGATAATATGGAAAATGAGGAATTGAAAATAAGTTAGGTATTAGGTTTTCGGATGAGAAATTGAAGAATTTGTTTGGTGTTGGGTTGAAGGAATTGAAGAAACTATAAACCCTAAAAAAAACCTAATAAAAATTTATAAACCATAATTACAAATTATAAATCCTTATTACAAATTAAGGTATTGAAGAATCTATAAACTCTAAATCCCCTAATGACAACTTATAAACTCTAATTAACAAATTAAGATAATCTTAAGTACAAACTATTAAAATCGTAACTAGAGACCGGAAAAACCTAATTATAAATGAATCCAATGTTAACTAATTAATATATAATATTAATTACAGTAATTAAGAAACCTTAATTAAGACTAGATAGTAGTGAACCGAGACCCTAATTAAAAAACGATTAAATAGAAATTTTTAAGAGAAACCCTAAAATTTTGATTAGAAACTTAAGTAGGGTTTTATTTTTCATTTAATTAGTAAGTTTAAAATCGAAAGGCCTTAAACTTATTTAGGATCGACCTATAGTTTCCCGTCTGACAATTAGTGTATGTCAAATCTTTTTCCCCTCGAATAGGATCACAAATGTTTGTGAGAGTTGAGCTCCATGTTCAATTTTTTTCAAACGTATGTGTAGTATTTGACGAGGAGATTTGACATACAGTGATTGTTGGATTTTTCCAGTATGGAGAAGTTATGAATGCAACAAAACTCACATCTTACTTCCTCCTATATTTTCGTCCATTTCGAGAAGTTTCGACAGTGCTTACCACTTGTTTCCTGTGTACAGATTTATGTACAAACACGAGGGACAGGGGGAAGTGCTGCCAAAATATTCTCGAAATAGATGAAAACACAGAAGGAAGTGAGATATGAGTATTTTATTCGTAATGGGAAATAAGACCTTTAGCCCTGAGAGCCGTGACAATAATTATCTGTCCTGACCTTTTTCTCTGACTTACGCCAAGCTTAAACGACTTCAGATGTTTTGATGCGTCCACATCATGAAATCTAATTTAAGACTTGAAAATTTATTTAATGATGATCTTGTAATAAACTCTTAAGAAATGTTAAACTCATATTATTATCTATGTGATAACATATGAGAATTCTTCCAGATAAATCATTTATGCACATGAGAAAAAAAGATAGGTAGAGTTTGAGAGACACCCAATTTAAAGATGGAAATAAAGCCTTTTTAGACTACGCAAAGATGAACCAAAAACGTAGCCGAGACGGACTCTTGCTTTGTCATTGTAAGAATGTAAGAATAGAGGTCGTTTTCGACGTGAAGTGATAGAAGAAAATGTGTTTGTAGAGGGTTTTGAACCAAACTACATATATTGGAATTATCATGGCGACGGAATACGTGAAAAGGAAGTGAGGATAGATAATGAGACCGCAGCTTCGCAAGCTAAATTGCCGACGGATGACAGGATAGATGATAGACATGTGATGTTGGAAGATTTATTTGATGGTGAGAAAATGAGTGATATTGAACCGTCTGAAGGCAACAGTGAATTAGAGGAATTGAATAAACTTCTGTAGAAAAAAGAAAAAAAATATGTATGAAAGCTGAAAGACGGAAAATAAGTTTGATAGAACAACGAAGAAGAGTGAAGCACCAAAATAGTTGTCAGGGATAGAAATTTTTGAGCAGATATCAGCGTTTCAATTCCAGCAAGGATCTAATCATTTTAACTCGGATGGTTTCTTGTGTTGGCTATAGTGACCTCAAGTCAATTATTGTAATGGCAGGCAGGCGATTGTGATGATTGAGGAAGGACCTATACGGGTAGAACATGCTTACTCGAGATGATAGTATACTATCTGGTTTGTCTTTATCATCATGTGCATGCATTATGTGCTATTACAGATCACTATTACATGTTGATAGAGCCCATAGGATTCTTGCTTGACTACAAGCATTATGATGACGATCATATACGTGGGAGCTGGGTGGTCTATAAGCACATCCTTAAATGTCCCTGGTCGAGAGAGTATCGAAACTGGGTATCGATACTCCGGAGTAGACTAGTGTATACTTATCGAGACCCCAACGAGGGGCGGTGGCCGGTCTCACAAGCCATTGGTGTAAGCTAGTCACCTAAGATAGTATACAGATGCTCATTGGGTTATGAGTACACTGGAAAGACTCGCCAGGAACATGCTAGATGGTATTATACCTATTATCAGATAGCATTTCCCAGGTGACATGAGTACAGGTTAGTCTGGCGAACTGAGATCGTCATTTGTCTCGTGTGAGTTCCCAGTGTGCTTTGATTACTACCCTACTACGGCTTAAAGGAGTCGTGCAAACAGGTTTTAGTTGGGTACAGTCCCGAGCCACATGGAGGCAGTGAGCAGATCGTCGGAGATTCGTCTCTCCCGGTATTGGGGGTTGATGTCGCGAGGTGCACGGGTGGCCATCACCAGAAATCCTTGGCCAAGGTATACGAGAATTACTGATTTGGATCAGTTGTTTCTTATTGGGTGATGGGCTTCATACCGACACGAAATATCGCGTTATTAGGTGTCTGACTTTATCCACCCCCTAGACTCGATATGCGATAATCTTATACTAACAGACCGGACTGTACGGAGATTGTCGCTGACAGGCTCAGTAGGGGTTCGGATGAATTTTCTCGTCGGCCTTCCTTTCACTCAATAACTGGGTGGTCGTTACGTACAGCTAGTGCCGCTGACGTGCTTGTGGTTAAACCCACTGCCAGCATATTGGCGAGTCTTTAGAGTCCCACACAGAGGGTTTTCACGGTTCAAACGATATAATGTAGATGACGTATATTGGTACATACAGGTGTCCAATTAAATATGTGTACATGCTACACAGACTTTTATCGGACGGTTGATAATACTAGCGGCTTCGGATTGAGCCGGATTATTAAATCAAGTTTTTATTAATAATTTATAAATATTTATATATGTATTCTAGTATTATTGTTCACTATTCATTTTCTCTCTTGGCTATTCGTATTTTTATACAAATACGCGTATATGTATTTCGATACGTATACCGGGTTGTATTCCGTATTTATACGGAATATCTTCTAAAAGATGGACACCTCAGTATATGATTTTCCTTTTAGAAAATCATTTGGAAATGAGGTGGAGGGTGAGGTGGCATGAGCATAGTTGGATGTATGTAGAGAGGTATGGCTCTTGATTGTTTATTGTAAAATGCGTGAGATATTTTCTTGCATGGTTGAAAACACTTAGCCATTCTTTCTACATGCTACACTCATTCACTCTTGATTCATTCACTCTCTTGGAGACTTAGACATTTTCTTGAGTTGCTCATGCCCATGGTTTTTCCTCACCTCCTCTTTCTTCTTCTTTGATTGCTCGCTTGAGCCTGAGGTATGAGAGAAAAGGATAGTGAAATATTCCTACACCCCACTCTCCATTGCTAGCAACTTTGGAGTGTCGGTTGCTTTGCTAGGCGAAGCTGGAGCTTGCATCGTCTCCCACAGGTGGATCATCTTCAATGGAGGAAGACCGGCGGCCAAGCTCAATCGTGGACACCTCAAGGAGCTAAGGATGATGGTGGAAGACCAAAGGACACGGATCATTCGGTATAATCCTTCTATCATAGTAGTTTAGCTCGTTGTTAGTTAACTAGTAAAGGTTTATGGTTCGATTCTATGACGGGTTCATTAGCACCAAGTTTTTAAACGTCATATTTTTTCCGCATCGGCCACGGTAGATGGACAGAGCGCTATCGTAACCCAATATGGTATCAGAGCCACCCCATAAACCATTACTAACTAGTTTGCACAAGGTTAAAATCTCAATCGACCCATTTTTCCGAATCGTTTTTTCAATATACCACGCTTGCTGTCGATTTTCAAACTTGTTCAAAAAATCATTCTGAGTATCTTAAAAATTATTGCAGGCAATATTAGAGCACCACAAGAAATTTCAGCACGTGAGCCAATAATTTGGCCGCGGAACTGCCGCATACCATGCCCATTGGTGGCGGTTTATATGTGGCCTCTCTGTGCTAAATTTTTTCTGGCACTCTAATAATTGGAAATATGATTTTTGGGATATTTGGTTTTGGCCCAGATTTGTTTGAGTGCTGGATTGCATTTGGGGCCAATTTGGAAAATTTTAGTCGATCGAAATTTTAAGTATGTGTTTATCAGTGCATGTAATAATATCTGCGACCGTGAAAATCATTGAGCGGTACAACCCGACTAGTTACTATATATTCAACTAGAAGGGTTTGCGAATGTGATATTCACATTGATATTCTGAGTTATGCTAATATTGTGGTTGGATTGTCGTGGTGGATACCCTATGGTGCAATGGTAGTAGTACAGTTCAGATTCATTCTGTGCATCCAGGAGGTACAAAAATGTATCAGGACCTAAAGCAACACTTTTGGTGGAACGGAATGAAGCGGGAAATTGCGAGGTTTGTATCCAGGTGCTTGGTATGTCAGCAGGTGAAGGCGGAACATCAGAGGACAGCAGGATTGTTACAACCACTGCCGATACCTGAATGGAAGTGGGAGCACATTACCATGGATTTTGTGACGGCCTTACCACGGAGCCCTAGGGGCAATAACGCCATTTGGGTTATCGTCGACTGCCTCACAAAAGCTGCACACTTCCTACCTTTCCGAGTGGGACAGTCGACGGAATCACTGGCAGAAAGATATATGCAGGAGATTGTACGACTTCACGGTGTTCCAGTCAGCATTGTGTCAGACCGGGACACCAGATTCTGGTCACACTTTTAGAAGAGCCTGTAGGAGAGTTTGGGAACCCGCCTTAAATTTAGCACAGCGTATCACCTGCAGACGGATGGACAATCCGAGCGTACGATTCAGACGCTCGAGGATATGTTGAGAGCCTGTATGTTGGACTTTCAGGGTTCCTGGGAGGACCATCTGCACCTAGTCGAGTTCTCTTACAACAATAGTTATTAGGCTAGTATTCAGATGGCTCCTTTTGAAGCACTATATGGGCGGAAGTGTCGATCCCCAGTATGTTGGGATGATGTGGGAGAACGAAGATTACTGGGCCCCGAACTCATCGTTCAGACAGTTGACAAGGTCCAAATGATCAGGCAGCGTATTAAGATGGCTCAGGATCGACAAAAGAGTTGGGCAGATACCAGCAGGAGGGCACTAGAATTCGAAGTCGGAGATCATGTGTTCTTGAAGATTTCCCCTACTCGTGGAGTCATCAGGTTCGGAGGTCGGGAAAAGCTAAGTCCCCGTTTTATCGGACCTTTTGAGGTGCTAGAGCGAGTGGGAGAGGTGGCCTATCGACTAGCCTTGCCTCCATCGCTAGCTGGTGTGCACAATACCTTCCACGTGTCACAGTTGCGGCGTTATGTTCGGGATGAGAGCCATGTCCTGGACCATTCAGAACTAGTTTTGGGTACCGATTTATCGTACGAAGAGCAGCCTACTACCATCCTCGACCGCAGAGAGAAAGTGCTGAAGAATAAGATGATTCCTTTAGTCCGAGTGTCTTGGGGCGGTCGTTCTCCAGGAGAATCCACCTGGGAGCGGGAGGAAGATATCCGTGATCGTTATCCACATCTCTTTGTTTAGTACATTGTCTCCTTATATCCTTGTTAAATTTCGAGGACGAAATTTTTGTTAAGGAGGGTATGATGTAAATCCCCGTTTCCATTTTAATAAAAATTTCATATTTTCTGAATTCCAGTGGTTTCCTTTCTTTTTTTCCCTTTGTATTTGAATTGGTTGTTTAAGCTTAATATTTATTTAAACCTTATTTTTTTCCAATTCTTTTGAAATCATAGTCCAAACCCTCAAAGCCTAAACCCAAGATTTAAACCCTAAGCCCAATAACTCAAAATCAAAATTTTAAACTATCAAATTAGATCCCAACAGCAGCCCATGAAGTATATTTTAAATCCCTTAATCAATCCCCTAAACACGGCCCCTTTATTATTTTCTCAGCCCACTTAGTTTTTTTTTAAGTAAACCCTTTAAAAAAAATTTCAGCCGGCCTGTTTAATCCAAGCCCATTTTTTTTCAAACAAATAAATTATTTTAGCCGGCCCGTTTTTCCCCTCAGCCTAAAAACTTTAGTAAGGAATTATTTTTTCACCCCAAGCCCATTTCTTTGGCCCGTAACCCACTCCTGTTCATCTTCTTTACTCCTCCAACGGCTCTCCCCCTTTTCCCGCGCGCGATCCCTTTTCCC
The DNA here is from genome assembly GCA_030015575.1 of Agapanthus africanus. Lineage (NCBI taxonomy): Eukaryota > Viridiplantae > Streptophyta > Magnoliopsida > Asparagales > Amaryllidaceae > Agapanthus > Agapanthus africanus. Next base: position 24,874,047 of record JASDDO010000019.1, read on the forward strand.
CGCCGCGCCTCGCGTCCACGCCCACGCCCCCGCCACTGCAACGTTCACCCATGACTCTCAACCCTCATTCATTCCTCACGCCCTCATCTATCTCTCATCTCCCTCATTTTTCAAAAATCCCTCATCTCTCTTCCTTTCGAAACTCACCGAGCACCCAACGCCGCCGTGTCCCTCACTCCACCGCCGGCGAACACCCATCACTTCGCTCGACACCACGACGACGACAGCCCCTCATTCACTTCCTTCTCTCTCTACGACTCCCCCGATCCAGTACATCCGAGCCCTGCACACAAATCCCCTGTACACCAAACCCAGTACACCCGAGCCGACCACCACCCTGCCTCTCAACGCCGGCGAGCCCCGCTGACCTGAAGCATCCGTCGACCTCTACACACTCAGCATCTCCTCCTCCAAACATCCAGAACCCGAGCCCCACTTCTCTCTCCTTTCAAAATTTCAAAACCCATTTTCCAAACATTTCACTGCGGCCATTGCCGGAGCGACACCGTCGACCGTCGTCAACCCCAGCACCACTCAGGAGTTCCACAGAGCCTCCTTCACCCTTCCAGCGAGTACAAGAAGTCTCCGGACAACTCCGACGCAAATTCCGCATCTCGAGCCAAACTCGCGCGAATCCGTTTCACGGCGTACATCACGCGTTCATGACGCCGCTGCTGCCGTACGATCTCGAGACGTTTCCAGGCAAGTGTTTACTTGCTTCATGCTAATATAGTCGTGGTACAAACCTAAATCATATAGTTTATAAATTTGCCGATTACCGATATATTATGTGACCTAAGTGTTCGATGCTAGTCTCCAATAAATATAAATGTTTAATTTGACAGAAATAAATGTTTTCTGTTGGCCCTCATAATGATAAGTAAGGTGTATGAATCTCACTAGAAAATACGATTGTTAGAGACTAAAATTGATACCCCCAATTACGCCGATATAACTAGAATCTTTCCCGTACCTGAAAACGATTAAAATCACCGTAAATTATATACATACTTGAATGATGCGTTCGAGGGCTTAAATCGAAGCCGACTCGACGAACTTTAACCCTATCTAAAATTCTAATGATTTATGTTCTGTAACTGTGATGATAATTAGATCGGAGTGCGACTCTGGACTGCAGTCCAGAGCGATTCTGTTTATCGTGTACTGTACCAAAATGTACGTCACTGTGTTTCCTGAACTCGTATGTTACGGAAATCTGCAGTAGATTAAATATAATTCTGTTAGCTAAACAAAACAAGTGGTTCCATTTTGTTTCATTGACGTTTGCTATTTTAACCTGTAAATAAAAGGGCAGAACGTATAACTGTCCAGAACAGATTTAGAAATGACACACTGACGTTAAACTGTGTATAACTTTCAACATACAGATGAGATTGAGGATCCGTCTGTTGCGTTGAATACCCTATTGAAAACTCTATATTTCATTCAACTGTAACATCGCTAAAATCTGAACCCAACTGGGTGCAATTCGTGTCGCGAAACGGACGTTCAGTTCTGAAACTGAATTTCCAGCCGCGAGCACTTAAAATGAAACAGCTATATCTTGAAAACCGGAATCCCGATTGAACTGAAAAATTTTTTGATGAATTTCTGACTGAGTGTTCTATTTATCTTACTTGCATCATTTTGTTGAATTGTTAACATATGAATTTATGCAATTTTTGTAAGATAATGACATGCATATTGATTCATAATACTCATAGCTTAATGATGGCATACATACATATATCATACCCCATTTGCCATGTACATAGTGTTAGTACGTGTTAGAGTCAGTGGACATGCATTATCGTGCGTGGTTGATGTTGGTTTAGAAGTGACGAGGATACTAATGGGAAGTGAATATTAGTGACAGTGATTGATACAGTGAGCAGTGATAAAACCGTGCCATTGGTATACTTATACACGACTGAATCAAGATCACAAATAGTGTAAGCCTGGGAATAAAGGGGAAATCGAAGTGGAAAGAGAATCATATTTAGCGGGACCGTGTTTTAGAGGATGATCATTCGAGCAGTGATATATATATATATTAGGTAGGATCTAGCGATCCGGCTGACAGGGTTATGTCCCGAGCATGTGGGCCGTTGTCTTGGGTATGTACGAGACTCCTGTTAAACATGATCCTCCTTCCACTATGCGATTTCAAACATGACCTAGAGACCGATAGGGACACAGAACATATTCTGCATCATATAGTGACATAGTGATTACTTGCATTGTTCTTACTCTTGTATTACCTCATTTACCTGTTTCATCTTATTATTATAATATTGTTATTGTGTCGCTCTGACGACCTGAGTATGCATGCTCAGATTCCGCGGAAGGACCAGCACAGGAGACGGATCTACCCTTCGAGTTCACGGAGATATAGTTTGGTGTACTTTCTTCATTTACTGCTTTCCATAAAAGTGATCGTGAGATTGAACTTGGTTAGTAATTATTCTTGTTATCTGTAATTTGTGAACAATGGATTATTAATGTAATAAATTAGTGATGTAATTCCTTTACTACTGTGCTTTATCTACTGATTACCATGCAATACTAGAAGCCGAAGTGTGACTACGGCGGGATGTTTCCCTGACCGTAGGAGCATGGATGGCCTAGTCATCCCTCATTTTCCATATTTTGGGAAGCGGGGCGTGACATGGTTTAGTTGGCATTGAACTCCTAAAGGGCTGCGTGGGTCGAGCATAGTGTTCCTTTCATTCGCTATTTTGAACAAGAGGCGACCCTGAGACGAAAGGAATATGAGGTGGATTCCAGCGAATCTGTCTGATTACACGCCCATGTTGAAGCGAATGCTGTGCAGTTAAAGGATTTTTTTGACAACCTTCAGTGATGTATCTCGGATGGGTTAACGCTTAGACGGACGCTTGACTTCACCGAGCGGGTCATGCAGGACTGTGAAGCTGCCATGCTAGAAACCGATGAAAAGCTTTCTTCCTGTTTGCGGCAACGGACTCAAGTTGAAGCTGAGTTGGCCGTGGTAGCTAACCATGAGAAAGGATTGAGAGGAGCGCTTGAGCGACTTGCTGATTTGCTGAAGTCGCCTCCTCCTTAATAACCGTCTTTGTACCTTTTTGTACTGACTGTAAACTTTTGATTCATGAATAACATGTATTCATTTTGATTCTTTTATAAAATGTATCTTGTATTCATTTGAATTCATGAATAAAAGACATATTTTATTTCATATTGGCATGTAACTCTGGCGAATGTGGCCCGTAGGTAGTCCATCTTGACTTCCTTATTGGGCAGCGATAGCTTAGGAAACAGGTTCATATCTGCCGCCTAAGACTTTTTAACTTTATGAGCCGTGAGGGTCTCATAAAGACTTTTCTCCCTACGAGTCGAAAGGATCCTGTAGGTGTATTTTCTCCTTAGGAGTCGTGAGGATTCCTACGTGCGTTTTCTCTTGAGATTCATAAGGATCTCACAAGGGAATTTCCCCCTTTACAAGTCGAGAGGACTCGTAAGTGGTTTTTCCCTCCTTGTCGATATTCGACTTTAGAGAGTGTGGCCCATGGATAGTACACAATAGTCCATCTTGGACTTACATGCAGGGCCCCAGTGCTTAGGAAACAGGTTGATATCCCCGTTGCCTAAGGCTTTTTCCCTACGAGTCGAGACGAATCAAGAAGCTCTCGCAGGAACATTGTTTTCCCTACGAGTCAAGACGAATCGAGAAGCTCTCGCAAGAATGTCATAACATCACAGTTAACCTCTGCTGATAGAAGTCCGTTAGGGTCTGTGGTACTAAGGTTTTTGTCCGTTTTACCGTCGCGTTGGCCGATGTATTCCCCGATATGCAATCTTGCTATTCGAGTAGCCCCACGACCGTCGTGTCTCTGATCCCTTCGGGGGCTGGACAAGACGTCTTCAAGTAATCTCCCAGGTCATATTACCGTCGGAAGAGCAAGCGTTAGGGATTTTCCATGCCACTTTTTTTTACTTGAGTTTAGGCTCAATTTGGGAGCCCCGATGAGTCATGACCACTCCGCGCTGATGTGGGATGATCTCCGATAGTCTTTCAGGTTTTATTTGAGTTGCCGTCAAGACCCTGAAGCTAGGGATCTTCCTTTGCTTCGTTTGTTGACATTGTGTCTGCAATATTGCGACGAATGTCGAGATTGTCTCTAGGTTATCTGTGAACCGTCGAGTCTTGGAACTAGGGACTTTGCCATGGCTCCGTTGTTTTGACCCTAGGGTCGGTTGTTGACGTTGCGTCTGAATCCTGCTAGAGTGAGAAGGAACGCCGTGGTGATCTCTAGGCTGTAGATGTTGTCGTCGAGACCCTGAAGCTAGGGTTCTTCCTTTGCTTCATTTGTTGACATTGTGTCTGCAATATTGCGATGAATGTCGAGGTTGTCTCTAGGTTGGAAGTGAACTGTCGAGTCTTGGGACTAGGGATTTTGCCATGGCTCCATTGTTTTGACCCTGGGGTCGGTTGTTAACGTTGCGTCTGCATCCTGCTGGAGTGAGAAGGAACTCCGTGGTGATTTTTAGGCTGTAGATGTTACCGTCGAGACCCTGAAGCTAGGGATCTTCCTTTGCTTCGTTTGTTGACATTGTGTCTGCAATATTGCGACGAATGTCGAGGTTGTCTCTAGGTTGGCAGTGAACCGTCGAGTCTTGGAACTAGGGACTTTGCCATGGCTCCATTGTTTTGACCCTGGGGTCGGTTGTTGACGTTGCGTCTGCATCTTGTTGGAGTGGAGAAGAAACGCCGTTGTTGATCTCTAGGCTGTAGATGTTGCAGTCGATATTTGGCTCTCTTTCTGATGGAGCCTGGTGGGAAAATGTGGTTCCTTTTTTCTTTTGCGCCCATGGATTGTCTACAGGGGTCGATGTGGACTTACCTGCAGGGCAGAACTTTCATTTTTTTGTTTCTTTCCTCAATGCTCTATAATTTCAGCTTTTTATATCGCGAAAGTCGCGATTGCCCAATCATTTCGGCTTTTTATCGCGGTGCTCAATCATTTCGGCTATGTATATTTTTACTCGCTACTTTTTTAGTGCGAGTTGCCCCATCATTTCGGCTGTTTCATATGCATATATTTTTTTGCTCGCTGATTTTTATTGCGAGTTGCCCCATCATTTCGGCTATTTCATATACATTTTTGGCTCGCTGATTTTTGTTGCAAGTATAGAACTTGAGATCTGATACCAATCTTAGCATCAGCATCGCTGCGACTGGAATATGGCCAGGAGAGAATCATCATTTGCCTTGAGAGGACATGGAAATTGACACCTGTTCAGGCATCAGCATCTCTATCACTGGAATATTGCAAGGAGCGAATCATCATTTGCCTTTGCTGATTTGAACAAAGGTGTCTTAGTAGACAGGGTTAGAATCCTGTCGACTAAGGCTTTTGACTTTATGAGCCGTAAGGGTCTCATAAAGGGTTTTCTCCCTACGAGTCGAGATGATCCCGTAGGTGTAGGTTCTCCCTAGAAGTCGTGAGGACTCCTAAGTGATATTTTCTATTGCAAGTCGTAAGGATCTTACAAGAGTGTTTTCTCCTTACAAGTCGAGAGGACTTATAAGTGTAGTTCACCACATGAGGACATTCCTCGTCATTGGTGGAACTTGGTGGGGGAAATCGTTTATTTGTGCCCGTGGATTGTATACAAAAGCCAATATTGACAGCCTGTAGGGCAACTTGGGGAGTGTGATGGCTTAAGAATAGGTTTAGGTCCCTGTATCTTAAGGCTTTTGAATCCTATGAGCCGTGAGGGTCTCATAGGGGTGATTCTCCTTACGAGTCGTGAGGATCTTGTAAGTGTAATTTCTCCTTAGGAATCGTGGGGATCCCTAAGTGTGTCGCTCCCTTGTGAGTCGTAAGGATCTCACATAGGTGTTTTCTCCTTACAAGGTTGAGAGGACCTTGCAGATGTTTTTATTTTAATGAGATTGCTCCCTTTCGGGTTTTCACAAACTCGCCGGTAGTCCTGCTGATTTTACTCACGGCGCCCTTTCGTGTTTTCATCTGTGCCCATTTCGCTTGTGGACGTACCTTCTTTTTTTTTGCTTTTCGCCGTGGGAGCTTTGATTGCAACACAGATCCTAGAAAAAGATATCGCCATGTTTGGGGCGAAGGGTACTAGTTTAGGGACATCTCGGTCCGTTGTTAGTTTAGGTACATCTCGGTCCGTTGTTAGTTTTAGGACATCTCGGTCCATTGTTAGTTTTAGGACATCTCGGTCCAGTGTTAGTTTTAGGACATCTCGGTCCATTGTTAGTTTCGAGGCAAAGTTTCGCCAGATACTACTTACAGAGTTTGGATTCAGGAAGACAGCGAGTGGACACGAGTGTCTTCATCTATCATTAACATAAGCCGTGACTTGTCAAGCGTAGTATTTCTTAAGGAACCGGCCGTTTATTGGCCGGAAGGGTCTTTCACCATGCATATCCATGAGCAGGTAGGCCCCACCTTGGTAGAACTTGTCTATGATGTACGGGCCCTCATAGTTCGGCTTGAATTTCCCCCGTTTGGCCCGATTGGGGATTATAGGTCTTTTTACGACTAACACGAGCTCGCCTTGGCGGAATGTTCTTGGCTCCGTTAAGGAAAGGGCAAAACGCATTATCCCTCCTTATGGAGTCACAAAGATAAGGCCTACCTCAGCTTTGATTATGGGGGTATTTTGCTTTCACTTCTTCATAGAAGACGCTCCTTTGAAGTATAGTTCCCATCCGGCATGATTCCCTTCTTTCTCCCTGTCGATTGTGTCAAACGCGTGTTCATCTGGCAGTTCGCAATTTAGGGGAGAATCGGCCGGTATCGGATGCTCAGCGAGAAAGTTAGCGATGGCCTGGCCTTTCACTGCCTTGAGGGGCCGATACATTATTGAGAATTCCATCAAGAGTAGTGCCCATTTGTCAAGCCTTCCCGTTAGTATGGCTCTTGACATCAAATATTTGAGAGGGTCCACCTTTAATATGAGATAGACCTCATGTGCCAAGGAATAATGTCGAAGCTTCGTTATCGCAAAGATCAGTGTCAGGCAATACTTTTCAATAGGGGAGTAGTTGTTTTCTGCCCCCAGGAGAACTCAACTCAAATAATAGAGAGCTCTCTGATTCCCCTGGTCGTTCTCCTGTGCCCTCAGTGCCCCTAAAGAACCTTTAAGGGCAGTTGTGTACAGGATGAGGGGCTTTCCCTTGACCGGAGTGGCCAGTACTGGCGGGTTCTACAAATATTGCTTGATTTCGTCCAATGCACTTTGGCATTTATGATCCCACAAAAACGGGGTCCCCTTCTTCATTAAATGGCTGTAGGGGCGGCATTTTCCTGAGAGGTTAGCTATGAACCGTCGGATATACGTGAGCTTTCCTTGGAGAGACCGCAGTTCCTTGAGAGTTCTTGGCAAAGGCGTTTCCATAATCGCCTTGATCTTTGATGGGTCTATTTCGATGCCTCGATGTCGTACAATGAATCCCAGGAATTTTCCTGAGGAGACTCCAAACGCTCTTTTCAGAGGGTTCATCTTCAGGTTATATTTCCGAAGACGCTGGAACACTATCTTCAAATGCTCCCAGTGCTCCTCGTACGATTTGCTTTTCACTACGAGGTCGTCGATATAACATTCGACAATCTCGTGTATGAGGTCATCAAAGATCTTTTTCATGGCCCTCTGGTAGGTAGCGCCTGCATTCTTCAAACCGAAGGGCATCACTTTATAGCAGAATATGCCTATCGGGGTCCAGAAGGCGGTATGCTTTTGGTCTTCAGGATGCATCTTTATTTGATTATACCCTGAAGATCCATCCATGAAGGAGAAGACCTCATGAGTGGACGTATTATCGATCATCAGCTCGGTAACCGGTACTAGGAAGTCATCTTTCGGGCAAGCTTTATTAAGATCCCAAAAGTCTACGCAGATGCGCATCGTCCCATTTTTCTTCATCACCGGGACAATATTGGCGATCTAGTCGGTATATTGAACTTCTTGAATGAAGCCGGAGTCGAATAGTTTCTTGACTTCGGCGTTGATGCTCATCTCGAGTTCGAGCCGCATTCTTCTTGGCGCCTGTTTGACTGGCTTGATGTCCGGCGATATCGCCAGTTTATGCACCGCTATTTCTGGATCTATTCCCGGCATCTCGGAATAGTTCCATGCGAAGCAGTCTTTATAATGCATAAGCACGTCTTTTAGTGTAGCCACCTGCTCTTTAGACAGTAGCTCACTGATGACCGTTGGCCTCGGATCGTTTGTTGTCCCCAAGTCGATTTTCTTCAGATTGTCTACTGTGGTGTGTATCCCATCTTCCAACTCTTTTGGCGCCGGTGGAAATTCTGAGTTCACCTCATCCTCATCTTCATTTGCGAAGCACTGGGAGAGGTCGTCCACATTCTCATGCTCTCCCTACTTTGAGAACGTTATCATGTGGCAGGTACGGGCTCGTTTCCAAGCTCGATGTTGATCTGGACTTTCTCTCGCAGTGTAGGCTGCTCTTGGCTCATGCTTTCGTGGCTGGTCTACCCTCTAACTGTCGGATAGAGCGAACCTGCCTTGCTGATACTGGTCTTCGACCTAATCTTTGAAGGTGAAGCAATCTTCAAGAGGATGTCCTATTGCTCGGCGGTAGGAGCAATAAGCCGGATGATGGACCTCGTTTATTTGCTCATGGTGCCGAGTCTCCGGGAGCTTCATCATTTGATGCTTCATGACAAAGTCAAATATTTTCCTTGTCTTGTCTCAGGGGAAAGAGTATTCCCGACCCATCTTCTTCATAAAGAACGGATTCCAGCTGACTCTTTCTCGATTGCGTGGCTTCTTAGATCCGCTTTGCTGTCTTCGAATGCCATTCTCGTTCTTGATCTTGTTGTTGCCTCTGCGTCGGACTTTTCCCTTGCCACGAGAGCGTACAGCAGGCTCAAGGTGAAGGGCATCGTCGTCTTCTCTTTCCGTAGCCTGCTGAATGATATGATGCGTCATGGCTTTCTCGTAAATGGCCATTTCGCGGCTATGGTCATCCCGAACCTTTTGACCCGCTTCCCTTATTAGCTTGTCCATTTGTTCTTCAAATGACGGGCTTGGCATTCTCACAGTGGGATCTCGCTCTGGTTCGATATCAGCTCCATCTGGAAATGCATTCGCTTCTCCATCGGAGTTATTTATGGCATGGCAACCATGGGATCGCTCCCATTTCTTGGACCGAACTTATCCAAGCCCCGTCATCTCTATCCTCCCATTGGGCATATTTTACTGAGTCCTGGGAATATCCCAAATCTTGTTGTAGAACTGGGCTTGTCGAGCAGTTTTTTTGAAGGGTACGCCTTGGCATCTTAACGGCCTTTTCAATCCCACTGCGTAATATCTGGGCAGACGAATTGGTTGGAGCCTATCAAGCGCAAAATCGGCACTATGCCAGACTTCTTTTTCTACCTTAGTCTCTGTAGATTGGTAGAAGAGGGCCGTCTTTTCACCTTTTCGCCTAAGAGGAACGTAGAAGGTCTGCAGCTCTTGTATGCCGTATGTATCGAGCGCATCAAGTTCTCTGTAATGGGGCCGCGGAACCATGGCGATTTGCAAACTCTGATCAGCTTCATTGAAGGTTTGTATTGATGGACGAACAGAGAACACTGCATTGACCTCGTCTTCAGAGTCACTGCCAAAGAACAAAATAGGCGTAGATGGTCCTGGCCCGCTGCCTTGGGGTTGCCCCGAGAAGACTATCACTTCCTCATCATCGGTATCGCTCCCAAAAATCGGGATGGTGGCGACGGCTTTCTGTTTATTCTCCGGTTTACGACATCTTTCCGTGTCTTCAAAGTTTGGTAGGAAGTACTTAGCGTCTTCATACTTGCGAACTTCATTTACGGAGAATGGGTTTAGCTCCCCTGTAACTGTGTACTCGAGGCCGTCTTTGAAGTACTTCATACACTGATGTTGTGTAGAAGGGATGATGTTGTACTCGTGTAACCAAGGCCGGCCGAGCAGAGCGTTATAGCAAGTCTTGGCGTCGATGACATGAAACTTGATGTCAGTGACGAGCATCCTGAAGTGTAATGTCAGTATTACGGACCCCAGCGTCCGTGATGACTGCGAGTCAAACCCGAAGATGGTAATTTTATCTCGAGCCAAGTGCTGAACGTTCATGCAAATCTCCTTCAACACTCTCACATTGAGAAGGTTGACGGATGACCTATTGTCAACCAGGATCTTCCTTATCTTGATGTCGTGGCAGTACCCAGTGACATATAGAGGACGATTGTGCTCGCACGTTCCGAGGAGGAGATCTTCATCGCCGAATGTGATGTCAGCTGTGTGGACTTCTTCCTGCCCGTCCTTCATCTTTTCTTCTGTAAGGAAGGCCTGAAACTGATCGGGCTCTTGTAATGCCTTGATCAGATAATCTCGTGCCTCTTTGGATAGGAGGAGAGCATCCGGTATGCTCAGTCGTGATGGTATTTTCCTCAGGTGTGCCAGGACATTGTAATCCACCTTGTTTTTCTTAGGCGGCTCCTTAGCTGTGAGCTCTTCGACGACTTTATCATCGAGGGCAATTTCCTCGGAGACCTTTTCCTTCCCCCTGTCTCTCTTACCCGAACCTTTGTTTGAGGGTCCAAGATTCTTTTCAGGCAACGTACGGTTACGCAGCTGAATGTTCTCGCATTTCTTCACCTCTTCTTATTTTCCAGAGGTGGATTCTTTGAAGAGGGGGCCGAGGGTTATTTCTTCCTCAGAATCTCTCCCGAAGGTAAGAACTTGAGATTTCCCTTTTGTTGAAATGGCATCAACCATATGACAGTTACCGGATGTTCCTTTAGACTCATCTGTCGTGCTTCTCTGTTCCTGACGGGCTTTGCGCTTCATTTGCTTGAAGTGTTGTCGGTGGGCAACATATCCCTGCCACCACTTCTTGAAGACATTGCACTCTTCGGTGGGGTGCATGACCCTCTGATGGTATAACCAATATTTTGGATGTGTATTTTCTTCGTCAATGCATGTACTCCCGGGAGTATTTCCTTCGAAAGGTGGCAACTTCATTCCCCTTAACAAGGCTTTAGCGAACTGTTTTCCTGTCTTAAATTTGCTTTTGTCTGCCACGGGTGTGCTTCAATCTGGTTGAAGTGCTTTGTGATTAATCTTCACCGCAGATTCTTCATGACGCTTGGTCTTTTCGTATATGGCCGTTTCACGCTCTCGGTCAACTTTGCTCTTTTGGAGGGCTTCGTTCAGCAGTTTATCGATCAGGTCATCTGATGGTTTCAAGGATTTTGATGTCGGCCCTGCCCTCAGTTTCTTCGCGTTGCTCTCTGACGCTGAAGGAGCTTCTTCATCTTTTAACGACAGGTGAGAGACCATGTAGCAACTCGCTACATAATCCTCGGGTTCTTCTGATGAGCCATTTCCTTCATCAATGTTACTGTCTCCGTTCTCAAGAATATGCTTGAGGAACTCTTCAAGTGTGACTGGGGTCTGCGCCTTTTGGTTGTATTCCTCCAGTGCATCGATGTATTTTTGCAGATCCGTACAATTATCGTCGAGCTGCAGGGGCTTCTTGGTCTTCTTCTTTTTCTTTGAAGACTTTGAAGGCCTGACCTGGGTGTTTTGCCCATCGATACCAACTTTCGGTGTTGGGCGCGGTTTCAGCATCCCCACAATGATTTCAGGCTCCAACGGGCTTTTCCACCTGATTGCCGGGCATGCTTGAATATCCTTCAGCATTCTTTTAGTTTTAGACGAAAGGACAACTTCCCACGGAGCTTTCTCTACAAATAGCATGATGCCTCCAGTGCATCCACCTTCTTAGGAGCGTGCTATTGTGGCTGGTTTACCTTCCAGTTTTCGGATAGTGTGAACTTACCTTGTTCGTACTGGTTCTCAACCCAGTTTTTGAAGACGTAGCAATTTTTGATTGGGTGACCTATTACTCTGTGGTTGGGACAGTAGTTGGGACTGTTGACGTCACCAGACTGCAGTGGGCGTCTTAGATCCGGCAGAGTGATGAGCCTGTTGCGCACCGCCAGTTCGAACGGTCTCCCCGTTTTATCCCGAGGAAATGAGTAAGGACGTCTCAACTTCTCTTCGAGGGATCATGGTTTTTTGCTTTGGCGAGCAACCGGTTTCGGGTCACTCGGTTGCTATTGAGCGTTGGTAATGAAGGTCGCTTTCCCTTTTCCCTTTTCATTCCGGGGATCTATTTTTGAAGAGGACGACCTATGGCCCATCTGGTCTATTTGGGCCAGCTTGTCGATCAAGGCCTGGAAGGTGGTCGGCTTGAAGAACATCATAAACTGGGATCTAGTTGCCTGAGGATCAAGGGTCCCCACGAACATGCCCATGGCAGGTGCTTCTTCTATGCGTTGTTCGCATTTTGACCATAGGTTCTACCACCGAATGGCGTAATGAACCCAGGTCTCTCCTGGCTTCACTATGGCATTGATTAATGCGATGATTGGGGTGTGCTCGCTTGCGCTTGCGAAACACTGCGTGAACAGTAGCTCCATTTCTGTAAATGTTTTGATGGAGTCATTCGGAAGCTCCGAGTTCCATTCAAATGTTATCTCCGCCAAGCTGTCGACGAACTGGCGAAGCAACAGTTTGTCGTCGCCTCCAGTATTGCCGTATAGAGCTCTGAACTGAGCGACGTGTTGATGGAGATTTCCTGTCCCCTTATACACGTGAAATTTATGAATCGTATATCCCGGTGGGTACTTGATTTGATCGTACCAGCCTGGATAAGGTCGTTCTGACGACTTGGCCAGCTGCTTCACTTTCTTGATGAGCTCGTATTTTTTGAGCTATGTAGTCCTCAAGGGCAGCCTTGGAGATCATTTCTTCCTTGGCTGCTGAGAAAGCCGGAGGAGGGTTTGAGGTTTCCCCTCTGTCGTCTTTGATAATTATCGGAGAGTTTTCGGCTGGAGGTTTCGGTTGGATCATCATCCCCACCATGTCTTGGAACATAAGTGCCATTTTTTTATATTAGCCGCTTATTCCGCGGCCTCTTTATCTTTCTTTTCAAGCACCCTTCGTAGGAATTCGGTGTCGGTCTCCTGCTCCTGGCGTTGTTTCGACGATACTTCCTGGCTTTCTTTCTGCCCAGTGAGTGCGGCCATCCTTATCAACATCTCTTGGAGCTTTTGTTGTTGCTCCCGATCTTTCGTCACCGACCGTGTAAGTGGTCGATGACTCACGGAAGCATGACTATCCTCTTTTCTAGATTCCATGTAGACGGTATGCACAACCATGCCCCCAGACTTGGGGCGTTTGGGTCCACTGCCTTTGAAATTTACCGCAGGCATGGGGATCTTCTCCGGCCTTCTCCTTTTGTGGGAGGTCGAAGTTGAGGGGGCCGTTGCAGCAGGCACCCATGCATACGATACCTTCCCTGGTAAGACGGGGGAATGGTCCTCCTCTTGCGGAGCATTCGTTTTCTTCGGCCGGCGAGAGTAGTCTTTGTCAATTACAGAGTCTTGGACTTTCTGCCAGACTCTTTGGATCTTAGAGGACAACCGCTGAGTAGGCTGTTCCGGTTTCACCTGTGTCATGGTTTCATCAAGCGGAGGAGACTTCTTCAATACGGTAGTTGGAGAGTCCTTGTGCACCCTCCTGAGCAGCTCGAAGCTGTTCCCAGTTGGAACAGCAGCGTCAATTTCCACCATTGGAGCTAGTGGGATAAGTCCAGAGGGGGAACTGCCCCTAGCTTTCCTCACTCGGCACCAGTGGCGACGTCGAGCATGTCGTACAGACGGGACCACCTCTATTGCGGAAGCTACCTCGTTATGCCCCCTGCTTTGATGAGAGGCTGTTGTCGGTGTCAGCCTGTCGAAGACTGACGTCCGCTGAGAGGGAACGGTCAATCTGTCGAAGACAGACCTTCTGGAAGGCGAAGCATTTTTAACGACCTTGCCTGCAGCAGGAGTTGGAACGGCCAGTCTTGCGAAGACCGATCCTTTAGCAGGAGAAGCCCCTTTGACGACTTCATCTGCGTGAATTAGAATGGCTATCCGCTTCGGGATAACCCCTTCAGGTATTGCGAGCCTCTTTGCAGGCCCACTGGGGATTTGGCTCAGTCTATCAAAGACTGAGGTGGCAGACTTGAACGACCCGTTGAGAGGGGCCGTGGTGGTTGCAAGTCGATTAAGGACTGACTTTTTCGGAGCCTCCTATGATGTCACTGAAGCACTGAAGCTCATTGGCGGGAGCATGGTCCCGAAGAACAATCCAGTGGTGATCTGAGTCACCTGCTTCACTGGCATTGCAAAGATGGAGGCCGCCTAGGGCCCGTAAGTCACTCCTTCGGTCGGGGCGGAGCGAGAGTTGCTGTTGCAGTTAGTGCAGCTGGAAGCCATCGATGTTATCTCCTTTTCCTGCATAGGAGCAAGACACCAAATCTTAGTACCTCGAATCTAGGGGCAACCACATTAAACCGCGATTTGTTCGCGAACATGACACACAAAGTGTAGAGTGGAAAGAGGAAAAGGTCCCACCGGGTGTGCCAGAATCTGTTTACCGCCGAAAACGAGGAAGACAAACGTCTTGCCTGAATTTAGGGGCAGATGCTATTTGGATTTATCCGTCCACCTCTCCGAAGATGCCAAGTTGATTTATGGCGCCGTGTATCGGAGGTTTGGACAGATGCGGCCGTTGTAGCAGACTTCATCAGATTCCCCCTCGTTGTGAGGGGTTTTTGATTGTGGGGACGTTCTTCCCTGCAGGCGCAAGCCCCTGCAGTTAATTACATTACCGCATCCCGGTAACCACTTTCTCCTGCTCTAGAAGGTCACTTCGTGTCGTATGTGTTTGTTTTATTTTTGGTTGCCCGTGGATTGTATACGGAGACTAATTTATGTTGTCGCCCGTAGGGCGTGGATTAGTTTAAATCCGTATATTCTTAGATTTAGGTTTGGGTTGATTTAAGGATCGTTAATCTCATTTGAGATTAAGATCAACTTAAATGTTTGTTGAGGATATGTTGGTCTAATTTTTGACTAAGATCTACTCAACAGGATATTGGGATCATTCAGACCCAACAAAAGAGCGTTTGGGCTCCATTATTTTAGTTTAAGGACGTTACAGTCCATTGTTAGTTTAAGGACGTTGCGGTCCATAGCTAGTTTAAAGACGTTGTGGTCCGTAGCTAGTTTAAGGACGTTGCGGTCCGTAGCTAGTTTAAGGACGTTGCGGTCCGTAGGGATGTGTCCGTCAATTTGGGAGTGCACCAAAGAGTTTTTGGTTATTGGGACCCACCACCTCTCTGATTACGTTGAAGAATTATAACGACATGTATCAGAGGTGTGAGTAGAGTACCCTTGAACCAATGTCCGTTGGAAGATCAGTTGTCGTGTTTGAAACTATGACCAATTTAGAAAATGATGAGCACATGGGCTCGGCTGATCTGAATTAGGAATTTTTGGTCAACTTGGACTCAGCCCACTCAGTCTTTGAATAAAGTGTTAAACGCTTATTTGGGATCAGTCCCTTTTTTGTGCAAACAATGCTGGGCATTGATACGGGTTCTGACACTCGCTCTCTACTTTACTTTATTTCCCCCTCTTTTTTGTTTTTTATGGAGTGTTAAACACTCTTTATGGCGCCCACACACGGAGCAAGTGAGGCACTTGGCGCTGAGCGCTAGGCACTCCTTATTGAGCAGCGCCCACGTGAGGGACACGTGAGGCGCTTGGTGCTGAGCGCTAGACATTGAGTGCTAAGCACTCTTTATTGAGGGGTGCCCACGTGAGGGATACGTGAGGCGCTTGGCGCTGAGCGCCAACCATTGAGTGATAAGCACTCTTTATTGTGAGGGGCCCGTGTGAGGTGCTTCGCGCTGGGTTTTCTTTATGTATTCTGTTCTGAGGAGTTCAATTCTCTGTTCTTTTCTGGATCTTTGATCCCCAAGAACAAGTTCATCCCTGTGAGAATTAAATTCTCATTTGTGGGAGACTTGTCCCATGGATCTCAGATCCAGGGAAAGAACAAAGTTCTTTTATAAGGGTTAAACCCTTGGATGTGCAGATGAGATGCTCTGATCTCTATTGTTATTTTTATTTACCTCAAAAAGTGGTATTCTTCTTTCTTCCTTTTTGAAGCTTTCTGCTTTGTTTTTCTCGAAGCTTATGTGGGGGTTTCTCTCTGCAAGACTTGAAGTCTTGAGTCCTTTATATAGTAGAGGTGAGCTTGTTGATTTAGTTAAGGAAATCTCTCATTGAGAGATCCTGATTAATTTGGGGATTTTATCCACCGTTGGATCTTTGATCCGAGGACTTCTGTTTTACAGAAGATATTTTCTTGATTTTAACAAGATTAAGGAAATATTTCCCCATACAGAATATTTCTATATATATTGGTGATTTTTAATCACCATTGGATTTTTTTTAATCCAACGGTACTCTGTTTTACAGAGAGCATTCTTTCTTGTTTAGAATGATTTGAGAAATATTTCCTCAACAGAATTTAATTTTGTATTTTTTTGATGATTTATCATCTCCGTTGGATATTTGATTCAACAGCTCTGTTTAACAGAGAGTTTTTAACTCTTGGCGCTGGCGCTCTCGTGCAACGCACGTGAGGCGCTACCTCAGAGTTTTTAACTCTTGGCGCTGAACAGAGCTTTGCTCTTTTATTAAGGGAAACAAGTACTTAGACGGGTTCTTTGTTATCTTCATCGACGACATCCTGGTGTATTCAAAGAATCGGAAAGAACACGCAGAGCAGTTACGGATTGTCCTGGATACATTACGACAACATCAGCTCTACGTCAAGTACAGCAGGTGTGAATTTTGGCTAGATCAAGTCGGATTTCTCGGACATATCGTTTCAGACGAAAGAATCTCAGTAGATCCAGCTAGGGTGTTTGCTGTCAGTGAGTGGCCGACACCAAAGACGGTGAAAGATATATAAAGTTTCTTGGGCTTAGCAGGATACTACCGACGACTCATTGAAGGATTTTCAAAGATCGCAGCACCCCTGACCAAGCTCACACGTAAAGACGAAGCATTCGTGTGGTCAGAAGCATGTGAAAAAGCTTCTGTAGAACTCAAGTCAAGGTTAACCTCTGCACCAATTCTTGTAATACCGGATCAATCTGTAGGATTCGTGGTGTATTGTGATGCATCCAGTAAAGGATTACGATGTGTTCTACACCAGCATGGAAAGGTTTTGGCTTTTGCATCAAGACAGTTAAACGTACATGAACACAACTATACAACACATGATCTAGAATTGGCAGCCATCATCTTCGCACTCAAGATTTGGCGCCACTATCTCTTGGGAGAACGAGTGGATATATACACTGACCACAAGAGTTTGAAATATGTATTTACTTAGAAGGAACTAAACATGCTGCCGAGAAGATGGCTAGACCTCATGGCAGACTTTGACATCTACCTACAGTGTCATCCTGGAAAGGTGAATGTAGTTCCTGATGCCGTTAGTCGCCAGCCATTATCAATGAACCTCACCACTCAGTGGAAGCTACAGCAAGAATTGCATGGATTGGAGATCGAAGTAGTTATGCCAGGTAACACTTCATATTTGATGAACTTACAAGTCCAGTCCATTCTTATCAATCAGATCAAGGCAGCTCAAGCAAATGATGCCAAGCTACAAAAGATCCGAGAACAAGTAGAAAGTGGACTTCGAACTGACTTCATCATCCAAGAAGATGGATCCTTGCGATATGGAAGTCGATTATGTCTGCCAATCGGCCCTGTTCGGGAAGAGTTGATGAAAGAAGCTCACAGCTCTCCTTATTCTGTACATCCCGGTGTCACGAAGATGTACAAGGATCTACGGCTATACTACTGGTGGCATGGAATGAAGCGCGAAGTAGCTAGAAGCGTAGTCAAGTGTTTGGTGTGTCAGCAAGTGAAGGCTGAACATCACAGAACCGCTGTTCTACTTCAGCCGTTACCAATCCCAGAATGGAAATGGCAGCACATTACCATGGACTTCGTGACTGTCCTTCCTCGCAGCATGAAGGGTAACGACGCAATATGGGTTATTGTGGATCGACTCACCAAGTCGTCTCACTTTATTCCATTTCGAGTTGGCCAGTCAACCGAGACGTTAGCAAAGAAGTACATGGAGGTGAGTATAAATCTAAAGTAAGATTTAAACCTTTAAGATGTACCATACTTGAGATCCATAAACTCATGCAGGACATCGTAAGATTACGTGGAGTACCTGTTTGCATCGTCTCCGATCGTGATACAAGATTCCGATCACAATTTTGGTAGAGTCTGTAAGCTATCCTGGAAATGAGTCTGAATTTCAGCACGGCTTATCATCCACAAACGGACGGACAGTCCGAGCAAACAATTCAGATTCAGGAAGATATGTTAAGAGCCTGTATGTTAGACTTCAGAGGTTTGAGGGAAGATCAGCGACACCTTGTGGAGTTTTCATACAACAACAGCTATCAGGCAAGCATTGGAATGGAACCATTCACAACACTCTACGGACGGAAGTGTCGTTCACCGCTAAGTTGGGACGATATTGGAGATCGTGAACTCCTTGGACCAGAGATGATCGTAGCAACTGTGGACGTAGTTCGCACGATCAGGGAAAGGATGCACATAGCCCAAGACCGACAGAAGCATTGGGCAGATGTAAAACAGCGACATCTGGAGTTCCAACCTGGAGATCATGTATTCTTGAAGATCTCTCCAAATAGAGGAGTGGTCCGTTTTGGCAAGAGGGGTAAACTCAGTCCAAGATATATAGGACCGTTCGACATACTCGAACGAGTTGGAGAAGTGGCATACCATTTAGCACTACCACCCTCATTGGAAGGAGTCCACAACGTGTTCCACATATCCCAGCTACGATGATATGTGAGCGAGCCCAGCCATATACTTGATCACTCAGAGCTCACAGTACAGACGGACCTAACCTGCGAGAAACAACCAGTTGAGATCCCAGACCGAAAGGTAAAAACGTTGCGGAACAAGGAAGTAAACTTAGTCCGAGTAATGTGGAGAAAGGATTCGCCAGGAGAATCAACTTGGGAAAGAGAAGAAGATATGCGTACACGATACCCTTACCTATTTGAAAATTAGTCCCTATGTAATTATAAATTTTGAGGATGAAATTTTTATAAAGAGGGTAGAATGTAACGACTCTGAAATCGCTGTACAGAAATTTTTCTGTTAATATACAGAAAAGAGTATTACAGCCTGTATAAGATTTATAAGTTAGAATTGTTTAATAAAAGCAAGAAACAAATTTTAGCTCACTGGTAAAGCCCTACACTGCTGTGACGTAGCCTGTGTTCGAATCCCATCAGACACAAATATTTTTTCTGATTTTTTATTTTTATTTTTGGAAGCCCAAGAGTTGTACGTGCAATACACGGGTAAATGAAAATTTCAGAAAACTCAAACATGCGCAAAATGGAGTAAACACAGAATTAACTATGGGCACGAATCTCGAGGCCAGAGCTCGAGAATCGACCGGTCAAAATGCCCTATGGGCCGACGCCGATGGTCGGATGAGCTCCATGCTTTGCACACTCGTCCCTTCGACTCCTCTTAACTCCTCTGTACTGTTTGATTTCCCTGTAATCAAACAGAGACCTTCCATTTCACTACTAAACATCATTTTAATGCTTTTTAATACAAAATTTTAATTCCCAAACCCTAATTCTTCACTATAAATACCACCCCATGCTTTAGCTCTTCATCATTCTGAAAATTCTAGCAAAAAATCTCTCAAAAAGTTCCTAAGTGCAAGTGGAGTTAGCGACCAAGCTCTTTCCGTCGAAGATCGAAGCCAATTCCGGAGCTCCCGCTACACCACGAAGCCTCACTCTTTCTTTGAGATTTTTAAACCGTAAGTCCCTCCCAACTCTCTTTCTTTTCATTGAAATTCATATCCTAAAAATATATCGGTAAAGTAGAGTTACCGCCGATACTTTTCTTTTTAATCTTGAAACTCCATTTTTCTTTATGCTTTGGTCAATCAAATTTTACCACACTATTTGTAACTTTAATCACAAATGTTTAGATTCAAGTTTATCCAAAATTCTCATGTGAAACAACCATAAAACGAACTTTTCATTAAAATACCTTGAACTTTATTATCACCTCTTTTCGATAAATTCTTAAAACAATACCTTTAGAAAAACTTCACGGGGTAACGACCTACACCACACGCACACTTTGGTTTCATAACACGATGCCTAAATAAATGTATATTTGGTTCAAAGAATAACTTTACAATAAAATACCACATCTTTTAAAAATCGGGTTTCTTTTAAAACGGTATTTTGTTAATCCTTGGAAAATACACCTCTAAAACCCTCGTTAGAGGACCCGCTAATGGATGGTACGGATTATCGCACATCGTTAGGATAGTGGAGAGAGATGCAGAACTCCTCACGGAGTATTCGATCTCGAAAGGAAATAAAATACGGTTTTAAGAAATGCGACTTTTCTAAATAAAAATAATTTTTAAAATTAAATAAATTATAAATCCATATTTACATTATATTATGAAACTATATTTTTCTAAAAATGAAAGATTAAAAAAATGTTAATAAAATACTATCAAGTTACCAAAAAAGACTAGTTTTCAATAAAATACCATAAACTTTTTAAAGCTAGGTATTTATCATTAAAACACACCAACAATTAAAACACATGTTCATGAAAACTATAAGTAATACAAATCACTCTCGAGTTTTATTTTTAATTTATATTAAAATATTTTTCATAAAACCCCCTCGAGATATACAAAACAATATTTTAAGGAATTTAGTAAATATAGGTTTAGGCAGGATCAATTCTCTTGAGCCCCAGGGAGCTGGAGAAAGTGATTGCTTGCCTATTTAGTTTAGGCAACTTAATGGAGTTATCAATGGCAATTGTCTTGGAAAAATACACAAATCCTGCCGTTCATGTACAACAGTTGCCGATTACTCCCGAACCTAAGAATTCAAGAGTTAAATCATTTTACAAGTGTCTGACTCAATCTGAGTCCTAACTCAAATCTGAATCCAAAATCAAACACGAACTTGAATACATGATCATGAACATGAATAGTTGAATTCAAACTCAAACTCAAACTTAACTCGACTTGAACAAACCATAGTTATAACTTGACATGAACTCAACATGATTACTTGAACACATGATTACATCCTGAACATGAACCTGAACATTTTATATCCATGGTTTCGGCCAAGACCTGTAAACATAATCTATACAATATATTACGCGGGGATAAAGGGATAGATTGGAACGGAACGTATTTCGTGGCACGAGAGGTCACTTAAAAGACACCTACATGAATTCACGTGTCGTTGTCCCGTGGGTTATGACGGGGCCTTGTACTACATATTACCATAGTCCACGGGGTAAGATGGACTCCTCTCGTATACATGAATATATTCCTTACCAAACTACAAATAACCATGTTAGAATAACTATTTTATACCTGTGAACGATCATATACAACTTTACATGTTCACTTCACATTAAATACTATCTTCTATTTCTTATTTTGGGACTTACCGAGCGCTGGTTCGTTGACGACATTCCTTTCTTTTTCTTTCTTTGGGATGTTCGTCAGGAGGACCGGACTCTAAGGAGATAGAGCCGAGCCAGGAGGACTTGGACCAGCTTACTGCTCAGCCTGACTACTAGTTCTTTCTGCACTTATTTTCTGTATGCCATTATTTAGGCATTTGCTTTATATCATTGTATCTTTTCATTACAAACAGTTGTATGTAAAGTTGAATGTAAATAAAGTTACTGTTTAATTTTATTACTCTTGTCATTCTTGTTCATTGTTACATTGCTTAATTACGCTTAACGTATTTATTTCATAGTAAATACGTTGCAGGCTTGCCACATCACCATTTCCGTCCATTGGGAAGCGGGGCGTGACACATGACCACCAGAGAAACTAATGATAACACTTATCAGTAAATCCTGTCTGCCTTGGCCAAGGAGTTATGGTCACAGCCAGCTATGCACTGTGCGACATCAACTCCCTATACTGGGAGAGACGAATTCCCTTTACCGCTCACTGCGTCCATGTGCTTCGGTATTGTACTTAACTAAAACCTTTTTGCACGGCTCTTTAAAGCCGTGGTAGGGTATTAATCAAAACATAGTGGGAACACACATGAAAAATTATGGCGATCTCGGGTCTAGGGACTACCCTGTACTCATGTCACTAGAAAACTGTTATCTGATGATTGGTAT
Organism: Agapanthus africanus; assembly: GCA_030015575.1. Taxonomy (NCBI): domain Eukaryota; kingdom Viridiplantae; phylum Streptophyta; class Magnoliopsida; order Asparagales; family Amaryllidaceae; genus Agapanthus; species Agapanthus africanus. Next base: position 24,896,237 of record JASDDO010000019.1, read on the forward strand.
AATACCATCTAGGATTTCTCGGCAAGTCCTTCCAGTGTAACTCATCCAATGAGCACATGTATACAATCTTCGGTATCAAATACCAATGGCTATGGGATTAACCATCGCCACTTACGGGGTCAAGAAACGAATACACTAGTCTAAACTGGAATACTGATGCCCAGTCTCGATACTCGTATGAATAAGGACTTTTAAGGATGTACTTATAAACTACCTAGGCCCTACTAGTATGATCCCTATCATAATCGTGGTAGTCAAGAAAAAATCATATGGGCTTTATCATCATGTATTGTTGATACGTTATAACGAGTAATACTTATACCCATGAATGATAAATGCAAACCAGATAACATACTATCATCTCGAACAAGATTTTTCTTGGTATTGGCCCTCCTTGAATTCAGTAATTGCATTCCTGCAACTAAGATAAATGCCTTTATGGCACCTATATCCAACAAAGACATCTTCGCAGACTGTATCTAGTCTGGCTACTTTTATGCAAATTTTTGGTCAGTTGCATAATGCGCACACATAAGCAATAGCCAGAATAGAGGTTCAAATCAGTCAACTTGCTGCGAAAGTGAGTGAACGTGAGAAGGGAACCTTTCCTTCTCAACCAGTCATGAATCCCAGAGATCAGTGAGCCCACAACGTGCATGTTGTTCAGCAGGACAATCTTGAAAATGTGAAAGCCGTCACAGTCCTACGATCCGAACGCACGATTTACAACAAGGTTGTCAATTCAAACGATAAATCAAAACGTGCGATTGTTGATTCACCAACACCACCCATTTCCTTATAAACAGATCCAACCACATCTTCGTCTTTTTTACCTTCTTCTTCATCTTCGTCGCCTGCTGCAATTCCTTCCGAGCTACACGCATCTTCGCCACAGTTACATCCGACAGCACCTCCACAAAACATAAAGCCTTCTAAAATTACTTTGACTTTACCTTATTCGAACCAAATTTTCGAGCCCAAAGCTCCGTTTCCAAATCAGTTAAGGTCGAAGAAACCTTCTGCAAACATGGAGTAAAATTTAGAAGTTTTCAAACTCTGCGGGGTAAACACTCCGCTGTTGGACATTGTCCAACAAGTTCCGGTGTACGCTAAATTCTTAAAGGATTTATGCACGCAAAAGTGATATACCAACGCCCCAAAGAAAGTCTTCATGACCGCCACACTAAGCGATATCTTTTCTAAATCCATGCCCATGAAATACAAGAACCCAGGCCGTCCTACAATTTCATGTATTATAGGAGACAAGCAAATAAACCGTGCATATCTTGACTTAAGCGTGAGTGTTAACCTGCTCCTTTACTCAGTATACGAACAACTGAGTTTGGAGGAATTGAAGCCTACGAAGGTCACTCTGCAACTGGAAGATCGATCAACGAAAATACCCAAAGGAATGATTGAGGACGTATTGATCAAGGTTGGGGAATTTATATTCCCTGTTGATATCGTTGTTCTGGAAACAGAACTAACCTCGAATTCCGGCAGTCAGATTCCTATAATATTGGGATGACCATTCATGGCCACGTCAAACGCTTTAATAATTTTTTGTAACGGATCAATGAAAACATCCTTCGGAAACATGACAATAGACTTAAACATCTTTAGCCTAGGAAATCATTCGAGTGACCGGTCCGATGAGACGTTCTAAAGTCTACGCTATAAATGATATGTCTGAGAAGGAGACATTTGACTTCGAATAGGAATGTCTGGAAAAACAACAATCAAAGTTAGATTCTTTTACGAACGAGGTAGAAGAACTTTCCAAATCTCTTACAATTCCTGACGAATCAAGTACTTTGAATCGTGATGCGCAACATATTGACTTTGAAACTTTCACCCGTCCGAGTGAATCTGATTATTCCACGGATATGGATAGCGGTTCCTTTCTCTCTGATGAGGTTCTCAACACCATGGACATCGAATTTTACAATGACAGTTTCAAAGATTTTTTTGCTAATGAACTCGCGTTTCTTAAAGAATTGGATTCCATGCTGAATCAAGCGCCACCGAAAATTCATGCACCTCCGTTTGAGGCTGAAGAATTTGAACCACCACTTCTTCCTCGTATCACATACGAGAATACGATTATTCCAAACACTCCATCTCTTTCACATTCTCGTTTCCATTTGCACTCACTTTTTCATCTCCACCGACCGAGACGTAAAAACATTCGAGAACACTTCTTATGTTCCCTCCACATCATCTATTTTCGTTTTGTGTCTCATGTCATTTCATCGAGATTTCAAACCACTCCCGATACACAGTCTCATGTATTCTTCTTTTACCAACCATAGTGTCATCACGATCGTATATTTGAGTGTTTGGTATTAAAGTTTGGTCTTTATAAAGCCATATGCATACTGCTGATACTCTCTCCCCTCTTACCTTGAACTTCAATGCATAATAGAGGAAACACTGTTTTAAGGTAAGTTGTTGGGGTATTTGTTTTCAGTATAAATTTTTGTCTTTTGAAACTCTCTGAAACTCTTGAAACTCAAAACTTTTATGACTTCGTTGTGTGGCATGACAGTGAAAACACTTTCATGTTTAAGTTTGGGGGTATGCTCGGTGAGCTTACTATTTTTGCATTCATGTTTACTTTCCGCATGCATTTGCACATTTCCCTTTTTGCAAATTTTCTTTTCTTTTGCATGTTTAAATTCCACATTGCATCATGTTTAAATCTTGCATTGCATTGAAAAAAAATCCAAAAACCTATAAAAATTTGAAAAACATAAAAAATTTGTCGTCAAGTTAGCTAGTGAGATAACTTAAACTCGAAATCCAACTGTTAAAATTGACAGGCTTGAAACAACTAAACTCTAGGATAGAAATTGAAAACCCGAGAAAATAACCCTCCTTTGAGTTTGACCTTGGAAATTTTATATCTTTGCATCACACTTCACGTGTCGTAAGTTTTGAAAATCATATGACAAGTTTATAATGTATTAAATTTTTTTAATTGGAAATCTTCTTGAGTTCGAACAAGTTTTCTTACAAATAAGTAATATCGAGAATAGTTCACATGTGAAGTTGATATGATAGGAGAGTATTGAATATTTAATAAAAACTAAGTCTGAAAAATAACACATTTTGAAACTTGATTAGAGTGAGTACACGCCTTATCAAACACAAGCACATCTTGAAATGAAAAGATTAAAACTGGAAATGTCTTCGTTGGTTTTCTTTCAAAAGAATTTTCACGTATAAATTATTCTTTGTTTTATGGCCTTGGTGACTTGAGCAATTAAGCCTTAGGGGTGTTTCTACACCTAATACCCTAAAGCTATCTGGCTTAGGAGTCATTGACCCAAATCTCGCTAAGAAACCAAGAAAGCCTAATAAAACAAGTCAAGTAAGTGTTCTCTCCGAGTTTAAAGTTATCGCGACTCTTTGTGAGAGAATAATTTTGGCCAGGACATGTCTCAGATGCAAAACTTAAAAAACCTAAGTTCTTGAAAAAAGGAATTCAATAGGTATATGAAAGTTAACAAGTTGAAAAGAGTATTGCACTGATCATGAAGGTATGTATGAACGAAAACAATTGAAAGGTGGAGTGAAAAATAAAACGAAGTTTTTGTTAAAAATGAAAGAAATCCTAAAGTTGAGACCTGGCTGCAGAATGAAAACTTGAGAAAAACTTAGAATTTTACAAACTAGTGAGATACTTTTTGAAGTTTTTCCTGCTGACATTTAGACTTTAATCGGAATTTTTGAAACGAAACAATACTATTTCATGGGCATGTATTGACGTAAAGAGCTTAAGTTAAAACGAAGAAGTGAGGAGTGAAAAATTTGGGTGCGATATTTCTAAACTAGGGTGATAGAATTTCTAGTTTAGATTCTGAACTTTAGGATTGGAAATTGAGAGTTAAAGCTCACGAAACTATCTTGACAGGATTTTGTAGGTGTAATCCTCAGGAGAAAAAACTCCTCATCTATGGTAACCTAGAGGTTTTTCTGTGATTTAAAGTTGAGATTAGGATTTTTGAAAATAAAACGATTTTGCTCGGGACGAGCAAAAGGTAAGTTTGTGGGTATTTGTTCAGCACAATTAATTACATTTAATACCACTCATTCTGTATCATTTTATGAATAAACTTGTGCTATTAATCCGTGTCTGCTCATTAAGTACAGGTTACAGGTACACAGGGTAATATCACTAATAACATGCACAATATGCACGGTTACGCTAGATTCAAGCCAAAACTGCAACCGGACGGAAAAAGATCAAATTCTAAAGAGTTTTGCAACAAAATGAAGTTGTGTACAACATTAAAACCAATTTGGTCTAACATGATGCAAGTGTGAATCAAGTGTGTAACACAATTGTTTGGGGAAGCCAAAGGAGCACAAGTGAGCACATTATCATCATTGGTGCAAATCAAATCTTAGGGGGAAAAGTTGTGATGTGAGAGTTACTTTTTTAGTTGATAAAAGCCTTGATGATTGTCTTCCAAAGACCAGATTGCAACGTAGATAGAACTAAAATAAATGAAAAATCCTAAAAATCAAGTTATGATGACAGAAGACCACTGCAACAAGCTGGAGCCTAAAGTATTCAACATGCCCAACCAAAAAATAGGTCTGGCCGCCTGGGTTAGCCTCATCTCATCCAAGTGGGCTCGAGCTTCTTCTATCTCATCATCATCATTAGTAGAGGCCACTTTTATCTCTCCTTTTTTATTTTGAAATCTCTATAAATAATAGATCAAATTGCAAGCTTGGGATCCATGCATACATATGTACATTATAGTTTTATTTGCCTAGTTTATGTAATTCTTGAATTCTTTGCTTTTATCTTATCTTGCAACTTCATTTGTGAGCTTGCAAGGTTGGATTCTATGATTGTACTTTGAACTCATTAGCTTGTACTTTGAAATGCAATTTCAATAAAGATTTCACTTTGTGCAACTTGGTTCTTAATTTTTCCTTGTTCTTACTTTCCTTGCAATTCTATGATGTTCTTGATTGTTTATTTGCTTTCTTCTGTTCATATTATGATGTGTGAGTAGTTAATTTGTCTTAATAATAGCGAGGTAGGTTGATGAATGGCTTGCCTTTCAACCCTTCTCTCTTGATTTGATTTGTGCTTAATGACTTCAATTCTAAAGTGTACAATGTGTTTGTTTTATTGTTTGATAGGGTATGTTGTTTTAAATAGTTGCAAATCAACCTCTAGTACATACCATATTCTTGCTTTATCTCTTATTTTTGCAAATATTGACATTGAAGTAAAACTTAGGGTTTAAACTTAGCTAAGTGTAGGTTATCTGCTTGATAGGTCATGTAGCTACATAGCATATGTCATATACATGCATAACCTCATTAAGTTGGTTTAAATTCTAAGTTCATATTCCTTTTTCCACTTCTTGTTTGCCACTCGTCATGTTTGATTTCGTATGCCTAAACTATTCGTCGAAATCAGTTTAGATACGACATGCTTATCATTTCAAGTTGTAACTAGGATTTTTCGCGTTGAATCAAGATAGAGAGTTGGGGGTATTGCCATGTATCAACTTACCAATTCGGAGCCTAGGTGTTCCGTAATATCGTATTTTCCCATAATATCGTATTTTCAATAAACGTGACAAAACCAACACTCAAACCTATTCTTTAACTCTAAAAGACGCTTCGAGATATCCATTCCCTGTGGATCGACCCGTACTTGCTAGCTAGCTACAACGAGTTGTGTACTTGCGGTAATTTTATTACTTGAGACCCTATTTGTGTGATGATGCATGCTTAAACCTTAAAAACCGACATTGAAATGATATCTTGAATATTGACACGCACGCACACACTAGGTTTCTTGCGAACAACTAACACCCCTGAGTTATTTTTAAATACCCCAAACACTGTTAAATGATGGTTAATTTTAATAGAAATCGATAAAAAAAAAGTAAATACCCTCACAAGCACTTCTTATTCTTATTACTCATATTATCGCAAATAAAAAAAATGATTGCTTGATCGAATTGGATTTTCTTATAAGATTTGATTGACTAAGGTTCTCTATTTTATAAACTTTGATTGATTTGGTTTATTTTATGTTAGAATTTCCAAAAAGTTAAGTTTCTTGAGGATTAAAATTTACTATAATTTGGGTGGGTTTCTAAATCTAAGAGTAAATAGAAGAGAAGAGCATAGGGGAAGAAACAAAGAGCTTATGAGAACAAAGAGTAAGAGAATTAGAATGAGTAGAATGAAGAGATGAGAAAAAATAAGATGAAGGTGAGATTTTGTTGGATTGTGATGGAGAAGAAGAAGAAGACGATGATGATGAAGGAAAAGTTGGTATTTGATAAATAAATTAAATTGAAAAATGGACTTAATGATAACTTAACCGATTGGGGGTATTTTAAAAAACGTAAAGTGTGGGTAATATTGAAAAATAATGGAGTTATATCAAATTAACATAGAGTTCTTGGGGATAATTTACTTATATGAATTAAGAAATAAATATTAATTATTAAATATTGGCTTATTTCATAGAAATCATCCTATTGTTTAGTGAAGTTTTCCAAAACCATCGTGTAGTTTAAACTCATTATGAAAACCTCTCGAACTTTAATTTTTTTTACACAGAAACCTCCTGCTGTTATTTATTACAAAATTGAATTAATTAATCTCTTATTTTAATAAAGGGAAATTTCACTAAAAATACCCTGTACTATAACATATGTTCCCAAAACCATCCTGAAAATTTTTTTTTGCACAAAAACCCCCCATGAACCTTTTTCTGTTACACATGACCCCCCCCCCTCCGGAACCCCCTGCCATTAAAATTCAGACTTTTAAAGTTAAAATTTTACTTTTTTCTTCCGAAAATGCCCTTTCATTCCTATTTAAAAGTCCACTATATAGTAAGGCATTTTGGTCATTTCATAAAGAAATTAACATTAAGGAGGTCTCAAAGGGGGCACATGTAACGGAGAAAAGTTCGAGGGGTTTATGTGCATGAAAAAATCTCCATGGCAGTTTTGAGAACATATGCTTTTGATGAAATTTCCCTTTAATAAATATACGGATCCTCTAGATGTATTGAAGTTAAACCATATCCCTAGTGCCGTTTAGTGGGCAATTTTCCTTAATTTGAAGAACAGGATTTTATGTTTAAAGATTTAGAGAAGAAACCTTAATTTGAAACTGCATCAAAATTTAGAGAAAAAGAGCTTATATAATAAGATTAGGTGGGATAATTTAGGTTAAAGTTATAAGAATCAATCAAATGTTGGGTCGCATGACCCGTTATAAATCAAACCACAAGAGGATTTTTTCCAATAAACTGAATGTTCAAGGGGTTTACATGATGAGTTTGAAATAATTGATGGGTTTGGAAAACTTAAGTAAACCACGGGAGTTTGTGTGAAATAAACCAGAAATATTTAATAAAATACATTTTGAGAATCAATTAAAGTTGAAGGAAATTATGCCAGTTTTAGAAAATTAGGGGTATTTCATGATATTGGAGTAACTGGTAGGGGTAGTTCTTGTAATTTAGCCAATTAAATATCTACTGGTATTTTTTGCACGTGTGATGCACATGTATATTAAATAAAGTTCTTACACGGACATCTTCATTATCTTAACTAAAAATCGTCAAAAAAATTCTAAAATATATCTATGTGCATCGCATGTGAAAAAAGGTCGATGATATAAGCCATCTTAAAAATAAATTGAATATTTTATTTAATTTAATTGTGTGAGCGTCGTATGCCTCTCTTCTTTTTTGGTTATAATAGTAGATATGATCTTACTCTTTAGAAACTGTCGCAAATCAATTATTTATACCACATATCAAAATCTTACTAATATTCTATTGCTCATTAAAAGATAAACATTCATCTTCTTTTAATTTATTATAAAAATCCTTGTAATATATAAATGCCCGTTTGTTATTCTTTTTTTCGATTTTTAGTTTGATAAAAAATATATTGTCTTGCTGTCCATCAAAACATTGGAGCTCGGTGCGGTAGAAGAGACATTTAAAATGATATTAAAGTAATCCAGCTTCAATTCTAGGTATGTTAAACATGGGTTAATTTAAATTAGAAATCCCACAACGCAAATACCAAGGTTTGGGCCATAAAAACCACTACTAGAAACTGTGCATATTAGGGACGGTCTATTAGCGACCGTTTATTTTTGAACGGTCGCAAATAAAGTATCGGAGATCGTATATAATATACGGTCTCCAATAAACGGTCGTGAATACATTAGCGGTCGTTTATTTTGTATTAGGGACCGTATAAAACGGTTGCTAATGTTCTCTGCACTTTTTGCCCGTGAAAGAACTTTCTCTATCCCATTCTTCTCTAAAAATTTAACAAAGCCACGAAATCTTAAGCCAAAGGCGATTTCCCTCCTTCATTCTTCCCCAATTCTTCCAAAAAAATTTTGTCTAAATTTTTTTTAGGTATTGATGTTTCTGCTGCTGCTATTGGTGCTCGCAATCGCCTTTCTCGTTCCAAATTCGGTCAAAAGTTAGGGGTTTTCCCCTTTCAATTATTATTTTTTCAATTAAATCATGCAATTATGATGTTAGGTTATGAATTTTTTTATTTTGATTGCAATATCTTACGAAAAATTAAATGTGGAATTGAAAATTGTGTTAGTTTTGAGATAATATGGAAAATGAGGAATTGAAAATAAGTTAGGTATTAGGTTTTAGGATGAGAAATTGAAGAATATGTTTGGTGTTGGGTTATAGGAATTGAAGAAACTATAAACCCTAAAAAAAACCTAATAAAAATTTATAAACCATAATTACAAATTATAAATCCTAATTACAAATTAAGGTATTGAAGAATCTATAAACCCTAAAAAACCCTAATGACAACTTATAAACTCTAATTAACAAATTATGATAATCTTAAGTACAAACTATTAAAATCGTAACTAGAGACCGGAAAAGCCTAATTATAAATGAATCCAATGTTAACTAATTAATATTTAACATTAATTACAGTAATTAAGAAACCTTAATTAAGACTAGATAGTAGTGAACCGAGATCCTAATTAAAAAACGATTAAATAGAAATTTTTAAGAGAAACCCTACAATTTTGATTAGAAACTTAAGTAGGGTTTTATTTTTCATTTAATTAGTAAGTTTAAAATCGAAAGGTCTTAAACTTATTTAGGATCGACCTATAGTTTCCCATCTGACAATTAGTGTATGTCAAATCTTTTTCCCCTCGAATAGAATCACAAATGTTTGTAAGAGTTGAGCTCCATGTTCAATTTTTTTCAAACGTATGTGTAGTATTCGACGAGGGGATTTGACATACAGTGATTGTTGGATTTTTCCAGTATGGAGAAGTTATAAATGCAACAAAACTCACATCTTACTTCTTCCTATATTCTCGTCCATTTCGAGAAGTTTCGACAGTGCGTACTACTTGTTTCCTGTGTACAGATTTATGTACAAACACGAGGGACAGGGGGAAGTGCTGCCAAAATATTCTCGAAATAGATGAAAACACAGAAGGAAGTGAGATATGAGTATTTTCTTCGTAATGGGAAATAAGACCTTTAGCCCTGAGAGCCGTGACAATAATTATCTGTGCTGACCTTCTTCCCTGACTTACGCCAAGCTTAAACGACTTCAGATGTTTTGATGCATCCACATCATGAAATCTAATTTAAGACTTGAAAATTTATTTAATGATGATCTTGTAATAAACTCTTAAGAAATGTTAAACTCATATTATTATCTGTGTGATAACATATGAGAATTCTTCCAGATAAATCATTTATGCACATGAGAAAAAAAGATAGGTAGAGTTTGAGAAACACCCGATTTAAAGATGGATATAAAGCCTTTTTAGATTACGCAGAGATGAACCAAAAACGTAGCCAAGACGGACTCTTGCTTTGTCATTGTAAGAATGTAAGAATAGAGGTCGTTTTCGACGTGAAGTGATAGAAGAAAATGTGTTTGTAGAGGGTTTTGAGCATATATTGGAATTATCATGGCGACGGAATACGTGAAAAGGAAGTGAGGATAGATAATGAGACCGCAGCTTCGCAAGCTAAATTGCCGACGGATGACAGGATAGATGATAGACATGAGATGTTGGAAGATTTATTTGATGGCGAGAAAATGAGTGATATTGAACCGTCTGAAGGCAACAGTGAATTAGAGGAATTGAAGAAACTTCTGGAGAAAAAAGAAAAAAAATATGTACGAAAGCTGAAAGACGGAAAATAAGTTTGATAGAACAACGAAGAAGAGTGAAGCACCAAAATAGTTGTCAGGGATAGAAATTTTTGAGCAGATATCAACATTTCAATTCCAGCAAGGATCTAATCGTTTTAACTCGGATGGTTTCTTGTGTTGGCTATAGTGACCTCAAGTCAATTATTGTAATGGCAGGCAGGCGATTGTGATGATTGAGGAAAGACCTATACGGGTAGAACATGCTTACTCGAGATGATAGTATACTATCTGGTTTGTCTTTATCATCATGTATATGCATTATGTGCTATTACAGATCACTATTACATGTTGATTGAGCTCATAGGATTCTTGCTTGACTACCAGCATTATGATGGCGATCATATACGTGGGAGCTGGGTGGTCTATAAGCACATCCTTAAATGTCCCTGGTCGAGAGAGTATCGAAATTGGGCATCGATACTCCGGAGTAGACTAGTGTATACTTATCGAGACCCCAACGAGGGGCGGTGGCCGGTCTCACAAGCCATTGGTGTAAGCTAGTCACCTAAGATAGTATACAGATACTCATTGGGTTATGAGTACACTGGAAGGACTCTCCAGGAACATGCTAGATGGTATTATACCTATTATCAGATAGCATTTCCCAGGTGACATGAGTACAGGTTAGTCTGTCGAACTGAGATCGTCATTTGTCTCGTGTGAGTTCCCACTGTGCTTTGATTACTACCCTACTACGGCTCAAAGGAGTCGTGCAAACAGGTTTTAGTTGGGTACAGTCCCGAGCCATATGGAGGCAGTGAGCGGATCGTCGGAGATTCGTCTCTCCCGGTATTGGGGGTTGATGTCGCGAGGTGCACGGGTGGCCATCACCAGAAATCCTTGGCCAAGGTATACGAGAATTACTGATTTGGATCAGTAGTTTCTCATTGGGTGATGGGCTTCATACCGATACGAAATATCGCGTTATTAGGTGTCTGACTTTATCCACCCCCCTAGACTCGATATGCGATAATCTTATATGAACAGACCGGACTGTACGGAGATTGTCACTGACAGGCTCAGTAGGGGTTCGGATGAATTTGCTCGTCGGCCTTCCTTTCACTCAATAACTGGGTGGTCGTTACGTACAGCTAGTGTCGCTGACGTGCTTGTGGTTAAACCCACTGCCAGCATATTGGCGAGTCTTTAGAGTCCCACACAGAGGGTTTTCATGGTTCAAACGATATGATGTAGATGACGTATATTGGTACATACAGGTGTCCGATTAAATATGTGTACATGCTACACAGACTTTTATCGGACGGTTGATAATACTAGCGGCTTAGGATTGAGCTGGATTATTAAATCAAGTTTTTATTAATAATTTATAAATATTTATATATGTATTCTAGTATTATTTTTCACTATTCATTTTCTCTCTTGGCTATTCGTATTTTTATACGAATACGCGTATATGTATTTCGATACGTATACCGGGTTGTATTCCGTATTTATACGGAATATCTTCTAAAAGATGGACACCTCATTATATGATTTTCCTTTTAGAAAATCATTTGGAAATGAGGTGGAGGTGAGGTGGCATGAGCATGGTTGGATGTATGTAGAGAGGTATGGCTCTTGATTGTTTATTGTAAAATGCGTGAGATATTTTCTTGCATGGTTGAAAACACTTAGCCATTCTTTCTACATGCTACACTCATTCACTCTTGATTCATTCACTCTCTTGGAGACTTAGCCATTTTCTTGAGCTGCTCATGCCCATGGTTTTCCTGACCTCCTCTTTTTTCTTCTTTGATTGCTCGCTTGAGCATGAGGTATGAGAGAAAAGGATAGTGAAATATTCCTACACCCCACTCTCCATTGCTAGCAACCTTGGAGCGTCGGTTGCTTTGCTAGGCGAAGCTGGAGCTTGCATCGTCTCCCACGGGTGGATCATCTTCAATGGAGGAAGACCGGCGGCCAAGCTCAATCGTGGACACCTCAAGGAGCTAAGGATGATGGTGGAAGACCAAAGGACACGGATCATTCGGTATAATCCTTCTATCATAGTAGTTTAGCACGTTGTTAGTTAACTAGTAAAGGTTTATGGTTCGATTCTATGACGGGTTCATTAGCGCCAAGTTTTTAAACGTCATATTTTTTCCGCATCGGCCATGGTAGATGGCCAGAGTGCTATCGTAACCCAATATGGTATAAGAGCCACCCTATAAACCATTACTAACTAGTTTGCACAAGGTTAAAATCTCAATCGACCCATTTTTCCGAATCGCTTTTTCAATATACCACGCTTGCTTTCGATTTTCAAACTTGTTCAAAAAATCATTCCGAGTATCTTAAAAATTATTGCAGGCAATATTAGAGCACCACAAGAAATTTCAGCACGTGAGCCAATAATTTGGCCGCGGAACTGCCGCATACCATGCCCATTGGTGGCGGTTTATATGTGGCCTCTCTGTGCTAAATTTTTTCTGGCACTCTAATAATTGGAAATATGATTTTTGGGATATTTGGTTTTGGCCCAGATTTGTTTGAGTGCTGGATTGCATTTGGGGCCAATTTGGAAAATTTTAGTCGGTCGAAATTTTAAGTATGTGTTTATCAGTGCATGTAATAATATCTGCGACCGTGAAAATCATTGAGCGGTACAACCCGACTAGTTACTATATGTTCAACTAGACGGGTTTGCGAACGTGATATTCACATTGATATTCTGAGTTATGCTAATATTGTGGTTGGATTGTCGTGGTGGATAGCCTATGGTGCAATGGTAGTAGTACAGTTCAGATTCATTTCTATATTCGTTATTGCGAGGCGAGCGTCCGACATGTGGACTGCCGTCTCAGCCAGATTTTATATTCTTTTATTGGGGCACGACCGGGTTGAGGTCAATATCGCCATTATATATATACTTTTCTTTTCTGTACTAGGATTACCCCGCGGCGGAGTGCTCGAATAGCCGGGTTTTATAGGGCAACAGGCCCGCATCCCATGGCGTTGAGACAGAGGGGGCCTTACTCTAGAATTGGTGGGCTATTCGCCGCACTCGTATGGGGTATAGGATGACCCACGGTGGAGTGCTCAAATTATCGGATTCCGTGAAGTACTGGATGGCCTATTCACTTTGTTGATTGAGGTTGCCTCATTTCTGGAATTGGCGGGTAACTTACCGCGCTCGTAGGTGTCCAGTTTTTCATTGCACGAGCTATCCACATGACCGAGAATGTCGGGTCTCATTTGCAGCTCAAATGAAACCCGAGGCTCCAAGATTATCCACCATTCTGTGTTTCTTGTTGAATTCTGTGATGTTGCTTATATCATGCCAAGGACGAATGTTATATATATATTTATATATACTAGTAGATATTGTATATGTTTTGCATCCGCACTAGTCCAACCCCAGCTCTGCCGTTAGTTAAGTAACCTAACGGTGCATGACGGGGCCCCGTGGCGAATGCGGATGGCATATACGTACATTGTATTTTCGTTCCTTTTTCTGGTGTGATATGGATTAATTGATTGGACTGTGTTAACTTTGATTAATGAAAGGAAAAACAAACCTAAATGATGTTGTTGGAACCAATTTTTGAAAACTATTATTACAGATGTTTCGTTTTGCTTTGCACAGCGGTATTCGGTTCTGAATATCCAGCACTTCATTCGACGAGGCAAGAGCCGAGATCCCTTCATAGGGAGTGACCTCTTGGGTAAAAGTTTGCGTCAGTGTAGTAATTTCACTATAGTCGATTCTTTTGCTTTTGCATCATGGTATTCAGTTAGAAATATTCTGCACCTCATTCGATAAGGAAAGAGCCGAGATCCCTTTACAGAGAGTGACCTCTTTAGAAAAAGTTTACGCCACTATATATTTGTAAAACTGCTCGGATTCCTTCAATGATATCAAGTTCATTACGTTAAAGGGTTTTTCGCCAAAAACCCAGCCGTAGCCCTCCGTCATTTCAGATAAGTAGCATTTAGTATTCGTGCTGTGTTTGTTGGCATCCATCAAGGCATAGTGTACGGTAGCTGAATAATGTTTATTTGCTGCATAGATATGCGATTATTTAGGAAAGTCACACGGTCATATTGACCTCTGTCAAAGGTTTGTGCGGGTGGGTCTAAGTTAATTCAGGATAATGACGGGTTGAACTTGACTTGCGACTTATGATATGTTGACCTCTGTCAAGGTCATAAGCCGCTTGGGGAAAAAACCACATCGGGAGTTTCAAATATACAGGAAAGTTGCCAGGCATGCGCATACTTTCTGGAGTGTGGTAACTTGAGTGGCTTCCATCAAGTTATCATGTGATGATAGTTGGATCCCGATTCCCACTAATGAGTAGGTGTTACTCCTCGGGTGATTTTCAGATGATCCCGACTAATTCTTCTTTTGGGGTTTGAAGGAGAATTCGAGGAAACAGTGGGAGCTATCCTGATTAGATAAAGTGATTAACCAATCTAATCTAGGTTAGAGCGCACGCTGAGTGTTTCTTTTCTCTCTCTCTCTCTTTGGCAGCGACCATGGCCTGACCTTAAACAAAAACTCATGAACCAAGTTAACCGAACCTTCTTAAAACACTTTGGCTTTTGGATTTTCATTAAATCGCATATATCATTGTCACTCCTACATCCCCTTTACATTTCTCCAGAACATTCCATATCAATACGAAAATCCACATTTCTTGGATATTCCATCGTATAGTTATATACGAACTCGAAGAAACTTGTTTCAGTTCGAGGATGGATTTCGGTTCTGGAGAAATTGAATAGAATTATTCGGTTGTCTTTTCTCTTTACCATCTCTCAGATTGCGAGGGCTCCTGGTATTAGGAAAGTACACCTATTGCGCTTATTGGATAGTCTTCTTCCAAACCATAGGCAGGTGCTGAAAGATAGGGAAGGAAAAAAACCAATTAGCCTAAGTGTGGTGTACAGAAAGTAATAAGTAAATACATATAAAGGGATTAGAGTGAGGGCAAAGGAAATTGCGACTACTATCATCCACGGCGAAGCTGTGTATACCCCTGCCACTCCTACTTCCCCTTTGCATTTCTCCAGAACACTCAGTATCACTACGAAGATCAATATTGCTTGGATATGCCATCGTATAGTTACATACGAACTCGAAGGAACTTGTTTCAATTTGAGGATAGTTTCCGGTTCAGGAGAAATTGAATAGGATTATTCGGTTGTCTTTTCTCTTTACTTTCTCTCAGGTTGCGAGGGCACCTGGTATTAGGAGAGTACACCTATTGCGCTTATTGGATAGTCTTCTTCCAAACCATAGGCAGGTGTCGAATGGTAGGGAAGTAAGAAAACCAATTAGCCTATGTGTGGTGTACAGAAGGTAAGAAGTAAAGACATATAAAGGGATTGGAGTGAGGGCTAGGAAATATACGGTTACTGTCATGAACCTGGATAGTGGAAGAGACATTACTAGGAATACCCAGCTACCCCTTCGAAACATTTTCATATTTCAGTTTTACTGTGCGGTGTTAATTGAAAACTATATTTCCCAATTAAATTCTTACTCCAGGGTATGTATTTACCAGACTTGATTCTCACATCTGTATGGTATTACAGATGCTAAGTGGGAGTAAAATATTGGGAATTGGGTGATTAGATCCTCAATATATATCATAATTCTTTGTAATTGGTGATATTTGAGGAAATCACCTGGGTTTTGCCTGACGGCAAATATTTGGTTTTGAATATCCGTCGTTATACACCAATTTCAAACTGATATATCTGTACATTTATTTATAAAGTGAGATATAACCTTTTGAAATTATGTCTATCACATTTACCTATATCAGTTGATGGTTAGGTAAGGTGCATTCAACAGCGGTGTAATTTTTCTTAACCATAGCACAGTTTTCAACCTACGACGCAAATGATTTAAGTTATTAAACTCAGTGAACTTATACAAAGTATTGTATGTTGTCCGATGTCCGTTAAGACAAAGGGGTTGGTACTCGTACTATATTCTGTTTACTCATGACTTCTCGAGTTTTAGATAAGTATTTCGTTAAAATACAAGGTCCAGATTTTAAGAAGATAATGGTATAAGAATAAAGTAGAGAACCATATGTTGCAAGTATCAGGATTTTTCAAGACGGTCGAAGATGTAGATACTTGTGCTAGGTATTCCGTCCTAAATAGTAGTTTTGAGAACTTGCTTCTCTTTCAGGTTACTCATATGTGAATGCATTCCTTGATGAGTAATGCTTCTTAACCTCCTTCTATTTAGTTGATATGTACTGGAAACAGCTACATGTATTTTGAATCTGGTTCCAATTAAATTAGTGACTTTTTTCTATATTGGATATAGAATGGATTCATAACTTAACAATGTTAAGGTATATGGAGTTGTCCGGCTTATGCTTAAAACCAGAATCTGGATAAACTCAAGGCACGTTTCAGTAATGGCAGTTTGTAGGTTATCCCGGGCTTTGACGAGGGTTAACATTCTACCATTTGGAAGATCAATAGTTATATTGTTTTTGACTCGCCACAGTTTTAGTAAAATGGATTTTTTTCAGAAAACATTAGTGGGAATATGGTAGAACTAGAAGTGATTCTAGAACCACAAACGATTACTGAAAATTTAGCAGAACCTGAGGATTCAATTGGTTTCGACAATCCATTAGCCACTCCACAGATTTGGTGGGTAACCTCAGCCACCCGAGAGATACTTTGGTCTCCTCAAAGAAGGTGACAGGGAGGTTTTTGATTACCCAAACTTGTCACTACTGTTGTTCTAGACTATGAGGTCTTGCACGAGAATGAGTATAACGTCGTTCTAAATTAGATTTAGAAGTGCACGTGTATATAACTCTGCCAGAGGGTTGTTGTAGTCGGTGGGAGCAGCAGAAGCATACTGGGCAAGTAGCTTATGTCTATTTATAGACTAAAACAGGTATAGCGGAGATAGATCGTGTAGTTTTGATGTGACAGCCATAGAGTTTGATTTCATCAGAACAACAGATGGACCTGGTAAGAAGGTAGTGGGGAGTGATGTCCTAGTATTTGGATGACATGTTCTTTATAGGAAGTGATATTCCTATACTACGATCGGTTATACTGTGGTTGTCACAAGGTGTTTTCTCCATATAGTAACTGGATAAAATATCAGGGATTCCGGTATCTAAATCTATGGTTTTAGATATGGATTTAGGAAGTGTCCCAATTTGGGTACTTGACACTATTCTGAAGTGTTTTAAAATGGACGACTCCTGGTGTGGTGGTGTACCCGCGGGTGATGGAGTCACCCTCTCTAAAGAGATTTCTTCTAGACTGATGAGGGGAGGGATTTGCATGATTGGCATATCTCTTGCTTAGGAAATTGAGTCAATCATAAGATGTCAAGTACCACACCAGATATTGATTTTACACAGGCTGCAATAAGTATATATTAATCCAATCCTGGAGAAACGTTGGGAAGCAGTTATTAATATAAGTGGATGTTCATGGTATATAGCAACAGCAGCCTCCTTCAGGAGGCGGTTATCATTTCTGGCTTCCTAGGTGACCTGGATGACAGAGTGGCTGTCAGAGTTATAGTTTTCCCTCTTTTAAGGGGCAGTAGTTTGGACAGGTGGTCCAAGCGGATACTGAGAAAGACATGGCGCAGGATACTGATTACATTCAGTGGATAATACGGTCTAAGAAGTTTATTGGATTTGGAGTTCATTTGTGAACTGGGTCCCGTCAGATATCCATACAAATTCTAAGACAGGTATCGCTCATTTCAGGAGATAGTCTTTCTCCGCGAACCTGAGATATAGAGAGATAAAGATAGAAACATTAGAGTGGATCCACTAACTGAGGCTATTTCTCGAACGCGACTGATTAGTAGAGAAGTTGGGTGTTCGGTATCACATGGGCTGTGAGTATGTAACACCGCAATAATTAGCCTTAAGTACAAGTGGGAGATTGTTGGCTAAAGTGCCCTCAAATCAATTATTGTAATCGCAGGCACGCGATTATGATGATTGAGGAAGGAACTATACGGGTAGAACAGTCTTACTCGAGATGATAGTATGCTATCCGGTTTGTCTTTATCATTATGTACATGCATTATGTGGTATTACAGATAACTATTACATGTTGATAGAGCCCATAGGATTCTTGCTTGACTACCAGCATTATGATGGCGATCATATACATGGGAGCTGGGTGGTCTATAAGCACATCCTTAAATGTCCCTGGTCGAGAGAGTATCGAGACTGGGCATCGATACTCCGGAGTAGACTAGTGTATACTTATCGAAACCCCAACGAGGGGCGGTGGCCGGTCTCATAAGCTATTGGTGTCAGTTAGTCACCTAAGTGTTGGAGATAGTGCCCTCATAGTCAATTATTAGATCACAGGCACGTTATTGCAATGATTGATGGAGGACCTATCCCGATAGGACAGTCTTACTCGAGATGATAGTATGCTATCTGGTTTATCTTTATCATCGTGTACTGGTTTAGGTGACCTTACAGGTCACTATTGCGCGTTGAGAGAGCCCTTAGGATTCTTGCTTGACAGCCAGCAGTATGATGGCGATAATATATGTGGAAGCTGGTAGTCTATAAGCACATCCTTAAAAGGTCCCTAGTCGTGGGAGTTTCGAGACAGGGCATCGATACTCCAGAGTAGACTAGTGTATACAGTCGAGACCCCGACGAGGGGCGTTGGCCGGTCTCACAAGCCACTGGTGTCAGTTGGTTCACCTAAGATGTATACAGGTGCTCATTGGGTTATGAGTACACCGGACAGGACTCGCCGGGAACATGCTAGTTGGTCTTATACCAGACGTCAGATAGCAGTTCACTGGTGACATGTGTACAGGTTAGTTCATCGACCTGAGATCGTCATTTATCTCATGTGAGTTCCCACTGTACTTTGATTACTACCCTACCACGGCTCAAAGGAGTCGTGCAAACAGGTTTTAGTTGGGTACAGTCCCGAGCCACATGGAGGCAATGAGCGGATCTGCAGGGGTTCGTCTCTCCCGGTATTGGGGGTGAGGTCGCGCTGTGTCTAAGAGAGCCATTACACAAAGCCCTCGGCCGAGGCAGGAGATTTACTGGTAGGTATTCCAGTAGTATCTCAGGGTGTTCTGGGCTACACTCCGACACGACTTGTACCGCTTTTGGGGGTCTGACTTTTACCAACCCCCTAGGCCCGCCATGCGATGCTCATAGACGAACAGACCGGACTGTACGGATATTGTCACTGACAGGCTCAGTAGGGTGTCAGGATGAGTTCGCTCATCGACGTCCCTTTTTGGTCAATACCTGGTAGCCCGTTACGTATGGCTAATACCTCTGACGTGCTAGTGGTTAAATCCACAAGCCAAAGTATTGACGAGTCTTTAGAGTCCCCCACAGACCGTTTTCTCAAGTTTCGGGCGAAACGCTGTAGAGGCCGTATGGAGATATGGCAGGGTTCGATCATATACGTGCGGTATTGCACGGATCATGATCGGACGGATAATACTAGCGGGCTTTGGTTTAAGCCGGATCCTAGTATTGTACTGTGTAGATTTTGTCTCATTGCATTTGTATTCGGTCGCAATATAAATGCGGGGATGTATATACAGTCGCGGGGTTTTCCTGTAATTTATTACGGGATCAGTTTTTGGAGTTGCCAGTTTGCTTTCCGTTTCGGCCATTTTCCTTTGTTTCTTTCTTTGGCCGGAAATTGGTGGAGAAGGGGTTATTTGGAAGCATGCAAATTTGATTAGTGGAGGGTGTTATTTGCATGTTATAGTGTCATGATGGTTCCACCATGCATTGACTTCTTTACTTCATGATTACTTGACTTTTGTAGTTATGATGGTTGGTGGAGTGTTGGACTTTGTTAGGGATCATCTCTTCTCATCATCACTCCTCTCTCTCTCTTGGATTATTGATCCTCTCTCTCTCTCTCACTCTCCAAGCATTTGGTCGGCCACATGAAATGGGATTGGCTGTCCAAATTGTTAGTGTGGGGTTTTGTTCTCCCTTTTGCTTGCAAAAATTCCCTTTGTTCATCACAAAAGGCTTGCACCTCCATCTCACCAATACAAGGCAACTTCTTTTACCCCAAAGAGACATAGAGCACTACACTTATTCTACAGCAATTCTTGGGCATGTCGACTCGCCAACTTCATGCCCGAGTTGCCTCGGTCCAGAGGTGGGAGCCCGTAAAAGACCCCGGCGATGTGGTGCCCTTCCGACGAGAAGAAGAAGACCGGAGATTCCGCGGGGAGATCGGGACGATGACGAGAAGACCGAAGGACACGGATCGCTCGGTATATCTCTCTGCCCCTAATCTAGTTAGCTAGGATTAGATTAATGGCCCGATCCGGGATTTTGTGCGCGGTGGTGCCGGTTCAAAAGTTTTTTGAAAAATTATCGTTTCCGCATTCCGGCCTCAGATTGACGGCCGGGGCGCCGCCGTGCACCAATATGATATCAAAGCCACGCCATTAACCTAGTCTAGCTTGCTCTAACGTGTTTAGAACTCGATCGAACAAAAATCCCAAAACCGCGTTTTCAAATTTGACAGTTTCTGTCGATTCTGTTCTGTGCTCAGAAATTTTTTTGATACATTGAATAAATACAGGCAGGGTTTTTAAGGGAATCTGGGAAAATTTGGTGGAATGATCTTCTTGTGTAGCCGCGGAACCGCGGCCGTACCCCTACTTTGGCCGCAGTTCCGCCACAGTAATAAAGAGTCACTGCACCAAATTTCTTCTGTTGGTTCCTGTATTGAAAATGGGGGTTTTGGAATATTCTTTTTGGGCCCAGATTTTCTTTGAGTGCTACAGTAGTCCTTGGGGCCCACTTCGGTAAATTTGATCGATCGAAAATTTTAAACATGTTAGTTCACAGTATTTACAAAATATCTGCGACCGTGAATGTCATTTGATTGGTAAATCCTGTCTAACTATTATAGCCCTTTTAGACGGATTTGCGAACGTGACATTCACGTTGATATTCTGTGTTGTGCTGTGATGTTGCGGATTGGTCGTGGGGGATAGCCTAGATGCAATGGTAGTACAGTTTGGTTATTTATGTACATTTAATATTGCGGGGCGAGCGTCCGACATGTGGACTGCCGTCACTGCCTGTTTGTATATTATTCTTTTGGGGCACGACCGGGGTGAGGTCGATGTACCCGTTGTATGTATATTTTGCTTTCTGTACTAAGATTACCCCAAGGTGGGGTGCACGGATAGCCGGGTTCTAGAGGGCAATGGGCCCGCATCTCATGGCGTTGAGACGGAGTGGGCTTCACTCTAGAATTGGCGGGTTATTCGCCGCACTCGTAGGGGGTACAGGTTGACCCAAGGAGGGGTGCCCAAGTTACCGGATTCCGTGAAGTGCTGGGTGGTCCATTCACGTTGCTGAAGGGGGCTGCCTCGCTTCAGGTTTTGGCGGGTAACTTGCCGAGCCCGTAGAGGTCTAGGATTTCATTGCATAGGCTATCCACATGACCAGGGGAACGTCGGGTTTCAGTAGCGGCTCTATGAAACCTGGGGATCCCAGATATCTGTATTGTTCTGTGATGCTTATTACATTTCTGTGATGTTGCATTTTATCACGCCTTGAGCGAATATTATATATTGATATATATACTAGTAGATGTTGTATATGTTTTGCATCCGCGCTAGTCCAGTCCCCGCTCTGTCGTTACTTAAGTAACATAACGGGTAATGACGGGACCCAGTGGCGAATGCGGATGGCATATACGTACATCATTATTTTCGTTCTTTTTGGTGTAATCAATTGATAGGACTGCATTGATTCGGATCAATGCAAGTTAATCAAACCTGTTTGATGTTGTTGGAACATTTTTCAAAATGCTGTTATTGCAAGGACGTTCTCTTTTGTTTTGCACAGTGGTATTCGGTTATGAATATCCAGCACCTCAGTCGACGAGGCAAGGGCCGAGATCCCTTCACCGGGAGTGACCCCTTGGACAGAAGTTTGCGTCAGGGTAATAACTTCACTATAGCCGATTGCCTTTTGCTTTGCATCGTGGTATTTAGTTGGAATATCCTGCACCTCATTGTACGGGGAAAGAGCCGAGATCCCTTCACCGGGAGTGACCTCTTTAGCAAAGGTTTTTCGTCACTATATTTTTATAAAAAGCTATGCAGTTCTTTCAACGATATCAAGTTCATTACGTTAAAGGTTTTTCGCCAAAAACCAGCCGTAGCCCTCCGTTATTTCAGATTAGTATTGCTTAGTATTCGTGCTGCGTATGTCGTGCTTAGCCGAGACGTAGTGTTCGGTAGCTATGTAGTGCTTTTCTGTTGCATGGATATGAGGTTGGTTAGGAAAGTCGTGCGGTCATTTTGGCTCAGTCAAGGACTCGTGCGGGTGGGTCTAATGCAATCAAGATAATGACGGGTTGAACTTGACTAGGACCCTTTGATATGTTGGCTCAGTCAAGGTCACTTGGGTCCTAGGGGTAAAAATCACATCGGGAGTTTCTAAAGAAACTGAAACTTGCCAGGCATGCGCATACCTTCTGGAGTGTGGTAACGTGAGTGGATTCCGTCACGTTATCATGCGATGATAGTTGGATCCCGATTCCCACTGATGAGTTGGTTTACTCCTCGGGTGATCCCGACTAATTCTTCTTTCAGGTTTGGAGGAGAATTTGACGGTACAGTGGGAGGTTTCCTGATTAGATAAATTGGTAACCATTCTGATTTAGGTTAGAGTGTATGCTGAGTGTTTCTTTTCTCTCTCTCTTTGGTAGCGACCATGGCCCGACCCTTGACTTTGACTCAGTAACCAAAATTAACCGAACCTTCTTAAAGACTGGCTTTTGGATTGTCTGAGTTGCAAACCTCATTTCCACTCCTACTTTTACCCTTTTCTCCAGGACACCCCGTATTACTACGAACGTCCACTTCCATTGGATAAAACCATCGTATGGTTATATACGAACTAGAAGGAATTTATTCGAGGATGGTTTCCGGTTCTGGAGAAAACGAATAGGACTATTCAGTTGTCTTTTCCTTTTACCTTCTCTCAGGTTGCGATTACTCCTTGGTTTAGGAGATAGTACACCTATTACGCAAATTGGATAGTCTTCTTCCAAACCATAAGCAGGTGCTGAATGGTAGGGAATGAAGAAAACCATTTAGCCTAAACAGTGTGCAGAAGGTATTAAGTAAAGACAAATAAAGGGATTAGTAAGAGGGCAAAGTAAATTGCGACTGCTATTCATGACCAAACCAAGCATTTCATTACCACTCCCACTTCACCTTTGTATTTCTCCAGAACACTCCGTATCACTACGAAAATCCACAGTTTATTGGATACTCCATCGTATGGTTATATACGAACTCGAAAGGAACTTGTTCCAGTTCGGGGATGGATTCTGGTCCAGGAGAAATAGGAATAAGGTTTATTCGGTTGTCTTTTATCTTCACCTTCTCTCACATTGTGAGTGTTCCTAGGATTAGGACAGTACACCCATTATGCTTATTGGATAGTTTTCTTCCAAACCATAGGCTGGTGTCGAACGGTAGGGAAGGAAGAAAACCATCTAGCCTAAGAGGGTGTACAGAAGGTAATGACTAAAGACATATGAAGGAATGTTGAGAGATGGCATAGAAATATACGGTTACAGTTGTGAATCTGGATAATGGAAGAGGCATTACTAGGAATACCAGGATACCCCTATGAAACATTTCAATATTTCAGTTTCACTGTGTATTGTTAAAAGAAAACTGATTTCCCAATTAGACACTTGCTCCAGGGTATGTATTTACCAGGTATGATTCTCACATCTATATGGTTTTACAGATGATGAGTGGGAGTAAGTTATTGGGAATTAGGTGACCATCCTCATTATATCGGAATTCGTTGTAATTGGTGATATTTGAGGAAATCACCTGGATAGTTTTGCCGGTCGGCAAATATTTGGTTTTGAATATCCGTTGCTATGCACCAATTTCAAATTGATATATCTGTACGTCTATTTTTATAGAGTGAGATATACCTTTTGAAATTATGTCTATGACATTTACCTATATCAGTGGATGGTTAGGTAAGGAGTATTGAACAGCGGTGTAATTCTTCTTAACCATAAGTACAGTTTTCAACCTGCGATACACAGCGAATGAGTTATTAGACTCAGGTGACTAATACAGAGTGTTGTATGTTGTCCAGTGTCCATTAGGACAGAGGGGTTGGTACTCGTACTAGATTCTGTTTACTTGTGACTTCTCTGGGTCTTAGACATGTGTTTCGTAGAAACACAAGGTCCAAGTTTTGAGAAGTTATAGATATAAGAATAGAGTAGAGAACCAGGTGTTGCAAGTATCGGGATTCTTCAAGCTGATCAAAGATGTAGATACTTGTGTTTGGTATTCAGTCGACAGTAATGGTTAAGAGAACTTGCTTCCCTTTCAGGTTACTCATAATTGGAAGCATTCCTAAGTTGAGTAATGCTGATCGGCCTCTTTCTATTTAGTTGACATGCACTAGAGACAGCTGCATGATTTGAATCTGGTTCAATTAAATCTGTGCCTCTGTTTCTGTATTGGATATAGAACAGTTCATATCTTAACGATGTTAAGGTACGGGGAGTTGTCCGGTTTATGCTTAAAACCAGACTCTGGATAACTCAAGGCACGTTTCTGTAATGGCTGTTTGTGGGTTGACCCAGGCTATGACGATGGTTGACTTTCTACCATCTGGAAGATCAATAGTGACATTGTTCTTGACTCGCCACAGTTTTAATAAAAATGGATTTTTAAGAAAACAGTAGTAGGAGTATGGTAGAACTGGAAGTGATTCCAAAACCGCAAACGATTACTGAAAATTTGATAAGAACCTAAAGATTCAATCTGTTTTGACATTCCATTGGCCACTCCGCAGATAAGGTGGGTAACCTCACGCACCCAAGAGGTACTCTGGTAGCCTCAAGGACGGTGGCATGGGGGTTCTTGTTTATCCAGACTTGCCATTGTTGTTGTTCCAGGCTGCGAGACCCGGCAGGAGGATGAGTATAGCATCGTTCTAAACTAGCTTTAGAAGTGTACGTGTATATGACTCTGCCAGAGGGTTGTCGTAGTCAGTGGGAGCAGCGGAAGCATTGGTGGACAAGTAGCTTATGTCTATTTATGGACTAAAGCAGATATAGCGGAGATAGATCATCTATTTCTGATTTGACAGTCATAGGTTTGACTTCATCAGAATAGGGGATGGATCTGTTAAGAAGGTAGTAGGGTGTGATGTCCTGGTATTTGGATGACATACACAGAGTAGGAAGTGAAATTCCTATACTACGATCAGTTATACTTTGGTTGTCACACAGTGGTTTCTCCACAAAGGACTTGGATGTTATATTAGACATTCTGGTTACTAGATCTATGGTTTAGATCTAGATTTGGGTAGTTTCCCAATCTGGGTACTTAGACAGCATTCTAAAGGTGTTTTAGAATGGACGACTCCTGGCACGGTAGTATGCCTGCAGGTGATGGAGTCACCCTCTCTAAAGGTGTCTTACAGACTAAAGGGGAGAGGGATGTGCATGATTGGCAGATCACTTACTTAGGCAATTGAGTCAATCATGAGATGTCAAGTACCACACCAGATGTTGTTTTTGCAGTAGATGCAATAAGTTGATAATAATCCAATCCTGGAAAACCAATCGGAAGCAGTTTTAGAACATAAGTGGATATTCTAGGAATATGATAACAACAGCCTCTTTTAGGAGACAGTTATCATTCCAGGCTTCCAAGGTGACATGGATGACAGAGAGGTTGTAAGAGTTATAGTTTTCCCTCTGACGAGGGGCGGTATTTTGGACAGGTGGTCCAAGGGGATACTGAGGGAGGCATGACGCAGGCTACTGATTAAGTTCAGTTGACAATACAGTCTAAGAAGTTTGGATTTGGAGTTCATTTATGAGCTAGGTCCCATCAGATATCCAGTCATATTCTAAGACAGGTATTACTCATTTCGGAAGATGGCTTTCTCCGTGAACTTGAGATAAAGAGAGACATAGAAAGAAACATCAAGGCGGATCGACTCACTAAGGATATTCCTCGAACACATTAGTTTCGCAAATGGGTTTTGTGAGACTGACTAGTAAAGGAGTTGGGTGTTCGGTATCACACGAGCTGTAAGTATGCGACATTGCAATAATTAGCCTTGAGTGCAAGTGGGAGATTGTTAGAGATAGTGCCCTCAGAGTCAATTATTGGATCACAGGCACGTGATTGCAATGATTGATGGAGGACCTATCCCGTTAGGACGGTCTTACTCGAGATGATAGTATGCTATCTGGTTTATCTTTATCATCGTGTACTGCTTTAGGTAACCTTACAGGTCACTATTGCGCGTTGATAGAGCCCTTAGGATTCTTGCTTGACAGCCAGCAGTATGATGGCGATCATATATGTGGGAGTTGGTAGTCTATAAGCACATCCTTAAAAGGTCCCTAGTCGTGGGAGTTTCGAGACAGGGCATCGATACGCCAGAGTAGACTAGTGTATACAGTCGAGACCCCGACGAGGGGCGGTGGCCGGTCTCACAAGCCACTGGTGTCAGTTGGTTCACCTAAGATATATACAGGTGCTTATTGGGTTATGAGTACACCGGACAGGACTCGCCGGGAACATGCTAGTTGGTCTTATACCAGACGTCAGATAGCAGTTCCGTGGTGACATGTGTACTGGTTAGTTCATCGACCTGAGATCGTCATTTGTCTCGTGTGAGTTCCCACTGTACTTTGATTACTACCCTACCACGGCTCAAAGGAGTCGTGCAAACAGGTTTTAGTTGGGTACAGTCCCGAGCCACATGGAGGCAATGAGCGGATCTGCAGGGGTTCGTCTCTCCCGGTATTGGGGGTGAGGTCGCGCTGTGTCTAGGAGAGCCATTACACAAAGCCCTCGGCCGAAGCAGGAGATTTACTGGTAGGTATTCCAGTAGTATCTCAGGGTGTTCTGGGCTACACTCCGACATGACTTGTACCGCTTTTGGGGGTCTGACTTTTACCAACCCCCTAGGCCCGCCATGCGATGCTCATAGACGAACGGACCGGACTGTACAGATATTGTCACCGACAGGCTCAGTAGGGTGTCAGGATGAGTTCGCTCATCGACGTCCCTTTTTGGTCAATACCTGGTAGCCCGTTACGTATGGCTAATACCTCTGACGTGCTAGTGGTTAAATCCACAAGCCAAAGTATTGACGAGTCTTTAGAGTCCCCCACAGACCGTTTTCTCAAGTTTTGGGCGAAACGCTGTAGAGGCCGTATAGAGATATGGCAGGGTTCGATCATATACGTGCAGTATTGCACGGATCATGATCGGAAGGATAATACTAGCGGGCTTTGGTTTAAGCCGGATCCTAGTATTGTATTGTGTAGATTTTGTCTCATTGCATTTGTATTCGGTCGCAATACAAATGCGGGGATGTATATACAGTCGCGGGGTTTTCCTGTAATTTATTACGGGATCAGTTTTTGGAGTTGCCAGTTTGCTTTCCGTTTCGGCCATTTTCCTTTGTTTCTTTCTTTGGCCGGAAATTGGTGGAGAAGGGGTTATTTGGAAGCATGCAAATTTGATTAGTGGAGGGTGTTATTTGCATGTTGTAGTGTCATGTTGGTTCCACCATGCATTGACTTCTTTACTTCATGATTACTTGACTTTTGTAGTTATGATGGTTGGTGGAGTGTTGGACTTTGTTAGTGATCATCTCTTCTCATCATCACTCCTCTCTCTCTCTCTTGGATTATTGATCCTCTCTCTCTCTCTCACTCTCCAAGCATTTGGCCGGCCGCATGAAATGGGAGTGGCTGTCCAAATTGTTAGTGTGGGGTTTTGTTCTCCCTTTTGCTTGCAAAAATTCCCTTTGTTCATCACAAAAGGCTTGCACCTCCATCTCACCAATACAAGGCAACTTCTTTTACCCCAAAGAGGCATAGAGCACTACACTTATTCTACAGCAATTCTTGGGCACGTCGACTCGCCAATTTCGTGCCCGAGTTGCCTCGGTCCAGAGGTGGGAGCCCGTAAAAGACCCCGGCGATGTGGTGCCCTTCCGACGAGGAGATGAAGACCGGAGATTCCGCGGGGAGATCGGGGCGACGACGAGAAGACCGAAGGACACGGATCGCTCGGTATATCTCTCTGCCCCTTATCTAGTTAGCTAGGATTAGATTAATGGCCCGATCCGGGATTTTGTGCGCGGTGGTGCCGGTTCAAAAGTTTTTTGAAAAATTATCGTTTCCGTATTCCGGCCTCGGATTGACGGCCGGGGCGCCGCCGTGCACCAACACTAAGATAGTGTACATGTGCTCATTGGGTTATGAGTACACTGGACGGACTCGCCGGGAACTTGCTGGATGGTATTATACCTATTGTCAGATAGCTGTTCCCAGGTGACATAAGTACAGGTTAGTCTGTCGACCTGAGATCTTCATTTGTCTCATGTGAGTTCCCACTGTGCTTTGATTACTACCCTACCACGGCTCAAAGGAGTCGTGCAAACAGGTTTTAGTTGGGTACAGTCCCGAGCCATATGGAGGCAATAAGCGGATCGTCGGGGATTCATCTCTCCCGGTTTTGGGGGTTGATGTCGCGAGGTGCACGGGTGACCATCACTAGAATTCCTTGGCCAAGGTAGAAGATAATTACTGATTTGGATCAGTAGTTTCTCATTGGGTGATGGGCTTCATACCGACATGAAATATTGCGTTATTAGGGGTCTGACCTTATCCACCTCTCTAGACTCGATATGGGATACTCTTAGACGAACAAACCGGACTGTACGGAGATTGTAACTGACAGGCTCAGTAGGGGTTCGGATGAGTTTGCTCATCATCCTTCCTTTCGCTTAATACCTGGATGGCCGTTACATACAGCTAGTGCCGCTGACGTGCTTGTGGTTAAACCCACTACCAGCGTATTGACGAGTCTTTAGAGTCCTACACAGAGAGTTTTCACGGTTCAGGCGATATGATGTAGATGACGTATGTTGGTACATACAGGTGACCGATTAAATATGTGTACAGGCTGCACAGACTTTTATCGGACGGTTGATAATACTAGCGGCTTAGGATCGAGTCGGATTATTAAATCAAGTTTTGATTTAATAATTTATATATATTTATATATGTATTCTAGTATTACTGTTCACTATTCATTTTCTCTCTTAGCTATTCGTATTTTTATACGAATAGGCGTATATGTATACGGGTTGTATTCCGTATTTATACGGAATATCGTCTAGAAGATGGACACCTCATTATATGATTCTCCTTTAAGAAAATTATTTGGAAATGAGGTGGAGGATGAGGTAGCATGAGTATAGTTGAAGGTATGTAGAGAGGTATGGCTCTTGATTGTTTATTGTAAAATGTGTGAGATATTTTCTTGCATGGTTGAAAACACTTGTCCATTCTTTCTACATGCTACACTCATTCACTCTTGATTCATTCACTCTCTTGGAGACTTAGCCATTTTCTTGAGTTGCTCATGCCTATGGTTTTCCTCACCTCGTCTTTCTTCTTCTTTGATTGCTCACTTGAACATGAGGTATGAGAGAAAAAGATAGTGAAATATTCCTACACCCCACTCTCCATTGCTAGCAATCTTAGAGCGTCGGTTGCTTCGCTAGGCGAAGCTGGAGCCTGCATCGTCTTTCTCAGGTGGATCATCTTCGATGGAGGAAGACCGGCGGCCAAGCTCAATCGTGGACACCTCAAGGAGCTAAGGATGATGATGGACGACCGAAAGACACGGATCATTCGGTATAATGCTTCTATCATAGTAGTTTAGCTCTTTATTAGTTAGCTAGTATAAGTTTATGGTTCGATTCTACGACGGGTTCGTTAACGCCAAGTTTTTAAACGTCATATTTGTTCCACATCGGCCACGGTAGATGGCCAGGGCGCTATCGTAACCCAACATCTTGAATAAACAAAAAAATGGAAACAATCCGAAGATAATGAATTGTTAAATGTGTGGAGGAAGAAAAGTATATTATGGAATCTTCCTTACTAGAAATATCTGTTAATTCGTCATAATATTGATGTCATGCATGTAGAGAAGAATGTGTTTGATAATATTTCCGGCACAATATTACAGGATGATCCGTATTCACTCCTAAACAAGCAGTGCATAGACCTGGGTAGAGAACCTGGGGTATTCTCGGATCCCGTCAAAAATAAGTTTGTTCATTCATTGTCTCTTCCTCGCGATTTAAAAAATGAAAAATCTTATCGAGATAGGGACAATGCGAAGGCCCTGATGAGGTGGGCTGATATTCGTTCTCAAATCGATATGATGATAGAGACAGCAGACGCGGGTATCTCTGAAGCACGGGCTGCGGAGGATAATTTGGCCCAATTTGAACAAACGGAAGAGGTGTTGCCAACGAGATTACCAAATACGATATGCGTGGAAAAGGGTAATTCTCCGATGGGCAAGTGGGTAGCCCGTAGGTCCTGGTATGTGGGCTACCCATTTCCACGATCATATTGGTATTCTTATCCGCAACATGGATTTCTAGAACATGGGATTCACGTTTGCATATAACCCCTGGGAAGTCTATGTATGGACTTGGCGCTCCCTCTTAATCATACATAACTCTGTTCCCTTATAAAAAGGGGGAGAAAGAAAAAAGAGGAGAAGTCCCCACGTCTTATGCTTCACGTGTTAAACACGTGAGCGTTTATATGCAAATCATATAAGCGCTGCAACCAAACAACTAAAGGCTAAACAGGCCTCACATGTTAAACACGTGAGCGCCTATATGCAAAGCATATAAATGCCAAATAAACTGATTAAAACCCACATTGGGGTCACGTGTTAAACATGTGAGAACACCCTTTTGAAGCATTAGCTTCAGATAGAGTTAAACTCTATACATAGAATTAAATTCTATTTTTGTATGCAAAGCATATAGACACTAAGAGCAAGTGGCTAAATGCCAAATTGACCTCACGTGTTAAACACGTAAGCGCCCATATGCAAGGCATATGGGCGCTAAATAAAATAGGCTAAACACCCTCATCACGGTTACGTGTTAAATATATGAGAGCGCCTCCCTATATAGAATTAAATTCTATTCTAGGAAAATACCTTCCTTAGTCTTTCTAAAAAGGGAAAGATATTCTCTGTTAACAGAGAACGGTTGGATCAAAAATCCAATAGTGATTAAACATAGAATTAAATTTTATTGGGGGGAAATATCTCCCTAATCTTTCTAAATAAAAAGGATATTTTCTGTTAAATGGAAAATTGTAGGATCAAAGATCCGATGATAGAATTAAATTCTATTTTGGCAATATATTTCTCCAATCTTTCCAAACAAAGAAAGATTGCACTCTGTAAAAAATAGAGCTCTTGGATCAAAAATCCAATGGTGATTAAAAATCACCGTTTAATAGAAAAAAATTCTATATATGGGAAAATATTTCCTCAATCTTGTTTAAAACAAGAAAACATATTCTATAAAACAGAAATCCTTGGATTAAAGATCCAACGGTGAATAAAATTCCCTAAGTAATATTTGAGAGTAATAAAATCAATTGGTATCTCTCAAAGAGAAATTTTCTCAAATTAATTAACAAACTTACCTCTTCTATATAAAGGACCCGAGACTTCAAGTCTCAGATAAAGGATCGACCCCATAAGTTTCTCCACAAAAAAAAAAATAAACAGAGAATTTAATTCTCAAAAGAAGAAGAAGAACTCCTTCCTTTCAAACTCTAGGTAAAGAAAAAGAAGAGATCAAAATATCTTCTTTGCCTAGTATAAATGAAAACAAGGGTTTAACCCTTCATACAAGAACTTAGTTCTTCCTCTGATTTGATATTTGCAAAGCAAATCTCCCCATAAATTGAGAATTCAATTCTCATCGGAGAGACTCTGTTCCTCAAACTCAAAGTCGAGGGGAAAAGAACAAGGTTTAAAAAAAAGGAAAAAGAACCTATGAGCTGGGAATTTAATTCCTCTGAAAATAGGGTTTAACCCTAAAAAGAAACTTAGTGTTTATAAAAGAAAAAATATAAGAACTTAGTTCTTAAAGAAGGCTTGATCCCAGATCTTCAAAATAAAGATCTTGGTGATCATTAATGGTCAAAATACCATTAACAGAGATTCAATCGTTCAAGAAAAAAAAGGAATTAGCGCCTCACGTGTTTCCCACGTGGGCGCCCCTAACAAAGCACTGATTGGGCAGCGCCCAGAGCCTCACGTGAAAAACATGTGAGCACCCAAAACAGAAGGCCAGCACCTCACGTGAAATACAAGTGAGCGCTGAGTAAAAATGCTTAGCATTTCATATACAGCCAAAACGGCTGAGTGCTTAGCACTGATTGGGCAGCACCGAGCGCCTCATGTGGGCGCCTAAAACAGAATGCCAGCACCTCACGTGAAATACACGTGAGCGCTGAGTAAAAGTGCTTAGCACTTCATATATAGCCAAAACGGCTGAGTGCTTAGCACTGATTGGGTAGCGCCCATCGCTTCACATGAAAAAAACGTGGGCGTCCAACAAAATACAATGAGATGGCGCCTCACGTGCTCCTCACGTGGACGCCATACAAAAGTGCTTAGCACTTCATGTTCAGTCAAAATGGCTAAAGTGCTTAGCACTTTTTGGGCAGCGCCCATGACTGAGTGCTTCACATGATACAAATGTGAGTGCCAGAACCCCAAATAAGTTCTTAGCACTTTTGCATAAAAGAAAAAGGGCTGAGCAAACAGAACCCAAATAAGTGCTTAGCAATTTTGAATAAAAGAAAAAGATAGAAGAAAAGACTGAACAGACCAAGCCCAAATTGGCTAAAAGTCTCTCTCTGAAATTTTTAGCATCTGAGCCCAAATGCTCTATTGTTGGATCTTAACTAAACCTAATGATCCTGAAAATATTGCTAAGTTGATCTTAATCTCAAACAAGACTAATATATCCTTAGTTAAAATAAATTGAGCCCAAATGCTCATATATTTAAGTTGATCTTAATCTCAAATTAGATTAACGGTCCTAAATAAAACGAAATATTTTTGAACTAAAAGAATATATAATCTAAGTTCAAAACCCAAACACAAATCTAAAAATATATGGATTTGGACTGATCCGCGCCCTACGGGCGACGAAATAAAATAGTCTCCGTATTCAATCCACGGGCAACCTTAACAAACAAAATAACACACGACACGAAGTGAATGGTTGGAGCAGGAGAAAGTGGTTATCGCAATGCGAAAACGTAATTAACAGCAAGGGGCTTGCGCCTGCAAGGAAGAGCAACCTCACAATGAAAAACCCTTCATAAATGAAGGGGAATCTGATAAAATCTACTACAACGGTCGCATCTATCCAAACCTCCGATATGCGGTACCATAAATCAACTTGGTATTTTAGGAGAGGTGGATGGAGAAGTCCAAATAGTATCTGCCCCCAAAATTCAGGCCAAACTTCCTAACGTCTCGATCCGGTCTTTCGGCGGTAAACAAACTCAATTAATCATATTTCAACATTACATGCATACCTGTTATATGGTATTAATTTATTAATTAATATACTTATTAATTTGTATTACATAAATATTTCTTCTTAGAAGACGATATAGACAGATATTGGATACATGTCCGGCATGAGATATCACAAATATTTAAGAGATGACGTCATAGATGTCATAGATTGAATTTTTTTTCAAACAGTCCGATAAATTTACGGAGGATTGGGAACATTTTACCGCTCTTCCCTCTCCCTAAAGACCAGTTTTCTTTTTTTTCTATTATATTGGGATACACCTGGGGCAAAGATAATTAAAAAGATACTTAATTGATTTGAATACCGAATTTTGATTAATTTACAGTGAAATATGTTATATTCTGAATATGCAGGAAGAATCAGAAAGGAATAAGCAGAACCGAGAGAAAGCCACAGATGACTATTATAATGGATCGGTTCCTGCTGATCAATATAGGACTACTTTGGTGAGTTTATCTTTAATTACATATATTTTCGATTTTTTAATTTTATTGTTACATATCTTCAAATATAGATAAATCAAATATCCAGTACAGGAGAAGGCTGGAAAAAAGCCTGGCCTTCCTGAGACTTGTGAGGCATTACATATCAGAGAGGGCATGCCAGAAGAAATGATGGATATAGCCACTCATCATATAGTAAGATTGCATTTATAAATTCTTTTAAGTAAATTAAATACACTTGTTAACTTCGCAAAGAAAAGTAATTACTGTTTTATTTATCGAATGAGGATCTCGAGGAGGCGGAGAGGAGCTATCGGGAATCAAATCCCGAATTTTCGGCCGACAATCCTCTTCCTATGGAGACTGAGGTATCTTTTATAGAGAAACTTTTACCTCGCTCGAGGGAACACGGCCGTATTCCCCTTTACGGTGTTCCCGTTAGTCTTTTGCGGTCGAGTTCCAGAGAAATTTCAAGTACGTCGACCGCTCGCTTCAACTAAGAAACAGTTGAGGCACGACGAATTGACGAGCTAGAGAAGCAGCTCAGGAAGAGGGATGAAGCAGATAAGAAGAGGGAGGAAGATGAAGTGGCATAGAGAGCTCAAATGGAGGCGCGGTGGGATCAATTCTCGCAACAATATGGTCCTCCTTCGCAACTGTGGTCAGCACAGGGTCTATGGCTGTCGCAGACGGCATATTACCCTCCTCCGATGCAGAGACCGAGTTACCCTCCTCCATCAAAGGGACCGTCGTACTACTTCAGCCTCCGCCTCCGCAACAGGGAGGGTACTACCATCGGCCTCCGCCTCTGCCACAGGAACTTTATTACTCTCGGCCTCTGCAACAAGAACCGTATTACCCTCAGCCTACCCTACAGGGAGGGTTATTAGGTACATTTTTTCGCAGGAAGAATTCGACGGTGTGAACCGATACTATTCAAGGTGAAATTCTGATGGCGATGACAGCATTGGGAGATAGTGAGGTACGGATATACATGTGTTAGTGTAGCTAGCGCGTTGTTTAATTTTGAAGATTATGATTTTAGTTCATGTGTTTATTTATATGTTTGGATTTGCAGGATTCTGACACTCGATGACATAAAATCTCAAGTTTGGTTCAATTAACTTCACAAAAACATCTTTAGAATCACCAACGGCACTCGCCGAGACATACTTTCACCTCAATTCCAATTTAGGAAATTCCTGCCGATGTAGCACTGGCCGGTAACAAGACAAGAACCGTCACGACTGGAAATTAAGTGAACAGGCAGATACTCCTCGCTCTCATAGTAAAACTTTCAATTACAGGGTCTGCAGAAACTTTTGGCCCACTTTAGTAATTTCAACTTGAATTTACTAAAGTGGACCAAAAGCTTGTGCAAACCCTGTAATTCAAAGTTTTTCTGTAAGAGCGAAGAGTGTCTGCCTATTTACTTAACTCCCAGTCATGACGGTTCTTGTCTTGTTACCGACCATCGCTACATCGACAGGTATTTCCCAAATTGGAATTGAGGTGCAAGTATGTATCGACGAGTGTTGTTGGTGACTCTAAAGATACTTTTTCGAAGTTAACTGAAGCAGACCAGAGATTTTTGTTCCAAGTAAGATAACCGCTTAGGTTGTATAGTTATTATTTACAAAAATTTGAGCATATGATTAAACTGCATGAAGGTGGTAATGTTTAAAATTCACAATTCAGATTTGTAGGGTTCTTATATGTTAACGGAAAAAAGATTATGTTTTGGCGATAGCAGTGGCGGGAGTTAGTAAGGTACGTGTATATATGTGTTAGTGTAGCTAGAGTTATTTCGAAAATTATGATTTGAGTTCATATATTTATTTATTTGTTTGGATTTGCAGGGTTCACAGGGTTGACTGAGCTGGGATTGTGCAGGATTTGGAGAGTTTTTCGTATTGTTGGATATATAGCATATGTACTTTGTTGGTTTGTAATCAAAACACTATTGTTGTATTTGTTGGTTTGAGTATATGTTGGTTTATTATGAATTTAGTTCTTGTATGCTTATTTATTTCGATTTTAGTTCATTTTGTGTTGGTTTGAGTTGTGGTATTATTTGATATATCGTGTATTGTGTTAATGTGTTGGTTTGTGATCGAAACGCTATTATTGCGTAATATATTGTGATTGGCGATATTATTGTATGGTATATTTGGCATTTTCTGGAATTTTTTCCCATTAAATAGGTATTAGCTACTGTGATAGCTACAGGAACGGTCGCTAATACTGGTATTAGCGACCGTTCGCTGATACATAAAACAGTTAAATATCGTTTGGAAATCCACATATCAATTTTTGGCGACTGATAAAGACGGTCGCTAATACTAGTATTAGCGACCGTCGGTATTAGTGATCGTTCATGGACGATCGCTAATACACGTGCCAACGACCAAGCTTGTACGAAATTGAAGAAACTTCTGGAAAAAAATGAACAAAATATGTACGAAGTTTGTACGGAATTTAGTAGGCTACCATTTGTAATAAGACTCATCCATCTGAAGATGATTAGAGGGATGGCTAACGAGCACTTTGACGTGCTTCTTTATCTCCTACGCAAGGTAATTTCTAAAGGAAAGGAAAGCATATCAGAAAATCATTACCAGGAAAAAAAGATTGTTAAGACATTTGGTTTCTCGTATGAGAAAATTGATGCATTTCCCAATGACTGTGTGATGTATCGCAAGGATTATACGTCTCTCGATGAGTGTCTCACTTGCAACTTTTCTAGGTGAAAAAATGTTAAGCGAAATTCAATCGCAGAAACGTCCGACGTCAGCAAAAAGAGTAAGAAAACTGCAGCTAAAGTCTTTCATTATTTCCCACCGGCTAAGAGATTACAAAATTTATATATTTCAAAAGACACGGCGAAGAGCATGCAATGGCATTCCGATCGTCGGATCAAAGACAGGAAGCTGAGGCATCCGGTTGATGCAGAAGTATGGAAGCAATTATGTAGTGTTGATTATTTTGGAGATGAGCCGAGAAATGTATGTCTAGTTTTAGCAACCGACGGTTTCATGCTTTACGGACTCATGAGCTCTAATTGGTCCATATGGCCGGTATTGTTTATACCTTACAATCTGCCTCCCTAGATGTGTATGAAACAACCATATATGATTCTTTCCTTATTAATTCCTGAAAAATATTCACGTAGCCAGAATATCGACGTCTATATGGAACCTTTAATTAAAGAGATGATAGAACTCTGGGAACATTGAGTAGAGACATATGATGCGTATGCCGACAAGAAGTTTAGAATGCGAGCGGTTGTTATTTGGACAATCGACGATTTTCAAGCATACGGCATGTTATCTGGATGGTCTACTTACGCGAAGCATGCATGTCACGTGGTAAGTTTTGCTAATGGTTTCATCGTAGGTGGCTATCGACGAATCGTCCGTACAGAAACATGAAAAATAAGTTTGATAGAACAACGGAGAAGGGTGAAGCACCAAAACAGTTGTCAGGGATAGAATTTTTTAGCAGATATTAGCATGTCAATTACAGTAAGGATCTAATCATTTTAACTCAAATGGTTCCTTGAATAAACAAAAAGATGGAAGCTATCCGAAAATAATGAATTGTTGAATATGTGGAAGAAGAAAAGTATATTATGGAATCTTCCTTATTGGAAACATCTATTGATTCGACACAATATTGATATCATACATGTAGAGAAAAATGTGTTTGATAATATTTATGGCACATTGTTACAGGATGATCTGTATGCACACCTAGACAAGCAGTGTATGGACCTGAGTAGAGAACCTGGGGTGTTCTCAGATCCAGCCAAAAATGAATTTGTCCATTCATTGCCTCTTCCTCGCGATTTACAAAATGAAAACCTTGTCGAGATAGAGACATTGTGAAAGCCTTGGTAAGATGGGCTGCTGTTCGTCCTCAAATCGATTTGATGATAGAGACAGCAGACGCGAGTATCGCTGAGGCATGGACTGCAAGGGATAATTTGAATTAGTTTGAACACCACGAAAGAGGTGTTGCCAATGAGATTACCAAATACGATATGCGTAGAAAAAGAGCAATTCTGCAATGAGCAAGTGGGAAACCCGTAGGTCTGGATATATAGGCTACCCATTTCCACGGTTATATTGGTATTTTCTTCCGCAACATAGAATTCTGGAATATGGGATTCACGTTTGCAAATAACTCCTGCAAAGCCTATGTATAGACCTTGCACAACCTCTTGGTAATATATAACTCAATTAACCATATTTCAACATTACATGCATATCTGTTATATGATAATAATTTATTAATTAATTTATATTAAAATATATTATCTTCTGAATATGCAGGCAGAATCAGAAAGGAATAAGCAAAACCGAGGAAAAACCACGGATGATTATTATTGTGGATCGGTTCCTGCTGATCAGTATAGAGCTACTTTGGTGAGTTTATCTTTAATTACATATATGTTCGGTTTTTTAATTTTGTTGTTACATATCTTCGCGTATAGATAAATCAAATATCTGGTACAGGAGAAGGATGGGAAAAAGCAGGGGCTTCCTGAGACTTGGGAGGCTTTGCATATTAGAGAGGGCATGCCAGAAAAAGGATGGATATAGCCACTCATCATGTGGTAAGGTTGCATTTATAAATTCTTTTAAGTAAATTAAATACACTTATTAACTTCACAAAGAAAAGTAATTACTATTTTATTTATCGAAGGAGGATCTCGAGAAGGCAGAGAGGAGCTATCGGGAATTAAATCCCGAATTTCCGGCCGACGGTCCTCTTCCTGTTCACTTAACTCCCAGTCGTGACGGTTTTTGTCTTGTTACCGGTCGCGCTACATAGGTAGGCATTTCCCAAATTGGAATTAAGGTGAAAGTATGTCTCGGCGAGTGTTGTTGGTGACTCTAAAAATGCTTTTGCGAAGTTAACTGAAGCAGACTTAAGATTTTTGTTCCGGATAAGGTAACCGCTAAGCTTGTATAGTTATTATTTACAAAAATTTGAGCATAAAATTAAACAGTATGAAGGTGGTAATGTTTAAAATTCATATTGCAGATTCGTAGGGTTGTTATAAGTTAACGGAGAAAGGATTATGCTTTGACGATGGCAGTGGTGATAGTTAGGGAGGTATGTGTATATATGTGTTAGTATAGCTAGCGTTTGTTTTGAAGATATAATTTGAGTTCATATATATTTATTTATTTGGATTTGCAGGGTTCACAGGATTGAATGATCTGGAATTGCGTGCGATTTGGAGGGTTTTTCGTATTGCTGGACATATAGCGTATGTACTTTGTTGGTTTGTAATCAAAACACTATTGTTGTATTTGTTGGTTTGAGTATATGTTGGTTTATTATGAATTTAGTTCTTCTATGCTTGTTTATTACCGTTTTAGTTCATTTTTGTGTTGGTTTGAGCTGTGGTATTATTCGATATATCGTGCATTGTGTTTATGTGTTGGTTTGTGATCGAAACGCTATTATTGAGCAATATGTTGTGATTGGCGATATTATTGTTTGGTATATTTGGTATTTTCTGAAAAAAATTCCTATTAAATAGGTATTAGCTACCGTGATAGCTACAGGACCGTTCGCTAATACTGGTATTAGCGACCGTTCGCTGATACATAAAACAGTTAAATATCGTTTAGAAGTCCATGTGTCAATTTTTGGCGACCGGTAAGAACGGTCGCTTATGCTGGTATTATCGACCGTCAGTATTTGCGACCGTTCATGGACGATCGCTAATACACGTGCCAACGACCATGCTTTCCGCGATCGTGTATTAGCGACCGTTTAAAATATGAACGGTCCCTAATAATCTTTAGCGACCGTCCATATAGTATTAGAGACCGTTTTATACGGTCTCTAATATGCACGGCATGGAGTAGTGAACCTGCGGCGGTGTGATGAAATGTATTCGCTCAACTCTTATCATAATTTCAGAATTGTGATACAGTGGAAGAGACATTAAGCAGTCTTGAATACAGAATATAAAAGCAATTTAATAAGCATCCTAGACTTGTTATTGAGAAATGAAAGTGGTTAAGAATAATCAAGCACTCGAGTTCCATGTAGGTTATTATTGAGAAATGAAAGTGTTCAAGAATAATCAAGCACTTAAGTTACAATTTGGGATTACACAATGAAAAGATAGATCTCACTTGTTTAGTTCTTTTTTTTACTGTAGAGCGCAGTTTATTTCTCAAACTCCTTGATTTTCTCTTCTGGCTCTCCTCCCCATTGCCTTATCCTTTCCTCGGCAATGGAAGCCTGCAATGAATATTTGGTGCCATGCACTTATTAATAGAATTTACCATCAATATTGACAAATTATATATATGAGCTTAATTCAATCTTTCATGACTTAATCCTTTCTTACACGCCCATACTTCATTAATCCATTAGAAACTATAATGTTAATTACGAGAGAAAGTTGACGTCACATTAATAACTTGGTCCATTCTGTTTTTTAAAAAAAGATTTTGATGATGAGAACGTAAGGATGGACGGACGGACGGACCGACCGCTATAATGAAAATAAGTAAGTTTCCATATGAAATGCCAAATTGATTTTCATTAAAATAATAAGAAAAAAAAATATACAAAATATTGGTTGTCATTTTGATAGAATGTACATTTAGCTAAGGGTATTATAATTAATCATACCTCTTTATCCCAATTTGTTCGGTACAATAACCAAAACAGGATTAAGGTTTGTACCACAGTACCCATGGACATTCCACCCCAGATGCCCTAAAATCACAAACATTGAAAATTTTCCCAAAAAAGGAAAAAGACATTAATAACTATGTAAGCAAATAAATAAAACAAATAGCTTAATTAAGTATTTTCTTTTCTTTTCTTTTCTTGAGGGATATCATTAAAAAAAGAAGATATATTTACTCTGTATAGTATCAAGTAAGATAGAAAGACATTTCACCTCGACTCCTAAGTTAAGCTTATAACCAAAGATTACACCCAAAGGAACCCCAAATACATAGTAGGAACCAATGTTGACATATGCAACCAAAGCTTGCCAGCCTGCTCCAATTGCTACACCTGCATGTCAATTGTATAAACTTGTCAAAATATAATATATGTTCTGCTTTGGTCATACCTTCAGAGTTGTGTTGCGGTGACAAAAACTTTATGTTGATGGTATCATGCACAACACAATTAGATAGCGGATGTTTAAAAGAAAAAATACCGTTGCTCAAACACTCCAGCATGTTAAAATTTGGTTTAAATTCATATTAGTTTGGGATTAAAGCTAATCTATTTAATTTAGATTTAAATCTAATATCTAGATTAAATTCATATTTATCTCTACTTTAAATATATGTTTATCTCCAACCATATATTTACCCTATAAATATAAAGTTTTTTTTAGGGTTTTAATGTATCTATAATTCTCTAATAACATACGGTTTGATTAGAGTTGGAGAAGAGGCCAAGTGCGGTTGCGGATAGAGAGAGGTTTTGTAAGAAAGAATATTTCTTTGTAAAGAAGAGTGAGAAGTCGGTGCAATCTCTTGTAATTCTTTCTTATGGTGGAAGTTCTCGTTGCAGTTTGCAGGATTAGATGCTAGTTGCATCAAACTTGATAAATCTTGTATGTTTTTGTTGGTGTGATTTTTTTTTTGTGATTTGATATCCGTCGGTTGGTCTTTTTCGATCTATCCTAAAATAACGGTCTTCGATTTTCGCTGCGCGGTAGATACGTAATCTTTTCTACAAAACATATATGCTTTGGGAGAACGGTTTTAACTGTTCCTCCTAGCAGTTTGGGGAACGGTTAAAAACGTTCCCTATGATTCTCGAGAACGGTTAAAACCGTTCACGGAATAGGCTTGATGGAACGGTTAAAACTGTTTTCATAATAGGTTTGATGGATCTGTTAAAAGTCTAGTACTAGGCCCACCACAGCGTGAACAATCTATCTATCTATCTATCTAATCTATACTAAAGTGATATGGAGAATATTCTCAATAATATTCGAGCTCTACTTTGGTTGTATCCCTCGGAAAAATTAGATATTGATTTTTACGAAATTCATTTAATATCAGTATCTGGGATTTTTCAAAATGGATATTGATTTTTATTCTCCGTATCCATATTCGCATCCGCCAATAACTACCGGATTCGGATATGGTAAACATCTATATCTGATCCTTATCCGATCCGTTTCCAACCCTACTTCTTGGGAATATTTTGATGTGCAGGTTCTATAAATTATATATTAAATTAGATCTTGAGTTTTTACCATACTTTGTTTGTGTGACATTTTCTTAAGTAGGGATCTTGAGCTTTTTACCTTAAAAAAATATTTTATCATGTTTGTCTTCGTTGATTTTTCCTCTTCTTTTATAAGAGCTACCCCCTTTATCTCTTCGGTATATATTATATATAGATAGGGATTAAAAAATGGATAGGTTGAATATTTTTCATTGAATAAAGTTCAAGAATTTGAACTTTTGGACAGTACTTACAATTTGATGATACCTTAACCCGCGCCATGCGCGGGCCCTTGCTAGTGTAGAGCATAAAATGTGTTAGATGATTGCACATGCATGTGTATGTATAGTAAAGTTGTGCATAAATTTCAAGTTTTCTTGAAAAAATTGAAAGGATGACACTTGTTCCTCTTGAACTATTGTTATAATAGTAAACGATGTTCCTCGAACTTTTATAGTAACTTTGGCATTTTGATGCA
The DNA here is from genome assembly GCA_030015575.1 of Agapanthus africanus. Classification (NCBI taxonomy): domain Eukaryota; kingdom Viridiplantae; phylum Streptophyta; class Magnoliopsida; order Asparagales; family Amaryllidaceae; genus Agapanthus; species Agapanthus africanus. The sequence goes on from JASDDO010000019.1 coordinate 24,939,102, forward strand.
ATAAAAAATACATTAAGGCCCTGTAAGGGAAAGGAGTTAATTTTTTTTAAACTGTGGTTTCATAAAGCTAAAAGGCTAAACTCTAACATCATAACTTTTTCTTGTTTGGGGCTCATTTTGAAGTTGAGATGACTAAAGTTATCTCATTTTCGAAAAGTAAGAAAACCGCAGTTATCTAAAAAACAATATAATCAAAATTTAGATAACTCCGTTAATTTTAGAGTTTGAGACTTACAAAGCACAATTTGTATCTCTCTATCTCCACTTAAAAATAAATACAATGGGTTATCTAACCTCCATCCCCAAACAAAGCATAAGGATACAAAAATAAGAAAGGGTGGATATAACAATTATAGGTTTTTTCAAATGTCACCCCCAAAAAACATAGGTAATTTCATGTTTCATCCTCAACAAAAGTTTGAAATTTCATACTTTGCCCTCAAAAGTTTGAAATTTCATATTTCTTCCCCAAAAGTTCTAAGTTATCCAAAATATTTCACTTAGTAACTTTTGCGCGGCATCCGTTAGAGATATATATACCATCGGTGGTGTTTAGAACCATTAAGAAGGCTGGTAAATGTGGGAGACGCTCGCCAAAGGCGTTCTTCTTTCCCTTTTAACTTCGTAAGCTGCAATTTTGGTTAGGATTTATCATAATTCCAAAATTAAGGGTTATCTTGAGAGCTAAATTTAGAGCAATTGTTTTTCACACGAAGTTTGTCCTTTTAAATAGATAAAATTGCGCTCTTTTCTGGCAAAAGGCTATGTAAAATTTGCCGAAAAGATTTTTAATTTACTTCTAAATTTAATAGAGGATTCATTTTTTTTTAATCTAAATCATCAACAAAACTAATTAAGATTACGCTAGCCGTGTAATCCAAAAGCATTGTCGTGGTCAAACCAACCCCGAAGGGTTTCTCTAATAATGATCTAAGGTTTAAGTGGGCTAGGTTTGCCGTGTAATCCAAAAGCATTGTCGTGGTCAAACCAACTCCGAAGGGTTTCTCTAATAATGATCTAAGGTTTAAGTGGGTTAATGAGATGAGGAAGATGAAGCCATGGGTATTTTTGGCCATATTTAATTTAAGGACACTGATTATTAGAGGTGGGAGCATAAATCCCAACTTAATACGGCATAACACTCGATAAAAAAAATTCTCACCGGGGTTACATTTTGATGGAAGAAGACGTACGGGTGTTTTCGGTTAACCAGGTACTTTTATTTTTGGGGTTGGAATTTGAAATTTCAAACTTTTGAGGACGACGTAATACGAAAAAGAACCCAACAATTATACTATCATCATCATCATGTACATTTGCTAATAAATTGCTTGAACAATAAAACTAGCTAAAAATGAAACCTGAAAGGACTGGTTGCACATTGTTCACTGTTATTGAGATTGCAAGCAATGGAGTGAGTGAAACCACAAGCTCTCTCACATCTTGGCTGCTTGTAAAGAGAGAAGGATACTGGTTTCTTGTTATAAGCAGAAGAAGAGAGAGAGCAACTCCAATGAGGAATGAGGTCACCACCACCACAAGGACTGAAAACTTTGCAGTTCTTGGATGCCTTGCTCCAAGTTCATTGGAAACCCTAACACTGCAAAATTAAAGAACAGAACTAATTAAAGCCAAGACATTAATTAGCTAGAATTGTCCAAAAATACTAGCCAGTCAGGTATTTACCTGGTTGCTGCATTGAACCCAAAGGCAACCATCACGGCCCAACCCAAAATGTTCATGCTGTTATTAAAGGAATTGTAAGAATACGCAGTAAGCGTGGGTGGTGATAATCTTAAATAATTCACATAAAACCATTTCATTATTTCTTAAGGAAAGATAAAATGTTATGAACAAAAAATACTCCATAAATTTATATGAATAAGGGTATTTTCATACTCATGTAAATAAAAATTATAAAGCAATTTGACATTTGACAAAAGACCTACACCGTACCATATCGATAAGCCATCAAGGGAAACCTCAGCATTTTTCAGATACCCAGCAAAAAGGATTAGTATCATGAGGTACCACACCTCTACACTGCAAAAAATCAATAATACTTCAGAAAATACTATAGCATAGACCCTGCGCGGGGTGCAGGAAAAGTTTTGCAGTTTTGGTAAATAATTATATACATATAATTATTCCCTAAATGTCTCGATAGAAAGTAGAAGCAAATTTCTATAAAACTAAACAAACCCATTATATCATCCTCTCAAAAACTAAATTTTAACCAAATACAGCCCTACCATAGCTATTGAAATTGCGGCCCAAGTTGCTCCAAATCCCCTAATTTTTCTTCTGAGCACTCTTATTGGTCATATCAACCCACTTGTATACCTCCTTTTCGGAGTTGCAGTGGCTATAAATAGCAAATCATTTTGAGAGAAAATGATCCATATACATTTCCATACTTGTATACTTGATATATTTTGTAGTTCTAGTTGTAATCTTGAGTTTTTGTTTTTCTCCCGAACATGTAACTTCTTAACTGAACTTACAAGTTTAGCTTTTATGTCTTTGTTCTCAATAGTTTGTATTCAAATTCAAGATTCAATAAAAGAGTTCATTTCATTGTACATTTGGTTCTTAGTATTTATTACTTTTCTTGTAATTTCCTTTATGAATTCCTCTCTCTGTTTTGTGTTCTTTTTTATTATACTATGATGTATGAGTGGTTCTTGTACTTAGACAATGATGAGATAGATTGATGAATGAATTGCCTTCCAACCCTTCATTCTTGATTCAATTTGCACTTAATCAACTTTATCTTAAATGTTTACATTTTATTTGTGTTAGTCTTTGATAGGATATTTTGTTTTCAGTAGTTGCAAATCAAGCTCTAACACATATCCTATTCTTTCTTTATATTTTATTTGTGTTTATGTTAAAATTGAAGTAGAAATTAAGGTTAAATTTAACTAAGTGGAGGAAAATAGTTAGATAGGGTATATTGTCCTATATTTGCTAACCACATTTAGTTTATTACATCCTAATTTTATCAAATTTCCCTGCACCTTTTAGTTGCTACTTTGTCCGACTTGATGTCATATCCTAAACGATTCTTTGTAATCAGTTTAGATACGGCATGCTTCTCAATTCAAGTAGTAACTAGAAATGTCAGTATTCGAATCAAGAATGAGAGTTGAAGGTCATTCCACAATTCAAATTGACAAACCATAGCCTGAACGTAAATATCATATTTTCCCGAAATATCGTATTTTTTTACAAAACGTGACAAAAACCAAATCAAACCATTTATTCTTAACTCAAAACGAACGTTGTGATATCCATTCCCTGTGGATCGACCTATACTTGCCGGATTACTACAACGCGCCGTGCACTTACGGTATTTTTAAAACTTGACATTCGAATCGTGTTATTTTTCCATTAAAACCAACATATCCGACATTTGAGCTATAACCTTCAAAACACACGACACAAACTTTCGAGCGGACAAGTTTTTGGCGCCGTTGCCGGGGATTGGTAACATCACGGAGTTTCTTTTGAGTTATATATTTCTTAAAAAACAAATAAAAAATTGAAAAACTTCAAAAACAAAAACAAATATTTCTTCTTGCTAAACTTTTGTTCTCTGTATTTTGATCTGCTGTTACTCAGAATTTTATTGAAAGATTTAGGATATAAAATTAGGACACTAATAGAACACAAAGAACACAACAAAAAGTTGAAGCCCTATTTCAAGTTGGCCGCCAAAACATCCCGCAATTTGCGGCCCAAACTTCTCTGATTGCTCCAAATTTTTTGTGCCTTCTCTATTATACTGTTATTGAACCATTTGATACAATAAATTTCATAATTATGTGTGTACAGCATTTTGGCCAGAAATATCGTGTTTTGCATTAAATATTGTATTTTCCGACATTTTCAGATTTCAACGCAATTGCGAGCAGTGGTCATGCGGGGCAAAGTACAATTTCAAGACCAAGACGATAGTGATTTACAGTGCCAAAAATCCGTGTAGTTTGACCCGCACAAGCGAACACTCAAGCACTCGTGGATCGACTTAACGGGGGTTTCTTAACCCTAAATTTGGGATACGTATTTTTCTAACACCTTCTCTCAAATTCGACGCTCAATATCTCGATTTTCTATAGGATTTCTTTGAAAATTCGCCACACAAGACCCAAAAAGAACTAACCGTATTTCTTGTTGCGCTCCGCTTAAAATTAAAAAACTATTTATTGATGATTTGAACAACTTTTTATTGTTTGCGCATTACAAGAATTTAATATAGACTTAGGGACAATGAACTCCAACAAGATACGATAAGAGATTTCATCACCCTTCTTCGTGGCCCATAAACCACAAAAAACGAGCATTTTTCATATCCAAGTAATTTAAAAGAAACTAGACTTTCAGCTTCTTAGGTCTTCGCGCTCATTAGGAAAAGTTGATTGTGTTTCGAACGCCGCATAATGTTAAATTGTTCAAGAAATGTGTAGAAAAGTGTAAAAGGCGCAACCGCTGAAAGAGAAAAGGTTATTCTAATTAATAAAATTCGCGAAAGCGTTGGAAAACCTCCTTTCTTCTCTGCACTCGCCTGGATTCTTGATCAGTCTATTTTGGACCCATTTCGCAATACAACTTTACTTCACAAATCAAGTTCTTGAGCAGATCTAGTTGACTTAAGAAAATCCTAGACTGATTAAGGGTGTGAAATGTGTCATGATTATGCTTTTGATTTACCTTTTATGTGAATAGTTTAGTGTAGAGTGTTTTTCATCACCCCATTTAGATAAGAATGCGCGTCGCTTGTCAAGCGTATACAGATTCCCTCTATTTAAGCTAGGCTGAGCTTTATTAATTATAGGGATCCGAATCTCCGGCACCTGTGGACTAAGCTGTCGTTAATTATCCATCGCTTTTGGAGTGAGAAAACCTCCGATTGACGGGTAAAACTGGTCATGCAAACTCAATCAACATATACATCGATTGCTTGCACTGAAATCATATTTTTTTGTGCAGGTTAACAGTTTTCAATTGCAATCTTCGAACGCAACAAAAATATCTTCAAGGACATGCTCAGCTTTCAACACAACTCTCATCTCCTACACGATCAAGATGGACGCCAGAACGGTCCTCTCGGCCAGTGTCGGGTGATAGTGGGAGGAGCCGCTACTACCATTTGGCTCTATTTTGTTCATGCCAGGTAACGCCATCCCAGCTCTTCAAACTCCGGTAACAGACAGACCTGCCTCGAAAGGCAGGAAGCCATATGTGGTGGTCTCGAAGGCGTCCCAACCCAAATGCAAGTCGGTGTTCGAACAGCTTTCCATGGCCCCGGCTAAGGGCAAATCCGTCGAGAAAAAGAAGTCGCCAGATATCATGAGCAAGCGCAGGCGATGCCTTCGGCAAGTGCGCAAGTGGATGTCATTTCAAGGTTCTTCAGCCGAGCCACGGCGGCTTCCCGAAGAGCAGAAGCCTTCCAGACACTCAAAACAGAGAAGCTGAGGCAGAAGCGACTCAGATATAGAGCCAACAAAAGGGCCAGAGCTCCAGCCAAGTTAAATTTTGTGAAGTTCCAAAGCTCGGACTGCTCAGCGACCACAACCGTGTTAGCCGTGAAAACCTGCAATTCTTTCAAACCTTTAAAGTGGGGCCAGAAGAATGTGATGTCTACCAAGATTAAGAAGGCTGCAATTCAAAATGTGCTACGAAGAGATGCGTCCACGCTCCAGCACAAAATGTGTGACACCCTCTCTTCAGAAGTCTACTAAGCATTTTATGCAACGCAAAAGCAATGGGGTAAAACCAAAAAAGAAGCGCCAGCGCCACCCAAGGACCCATCCAGGCTAACCGTCTTCAGTTGCTTGTCCTTTCCTGAAGAGAAAGAGCCACGACGACGGTCCGAGAAATCAGCCCCCAAAGATAAAAAGATAGCTGGATATGTGATCCATACTGTCTGTATAGCCAGCACGCATAGCAAGAGCAAAGACGAGGCCATCATATCTCAAGCCCAATTTGGCTTAAATGTGATGGCCACTACTCAAGATCAGCCTCCTCCGTAGGATGATAAAAACCCCATCGATGAGGCCAATAAGCAGAAGGACCCCTCTGTCCATGTGGAATCAAGCTCGGACAGTGAAGAAGAGCTGACTTTCCGTCCTAGGACCGCAGAACATGAGTTCTTCCAAGGGCTCCGAAAACAGCTCAGATGTAAAGACAAGGAGATGGCCAAATTTTACTCCAAAATTGACGAATTGACGAATGACGTGATGCAACTCACAGCTCAGGTTGCTCAGGCGCCTTCCAATTAAGCGCAAGTCTCTACTCATAAGCCGTGTGACAACGACCCGAAGCAGCTAATGCCTGTCCCTTTAGGTCTAAGTATGGGCGAGCCATATAAAAGCCGGCCGCATTCCGCTTCTGGGGACTCCTTGGCCCCAGATGGCGTCGTTCCATTAATGCAAGAGCGGATAATGGATTTGGTCACCAACAAAGTCAAAACATTGGTAGCCGAAGCCGAAGTGCAAAAAGATGTCAACAGTAGTATGAGACCATATCCTACTCGGTATAATCTGGTAGAGTTTCCTAGTGGCTATATCATCCCCAAATTCGAAAGATTCGATGAGAAGGGAAATGTGAATCAGTACATCACCCACTTTAAAGCCTCATGCAGGAATATATGGGGCAATGATGCGCTTCTCCTCCGCCAGTTCATTAATAGCTTAACCAATTTCGCATTCGACTGGTACACAAGCATACTAGATAGACCCGTTACTACTTTCGTCCAAATGGAATCTCTGTTTCGGCAACGGTTCATGAGTTTCAGCGATAAGATCACCATTGTCGACCTCGTAAGGACCAAACCAAAGAACAACGAAAGCAACACGAATTTTATAACCCGATGGCGCAATCTCTCCGTCAAATGTGAGTCGTCGTTGGAACAAGACCAATCTGTCAATCTCGTCATCGGAAATCTCGGCACCTGGATGAATTCTTTTTTATGCACCGCGGGTCTTAAGACATTTCAGGAGCTGACCAAGAAAATTCAAATGTTGGAGCACTTAAAGTAGAAATCTATCTCGAATTCCCAAAATAACAATAAATTCTGGAGAAACTGAAAGGACAATAATCGCAAAGGCGAAAAATTCGACGATGCAGAATCTTTTAACGCGTCGGTTAACCGAAATAAATAAGAGATGAGCGGGTCTAATACCAACCAGTCTCAGAAGCAGGTGTTGGGAAAGGGAAGAGAATCACCCCTGAAAGAGAAGCTGGATAAGATATATTCCTTCAGAATGGACAAAATCCCTAAAATATTCAAAGATATCCTAAGAAACAGTCTACAATTGCCAGAATCAATGACACCGCAAGAAACGAATATGACCGGCGACCCCAAATATTGCCCCTATCACAGAGTGATAGGTTATGCTATTGAGGACTGCTTCATCATTAATGATTGGATCGAAAACCAATACAAGACAGGAGAGACAGAACTGTCTAAAGGCGTGTTAATAAATAATCAAGCTGCGATCGCCAATTTCGTACAAACAGAACTGTCTAAAGTCATCTGCCCTTGTTTGAAAGAAGTGGACAGAGGAAACAAGCTAAAAGCCCAATGAGCAATATTACCAATGAAGAAGTGGTAGACTGGTATAAAACCTATACGGTCTATGTTCCCCTCCGAATGGCGGCCGGGACGTTAGGACGTCTGTGCCTGAGATTCGGGGCAGATGCTATTTGGTTTTATCCGTCTACCTCTCCGAAGATGCCAAGTTGATTTATGGCACCGTGTATCGAAGGTTTAGACGGATGCGGCCGATGTAGCAGACTTTGTCAGATTCCCCCTCGCTTGAGGGGTTTTTGATTGTGGGGACGCTCTTCCCTGCAGGCGCAAGCCCCTGCAGTTAATTACGCTACCGCATCGCGGTAGCCACTTTCTCCTTCTCCATAATTTCATTTCGTGTCGTGTGTGTTTGTTTTGTTTGTGGTTGCCCGTGGATTGTATACGGAGACTGAGTAATGCCGTCGCCCGTAGGACGTGGATTAGTCCAAATCCGTATTTACTTAGATTTGGGTTTGGTGTTTTTTAGTTTAAGGATACGTTAGTCGTGTTGCGGCTAAGATCAACTTAAACGTTCGTTAAGGATACGTTAGTCCAGTTTGAGACTAAGATCAACTTAACGGGATCGTTTAGATCCGACAAAAGAGCGTTTGGGCTCTATTGTTCCAGTTTAGGGACATAGTGGTCCAACATTCCCATTTTGGGGGCGGATATTGGTTTAAGGACGCATAAGTCCATGAGTTTAAGGACCCCACAGTTCGTATTAATATGTGGTTGTCAGGACCCGTCACCTCTCTGACGACGTTGAAGGATTACAACGACAAATATCAGAGGAGTTCAGAGATGTACCCTTGAACCAAAGTTGGTTGAGAGATCTATAGTCCAATTTGGGACTAAAGTTTGTTTGAAGGTTTGATTTAAGGACACGTTAGCCATATTTGAGGCTAAGATCAATTTAATCGTTTGTTAAGGATACGTTAGTCCAATTTGAGACTAAGATCAACTTAACGGGATCGTTTAGATCCGACAAAAGAGCATTTGGGCTTTATTGTGCCAGTTTAGGAACATGGTGGTCCAATACCAGTTTAAGGACATAGTGGTCCACCGTTAGTTTAAGGACGTTTCGGTCCGATATTAGTTTAAGGACGTTTCGGTCCACGGGTTTAAGGACCCCGCAGTCCATATACGTATGGTCGTTGGGACCCATCACCTCTCTGACGTCGTTGAAGGATTACAACGACAGGTGTCAGAGGAGTTCGGAGATGTACCCTCGAACCGGTAGTAAATTGATTTAAGAGAGCAATCTTGCTCAGTCAATTTAATTTAAGGACTTACGGCCAAAATTGGGCTAAGTCCAGTTGAAAATGTTCAACATTTTATTTGCTTTTGCATTGCATTTCTTTTTTTATTTTTATTTAGGCTTTGCCCAGAAAGGATGCAGAGCATCAATTTGTTTTGGGCTCTGTTCTTTTAGGAATGATGCAAGGCATCAATTTTATTTAGGCTCTGCCCTTGTATAAAGGATGCAAAGCATTAATTTATTTGGGCTCTGCCCATTTATTGCCTTGCAATTTATTTTGGCCTGTTAGGTCATTTTGACTTGGGCCTGGCCCTTTTAACAGAGAAAATGCATTGCATTTTCAGGCGCTTTGCGCCAATCAAAGAGCGCAAGCGTTTATGATGATGACACATGTCAAGCAGCGCAGTGCGCTGCGCTTGCGCTGCTGACACGTGGCGCGCTCTGGTGAGTTGCGCCAATTTCAGAGAGCAAAGCTCTATTTCAAAACCGCGTAGCGCAACTGGTTCAGATGCTGACACGTGGCGCTCTCTGGTGGCTTGCGCCAACCCAAGAGCGCAACAGTGCAGATTTATAAGTGCAAAGCACTATTAATTTGAGAATCTTTTAGATTCAAGAACCGATGGTTTATAAAAGAAGTGCAAAGTACTATTTGATTTAGATCTAAGAAAAAACAAGTTTTTTTTTGTTTTTCTTATCTCAGAGAACCAAAGGTTCATAAAAGTGCAAAGCACTATTAATTTAAGAACCTTTTAGATTCAAGAACCGATTGTTCATAAAAGAAGTGCAAAGCACTATTTGATTTCTTGATCAAATTTAGATCAAAGAAAAACAAGTTTTTCTTTTTATTTCAAGAACCAAAGTTTCATAAAAGAAGTGCAAAGCACTATTTGATTTCCTGATCTAATTTAGATCAAAGAAAAACAAGCTTTTCTTTTCATTTCAAGAACCAAAGGTTCATAAAAGTGCAAAGCACTATTTGATTTCTAGATCAAGGAAAAATAAGTTTTTTTCTTTTTGTTCCAAGAACCAGAGGTTCATAAAAGTGCAAAGCACTATCTTTTTTTTATTTTTGGTTTTCTTGTTTTAAAGAACCAGTGGTTCATAAAAAGTGCAAAGCACTGTTTATTATGTGAAGATCATTAATCTTGTTTTTAGATCAATGATCTATTAGAATAAATTTCTTCTCTCTTATAAAGGTTTTTACCTTTATCTTGAAATTTTTCTCAGAATTCTCTCTGTTTGAAGCTCTTGATTTTTTCAAGAAATGTTCATGCCTTTAAATTGAGGTCTAGGGTCCTTTTTATAGTGCCCATAAATCAGTTAAAGTTTGTTAAAGAGATCATTCTCTGAGTGATTTGGGAAATTTTCCCCACCGTTGGATCTTTGATCCGAAGGCCTCTGTTTTACAGAAGAAAATTTTCTTGTTTTAACAAGAACAGAAAAGATTTCTCAGAATTTTAATTCTGCTTGGCGCAAATGCTCCAGAGCGTGACACGTGTTGCGCTGCACTGACACGTGTCGAGCAGCTTTTTTTTTTTTTGCGCTGCGCACAGTTGCGCTGCGCTGACACGTGTCGCGCAGCAGCGCTTGCGCAAGGTTTTTTTTTTTTTGGCGCTGCGCCGACACGTGTCGCGCAGCGCACAGTTGCGCTGCGCCGACACGTGTCGCGTAGCGCAGCGCAACTGCGCTTGCGCAAGGTTTTTTTTTTTTTTTTTTGCAGAGCTTTGCTCTGATGGAGTACGATACTTTGGGCGCTGCGCTCCCTGAGCTAACGTGTCTGATTTTGACACGTGGCGCTCTGCGTGCAGCGCAAGGGATCTGAAGCATTACTTCATTTATTTTAACTTTAATTTTCTCTTTAATTTTCTAGACAGGGCTTTGCTCTGATTGGAGAAAAACAGAATCATTGCTTTTTTTCCCACCTTGGAATTTGAACAGAGTTTTGCTCTGATTGAGGTAAACAAATGCCCCCCCACCGTTGCGCTTACGTGGCCTCCTAACGTGAGCGCAGCGGTGGCAGACTCCGAACCGTCGCGCCATCCCTTGGAAGCTGAAAGGGCACTTGATGCCTATAAATAGGACTTTTGGTCCCTTAGATGATTCTCATCTCTAAAATTTTACTTTCAGAACTCAGAGCCCCGCTCTTTATTTTCAAAAACTTTAAGAGTTAAACTCTTAAAACTTTTAGGTGAAAATTTTAATTTGGATTAAATTAAATTAAATTAATTTTCATTGATAGAGCCTCGCTCTCAATAGATCCCTGATCTAAAGAAAACCTATTTAGGATTTCACTTAGCAGAGCTTTGCTCTACAGGTCTTAAAAGGATCTAAAGAGAACTAAAAGGGACCCTACTAGGGTTCCATAAAGCTCTGCTCTCTGAAAGATTTTCCTTGGATTTTCTTAATTCATTAATGGAGCTTTGCTCCTCCCAAATCATATAGAAGAACTCTTAAGAATTCTTCATGGATCTTGGAACTTAAAGATGGCATTTTATTCCTCAGTGCATTATATCATTTTGCTTAATCAGTCTTTCTGATAATTCTGTTGATCCTCTTTCACAGGAACAATGAACGCCCACATGTATACTCTTAACGAGATCATCTCTTATGAGGGCATCCGCCGACTTGGCCACTCTCAAAATCGGGAGTTCACAAACGAGGAGTGTGCTGAAATAATGAGTCGCTTCGACGCATACAATGATCCACTGCTTCCCCGACGTTCCTCTCTTCTTAAACTTATCGTGGGAGCTATCTGGGAAGCGCTTCCCCTATTCTGTTCCGGCGTGCCGCTCAGGGCGTTGGATGCCGCTGAGGACAAGGTGCACTCTGTATACCTATTGAACTTTATCTCGAAGAGACGGCGAGACAGTCTTATTGACCTCTTGCACGAGATCTTTCAACAGTCTGCCATACTCGCTGCTTATCGGAGGGTGGAAGACATCGGGAGGGACCCTGACGCTTGTGCTTGCGAAAGGAAGCATACTAGGATGGTCCGCGAGGCTTGGAAAGTCATTGATAGGATCGCTTTTGAATTCCTTAATCCATGCCGTGGATCTGAGGTTATTCCATTGTAACTTTCGTTTATTGTTTTTATGACTGTAAGAACTTCGGGCAATATTAATGGATTTTTTTTTTATCCTAGCTTGTCTTTATTATTATATATCTTTTGTCCTGAGTCTTTTTGCCCATGCATGAATGAATGTGTCTTGAACGCTTGATCAAATGTAAATCGGATGCTCTTTCTGTTGCTTTTCCTCTTTCTCAGCATGTCGTCACAATTAGCAGGTAATAGAGTAAGCTTCTTTATTTCTTCACGAGATAGCGAGGGCTTAGGCCGCAGGTTCAGATCTGCTGCCTAAGACTTTTCAACTCTATGAGCCGTGAGGGTCTCATAGAGACTTTTCTCCCTACGGATCGAGAGGATCTCGTAGGTGGATTTTTCTCCTTAGGAATCGTGAGGATTCCTAAGTGTGGTTTTCTCTTGTAAGTCGTAAGGATCCTACAAGAGAATTTTTCCCTCTTACGAGTCGAGAGGACTTGTAAGCGGTTGTTTCCCTCCTTGTCGAAGTTCGATGTTGGAGAGTGAGACCCGTGGATAGTATGCAAGAGACCGTTTTGGGCCAACTTGCAGGGTCCCAGTGCTTAGGAAACAGGCTTCTTTTATGCCCACTGCCTAAGGCTTTATCTCACGAGTCGAGCCGCCTCAACAATTTTTTCGCAAGTCGAGACGAATTGAGCGTTTCTCGCAAGAACATCTTAACGTCGCATTTAACCTCTGCTCTTTACGAAAGAAGCCCGTTAAGGTTGGTGGTACTTAGGGTTTTGGCCATCGTACCGTCGCATAAGCTGATATAGTCCTCGATAGGCAATCGTGCTGTTCGAGTAGCCCTGCGACTGCCGTGTCTCTGATCCCTTCGGGGGCTGGACAAGACGTCTTCAAGCAATCCTCCTTGGCAGTTTGACCGTCGGAAGAGCAAGCGTTAGGAATTTGCCATGTCGCTTTTTACTTGAGGTTAGGCTTATTTTGGTGAGCCCCGATGAGTCATAACCACTCCGAGCTGGTGTGGGGATGATCTCCGATAGTCTTTCGGGCTTTATATGAGTTGCCGTCAAGACCTTGAAGCTAGGAATTTGGTCTTTGCTTCATTTGCTGGCATTGCGTCTGCTGTATCGAGACGAATGTTGCGGTGGGAACTAGGGATTTTGCCGTGGCTCCGTTTGTTTGATGACGTTGTGTCTGCTGTTTCGAGACGAACGTTGGGGTGACATCTCGTCTGCTGTATCGAGACGGACGTCGAGGTTGTCTCTAGGTTGCTGGTGAACCGCCGAGGTTTGGAACTAGGGATTTTGCCGTGGCTCCATTCGTTTAATGACGTTGCGCCTGCTGTGTCGAGACGAATATTGGGGTGACATCTCGTCTACTGTATCGAGACGGACGTCGAGGTTGTCTCTAGGTTGCTGGTGAACCGTCGAGGTTTGGAACTAGGGATTTTGCCGTGGCTCCATTCGTTTAATGACATTGCGTATGCTGTGTCGAGACGAACATTGGGGTGACATCTCGTCTGCTGTATTGAGACGGACGTCGAGGTGGTGACCATTCTGTGCTGGTGCGAGATGATCTCCGATTGTATTTCCGGTTTTATATGAGTTACCGTCAAGACGTCGAAGCTAGGAATGTGGCCTTCGCTTCGTTTGCTTCGGTGTGTCCAAATCCTGTTGGAGGAAGAACGCTGGGGTTGACATTTCGTCTGCTGTATCGAGACGAACGTCAAGGTGGTGACCACTCTATGCTGGTGCGAGATGATCTCCGATTGTCTTTCCGGTTTTATGTGAGTTACCGTAAAGACGTTGAAGCTAGGAATGTGGCCTTCGCTTCGTTTGCTTTGTCACGTCCGAATCCCTGCTGGAGGAAGAACACTGGGGTTGACATTTCGTCTGCTGTATCGAGACGAACGTCAAGGTGGTGACCACTCTGTGCTGGTGCGAGATGATCTCCGATTGTCTTTCCGGTTTTATGTGAGTTACCGTAAAGACGTTGAAGCTAGGAATGTGGCCTTCGCTTCGTTTGCTTTGTCACATCCGAATCCCTGCTGGAGGAAGAACGCTGGGGTGACAACTCGTCTGCTGTATCGAAATGAACGTCGAGGAGGTGACCACTCCATGTGAGATGATCTCCGGTGGTCTTTCAGGCTTTATATGACTTGCCGTTAAGACCTTGAAGCTAGGAATTTGGCCTTCGCTTCATTTGCTCACACTACGTCTGGTGTATTGAAGAGAATGCTGAGGTGGAGCTGGGATTTTGCCGTCACTCCGCTTGGTTTCGACCATGGGGTCTTTTGTTAACTTTGCATGTACACCCTGCTGGACTGCGAAGGAACGCCGTTGTTGACATTGCGTCTGCTGTAACGAGACGAATGCTAAGGTAGAGTTGGGATTTTGCCGTTACTCCGCTTTGTTTCGACCGTGAGGTCTTTTGTAGACGTTGCATCTGCCTCCAGCTGGACTGCGGAGGAACGCTGTTGTTGACATTGCGTCTACTGTATCGAGACGAATGCTGAGGTGAAGCTGGGATTTTGCCATCGCTCCGCTTGATGGTGTAATATCTGTGTCCTGCTGGAATGAGGAGGCACACCGTTGTTGGTCTCCAGGCTGCAGATGTAGCCATTGAGATTTGGAACTAGAGACTTTGCCATGGTTCCGTTTCGTTGCGATTCTGAGGTCGGTTGTTGACGTCATGTCTGCATCTAGTTGGAGTGAGGAGAAACGCCGTTGGTGATTTCTAAGTTGTCGATGTTGACGTTGAGACCCTGAAGCTCGGGATCTTCGTTTGCTTCATTTGTTGACATCGTGTCTGTAATATTGCGACAAATGTCGAGATTGTCTCTAGGTTGTCTATGAACCGTCGAGATTTGGCTTCGCTTTCTGATGGAGCCTGTTGGGAAGGTATGGTTCCCTCTTTATCTGTGCCCCTGGATTGTATACAGGGATCGATGCGATTTCATCTGTAGGGCAAAAAGTTTCATTCTTTCATTTTTTTTTATTCTTTCCGCGATGCTCTATCATTTCAGCTTTTATATCGCGAAGGTCGCAATTGCCCAATCATTTAGGCTATTTTTCGCGGTGCCCAATCATTTCGGCTGTTTATTTTGTTTTCACTCGCTACTTTTTATTGCGAGTTGCCCAATCATTTCGGCTATTTTGCATGCATACATTTTTACTTGCTGCTTTTTATTGCAAGTTGTCCTATCGTTTCGGCTATTTCATATGCATTTTTGGCTCGCTGATTTTTTTTTATCGCGAGTGTGGGATTTGGGATCTGATACCAATCTCAGCATCAGCATCGCTGCGACCGGAATATTTCCAGGAGCGAATCATCATTTGCCGTAAAAGAACTTAGAATTTGATACCGTTTTAGGCATCAGCATCGCTACAACTGGGATATTGCCAGGAGCGAATCATCATCTGCCATGAAAGGACTTAGAATTTGATACCGATTTAGGCATCAGCATCGCTACAACTGGAATATTGCCAGGAGCGAATCATCATTTGCCTCTGTCGATGTCGAACAAAGGTGGCTTAGTAAACAGGATTAGGATCCCGTCGACTAAGGCTTTTGACTTCATGAGCCGTAAGGGTCTCATAAAGGTGTTTCTCCCTACGAGTCGTGAGGATCTCGCAGGTGCATTTTCTCCTTAGGAATCGTGAGGATTCCTAAGTGTATGTTCTCTTATAAGTCGTAAGGATCTTACAAGAGTGTTATCTCCTTATGAGTCGAGAGGACTCACAAGGGTTGTTCACCGTGTGGACATATCCCCAGTCACGGATGGGACTTGGTTAGGGAAATGTTTATTCGCGCCCGTGGATTGTATACAAGGGCCAATATAGGACCACTTGTAGGGCAATGTCGAAAGTTGTGGGGGTTGCTTAAGCACAGGTTTAGGCCTCTGTAACTTAAGACTTTCAAATCTTATGAGCCGTGAGGGTCCCATAAGAGAGTTCTCCTTACGAGTCGTGAGGATCTCGCAAGTGTATTTTCTCCTTAGGAATCGTGGGGATCCCTAAGTGTGCTGCTCCCTTTGTGAGTCGTAAGGATCTCACGCGGGTGGTTTCTCCTTACAAGGTCGAGGGGACCTTATAAGTGTCTTTTAACGAGGTTGTGCCCTTTCGGGTTTTCACGAACACTCGCCGGTAGCCCTGCTGTTTTTTACTCACGGAGCCCTTTCGGGTTTTCATCCGTGCCCGTTTCGCTTATGGACATACCGTCTCTCTTTTTTTTGTGTGTGTTTACGAGGTCGCGCCCTTTCGGGTTTTCACGAACACTCGCCGGTAGTCCTGCTGTTTTTACTCACGGAGCCCTTTCGGGTTTTCATCCGTGCCCGTTTTGCTTATGGACATACCGTCTCTTTTTTTTTTATTTACGAGGTCGCGCCCTTTCGGGTTTTCACGAACACTCGCCGGTAGTCCTGCTGTTTTTACTCACGGAGCCCTTTCGGGTTTTCATCCGTGCCCGTTTTTCTTATGGACATACCATTTTTTACTTTTTTTTTATTTATTTTTTTATTCTTTATATATATATATTTTTTATATTTTTTTTATCTCGTCAGCCTAAGGATGCTGCGGTAGTTGTTTAAAGACATTTCGGTCATTTGCAAGTTTTAGGACATTGCGGTCCATCATTAGTTTAAGGATATCTCGGTCCGCCGTCGCCGTACTTGAGGCGAATATCTAGTTTATTGACTTTTCGGTCTATGGGGCTTTCTCTATGACTGATCACGAAGCCCCCGGCGTATCCATCTTTCTCGGAGCATGCGGTTGTGGCGAGTTCACCTTCCAATTTTCGGACAGCGCGAACTTACCTTGTTGGTATTGGTCTTCAACCCAGTTCTTGAAGACGTAGCAATCCTCGATCAGATGACCTACCGTTTGATGGTAAGGGCAATAATTAGGATTATCAACATCGCCTAGCCGCAACGGACGTTTTGGACTCGGCAGATTGATGAGTCTGTCGCACACTGCCAGCTCGAACAGTCCCCTTGTTTTATCTTGCGGAAACGAGTAAGGACGTTTCAATTTTTTCTGGAGGGGTTGCCGCTTGTTTCTTTGGCGAGAAACCGGTCTAGGGTCACTTAATTGTTGTTGAGCGCTGGCGACGAAGGCCGTTTTTCCTTTTCCTTTATTCTTTTTGTTCGGTCCCTTGTTTACGGGGCCGAGATTTTTTTCGAATAGCGTGCAATTACATGGCTGAACGTTCTCGCAGCTTCTCAATTCCTTTATTTTCGAAATAGATTCCCCGAGGGAAAAGTTGGGGATAGCTTCTTCGTAAGAGTCGCTTCCAAAGGTGATAATTTGTGATCCCTTGAAGTCGGCTATATGACAGTTTGCGGCGGCTCCTTTGCGCTCATATATCGCATTTTTCCAATGTCCACAAGCTTCACACTTTGTCCTGTCGAAGTGTTTCTTTTGAGCGACATACCCTTGCCACCAACAGTTAAAGGACTCGCAGTCTTCGGTAGGATGTATGATCTTCTGATGATATAAACAGAAGTTAGGGTGCATATCTACCTCAGAGAAAGAATTTTCTTCAGAGGGCGGTAGCTTCATTCCTACTGATAGAGCTTTGGCGAACCGTTTCCTCGTCTTGAATTTGTTTTTACTCGCATTGTATGGCTTTTGATTTGACGGGAATGCCTTGGCTCTTTCCAGTATGGCCATTTCATGCTCTTGATTGGCTTTTGCTTTCAGACGAATTTCATTTAGGAAGGCATCGATCAACTCGTCTGACGGCCGCGGAATTTCTGTTTCAAGGTCCGCCCTCGTTTTCTCGGCGCAAGGAGCCTCTTTATTATCTGCCAATGAGTGAGAGATCACATGACAAGTTGCCCCCGGCGTGTTTGTCTTCTTTGGAGTATGCGGCTGTGGTGGGTTCACCTTCCAGCTTTCAGACAGCGCGAACTTTCCTTGTAGGTATTGATCCTCGATCCATCCCTTAAAGACGAAACAATCCTCAATCGGGTGACTTACCGTTTGGTGGTAAGGGCAATAATTGGGATTATTAAGATCGCCTGGCTGCGACAGACGCTTTGGACTCGGCAGATTAATGAGTCTGTTGCGCACTGCCAGCTCGAACAGTCTTCCCGTTTTATTCTGAGGAAACGAGTAAGAACGTCCTAGCCTCTCTTCGAGGGATGGGCGTGGACGCGCGTTGTTTTGGCGAACGACCGGCTTTGAGTTGCTCGACTGTTGTTGAGCATTGGCGACGACGATCGCTTTCCCTTTTCCTTTCTCATCTCGGGAATCTGATTTTGGAGGAGAAGGTCTATGGCCCATCTGGTCCATTTGGGCTAATTTGTCAATCAAGGCCTGGAAGGTGGTCGGCCTGAAGAACATCATGAATTGTGAGATGGTCGCCTGCGGATCGAGAGTGCCCACAAACATACCTACCGCAGGTGCCTCTTCTATGCGTTGTTCGCATTTTGACCATAGGTTCCGCCATCGTGTTGCGTATTGAACCCACGTTTCGCTTGGCCTTATCCTGGCATTTATTAGTGCTGTTATCGGGGTGCGTTCACTAGCACTCGCGAATCTTTGTGTAAACAGCAGTTCCATCTCTGCAAATGTTTTGACAGAGTCGTTAGGTAGCTCCGAATACCATTCAAAAGCTGTTTCTGCTAAGCTGCCGACGAATTGACGTAGCAACAATTTGTCATTGCCTCCAGTATTGCCGCATAAGACCCTGAATTGAGCGACATGCTGATGCGGATTCCCTGTCCCTTTATATACGTGGAATTTAGGGATCGTATATCCTGGCGGGTAACTGATTTGGTCATACCAGCTCGGATACGGTCGTCCGGTTCTAACAATTTGCCCAGCCGCTTCATTCGCCTGATGAACCCAGATCTGCTGAGCTATATATTCGTTTAGGTCAACTTTGGAGATTGCCTCCTCCTTGGCTGTTGACAGAGCCGGCGGAGGATTTGACGTTTCTCCCCTGTCGTCTTCAAGGACGATCGGAGGATCTTCAGCAGGAGGGTCCGGCTGTAACATCATCCCTACCATATCTTGGAAGAGGAGCGCCATCTGTTTTATGTTAACCGCTTGCTCTGCAGCTTCTTTGTCCCTCTTTTCGAGGACTCTGCGTAAAAAGTCAGCGTCGGTTTCTTGTTCTTGATGCTCATCCGAAGACATTTCAGAGCTTTCTTTTGGCTCAGTGAGTGCATCCATTGTAGTCATCATTTCCTGAAGTTTTTGTTGTTGCTCCTAGGCTTTCGTCACGGATCGGGTGAGCGGTCGGTGGCCCGTAGAAGTGCGGCTTTCCTCCTTTTCAGAAGCCATATAAACAGTGTGCACCACCATGCCCCCAGACTTGGGGCGTTTGTGTTCGGTGTCTTTGCGATTTGCCGAAGACACAGGGGCTTTTTGCGGCCTCCTTTTTTGAGTGATTGGAGTTAAGGGAGCCGTTGTAGTGGGCACCCAAGTAGCTTTTGCTTTTTGTGGTTTGACAGAGTAATCCTTCCCCTGCCGAACCTTCATCTTTTTCTGTTGTCGGAGGCAGTCTTGATCGATCGCCGACTCTTGGACCTGTCGCCAGACTTTGTAAATTTTAGAGGACAGCCGTTGAGGGGGCTGCTCTAACTTCTTCTCTGGAGTATTCTCCACAGGTGAAGGAGTTCATTTCAACATCGCAGTAAGAGAGTTTCTGCGCACCGAGTTCAGCAACTCAAAGCTGTTCCTGGTTGGAACAGCAGTATCGATCCCCACCATTAGAGTTGGAGGAGTAAGTCCAGAGGGGGAGTTGCCCCCAGCCTTCCTCACTCGGCGCTAGTAGCGACGTCGGGCATGTCGTGTTGATGGAGTTGTTTCAGCTATAGGGGTGACCTCCTCATGCCCCCTGTGTTGGTCAGAATATACTGGTACCAGCTTTTTAAAGATCGACGTCCGTTGAACGGGGACGGCCAACTTGTCAGAAGCGGACTTCTGAACATGGGAAGCAACCTTGGTGATTTTGCCAGGAACGGGAGTTGGAATGGCTATCCGCTTCGGGATAACGCCTTCTGGTATGGCAGGCTTCTTCATGAGCTTGTTAGAGCTCTGGCCTAGTCCGTTAAAAACTGAAGCAGTGGAGTTGGACGACCCGTTGAGAGGGGTCGCGGCAGTGGTAAGTCGATCGAAGACCGACTTCTTTGGAGCTTCTTGCAATGTCATTGGGGCGTTGAAGCTCATTGGTGGGAGCATGGTCCCAAAAAATAGTCCAGTGGTGGCTTGAGCCACCTGCTCCACCGGCATTTTGAAAAGGGAGGCCGCTTGGGGCCCATAAGTCACTCCTCCAGCAATGACGGAGCGAGAGTTATCGCTGCGGGCGGTGCAGTTCGAAGCCATCGATTTTCTGTTTTCTGCATGGAGCAAGACACCAAATCTTAGTACCTTGAATCCACAGGCAATCACAGCAAACCGCGATTTGTTCGCGAACACAACACACGAAGTGTGGAGTGGAAAGAGGAAGAGATCCCACCGGGTGTGCCAGAATCTGTTCCCCTCCGAATGGCGGCCGGGACGTTAGGACGTCTGTGCCTGAGATTCGGGGCAGATGCTATTTGGTTTTATCCGTCTACCTCTCCGAAGATGCCAAGTTGATTTATGGCACCGTGTATCGAAGGTTTAGACGGATGCGGCCGATGTAGCAGACTTTGTCAGATTCCCCCTCGCTTGAGGGGTTTTTGATTGTGGGGACGCTCTTCCCTGCAGGCGCAAGCCCCTGCAGTTAATTACGCTACCGCATCGCGGTAGCCACTTTCTCCTTCTCCAGAATTTCATTTCGTGTCGTGTGTGTTTGTTTTGTTTGTGGTTGCCCGTGGATTGTATACGGAGACTGAGTAATGCCGTCGCCCGTAGGACGTGGATTAGTCCAAATCCGTATTTACTTAGATTTGGGTTTGGTGTTTTTTAGTTTAAGGATACGTTAGTCGCGTTGCGGCTAAGATCAACTTAAACGTTCGTTAAGGATACGTTAGTCCAGTTTGAGACTAAGATCAACTTAACGGGATCGTTTAGATCCGACAGAAGAGCGTTTGGGCTCTATTGTTCCAGTTTAGGGACATAGTGGTCCAACATTCCCATTTTGGGGGCGGATATTGGTTTAAGGACGCATAAGTCCATGAGTTTAAGGACCCCACAGTCCGTATTAATGTGTGGTTGTCAGGACCCGTCACCTCTCTGACGACGTTGAAGGATTACAACGACAAATATCAGAGGAGTTCAGAGATGTACCCTTGAACCAAAATTGATTAAGAGATCTATAGTCCAATTTGGGACTAAAGTTTGTTTGAAGGTTTGATTTAAGGACACGTTAGCCATATTTGAGGCTAAGATCAACTTAATCGTTTGTTAAGGATACGTTAGTCCAATTTGAGACTAAGATCAACTTAACGGGATCGTTTAGATCCAACAAAAGAGCATTTGGGCTTTATTGTGCCAGTTTAGGGACATGGTGGTCCAATACCAGTTTAAGTACATAGTGGTCCACCGTTAGTTTAAGAACGTTTCGGTCCGATATTATTTTAAGGACGTTTCAGTCCGATATTAGTTTAAGGACATCTCGGTCCACGAGTTTAAGGACTCCGCAGTCTATATACGTGTGGTCGTTGGGACCCGTCACCTCTCTGACGTCGTTGAAGGATTACAACGACAGGTGTCAGAGGAGTTCGGAGATGTACCCTCGAACCGGTAGTAAATTGATTTAAGAGAGCAATCTTGCTCAGTCAATTTAATTTAAGGACTTAGGGCCAAATTTGGGCTAAGTCCAGTTGAAAATGTTCAACATTTTATTTGCTTTTGCATTGCATTTCTTTTTTTATTTTTATTTAGGCTTTGCCCAGAAAGGATGCAGAGCATCAATTTGTTTTGGGCTCTGTTCTTTTAGGAATGATGCAAGGCATCAATTTTATTTAGGCTCTGCCCTTGTATAAAGGATGCAAAGCATCAATTTATTTGGGCTCTGTCCATTTATTGCCTTGCAATTTATTTTGGCCTGTTAGGTCATTTTGACTTGGGCCTGGCCCTTTTAACAGAGAAAATGCATTGCATTTTCAGGCGCTTTGCACCAATCAAAGAGCGCAAGCGCTTATGATGATGACACATGTCAAGCAGCGCAGTGCGCTGCGCTTGCGCTGCTGACACGTGGCGCGCTCTGGTGAGTTGCGCCAATTTCAGAGAGCAAAACTCTATTTCAAAACCGCGTAGCGCAACTGGTTCAGATGCTGACACGTGGCGCTCTCTGGTGGCTTGCGCCAACCCAAGAGCGCAACAGTGCAGATTTATAAGTGCAAAGCACTATTAATTTGAGAATCTTTTAGATTCAAGAACCGATGGTTTATAAAAGAAGTGCAAAGCACTATTTGATTTAGATCTAAGAAAAAACAAGTTTTTTTTTTGTTTTTCTTATCTCAGAGAACCAAAGGTTCATAAAAGTGCAAAGCACTATTAATTTAAGAACCTTTTAGATTCAAGAACCGATGGTTCATAAAAGAAGTGCAAAGCACTATTTGATTTCTTGATCTAATTTAGATCAAAGAAAAACAAGTTTTTCTTTTTATTTCAAGAACCAAAGTTTTATAAAAGAAGTGCAAAGCACTATTTGATTTCCTGATCTAATTTAGATCAAAGAAAAACAAGCTTTTCTTTTTATTTCAAGAACCAAAGGTTCATAAAAGTGTAAAGCACTATTTGATTTCTAGATCAAGGAAAAATAAGTTTTTTTCTTTTTGTTCCAAGAACCAGAGATTCATAAAAGTGCAAAGCACTATCTTTTTTTATTTCTTTTTTCTTGTTTTAAAGAACCAGTGGTTCATAAGAAGTGCAAAGCACTGTTTATTATGTGAAAATCATTGATCTTGTTTTTAGATCAATGATCTATTAGAAGAAATTTCTTCTCTCTTATAAAGATTTTTACCTTTTTCTTGAAATTTTTCCCAGAGTTCTCTCTGTTTGAAACTCTTGATTTTTTCAAGAAATGTTCATGCCTTTAAATTGAGGTCTAGGGTTCTTTTTATAGTGCCCATAAATCAGTTAAAGTTTGTTAAAGAGATCATTCTCTGAGTGATTTGGGAAATTTTCCCCACCGTTGGATCTTTGATCCGAAGGCCTCTGTTTTACAGAAGAAAATTTTCTTGTTTTAACAAGAACAGAAAAGATTTCTCAGAATTTTAATTCTGCTTGGCGCAAATGCTCCAGAGCGTGACACGTGTCGCGCTGCCCTAACACGTGTCGCGCAGCTTTTTCTTTTTTTTTTGCAGAGCTTTGCTCTGATGGAGTACGATACTTTGGGCGCTGCGCTCCCTGCGCTAACGTGTCTGATTTTGACACGTGGCGCTCTGCGTGCAGCGCAGGGGATCTGAAGCGTTACTTCATTTATTTTAACTTTAATTTTCTCTTTAATTTTCAAGACAGAGCTTTGCTCTGATTGGAGAAAAACAGAATCATTGCTTTTTTTCCCACCTTGGAATTTGAACAGAGCTTTGCTCTGATTGAGGTAAACAGTCTGCATGGAGGAGCATAGAAGAACAAGTCCTCCTACACCTCATATCCACGACAATGACTTAGTTGTTGCTACCGACACTGGTTCGATCTAGATGATAAAGAGCCTGCTCAAGCCGTTAAGCTAAAAGAGCCTGTGATTTCTGCAGAATCGAGCTCAGGCAAGGATGACCCGGCCATCATACCCGGAACTATAGAAAAATTACAGATACCTTCTTAATATTTATTAATTTATACATGCTCAATTTTATTATAGTTTTCTCTTTAATTTTTCACGTGCATCGTGAATTCATAAATTATACTAGTTTTTAATGGGGTAGATATCCATCAAAGTATTTCTAAATAAATGTCCATCTAAAAGTAAAATTCATGCAAGGAAATTGTCAAACCCCTCCCCTCCCCCCTCCTACAAAAAAGCAATTTTTCCCACTGTCAAAAAACCCTCTGGCCTAAAAACGGTAGTCAAAAACCTCCGGGGAAAATTTTCATGCAGTATCATTAGTTTCCTACTATATCTAAATAAGACATAGATGTCGCAAGCAACTGCATCGATATCACATGCAGTATAGATATATCAGGCAAATGCATGGTTATTATAGGCAACTGTATAGATATTACATAATAACTAGATATAGCAACCAAGCATACGGATACCGTAGGCAGGGAGTTTTTGACAACTGAAAAATTTTCGCAGGAGTTTTTTTTACTACAATTTTGAGGCCATGGGCTTTTTAACAGCTGGAAAACTACTGTTTTTTTTTTTGACAATTTACCCTAAATTTTTTAACCTATATGATGATGCTCACAAGTGGTGTCTCCTCAGATTACGACACGTGGCGGATGACGTGTCCCAAACATTATGGGGCTGGAATAAATGAATTGCATCGGGGACATTCCGCGGGACCCCTTCTCGAGGAACGTATCCGAACTTTGGGGAAACCTTCCTGAAGACATTCCACCTTCACCTAGGAAACTACGAACAGCTCGTCTCTGAGCTTTCTCAGTCTCCTCGCTCGCCTTTGAGCATTCTGACGTGCCGAGCTACCTTGACCTCCCGGCTCGCCTCCGAGCCTTCTGACGTGCCGAACTTCCTCGGCCTCTGGGCTCGCCTCCGAGCCGTCTGACGTGCCGAGCTTCCTCGGCCTCCCGCTCATCTCCGAGCTCCTCACATGCCGAGCTACCTCGGTTACCTTCGATCAATCGAGAACGGAACCCAAGCGCCTCTGCAACGGCTCCGCGTATATCGCCAAAGCGAGATATCCACCGCCCCACATCCAATGTTCCACGCTGGCGCATTCTCCCATTAATGAGCGCATCCTGTCATTAATGGAGAGATCCCATCATTCACGCAGGGGTAACGTGAGAACATAACTGAAGGCGAAGAACTCGCACCCACTCGCTCCATGCGACCACTATAAAAAAAACCCTCTCAGACGACTCAGGTAACTCGAATTTATTCCAATACGCCGCTACTCTGCACCTATTTCTCGGCTCTAACTTGGTCGTCGGAGGGTCCTACACTGGTCACCCACCCGGGACTTCTTTGCAGGTAGCTCGGCGTCCAACACCGACCCATTGAGATCCACACTCAACAACACTCAAACTAAATCTTAGCCATCCAAGACCCGCCATTGCAGGATCGACGGAGGATAGCATCTGAAGGAGATCCGAAGCTCCATCAGTTGGTGCCGTCTGTGGGAACGAAAGACTTATTTTGTTCCACCAAAAAAGTTGATCTTCCGCTCTCGATCCAATGGCGAGCGACGACGGCAACGATCCAAATACGAGCCGCCACAACGGAGGAGAGAGCGGCTCGCCTCCCCGTTCTAATGCCATCCACGCCTTGTCCGTCCGGATAGACAGGCTTACGATGCTGGTAGATGCCCTCATCAGCGTTCAAGCGGCGGGCCCTACCCACCAGACCGCGGCTCCCCCTCCCCAGGATAACGACGTCTGCCGAAGGACGTAGGGCACATTCAATCCCTCGATCTACCTCACCCTCATCACAGCGCCGGCGGGCCGACTCCGGCCACCTTAACCCACACGCAGCGATTGATTCCATGACCCGCTGGGCGCCGGACAACTCTACGCCGCGGTCCCAGGGAAGACTGGGCCATCGCCCCAATGCCCGCCGCGCGTTCTCTCCTCCTGAGGAGGTGTTGGTCAGCTCGCCTGCTTCCAGGCATGACCGACGTCCCCACTCTCGCCGGGATCGCGCGAACGATGAGTGCAGGGACCACTTGAGAAGGGCCTCGCCCAAAGATTTGAGACACCTGATAGAGCAGAATCGGAGCCGCACCCTGGCGTAGACCCGGAGCGAGGGTAGACACCACTCTGATTGTGCAGAATCCTCGGGTTACCACCACCGACTCGAGGTCCTCGAGAAGAAAATCGAGGGCATACGCTGGGATAGCCAAGCGTCCGGCGAAAGGGCCCGATACTCCGCCGATTCGTTGATGAAGCCCTTTACGGAAGAGCTGCTGGCCGAGAACGTCTCTTCCAGGAGCAAACCGCCCAAGGTGGCCCTCTTCGATGGGAAATCCGACCTGAAAGACCACCTAGACGCATTTACAGCGGGCATGAGCTTCCAGGATAACACCGACACGGCCCAATGCCGAGCCTTCCCCACCACCCTCATCCGGGTTGGACGGGACCGGTTCCGAGGACTTATGCCATGCTCCATCTTGACCTTCGATGAGCTGGCCTCCTAATTCCTTGGTCACTTCGTTGGGAATCGACGGTAGAAGAGGATGGTCGACTATCTGTTCACCATCAAGAGAGGAGACAAAGAATCCTTCAAAGGATATGTCACCCGCTTCTACAACGTGCTCCCCGAGGTCCCCGAGCACCGCGATGAAACGGTCATCACCATGCTGAGGTCGGGTCTTAGGCACAAAGAGTGGCTCCGCTCTTTTGCATTAGCGCAACCTAAGACCATGGCCGAGGTAAAAGCCTGGACCGAGCGGAAGATCCAACTCGAGTCCGAGGTGAACTCAAATCTTCCCAGAGGCGACAAACCGACCAAAAGAAGCAGGGCAGAGAAAAGAAAAAGAGAGTCGACCAACCAAAACCTTACTCCCCGAAGTTCCAGGAGTACACTCCTATTAACATCTTCCAGACCAAGCAGCTAGAGGAGGCAAAGGGCGAGAGGTTCTTCAAGCTCCCGCCGGTGACCCAAAGAGCGGGCAAGTGTCTTCGAGGCCCGTACTGCGCCTTCCACAGGTCGCAGGGCCACCCGACCGAAAACTGCAAACAACTCCGTGACTACATCGAGGAGTTGATCCGCTCCGGCCACCTGGCGAAGTACTTGCGGGACAAGAGGCAGGCAGAGCGGGAGCAAGAGAACCAGCCCCCTCCCACGGAGTTAACGATCGGGAAAATCATGGTCGTTACCTCGGATCCTGCTCGGGAAGATGGCGGAAACCACCGCCTCCTCCCGGTCGACGGTGTAGGAGATCCACCCCAAAAGAAGTGCAGGAAGGACGAGCCCATCATCTTCACCGACGAAGATCTCCACGGTATATCCTTGCCTCACAACGACCTTCTCGTGATAACTGTCCGGGTCCATCATTACGAGGTACAGAGAATATTGGTCGGTTCCGGGAGCTTGGCAGACATCCTCTTCTATGACTGTTTCCAGCGTATAGGACTAAAACCATCCGACCTACAGCCGACCTCCCACGTTCTCTCTGAGTTTACCAACACTCCATCCCGGCCGAAGGACTGGTCACCCTCCTCCTCAACATTGGAGAAGCAGGCCATACGAGGACCATGCCAGTGAAATTCATCGTTACTAAGGTCCCTTCGTTCTACAACATCCTCTTGGGTCTTCCAACATTAAACACCCTCCGGGCTCAAATCTCGACTTACCACCTCGCGATCAAATTCCCTTTGGATCAAGGGGTATAAGCCGGGCTTATGGGAACCAGCAAATCGCTAAGGTTTGTCTCGCCACCACATCATCCGCCGGAGAGCCGGGCGACGATTTTGAAGATGCGTGTGATTTCCAGGGGTCTTTGGATACACGCGACGACCAAAAGGAACTCCGAGGATCCTCGGTGGAAGAATTGACGGAAGTCCCCCTCGTCGAAGGGGTCGACGATCGGACTGTCCAAATCGGATCTCTCTTAACAGAGGACCACCACGAGGACCTGATAGGGTTCCTCCGAGATAACTCGGACGTGTTCGCTTGGATCCCCGCGGATATGCCCGGGATCGACCCCAAAGTGATCTCCTACAAGCTCGGGGTCGATCCAAAAGCAAAGCCCGTCCGAAAAAAGAAGAGAAGCTTTGTGCCAACTAAGCAAAAGGCAATAGAAGACGAAGTGGATCGATTGCTCGCAGCGAACTTCATTAGAAATATTGACTACTCGGATTGGCTGGCAAACGTGGTCATGGTCAAAAAGGAAAACGAGAAGTGGCGCATGTGCGTCGACTTCACAGATCTGAACAAGGCCTGCCCTAAAGACAAATATCCCCTCCTTCGAATAGACCAGCTAGTGGACAACTCGGCTGGCCGTGAATTGCTAAGTTTCATGGACGCTTTCTCTGGTTACAATCAGATCCGGATGAACCCGACAGATGAAGAACTTACCGCGTTCACCACGGATCGGGGGGTATACTGTTACAAAGTGATGCCCTTCGGTCTTAAGAATGCCGAGGCTACATATCAGCGCCTCGTCAAAAAACTGTTCAAACTACAGATCGGCAGGAACATGGAGGTCTATGTCGACGACATGCTCGTAAAATCATTCTCATCGGACGGGCACACCAAAGATCTCGGCGAGACATTCGACATCCTGCGCAAGTACAAAATGAAGCTGAACCCAACTAAGTGCGCGTTCGGGGTCACCAGCGGTAAATTCCTCGGTTTCATGGTTACCCACCGGGGAATCGAAGCGAACCCAGAAAAGATCAGCGCCATTCTCAACATGACCACACCAAGGAGCAACATAGAGATCATGCGTCTCACAGGGAGAGTAGCCGCTTTGAGTCGCTTTATGTCAAGATCCGGAGAGAAGTGCCTCCTGTTCTTCAAGGCCTTGAGAAAAATCCCTAAGTTCGAATGGTCGGAGGAGTGTCAGAACACCTTCGAACAACTCGCGCACCTAGAAACTCCACCACTACTCACCCGACAATTCGAGGGCGACGAGCTATTTGTTAGTGTATATGCCCTAGAGGCCATTACTGTATCATACTGGTTTGTATATTACTTAATGGATGCTTGGGATATTCACCTTGTATATACAATCTTGCTCAAAACAGTAGTATACTACTTGGTTTGTTTCTACTTCAATGTGTACATGTGTTTATTTTTGTATATCGCCTATACACATTAGTAGAGCCCTTAGGATCTTTGCTTGATTACCAGCGATGTGATGGCCGTCACACTAGTGGGGCTGGGTAATCTATAAGCACATCCTTATGCAGGTCCCTGGTCGCAGGACTATCGAGACAGGGCATCGATACTCCGGAGTAGACCAGCGCATGCGCTTCTCATCCCAGTGTGGGAGACGGTCTGTCCCACAGCCGTCAGTACGTCATACTTGAGATAGTATGCGGGTGCTCGTTAGGTTACGGGTACACTGGACAGGACTCGTCGGGAACTGACTAGTTGGTATTATACCTATCGTCAGTTATCAGTTCCCAGGTGACATGAGTACAGCTTAGTCCGCTGACTTGACACTGTCACTCCGCCTCGAGTGTGTTCCCACTGTACTTTGATCACTACCCTACCACGGCTCAAGGGAGTCGTGCAAACAGGTAGTGGTTGGGTGCAGTCCCGAAGCACTTGGAGGCAGTGACGGTTAGACAGGATTCGTCTCTCCCGGTATTAGGGGTTGACATCGCGCTGTGTCTAGGAGAGCCATTACACGAGTAGTCCCTGGCCAGGGCAAACGAGATATACTGGTAGGTTTCCAGTGTTATCTCAGGGTGTTTTGGGCTTCGCTCCGGCACGACTTGTACCGCTATTGGGGGACTGACGTTTACCGCCCCCTAGGCCCGCCATGCGATGTATCAGACGAACAGACCGGACTATACGGAGAATGTCACACTCAGGCTCAGTAGGAGTTCAGATGGGTTTCGCCTCGTCGGTCTTCTTGTCGGCATTACCTGGGGACCGTTACGCACAGCTAGTGCCGCTTGCGGTCTGTGGTTAAACCCACTGCCAGCGTAGTGTCGAGTCTTTAGAGTCCCACACAGAAAGCTTTTCGCCTTTAGGCAAAAGAGTAGAGGTCGCATGGTATTGCGACAGGTCGCATGGTTTTGCGACAGGGTTCGGTCACATCCGTGCACTTGTGCACGTACAGTGTCCGGACAGTTTACACTAGCGGGCTTTGGTTTAAGCCAGATCCTAGTGTACCTTATGGGATTGGATTTATCCAGTTTGCATTCGTGTTCCTCGGAACGCGGATGCGGGTGTGTATGCACAGTTGACAGGGAGGCACAGACAGCGGATTCTCATTAGGGTTGTTGACAGTTGACCGTTGACTTTTTGACTTTTTGCTCAACCCTAATGAGAATATGATATGTGATTAACTATTATATTAATTAAGTATTATGGTGATATGGTTGTTGACTTGTTGACTTTTGTTGACTTGTTGACTTTGTTGACTTGTTGACTTTTGTTGACTTGTTGACCGGTTGACTAGGCTTGACTAGTTGACCATCATGATAACCATGGTTATCATTTCATGCCAAAGACTTTTTCTTGCTTGCTCATTTGAGTAAAATGAGTGCATGACATGATAAGGTTATGGTTGCTTCTAACCATCACATAAGACTTTTTTGATATGATGAGTTATGATCACTTTGGATTATGAGAGGGTGAAAGACAAAAGAGTTGCTCATTCTTTCTTGCTCATTCTCTCTCTTGTTCTTGAGCTCTCCTCTTGCTCTCACCCTCAACCTCTTGCTCCCTCTCTTGATCTATGGTTCTCTTGTCTCATGAGTTGAGAATCAAGAACCATAGATAAAATCCCATTCTATTTCCTCTCTACTCATTCTAGTTCACTAGGTTTAGCAAACCAAGTGAACTAGTTTCTTCAAAGAACGAAGAAGGAGCTAAAGGTTGGAGCTTTCAAGTGAATCTATCTTCGGCGTACGGAGACAACGAGAAGGAGCCCTCGAACCACCATCGGAGCTTGAAGAGAAGGAGTTCAAGTTTAGGTATAACCATCTTCATCCGAGTAGCTAAATATCTTTAGCTTAGTTTGCTAGTTTTAGTTTAGGTAAAGATCCCGACCTAGCTTAGTCCATGTTGCCTCTTGCGTTAAAATTTTGATTTTATACCGTTTCCGCCTCCCCGTAAGAACCGGGGGTCGCAACGTGGACTTACACTATTACTATACCTTGCAGTCTCCAATCAAGCTGCAGGCTCGGTGCTCGTCAGGGAATCCGAAAGTATACAGAAACCGGTCTACTACGTGAGCCATGTCTTCAAAGACGAGCAAACAAGATACCCGGCCATAGAAAAGATAGTCTTGGTAATTATCGTCGCCTCAAGGAAACTACGACACTATTTCCAGGTGCACACAATCCTCGTCCTCACTGAGCGACCTATAGGTGCTATCCTTGCTTCCCCTGAATTATCAGGGCGTCTGGAGAAATGAAGGTGGGAATTATCCCAGTTCGACATTAAATACCGCCCCAGGCAAGCTATCAAAGCGCAGGTCTTAGCGTAATTCGTTGTCGAATGCACCATCTCGACTAAGGAAGGAACGCCGACACAAGGCCCCGAACCACGTCCTTCGGTTGAGGAAGTGCCCAACCCCATTCCTGATTGGGTGCTTTACATGGACGGATCCTCTACCGAGGAAGGGAGCAGGGCTGGTCTGATCATCCGCGGCCTGGACGAAGCGGAAATGGAATACTCCCTGAAGCTCGGGTTTAGAGCATCGAACAACGCAGCAGAATACGAGGCCTTATTGACAGGTTTGTGAATCGCCTCTGGGGTAGGATTGAAGACCATCAGAATTCGGAGCGACTCCGCACTGGTCGTCGGCCAAGTGACCGGGCGTTTCGAAGCCCAGGAACCGCTCATGATAAATTACCTAGCCGAGGTAAAAAGGCTTCAGACAAATTTTGATGAAGTCCAAGTGGAACAGATCCCCAGAAACCTGAACACCCGGACAGACACATTGAGCAGGCTCGCTTCTTCCTATTCGGCCACCCGTAAAAGAAATATCATTTTCGAAGTCTTGCCGCGACCCAGCGTCGAAAAGGGAGTGGTAACACTCCAGATCTACACAACCCGGGAAGAAGGCTAAGATTGGAGGAAACCCCTCATGGAGTTCCTGAAAGACGGTGTACTCCCTGAAGACCGAGGAGAGGGTCGTCGGCTGCGGGCCAAGGCGCGCCATTTCGTCTGGAGTAACGTAAACCTATACAAGAAGTCGTACACTCAGCCTCTGCCCCGATGCATCGACCTTCACAAGGCTGACTATGTCCTACGAGAAATTCATGAAGGGCAAGGAGCCCGCACCTTAGTCCAGAAGAAGCTGCTCTAAGGGTATTACTGTCCGAAGTTACACTAGGACGCCGAGAAGATGGTCAGAAGATGCAAGAACTGCCAACTCTTCAGCAGCATAACTCATCTTCCCGCCACCGAACTAACGCCACTCAGCCCCCCCTGGCCGTTTGCACAATGGGGGATGGACATGGCCGGTCAACTCCCCGCCGGCACGGGCAGACACAAGTTTATCCTCATCGCTGTAGACTACGTCACCAAATGGATAGAGGCGGTGCCCATCGGAAAACCGGACGCCACCTCTACGATTAAGTTCCTGCAGAACAACATAATATCTCGATTTGGGATCCCAAGGTGTGTAGTTACCGATCACGGGACCAACTTCGAAAATGATAAGGTCAAAGAGTTCTGCAATGACTACCATATACTGATGAAGTTTGCCGCAGTCGCACATCCTCAATGCAACGGGCAGGCCGAGGTAGCAAACCGAGGCGTCATCCGAGGTCTCAAAGCCCGCATAGAAGGAAGGCAGGGCGGCCGGGTCGAAGAACTGCCGCGAGTGCTATGGGCACTAGGAACATCGAAGAAGACACCCACGGGAGAAACCCCCTTCATCCTCTGCTACGGCACCGAGGCAATGGTCCCCGCGGAGATCGGATTGCCCGGTTACAGGGTCGAACACTTCGACAATGAAGCCAACACCTCTGCGCTCCGAAGAAACTTGGACCTCTTACTAGAGAAATGTGATCGAGCATAAATCAGAGCAGCCGCCTATCAACAAAAAACCGCTCGCTATTACAATGCCCGAGTTAAACATCGGGCCTTCAAGATGGGAGATTTGGTCTTATGAAGGAACGAGTTCGTAGACCAAGGAAGACTATATAAATTCCCCGAAGTGGGACGGACCAAGGAAGACTATATAAGTTCGTAGACCCGCGGAGATCGGGTCTATCCCTAGCGGGTAGCTTCCTACCCATCAACGCTAAGGATCTAAAGCCCTCTTCTCGAGGCCACCGAGCAGCTTCCCTCCCCGTTCCATCCCTAGCGGGTAGCTTCCTACCCATCAATGCTAAGGGTCTAAAGCCCTCATCTCGAGGCCACCGAGCAGCCCCCCTGCCCGTTCCATCCCTAGCGGGTAGCTTCCAACCCATCAACGCTAAGGATCTAAAGCCCTCCTACAGAGGCCACCATGCAGATTCCTGTTCGGCTAATCTCCGAGGGGTAAATTCCTACCCTACGAAGATATGGATGTAGGACCCACATTGTGGAAGAATCAGTTATGGCTGACCTATTCTAACTTGGCTGATTTTCTACTCATGCTAAAATACGTGGTCGTCATCTCGACTCCTAGGTACGGACTGATACCGACCTTCCTAGCCTTGGGATATCTTTTGATTCATCCTAAATTAACGATCGCCACCTCGACTCCGGGGAGCGGGAGGGTACCGTAACGACCTTCCTGCACTTACACTCGACGCGTGATTGTCACCTAAAAAGCCCGGCATAGGCTTACGACCTGAAACTCGCGGGAGAAGAAGACTGACGAGCTAAAATACTCATGCAGAAAACAGACATTTATGCAGAGGACAATAAGCTCAACTTTATTTATATTTACAATTTTTGCAAGGTATTTTAGGCTCCTCAGCCTTACAAAAATGCCCGGAGGCTTACAAAATTTTAAAAAACAAAAACTCCCAAGGGAAGATAGCTCAGGCCGTGGGCTCCGCCGGGATTTCGCCCTACTCGACACCGCCCTCGGTGGCCGGGGCTTCAGTCTCTTGGACTGCTTCGCCCCCTGCGGCCACCTCGGCGCCCGCCCTTTGTGGCATGTCCTCGCAGAGCGCGTACTTAGCGTGGAGCTCACCGTCGGCAAACTCCGGCATTGACACCTTAACGGCGTCGAGGGTCTCGTGCCAAACGATGGCCAAGGCTTCGACGAGATTAGCGTAGAACTGGTCCGACGCTTTATACCTCTCCACGGACTTCACCACTCGGATCTCGGCAAGCTTCACAGCCTCGAGCGCCACCCGGATGTCCTTCCTGCAGACGTCCCTTGACTTCTTCATTGTGTTATAGAGGTTACCAACCTCCTCCAATTTGGCCTGGATAGCCCGGTTGGATTCACTCAGAAGTCGGTGAGACTCCTTGTACTTAGAATTCATCAGCTCCTCAGCGACCACTCGAGCTTCGAGGGCGGCTATCTTCTCCTTCGCATGCTATAGACGAAGGCGCTGAACCTCCTCCCGCGAGGACGATTCGCACACCTTCTTCATGGCCGAGGCTATCTCCTCGGATTCCATATTGACAATGAGGGCGCAGTGGTGGAGGACCTGAGGAAAGCAGCAAAAGGAGTTAGAAATGTTCAAACTGAAAAAAAATATACTTAAGAAAATTCTTAAAGGAAAACGGATGCCGACCTGAACCACCTCCTGAGCAATGGCTGCCACCTGGGCCTTCAGGGTCCCACGAGGAATCTTGCTCCATGTCGGAGAGCAGGCTGTCGGCAACGGAGAGCCCCGAGGGCACCCCGAAGCAGAAGTCTTCCTCCTGCACCTCCTGCACTGCAATTCTGGTGGAGGTCGCCTGAGAAACCGTTCTTTTATGCCTTTTGAGGAGAACGTCGGTGGGCTCCTCCTCTTCCTCCTCCCTCGCCCGGGGCGCCGGGTCCCGTGCATGGTTCTGGCTCCCTCCTCCCCCCCCCCCCCCCCCCGTGGCTGTCTTCCGAGGCTCGGGGCGCAGCGGAAGACTTTGCCGGTGGAGTTAGCTTCGGGGCCGAGCTCGAGCCAGGCCTGGACGAGCTTCTACCCCCGGTCTTCTTCTGAGACTTCATGGCCATGGCGGCTAGGATCTTGGTTCGGTCTATTTGTTCTGCAAAAAGGAGAATACACAAAAAGAGTTAGTAACGCTGAAAAGGGCAAAGAAAATTTATCAAAGTCAAAATAGATTGTCTACGGCCCTAACTTATCCAGAAAGCGCGCGGGGCTGAGCCTAGCCCAGCTCAAAGCCTGCTCAGGAAGCAGGACATCGGCCCGCTAGATCGGCACCCACAACGACACCACCCTTGCCTCGGGTGAAGATGACGGTTTCGCCCTCGGGCAATCGGCCATATGCCACTGTGTAGGCACATGCCAATTCTCGCCCTCGGGTGGCCCGACGAATATGAAATTCTCCTTCCATGCATGGATGGAAGAAGGGACGGCTACCACGCCCAACCCATCCACACCTCCCTTACGTTTTTTAAAGGAAAAATACACCCAGCTCGGCTCATCTTTACTGGTGCCAGGGTGATTCTTATGTAACAACCCTAAACTTTTTGTACAACTTTTTTTTCAAAAATACAGAAAGATGTAATTTTGCCTGAGCACAAGTTATAAGTTTGTTTTGTATTTGAACAGTAAGATGGAGCTTGTAGCTCATTAGTAATACTTTGCACTGCTGAACCAAAGCATCAGAGTTCAAATCCCATCAGCCACACATTATTTTTATTTTAAATTCTTTTAATCTTTTAGAAGCCCAAGAGTCTACACGTGCACTATACGCAATAGGGTAAGTTACAGAATAAACAAACGGGTCCACGAGTCAAGACGAAGCATCGGGGACACGTGGCAAGAAAATGGACTCCGACTCGGGCCGACGGAAAAGTTGACTCGGCCAGCGCCGCCGGGTCAACTCGGCCCGATCCCATTTTTTCTTCTTTCCCCTGCACCCTTTGGACTACCCCACTCCCCCTGCACTATTTAAATTCTCTGCAATTAAACAGAGAATTAAAATACCCCCTTTTAATTTTTTTAGCAAAATTAAATACAATTTTTATCACACCCTTTCACTACCCTAAATCCTAATTTTTCCTATAAATACCACACCTAAACACACCCCTCCTCACTCCCAAATCTCTGCCCAAACTCTCAAGAAAATTCCCAAGACTTTTTGTGTGCAAGTGGAGTTAGAAAAGGGCGAAACTCCGACGAACTTCCGACGACGATCCGAGGAGTTTCCGGTGACGAAACGACGCACCGGTGTTTCCCTAATCTTCCTCTTCCTCTTCTCTTGACATTAATCCAGTAAGTCCCCCTTCTCTTTCTCTCTTTCACTGTTCTCAAATTCTTAACTCTTAAAATGTGTCGGAAGCGGAGTTATCCGTCTTCCGATTATTTTTTCTTTTAAAAATACAACATTTTCTTAATAACAAATCTACAACTTTTGATATATTGTTTATTAATCATTAAAGAAGATAATAGAAAAAGTTTGATATCAAAATAATAATCATAGCAAGTTTTGTTCCATTTTTACATTAAAATACCTTTATATTTCATATCGACATGTTTATACCTTTTAACCATACTAGCTTTAGAAAACTCATGAGGTAATGACCTACCTCCTCACAACACTCATATGTAATATAGCACGATGGAATTTAGGAACATAGATTTGGGAAAAATACGAATTTACACATAACTACCTCCGACTTATAAAAACATTTTTCTACAAGATATGTGTTTTAACAAATCTTTGCAACTGCGCCTCTACAACCCATTTCGGAGAACCCGTTCGGGATGGTGCGGATTATCGCACATCCTCGGGCTTAGTAGAGTGAGATGCAGACCTCCGCAAGAAGCATACGATCTCGAAAGATTTTAATATATTTTCTTTTAGAAAATTGTGATTTCTATTATAAATAAAACTTATATTTTTTATAAATAAATATATATGTAATTAATATCAAAATATCTATTTTTAATATTTATAATATTCCACATTTCCAAAATTCAAGAAAAACATCTCATTTACAAGAAAATACCATACAATTCCAATATTACAAATAAATACCATATATTATGAAATTAGGTTTTATTCACTAGAAATGTCATATTGATCAAATACACATCCATGAAAACTCTAAAGACGATAATAAAATACTTGAGGTGTATTTTGAAAATTATACAAAATTATTTTACATAAAATCCTCTCAAGGTAACTAAATTACAATAAAGACCCTAGTAAATATAGGTTTAAGCGGGACCAGTCTCTTGAGCCTCAAAGAGCCGGAGATATGGGTGCTTGCCTATTTAAGGTAGACAACTTAACAAACGGTGTTATCAACACGGTAATTTTCTTTGAAAAAGACACAAATCCTGCCGTCCATGTGCAGCAGTTACCGATAACACCAAAACCTAATTCAGGATTCAATTTCTTTTCTAATTGTCTGACTCAGACTGAGACTCAATATAATCAATCTGAATTGAATATGATTCAAGTATGAAATTACAAAACTACAATTCAATATGAATCCATATATTCAATCTGTTCAATCTATTCAATCTGTATTGACTGAACCGAACCATGGATATACATCCATCTACATGATTCTCCAGTTACATCCATTTACTGATATCATGCTTCCGGCAAGTCATCCATCTATACAATCTATAATATAAGACAATACAATTTACAATTCAATACAATCAAGACATCGCGGGGTTTATAAGGGGTAGATTGGTACGGAAGGTGTTAGAAGTGGCACGAGACTGCAACCATTAAGACACATAACCTAAATTCAATTGTCGTTGTACCATGGCTGAACGGTTCCTTGTATTCCGTCCACCGTAGTCTCTGGTCTATTGAGACTCCTCTCGTATACACTGGCCATTTCTGTACCAAGCTACAAACAACAGCGTTAACAATATAATACAACTTTAAAAGCTACGCTCTCTCTCTATCTATTCTACTTCTCCCTTATCTTTGGGACTTACCGAGCGATTGTTCGCTGACGACATTCCTTCTCTTTCTTCTTTGGAATATTGTCAGGTGGATCGGACCTTCAGAAGATCGGGCCTACCAGCGAGGATTTGGACCAGCTAGCTTTCAACCCAGAGCTTTAGATTCCTTGTACACATTTACATTCTATATTTTCCATTTCTGTTATGCCACTGTTTAGGCATCGCTTTATCTCATGTATTTACTTTTTCCATGTACTTTAAAAAGAATGTTAATAAATAAAGTTGTTGTTCATTACATTTGTCTCTTGTGTATATTTCTCTTATATTGCTTAGTTACGCTCAGCATGTTTACTTCAGAGTAAATACGTAGCGGCCTCGTCGCGTCCTCTGCCCGTATAACGGGAAGCGGGGCGTGACAAACAGAGGAAGGAAACGAGGAGGGTCAAACTGAAGGGGATGTTTTCGAGTTTCAACCGGACCAGAAACCCAAGGAGGATTCTCCATGAGTTCGGCGCTAACTGGCCCGGGGCAAGATGGAAGCAACGAAGCGCCCCACATACCTCGGTTAAGAAGGGCAGACGCATTCCAGCCCGGAATGCTTCCAAATACAGGGCAATCTCCTTGATCTGCATCTGGTCCGTCCGCTCACCCTCTCTAGCTAAGCGAAGTGAATAGTTGGAGGGAATATGACATCGAGCCTGAATCTCGGTAAGCTTGTCCACATTCATCAAGAAGGAAGGCGCATCGCGGACGTTCCCGATGCCTACTTTAGGGGCCCTTGTCGCTGCCCGACGACGAACAACACGGGCAGCCCTGGCTCTAGGGAGCAAGCCCGACACAGATGATGCAGCAGAAAAACCCTCTCGGCTATCTGAAGCCGGAGGGAAGGAAGACCCGGTGGACTCGGCTCCAACAATTGGAGCCTCATCGTCCGACTCTACCCTAACTACCTCTACAAACTCGTCAGACGAAGACATCTAACCCGATTCAATGGAATGGGTTCGCCGAGGAAATATCACAGATGATCCGATCTAAAGGGAAGGAGCACCGGGCAATCTTTGAAGACGAGAGTGAATTAGTGTAAAAGTGTTGGCCGTAGGAAGGTCCCCTTCTATTTATACACCCCAAAGAAAGCATCCAACGGCCCTGATTGATTCCCGCGAAAACGAAACGTCGCTACCAGCGACCGGCGTGGATCCACATGGCGATTGGCCATTGGGGGTGTCTTTTCGACTGCAGGAGTCAGGTACAGCCTGTCACTTCCGCCAACCGACGCCTGACACGTGGCTCGTATCCCAACTGGCGATCGGCTGGAATGGCGCCCCCTCTTTAAAGCGTGATCATTTCATTGATCCGCTGACGTCATCGGGGATACGCGTGAAGATTCAGGCGAACGGAAAGGCGACACTTGGGCCCAAAGACCGAAACGATGTAACCACCAAACGCCATTCCATTCCCGGGCGATTCGCATTATGATTCCTTGACGCCAAAATGAGCAAAAGAAAAACCGAGCAGGCCACTCTCGACCCGATCAATGAATAAGTCAGAACGAGAGTGGGGGGCTAATGATGATACTCATAAGTGGTGTCTCCTCATATTACGATACGTGGCGGATGACGTGTCCCGAACATTACGGGGATGGAATAAATGAATTGCATCGGGGACATTCCTCGGGACTCCTTCTCGAGGAACGTATCCGACCTTTCGGGCTAATGATGATACTCATAAGCTTTCTCAGTCTCCTCGCTCGCTTCCGAGCCTTTTGATGTGCCGAGCTATCTCGGCCTCTTGGCTCGCCTCCGAGCATTCTGACGTGTCAAGCTTCCTCGGCCTCCGGGCTCTCCTCCGAGCCGTCTGACGTGCCAAGCTTTCTCAGCCTCCTGCTCGTCTCCGAGCTCCTCACATGCCGAGCTACCTCGGTTACCTCCGATCAATCGAGAACAGAACTCAAGCGTCTCCACAATTGCTTCGCGTATATCGCCAAAGCGAGTCCGCCGCCCTACGTCCCACATTCCACGCTGGCGCATTCCCCCATTAATGGGCGTATCTCGTCATAAATGGAGAGATCTCATCATTCACGCAGGCGTAACGTGAGAACGTAACTGAAGTCGAAGAACTCGCACCCACTCGCTCCATGCGACCACTATTAAAAAAACCCTCTCAGACGACTCTGGTAACTCGAATTTATTCCAATACGCCGCTGCTCTGCACCTATTCCTCGGCTCTAACTTGGTCGTCGGAGGGTCCTACGGCGGTTATCCACCTGGGACTTCTTTGCAGGTAGCCCGGCGTCCAACACCAACCCTTTGAGATCCATACTCAACAACACTCAAACTAAATCTCAGCCGTCTAAGACCCGCCATCGCAGATCGACGGAGGACAGCATCTAAAGGAAATCCGAAGCTCCATCACTATACAAATACTAATTTTTGTAGACCGTGAAAGAAAATAAGGCATTTGTAGACTTTTTCCGATTTGAGGTGCAACCGGTGCAATGAAAGTATTTAGTATCTTTATATGATAAGAAGATCATAAGTTAGAGAAGACTAACTAAATTTATTCAAATAGGGATTGGTGGCTTAGAAAAATAAAATTTACCATATCATGATAGCGGAAGCAACGGAGAGGCGAACAAACCCCCAAAGATTCTGAAAGGCTTTCCATGAAAATCCATTCCAAGCCCTACCACAACCCCCTCCAAATATATACATAAGTTGCACTACCTGGATGAACCACCACGACCCGTTAAGCACCACCGCTGCCCCCTTCAACCCCCACCCCAACCTCAACATCAGCAACCAACTAAAAAATGCATGCAAAACTAATGCCGTGGCCGTTATCCATGTCATCACCATCATCTTGCTTTGAGCCTGTAAGCATGGGAGAGCCAAATTCGATTGAAAGTGGTTACGCAAATCAAATCGAACCAGACTAATTCAAGGGGAATTAAATCTTTGTTAATTTCCATTTTAGGTTTTTAGAACCAAGAATCAGCTTAGAATAAATTCGGATCAAATACATAAATATACATTATATTATATATTAATGTTTAAATTTGCTTTTATTTTATTTTATTCATGAAGAGTTCACCTAGCATGAAAACTTTGTGTAGAATGTGTAAGTTGAAACATGCCAATAACAAATCCCATCTTTTAAGGAAGGATAATCTTGCATTGGCTTCAACCTTGATTGACTCAAGAAAACTATTAAAATCCTATTTGACGTTAGACTGGATCTCGATTAATTTGGACCGGACTAGATTAATAATCATCTCTTTGTCAAAAAAAGGAAAAAAGAAAAAAAAGAAGAAGAGAAGATGGCCTTGTACTCACAAACCAGTTGAAATGCCATAAGCTTTTGAGCATATCCAAGCAAAAAACAAAGCAATTAAAAAACCAGATCGAATCGACAGATTGCTCATTTCTACCTGCAAGAACTTAGCGATGGGATAGTTGACCGCATATGCGAACAACTGAGGGATCATCCACAACGACAATTTCCCCGCGGCTGCAGCGATGCTCTCCTGCTGGCCGATGAGCCTCAAGAGAGGCCCGGCGAAAATGTAGAGAGGAAGAAGCAGGATAGCGGTGGTGATTAGGATCAACCAAGATCGTTGCATGTAGATTCCTAGCATGTCATGTTGGCCCGCGCCCCAAGCTTGGCCGCATAGGGTTTCTAGGGCACTCCCCATGCCCATCTGTGTATATACATAGATTCATTGGTGGTAGATCCATTAATTAGAGACATGGTAGAACTGAATTGGAAATTATGTATTTGCGTCAGAAATTCCGGGTTTATGTGATGTGTGTGTATGAGTTGCACAAAACAATTAAGCTAATTAAACTAATGCAGCATGCAACAGATGTTACAATATATATATATATAATTACCATGACTCCTAGAGAGAAGCCAGCGACATTAGTGTTCTCGATGGTGAGAGCGGCAAGATCGAGCGTGCCGAGTTGGCCGGCGAAGACCTGTGATATGCCACCCAAAGAGTACTGGCACACGGAGGTGAAGATCGCCGGAGCAGCCAAGCACCATAGCTTCTTAGACTCTACTTTGAACTGCTCCAAGAAATCTCCAACACTTTCTATTGGAGCTATGTCTCCATTCTCTCCAACTTGATTTTCTTGCGGGAGAAGCAATGGTTCTCTTCTATTCTCCTCCATTGTCGTATGTGGAGGTTTTGGGAGGAGAGATGAGGATCAATTTGACTTGATCGTCTCCGCCAAATTAATAGTGCCAACCACCGCGAATAAAATAACACAACACGTGGTGCATACACATTTATATATGTGCATGCATGTGTATGTGTATGTATATGTGTGTATCTACATTTTTTTTTTCTATCTGAAAGATAAACATATGATAATATCTATCCTAAAAAAAAGATGTACTGTTGCCATTGGCAGGTAAGCAACTTCATTTTTAACAAAGTAATGATGATGATGATGATGATGATAAGTTGTCAAAACCCACAAAGCATGTTTTTCCGTCGGCAAAAGACTCCGGCCCCTTTGTCAAAAACTCCTTAAAAGATTTAAGATATGATTTAAAGTCTATTTGAAAAAACTATTATAGTCTTTTCATCATAATAAATTTTCCTAAATTACACTCATATTAAATGAATATTGTCTTTAAATCTTGGAAACTTGCACCAATACATTTTAAATGAGGTTAATTTAGATATTTTATAAAAACAAAATAATAAATGTGATGATGCTCTATATTGGCGGCCTTCCAGATCAGGACACGTGGCAGATGACGTGTCCCAGAACTCAGAAGAGAGGGTCCACAGGGACCGATCATGCTACCCCTGTACCCGACCTAAAAGCACAAAGATGGCTCACCTCAGGGCCCCCTGTAAATTGGCATTCTCGGCCTCTCAGCACGCCTCCGAGCTACCGCTGGACGAAAATATCTCGGCCCTCTCGCTCGTTCCCGAGCTCTCCCGCCGAGACCATCTTCCTCGGTCCCTCCGACCGACCAACTCCACCACTCACAGGCGTAACTGCCGCTCCGCAAATCTCGCCATGAGCAGATTCTCCGCCAGTAACATCCCACGTTCCACGCCATCACGATCCTCATTAATGGGCGATCCGCTCTTTACGCGGACGTGACGTCGGGAGCGTAACCGCCGACGAGATTCTCGCACCTTCTACTGCGTGCTGCCGCCACTATAAAAAACCCAGTCACAAAGGGTCAAGGGGGCCATTCTTTACTCTTCTAAGCCGTTACTCTGCTCGGATCTGATCACCAACTTGATCGTCGGAGGGTCCTTGGTGGTACCAAACCACCCCGGGAATTCTTTGCAGGTACTCGGCACCTAACTGCTCATTCCACTTCTTCCTCCAAAACCCATTGAGACCCACACGCAGCAGGAGATAATCAACAAAGTCCACCACGAGATCAACGGAAGACAACATCTGACGGAGGCCCGAAAAGGAGCTCCATCAAAATGTGGTAAGAAATTCTATACTCCTCTATCTCATAAAAGGGCAAAAAATTTAGGACAAAAAAACTTCCTAAAAGAACAAGTAGGGGATAATTTGCTTCATTAATTTATGATAAAATTTACTAAAAGACCAATAAGCTAGCTTTCAGCTTTTTCTAAAAAAATAAGCGTCATAAGCTTTAATGATTGCATGCAAGTGAAAAACAATCAACATTTTGCTTAGACTTTATAAATCTAATATCATAATTCATTTTAGGCTACGACATGTTTGAAGTTAAAGAGTTGACTCAGCTGAGAGCTGATCTACGTACTGGGGCTAATATATATGATGGAAGCCAACAAATTATATATATAATTAATTATTAGAATCCATGCAAGCATCCATGTGAGCACGAAAGCATCTTAAATTTTTTATACAATTTTTTTTATAAACTTTAGCTATATAAGTTTATCAATCGAACTAAAGGTCTCTCAATCAAGCATCCGAAAATATTTACCCCATTAATCTCAGCTAAACTTCCGATACCAAATCTTGATAACTGATATGGGTTTGGTAGCTAATTATTGAAAACTAATGACATGAACCAATTATATCGGGGTCCCTGATATTATTTCTTTAATGCTATTAGATATTATTAGATCCAATGATGAATGATGGGATATTACTGCTGTCATGCTTTTTTATTACTACTGTAAGTCTAGAATCTAATAATAATCCGATAATAGCATGAAAATAACAGCAACGTCTCTTCAATCCAATTATCTCAATACGAAAGGGAACCCAACTAAGCATCCAAAAGTGAAAGTTTTCGAGGAGGAAAAGTTAATTAACTCATATTGTCCATGGTATAATACATGTTAAGATTTGGATATCTGTAAAATGAAATTTTGTTCTTATTTTTCTTTTAATCATTGTCATCCGTGTATTATACCATTGACGGTGGAGAATCCGTTTCTATGTAGAAATATCAAATATGAGTTCTACATTGTCGGTCTCACCCGATTAGATTTTGATTATTGACAAGAAATTACTCCATACTATATTTACTTAGATTTTGCAGATCATTATTTTGAGCATTTGGTGAAGGTCAGAGAAAAAAACTACATTGTTATATCCAAAGGAGGTTGGAGGGAAAATTCGGACTTCACAAGCCTAAACATTAACATAAAGATTGAAGGCCGTAAAATTCAAGATGATTCGTTACACAAATTATGCATCGACACTCATGGAGTTGAGGACTTGCATTTTTGGTTTTTAGCTTTGTTTCTTTTATTTTAACTAATTCTTTAGGAATCAAATGTAAAACGACTAAGATGCTATGCACACTACTACAAAGAAGGGTTGTCCCTACGGATTTATCCGTAGGGGCAACCCACTGCCCCTACGGATATATACGTAGGGGCGAAAAAATACCCCGTAGGTGCAAAGGCCGCAGGTGCAAGTTGAGGCCCTGAACTTGCCCCTACGGT
This sequence comes from Agapanthus africanus, assembly GCA_030015575.1. NCBI lineage: Eukaryota > Viridiplantae > Streptophyta > Magnoliopsida > Asparagales > Amaryllidaceae > Agapanthus > Agapanthus africanus. The sequence continues at coordinate 24,983,580 of JASDDO010000019.1, forward strand.
TAATTTCTTGTCCCTACGGATATATGTGTAGGTCCAGTTTCCCCTACGGATTACGCCGTAGGGCATAAGATTTTATATTATTTACGGTTTATTTTAATAAATTACTTTGTCCTACGGATATACCCGTAGGGGCATGTACTGCCCCCTACGGATATATGGGTAGGTACGTTTCCGTAGGGGCATAAATTCAGGATTCCTGATATTTTGCCCCTACGGATAACGCCGTAGGGGAGAGTCAGTGGCCCCTACGGATATAGCCGTAGGGGCTTTCCCAACCCCCTGGCACTGAGATCTGGGGGAAATATCAGTTACTGCTGATATTTTGCCCCTACGGATATATCCGTAGGGGTATCATGTGTGCCTACGGATTAATCCGTAGGTACATATTGTCTGAAAATTTTTTAAAAAAATGGGCTGCTTGATTTTTTCCCGCCCTGTGCACAATAATATATACATCAATCAAATCATATATTGCAGTATTCATAATCACATCTCACGCATATATATAATATACAAAAGAAACACAAAAACTGAATATGATATAAATACAAACCAATATCAATATCGTTTCAAAATGTAGTACAATGTGTATGATATAAATAAATACATGTTTCAAAAAAAAAGAACCAAAAATCTACCCTAGCTCGGTCCAGCTCCACCTCTGAATAACGATAGAATAACGCGCGCCTGCTCCTCGGTCAATAAACTCTGCAATTCGTCGCGAGCGGGAGTCTGAGTGGGCGGTGGAGCTACAGGAGCTGTCTGCGGAACCGCAGCCGATGTAGTGGCTTGCGGAGCCGCAGCCGAAGGAGATGCGTGTGGAGGCTCGGCCAATCTACCCTGTCGCGTCTGGATATAACGTGTGTAAGAAGCGTGTAAGAACTGTTTATTATTCGAATTCGTATCATTATTAAGTTATTTCGAAACCCTGTTTGGATATCTAGTTTGGAAAAGCGTTGTTTATTTCAATTACATATGTATGTATGATTAATCAAACTTAAGTCTAAAACCAAACAAGCTCAAGCTACGTACTAATTATGGATATGTTGATATGTATATAATATGAAATGATATTTTACTATAAAGTAGTATACATACCAGCATCTCCTTCAACTCCTGAACGCTGGCCCTCAAGCTATCCAGTTTATGCTGGATACGTCGCTCACTGGAGACGGAGGAAGTAACCACCGGGGTGGAGTCCAACCTCATATGGGCCCTGCTAGAGCCCAGTCCTCGGCCTCTCTCCCAACCTCCGTGGTGCCGTCTGTGTGCGGCGTCCAGGACTGGGGTCAGCAGCCTCGAATGTTGCCTTCCCCCTACCAACTGTCAGAACATTATATTTAGCACATACTGGTCTATAAAATTGACAAGAAATACCAAAATCAACAAATTCAAAGCCTTACCTACAGAGATAGAAGATGTGCTCCTCTGGTATCTGCATGTATCAAAATTTGAATAATATTAATTAATTTCAGTACATACATACTAACAAGGTAAACTCGCATATAGCGCTGCTTACACATATGACAGGGAGTGAACAAGCTCTTGTAGATCATCAGGCGCAAATCTAATCTCATCAAGCAGCCCATGATAATGAGTTGGACGACTAAGAGCAAAAGGAATGTGTGTATATTTATGATATAGCATTCTAAATCAATATACATGCCCTATATAATATATAAACATACCTGGAGGAACGGGAGTGGCCTCTGTCCCTGATATGGACGCATCACCAACAACTAGACAATCAAACATTGACAATATAAGTAATTTTGACATAAAGAGGCATGGATATCTATAATATTACATTCAAAATGAATATTAGAGAGCGCACCTGCAATGAGAAGTGATAAAAGTATCACCCAACAAGAGTGTAATTTACAGAATCAGTTGAGACTCTTAAAAGTCATAGAAGAACCCGACCTGCACAAATCTGATGTATGCTTTCCATTGGACACTAAGAAGTCTCTAAAGGGAAAAGCCTATGTGAAAGCCATCATTAGTTCATATCAGAAGATTGATGCTGAAACAGAGAACGAGGAATGTCATTTTTTTCTTCTTCCGTCACATTACTGTCTTCTCCTTCTGCCACATTACTGTCTTCTCCTTCTTATTATGTGCGCGTGCAAATTCAATGACTATATTGAGAATATGGATTAATAGTGGGTAGGAAAAGTATTTCTCAAATGGCTTTTGCGTCTTAAAACCATAAACTACTAAGTAATGGCATACATAATTTTTTTAGTATAAAGGTTGTTATTTTAAGTTTTCCCTTATAAAGATATGATCTAACTGCATCTATAAACTATAAGTGTGCAGAAAATTATGGTAAGAAACCATAAAAAAGGGTCGTAGCCATGCATAACCTTGAATCTACATACCAAAACATGCAAAAGCATGCACTTATTGTCACCTTGCCTTGGAATATAAAATATCTTGGAAGACTATAAGCGAGCATTTAAATCTTGATAGCTTTTGACTTCAACATATATTTTTCTCAAGTACCATGAAATATACTTGCTCCGTATAAACCGTTTTCAGGAAGATGGATTAATAATGACAAATTATCCATTGTGGCTCACTAGGTTAGTATTTTCTCTTCTATTGACCATCTTTCTAATCTGCTTGGTAAATTTATTCGGAACCGGCTGCGAATCATTAAAAGACATGCATAAGAAAGAAAGCTAAAATACAGATATATAGCACCGATACATCGAAACTTCATGGTTGCGATGGCAATCCAGAGATATTTATTTCTATACACGTGGTGCGCGTGCGAATGTGTCAGGCATCATGGACAAATATTTCAGAACATGGAAAGTATTATTCGTATAAAGTAATTAAAACTTTTAAACACCTTGGGTAGATATTTTCTTAGTTGATGCAATCATATCATGAGGACTAAATTTAAGCTATTATACATATGCATATGTATTTTTCTAACCTAATATATCACACACACACACACACACAGAGAGAGAGAGAACACCTGGTAGGTAAAGAAATCAGGTAGCAGGATCCTGAAGAAATGGAGTCCATAGCATTGCTCATCATCATCATCCATGATCCCTTTGATAATATTTTTTCAAAGGGATCACGGATGATGATGATGAGCAATGCTATGGACTCCATTTCTTCAGGATCCTGCTACCTGATTTCTCTATCTACCTGGTGTTCTCTCTCTCTCTCTCTCTCTGTGTGTGTGATATATTAGGTTAGAAAAATACATAAGCATATGTATAATAGCTTAAATTTAGTCATCATGATATTATTGCATCAACTAAGAAAATATCTACCCAAGGTGTTTAAAAGTTTTAATTACTTTATACGAATAATACTTTCCATGTTCTGAAATATTTGTCCATGATGCCTGACGCATTCGCACGCGCACCACGTGTGTAGAAATAAATATCTCTGGATTGCCATCGCAACTATGAAGTTTCGATGTATCGGTATGCTATATATCTGTATTTTAGCTTTCTTTCTTATGCATGTCTTTTAATGATTCGCAGCCGGTTCCGAATAAATTTACCAAACAGATTAGAAAGATGGTCAATAGAAGAGAAAATACTAACCTAGTGAGCCACAATGGATAATTTGTCATTATTAATCCATCTTCCTGAAAACGGTTTATACGGAGCAAGTATATTTCATGGTACTTGAGAAAAATATATGTTGAAGTCAAAAGCTATCAAGATTTAAATGCTCGCTTATAGTCTTCCAAGATATTTTATATTCCAAGGCAAGGTGACAATAAGTGCATGCTTTTGCATGATTTGGTATGTAGATTCAAGGTTATGCATGGCTACGACCCTTTCTTATGGTTTCTTATCATAATTTTCTGCACACTTATAGTTGATAGATGCAGTTAGATCATATCTCTATAAGGGAAAACTTAAAATAACAACCTTTATACTAAAAAAATTATGTATGCCATTACTTAGTAGTTTATGGTTTTAAGACGCAAAAGCCATTTGAGAAATACTTTTCCTACCCACTATTAATCCATATTCTCAATATAGTCATTGAATTTGCACGCGCACATAATAAGAAGGAGAAGACAGTAATGTGGCAGAAGGAGAAGACAGTAATGTGGCGGAAGAAGAAAAAAATGACATTCCTCGTTCTCTGTTTCAGCATCAATCTTCTGATATGAACTAATGATGGCTTTCACATAGGCTTTTCCCTTTAGAGACTTCTTAGTGTCCAATGGAAAGCATACATCAGATTTGTGCAGGTCGGGTTCTTCTATGACTTTTAAGAGTCTCAACTGATTCTGTAAATTACACCCTAGTTGGGTGATACTTTTACCACTTCTCACTGCAGGTGCGCTCTCTAATATCCATTTTGAATATCGATAATATTACATTCAAAATGGATATTAGAGAGCGCACCTGCAGTGAGAAGTGGTAAAAGTACCACCCAACTAGAGTGTAATTTACAGAATCAGTTGAGACTCTTGAAAGTCATAGAAGAACCCGACCTGCACAAATCTGATGTATGCTTTCCATTGGACACTAAGAAGTCTCTAAAGGGAAAAGCCTATGTGAAAGCCATCATTAGTTCATATCAGAAGATTGATACTGAAACAGAGAATGAGGAATGTCATTTTTTTCTTCTTCTGCCACATTACTGTCTTCTCCTTCTTCTTCTGCCACATTATTGTCTTCTCCTTCTTATATATTATGTGCGCGTGCAAATTCAATGACTATATTGAGAATATGGATTAATAGTGGGTTGGAAAAGTATTTCTCAAATGGCTTTTGCGTCTAAAAACCATAAACTACTAACTAATGGCATACATAATTTTTTAGTATAAAAGTTTTTATTTTAAGTGCGCGTGCAAATTCAATGAAAGTTAGATTTGAGGATACCCATGTATGAGTTGTATTCTATATATGTGTGTTTCGATTTATGATTTCGCTTAAGTGTAGGGTTGTTTTTACTTAAATTTCAAATGTATATACATGCATACTGTCTTCTCCTTCTTCTTCTGCCACATTACTGTCTTCTCCTTCTTCTTCTGCCACATTACTGTCTTCTCCTTCTTATTATGTACAGTACTTCCACAAAATACGTGTTGTCATTTCTAAATGGAAGTTTCTCAGTGCCACCATAGTAGCAGAAGATGGAATTGTTTATCGCCACTAGATTATGCTAAGCCTCGGATAGATTAGGCAAACATGATCTAGAAGAATATAATTAGCAGAGGAAATATGCAAATAAACATGCATGCAAGCTGACATTAAAAGATTAATATAACAGAGATGTTTACTGATGATTTGTAAGATGTTATCGCAGGTAGGACAACTGCCAATTCTATGGCTTGTGGCCACCAGCGACTGCTTTCTCACCACAGTAAAAATAATGAGGGACTATAACATATCATGAATTCGATATGCACCGTGATTTCATAGCATATGTCTATTAACCTATAATGTATAAGTTCTCGGCGTTGATTGCAGAGGTGCATACAGTCTGAACTAGTAAATATACGTAAAAAGGAAAAAGAAGAAACGATTCATAAATATGGTTGGGCCAGAAACAGACTTAGTCACTGAATGACATATAACTGATATTCTTTGATGTAGAAATCAATACACCTTTGATAACAAACTCATTCTTTTTTGGGAGATATATGAATAACCGACTCTGACCCTCAGCATTCCATTGAACACATGGAAATCCATCGTATCTCATATCCAGCCACCTCACTTCACCGATCCTATGATCGCCCTCTTGAGGACGCACAGCCCTAGCCGCAGCCCCAGCCCAAACCCTAGCCTTAGGTGGTGGTGATGAATGTGAATCCTCATGTGATTTTGCATATTATTGCAAGAGCGTTAATGGGTTTTCAAGATTTGTACGTAGTCAAAAGCAATTGTGAGCAAGGAAAGTAAAAATAGTTTTGGAATTTTATCAAACGGTTGGTGAGCAAACTAGCAAAACGTTTTGAATGAAAATATAATGTAAAATAATTTCGAGAATCAAAAGTGATAAGCTTTGTTAATGATATAGGAGAGAAGCTTGCTTTTTCTTTTTTGTGAGAAATATTTTAGGTTTTTTTTCCTTATTTCTGTTACATCCTGACCGAAGAACTTTCACAATTGTTAAAATTCAACATTTTGGTCAGTCCTCTCCTTTATTGATATGCATGTGATGTGAGGATTGGATTTAACACAGCAGCCATTGTTCATCAATATATATTACCAAATAAAGCTCTTTATTGTTGGTTATGTTGGTTTCATCCTATTCTTGCCTCAATTTGGTGTAATTTGAAATGGCCCACGATTCTAGGGTTTGATATGGGATGGCAATAGAAAAGAGAATTTGTTCTCAAGTTATGATCGAATACCATAATAAATTGGGAGTTGGTTAGGATTGTGAAATTGTGAAAGTAGTTGCATTTTTTTCAAGTATGATCTTGTGAAAATCGGATGAAATATTTAACATCATTTTGTTGTTATTTAGGATTAGCACCCTCTAAAGGATTTTAAGTTAAGTTAATGGATATGGATCTTTTGTCAGGATAAAGAAGATCTGCACTTGCATAAATACTAGTATAAGATAATTCAAAATTTGGGACAACGGATACATACCGCTAAACGATATAAATCGAAAACCCAAACAATATTTTGTGATAAACTTAAGTGTTCTTGCAAACTAATACAAATCTTGTTAAAAATTTGATAAATTGACCTTCCCCTTCCCCTTCCCCTTCCCCAGCCCTAGCCCCAGCCCGCAGCCCCAGCCGCACCCCCAATAAAAAATTTGATAAATTGACCCTTCCCCTTCCCCGACCCCGACCCTAAACCTACCCCGACCCCGAACCCGACCCCGCAGCCCAGCCCCTGCCCCAACCCTAACCCGACCCCGACTGCGACCGCGACCCCAGCCCAACCCCAACTCGCGCGCCATGAACCTTAAGCCCAAAATAATCCAATAAATTCTTTAACTTACCTCGAGATTTACTCACCTGAACGGCTGCTGGGGCAGGGGCGACGATCTGAACGGCGGTGGCGACGACCTTAACCGCGGTGGCGACGAGAACTCCAGTGGCGACGAAACCGGCGGTGGCCACGAGGAGAACAACCTTGGCGGCGACCGCGTGGCGCATTGGGGGCTTATTTTCGCGCCCGATCGAGAGAGAGAGGGAAATGAGCGTAGGCGATCGAGATCTGGGATTTTATTAAATCGATATTTACTTGCCCCTACGGATATATCCGTAGGTCCTTTGTTTACGGCTCCGTAGGGGCAAACACCTAATTAAGAATTAATATTTTTATTCTTGGACGTCTTTGCCCGTAGGGGCAACCTTTTAGCCCTACGGATATATCCGTAGGTCCAAGTTATTTCTGCCCCTACGGATTAAACTATCCGTAGGGGCAACCCCTTATTTTACTAGTGGCACACACATCACATATGCATTTCACATCAATATTTTATTCAAAATATCATTTTCTCATATACATAAAAATTGACAAATTATATATCATTATAACCATTGATTTATTCCAAAGCTTGAAAAATATCTTTTATAGTTTTTGGAGACTTTTTTTATTTGCTAATAATATTTAAACCGGAAATAATTATATTAGAAAATAAATAGAAAATTACTTTATCGTCGGATGCCAAAATTAATGTAAATAAATTCACGGGCTGTCTCTCGATACTATTTTTGCATAACATTTGCATAATATTTGATATGTTAAAATTTCAATTAACTAACTAAACTACAATGAAATATTATTTAATTAGATCATGCCTGCATAGCTTTGAATTTTTTTTTATAGTGGGACCCCAATAATGCATATGGACATAATCTGACTTGTTTCTTAAATTTTAAATTTTAATGTTTGAAAGCGACAGTATTAATTTTGAAATTGACCCGTTCTCTTTTTTAAATACTAATGACGCCAGAGAAGTTGTTTTCAAAAATTTTAATATGGTTTATCGTACATTTTTTCTTTGTACCATACTTCATAAATCTTCAAACCATGCATTGAATATTTTTATTTGTTAAAGATGAAAAGTGTCGTAGAGCAAAGGGTGGGGTGGATAAGACAAATGACTAACAATTAAAACTTTATTACTCAATACAATAAAAGTTGTGGAATAATAATAAATAATAACAATTGCAACAACAGTAGATATAAAAAGAGTTGGGAAAACCAAACTCAGTGGTGACATCGGCGATTGGTAACGTAATTCGATACCGCAGTATCTAGTCTCCGCCTAAGTCTTTCCTTAGGAACTATCTTCTAAACAAATCTTTTTCAGGTGAAGAAACCTTTACAGCTTGATGGACCACCTCCACCGGGTAATCTTTTCTAAGGCTCGGATCAAAACTTTACAACTCATCACTTTGATGGACAATCTCCACCGGGTAAAACAACTTGGTAGACAATCTCTACTGAATTTTGATACAACCAAAGTAAAAGAAAAAAAACTCCCAATCTCGTATATGAATCAAACACAATTTTAAAATAAGAGAATTATATATGATTTTTGATATATTAAGATAAAGTCTTTTTTTTATGTCGAAGAAAATTTATAAAGAGTTCTGAAATCAAGATTTTGCAAAGGTAAATGATTTGAACAAGTTTAGAAATATCCTTTTCAAAAGAAAAATGAAAAAAATTTACAAAATCTAAAAGGAAAATTAAACCTGGTGACGATCTAGGGTTTCGAAAGCTCAAGAGATGATGATCTTTTTAGAGCAAGGGGGATAATAAAAAATAATCTGAATTATTATTTTTTTTTATTTTGGTCGAGACAGTATTTAAAATATTGGGAAAGATTCCCACAAATCTGTAAATAAATCGGTCAAAATAATATCTGAGATTTCCAACGGTCTAATCTTGAACCAGCTCAAAGACAATATCAGCCGTCTTAAAGCAACAGGAAAAAATTCATTAAATGCAGAAATGGGTTAGACGTCTCAAAAAAAGCTTGAGACGTCTCAAGAACAATGTTGAGCCATCTCAAAAATAACATGAGCCGGCTCTTGTCAACAGTGTAAAAAATAATTATGTGGGTAATCTTATGAGACGACTCAAATATGAGCTGGCTCATTGAGATAAGAGGAGAAAGAAAAGATCAAGGGACTCGTGAGACGGCTCAGAAGAAAATGAGTCGGCTTAAGAACTGACATATCTGATATTTGAAAGATTTTGAAGACTTTAAAACCGTGTGACTCTTACGAGATAACCCACGACTCAATAAAAGAGAAAATACATGATTTACACATTTGTAGCACGTTCTTTGAGCGGCTTTGAGTTTTCATCTCTAAATCCATGTCCTTTTGATTCTTTATCTCTTCTTCTTGATAATACATGTCGTCATGTCCTTTTGCTCTTCGATATCGCTGTACCTATTCTTTTTCTTCGATATTGCTATATTTATTATGTCTCTCACACTGAAAACATATAACCCAACTACAAGTATCGTCAGTGTGTAAAATAATTAAATAGTGTTTTATTCAATATCAAAACTAAGATGAGTAGATGTTACCCAATAAGATCAAGAATCTCCCCCTTTTTTATATTTGACAAAACCTTTTTACAGTATACAAATTTGAGACATAACTAAACATAAGAATGTTGGATATAATGCCCTCAAGGAAATTATTGTAATTACAGGTAGGCGATTATGATAATTGAAGGAGGACCTATACGGCTAAAACAATTTTACTCAGATGATAGTATGCTATTTAGTTTGTCATTTGTTGGATATAGTGCCCTCAAGGCAATTATTGTAATCGCAGGCAGGCGATTATGATGATTCAGGAAAGACCAATATGAATAGAACAGTCTTACTCGAGATGATAGTATACTATCTGGTTCATCTCTATCATCATGTACATGTATTATGTTGTATTATATATCACTATTATATTTTGATAGAGCCCATAGGATTCTTGCTTGAGTACCAGTATTATGATGGCGATCATATACGTGGGAGCAGGGTGGTCTATAAGTACATCTTTAAATGTCCTTAGTCGAGAGAGTATCGAAACTGGGCATCGATACTCCAGAGTAGTCTAGTGTATACTTTTCGAGACCCCGACGAGGGGCAGTGGCCGGTCTCACAAGCCATTGGTGCCAGTTAGTCACCTAAGATAGTATAGAGGTGCTCACTGGAGGTGAGTACACTGAACGGACTAGCCGGAAGAATGCTAGATGGTATTATACTTATTGTCAGATAGTAGTTCTCAGGTGACATGGGTACAGCTTAGTCTGTCGACCTGAGATCGTCATTTGTTTCATGTGAGTTCCCACCTTACTTTGATTACTACCTTACCACGGCTCAAAGGAGTCGTGCAAACAGGTTTTAGTTGGGTACAGTCCCGAGCCACATGGAGGCAGTGAGCGGATCGTCGGGGATTCGTTTCTCCCGGTATTGCGGGTAGATGTCGCACTGTGCACGAGTAGTCATCACCAGAAATGCTTGGCCAAGGTGGACGAGATTTACTGATTTGGATCAATAGTTTCTCAGTGGGTGATGGGCTTAACACCGACACGAAATATCGCGTTATTATGGGTCTGATTTTATCCATCCCTTAAACCCGGTATGCAATACTCTTAGACGAACAGACCGGATTGTATGGAGATTGTCACAGACAGGCTCAGTAGGGGTACGGATGAGTTTTCTCATCGACCTTTGTAGGGTGTTTTTCGTCACCCCATTGAGATGGGAATACGCTCGCGCTTGTCAGGCGTACTACAGATTCCCCCTGCTTAGAGTAGGCCGAGGTTTAATGATTGTGGGGATCCGAATCTCCGGCAGCCGCGGACTAAACTGCCGTTAATTACCCCTCGCCTTTGGAGCGAGGGAACCTCCGATTGACGGGTTAAACTGGTCATGCGAACTCAATGTACAGTGTGCATATGATGTGTTTTGAAAGGGGGTTTTGGATATATCGAGGGCCCCGCAGAGTTTTTACGGGGGTCCCGCTATCCGGATAGCGGGCTGGGGGTCAAGAGGGATAGCAGCCCCCTTGCGGGGTGCGGGGCAGCGTCCCGTTAGAAATTTTTTTCTAACAGGGACAGTGCCGTGGTGTATGTGTGTGTGCACATATGTATATATATGTATGTATATATATATATGTATATATATATAAGAAAAAAAGGGAAAAAAAGGCATCCAAAGGATGTGTGGGGGCAGCACCTTGGGCGTTGTGCGCCCAGGTGCTGTGCGCTCAGGCGCTAGAGTGCCACGTGTCGGCACGTGGGCGCTCTGCGCTTGAGTGCAAGCGCGCCACGTGTCGGCACGTGGGTGCTTTGCGCTTCAACGCCTGACACTCGAGCGCAAGTGCGCCACGTGTCGGCACGGGGGCGACTTGCGCTTGAGCGCTGAGCGCTTGAGCGCAAGTGCACCACGTGTCGGCACGAGGGCGATTTGTGCCTGAGCGCTTGCGCTTGAGCGCAAGCGCGCCACGTGTCGGCACCGGGGCGACTTGCGCTGGAGCGCAAGCGCGCCACGTGTTGGCACGCGGGCGCTCTGCGCTTGAGCGCCGGCGAGAAAAAGAGGCTTTTAGCCTAAAAAAAAAATTTCTCGGAAGAGAAATCAGAGAGAAGTTGGACTCCTGAGTGTTTTTTTGGGGGGGGTTTAGTGAAAGGGGTTCTTCTTCTTCCTCCTCTGTTAGCTGGATCTTGAAGATCAAGAGATGTGAGATCTCAAAATCTCTCATTTTTGGGATCTAAAGACAGATCCAAGTTCCCCTTTGTGGGTTTGGGGGTAAAAAACTATTTTGTTTTTGAAAAGGAAGAGTAAAACTCTTGATTTAATTCAGAAGAAAAAAGAAGGTTTGAGACCTTCAGAAAAAGGAAAGAAATACAAACCCTAGGTTTTTGAGAGAATGAAAGTATTATTTTTTTTATTTATCATGTTGTCTTTTATAGGCTTACATATTTGCATATAGCCCCTTGGGCCTCACAAAATGGCGTTTTGCCTATCTCATGGCTCATGTGTCATTTCATTTTTGCACATAAGCAATAGGCTTACAAAAATTTGGCTTTCTGCCCGTTTTGTATACATTCATGTATAAAAAATTACATAAAAATTATTTATTACATGGTCTATATTTTGGCATGGGGGAGGCTGGCCGCGGGCTCGACTTGGGCATTGGCCCACTTGACCTGGGCTTGGGCCCACCTAGCTTCGGGGTTGACCTTGATATTGACTCGGTCAACCGGGGTGTAAATTTTTGCCCTAACAAGTGCCCCCTATCAATAAATTCACACCTCACATTGGAGTTGTGTGCATGAAATTGATGGATCTTGAAGTTGGAATTCGAGGTAGAACATCATTCCAGGGGCGGAGCATCATCCCGGGGAACATGATTCCCGGGGATCGGAGCATCATTCTGATTCGCGGAGCATAATTCCAGGGTTCGGAGCATCGTTCCGAAGGGCGGAGCATAATTCCAGGGTTCGGAGCATCATTCCGATTTGCGGAGCATGATTCCAAGGATCGGAGCATCATTCCGATTTGCGGAGCATAATTCCAGGATTCGGAGCATCATTCCAAAGGGCGGAGCATGATTCTAGGGGATCGGATCATCATTCCGAAAGGCGAAGCATGATTCCGGGGGATCGGAGCATCATTCCGATGAGCGGAGCATGATTCCAGGGTTCGGAGCATCATTCCGAAGAGCGGAGCATGATTCCAGGGATTGAAGCATCATTCCGATGAGCGGAGCATGATTTCAGATATCGGAGCATCATTCCGAAGGGCGGAGCATGATTCTAAGGGATCGGATCATCATTCTGATGAGCGGAGCATGATTCCAGGGGATCAGAGTATCATTCCGATGAGCGGAGCATGATTCCAGGGTTCGGAGCATCATTCCGAAGAGCGGAGCATGATTCCAAGAATCGGAGCATCATTCCGAAGAGCGGAGCATGATTCCAGGGATCGGAGCATCATTCCGATGAGCGGAGCATGATTCCAGGGTTCGGAGCATCATTCCGAAGAGCGAAGCATGATTCCAAGAATCGGAGCATCATTCCGAAAAGCGGAGCATGATTCCAGGGATTGGAGCATCATTCCGATGAGCGGAGCATGATTCCAGATATCGGAGCATCATTCCGAAGGGCGGAGCATGATTCCAGGGGATCGGATCATCATTCCGATGAGCGGAGCATGATTCCAGGGGATCGGAGCATCATTCCGATGAGCGGAGCATGATTCCAGGGTTCGGAGCATCATTCCGAAGAGCGGAGCATGATTCCAGGATTCGGAGCATCATTCCGAAGAGCGGAGCATGATTCCAAGAATCGGAGCATGATTCCAAGAATTGGATCATCATTCCGAAGAACGGCAGACATTCTGACCGAAGCATGATTTCGATGCAGAGGTAGATTCCTAGGCGAAGTATAATTCCGACAAGGAAGGAAAATATTCCGAGGCGAAGCATTGATTTCGACACGGGGTATATTCTGAGACGGAGCATAATTCCGGCACAAAGCTTGTTGGCTGACTTGATTCCGAGAAGAAGTATAATTTCGACAGGGAAGGCAGGTACACCGAGGCGAAGCATCATTTCGACACGGGGTGCATTCTGAGACGAAGCATAATTCCGACGCAGAGCTTGCTGGTTGACTTGATTCCGAGGTGGAGCATAATTCCGACGAGGAGGTCGTTGGTTGATTCCGAGCCGAAGTATAATTCCGACAGGGAAGGCAGATACACCAGGGCGAAGCATGATTTCGACACGGGGTGCATTCTGAGATGAAGCATAATTCCGACGCGGAGCTTGCTGGTTGACTTGATTCCGAGGCGGAGCATAATTCCGACGAGGAGGTCTTTGGTTGATTCCGAGACGAAGCATAATTCCGACAGGGAAGGCAGATACACCAAGGCGAAGCATGATTTCGACACGGGGTACACATTCTGAGACGAAGCATGATTCCGACACAGAGCTTGTTGGTTGATTTGATTCCGAGGCGGAGCATAATTCCGGCAGGGAAGGTAGATATCCCGAGGCGAAGCATGATTTTGACACGGGGTAAATTCTGGGACGGAGCATGATTCCGCCGTAGAGGTTGTTGGTTTGATTTGATTTGGGTTGACATCAGCATCGCTACACTGGAATATGGTACTAGGAGCGAATCATCATTTGTCATGAAAGGATTTGGGAATTGGTTTTTTTTTTGTTTGGCATCAGCGTCGCTACACCGGAATATGGTACCAGGAGCGAATCATCATTTGCGTTTGCTTATTAGGAAACGATGGCTTAGGAAACAGGTTTTAGGTCCCTATCACCTAAGACTTTTCAATTTTGTGAGCCGTAAAGGTCTCACAAAGCATTTTCTCTCTACGGGTCGTAAGGATCCCGTAAGTGTATTTTCTCCTTAGGAGTCGTGGGGACTCCCAAGTGTGTTGCTTCTTTATGAGTCGTAAGGATCTCACGCGGGAATTTTCTCCTCACAAAGTCGAGAGGACTTTGTAAGTGCATTTCATCTCTTTTTCACGAGTTTGCGCCCTTTCGGGTTTTCACAAACTCGCCGGCAGTCCTGCTGTTTTTACTCACGGAGCCCTTTCGGGTTTTCATCCGTGCCCATTTTGCTTGTGGACATACCTTTTTTATTTTTATTTTATTATTTTTGGAGAGATTGGGAATGTTTTACGCCTGTGGATTGTATACGGTTTTGCAGGATGTATGATCCAGACCGTAGGGCCATAAAAATTTCGGGACTTTGTTGGCGTCTGCATCGCTGTACTGGAATATGGTACCAGGAGCGACTCATCATTCGCCGTTGGGGTATGAGATTTGGAATTTGGTTGGCGTCTGCATCGCTGCACTGGAATATGGTACCAGGAGCGACTCATTATTCGCCATTAGGAATTTGAGTTTTGGACGGCGTCTGCATCGCTGCACTGGAATATGGTACCAGGAGCGACTCATCATTCGCCGTTGGGGTATGGGATTTGGAATTTTGTTGGCGTCTGCATCGCTGCACTGGAATATGGTACCCGGAGCGACTCATCATTCGCCATTAGGAATTTGAGTTTTGGACGGCGTCTGCATCGCTGCACTGAAATATGGTACCAGGAGCGACTCATCATTCGCCGTTGGGGTATGGGATTTAGAATTTGGTTGGCGTCTGCATCGCTGCACTGGAATATGGTATCAGGAGCGACTCATCATTCGCCATTAGGAATTTGAGTTTTAGACGGCGTCTGCATCGCTGCACTGGAATATGGTACCAGGAGCGACTCATCATTCGCCGTTAGGAATTTGAGTTTTGGATGGCGTCTGCATCGCTGCACTGGAATATGGTACCAGGAGCGACTCATCATTCGCCATTTTTTTTATACCGCGATTGCCCTATCATTTCGGCTTTTCTTATCGCGAAGATCGCGATTGCCCTATCATTTCGGCTTTTATTCACGGTTGCCCCATCATTTCGGCTTTATTTTCATCTTTATTTTACTCGCTGATTTTTATTGCGAGTTGCCCCATCATTTCGGCTTTTCATTATTTTTCTTTTATTTACACATTTTTTTATTTACACACACACACACACACACACATATATAATTTTTTTTTACATTCCCAGTTTAACGACTTAGAGGTCGACTGTTCCCAGTTTAGTGACATGGTGGTCAACTGTTCTCAGAGAAAGGAAGATGTCTGAGAGAATCCGTTTCACGAAGAACTTCAGTCTCCGTTTGTATGAAATTGGTGGTCGCATCTTGACTGTTTACTAACACGCCTTTGGACAGTTCTATCTCTCCTGCCTTATATTGCTTTTCGACCCAATCTTTGAAGACGAAGCAGTCCTCAATGGCATGACTTATCACTCTGTGATAGGGGCAGTATTTGGGGTCGTCGGTCCTATTCGCTTCCTGCGGTCTTTTTGACTCTGGCAGTTGTAGACCGTTCTTCAGGGCGTCTTTGAATATTTTACGGATTTTGTCCCTTCTGAAGGAATAGACCTTATCCAGCTTCTCTTTCAGTGGAGATTCTCCTCCCTCTCCGAACACTGTCTTCCGAGGCTGGTTGGCGCTAGGCCCGCTCATCCCTTGCTTATTTCGGTTAGTCCAAATGTTGAAAGATCCAGAATCATCGGAGTTTCCGCCTTTGCGATTATCGTCCTTTCGGTTTCTCCAGGACCTATTGTTATTTTAAGAATCCGAGGAGGACTCCTGCTTTGAGCGCTCCAGCATCTGGACTTTCCTGGTCAGCTCTTGGAACATTTTGAGACCAGCGGTGCATAAAAACGGGGCCATCCAATTGTTGAGATTTCCGACGAGGAGACTGACAGATTGGTCCTGCTCTATCGGCGGTTCGCATTTGACGGAGAGATTGCGCCATCGGGTTATAAAATCCGTGTTGCTTTCGTCGCTCTTGGGCTTGGTCCTTACGAGCTCGGCAATGGTAATCTTATCGCTGACGCTCACGAACCTCTGCCGAAACAGAGACTCCATTTGGACAAAAGTTATGACGGAGCCATCCGGTATGCTCGCGTACCAGTCGAAAGCAACATCGGTCAAGCTATTAACGAACTGGCGGAGGAGAAGCGCATCGTTGCTCCCAGTGTTCCCGCATGAGGCTTTGAAGTGGGCGATGTGCCGATTCGCATTTCCCGTCCCATCGAATCTTCCGAATTTGGGGATGACATAGCCGCTAGGAAATTCTACCAGATCATACTGAGCGGGATATGGTCTCCCACTACTGCCGATATCTTTTTGCGCTTCGGCTTCGGCCACCAATATTTTGACTTTGCTGGCAACCAAATCCATGATTTGATCTTGAGTTAGCGGGCTACTGTCATCGGTAGCCAAGACATTTCCCGAGATAGGACGCGACTGGTTTTCATGTAGTTCGCCCACTTTTGGATTTGAGGGAATAGGCGTCGGGTGCTTTGGGACACCATTTCCCGGTTCACGAGCAGAACCCTCCGCTTGATTGGGCAGCTGAGAGGCAAGTCGGGCCGTGAGCTGCATCACGACATTCGTCAAGTCATCGATTTTGGAGTATAGTTTGTCCATCTCCTTGTCTTTGTTTCTGAGCTGCTTTCGAAGCTCTTGAAGCAGCTCTTGTTCCGCGGTCTTGGGGAGGAAAGTCGGCTCTTCTTCACTTTCCGAGCCCGACTCCTCATGGACCAAAGGGTCTTTCTACCTATCATCCTCATCGAGAGGGTTTTCATCACCCAGCAGAGGCGGCTGTTCTTGGGAAGCGGCCACCACATTCAAGCCAGATTGGGTTTGAGATGTGGTAGCCCCATCCTTTCTCTTGCTGCGCGTGCCCACCGTGTAGACAGTGTGGACCACATACCCAGCCATTTCCTCATCTTCGGCGGGGTAACCCTGTTCTTCGAACCTCATGAGGTTCAGCCTGGTAGGAGCCCTAGCCCTTTTGTTGGCTCTATATCTAAGCCTTTCTCTCTCAGCTTCTCGATTTTGAAGGCTTGGCGGGCATCCGCTATCCGTGAAGTCGTTGTGAGTTGATCAGAGGGGAGCTTAGAGAAGACACCCGATCGAGCAGTGGTCAAGGGCACCGCTGGAGCTTGCTCGGGACGCGTTGTAACTTTGTTGGTGTTGATGGCCTTGCCCCAGCTGGGGCAATGGAGAGTCGTTCGGAAACGGACTTGCGCTTGGGCTGAGGTGCCCTCGCGACCACCATATTTGGTCTCCTGCCTTTCGAGACCGGTTTGTCTGCCACCGGGGCTTGAGGAGCTGGGATGGCGCCAACTGGCATGAACACAATAGAGCCGAATGGTAGCAGCGGCTCCTCCCATTGTCGCCCGAGACTGGCCGGAAGGACCGTCCTGGAGTCTATCTTCATCGTGTAGAAGACGGGAGCTGAGTTCATTATCGAAGACATCGTTGAAAGGTGATTGCTTGAAAATCTGCATGAAAGAGCATTATTTTAGTACAAATACAGGTATGTACATTGATTGAGCTCGCATGAATGCTTAACCCGAAATATGAGAGGAGAGATTGGTCCCACCGGACGTGCCAAAATCTGTAGGGTGTTTTTCGTCACCCCATTGAGATGGGAATACGCGCGCTCTTGTCAGGCGTACTACAGATTCCCCCTGCCTAGGGTAGGCCGAGGTTTAATGATTGTGGGGATTCGAATCTCCGGCAGCTGCGGACTAAACTGCCGTTAATTACCCCTCACTTTTGGAGCGAGGGAACCTCCGATTGACGGGTTAAACTGGTCATGCGAACTCAATGTGCAGTGTGCGTATGATGTGTTTTGAAAGGGGGTTTTGGATATATCGGGGGCCCCGCAGAGTTTTTACAGGGGTCCCACTACCCGGATAGCGGGCTGGGGGTCAAGGGGGCTAGCAGCCCCCTTACGGGGTGCAGGGCAGCGCCCGTTAGAAATTTTTTTCTAACAGGGACAGTGCCGTGGTGTATGTGTGTGTGCACATATGTATATATATGTATATATATATAAGGAAAAAAAGGGAAGAAAAGGCATCCAAAAGATGCGT
This sequence comes from Agapanthus africanus, assembly GCA_030015575.1. NCBI lineage: Eukaryota > Viridiplantae > Streptophyta > Magnoliopsida > Asparagales > Amaryllidaceae > Agapanthus > Agapanthus africanus. The sequence goes on from JASDDO010000019.1 coordinate 25,002,035, forward strand.
GGGGGCAGCACCTTGGGCGCTGTGCGCCTAGGTGCTGTGCGCTCATACGCTAGAGTGCTGGGCGCTTGGGCGCAAGCGCGCCACGTGTCGGCACGTGGGTGCTTTGCGCTTCAGCGCTTGACACTCGAGCGCAAGTGCGCCACGTGTCGGCACGGGGACGACTTGCGCCTGAGCGCTGAGCGCTTGAGCGCAAACGCGCCACGTGTCGGCACGGGGGCGACTTGCGCCTGAGCGCTTGCGCTTGAGCGCAAGCGCGCCACGTGTCGGCACCGGGGCGACTTGCGCTCGTGCGCTCGTGCTAGAGCGCAAGCGCGCCACGTGTCGGCACCGGGGCGACTTGCGCTCGAGCGCTTGCGCTTGAGCGCAAGTGCGCCACGTGTCGGCACGCGGGTGCTCTGCGCTTGAGCGCCGGCGAGAAAAAGAGGCTTTTAGCCTAAAAAAAATTTCTCGGAAGAGAAATCAGAGAGGAGTTGGACTCCTGAGTGTGTTTTTTTTTTGGGTTTAGTGAAAGGGGTTCTTCTTCTTCCTCCTCTGTTAGCTGGATCTTGAAGATTAAGAGATGTGAGATCTCAAAATCTCTCCTTTTTGGGATCTAAAAACAGATCCAAGTTCCCCTTTGTGGGTTTGGTGGTGAAAAACTATTTTGTTTTTGAAAAGGAAGAGTAAAACTCTTGATTTAATTCAGAAGAAAGAAAAATGTTTGAGACCTTCAGAAAAAGGAAAGAAATACAAACCCTAGGTTTTTGAGAGAATGAAAGTATTATTTTTTTTATTCATCATGTTGCCTTTTATAGGCTTACATATTTGCATATAGCCCCTTGGGCCTCACAAAATGGCGTTTTGCCTATCTCATGGCTCATGTGCCATTTCATTTTTGCACATAAGTCATGGGCTTACAAAAATTTGGCTTTCTACCCGTTTTGTATACATTCATGTATAAAAAATTACATAAAAATTATTTATTACATGGTCTATATTTTGGCATGGGGGAGGCTGGCCGCGGGCTCGACTTGGGCATGGGCCCGCTTGACGTGGGCTTGGGCCCACCTAGCTTGGGGGTTGACCTTGACTTTGACTCGGTCAACCGGGGTGTAAATTTTTACCCCCAACAACCTTCTTTTCGCTCAATACCTGGGTAGCCGTTACATATAGCTAGTGCCACTGACGTGCTTCTGGTTAAACCCACTGCCAGCGTATTGACGAGTCTTTAGAGTCCCACACTGAGAGTTTTCTCGGTTCAGGCGATAAGATATAAATGACGTATGTTGGTACATACAGGCATCCGATTAAATATGTGTACAGGCTACACGGATTTTAATCGGACGGTTGATAATACTAGCAGCTTAGGATTAAGTCGGATTATTAAATTAAGTTTTGATTTAATAATATATATATATATATATATATATAATATGTATTCTGGTATTATTGTTCACTATTCATTTTCTCTCTTGGCTATTCGTATTTTTATACGAATACGCGTATATGTATTTCGATACATATACCGGGTAGTATTCCGTATTTATACGGAATTTGTTCTAGAAAATGGACACCTCATTTATGAATATTCATTTATGAATATTTATAAAATGAGGTGGAGGGTGAGACGCCATTGAGCATGGTTGAAGAGATGTAGAGAGGAATGGGCTTCATTATTATATTACAAATTGTTTTGGTTTTTATTTGTATGGTTGGAAAACAAAAATGAAACCTTTCTCTTCACACTTATTCAACCTATCACTCTCTCATGCTTTCTTCGCTTGCTCATGGCCACTTCTTCATCCCCTCCTCCTTCTTCTTTAGTTGCTCACTTGAACTTTAGAAATAAGAGAAAATTATAGTGGAATATTCCTACATCCCCACTCTCCATTCCTAACGAGCTTGGAGCGTCTATTGCTTCACTAGGTGAAGCTGGATCTTGGATCGATTCTCTCGGGTGGATCATATTCAGCGAAAGAGCACCGGCTTGTACCTGCGACCTGGAGCAAATGAAGAAAATTTGAGGATGTGAGTATTGCTAACATAGTAGATTAGCATAACTCATTAGGTTTTTGTTAACAAGTTCTATCTCGTTAGCCCGATTCATGGTATTGGAATTTTAGCAAACTAGAAATTTTTGAAATCTATATTTCCATCTTCTAAAATTAGTTTGCTGTTGTGCCTAAGTTCCCAGCAGTGGTATCAGAGCCACGCTAAAGGGTAGACTTGTTTGCACCAATTTAAAGTTTCAATCGATGGAATTTTCCAAATCACATTTCCAAAATTCTTGCTTACCGTTCGAATTTCAAAGTTGTTTAAAAAAAATTTCATGTTGCATTAAAATTATGTGCAGGCAATATTAGAGCTAGAAAAAAAAATTGGGCACCTAAATCCAAAATTCTACCGCTGAATAGCCGCGAAATGCGCCGTTTGACTGTTGATCCGCGGTCCAATTTTGGCTACAGTGCTTAAGAATTTTTCTGGGGTTTAATACATGGAAATATGATTTTTGGCATGTTTTGTTTTGGTCCAGATGTGTTTGAGTACTTGTTTTTACTTGGGGCCAATGCGGAAAGTTTTAATCAATCGAAATTTTAAATTCGTGTTTTTCTGTGCATTTGTCTCTCCGACTGTGAATATCATAACGCGGTATAATCCGACTGGTTGCTATATGTACAATCATACGGGTTTACGAACATGATATTCACATTGATGTTCTGTGTTGCTCTGTTGATTATGGTTATGTTAGATTTGTTGCGATGGATTGCCCGGTGTACATAATATTAGATATAGTTCTATATGATATAATGTATATTCATATTGAATGGCGAGTGTCCAAAATGTGGACTGCCATCATGGCGGCTTGTATATTATTGTTTAGGGCACGTCCTGATTGCGGACGTAGTCACCTTTGTATATTCAGGTTTTCATTACATACACTAGGATTATCTCTCGGAGGAATGCTTGGGTAGCCGGGTTCTAGAGGGCAACGGGCCTCCATCTCATGACGTTGAGACCGGGGTGTCTTATTCTAGAATTGACGGGCTATTCACCGCAATCGTAGAGGATATAGGTTTGACACGCGGAGGGGTGCCCAAATCACCAAATTTTGGAAGTGCTGGGTGGCCCACTCACTTCGTTAATTAGGGTTGCCTCGCTTCTGGGATTCGTGGGTGGCTTTCCGCACTCGTATGGGTCTAGGATCCGATACCGCGGGCCATCCAAACGACCGGAAAATTACATTTCATATATAGCTCCATTGAAATGTACTTTTTCTATTTTATCCGCATTTCTATATTGTGTTTGCTTCCGCTGTGATTCTGTTGTGATGCTTCTGTGTTGTTACCTGATATCATGCGTGAGACGAATGTTTACATATATTTTTTTGATATATTTAGTACACGCTATATGTTTTCCATCCGTGCTAGTCATGTCCCCGCTCTGCCGTAAGTTAAGTAAATTTACGGTGAAGACTCGGGACCTGTGGCGAATGTGAATGGTATATATGTGTGCCTATTTTCGTTTCTTTTCTGGCATGATATGATTAATTGATGGGGCGGCATTAATTCTGATTAATGCAAGGAAAACAAACATATATGATGTTGTCGGAACCAAATTTGAAAACTATAGGCGTTTACTTTTGCTTTGCGTCGACATATTTAGTTAGGAATATCCTGCACCTCATTCGATGAGAAAAGAGCTTAGATCTCTTCACAGGGAGTGACCTTTTTGGCAAAGTTTACGTGACTATAAACTACTCGGTTTTCTACAAAACCACTTGTTTAAAAATGCGGAGTCTAAACCACTCCTTTTTCAAAACTGCTTGAGTTCCTACAACGATATCAAGTTCATTACGTTAAAGGTTTTTCGACAAAAACCAGCCGTAACCCTCCGTTGTTTCGGATAAGTCGCACATAGTATTCATGCGGTGTTTGTTGGCCAAAATCAAGGCATCGTGAATGGCACATGTGTGTTGCTTATTCGTAGTATAGATAGATGCATTGGTCTAGGAAAGTCGTACCACCTTGTTGGCCAAAATCACGCATATGTATGGGTGAGTCTAAATTAATCTGGATAATGACAGGTAGAACTTGACTTGTGTATTATGATTTGTTGGTCAAAGTCAAGGTCATAAGCATTTTGGGCAAAAACCATATCGGTAGTTTCAAATATAAAGGAAACTTGCCAAGTTTGCGCATACCTTCTGCAGTGTGGTAATTTTGGTCGGCTTCCGTCAAACTTATCACGTAATGATAGTTGGGTCCCGATTCCCACTGATGAGTAGGTGTTACTCCTCGGATGATTTTAAGATGATCCCGACTAATTCTCCTTTTAGGGTTTGAAGGAGAATTCGAGAAAACCGTGGGAGCCATCCTGATCATATAAATTGATTAACTAATCTAATCTTGATAGAGTGCACGCTGAGTGTTTCTTTTCTCTCTCTCTTTGGTATCGACCATGACCTGACTTTAAACTAAAACTTATAAACCAAGTTAACCGAATCTTCTTACACACTTTGATTTTGGGTTGTCATGATTCATGACAAAGTCGCATATATCCCTGCCACTCCTACTTCCCCTTTGCATTTATCCAGAACACTCCATATCACTACGAAAATCTATATTGCCTGGGTATGTCATCCTATAGTTACATACGAACTCGAAGAAACTTGGTTCAGTTCGAGAATGGATTCCGGTTCTGGGGAAATTGAATAGGATTATTCGGTTGTCTTTTCTCTTCACCTTCTCTCAGATTGCGAGAGCTCCTAGTATTAGGAGAGTACACCTATTACGCTTATTGGATTCTCTTCTTCTAAATCTTAAGCATGTTTTGAAAGGTAAGGAAAGAAGAAAACCAATTACCCTAAGTATGGTGTACAGAAGGTAAAAAGTAAAGACATATAAAGGGATTGAAGTGAGGGCAAGAAAAATTGCGACTACTATCATGAATCTGGATAATGGAAAAGGCATTATTAGGAATACCCGGCCACCCCCTCAAAATATTTTCATGTTTCAGTTTTACTGTGCAGTGTTATTTGAAAATTGTTTTCCTAATTAGATTCTGACTCTAGGGCATGTATTTACCAGACTAGATTCTCACATCTGTATGGCGTTACAGATATTAAGTGGGAGTAAAATATTAGTAATTGGGTGATTAGATTCCCAATATCAGAATTATTTGTAATTGGTGATATTTGAAGAAATCACCTGGGTTTTGCCTAACGACAAATATTTGATTTTGAATATCAGTTGTTATGCACCAGTTTCAAACTGATATATCTGTACGTTTATTTTACAAAGTGAGATATAAACTTTTGAAATTATATTTATGACATTTACCTTTATCAGTTGATGATTAGGTAAGATGCATTCAATAACGGTGTAATTTTTCTTAACCATAATACAGTTTTCAACCTACGACGCACAGGGTTTGAGTTATTAAACTCAGAGGACTTATACAAATTATTGTATGTTGCCTGATATCCATTAAGATAAGGGATTGGTACTCGTACTATATTCTGTTTACTTATGACTTCTCTGGTTTTCGACACGTATTTCGTTGAAATATATGGTCTAAATTTTGAGAAGTTATAGGTATAAAAATAGAGTAGAGAACCATACGTTGCAAGTATCAGGATTTTTCGAAGTGATCGAAGATGTAGATACTTATACTAAGTATTCCGTCGTAAGTAAAATATTTGAGAACTTGCTTCTCTCTTAGGTTACTCATCCGTGGGTGCGCTCCTTGATGAGTAATGCAGCATGGCCTTTTTCCATTTAGTATATATGCACGGGAAACAGCTGCATGTATTTTGAATCGGCTTCCAATTAAATTAGTTCCTTTGTTTCTATATTAGATATAGAATAGATTCATATCTTAATTATGTTAAGGTATATGGAGTAGTCCGGTTCATACTTAAAACCAGAATCCGGATAAATTCAAGACATGTTTTAGTAATGGTATTTTGTGGGTTATCCCGGGCTTTGAGGAGGATTAACATTCTACCATTCGGAAGATCAATAGTTATATTGTTCTTGACTCGCCATCCGCTTTAGTAAAACGAATTCTTTCAGAAAATATTAGTGGGAGTATAGTAGAACTGGAAATGATTCCAGAACCACAAACGATTACTGAAAATTTAGTAGAATCTGAGAATTCAATTAGATTCGACAATCCATTAGCTACTTCGCAGATATGATGGGTAACTTCAGCCACCCGAGAGGTACTTCGGTCTCCTCAAAGACGGTGACGGAGGTTTTGATGACCCAAGCTTGCCACTACTGCTGTCCTAAACTATGAGATCTGGCAAATGGATGACTATAACGCCGTTCTAAATTATCTTTAGAAGTGCACGTGTATATGACTCTGCCAGAGCGTTGTTGTAGTTAGTGGGAGCAGCGGAAGCGTGGTAGGCCAGTAGCTTATGTCTATTTATAGACTAAAACAAGTATAGCGGAGATAGATCATCTATTTTTGATGTAACAATCATAGAGTTTGACTTCATCAGAACAACAGACGGACCTAGTAAGAAACTAGTAGGGAGTGATGTCATGATATTTGGATGACGTACTCCTTACAGAAAGTGATATTCCTATAGTACAATCGGTTATACTGTGGTTGTCACAAGGTTTTTCTCCATATAAGATCTGGACAAAATATTAGAGATTCTGGTGACTAGATCTATGGTTTTAGATCTTGATTTGGGAATTGTCCCAATTCCGGTAATTTGACACTATTCTAAAGTGTTTTAGAATGGACGACTCCTGGCGTGGTGTTATACCCGCAGGTGATGGAGTTACCCTCTCTAAAAAGATGTCTTTTAGACTGATGAGGAAAGAGATTTGCATGATTGACATATCACTTGCTTAGGCAATTGAGTCAATCATGAGATGTTTAGTACCACACCAGATATTGCTTTTGCACTAGCTGCAATAAGCATATATTAATCCAATTCTAGAGAAATATTGGGAAGCAGTTATGAACATAAGAGGATGTTCTTGGTATATGGTAACAGCAACCTTCTTAACGAGGCGGTTATCATTTCAGGATTCTAAGATGACCTAGATGACAGAGTTGCTGTCAGGGTTAATAGTTTGCTCTATTATGAGGGGCAGTATGTTGGACAGGGGGTCCAAGCAGATACTGAGAAAGGCATGGCGCATGATACTGATTAAATTCAGTGGAAGATACAGTCTAAGAAGTTTGTTGGATTTGGAGTTCATTTATGAACTTGGTCCCATCAGATATCCAGACAAATTCTAAGACAAATATCGCTCATTTTAAGAGATAGTCTTTCTCCGCAAAGTTAAGATATAGAGAGATAGAGATAGAAATATTGGAGCGGATCCACTCACTGAGACTATTTCTCGAACGCGATAGTTTCACAAACGTGCTTTGCGAAACTGATTAGTAGAGAAATTGGGTGATCGGTAGCACACGGGTTATGAGTATGCGACACCACAATAATTAGCCTTAATTGCAAGTAGGAGATTGTTAGATATAGTGCCCTCAAGGAAATTATTGTAATCGCAGGCAGGCGATTATGATGATTCAGAGAGGACCTATACGGGTAGAACAGTCTTACTCTAGATGATGGTATGCTATCTGGTTCATCTCGATCATCATGCACATGTATTATGTGGTATTACAGATCGCTATTACATGTTGATATAGCCCATATGATTCTTGCTTGACTACCAGCATTATGATGGCAATTATATACGTGGAAGCTGGGTGGTTTATAAGTACATCCTTAAATGTCCCTAGTCGAGAGAGTATCGAGACTGGACATCGATACTCCGGAGTATACTAGTGTATACTTTTCGAGAGCCCGACGAGGGGCAGTGGCCAGTCTCACAAGCCATTGGTGTTAGTTAGTCATTTATGATAATATACAGGTACTCATTGGAGGTGAGTACACTGGACGAACTCGCCGGAAGCATGCTAGATGGTATTATACATATTTTCGGATAACAGTTCTCAGGTGATATGAGTACAGGTTAGTCTGTCGACCTGAGATCATCATTTGCCTCGTGTAAGTTCCTACTGTGCTTTAATTACTATCCTACCATGGCTCAAAAGAGGCATGCAAACATTTTTTAGTTGGGTACAGTCCCAAACCACATGGAGGCAGCGAGCGGATCATCGAGGATTCGTCTCTCCCGGTATTAGGGGTAGATGTCGCACTGTGCACAGATGGCCATCACCAGAAATCCTTGGCCAAGCTAGACGAGATTTACTAATTTGGATCAGTAGTTTCTCGGTGGGTGATGGGCTTCACACTGACACGAAATATCGCGTTGTTAGGGGGTCTGACTTTATCCACCCCCTAGACCCGGTATGCGATATTCTTAGATGAACAGACCGGACTGTATGGAGATTGTTACAGATAGGTTCAGTAGGGGTTGTTCCCTCCAAAATTTTTGTCTAAGAGCTATTTATTCCCTTATAAAAAAGGGAGAGAGGAAAGAGGAAAAGAATTCACGGTTTGGCATCACGTATTAAACACGTGAGCGCTTATATGCAAAGCATATAAGCGCTGAAAGCAAATAAAAAAAAGGCCAAGCAGGCCTCACGCGTTAAACACGTTAGCGCTCATATACAGGCTAAGACCCACACTAGGGGTCACGTGTTAAACACGTGAGTTCTCTTGCCGTATTTTTTGGCAGCGCTCACATACAAAGCATGTGAGTGCCCCAAATTTAAAATGCTCCCATCTAATAGAATTAAATTATATGTGATAGAATTAAATTCTATTTGGGAAATATTTTCCCTGATCTTTCTAATATGGAAAAATATTTCTCTAACAGAGAAACTTGGATTTAAAATCCAATGGCGGTAAAATATCACCAATTAAACTATCTGATAAAATTAAATTTTATGTGATAGAATTAAATTCTATTTGGGAAATATTTTCCTTGATCTTTCTAATATGGAAAGATCTTTCCCTAACAGAGAATCTTGAATTTAAAATCCAATTGTGATAAAATATCACCAATTAAGCCATTTGATAGAATTAAATTCTATATGGGAAATATTTCCCTGATCTTTTTCAAACTAGAAAGATCTTCTCTATTAAACAGAGGACTCTTGGATCAAAAATCCAACGGTGATTATAAAATCACCCATCGATCATCTGATAGAATAAAATTCTATCTTAGGAAAATATTTTCTTAATCTTGTTAAACTAACAAGATATTTATATAATAGAATTAAATTCTATGTTAGGAAAATATCTTCCTAATATTGTTAAACTAACAAGATATTCATATGATAGAATAAAATTCTATCTTAGGAAAATATTTCCTAATCTTGTTAAACAAACAAGAAATCTTCTCTGTTAAACAGAGCCTTTGGATTAAAAATCCAACGGTGAATAAAATTCACCGGTTGACCTAAAAGATCAATTTGATTAATTATGAAATCAATTATAATCTCTCAATGAGAGATTTCCTTAACAAATCGATTATTTTTCTTCTCCTATAAATAAGAGCAAAGAGATGAAGGGGAAGGGGAAAAAGAAGGGGAGACGACCATCCTATAAGTTTATGTAAAAATACAGAAGGCACTAAAAACAATAGAGAATTTAATTCTCCCATAGAAGAATATCTCCCTCTTAAAAGCCTTAGGTAAAAAAAAAGAAGAGATCAAAATTTCTCTTTTACCTATCATATCACATCTAAGGGTTGAACCCTTTTAAAAGAACTTAGTTCTTTCTCTGGATCTTAGATCCACAAGACAAGTCTCCCATAAGTTGAGAATTTAATTCTCATCGGGAAGATCTTATTCTTGAGAATCAAAAATTCAGAGGAGAACATGGATACAAGAACATAAAAAAAACAAGGAGTCTATAATACTCCAGGAACTTAGTTCCTTTAAATCAAGAATTTAGTTCTTTAAAAACCCAATCCAAGATCCTCAAAATAATGATCTTGGTGATCGTTAATGGCCAAAATACCATTAACAGAGATTTAAGTTCTCTAAAAAATATCAACAGAGATTAAATCTCCAAACACACAGCGCCTCACGTGAAAAACACGTGAGCGCCAGAGAAAATTAGTGCTTAGCACTATTGTAGCGCCTCATGTGAAAAGCACGCGAGCGCCCAAGACTAAAAACATAGTGCCTCACGTGAAACACACGTAAGCGCCAGAGAAAATTAGTGCTTCGCATTATTGTAGCGCCCCACGCGAAAAGCGCGAGAGCGCCCAAGACTAAAAACACAGCGCCTCACATGAAACATACGTGAGCGCCATAGAAAATTAGTGCTTAGCATTATTGTAGCGCCTCACATGAAAAGCACGTGAGTGCCCAATGCCAAGTTATATAGCGACTCACATGAAACACACGTAAGCGCCCAAGGCTAAAAACATAGCGCCTCGCGTGAAACATACTTGAGCGCCTGAGAAAATTAGTGCTTAGCACTATTGTAGCGTCTCACGTGAAAAGCATGTGAGCACTCAAGGCCAAATTATATAGCGCCTCACGTGAAACACACGTGAGTGCCGGGAAAAGTTAGTGCTTTGCACTATTGGAGCGCCTCACGTGAAACACAAGTGAGCACCAGAAAACAGAAAAGTTAGTGTTTAGCACTAGTGTAGCGCCACAAAAGACTAGTGCTTAGTACTATTTCAACGCCTTACGTGAAACACACATGAGCGCTATATGCAACTGAGTGCTTAGGCACTGCTGGGTGATACAGAAACCCTGTCTTAGCCCAAATTAGCTAAGCTTATGTTCGTGATATCCAAACTGATACAATTAATCTTAGTCTCAAATAAGGCTAATGATTCTTAAATGATCCATCACGATCTTTCCTTCAAATACAGGATTTGGTTCAAGGGTATATCTTTTCACACCTCTGATATATGTCGTTGTAATTCCTCAACGTCTTCAGAGAGGTGGCAGGTCCCGACAACCAACAACTCTTTTCTCGTCCCAACTTGAAGTAAAATTTCATTAAGACAGAGAATGATACATCCCACATTGATGTACTTCCAAATTGACGTGCACACCTCAAATCGGATCGCACCCTAAATTGGGCGCATTCCATGTCACCATCGTTCACTCCGCCATGTAACAAATACATATGCGCGCAAGATGGAATAATGGACTGAAATGTTCTTAAACTAACATTCGTCCCCAAAATGGGAATGTTAGACCGAAATGTCCTTAAACTAACATCCGTCCCCAAAATGGGAATGTTGGACCGAAATGTCTTTAAACTAGCATTTGTCCCCAAAATGGGAATGTTGGACCGAAACGTCCTTGTTTACCGACGAAAACGGGGACGAACCGGGATGGATCGTCTTGCCTGAATTTGAGGGCAGATGATATTTGGGTTTATCCATCCACCTCTCCGAAGATACCAAGTAGATTTATGACACCGTGTATCGGAGGTTTGGACAGATGCGGCCGTTGTAGCAGACTTCGTTAGATTCCCCCTCATTTCTGAGGGGGTTTTGATTGTGGGGACGCTATTCCCTGCAGGCGCAAGCCCCTGCAGTTAATTACGTTACCACGTAATGATAACCAATTTCTCCTGGTCCAGAAGTTCACTTCGTGTCGTGTGTGTTTGTTTTATTTTTTTTGGTTGCCCGTGGATTGTATACAGAGACTAATTTATATCATCGCCCGTAGGGCGCGATTAGTCCAAATCCGTATATTTTATATTTTGGTTTTTATTTAAGGATCGTTAATCTCGTTTGAGATTAAGATCAACTTAAATTTTTGTTAAGGATACGTTAGTCCAATTTAAGACTAAGATCTACTTAACAGGGGTTACAGGATTATTCGGATCCAACAAAAGAGCATTTGGGCTCAATTGTTTTAGTTTAAGCATATTACGGTCGATCATTAGTTTAAGGACATTACGGTCCGTAGATCACCATTTTTTTGGGGTGAGAGTTTAGTTTAAAGACGTTTCGGTCCGTTGTAGTTTAGGGACGTTGTGGTCCATATTGGGATGTGCCCATAGGTTTGGGAGTGCACCAAAGAGTTGTTGGTTATCGGGACCCACCACCTCTCTGAAGACGCTGAAGAATTACAATGACATATATCAGAGGTGTGAGGAGATGTACCCTTGAACCAATTTCCGAATTGAGGGGAGATGTGAAATGAATATCCGTCGGAAGATCAGTAGTCGTGTTTGGAACTAATACCAATTTGGAAAATAATAAGCACATGGGCTCGGTTGATCTGAATTAGGGATCTGGTCAACTTGGGCTCAGCCCACTCAGTCTTTGTCATTTCATTTAAATAAAGTGATAAACACTTGCTTGGGCTCAGTCCCCTTTCTGTGCAAATAATGCTGAGCATTTACATGGGTTCTGACACTGATACTTTATTTTACTTTCCCCTTTTTTTGTTTTTATGGAGCGTTAAACACTCTTTATGGCGCCCACGTGTGGAGCACGTGAGGCGCCTGGTGCTGAGCTCTGGGCGCTGGCTGATGAGTACCAAGTGCTCTACATTGAATAGCGCCCACGTGAGGAGCACGTGGGGCGCTTAGCACTTGGCGCCAAACATTGAGTGCTAAGCACTCCTTATTGAGCAGCGCCCATGTGAGGGACACGTGAGGCGCTTGGCGCTGAGTGCCAACCATTGAGTGCTAAGCACTCTTTATTGAGCAGCGCCCACGTGAGGGACACGTGAGGCGCTTGGCGCTGAGCGCCAACCATTGAGTGCTATGAACTTTTTATGGAGCAACGCCCAAGTGAGGGACACGTGAGGCGCTTGGACGCTAGGTTCTCTTCGTTTATTCTGTTCTGAAGAGTTCAATTCTCTGTTCTTTTCTGGATCTTTGATCCCCAAGAACAAATTCATCTCTATGAGAATTAAATTCTCATTTGTGGGAGACTTGTCTCATGGATTTCAGATCCAGAGAAAGAACTAAGTTCTTTTATAAGGGTTAAACCCTTGGATATGCAGATGAGATGCTCTGATCTCTATTATTTTTATTTACCTCGAAGAAAGGTGTTCTTCTTTCTTCCCTCTTAAAGCTTTCTTCTTGCTTGTTCTTTTTTTTTTTATGTTTGAAGCTTATGGGGGGGTTCCTCTGTACAAGACTTGAAGTCTTGGGTCCTTTATACAATAGAGGCAAGTTTGTTGATTTAGTTAAAGGAATCTCTCATTGAGAGATCTCTAATTGATTTGGAGATTTTATCCACCGTTGGATCTTTGATCCAAGGACTTCTGTTTTACAGAAAATATCTTTCTTGTTTTTAACAAGATTAGGGAAATATTTTCCCATACAAAATTTATTCTGCAGATAGATGATTTTTAATCACCATTGGATTTTTAATCCAATGGTGCTTTGTTTTACATAGAGTAATCTTTCTTATTTAGAAACATTTGAGGAATATTTCCTCAGCAGTATTTAATTCTGCATTTTGATGATTTATCACCTCCGTTGGATCTTTGATCCAATGGCTCTATCTAACAGAGAGCTTTTAGTTCTGGCGCTGGCGCCCTCGTGCAAGGCACGTGAGGCGCTGCCTCAGAGTTTTTAGTTTTGGCGCTGGCGCCCTCGTGCAAGGCACGTGAGGCGCTTCCCTTTCAAATTTTGAACAGAGCCTTGCTCTTTTATTGGGGAAACAATCCTTAAACTAATATTCGCCCTAAACACGGCGATAATGGATCGAAACGTCCTTAAACTAATATTCACTCCAAACATGGCGATGTTGGACCATGATGTCTTTAAACTTATATAATTGAGCTCATATGCTCACTTCTTTCTAAGTTAATTTTAGTCTCAAATATGACTAATGATCCTTAGATCAAACTCAAATATCCCATGAACCGATGGACCTCACAAATGTAAGATTTGCATCCTAAATTCATTCCCGTTGGAAAACCAAGCTACCAACGTAGGTCCCGTCAAGCAAAATTCTTGACCTAAACCCAAAATAAAACAACCACAACACGATACGAAATGAATTGCTGGAGAAGGAGCAAGTGGTAATCGCAACGCGGTAACGTAATTAACTGCAAGGGCTTGCGCCTGCAGGGAAGAGCGTCCCCACAATCAAAACCCCTCACAAATAAGGGGGAATCTGATAAAGTCTGCTACAACGGTCGCGTCTATCCAAACCTCCGATATACGGTGCCATAAATCAACTTTATATCTTCGAAGAGGTGGATGGATATGTCCAAATAGCATCTGCCCCCAAATTCATGTGAGACGTCCCAACGTCTCGGTCCGTCTTTCGGCGGTGAACAGGGGTACGGATGAGTTTGCTCGTCAGCTTTCATTTCGCTCAATACCTGAGTAGCCGTTACGTACAGTTAGTGCCGCTGACGTGCTTATGGTTAAACCCACTGCCGGCGTATTGACGAGTCTTTAGAGTCCCATACAGAGGGTTTTTCCGGTTCAGACGATATGATGTAAATGACATATGCTGGTACATACAGGTGTCCGATTAAATATATATACAGGCTACACAGATTTTAATCGGACAGTTGATAATACTGGCTGTTTAAGATTAAGCTGGATAATTAAATCAAGTTTTGATTTAATAATTTATATATATATTTTAAATATATGTATTCTAGTATTATTGTTCACTATTCATTTTTTCTCTTGGCTATTCGTATACCGGGTAGTATTCCGTATTTATATAGAATATTTCTAGAAGATGGACACCTCATTTGTGAATATTCATTTATGAATATTCATAAAATGATGTGGAGGGTGAGGTAACATTGAGCATGGTTGAAGAGATGTAGAGAGGAATGGGCTTCATTATTATATTACAAATTATTATGGTTTTTATTTGTATGGTTGGAAAACAAAAAATGAAACCATTATCTTCACACTTATTCAATCTATCACTCTCTCATACTTTCTTCACTTGCTTACGGCCACTTCTTCATCTCCTCCACCTTCTTCTTTAGTTACTCACTTGAGGTTTAGAAATGAGAAAAATTATAGTGGAATATACCTACATTCCCACTCTCCATTCCTAGCAAGTTTGGAGCGTCGGCTGCTTCATGTTCAGTTGAAAATATTGCACTTTGGTATAAGTATTTTCCTTACATTTCTTAAATAATAAAAGGTGTTTATTATAAATATTAAACATATTTGGATTTATCTGCAAAATACTATTTTCCATATGTTTATATATTATAATTAATATTATGAAGGAAAATATAAGCATTTTATATTTATATAATATTTTGGTAATTGAAAATATGCATATCATATCAAATATTCTAATCACAATTCTTAAAAGATATAATATCATACAAATGGTTAGAATAATATTTCAAAATATATGCATAATATTTTAGTAATTAAAAGATGTATAGCATATCAAATATTCTTAATCATGTTTCTTAAAGATTTATTACCATATAAAGTGCATAGCATATTAAATATTCTTAATCAAGTTTCTTAAAGATTTATTACCATATATAGTGATTAAGATACTCTCTCTAATTTAATAAATAAACTAACATTATCCATAGAGATATTATGCAAGATTTAGCTCAGGTCAAGAGATCAAGATGTTCAAGATGTCAGGATCAAAAATCTACCAAAATCATAAAATCAATACTGACAGGGACTCAGAATCCAGGCATGGAAAGTCACCATATTAGGAAGTCACCATATATGGTAACTGGTTTTTCTTCTTTGAGGGCTATATAAAGGACCAAGGGCTAAAGTTAGAAGGTATCAAGCCGACGAGATCATGAAGTCCCAGACGGCTCACACATCCAGGCTGATCATCAACGGTTCATCTACCTCCTTGGAAGAGATCGAGAAGCAAACTAGTCTTTGTAATCATTTTCTAAGGAATCAAAGTGTAGATTGTTCAAGTTGATTAATAAAGGTAGTTGTTTTATTTAATTCTTTTGCATTTTACATTATGTTTTCCCTCTCTATCTTTTCATCTTCTTTTCCCAACATGCGCGAGTAATTCTCCGCTTGTTAGGATTCGTAGGATTAGGGTAGGCTAATGGACGATAAAAATCCCTAAACCCTTTTTAAGTCCTATAAAGTTTATGAACTTTATCAAAAGAATCATTAATATCCTAATTGGGCGAGCTAACAATTCTTTGTTAGTTCCGACCGCGATTAGAGATTAGATTAATGATTGTTTTGGTAAAGGCTAGATTTGAACGGAGTTCCGTGTCGAGATAAGGGTTAAGAGTGGGATTCCTTTTCCCTCCAGAAACCCTAATCTACACGTATCACCGTTGTTCTAGTTTTAAATCTATTAAAGGATAAAAATGGTAACTTTTAATTAATCGTTCATAACTACTAAATCCTAACGAACCCTACAAGCCCTCTTATTATATTAACTACATCTTTAAAATAATCTAGATCTATATTTTTGCATTCTTGCTTAACGTAGATCTAGAAACTATTCAACAAATTCTTTCTTCCTCCTCTCTTTTTCAACACATCTAAAGTAAGAGTAAAAGATTCAACGTTTCCCTGAGGACGACCCGTACTCATCTCGGTCTAGCTACACGCGACACCGTTATTGATTGCGGTTATTCTACACACACTTTTTCGTGTCAAATCACTTCATTAGGTGAAACTGGAGCTTGGATCGGTTCCCTCGGATGGATCATCTTCGGCGAAGGAGGACCGGCTTACTAACGCGATCTGGAGCAAATGAAGAAAACTTGAGGATATGGGTATTGCTAACATAGTAGATTAGCATGGATCACTAGGTTTTTGTTAACAAGTTCTAGCACTTTAGTTCGATTCATGGTTTTGGAATTTTAGCAAATAAGAAATTTTTGAAATCCATGTTGCCATCTTTTAAAATTAGTTTTCTAGTGTGCCTAAGTTCCCAGCATCTTTATCATTTATGTGTATATGTTTTACTTACTATTACGTGTCGCTAATATATAATGATAAAGCCCGTAGGATCCTTACTTGACTACCAGTATTATGATGGCGATCATACTGTGAGGGATGGGTAGTCCATAAGCATATCCTTAAATTTCCCTAGTCGTGGGAGTATCAAGACTAAGTATCGATATTCCAGAGTAGACTAGTGATATGTTTCTAGACCCTGACAAGGGACGGTGGCCGGTCTCCCAACTATTGGTGTGTGGCACCTAAGATTGTATACAGGTGCTCACTGGAGGTGAGTACACCGGATGACCGAAAACTCCTAATTGGTATTATACCTATCGTCAGATAGCAGTTCTCTGGTGACATGAGTACATGATAGGTTTTAGACCTAAAATCGTCATTTGTCTCATGTAAGTTCCCACTATACTTAGATTACCGTCCTAATACGGCTTAAAGGGGTCGTGCAAACAGGTTTTAGTTGGATACAGTACCGAGCCACATGGAGGCAGTGAGCGATCGGAAGGGATTCGTCTCTCCCGGTATAGGGAGTTGATATCGTGCTGTATTTGGTTGGACATCACTATAAGTCCCTGACCAGGATGGATGAGATTTACTGATAGGAGATCATTAGTTTCTTGGTTGGTCATGAGCTTGACACTGGCATGACTTATCGGGTTATTAGGGGTCTGACGTTATCCACCCTAGACCCGGTATGGGACACTCTTAGATGAAGAGACCGGACTGTATAGAGATTGTCACTTATAGGATCAGTAGGGTACGGACGGACTTGATTGTTGACCTTCCTTTCGACACGTACCTAGGTGGCCATTACGTACAGATAATGCCGCTGACGTGCTTGTAGTTATGGATTTATCCAGTAACTCACTGCCAGCGTATTGTCGAGTCTTTAAAGTCCCACACAGAGGGTTTTCCCAGTTCAGGCGATACGATGTAGAGGACTTATGTTAATACGTACAAGAGCCCGATTAAATACATTTACTGGCTACACGGACATTAATCGGACGTTTGATAATACTAGCCGGCTTAGGATTAAGCCGGATAATTAAATCAAGTACTGATTTAATAATATATATATATATATATATATATATATATATTCAAGTATTATGATCTTTATTCATTTTCTCTCTCTTGGCTATTCGTATTTTTATAGGATACGCGTATATGTATTCGATGCATATACTGGGATTGTATTTCGTATTTATATGGAATGCTTCTAGACGGAGGACACCTCATTATTGATTTTCCTTTTTAGGAAAATCAAGAAATGAGGTAGCTAGTGAGGTGGAAAGGAGGCATGGGTGAAAGGGATGGTCCTAACATTTGTTTATTTGGAAATGTTTTTTAAATGATGCATGGCTAAGGAAATTCCTCTCATTCTCTTAGGAGTTTTCTCACTCCTTTTCCATGCTCTTTCATCTCCTCCTTCTTTGCTCTTAAGTTAAGCTAGCTCTCTTGAGTTATGATTATGAGAGATTAAGATAGTGATAAATCCCTACATCTCTCACATTCTTTCCCTATCAATTTTAGATGGTGAGTTGCTTCCTCGAATTTCTCTTTGGAGTGAAGCTGAAGCTTAGATCGGTATTTCTCGGGTGGATCATCTTCGGCAAGAGCAATAGTCTCTCAAGCTCATTCCCGATGGCCTAGAAGCTTGAAGGGTTTTTTCATGATTGCGTGGAAATGCTACAAAGGTTGTGTGTTCATAACAGAGTAGATGGTTATCTTGTTTTAGTTGCTAGTTTAGTTTATGGATGCACCCTTATGTTTTGATGACTTGTGCTTGTTAAAAATTGATTGTTTTTCGTTCCTCCTTGGACGCGGTGATCACGGCATGAGCACTACCCACCTTCATGGTATCAGAGCCGATCCATGCACTTAAACTAGGTCGCATGACCATAGAATTTCATCGCAAAAAACATTTTAAAAATTGTAGTTTCTGCCTTAAAAATTCAGCCGCTAACATGAATGTTTTCAAGCTTGTACTCGATCCCCGGAGCTCTCGTTTTGGAATGGGAACTCCTTAGAGGATCGAGGGTGACCCTTAAAGTCTCAAGAAGTTATTTTTCAAAACTATTTCGAAATTAGTGGCTATTTTTTCCAAGTTGAAAACTATTTTTAACTTGCTGTCCAAAATTGGACATATTGTCATTTTCCGATTCCTGGGGTCTCTTGGTTCAGACCAAGAACCTGTGAAAGGGATCGGGGGTACCGTGGGTAGTCCCCGGGGGCCTAGGGTGGGGCCCCTCCTTGAGACCACCACTTGGTAGTCTCAGGAATGGTGCAATCCCGAGAGCACCCATTTGGGTGCTCTCGGGTTTTGCTCCCTATCCGAGACCACCAAGTGGTGGTATCGGGTAAGGGGTACCCTCTTAGACCCCCCATGGATCTCCGGGATGTGTTTGAGCGCTCCATTAGGCTCTTGGGAAAGTTTCGGGTCAATCGGGATTCGAAAATTGGTAATATGATTGGTTTTAGGATGGCGGAGTGCATTTGATTTTCGTCGTTTGGAAAATTCGAGTGTTAGCTCCGCGGGTGATGAATTATTTGGTCATGGTTTCCGTATTTATGTTTATGTGTTGTTAAACATCGTCTAATTTTTATATGGTCGATTAAACGGGGTTACAAATATGTTACTTATGTTGTTGGTATATATATTTTTGTGATGGTTTAGCCGGATTGTAGTGACGGATGGCCCCTCGTATGATGATGTATGTACAGTATTGTTGTATATTCAATTATTCGGGACGAAGGCCGGATTGTGGCCTTCGTTGCTACTTGATGTATATTCTTTTATTGGGACACGTTCAGGATGCGGGCGTTGTTGCCATTGTATATATTTCATTACTTGTACTAGGATTAACCCACAGAGAAGTGCTCGATTTACCAGGTTCTAGAGTGCGGTAGGTGGCCATCTCATAGAGTTGAGATCGGTCCGTCTCGCTCTAGAATTGACGGATTATCCGCCGCACTTGTAGGGGTTTAGGATAGACCCGTGGTGGAGTGCTCAAGTTACTATAAGGATGCTAGGCTCGCTTAGAGGTTTTAAAACGCAGCGAAAGCGATAGTTTTAAAAAATCTAAAGATTGTTAGAAACCCAAACCAAGATAACAACCAAAAGACCAAACTTGACACTAAACTAGAAAGCTAAAATCTACATACATCTTTTTTGCATGACTCATTTTCTTTTCTTTTCGAAAAAAATAAAGAAACAAATGAATCATCATCTCACTTTCCTTGTGCATCCTATACACACTACTATCATGTATAAGCTAATCTTGTGTGTGCATCTCATACACGCATCTCACATGTATAAGCTGACATGATACATATATTTATATCAAATATTAATATATATAAAGAGAAGAAATAATAAAGTGAACATGATATTAGTTTAATATATATCTATATCATATATAAATATATATCTAATTATTAAATCAACACTTGATTTAATAATCCGGTTATATCATATATGAAACGACTAATATCATTAAACATCCGATTAAAATATATGTATCTCATACACGTGTTTTATCGTACTCTTGCACGTATCCTCATACGTGCCCTACATTATTTCGCCTATGTTGAGAAACCTCTGTATGTGACTCTAAAGACTCGACAATACACTGACAATAGATTAAGATCATATCCATAGCCCACAAGGTCACGTTATTGTAACCATCCCACTGAGCAATCATGTCCTCTCCGGACAATGAGGCTGGAGGCCTAAGAAGCTCCTGATGACCATTAAAGCGAGCATCATCTAACCTGTAGGGATGGTCTAGTGGTTGAAAACGCCGACGATCGCAAAAACAAACCTTCCTGCTAAAATTCAACCATATTGATATTGTATCTTGGTGGCAGTAAGGGCATACTTTGTGACCATGTATGGACCAACCTGATAGCATTCCATACGTAGGAAAGTCGTTAATTGTCCACATTAAAACTGCACGTATCGTGAAGGTTATATCTGTATTTGCATCGTAAATCTCTACACTATCAATGAATAAATTTTTTAACTCATCGATCAGAGGTCAGAGATAGACGTCGATATTGTTTCCCGGTGAGTTTGGTTCATCAATAAGAAGATCCATCATAAAATAAGATTGATCCATAGCCAACCAATGTGACAGATTATAAACCATCATTACAATGGGCCATGTGCTGTGGCTTCCAGCCATATACTTAAATGGGCAGAAACTATCACCAGCCAGTTCGAGCCTAACATTGCGAGGATCACTACTGAATGTTTGATACCTCCAATCGAAATCCTTCTATACCGGTGAATCTCTTGGATGGCTCATTTTTCCATTTTCAATTGGAGCAGTACGGTGATACCAAATCATTGCCTCTACTTTCTTCTTACACCTGAATATCCTTTGCAACCTCTGTGTTATCGGAAAGTATCATGCTATCTTAACAAGTATATCTAGTTTCTTATCAGATACTTTCGAATTATACCCGACCTCTCCGCATGTTAAACACTCTTTCAAATCTGAATTCTCTTTCCGGTACATAACGCAATTTTTTGGAAATGCATGAATCTTCTCACAGTTTAGACCCAAATCAGACATCATCTTCTGGGCTTTGTACCAGCTCTCGGGCACATTATTTCCCGGGGGCATAGAATCTTTCAGGAACTTCAGAAGTATCATGAATGATTTGTTGTTCCATCCATTTAGGAACTTAATCGAGAAAAGTTAGACGAACAATGATAGGATGGAATACTTTGTATTCTCATAAATTGGACTTCTAGTATCATTCAAGAACTTTTCATACTTATCCACACGCGGTCCTTGACCGAAAGGAGTGTCTTCTTCGGTAGGATTACTATCACTGAGGGCAACCTC
Source organism: Agapanthus africanus (assembly GCA_030015575.1). Lineage (NCBI taxonomy): Eukaryota > Viridiplantae > Streptophyta > Magnoliopsida > Asparagales > Amaryllidaceae > Agapanthus > Agapanthus africanus. The sequence continues at coordinate 25,023,701 of JASDDO010000019.1, forward strand.
TACCATATCCTCCATTTCTTCTCCTGGAAAGAAGTTATCGTCTTCTTCTTCCGCCTCATTACCGTCTTCTCCTTCTTCTTCCGCCGGATTACCGTCTTCTTTTTCTCCTTCCTCATGATATAGCCAGATTGTATAAAATCTAGTAAAACCATATTTAACGATGTGAACCTCTATAATTTCTACCTTCTGCCAGAAATTATTCCCACATCTATCGCACGGACAAAAAATCTTCTCTAACATAATCTTATTATGTGCGCGTGTAAATTCAATGAAAGCAGCAACTCCTGCGACAAAATTAGATTGCATGCGTTGTTACCAATCCACGTGCATCCAGTCTTTAACTCTGATATACTCATGGGGCATGTTAAACTGTCTAACATATAAATTGTAAGTTATGGAAGTTGGTTTTTTATGGCGACTACATTGAGAAATCTAAAAACAATATGGTTATTGACAAAGAAGAAAACGGGAAGGGCAAGTTTGTCATTGAAAAACATAAATTATCGATTAACAAAGTTATGTTTGAAGATACCCAAATTTGAGTTGTATTCTGTATATGTGTGTTTCAATTTATGATTTCGCTTAGGTGTAGGGTTGTTAGTGTATATGTGCATTGTGTATGTGTGTGTTGTGTATTCGTGTTCTCTGTGTGTGTGTGTGTTTCGGCTGTAGCTAGACTGAGATGAGTACAGGTCGTTCTCAGGAAAACGTTGAATCTTTTAATCTTAATTTAGGCGTATTGATTAGGAAAGGAGGAAGAATAATGAATAGTGAAGAATGGTTGTAGATTCTAGATCTACGTCAATCACGGATGTAAGATATAGATCTAGATTAACTACGGATGTAGGTTTTATATTAGAAGGGGGCTTGTATGGTTCGTTAAGATTTAGTAGTCATGGATGATTAATTAAGGATTACTCCTTTTATGCTTTAATAGATTTAAAACTAGATCGACGGTGATGCATGTAGATTAGGGTTTCTGGAGGAAATAGGGTTCCTACTCTTAATCCCTATCTTGACATGGATCTCCGTTCATGTCTAGCCTTTACCAAAACAATTGTTAATCTAATCTCTAATCGTAGTCGTGAATATCAATGAATTGATAGCGCGCCCGATTAGGATGTTAACGATTCTTTTGGTAAAGTTTATAAAATTTATAGGACGTAAAAGGAGTTAAAGGATTTTAATCACCCATTGATCTACCCTAATCCTACGAACCCTAACAAGCGGTCGCGCATGATGGAGATAGAAGAACGGATAGTGTCACGCCCCGCTTCCGAGTGTACGGGCAGATGACGCGACGAGGCCACTACGTATTCACTCAGAAGTAAATACGCTAAGCGTAACTAAGCAATATAAAAGAAATATACACAAGAGACAAATGTAATGAAACAGCAACTTTATTTATATACATTCTTTTGTACAATGCATGGAAAAGTAAATACATCTGAATTAATGTAATGCCTAAACAATGGCATAACAGAAATGGAAAGTACTGAAATGAAATGTGTACAAGTGTAACTACAGCTCGGGATCTTCAATAAACCGGTCTAAGTCTTCAGTGCTAGGCTCAATCTCTGGAAGGTCTGAATCACCTGACGATATTCAAAGAAGAAGAAAGAGAATGTCGTCAGCGAACAAATCGCTCGGTAAGTCCCAAAGATAAGGGAGAAATAGAATAGACAGAGAGAGAGTGTGTAACTATAAGTTTTATTATATTGTAATATTGTTGTATTTAGTGTTAACGCTGTTGTTTGTAACTTGGTATAGAAGAATGCCAGTGTATACGAGAGGAGTCTCTATATGCCAGAGACTAAACGCAAATAAAAGTACAAGGTTCCGTTAGAATGCCCGGAACAACGGCGATTGTATTCAGATTAGGTGTCTTAAATCTTGCATTCTCGTGTCACTTCTAACATCTTCCGTACCAATCTACCCCTTAAACCCCGCGATGTCTTGATTGTATTGTTTTATTGTTTGAATTGTATTGCAACTTGTATTGTCTTGTAATATAGATTGTGTAATTAGATGACTTGCCGAAACCATGATATCAGTAAATGGATGTAACTGGAGAATCATGTAAATGGAAGTATATCCATGGTTCGGTTCGGTCAATATAGATCGAATAGTTTGAACAGTTTGAATATATGGGTTCATTGATTGATCGGTCAGTCATCTGGAGAGTGCAATGGGTTGGCTTTAACTCTCCGATACCTAGTTGCTCATAAACTGAGTATGGAAGCAGGTTAACACTTGTGCCCAGATCTAGTAGAGGACGGTTAATGTGTTTTTCCCCAATAGAAATGGAAATAGTAGGATATCCAGGATCCTTACGTTTCCTCGGTAATTGTTGGGGGAAAGCCGTGTCTACCGTTTTTGCCATGAATATCTTCTTGGGCACTTGAGTCTTCCTCTTACTAGTGCACAAGTTCTTAAGAGTTTTCGAATATGACGGAACTTGTTGGATGGCATCTAGGAGAGGGATGTTGATGTTAACTTGCTTAAACATGTCCATAATCTTCTCCATATGTGAACTCGATTTGTTAGCCCTTAACCGATTAGGATAAGGTGCTTTAGCAATAAGCGCTGGGTCCATCATAGGAGAAGGAAGTGTGTGTGGACCTGATCCCAAAATAGAAGTAGGGATCGTCGGTGGTAGACTAGAAGAGGTGTGCTGAGGTGTTGAGCCTAGAGGGAAATGGAGAATAGGCTCGCGAGAAGGCGGTGGGGTAGAAGAACAAGAATCAGACGTAGAAGTGTGTGTGTGAGGGAAGGTCTCAGCCGGGGCGTTAATAGGATTTTCAGTATCATCAATTTCTTCCCAAATATGGTTATCCAGCACTCTTCCTGATCTCAACGTTGTGACGACATTTACATTGTAATGCCTAGGATTCGGTAGGGGTTGAGACGGAAGTTTCCCTTTTTCTCTCGCACTCATTTCGGCCTTAAGTCATGCAATCTCAGCTTCCATCGTTCTGATACTCTCAGCTTGGGACGCTGAGTTTTTCTTTATCTCACCGACAGAAGACCTAACCTCGGCCGACATTTCCGTGAAATTTGACAAGAGTGATTTCATGGTTTGAGCGAATTGAGAGAACTCGTCAGAACAGGTCGACTGCATAGGATTAGAAGGTGCAGGAGGGTTGACCTGGTTTTGGAAATTTTGTGACTGGTAGGGGTGCTGGGTGAGTTGAAGTGGTTGCTATTGTGGAGGAAGGACCCTTTGGAATTGATTCGCGTTTGGAACCGTGTTTTGGGATTGGTTCCAGGCAAAATTCGGGTGATTCCTCCAACCCTGATTGTACGTGGAAGAATATGGATCGTTTCTAGGTCTTTGAAATGCGGCATTGGTATGCTCGAGACCTTGAAACTGAGAGTTTAATGGACATTCTTCCGTTAAGTGAGACGGATCAGAACAGCACCCACAAACAGTTTTGGGGAGCGACATTGGGTTTAGGGAGGCTGCTAAGAATTTGTGTTCCATAGTGTCGAGCTTCTTTTGCATTACTACCATCTCAGCTCGAACACCTATGGACACGTCTATTTGGTGTACGCCACCCCTACTCGATGGCTGGGTTCCAGTCTCCCACTGTAGTGACTTTTCAGCGAACTCTTATAAAAATTTTCATGCTTCCCCATCATCCTTGGTCATAAAGGTGCCTTGACACATATTTTCAAGGTTTTGTTTAGTGGTAGGGTTACTGCCCTCATATATGATTCGGCAAAGATCCCATTTCGGGATGCCGTGATGTGGGCATTGAACCAAAACATCCTTGAATTGGTCAAAGTATTTTGAGAATGGTTCAGCCGGAAGCTGGGAGAATTGATATAGTTCGCTACGGATTCGAGCTGTCTTTTGCATAGGGTAGAATTTCTTAAGGAATGCTGCAACGAATTCTTCCCAATTCGTGATGGAATGTGCGGTGGTGTTATACAGCCACTTCTCGGCTATATCGTACAAGGTAAATGGAAGAAATCGTAGACGCATAGCATCCACAGAAAGTTGTGATGTACCCATCATTGCGCATACATTTTCAAATTTGGTGATAAAAATATATGCGTCTTCAGTCTCGAGACCGTGGAATTTGGGTAGAAGGTTGATGTACTGGGGCTTAATCTCAAAGTTATCCCCGTTGGCTGGTGGAATGGATAAGCAGGTCGAGAGAGGACCTCGCAAAGGGTAGCACCTCTCTTGGAGAGAGATCCGAGGTGGATTATGCGCACCAACGGACGGCGGCAGAGCAGCGGTAAAGAGTTTCGATGGAGACGGATCCATCGGTGTGGGTGTGGTGGTGGGTAAAAGAAAGGTAAATGGAGAAATACCGACTTCGGAGTCGATTGAGGGGACGCGGACAAGTCGGGCACTAGAATCCCGTGTCCAGCCTATCTTGCACTAAAAAGGGTTAGTACAAGTGGCAGCGTGATTTATAATTAGGGGGATGAAATGAATGCGGTGTTTGTTTTGAAAAGTGATAGGGATTTTGAAAATATGATGCGATCACAACAAATGCAACAAGCAACCCTAAAATTTATGGTCACCTAGGTCTGGCTCTAGACCGCTCCTAACTGCCACAAGACATGTCGCAGGATAAAATCCTCCACTGTCTCTTTGTCCCCCTGTGGCCAGGTAAGTGCCAGGTAAGTGGGAAGGTACTCCACTACGTAAGTAGTGGGCCTAATTAATAACCACTAGCCTTCGACACACTTGCCTTAGACACCACAAGAAAACGCGGATAAGCAATGAATTACCCACGGCCTTCTTCTGTCCTAAGTGAGCGCGACGGTCCTTAGAGTCATCTCTAGATATTTTTTACTTAATGTGGGTAAATGCGGATGCAAGTTTTTGATTTTTGGGGCTTAGGAAGGGTAATGAACTCCCCACCTAATCTGGATTTGGTCTTTGCCCCTTAATGTCCGTATTAATTATGCAAACAACCGCAAAATCAAAACACGCACAATTTAATTTTGCTTTTTGCGCGGCGCTACGCTTTTTTTTGCAAAGAAAGCTGCACAAAATATTAATTGGAGCAGATGAGGGAGAAGATAAGAAAGTGTGGAAGTATACCTGAAAGTTTGGAACAGTGAAGAAGTTAACTTGCGGCGGAACCGCGGTTTAAGTAGCCAAATGCCGCGGAATCGCGGTCTTCTATTGGGATCACTGCACCAATTTTTGTGTACAAGCTCCTGTTCACTTACACAGCTCTCTGGAGTTTGCAGAAAATTTTTTCCACAGCTCCACAAGTTCCAGATTTCCTCGCAATCAAATCACAACAACACGTATTAGTGTTTGCACGAATTTTGATCTAAAAATAGAAACGGAATAAACTTTTCAACTCAAATTTCAAAATGCGAACAATTAGCGCACTATCCCTGGCAACGGCGCCATTTTGATTGAATACGATTTCCGATTGTGTAGTTGGTTTTTAGAAAATAGAATTTAGAAATCACAACCAAAAATTATTTGACCGCAATCAATAACGGTGTTGGATGTAGCGCGTTAGTAAGTGCGGATCGTCCACAGGGAAAGTGTAATTGTTCGTGTTTCGAATTAGATGAATTGAAACTTTAAGGAAAAAAAAGAAAACAATTCATGATTTAAAATTGCATTTCAAGAAAAAGAAAAATCTAGATCTAAGAAAGCATTAAAATCAAGAAATGATAATTTGGGATGATTTCCAACCAACAATCAAGATTCGAAGTGTAGCTCGTAGGAGTAGATCGGATCTATAGATGTGATGAGATCTATTGATTTCATGTTCTTATCCTTTAGCGAATTGATACTAGATCGATGATAATTCATCGAGGTTAAGGATTTTTGCGAAGAAGCTAAGGTTTCCTCGTCTTATCCTTTACCCTTTCAATGAATCTCATTCAAATTCTAGCTTCTAGTCAATCAAATGATCAATCGTTGTTCCCTAGTTTCGAGTGAACACAATCAAGAAAGGATCATCCCGAAACTAGGTCATTAATCATTTGATGCACTAGAATTTCAAAACATTATAGGATTTAAGAATTGTAAAAGTATATAAATCATCATCATCTAAAGATCGTCACAACTCCTACACGAGCGGAGATTACTCAAACATCATGATATCAAACGCAATTACAAATTGAGATCGAATCATAATGTTGAATCAAAGATAAGCAAGATATAGAAATTTCACCTTTATTTATCGACAATTTTCGTTACAACTCTCTTGAATTTACAAAAGGAAGGAACTAGATCGTCGATTTCGGTTTCGCTCGGCTCCTTGAGTCGCGGATCGGCGTGGATCTCTTGCTCCGTTGAAATCCGGCGTCGCTTCTAAAGGTTGAAGGGTTTCTTGCTTGAATTGATCTCGGGATCTTGATCTTGAAGTTGAATTGGAATTTGGCACAAGTCGTGTCACTCAACTTGTGGGGGGAAGAGGGAGAGATGAAGAATTGAACAACCTTCACCATAGATCTAGGCTCTCTTATATAGACCTCCAAATTCTAGATCTAGGATTGAAATTTGAATTCCCTCCACAAGTTTGTTAGCCAAAAGATTTAAATTTCCCTCCAAAAGTTTGTTACAAGAACCTTCTAGAAATAGTTTGTTAAGCCGAGCCTTCTAGATGTGCCACGTGGAGCTTCTGGGGTCTTCTGGAAGCTTGGGTCGTTAGAGGTGACACGTGGAGGAAAATTGGACCAATGATCTCATCATATCACCGCGGATCCGCGGCGCCAAGGGGGTTTGGGCCGCGGATCCGCGGTCCTATAGTGGCCTTAGGGCTTGAGTTTTCTTATATGGGCTTGTGATGACATATGGGCCTTATTCTGATATGTTGAATTTTATTTGGCCTTCTGCATTACTACCAGATCTTCAGCCTTTGAGTTGGCGTATCTTATATCAGATCTTTTCCCAATTTGGGCTCTGCTTCTGGAATTTCCTGCATTGGACCCCAAGACAAGAGTTGCGCAATACAAGGATGATGCAATGCCATGAAAAACAGACAATTTCCCTAAAAGTGCCGGTTTTAGTATACAGTACAAGTAATCCGGTATTTTACATGTGTTTTGTTAATATGTGCGATATGAATACCGGATACCTATACATGAATGCAAAAGGTAGGGAAATTGCCGTGTTAGAAATGCAGTATTTTCGACTGATCACTTACCAATGAGCTACAAGCTCCTTCTTACTTTTAAAAAGCAAAACAAACTTATAACTTGTTCTCAGGCAAAAGTACCCCTTTCTGTTTTTTTTTAAAAATTTGTACAGAAAGTTGTACAGAAAGTTAGGGTTGTTACATTCTACCCTCCTTATAAAAATTTCGTCCTCGAAATTTGTAAAAGGAAAGTGTAATAGATTCAAGGAAAGTTTGGTGACTAGAGTACTGATAGTGTGTGAAGAATAACAAAGTGGTATAAGGATTTTTTTTTTAAATGTGAAAGAGACTTGCTAGTGTTACCTTGGCCTACAGCCTCGGCTTCTACGGCTGCTAATGTGAATGTCTGTCTCCGTGGTACATTCCTCCTAGCTGGAGGCACATTTTGTCCTTGAGGCAAGTTTCTTTGCCCTCGAGGCATGTCCCTCATTGCTTGTTGGAATTGGCGATCAGGTTGTGCAGGAGATCCACGTGGAGGTGGTGCTGGGAGTGCAGGACGAGTTGCAGGAGACTGGATAGCTGGCCGCTGCAGGTAGTTGGTGGGTGTGTGAGATGGGTTGCGTCTATAAGGACAGTTTCCAATTCCGTGATTGGACGCGCCACAAATTATACATAGACCTTTTGCGCGCCTACAGTCCTTCCACAAGTGTCTCTTTCTCCTGCAGTAATAGCAGAAATCTGGACTCGACTAGTTATTGATTTCTTCAGTTCTCCTGGGTTCGAACGATGGCCTGGAAGAGGCTTCTCCTGCCATTTGAGTGGCAGGGCGTTTCAAACTGGCAGATTGAGGTCTGCCCTTCCTCTTTACTACTGCCTCGTATCTTCGGGCAGCCTTCAAAACCAAATCATGGGTTGGGAAATCCCCTGTAGCTAAGGCAGCTTGGATTTCCGGGTCCAACCCTTGCTGAAATCTTCTTGCTCTGATCTCAGCAGTCGGTATGAGATAGGCCGCAAACCTGTTACGGTCTTGTGTTAGCTGTGTAGAATGTGATATAAAATCGAATATTGAAACATATCTTACCGACTGAGCATGGTGAACTCAGCGTCATATTCATCTACTAACTTGGTCCACATTGAACCTTGTTGCAGATGGATGAACTGCTGTTCCATGTCGAAGCGGGCAGTCTCAGGGAAGTACTTTGCATCGAACATGTCGCGGAAAGTCTTCCATTCGATGGGTTGATCAAGACGGCTTTGTTGGGGTAAAAATTTACACCCCGGTTGACCAAGTCAAAATCCAAGTCAACCCCAAGCCAAGTGGGCCCAAGCCCAGACCCAGTGGGCCCATGCCCGGGTCGAGCCCGAACATGAAGCGGCCGGCCTCCCCCCACGCCAAGATAAAATTTTTGTAATAAACAATTTTTTTGTATTTCTTTTATTTTATTTTTATGGATAAATGTAAGAAAAATAGGCATAAAGCCAAATTTTTGTAAAGCCCATGGCTTATGTGCAAAAAGAAATGACACATGAGTCATGGGATAGGCAAAATGCCATTTTGTGAAGTCCAAGGGGCTATGTGTAAAGTGTATAGCCTATAAAGGCTAAGATAAGAAAATATCTCAACAACTTTTGATCTCTCCCCAAAAAGAATCTAGATCTGCTTCTTTCTCCTTCCTCAAGGTTCTTAAACCTTCTTTTTTTCTTTTGAATTAAATCAAGAGTTTAACTCTTCCTTTTCTCAAAATAAATAGATTTCCACCACAAAACCTACGAAGGGGAGCTCGGATCTCCAATCAGATCTCGAAAGGGGGGGGCTTTTAAGGCTCATCCCCTTTTCTCCACGATCCCGCCGGTCAAGAGCAAGAAAAAGGAGACCCATCTCCAAAAATCTAACTTTGGACAGACCCAAGGCTCAAAAGAAGAGCAATAAATCCCCCAGGAGTTTAACTCCTTTCTAAAGTTGCTGGAGTTTAACTCCATAAATTAATTTCTGTTGGAGTTTAACTCCATAAATTTGTTTCTGTTGGAGTTTAACTCCATAAATTCCCTTGGGAGTTCAACTCCCCAGCCTAGGGGCTAGGCCTCCCTTTCCGCGGGTTTTTCCCGCGGTCACGTGTGCCCACGTGACCCCGAGGCGCCCATTGGTCACGTGTGCGCACGTGACCCCAGGGCGCCAAGGCGCCCATCGGTCACGTGTGCGCACGTGACCCCAGGGCGCCAAGGCGCCCATCGGTCACGTGTGCGCACGTGACCCCCGGGGTGCCCACGTAACCCCGGGGGGGGGGCGCCAAGGTGCCCATCGGTTACGTGTGCGCACGTGACCCCGGGACGTCAAGGCCCCCCCTTCGGTCATGTGTGCCCACATGACCCTGGGGGCGCCAAAGTGCCCATCGGTCACGTGCGCGCACGTGACCCCGGGCATTAAGGCGCCCACCTGCTGTGCGAGCGTCCTTTAGACGCCATTTTGTTTTCTTTTCCCCCTCGTTTTACGTGCACTCTCCAACAAAATCCCTTCTGTAGTTTAAACCCTTTTAAAAAAATATATATATTCTTTGGAGTTTAACTCCACAATAAAGTTCTATTTTAGGAATTTAACTCCGCATAAAATTCTTTTAGGAGTTTAACTCCATTTAAAATTCTTTGGAGTTTAACTCCACAATAAAATTCCTTTTGAAATTAAACTCCACTTTTAAAAAGAAAAGGAAAGGGGGGAAGGAAAACATACACAGACTCCACGACACTGTCTTCCGTTAGAAAAAAAAATTTCTAACGGGGCGCTGCCCCGCACCCCGCAAGGGGGCTGCTAGCCCCCTTAACGCCCAGCCCGCTATCCGGGTAGCGGGACCCCCGTAAAAACTCTGCGGGGCCCCCGATATTTCCAAAACCCCTTCAAAACACGATACTGCACGTTGAGTTCGCATGACCAGTTTAACCCGTTAATCGGAGGTTCCTTCGCTCCAAATGCGTGGGGTAATTAACGGCAGCTTAGTCCGCGGTTGCCGGAGATTCGGATCCCTACAATCAATAAACCCCAGCCTATCCTAGGCAGGGGGAAATCTGTAATGCGCCTGACAAGCGCGCGCGTATTCCCATCTCAATGGGGTGATGAAAAACACCCTACAGATTCTGGCACGCCCGGTGGGACCTATCTCTCCTCCCATATTTCGGGTTAAACGTTCATGCGAACTCAATCAATATACATATCGATTGTCGATACTGAAATGATGTTTTTTTTTTCTGTGTAGCAATCAACCTTCAACGACAATGTCCCTCCAGACGAATTCAGCTTCCAACGTGACCCCGATTCTGTACGTGGTCAAGATCAACGCTCGTGTAGTCCTCCCCGCAAGCCTTAGTCGACAGTGGGAGGAACCGCCCCGCCAGTTTGGCTCCGTCATCATCTACCCTGCCGGAAGCGCTCATCTGGCGGAAATCCCCGCGGAACAGGTGGCCAAGCCGGTCCCAAGGGGCAAGAGGCCGAATGTCGTGATCGCCAAGGCACCACAATCGAAACTTAATACTGTATCTGAACGATTCTCTGGTGCTCCAGCGGGGGGCAAGAACTTCGGTACAAAGGGCAACAACAAATGTTGCGGACGAGCTCAGACGATGACTCCAACAAATGCACAATCGAGCGTATCTCCAAGGCCTTCCATCGCCCGGTCTGCGGCGTCTTCCCAAAGAGCCGAAGTCTGCCAGGTGCTTAGAATAGAAAAGTTAAGGCAGAAGCGTCCCAGGTATCGAGCCAACAAGAGGGCCAAGGCTTCGGCCAAATGGAATCGTGTGAAGTTCCAAGTACAGGGTTGCCCTGCGACGACGGCTGAGTCGGACGTAAGAATCAGCAATTCCTTCGAGCCTCTGAAGTGGGTTCAGAAAAACGCCATGACCGCCAGAATCAAGAAGACAGCGGTCCGAACAGTGCCACAAAGAGACGTGTCCCGGCCCCAACAGAAAAAGTATGACACTGTCTCTTCAAGAGTCTATCAGGCGCTCTGTGCCGCACGAAAGCAACGAGGCAAATCCAGAAAAGAAGCACCGGCACCATTCAAAAAGCTGGTTAGGCCAGCCGCCTTCAATCGACTACCAGCTACCGAAGTAAGGGGGTCAAGACAGCGATCCGTGAAATCAGCCGCCAATGATCGAAAGACGGCCGGTTATATCATCCATACGGTCTATATGGCGGGTGGGCGCCCCAGTGACAACCTTCACAGCAAAAGTAAGGATGGGGCCACCACATCCCAAGCCCAATCTAGCCTGAATGTGGTTGCCGCCGCCCAAGAACAGCCGCCCCCGCTGGATGAAGAAAACCCTCTCGATGAGGATGATAGGCAGAAAGACCCTTCGGTCCATGCAGAGTCAAGCTCGGACAGCGAGGAAGAGCCGACTTTCCGCCCCAGGACCGCGGAGCAAGAGCTGCTTCAAGAGCTTCGAAAACAGCTCAGGAGCAAAGATAAAGAGATGGCCAAGCTCTATTCGAAGATTGACGACTTAACGAACGTGGTGATGCAGCTTACGGCTCAAATTGCTCGAGCGCCTCCCAATCAAACACAAGCCGCTACTAATCAGCCGGGTGATGACAATCCGAGGCAGCCAATGCCTGTTCCTTTGGGACCAAGACTGGTCGAGCCGCATGAAAGCCGGCCACACTCCGCTTCTGGGGACGCCTCGACCCCAGATAGCACTATCCCGCTAACACAGGATCAGATAATGGATTTGGTCACCAGCAAGGTTAAAACATTGGTGGCCGAAGCTGAAGCTCAGAAAGAAATCGGCAGTAGTGGGCGGCCATATCCCGCGCAGTACGATCTGATTGAGTTCCCAAGCGGCTACGTCATTCCTAAGTTCGGAAGATTTGATGGAACGGGGAATGTAAATCAGCACGTCGCCCACTTCAAAGCATCGTGCGGAAATACAGGGGGCAATGACACGCTCCTTCTTCGTCAGTTTGTCAACAGCCTGACCGACGTCGCCTTCGACTGGTATGCGAGTATACCGGACGGGTCCGTCATTACCTTTGCCCAAATGGAGTCCCTGTTTCGGCAAAGGTTCATGAGTGTCAGTGATAAAATCTCCATTGCCGACCTTGTGAGAACCAAGCCGGGGAAGAATGAAAGCAACACCGACTTTATCGCTCGATGGCGTAATCTCACAGTCAAGTGCGAACTGCCGCTGGAGCAAGACCAGTCCGTCAGCCTTCTCATTGGGAACCTCAGCAATTGGATGGTCCCATTCTTGTGTACGGCAGGCCTCAAGACATTTCAGGAGCTAACCAAGAAAGTCCAAATGCTGGAACGCTCGAAGCAGGAGTCCCCGCCGGATTCTCAGAGAGACAAAACTTGGAAAAGTAAGCGGGACGACAACCGTAGAAGCGGGAGTTCCAGCAGTACCAATGTCTTCAATGCGTCCGACAATGAAGAAAAGCGAAGGGCGGCCGAATCCAAAACTAACCGGTCTCGAAAGCCATTGCTGGGAGGAGATGGGCCTTCCCTAGAGGAGAAAAAGAACAAGGTTTACTCTTTCAGAAGGGACAAGGTCCGCAAGATATTTAAAGATGCCTTGAACAACGGCCTACAATTGCCGGAGTCGAAAAGACCCCAAGAAGCAAAAATGACCGACAATCCCCTGTATTGCCCGTACCACCGAGTAGTGAGCCATGCGATCGAGGATTGCTATATCTTCAAGGACTGGGTCGAGAAGCAGTACAAGGCTGGAGAGATCGAGCTGTCCAAAAGCGTGTTGGTGAATAATCAAGTTGCAACCGCCAACTTTATACAGACAGAAGTTGAAGCCTTCTGGGAGCAGACAGCTGAACCCACTGCCCTGACAAATGAAACGGACCCATCGCGGTCTCCGTGGAATACGCACATATCTAGCAAGACGAAGAAGATGATAAAGCTACTTCGGAAAGAGCCCAGGACAGAATGGGAAGGGCAGAAGAGGCCTACCAGTCCAGCTGCCGATGCGGTTCCATCACACTCAACATCCAAGAAGCTCAAGAAGAAGAAAAGTGTGGCTCGGCGCGATAAGGAGTCTGCAGGGAGATCGGCCATTCAAATCGATTCCCTCGAAGAATATGAACAGAAGGAAAGAACTTTGGTTCAATTAAAAGAGTTCCTCCCTGTACAAACGGCTGAAATTCTGGAGGAGTTAGAAGAAGACTCCAATGAAGAGATCCCAGTAGTGACCTGCTACGCCATCCATCTTGGTAGTGACTCTGAGGATGAGCTCTGTTTTCCTGAAGAGGACGAGGAGCTCGCCACAAAGGCCAACCAAATCCAGCTCAGAAGCGGCAGGGCTCTACCGCCAAATCAAGGCAATGCCCCAAAAGGAAAGGGAAAACAGGTGGCTAATGATGAAGATGGCGGGGAACCGGCTGATGAAAACTCGAGTCCTTCCCCAGTAGACTATAATGTCTTGGCTCACCTTCGAAGGCTTCCGTCTCTCCTGAGCATCTACGATGCCTTGGTCCTATCTAAGGAGCTTAGAGATGTTCTTATTCACGCTCTACAAAACCCCGAGCGGTATCAGGCTCACTTCGCGGAAATTAATATGAAAGAAGCTCAGCACGCTTTGCATGCCGCCGCAGTCACATTTAAGGATGAAGACTTGCTACTGGGAACAGCTGAGCACAATCGGCCGCTTTATGTGACCGGGTACAGCGATGGAGATCGAATTAATCGCATATTGATTGATCCGGGGTCCTCAGTGAACATCATGAACTTGCGAACTCTGAAGAGTTTGTCAATGGACGTCCGACGCCTGTCAAGAGAAAGGATTGTCATTCAAGGCTTCAACCAAAATTGCCAGCAAGTTCTGGGGTCTATAGTTTTGCCAATCAAATTCGGGGATCTGCAAACTAAAGCTAAGATATACGTGATCGACGCCGACACGTCTTATAAGATTCTCTTGGAGCGGCCGTGGCTCCACGATTACGGCATCATTCCGTCAACTCTCCATCAATGCATGAAGTATACTAAAAATGGCGAAGAAAGACGCATTGACGGAGACATCCAGCCGTTCGGTGTGCATGAAGTCCGATATGAAGATTCTCGGTACTTTATGAACCACCAAAATGCTAAGCCACAACTGACTGAGGATAGACCGGCCCCAAGACTCGAAAGCAAATCTACGCTGGCTGTCACTTTCAAAAGCAAAAATACCCAAGTGCGCCCGCATTTCGGCAGCGACACTGATGAGTCCGACGCTGGAAGCCCGTCCTTCCGCAAAACTCGCCCTCATTTCGGCAGCGATACGGACGAATCTGTTATTGAAGGCCCATCTAGCAGCAAAGTCCGCTCTCATCTTGGCAGTGACACTGAAGAGTCAGAAGAAGAGGACCTGCCGTGCAACACTGTGCAGATTGGCCCCCCATGCAGCAAGCGAAACTACGAGAGACCTTCAAAGTCGCAGAAGGGTCCCTAGCCATCACAAGGGTGCCGGAACAGTTGTGCAAAGAGCTCGATGCATTGTCAGTCTCTACCGTGGACCAGCTGAAAACTTTCTACGTCCCCGGGAGAAAAAATGGACAGAAGGGCATCCTGTTTTACAGGTCAAACCCCATTGTGCACCCGGACGATCTTTCTGTCGCGTGCCTTCCCTATGAGAGAGGCATAAGAGCCGTCCTCAATCCCAGATACTATGCGCCCAAGATGCGGGAATACTTTAAGAAGTGCGGATGCCGGTCATATCAAACGGAGTCCGAAGCAAAGTTCTATGAAGGGCTATGGTATCCGCCCCAGGTCCGAGCACTCATCGATGGACGAATTCCAGATAGACGGGGCATAGGCTACATTCAACCTGACTCCAAAGCGTGCTACATGATCCATGTTGGTGAGGCCAGCGAAAGATCAAATGATGATGATGAGGTAGCCGAGCTAGAAGAAGCTCCTCAAGAGCTCGAAGATGGCGGACAAGCAACCTTTGACGAGCTAACCGAGATTGACTTAGGAATGCCCAATAATCCAAGGCCGACCTACATCAGCTCGCTCTTGTCAGAGGAAATGAAAGCGCAGATAATTGCCCTGCTGCAGGAGTTCGTCGACTGCTTCGCATGGACATACAAAGAAATGCCTGGACTTTCCCCTGAAGTGGCCGTACATAAGTTGGCTATATCTCCTGATGCTAAGCCAGTCAAACAAGCTCCTCGAAGAATGAGAAGGGAACTAGAAGAAAAGGTCATCGAGGAAACTAAGAAGCTCATCGATGCCGGCTTCATCAGGGAAGAGAAATATGCGGATTGGATCGCATGCATAGTCCCAGTGAAGAAGAAAAATGGGCAGATCCGAGTTTGTGTCGATTTCAGGGACCTCAACAAGTCATGTCCTAAAGACGACTTCCCGCTACCGGTCATGGAAATGATGGTCGATGACACCTCAAATTACGAGCTGTTCACCTTTATGGATGGCTCATCTGGATACAATCAGATCAAGATGTCGCCTGAGGATGAGAAGCACACAGCATTTCGAACCCCGATCGGAATATATTGCTACAAGGTGATGCCGTTCGGATTGAAGAACGCAGGTGCTACATATCAAAGGGCAATGACCAATATCTTCGATGACCTAATTCATAAAGTCGTCGAATGTTATGTTGATGATCTGGTCGTTAAGACTAAAGCCAAGGCCGATCATATCCAAGATCTCAGGACCGTTCTCACCAGACTGAGGGAATACGATCTGAAGATGAATCCTCTGAAGTGCGCTTTTGGCGTGTCATCGGGAAAATTCCTGGGCTTCATAGTCCGACATCGAGGGATCGAAGTTGACCCATCAAAGATAAAGGCCATCATAGAGATGCCCACTCCGAAGAGACTGACGCAGCTAAGATCTTTTCAAGGCAAGCTTGCTTATATACGGAGGTTTATCTCAAATTTATCAGGGAGATGTAGGCCCTTCTCAAAGCTCATGAAGAAAGGAGCTCCTTTAATCTGGGATGCCGAATGTCAAGCAGCGTTCGAAAGCATCAAACAATACTTGTTGCACCCTCCAGTGCTGGCCGCTCCCATTCCAAATAAACCGTTGATTCTCTACACTGCCGCGCTAGATGAGTCACTCGGTGCGCTCCTCGCTCAGAATAACGAGGAAGGAAAGGAAAATGCCCTCTACTACCTCAGTCGAACTCTAGTCGGGGCGGAACACAACTATTCCCCAATCGAAAAGCAATGCCTGGCTCTGATATTTGCTGTGAAAAAGCTGAGGCACTATCTGCTGGCTCATCGGGTTATGCTGATCTCCAAGGTCGACCCGCTCAAACACTTGATGACCAAAGCAAGCCTAGCCGGCAGAATGGCAAGATGGGCTGTCATGCTACTTGAGTTTGACATAGTTTATACTCCTCAGAAAGCAATAAAAGGGCAAGCTCTTGCAGACTTTCTCGCCGCTCATCCTATACCAGAAGGGTCGCCGCTAGATTGTGAGTTACCCGACGAACAAGTGCTGCACCTCGAGGAAGATGAGCCATGTTGGAAGCTCTACTTCGATGGAGCCTCATCAATAAGGACCTCCAGTAAATCAAGCGTCCCGGAGATAAAAGCAGGGATAGGATTGGTGTTCATCACACCGTCAATGGGAACCCTACAGCGTTCTTTCGCTCTCACCGAGCCTCGCACAAACAATGAGGCCGAGTATGAAGCTCTGATAGCTGGTTTGGAGCTCGCCATAGAAATGAAAATCCTTCGGCTACGGGTTTACGGTGATTCCCAGCTTGTCGTCAACTAAGTAAGCGGCAACTATAAGATATACAAACCTGAGTTAGCTCGGTACAGAAGCCGGGTGGTGGAACTCATGAAACGGTTCACTCACATTGAATTAACAAGAGTCCCTAGAGCATTGAACGGAAAAGCCGATATACTCGCTCGCCTAGCCAAGGAGCTGGCTGATCCTGACATGAACGAAATTCTGATCATAGTCAGGAGCCGACAAATTCTACCCCCAGTCTCTCTACGAGAAGAGGAAAGCGCAGAACAGGAGAGCAGTCCTGCCGAAGAAGCTTCGATCATCCAAGACGAGCCCGATTGGAGAGAACACTTCATAGAGTACCTCCGATACGACAAGCTGCCCGAAGAAAAATCTACGAGGATTCAGCTGAAGAAAAGAGCTCTCCGATACGTGTTTGTAAATGACACATTATACCGCAGGTCATATGACCAACTCTGGCTCAGGTGCCTGTCATCGGCCGAAGCCCAAAAGGTCATGAAAGATGTTCACTCGGGAGTTTGCGGTGCTCACCAATCTGGCCCCAAGATGCGACTTCAAATCAAACGGCTTAGGTATTACTGGCCCACCATGATACGGGATTGTGGAGAGCATGCAAAGAAATGTCAGATCTGCCAAATCCATGGTGATTTCATTCACAAGCATCCCAATCCGTTGCATCCTACGGTGGCGTCGTGGCCCTTCGAAGTCTGGGGCACCGACATTGTTGGCCCAATTGATCCTCCGTCATCCAAAGGCCACCGGTTCATACTGGCCGCGACAGACTACTTCTCCAGATGGGCTGAAGCTGTCCCGCTAAAAGAAGTCAAGACAAAAGATATTCTGACATTCTTCCAGCATAATATTCTATACCGCTTCGGTACACCAAGAAGAATCATTTCTGACAACGGGCCTTCTTTCAAGAGCTTCAATGTCTCAAGGTTCGCTACTCAGCACAAGATAGACTGGAGATATTCCTCCATCTATAATCCAAGAGCCAATGGGCTCGCCGAAGCCTTCAATAAGACTCTATGCAAGCTCCTGAGGAAAAATGCTTCAGCCAACAAGAGGGACTGGAATCTCAAGCTTCATGAGGCGCTTTGGGCATATCGTACCACGCACCGTACTCCAACTCAGTCCACTCCATACTCATTGCTCTTCGGAGTGGAGGCGGTCCTCCCCCTCGAAGTCGAAGTTCCAAGCTTAAGAATGACCGTTCAGCATGAGTTGACGGAGGAGGAAAACGTGCTCCTTCGACTGGATGAACTCGATGCCCTCAAAGAAAAGAGGCTCGCGGTGCAGCAAAGTCTGGAGCTGTACCGAGCCCAAATGTCACGGGCCTATGACAAGATAACCCGTCTCCGCGCTTTCAAGAAAGGTGAATTGGTGTTGGTCCTCAAAAGACCGATCATCCCCAATCGATATGCCAAGGGAAAATTCGAGCCAAACTGGGAAGGACCATACGTCATCGAGAAAGTGTTTGACGGAGGATCCTACCAACTAATAAGCGCCGAGGGAGAAAGGCCCATGCCACCCATCAATGGCCGATATCTCAAGAAATACTACACGTGAATGCTCCAAGTCGCAGGCGAATTGAGCACATCAGCCCTACGGTCTGGATCATACATCCTGCAAAACCGTATACAATCCACGGGCGTAAATGACCCCTATCTCTCCCAAATCCTGCCGGTGTGACTACTTTTAAAGTCCCACCAGCGGCAAAAAAAAAAGAAAAAGAAAAAAAAAAGGAAAGAAGGAGAAAAAAAGAAGAAGAAAAGAAAAATAAAAGAAATAAAATTAAAAAAAATAATAATAATAAAAATAAATAATAAACGGTATGTCCACAAGCAAAACGGGCACGGATGAAAACCCGAAAGGGCTCCGTGAGTAAAAACAGCAGGACTACCGGCGGGTCTGTGAAAACCCGAAAGGGCGCAAACTCGTGAAAAGAGATGAAATACACTCGCAAAGTCCCATCGACCTTGTGAGGAGAAAACCCTGCGTGAGATCCTTACGACTCACAAAGGAGAAAAACACTTAGGAATCCTCACGATTCTTAAGGAGAAAATACACCTGCGGGATCCTTACGACTCGTAGGGAGAAAATGCTTTTATGGGACCCTCACGGCCCATAAAATTGAAAAGCCTTAGGTGACAGGAACCCAAACCTGTCTCCTAAGCCATCCTTCCCCGACGGGCAACGGCAAATGATGAGTCGCTCCTGGCATTTCGCTTCAGTGTTAGCGGTGCTGATGCCGACCAAAAACCCAAATCCCAAGTCCCCCCAAGGCAAATGATGAGTTGCTCCTGGCATTATTCCAGTGCAGCAATGCTGATGCCAAACAAGATCCAAATTCCAAGTCCCCAAACGGCGAATGATGAGTCGCTCCTGGTACCATATTCCAGTGTAGCGATGCAGACGCCAACCAAAATCCAATTTCTCAAAATTCGCCAGCCCTACGGCTAGTCCCCAAATTGACTACCGTATACAATCCACGGGCTGAAATAATTCTCGTCATACCCATGCCTCACCACAATCACCAGTTACGCGGCTGGTCTCCGCCTTTGGAATGATGCCCCATTGAGAAGACCCACTCATGTATCCTCACGACACATGAGGAGAATAAACCTTTGTGGGATCCTTACGACTCATAAAGGAAGAACACACTTAGGAGTCCTCACGACTCCTAAGGAGAAAATACACCTGCGGGATCCTTACGACTCGTAGGGAGAAAATGCTTTTATGGGACTCTCACGGCCCATAAAATTGGAAAGCCTTAGGCGATAGGGACCTAAACCTGTCTCCTAAGCCATCGCTCTCCCAACAGGAATAGGCAAATGATGAATTGCTCCTGGCACGTGTGCTTCAGTGTTAGCAACGCTGATGCCTGTCCTAACCCCAAAATCCCAAACTCCAATCCAATAGACCCCTAAGTCTTTAAACTGGGAACAGATGACCCCTAAGTCGTTAAACTGGGAACAGATGACCCCTAAGTCGTTAAACTGGGAACGAGGGAAATCTCCTCATGGCAGATGATGATTCGCTCCTGGTACCATATTGCAGTGCAGCGATGCTGATGCCAAACCAAAACCAATCCCCAAATCCTCTCATAGCAAATGATGATTCACTCCTGGTACCATATTCCAGTATGGCGATGCTGATGTCAATCCAGAACACAATCAACAACTCAACTTCAACTCCGACACCGCAGAAAGCGGAGCATGTCAGAATCCAATCTCGACACCGCAAGAAGCGGAGCAAGTCAAGTTCACCCCTGACACTGCAAGAAGCAGAGAAAGTCAAATCAAGTACCGACCGTCCACGTCGCTAAAAGGGCAGCACCGACCGTCCAAGTCGCAAAAAGGGCAGAACCGACCGTCTACGTCACTAAAAGGGCAGCACCGACCGTCCAAGTCGCAAAAAGGGCAGAACCGACCGTCCACGTCGCTAAAAGGGCAGCACCGACCGTCCAAGTCGCAAAAAGGGCAGAACCGACCGTCCACGTCGCTAAAAGGGCAGCACCGACCGTCCAAGTCGCAAAAAGGGCAGAACCGACCGTCCACGTCGCTAAAAGGGCAGCACCGACCGTCCAAGTCACAAAAAGGGCAGAACCGACCGTCCACGTCGCTAAAAGGGCAGCACCGACAGTCCAAGTCGCAAAAAGGGCAGAACCGACCGTCCACGTCGCTAAAAGGGCAGCACCGACCGTCCAAGTCGCAAAAAGGGCAGTACCGACCGTCCACGTCGCTAAAAGGGCAGCACCGACCGTCCAAGTGGCAAAAAGGGCAGAACCGACCGTCCACGTCGCAAAAAGGGCAGCACCGACCGTCCACGTCGCGAAAAGGGCAGCATCGACCGTCCACGTCGCAAAAAGGGCAGCATCGACCGTCCAAGTCGCAAAAAGGGCAGCATCAACCGTCCAAGTCCCAAAAAGGGCAGCGCAGGATTTCTACAAAGCGGGAACCAAATCAGGTCGCCTCCAAGTAAAAGAAGATCTATCAATTTCATGCACACGACCCACATATGTGGTGTGCAGTTATTGATGGGGGGCAATTTGTTGGGGTAAAAATTTACACCCCGGTTGACCAAGTCAAAATCCAAGTCAACCCCAAGCCAAGTGGGCCCAAGCCCAGACCCAGTGGGCCCATGCCCGGGTCGAGCCCGAACATTAAGCGGCCGGCCTCCCCCCACGCCAAGATAAAATTTTTGTAATAAACAATTTTGTTGTATTTCTTTTATTTTATTTTTATGGATAAATGTAAGAAAAATAGGCATAAAGCCAAATTTTTGTAAAGCCCATGGCTTATGTGCAAAAAGAAATAACACATGAGCCATGGGATAGGCAAAATGCCATTTTGTGAAGCCCAAGGGGCTATGTGTAAAGTGTATAGCCTATAAAGGATAAGATAAGAAAATATCTCAACAACTTTTGATCTCTCCCCAAAAAGAATCCAGATCTGCTTCTTTCTCCTTCCTCAAGGTTCTAAAACCTTCTTTTTTTCTTTTGAATTAAATCAAGAGTTTAACTCTTCCTTTTCTCAAAATAAATAGATTTCCACCACAAAACCTACGAAGGGGAGCTCGGATCTCCAATCAGATCTCGAAAAGGGGGGGCTTTTAAGGCTCATCCCCTTTTCTCCACGATCCCGCCGGTCAAGAGCAAGAAAAAGGAGACCCATCTCCAAAAATCTAACTTTGGACAGACCCAAGGCTCAAAAGAAGAGCAATAAATCCCCCAGGAGTTTAACTCCTTTCTAAAGTTGCTGGAGTTTAACTCCATAAATTTGTTTCTGTTGGAGTTTAACTCCATAAATTTGTTTCTGTTGGAGTTTAAATCCATAAATTCCCTTGGGAGTTCAACTCCCCAGCCTAGGGGCTAGGCCTCCCTTTCCGCGGGTTTTTCCCACGGTCACGTGTGCCCACGTGACCCCGAGGCGCCAAGGCGCCCATCGGTCACGTGTGCGCAGGTGACCCCGGGGCGCCAAGGCGCCTATCGGTCACGTGTGTGCACGTGACCCTCGGGGTGCCCACGTGACCCCGGGGGGGGGGGGGCGCCAAGGCGCCCATCGGTCACGTGTGCGCACGTGACCCCGGGGCGTCAAGGCCCCCCCCTTCGGTCACGTGTGCCCACATGACCCTGGGGGCGCCAAAGTGCCCATCGGTCACATGCGCGCACGTGACCCCGGGAATTAAGGCGCCCACCTGCTGTGCGAGCGTCCTTTAGACGCCATTTTGTTTTCTTTCCCCCCTCGTTTTACGTGCACTCCCCAACAAAATCCCTTCTGTAGTTTAAACCCTTTTAAAAATATATATATATATTCTTTGGAGTTTAACTCCACAATAAAGTTCTATTTTAGGAGTTTAACTCCGCATAAAATTCTTTTAGGAGTTTAACTCCATTTAAAATTCTTTGGAGTTTAACTCCACAATAAAATTCCTTTTGAAATTAAACTCCACTTTTTAAAAAAAAAAGGAAAGGGGGGAAGGAAAACATACACAGACTCCACGACACTGTCTTCCGTTAGAAAAAAAAATTTCTAACGGGGCGCTGCCCCGCACCCCGCAAGGGGGCTGCTAGCCCCCTTGACCCCCAGCCTGCTATCCGGATAGCGGGACCCCCGTAAAAACTCTGTGGGGCCCCCGATATTTCCAAAACCCCTTCAAAACAAGATACTGCATATTGAGTTCGCATGACCAGTTTAACCCGTTAATCGGAGGTTCCTTCGCTCCAAATGTGAGGGGTAATTAACGGCAGCTTAGTCCGCGGTTGCCGGAGATTCGAATCCCCATAATCAATAAACCCCAGCCTACCCTAGGCAGGGGGAAATCTGTAATGCGCCTGACAAGCGCGCGCGTATTCCCATCTCAATAGGGTGACGAAAAACACCCTACAGGCTTTCTTCCGCCTTCCACCAAACCCGTGCATTGTCCGTGAGCTGCAACTTTGCAACACGAACCCAAGTTATCTCTAGTACTTGTGCCGCTGCCAGATCATCTTCGATTCTTTGAGCCCATTCCTCCGCTTCCAGAGGGCTCTCCTTTCTCAAAAAGTTCTTGGGGTGCAGTTCCCGGAATTGCTTCACTCCGGGTTCTTCTACTTCTGGACGGTTCAAGAGAATAGCAGTCTGTTGCTGCTGTCCTTCCAAGAGGCTGCGGATTGCCTCGAGCAAAACCGTATGTTCATTGATCGGAGCAACTACGGCAGGTGTAATTGGTAAGGGTGGTGGAGTGTTTTTGAAGTTGGCGCTGGTGTTGTTTAGAGAATCTATAACCATGAAAGAAAAAGTTGGGTTAGGACAGATTCAAAGTATGATAAGATTCAAGGATTATGAATTGTAAAGAATGCTTGAGTTGCTGGTTCTTGTGTTATATTACTTAGGTTGTCCACGCAGAGCTGAACTGTATGGTAGGATTCCATACAGCTCGGACCTGCATGGGCCACCAACAAAACCTGTCACGCCCCGCTTCCCAGTGTACGGGCAGAGGACGCGACGAGGCCGCTACGTATTCACTCAGAAATAAATACGCTAAGCCTAATTAAGCAATATAAAATAAATATACACAAGAGAAAAATGTAATGAAACAGCAACTTTATTTATATACATTCTTTTGTACAAGTATGGAAAAGTAAATACATCTGAATGAAAGCAATGCCTAAACAATGGCATAACAGAAATGGAAAGTAATGAAATAAAATGTGTACAAGTGTAACTACAGCTCGGGATCTTCAATAAACTGATCTAAGTCTTCAGTGTTAGGCTCGATCTTTGGAAGGTCCGAATCACCTGACGACATTCAAAGAACAAGAAAGAGAATGTCTTCAGTGAACAAATCGCTCGGTAAGTCCCAAAGATAAGGGAGAAATAGAATAGACAGAGAGAGAGAGATAGAGTATAACTATAAGTTGTATTATATTGTTATATTGTTGTATTTAGTGTTAACGCTGTTGTTTGTAGCTTGGTACAGAAGAATACCAGTGTATACGAGAGGAGTCTCTATATGCCAGAGTCTAAAGGCAAATGGAAGTACAAGGCTCCGTTAGAATGCCCGGAACAACGGCAATTGTATTCAGGTTAGGTGTCTTAAATATTGCATTCTCGTGCCACTTCTAACACCTTCCGTACCAATCTACCCCTTAAACCCCGCGATGTCATGATTGTATTGTTGTATTGTTTGAATTGTATTGCAACTTGTATTGTCTTGTAATATAGATTGTGTAATTGGATGACTTGCCGAAACCATGATATCAGTAAATAGATATAACTGGAGAATCATGGATGTAACTTAAGAATCATGTAAATGGAAGTATATCCATGGTTCGGTTCGGTCAATATAGATTGAATAGTTTGAACAGTTTGAATATATGGGTTCAAGTATTCATATTGAATTATAGTTTGTACATGAATCATATTCAAGTCAGATTGATTATAATGAGACTCAGTCTGAGTCAGACAATTATAAAAGAAATTGAATCCTGAATTAGGTTTTGGTGTTATCGGTAACCGCTGTACATGGGCGGCAGAATTTGTGTCTTTTTCAAAGACGATTACCGTGTTGATAACACCGTTTATTAAGTTGTCTACCTTAAATAGGAAATCACCCACTTCTCCGGCTCCCTGAGGCTCAAGAGATTGGTCCCGCTTAAACCTATATTTACTAGGGTCCTTATTGTAATTTATAAAACTTGAGGGGGTTATACGTAAAAATACTTTTGTATGATTTTCAAAATACACATCAAGTATTTTATTATCGTCTTTAAAGTTGTCATAGATTTAGATTTTATATATGTGAGATTTCTAGTGAATAAAACCTAATTTCCATAATATAGGGTATCTATTTGTAATATTGAACTTGTATGGAATTGCATGGTGTTTTCATGTAAAGTGATTCTTGTGATTTAGAAAAGTTGGAATATTTATATTATCACAAAAATAGATATTTTGATAATACATATATATTTATATATTTATAAAACATAATTTTAATTTATTATTTTCTAGAAATCTTATTTTCTTAAGATATTTGTATTTTAAATCTCTCGAGACCGAATGCTCCTTGCGGAGGTCTGCATCTCGCACTACTAAGCCCGAGGATATGCGATAATCCGCACCATCCCGAACGGGTTCCCAAAATGGGTTGTAGCGGCTCTTTGCAAAGATTTTTGTAAAATACATAATCTTGTAGAAAACGATTTTAATAGTAAATGGTATTTATATGTAAAGTTTCGTTTTCCCGTATTCTATGTTCCCGAAAGGTATTGTGCTATATTGCATATGAGTGTTGTGAAGAGGCAGGTCATTACCTCGTGATCTAACTACATGTATAGCAAGATTAAATGATGTTTAGTGTCGAAACTAAACTTCATGGTATTTTTCTGAAAAAGTACGATAAAAATTGTAATATGAAATATTTTGCTATGAAACTTGTTCATGATATTTTGTTAATGATTAATAGTCAAGATGTGAGAGTTTGATATGGTTGTGTTTAAAGAAAATTGCACTTTTTAAAGAAAACCGAATTGGAAGTCGGATTAACTCCGCTTCCGTCTGGTTTTAGGAAAAGAACTTTTTAGAATAGAAAAGAGAAGAGGGAGGTGGTACTTACAGGTTTAGAGTCAAGAGAAGAGGGAGAAGAAGACGTAGGAGGTGCCGGTGCATCGTTTCATCGCCGGGAGCTCCCAGGGTCATTGTCGGAAATTCACCGGAGTTTCGCCTTTCGCTAACTCCACTTGCACACAAAATTTCTAAAGAGTTTTCTTGAGAGTTTGGACAGAATTTGTGAGTGAGAGGGTGTGTTTAGGGGTGGTATTTATAGGGAAAACTAGGGTTATGGTAGGTGAAAGGGTGTGAAGAAAAAATGTATTAAATTGTATTAAAAATTGGATTTATTGAGATTTTAAAGGGCTCTGTTAATGTTCAGGATTTGTAAAGTATACAGGGATCATGGGGAGACAGAGAGGCACAACTTTCATGAAGAAAGTTTGGCGATCCGACTCGGTCCGGCCAGCGGCGCCGGCCGATTCGGCCGCGCTGCCGGCCCGAGTCGGGCCGGGTCGCCGTCACCACATATCCCATGACGAGTTGTATACCCCCTGGTCCAGTTTGTTTTACATGTGAAGTGGGGGGTTTACGAGTTATGCACGTGTAGACCCTTGGACTTCTAAAAATTTAAAAAGAAAACAATATTAAAAATAATGTGGGTGATGGGATTTGAACTCTGGTGCTTTTGTTCAGCAGTGTAAGGTCTTACCAATGAGCTACAAGCTCCTTCTTGCTATTAAAAAGCAAAACAAACTTATAACTTGTGCTCAGGCAAAAGTACCCCATTCTGTAATTTTTTTTTGAAAAATTTGTACAGAAAGTTAGGGTTGTTACAGATAGAGATCATGAAGAAAATAAAATGCAATAAGAATGAAATAACTACCTTTATTAATCAACTTGATCAATTACACTTTGTTCCTTTAGAAAGTGATTACAAAACCCTAGTTTGCTTCTCGATCTCTTCTTAAGGAGGTAGATGAACAGCCGATGATCAACCTGGATTCTTGAGCTGTCTTAGACTTCGTGATCTCGTCGGTTTGATAAGTTTTCAAGTGAGGCTCTCGGTTCTATTTATAGCCATAGAAGTTGAAATCACCAGATCCCCAGAATTAGGGTTAGTTGTAGCAAATCCAACCTGGAAATCTCAAATCCCAACTCCCCCTTTAGGCCGCGCCCGATTAGGATGTCGCGGCCAAACCGCGGACAACTAACCTTAATTTTGAACCAAAGATCACACCAAGTCGCGGCCTAACCGCGGCCAAAACAACAAAAGTGCGGCGGATCCGCTGCCTAAAGGGTTTCAGGTTGGATTTGCTATAACTAACCCTAATTCTGGGGATCTAGTTATTTCAACTTCTATGACTATAAATAGAACCGAGAGCCTCACTTGAAAACTTATCAAACCGACGAGATCACGAAGTCCAAGACGGCTCAAGAATCCAGGTTGATCATCAGCTGTTCATCTACCTCCTTAAGAAGAGATCGAGAAGCAAACTAGGATTTTGTAATCACTTTCTAAAGGAACAAAGTGTAATTGATCAAGTTGATTAATAAAGATAGTTGTTTTATTCTTATTGCATTTTATTTTCTTCATGATCTCTATCCATGTCAGAGAATATTGTCCATAAATATCTTCAGAAAATTCTCAACCATGTCTGAGAGCATCCCCATCATACACCACTGAAATGTAGCGTGAGCGTTGCATAACCCAAAGGGCATGCGTCTATAAGCAAAAGTACCGAAAGGACAAGTAAATGATGTTTTATCTTGATCCTTTTCAGCGATGGGGACCTTGTTATAGCCAGAGTATCCGTCCAAGAAACAATAGTATTCATGTCCAGTTAATCGTTCTAACATCTGGTCAACGAAAGGTAGAGGGAAGTGATCTTTCCTCGTTGCGGTATTGAGTTTTCTGTAATCAATACATACGCGCCATCCAGTTTGGGTGCGTGTTTGGATCAACTCATTAGCCTCATTAGTTATGACCGTGGTGCCAGACTTTTTAGGGACCACATGAATAGGACTTACCCATTGGCTATCAGATATTGGGTAAATTATACCACTATCTAGGCACTTGACAATTTCTTTATTTACCGCCTCCTTCATAACGGGATTTAACCGTCTTTATGGGTCTCGGGTTGGCTTAGCTTCATCCATCAGATGTATATAATATTCAACAATTAACGGACTAATCCTCTTGATGTCAGCCATTGTCCAACCAAATGCTTGCCGATTTGATCTCAATACCGCCAAAAGTGCGTTCTCTTGCTCTAAAGCTAGAGAAGCGGATATAATCACGGACAAAGACTCATTCTCTCCTAAATATGCATATTTAAGATGAGAAGGTAGCGGTTTGAGATCTAGTATTGGCAGAGAGACAATAGAAGGTGGGGTAAGGGAATGATACTCGGACTCCCTAAGAGGTTCATAACTTGCGTAGGATATTGACTCGGAAAGTGCTATTGAATTTTGCGACGAGTCAACGGATTCAAACTTGGGGATGGACTTATCTAAGATATCCTCACTACAATAATTTTCCAGATCAAACAATGTCGCATTAGTGTTGTCGAGATCATCATATCAAAGTACTTCCGCTTCGCAGCTGTCGGAAGTTATTTCGTTGATAGAACAGACATCGATTAAATGAGCAGAAGGTTCAGATGGTTGACTTCCTAACTTGTAAATATTAAGCTCAATTGTCATTTCCCCGAAGGATAAGTTCATACAACCGTTACGACAATTAATGACAGTATTGGAAGTTGCTAGGAAAGGTCGACCGAGTATCATCGGGATTTGGTTGCGTGGGTTCGCCACGGGCTGTGTATCTAAAATAATAAAGTCCACAGGGAATATGAATTCCCTGACTTTGATTAACATATCCTCTAGTTCACCCATAGGTTGGGCGATAGATCGGTCTGCCATCTGGAGAGTGCAGTGGGCAGGTTTCAACTCTCCTATACCTAGCTGCTCATAGACGGAATATGGAAGCAAGTTAACACCAGCGCCGAGGTCAAGTAGAGCACGATTGATGCTTTTACTCCCAATAGTTATAGATATTGTAGGACAACCGGGGTCCTTACGTTTCTTAGGCAATTATTGGGTAAAAGCTGTGCTCACGTTACTTGTCATGAATACCTTTTTCGGCACTTGAGTTTTTCTCCTCCTAGTGCACAAGTCCTTAAGGATTTTCGCATAAGACGGAACTTGTTGAATAGCATCTAGGAGAGGGATATTTATGTTAACTTGCTTAAACATTTCCACAACCTTATCTATTTGTGCGTTAGGTTTGTTGGCCCTCAAACTGTTTGGAAATAGAGCTTTATCAATAAGTTTTAGGTCCAACATTTGTGGAGAAGTTTGTAGGGATTGAATCGATCCCAGAATTGGCGTGGGGATCGTTTTAGGTAGATTCGAGGAAGTGGGCGAAGTGTTCGTGCCTTGAGGAAAACGGAGAATAGGCTCGGAAGAAGGTGGGAGATTAGACGAAATAGGGTAAGAAGTGGAAGCCGGGGTTTTAATTGATTCCTCATCATCAATCTGTTCACCCATTTGATTGTTCAACACTCTTTCTGATCTCAACGTGGTAACGGCACTTACATTATGACTTTGTGAGTAGCCAGGATTCGGTAGAGCTTGAGATGGAAGTTTCCCTTTTTCTCTCGCACTCATCGCGGCATTTATTTATGCAAGTTGTGTTTCTATCGATTTTATACTTTCACCGTGGGAGGTGGCGGTCTGTGTTAATGATCGGATAGAAGATTTTATTTCATCCGTCGATTGCATGGAATGTTTAATAAACATATCCACGCTTTTTCGAGTGCAGATGAGTTTTCGTTCCCGGCCATTTAGAAAGAATTGTTATAAGGCGTAGAATTGTTGGCCGGATTTTGAAAAGGTTGCGATTGAAAGGGGTGCTGACTCTGTGGATGTGGTTGCTGCTGCTGTGGAGGAGGTCTTTGATAATTGCTTTGGAACTGGTTTTGATTTTGGGTTTGGTTTTGGTTCCAAGCGAAATTAAGATGATTCCTCCATCCCTGATTGTACGTGGAAGAATAAGGATCGTTTCTAGGTCGCTGCTGAAAAGTAGCATTAATGTGTTCTTGACTTTGAAACGGTGCATTTGAAGGACATTCTTCCGTCAGATGTGTTGGATCAGAACTGCAACCACACACGGTCTTAGGAAGCGTAACCTGGTTTAGAGAGATTGATGAGAATTTGTTCTCCATAGCATCGAGTTTCTTTTGTATTGCTGCCATTTCGGCTTTTACTGTGATGGAAATATCGAGCTGATGGATACCTCCCCTAGATGATGGTCTAACGGTTTCCCACTGCAAAGTATGTTCAGCGAGATCTTCCAGAAATTTCCAAGCTTCACCATCGTCTTTGGACATGAAATTGCATTGACACATGGTTTCAAGCATCCGCTTTGTCGCTGGAGTAATGCCCTCATATATAATTCGACACAGATCCCATCTATATATTCCATGATGAGGACATTGGACAAGCAGATCCTTAAAACGTTCAAAGCACTTCCAAAATGGTTCATTGGGAAGCTGGGTAAACTGGTTGATTTCGCTCCGAACACGGGCGGTCTTATGATTGGGGTAAAATTTCTTAAGAAATGCTATCACGAATTCATCCCAATTGGTAATAGAGTGTGCGGCAGTGTTATAAAGCCATTTTTCTGCTAAATCGCACAAAGTGAAAGGGAGAAGACGCAAGCGCATAGCATCCACTGAAAGTTGTGATGTACCCATCATTGCGCATACGTTTTCGAATTTAGTGATAAAAACATATGCGTCTTCAGACTCAAGCCCATGAAATTTGGGCAACAGGTTGATGAAGTGGGGTTTAATTTCAAAATTATCCCCATTAGTTGGTGGAATAGATAAACAGGTAGGAAGGGGACAGCGTATAGGATAGCATCTCTCTTGGAGAGAAATTGTAACAACCGAGTTCAATTATACCAATTTCTGTTGCCGTATGTGTTGTTTGTGGTGTTTATTTCATTTACCATGTTTGGTTGTGAATGGTAGTTTACTTATATTCGACCCGCTTGTTTGAGCTTGTTGTTTCATAGTTATAGAATACCCTAACATCACATATTTTTTTGCATATAACAATTTAAGTCACTTAAAATAATTTAAAAATACATGACATGGCCCGCATGATACCCCTAACCCCGTGATAGCGTCCTTGCATCGTGTTCTCGTCCCGTTCAGTGAAACGGACGTGTTTGGATGGCTATGCGCACGTACGTACGTCCGTTCTTGGGGGTACGCATTTCTGTTATATAATCCTTCATTTTAAATTTTGAAACTTGCTAATAATTTTCATATTTCAAATCCAAAATTTTGGACCCGACCCGGACGCATTTCTGAATTATTTTGTATCCCGCCAAATTCTAATTATTTTTAAATTTCTTTATATTCGTTTAATATATACGTTTACAGCCAAAAGATTTTCTTTACAACCAAAACATATTTTAAAATCTTATAATGAAATCTTTAACAGTTCACCATATTTCCTAAACCAAATATTAAAATCCTTTTAAAATTTTCTCCCCAACCAATCACAATCTTTCCCTTATTCACCCGACCCCACGCTCGATTCTCTCTCTATTTTCCTTTCTTTCTCAGCCAATCGCATTCCTCTCTTTCTTTGCACCGGGCCCCACAGATCTTTCTCTCTCCTTTCCCTTTTCCTTTCTCTCTCCTCTGCCGCAGCTCTCTCTCTTTCTCTTCTCTTTCTCTTTCCTCTCGCGCTCTCTCTCTTCTCGCAATTACTGTACACTTCTCGATTCCCGTCACCGCCGCGTGGATCCCGTCACCTCCCTTCTGCATCTCCTTTTCTTCCTCTCTTTTAAAACCCGAGCTCGCCTCCTTCAACCCATAACCCCTCACCGCCTCCATCAACCCTAACCCTATTTCCTCGTCTTCTCAACCCTCGTCGACACCCTCTTCATCCTCTCGTCACCCTCATCTCCATCACCTCCTTCTCCTTCTTTCTCCCTCGAACGAACCCATTGCCCCTAAGAAACCCGAGCACCCTTCTTTGCCACCACCACCTTCTCACGTCGCCGATCATCTCCCATCGCCATCGTCATCTCCTTCCTCTCCTCTCCCTCTCCTCTGCACACTCACCTCGCTAAAACCCTGCACTTACAAACCCCACCAAACATCAAACCGAGCCTAAACCCTAACCAAACCCTAGCTCTTCAAAACCCCTTCACCAGCGCCCCTCATCGCGGTTGATCTCGCCGCCACCGCTAGCTCACCCCTCTGCAACCCAGTAAGGCACTCATCCCTCCTCTATTCTCTTTTTTTGCTTCTTTCTTCTTTCTTTCTTTCCTTTCTTTCTTTCTTTACCTTCTTTAATGTTCTCTGTTCTGTCTAGATCACCGGAGTTGGCCACGACGTCGACGATCCCGATGACCCAGCGAGGATACCTGACCCGTGTGATTCCATTGTGCGTTGTTTGGACTCATTCCGTGTACCGTGCGCGCGTCGCGACTTTTCCCGCCGACGCGTGACGCTCCGTGTACCGTATCGCGATCCGTCGAGGCAAGTAAAATTTGCTACATGCTATCTATATGAGTTTATAACTATTTATTTGAATATTAAACTTGTAGATCGAATCTAAAGTCACATGTTCCAATTTAACAGTTCGATGTCCCGTTTATATCTTTTAGATTCAGAACTTGAAACATACCCGTTGCATTTTAGTTTACTATACCTAGTAACCACATCTGTATTTTAAATAACATAATAACTATTTACATAGTCTATGGTACCCATTTATAGTTTTACCCTATTGGACACCCGTGTGCATCTTTAACCTGTTTTAGATACATTTGCATCCCTAGATCTTTTAACCCATAATAACGAGATTTTAACAATCCATATTTGTTTAAGTGTGTGATACTTAATATTGGAACCACAACCCTAACTCTAATCTATAACTGTGCATCCCATGTTTTAATCTGTACCCTTGCATATATCATCACCGTGTTTCATTTTATTGTTTCATAAGTACCCATGCTTGTTTATATATACCCATGCCTATGTAGTTTGATTATGAGAACCCACATGACATCTTGTACATCCTGACACGATTTGTTACACTTCCTACTCGACACGACATGGTATCGTGCACCTCTAGACATGACATGATATCTATTTACTACCTGGCTTCACCTGATGTACCATGGCGTTACCTGTTACTTGATCTTGTGTCTAATGCCAACAAAACTGACATGTTGTCCTTACGGACAGTTCCTGTTGTCTATCCAGAAAAACATATACCTGCCTAATCCTGTGTTGGCATTAGCTCTTGATTACTTAATACCTGACTTGAATACATATAACTTAGGGGTATGGGGAAATCAATGATGAAACCTGACTTGTAACTCGACAGCTCTATACATGTTCTGATCAGTCTTACGGGCTAGGCCAGCCCCGGAGTGATGCTACGGACATCACTCGTCATTACCTACCATCTTTTACTGCCTTGCGGCACGTCTCGGGTTCAGCCCGAGAGTCATAGACCGTGATCCCGGGCACGCACGGGATACTATTGAGTTACATCGATGATTCATCAGATTGATTTCAAAGACTTGAGAGTAGTTAACCCAATAGACTAGTTTAGTTTACTCACTGCATACTACCCTTCACTGCCCTGATTTATATTGCTGTTACACCTGCTTTACCATTTATGATTATACTTGCATTTCTTGTTACCCCGTTTATATTTTATTGCTTGATGACATGATGCGCTGACGTCTGGGTTTTGCATGGCCCAGATTCCGTACTTTTGCTGCAGTCCGAGCAGGAGTACTTCAGTCAGCAGGCTGATCAGTGAGGACTCATTAGTAGTTAGTCTTTTACTTTCAGTATTATTTTATTTCTGATGTGAGCCCGCATTATGGGACATATATTCCAGTTATTCTTGTATTGGATCTTTCGCTTCAACATTATTTTATTCTTGACTCATTTATTTCTGGCTTATGGACATGTGTTAGATAGTTTATTTTTGTTCTTGATATCTCTACAGCCGTAATGTGACTGTGGATGGATACTTCCTATCCACAGGTAGCATGGTTGGTTATGTCACGTGTCCATCTTAGCGTACTCTGGGAAGCGGGGCGTGACAGAAATGCGCGGTGGGTTCTGCGCACCGACGGGTGGTGGAAGGGTAGTATTATAATCTGATGGAGAACCATCCATCTCGGTCGATGTGGTGGGTGGAGGGGAAAAAGAAAATGAAGAAGTACCGACTTCAGAGTCGATAGCAGGAACGCGGACAAGACGGGCATTAGAATCACATGTCCAGTCGAGCATGCATTAAGCGGGTTTAGCTCAAGTGGCAGCGTGTGTGTGATTTAAAATTGGTTTGTTTTGAAAAGTGTCGGACGTGAGACAAATCACATAAAAATACACAATCAATCCTAGAACTAAGGTTACCTAGGTCAAATCTTTAGACCGCTCCTAGACTTCCAGAGGACAAGCCGTAGGATTAATCCTCTACTACCTCTTTATCGCTCTTGTGGCCAGATAAGTGCCAGGTAAGTGGGAGGTATCCGCTATACGAATCACCAAAAATAGCGGGCCTAATTAAGTAACCACTTACCTAGACACACTTGCCTAGGCACCATAAAAGAAATGCGGATAAGCGATAGATTACCCACGACCTTCCTCTGTCCTTATTGAGCGCGACGGTCCTTAGATTCTTGGTCTAGATATTTTTTTAAATTAATGTAGGGTGATGCGGATGCTCGTTTTGTGATTTGTGGGGCCTAGGAAGGGTGATGAAATCTCTATCTAATCTGAATTTGGTCTTTGCCCCTTAATATCCGTATTAAAATATGCACAAGCAAACCAATTACAAAACTTGCAAAAAGATTTTTGAGCGGCGATATTTTTACAAAGAATCCTGCAGAAAATATATTATTGGATTTTTCAGAGGAGAGAGAATGAGATAGGAAAGTTACCAAAGAAGTTGGGAAGCAAGATCCGCCAATTCCACCGCGGTTCCGCCGCAAATATGGTGATTTGGCCGCGGTTTGGCTGCGGGAATGAGTGCTTGATCAAAAAAATTTGTTACAGTGTCCTCCCTTTCTTCTCTGGGTCTTGATGAATGTCTCTGAATCTCTGTTTCCTCAAATCTGTGACTCCATATCCCCTTGCAAAATTCACACAATAATCGTTAAATACACAATTTGTTGTTTTGTTTATTTATGATATGGATCGAATAAGAATTCAACACGAATAGTAAGAAAAAATATTACGCACGTATCTCCAGCAACGGCGCCATTTGATTGATGAATTTTTTAGAGTTGTGTTTGTGTAGTAACCGCAATCAATAACGGTATCGCGTGTAGCTAGACCGAGATGAGTACGGGTCGTCCTCAGGGAAACGTTGAATCTTTTAATCTTACTTTAGGCGTATTGATTAGGAAAGAAGGAAGAATAATGAATAATGAAGAATGGTTGTAGATTCTAGATCGACGTCAATCACGGATGTAGGATATAGATCTAGATTAACTACGGATGTAGGTTTTATATTAGAAGGGGCTTGTAGGATTCGTTAAGATTTAGTAGTCATGGATGATTAATTAAAGATTACTCCTTTTATCCTTTAATAGATTTAAAACTAGATCGACAGTGATGCATGTAGATTAGGGTTTCTGGAAGGAATATGATTCCCACTCTTAACCCCTATCTTGACATGGATCTCCGTTCATGTCCAGCCTTTACCAAAACAATTGTTAATCTGATCTCTAATCGTGGTCGTGAATATCAATGAATTGATAGCGCGCCCGATTAGGATGTTAACGATTCTTTTGGTAAAGTTTATAAACTTTATAGAACGTAAAAGGAGTTAAAGGATTTTAACCACCCATTGATCTACCCTAATCCTACGAACCCTAACAAGAGGAGAATTACTGGCGCATGATAGAGATACAAGAACGGATAGAGATCATGAAGAAAATAAAATGCAATAAGAATAAAACAACTACTTTTATTAATCAACTTGATCAATTACGCTTTGTTCCGTTAGAAATTGATTACAAAACCCTAGTTTGCTTCTCGATCTCTTCTTAAGGATGTAGATGAACAGCTGATGATCAACCTGGATTCTTGAGTCGTCTTGGACTTCGTGATCTCGTCGATTTGATAAGTTTCAAGTGAGGCTCTCGGTTCTATTTATAGTCATAGAAGTTGAAATCACTAGATCCCCAGAATTAGGGTTAGTTGTAGCAAATCCAACCTGAAAATCTCAAATCCCAACTCTCCCTTTAGGCCGCGGATCCGCCGCACTTTTGTTGTTTTGGACGCGGTTGGGCCGCGACTTGGTGTGATGTTTGGTTCAAAATTCTGGAGCTTCATCTAGTTGACATGTGGTGATCTTTTGAATATCTAGATTTTGAAAATCTTCTCTAAGTCTCTGCTAGAATTTATTGCTTCGATTTACTTTAATATTTCGGCAGCTTTGATCTCGATAACTCGGATTTCCATGATTCCAGTCCTGATGTAATTTCTGCACAACATCTCAACAAATAATGTTAGTAGAATTTGTTTTTATTGAGATATTATCATAACCATTTGATATGATATTATAGTTTAAGGGAATTGGTTAATGATATTTGATATGGTGTGCATATTTAAATGGACAAAATATTATATAGATATTATATGTTTATATTTTCCTTCATAATGCTAATTATAATATATAAATATATGAAAATAGTATTTTTACAGATAAACCCTCATATGTGTCATATTTATAATAAACACATTTTCCTATATAAAAATAGTAAAGGAAAATGTCATATCAAATGCACGATATTTTCGACTGAACACCGCCACAATCCAAAATTCCCAAATTAACATTAACCCACAAATTAATGCCCTATCCACCAAATTCAATTTAGGAAAATAAAATTTTAAATTGAATAAATTAACTAGCCGGTTGAGGATTTCGACGGTGAAGAGGAAGCCGGAGAGAAGCTCGACGTTGATGAAGAGGACGGTAATCGACAAGAAGGCGTGATCGAGACGACAATCAATCGAGGTGACAATCAAGGTGATGGTGACGGTGCTGGAGGCCGTAGAAGGTCGAAGGAGATGATGAGGGAGAAGGCGATGGTGACGCTAGAGGTCGGAGGAGGAGACTCGAGGTCGGAAGAGGTGATGATGGCGCTGGAGGCCAGAGAAGGTGACGAGAGAGGAGGCGACGTCGAGGTCGGAGGCGACTTAAGGGTGGGAAAATTTTGGGAGGAAACAAATTGGAGAATTATGGTACCGTGGGAATGGGGAGGGGAAAATTTTTGTTTTTATTTTTTTCAAATGCCCGACTTTGCCTCTACGGTTATAACCATAGGGTCTTATCTTGCGACACCGTAGGGGGAACCATATATCTTAAATTTTAACAAATTTTTATTTATATATCCCCCTACGGTCTAAACAATAGGGTCATTATCTATCCCTACAGTGTAATACGTAGGGACAACATAAAATTGCCCTTAAGGATTTTTCCATCCATAAGAGCAAGCCATCTTTGTGGTAGTGATTCTTACACCGCAGCTTCTACTTTCCAAAATAAAGATACTAAGCTGGTTTGTGGTTTCCATAATATAATTCTAAGTTCTTTTATGACAGCTTTTTTATGAACCAACTTGTAACAGGTTTTCAATCTCTTCTCTCCAATGTGTGGGATATTCTTCTATCTTCTTTATCAATTTACCATGGTTAAAGATAGTGTTTATTAATTTTTTATTTATAGCTCTTTTTTTCTGGTGCTTATTCTAGGTCAATCAATGTATTTATTCTATCCCGATAGCTTTTGCTTTTACTTGTGTCTTGCTTCTAAGTCCGGTTTACTATATATATGTTTTTCTTTACATTCGATAGTATGAATAAAATTCACTGTGGTTTGGGATTCAAACTACAATCACTCGAAAATCCATTTTCAGTAGCCTTCTTCTTTCTCTCTTTCAAAAATTTTAGGCAGCAATACACTTTTGTTGGCTTGCCATATGTTTATTCCATGAACCATACTCATAGCTATAAATACATATAAGAATTACATGTGATCCGAGGGAAGATTTCAGGTTATAAGCGCTTTCATATATACGGAAAAATTGAGTGGGTAATCAAACTCATTAACTAAATTCATTTTTCTTTTTCATTTTCTTTTCGTGTTGTTGAATGGTAAATAAGCTTTCTAGAAAAGGTGTTTTTGACACCAATAATTTGCAAGCCTCATATTTCAACAGACATCGCTTTAGGTTGCGGCGAGAGAGAAGTAGGTTGAAAGTGATGTGCAATCATGCAATTAGCAACATTATATAACCACAATAGAGCAAACTCCCAAAGAAACATCTTTCATGTGATGAAACGGATATACAATGAAGCATAGGTTTTGGATAAAGATTTAAGGAAGGACGTATCACAATCGGGCATCGATAGCGTTGTTGAATGCGAAGTCAACCAAAAGTTTGAACTTTCTTGTATCTGTCATCTAAAATTAATCAAACATGAACAACATGTTCAGACTGACCTTTATTGCCAACTTATATAAAAATTGTTAGAATGATATATCATGTCATTTAATTCTTCACCAAACAATAAAATAAAAATGTAAGCAGCCGAAACTTATTGATCAGTCTTACATATAATAGGCATTACAAGTGGCAAATATCACCACTGAACTCATCAATACTTTTCCTCCCCCTAGTTTGTCTATCTAAATTTTACCAAAGAGACAAATTAACAGGTGGGACCCATAACACCTAGGTAATTGTGTCAAACATGTGGGGCCATGTTGTTTGTCTTTCTGGTAAACTTTTGGGTAGACAATATTGGGTTACGGCAGCGCCCCGGCCGTCAATCCGAGACCAAATACGGAACAAAAATTTTATAACTTGCGCTACCGCAACCAAATACCCGGATCGTTCCATTAACCGTTAACTAACATACTATAAATGATAGAATGGCTATACCGATCGATCCGTGTCTTTCGGTCTTTAGCCATCATCCCACGCTCCTCGCGGCATCTCCGATCTCGCTCGATCTCCGGTCTCCTCGTCGAGGTGGCACATGGTCAACGAATCTTTATACGGGCTCCCGCTTCGAACTGAAGCAACTCGAACATGAAGTTTGCTAGCCGACATGTCCAAGATTGAAATAAAGAGAGTGTAGAATATTTTGTCTCAAAACACCCAAGCTATTGGATAATAGTAAATGAAGTTGCCCTGGTGAAGGAGAGAGGTGAGCATAGGAAATTGCTAAGAAAAATCAAGCGCACACACTCATGTGTGCTCGGCCAATGCCAGGGAGTTCTCTGGGGATTAATCACAAGCACGTCAGTGGTACTAGCTGTACGTAACGGTTGCCCATATATTGATCGGAAGGGAAGCTGACGAGCGAACTCATCCAGAAACCCTACTGAGCCTGACAGTGACAATATCCGTACAGTCCAGTCTGTTCGTCTGAAAGTATCGCATATCGAGTTTAGGGGGGTGGATAAAGTCAGACCCCTACTAACGCGATAATTCGTGTCGGTGTGAAGCCCATCACCACCTGAGAAACTACTGATCCGAATCAGTAATTCTCGATTACCTTGGCCAAGGTTTTCTGGTGATGGTCACCCGTGCACAGCGCGACATCAACCCCCAATACCGGGAGAGACGAATCCCCGACGATCCGCTCAGTGCCTTCATGTGGATCGAGACTGTACCCAACTAAAACCTGTTTGCACGACTCTTTTGAGCCGTGGTAGGGTAGTAATCAAAGCACAGTGGGAACTCACACGAGACAAATGACGATCTCAGGTCGACAGACTAACCTTTACACATGTCACCTGAGAACTGCTATCTGACAATAGGTATAATACCAACTAACAGGTTCCCGGCGAGTCCTGTCCGGTGTACTCATAACCGAATGAGCACCTGTATACATTTTAGGTGAACTAACTGACACCAGTGGCTTGTGAGACCGGCCACCGCCCCTCGTCGGGGTCTCGAACTGTATACACTATTCTACTCTGGAGTATCGATGCACAGTCTCGAAACTCCCACGACTAGGGACACTTTAAGGATGTGCTTATAGACCCCAACTCCCACGTATATGATCGTCATCATACTGCTGGCTGTCAAGCAAGAATTCTATAGGCTCTATCAACATGTACATAAAGATAAAAACAAACCAGATAGCATACTTTCATCTCGAGTAAGACTGTCCTACCGGTATAGGTCCTCCCTCAATCATTGTAATCACGTGCCTGCGATCCAATAATTGATTTTGAGGGCACTATATCCAACAGACAAATTGTTGTAAGAATAGTATTTTTGTTGTAATAATATTCCTTGTGTTTATACTTAACCTTTTATCCTTTTATGTTTAGAATTTTTCATATGCCCTCCAAATATTTTACTAAATTTGATATTACCCCTTTCGATATTCCCTAGTCCACACCCAATTTTTTTTAAAAAAAATTCGTAGATTTCCCCAGGAACTGTACGTCGCCTAAACATATTTTACGGTTTCCCCTGTACAACTCGTTTCATTCTCTTCTTCTTCCCGAGTCCATTTTTTCTCCATTAGAAATGCTTACTTAATCTCCATTGAAAATCATTTATTTTATAAGAGAACCGGTCTTTTCTCTCTTCTCCTTTGCATCTCCTCCTCCATTCCTGCAACTCTTCTTATCTTCTCAATGTTCTATTGAAAGCAAAGCATTTTAATAAAATTAGAATTAATCCAACTGTGACAAGGCCTTTAAAAGAATCCTACATTTGAGAAGAAAGCTAAAAGAAAGAGAAAAATGAATATATATATATATATATATATATATATATATATATAAACACTGTGATGATACGCTATGATTTCTCCTGGATCACTGGAAAGAAAACAGCATCAAATTAATGATTGGAAGAGACAAGAGGAAGAATCAAGAAGGCGGTGGGAGAATGAATTAGGGTTTTGAGTAGACTGGGTTATTCGTGAAGGAAGAATAATTATGTATATATTTTCAGAAATTAGTGCGTAACTTGACGACAATATAATGGGCCGAGAGTGAATTTGAAATTTTTATTGATTTTTGGAGGTTTGGGGAATATCAAAGAAAAACGGAGGGGTTTATCAAATTAGATATCAATTTAGGGGTTATATTGAAAAAGCCTTCTATATCATTATTCATATTTCAGTTGCTGGTTTGAAACCCGGCCCGAAAAATAAACCTAAACCTATAATCGGTCACCAGTTCAAGAATTGGATCCTGAATTTTTTATATAGAGGCCTTTTTCACAAAATTTTATAAATTTTATTATTATAATTTGATTCCGGATGTACTGGATTCTTCGGATAGATATCCCTCTATGGATGTGATGGAATAGCTATGGTGATGTATAAGGAGAGATAAACCCTACATCAACCATCACGAGCGGAGAGAAACTCTCAATCTAATTAAAATACAAAATTGAACTTTAAAGAGGCAAAAATTGTCTTTAAACATTCGAACTATAATATCACAAAAACAGGCAAAAAGTCCCTAATTTAAAAATAATAATAATAGAGAAGAAAACAACTGGACTAATAATAATGGTAAATCTACACAATAAACTCAGAGCCACCGTACATCCTCCAAACGATTTCAAATCGCTATCCACCTGGAAAATCTGCCCCTTGTAGGGCTTTAAAAAAATGGTGATTCTAATGTCGGGATCAAAATTTATTGGCTTCAAAAGTTACTGTAAGCACAATGCCTCTTCAAAAGTTACTCAATTCTCATCATGACTTCAGAGTCGTGTTGCAGTGCAAGGGACGTTTAACCGTCTTGAATACAAAATATACAAGCAATTTATCAATAAAAAAACTAACCCAGAATTTTTATTGAGAATTGAAAGAATTTAACAATAATCAAGCACTAAAGTTACATGCTTGGATTACACAGTGAAAAAGATATATCCCACTTGTTTACTTCATCTTTTTACTCTAGAGCAGTTCATTTCTCAAAAAACTCATTGATTGCTTTTCTCTTCTGGCTCTCCTCCCCATCGCCTTATTCTTTCCTCAGCAACGGAAGCCTGGAATGAAATATTATTGAAAATTTTGTAGAAAATATTGGTTGTCATTTTGATAGAATGTATATTTAGCTTATAAGGATGTTTATATAATTAATCCTACCTCTTTATCCCAATTAGTTCGATACAATAACCAAAACAGGATTAAGGTTTGTGCCACAGTACCCATCAACATTCCACTCCAGATGCCCTGAAATCACAAACATTGAAAATTTTCCAAAAAAATAAAATAAAATTAATGGCTATCTAACTAGTGATTAAGCAAATAAATAAAACAATAACTTAATTAAGTAGCTATTAATGACCATTTGCTATATATCTGTTAAGATATGTGAATTAAAATAGTCCCATAATGAGAAACCTATAAGAGGTATATGGGTATAAAATATAAAATAGATCAAATCTTAACAAGGCCTGAGTTTTATTGTTGGAACCCATTCATATCAAAATCTGTATACACTCACAGATAAAATATATTGTCCTCCCTCAAAATTCTATGTCAAAAAGCACCAAACATCAGCAAGGCTCCAATGAAAGATGAAAGTGATACAATAATGATTGTAAATATGGGTTTTATTTTTTATAACTTTCTGTTTCAACTTCAAAAGTGCTTGAGGGGAGAGAGGGTTATCTATAACTTTTTGTTTCAGGTTACAAGATGCATGTGAGAGAGAGACGCACAATATTTTAGAATTTAGAGAAAAACTATAGAAATTTCAACAATTTTTATTTGTATTTATCTTGAAAAAATAACAAAATGCCACGTGGCAACCAAGAATTCTAGTTATAATAGTAGAGATGTTATGTCTGGTATTTTCTTCCCTTTTCTTGAGGGATATCATTAAAAGAAGAAGATATATTTACTCTATATATATAACCAAGTAACATAGAGAGAGACATTTCACCTCGACTCCTAAGTTAAGCTTATAACCTAAGATCAGCCCCAAGGGAATCCCGAATACATAGTAGGAACCAATGTTGACATATGCAACCAAAGCTTGCCAGCCTGCTCCAATTGCTACACCTGCATGTCAATTGTATAAACTTGTCAAAATATAATATATCTTCGGCTCCAATAATAACTTCAGAGTTTGCTGCAGTTGGCAGTAATTTTATGATGATGCTATCTTGCACAACAACTCAGATTAAAAGCACAACACATTTAGAAAGCCGATTTTTAAAATATATATATATATATATATATATATATATATATATATAAACATTACACAAACACACACACACACACACACACATATATATATATAAACATTAGACAAACACTACAACATATGTGCCTTGGGCGAACGGTTTTAACCGTTCATCCTAGCAATTAAACCGTTCCCCACGTTTTGAGAATGATCTCTGTAGACTGATTCTCCGAAAACAGGGAACGGTTAAAACCGTTCTCAATAGTTGGGAAGGGTTAAAAGTCTAGTACTAGGCCCACCATCGGCAGGCATGAACAAGATAGAGTATAAAATGTGCTAGATGTTTGCACGTTTCATAGGTATCAAAAAAATATCAAATACTTTGAGCTAATTACGAGAAACTATCAAATTCTTGTTAAATATACAAGAAACTACTATGAAACTTTCAAAAACTGCATGAAACTACTATAAACAAAGTGCCACGTCAGCAATAATTGCAATAAACTACTACAAAAATTTCAAAGTATGGTATTTCTTGTCATTTTGAGAGAATTTGGTAGTTTCTCATAACCGGGACAAAGAATTTATAGTTTTTTTTTTTTTTTTTATAGAATTAAGCTAAATTTTAAAGGCAAATATAGAATATCAAGGAGTAATTCTGTGTGTTTTTCTTGGCCGTGTTTTTTTCCTATGTTTTTGAGGGGGATGGGGTGGCGTTAGGTTGAACGCTTGGGACTGAGAAAGCAAGAGAAATTCTCTCATTTTTTTTAGGAGTTTTCATGAAAAAGATGAAAGGATGATACGTGGTCCTCTTGAACTCGTGTTATGATAACTAGTATTTAGCACCTGTCATGCACGTTTGGATATTTTAACATGGACAATGATCTGAGAATATTTTTTTAAAAATTAGTTAAAATGATATAGATTTTAAAGGTTCTCGCAGGTTTTTTATTTTTTAAAAATTTAATAAGTTAGCTATCTTAAATAATTTTTAAAAAACATTATTATCTTAACTAAAAGTATTTAAAATGTTTCTCAAAAAATTAAATTGATTTAAATTAAAATAACAAACAAAATTCTTTTTTCTATATCTTATTAATTTAATTATATAATAAGTTAACATGTCATCGCTGTTTAGATGGCGGTAAATTAGAGAATTTCTTTTGCATGTGCTCTGTAAACCCCTCCTTTGGCATTAATATAGTAGAGATAAAAGATATTACTCAGACTTTTATAATAACTTTGGCATTTGATCTAGCTTTGATGCAGTAAAAAGTAAAAAGGACTTTAAAAATACAAAAACAGTAAAGGGCGGGTATAAAGCATTGGCTAAATTGCATATATACCTGTTGTTTCATATGATTGACACATAAATATTTAAGATTTTTAGCTGACGAATAAACATCCAACGTTTTCCTTTGTCAGCGCTATACCATCTACCGTTACTCTGTTAGAATATTCCTTTTTGATTATGTGACAATCACATGATATTTTTAAGACAATTTTGTCTTTGCGGCATAAATTCAAGAATTAAATTAAGTTCTTAATTTATTATTCTCATTCAATTGAAAACTTAACATAGCCCTCCCTCTCTCTCTCACCCTCTCCGTCTCTCTTCAAATCAATTGAGAACTCTAACCGTAAGCTCATTTCTCTCTCTTCATTTTCTGGATCCAAGACGAGTCCTCCAACTCCATCTCTTCTTCTTCCATGACCATCTTCTCCACTCTCTTGTTTGGCTCCTTGGGGTCCTTGGACTCGTCGTATCTAGTTCTAACCCTACCTATCCTACCTCCCTCTCCTCCACCTCTCTCGTTCAACTCTTTATTTTTGTTGTTATTTCAGTTATTTGACTAGCCTAAGTGGGAGGGTATAACGATAATTTTGTTTTTGCAGTTACCTCAGTTAGTCATCAAACTGTTAATGTCAAAGATAGGTATTTGTTTGGTACTCACACAAACTTGGGTATTTATCTATGAAAATAATGAAACCTTGGGTATTTATTGTTGATTTTGTTGTAAATTCATGGGGTCCAATTGCAAGGCCAGAGCCCCTGAAGAGCCAGCCCAGCAGGAAAGCCCAAGAGAGTGAGAAAGAGGAGAGAGAGAGTGAGATCTCAAGCTCGAGATCTTAAGCTCGAGGTTGTGGGGCTGTTGCGATGGATTTAATTGATTATTCTAATTAATCCTAGAATTTAAAATTATGCTGATCTTTAACCAAACCTTCTTCTATATATATGAAGCCTATGTGATTAATTGATAATCAATCTACAGAAAAGAGGAGGCTGCGACAATTAGTCGCAGAGGAGAGACAGAGGTTTGAGAGAGAGAGAGAGAGTGTGTGTGTTACTGTATTGGGTTTTG
Source organism: Agapanthus africanus (assembly GCA_030015575.1). Lineage (NCBI taxonomy): Eukaryota > Viridiplantae > Streptophyta > Magnoliopsida > Asparagales > Amaryllidaceae > Agapanthus > Agapanthus africanus. The sequence goes on from JASDDO010000019.1 coordinate 25,068,604, forward strand.
TGAGACTTTGGGCGTATCTCCTGTAATTCTTACTTTAGTGGAAAGTTCTCATTGCGAAAGCAGGATTAGGTGCAAGTTTGCACTGAGTATATCGTTGCGTTCTTTGATTGTTGGTGTGATTTTCTAATTGCTTGTGGTGTGCTGTGATACCCATTGGATATATCTTTTTCATTGTCTTTATTTGCACGTGATTCTGTTTATTTCCATTGTGCTGTACAGCTTGTTCGCTATCGGCTTGTGTGATTCTTTCATGGTTCTCATACCATGTTAGAGGAAATCGGAGTACAACAAGTGGTATCAAAGCACCAGGCTCGGTGATTCAGAGATCTTAAACAGATGCCGATTACGAACTACAATTCGTAACAACTTCAGTTCATGGAAGTTGAAGATGACCGCGGTTTTGAAGCAATAGGGCGTTCACAAGATAGTCTGCAAGAGATAAGATACCGAAAGGGATCACAGATATAAACTTGGAGACGATGGAAATAAGGCACACAGTTTGTTGCACATTTACCTAGCGGACGAGATACTTCATGAGATTGCGTTGTTAGCTCGTGGTGCGAGGGTTGCAACACTTGCGAACCAAGACGGAATAGAAAACAAGAATTTCATGCAAGCACCACAAACAAAAAAACCCTAAATCATCCAAGAATAAGCAGTTGCAAAAACTCAAGAGAGCTATACAAATATAAACTAAGGTCTAGAGAGGGTAACAACCTTTGAAGCGTGCCCACACACAGGTGGAAGACCCTAGCAAGGCTCCTCCGTTGCGGGATCAAGTTTGATCGCGAACCTTCTTACCAAAGATGATCCACTTCGAAGGAAACCCCAACTCAAGTTTCAATTTCAACAAAGAACACCTCTTTTGTAAAGCAACTTACTCTCATAATTTTGCAATAACGGGTAAGAGATGCAGAGAGCTCTCTCTTTGTTTACTCACTTTGGATCTCAAAATAGGAGGAGAGAGTAAATATGAGAGAATGAGAGATTTCTCACTCCTCTAGCTATTTAAATGTTAGAGGGCTTGAGAAAATATCTAGATATTTTCTCAAGTGGTCCTCGCTCACCCACATGCTCTCTTGCTATACAAGACAAGAGACATATATGTATCATATACATATACAATGTATTTGTATCATATACAAAGTCCAAATGAGAGAGAAAAAAGAGTATAATACTAGTAAAACATAACCATATTAAATATGGTTTTAAGTCAACACTTGACTTAAATTCTGGGCTCTTGAATAACCGACCATTACTATCAAACGTCCGATTAATGCACGTGCATCATAGACACGTGCTTAATCGAACTCCTGCATGTATTAACATACACATACCATATTGTTTTGCCTTAGCGGGGAAATCCTCTGTGTGGTACTCTAAAGACTTAACAATACGCTAATAGTGAATTACTGGATTGTATCCATAACCCAAAAATACATCAGCGGCACTAACTATACGTAACGGCTACCCAGGTATATTTCAAAAGAAAGGTTGACAAGCAAACTCATATGTACCTAACAGAGCCTATCGGTGACAACCACCGTACAGTCTAGTCCCTTCATCAGAGAGTATCGCATACCAGGTCTAGGGGTGAATACTGTCAGACCCTCAATAACCCAATAAGTCACGTCGATGTCAAACTACCATCTGAGATACAACTGATAACCCTTATCAGTTTATCTCAACCGTCCTGATCAGGGACTTATAGTTATAGTCTATCATGCACAGCGCGCGACATCAACTCTCTATACTGAGAGAGAAGAATCACATCTCAATCGCTCACTGCCTCCATGTGCTTTGGACTGTACCCAACTAAAACCTGTATTTATGACTCTTTAAAGCCATGGTTGGGTAGTAATCAAAGTACAGTAGGAACACACACAAGACACTATGATGATCTAAGGTCAAAAGACTTCCATGTACCATTGTCACCAGAGAACTGTCATCTGAAAATAGATATAATACCATCTAGGAGTTCTTGACGAGTCCATTCAGTGTACTTATTCTCCAATAAGCACCTGTATACAATCTTTGGTGTCAAACACCAATAGCTGTGGGACCAACCATCGGCCCGGTCGGGGTCAAGAAACGTATACACTAGTCTACTCTAGAGTTCCGATACCCATTATCGATACTCTCAAGACTAGGAATATTTAAGGATATGCTTACGGACTACCCATGCCCCATTAGTATGATCGCATCACAATCCTGGTAGTCAAGCAAAGATCCTATATCTTTATCAACATGTATTAGCGATACGTAATATCAAGTAAAATATTTACACATGAAAGATAAAGCAAACCAGACAGCATACTATCATATCGAGCAAGAATGATCTATACATATAGGTCCAAGTACAATAATAATTACCTACACCTATATCTAACAATCACCTACTCGCACTAAGGCAAATTATTGCAGTATCTCATACATAAGATCTCGAATAGCCGCTCAAACTATGTCTGAGATATGGCCTTGGTGAGTGGATCCGCAGTGTTTTCCTTTGTGTCTACTCTCTGAATCTCGATCTCGCGGTGATCTATTATCTTCCGGATCAAGTGATACTTTCTTAAAATGTATCTGAATCGTTGATGGGACCGGGGTTCCTTCGCTAATACCATAGCCCCATTGTTACCACAATACAGGGGTATTGGATCAACAATGGTTGGAACCACACCAAATTCTGAGATGAAGTTCCGCTTCCAGACCGCTTCTTTAGCAGCATCGTTGGCGGCGATGTACTCAGCCTTCATTATCAAGTCTGCGGCAGTATCTTTTTTGAAACTCTTCCAACATACCGTCCCTCCGTAAAGCGTAAACACATAACCCTAGAAATACTCTCTTGAAAGTCTACTCTAGCACCGTGACAAGGTTCTAGTAGCATCAAGCATGCCAAATTTAAAATTTTTAGGTGCTAAGTTAGACCAACCAAGATCTTAATTAGAATATTAGGGTATTACTATGATGATATCACAAAACTAAAGAGAAGGAAAGAGCATACAAGCTTTGTAGACCGTGTCCTTCTTTTCTTATGCTCCGGTTGTAGTCCACGCTACTCCACTAGGCTCCACTTGAGAGAACGAATGAACTTTCTTTGACGACCTTCGTGCCGAAGATGATCCATCCGAAGCCCGCTAGTTTAAGCTACATCTTCACTAATTTCCTATTAGTGAAGGAAACACGCCACACCAAAGTGCTGGTTTAGTGTGGGATGGTGAAGTAGGGGATTTAAGGCTCACTAGAGTTCTCACAAGTTCAATGATTCACATCACATGTGAGGGTTTGAACTTGGAGGTGGAAGTGAGGAAAAAATAGAGAGCAAGAGAGAGCAAGAGCTCATGAAAATGGCTAAGGCACCAAGCAATGGAATGAAGAAAGGCTTATCCAAAACCCTCACTTATTCAAGCATCCATTATTTTTCAATTTGAAAAATAGAGCTATACTTGAATAGTGAGTCAAGAGGAAATAAAATATTGCCCAAGCCATTCCTCACCATCCCACAAATATCTCCACAATTTCCACCTCATTTTCTATTTTCATAAAATAGAAAATCATGCCATGCTTCATATAATATATATATATATACATATATCAAATATATATACATATATCAAATATATATATTAAGAAACATAATTAGTGAGCTAATAATATTCGTTAATATATAATTATATCAAATTATTAAATCAACACTTGATTTAATAATCCGGTTATATAACATATGACCGACTAACATCATTTATCTGTATATCACATTATCAAATCAACACTTGATTCGATAATCCGGTTATATCACATATAACCTAACCGATATTAGATAACTGCCAGATTAGAATACGGTATCACATACACGTATTTAATCAGGTCCCCGCACATATCACATATGTGCCCTACTTCGTTTCGCTTGAACCAGGGAATTTCTGTGTGGGACTCTAAAGATTCGTTAATACGCCAGCAGTAGGTAATAATCACATCGGTCAACTAAAAGCCGTCAGCGGTATTAGCTGGACGTAACGGCTATCCGGGTATTGAGCGATATGAAGATCAACAAGCAATCTTTTCCATACTCTCCATGAAGCCTATCAGTAACACTTACCGTACAGTCCGGTCTCTTCGTCTGATATGTCGCATATCATGTCTAGGGGTGGAATTGTCAGACCCCAGTAACGTGATAAGTCATGCCGATGTCTGGCTTATAATGGTTCGAGAAACTACTGATAACTCTTACCAGTAAATCTCATCAGCAGCTTTGACCAAGGACTTCCAGTTATAGCCAATCGAGCATAGCGCAACATCGACCCCCAATACCGGGAGAAACGAAACCTTTTCTATCGCTCATTGCCTCCATGTGACTCGGGACTGTACCCAAAATCCACCTGTTTGCATGATTCCTTTAAACCGTGGTAGCGAGGAAATCAAAGCACTGTGGGAGCCACACAAGACTCTCTGATGATCTCGAGTCTACGGACTAACTTGTACCAGTGTCACCAGAGGACTGCTATCCGATGATAGGTATACTACCAATTAGGAGTTCTTAGTGAGTCATGTTCGGTTTACCCATTCTCTAATGAGTACCTGTGTACAATCTTTGATGTCAAACACCAATGGCTATGGGACCAACCATCGCCCCCATACAAGGTCAAGAAACGTACACACTAGTCTACTCTCGATGCCCTGTCTCGATATACCCTCGACTAGGAATAATTGAAGGATGTGCTTATGGACTACCTAGATCCCAATAGTATGATCTACATCATAGTCTTGGTAGTCAAGCAAACACTCTAAAGGCTTTATCAACATGTAAGAGATAGACGGTATAAGAATACCAGTCTACATGTTAAGATAAAGAGTAACCAGATAGCATACTATCACGTCGAGCAAGAAATTCCTCTATATATATGTCCAAGCATCCACTATATCATACAATAATAGCTTCTAGGGCATACATATTCCTAAAAATCTCCCACTTGCACTAAGGCTAATTGTTGTAGTATCTCATACCCAACATCCCAAAAATCTCTCGAATAGCATTTTGGGGGTTGGCCATTGTGAGTGGATCCGCTATGTTATCCTCTGTGTCAATTCTGCTGACCTTGATCTCCCGGAGATCAACTATCTCCCTGATCAGGTGATACTGCATAAGAATATGTCTGGATCGCTGATGGAACCGGGGTTCCTAGGCTAAATCCACAATTCCATTGTTATCACAATACACAGGTATTGGATGCTCAATGGTAGGAACCTCACCCAGTTCATCTTATGAACTTGTACATCCAGACAGCCTCTTGGGCAGCATCGATGATAGCGATGTATTTAGCCTTCATCGTTGAGTCTGCTACAGTATCTAGTTTGGAACTCTTCCAACATACCGTCCCTCCACCGAGGGTCAAGACAATACCCGAGACTGACTCACAGTCGTCCTAATCACTCTGGAAGCTCGAATCGGTAAAGGACTCTACCTGGAGTTCACCGTTACCATACACCAAGAACATTTCTTTAGTCCTTCTTAAGTACTTAAGAATGTTCTTCAAAGCTGTCTAGTGCTTTTCCCCGGGATCTTATTGATATCTGCTCACTACACCTAGTGAGTATGCTACATCCGGTTTCATACATAACATCGCATACATGATTGACCCGACTGCCGAAGCATAGGGTATGCCTTATATGCAAGCCCTCTCCAAATCAGTCTTGGGGGACGTCTTTTTGGAGAGATTGATTCCTTAACAAGCGGGTAAATTAACACGCTTAGAATCTTCCATATTAAAACTCTTTTAGTATGGAGTCTATGTACCTGGATTGGAACAATCCCAACATTCTTTTAGATCTATCTCTATAGATCTTAATCCCCAGGATGTATGAGGTATCATTAAGATCTTTCATGGAGAACTTATGTGATAAGAAGAGCTTGACCGAGTGTAGCATAAGAACAACGTTTCCTATCAAGAGTATGTCATCCACGTACAATACGAGGAAGACAACCTTACTCTCTACTACCTTCTTATATATACATGGTTCATCTACGTTTTTTTATGAAGTCAAACTCTTTGACAGCTTTATCAAAACAGATGTTCCTTTCCATGATACCTGCTTTAATCTGTAAATTGATTTAAGTAGGTTGCACACGCTTCCGCTGCTCCCACTGTCTACGAAGTCCTCTGGCTGTGTCATGTACACGCTCTCTTCTAAATCACCATTTAGAAACGCAGTCTTGACGTCCAACTGCCAGATTTTTTAGTCTTGGCATGCAGCAATGGCAAGTAGGATCCTAATAGACTTAAGCATAGAAACAGGAGAAAAGGTCTCATCATAATCGTCACCTGGTCGTTAACGAAAACCTTTTATTACAAGTCTAGTTTTGAAAGTCTCAACTTTTCCATCTACACCAAATATCTTTCTCAAAGATCCACTTGTTCCCGATGGGTTTTACCCCTTCAGGAGCAACATCCAAAGTCCATACTTTGTTGGTGACATGGATTCCATATCAAATTGCATAGCATCCAACCATTTCACAGAGTCATCACTCGTGATGGCCTGCTCGAAACTAGTTAGGTCATCATCTTCCATGATACAATCCTCGCTTCCACCGTTTATGAGAAAACCGTAGTATCTCTCAGGTGGATGAGGAACCCTACTAGATCTGCGGAGTGGCTGAGGTTCGTTAGGGACTATTGAATCCTCCGGTTCCATCAAATCTTCAGTTTTAGTTTGCATCGCTGGAACTTCTTCCAGTTCTACCTCATTACCACTAATTTCTTTCACTAGAAATTCCTTTTCTAAAAAGGTGGCATGTCGAAAAACAAACACTTTTTGTTCCTCGATGTGGTGGAAGATATTCTCTCGCGTTTGTTTAGGATATCCTACAAACTTGTACAGAACTGACATTGCCATGAGCTTATCCGGATTTTGCTTTTTAACATAGACCGGACAACCCCATATCTTAACTCGTTTAAGAGATGGTAATTTCCCATTCCATATCTCATATGGAGTGGTAGGCAACGGATTTGGTCGAAACGCTATTCAATAGGAATGCAGCTATCTCTAGCGCATATCCCCAAAAGAAAATAGGTAACTCAGCAATACTCATCGTAGAGCGCACCATATATAACAGGGTACGATACCCCGCTCCGAAATACCGTTGTGCTGTGGTGTATACGGAGAAGTAAGCTGAGAGAATCCCATTCTCTTTTAAGTAGTCTCTGAATTCCGTGCTCAAGTATTCTTCTCTTCGATCATATCAAAGGATTTTAATACTTTTTCCCGTCTTGTTCTCAACTTCGTACTTATATTCCTTGAATTTCCCAAAACATTCAGATTTGTGTTTCAAGAGTAACACATGTCTGAATCTTGAGAGATCATCGGTGAATGTAATAAAGTACGAGGAACCATTCCTGAAATGTGTAGACATAGGACCGCATACATCACTATGTATCTGTCCCAAGAGTTCTGCAGCTCTTTCTCCGTATCCAGTAAACGGAGTTTTGATCATCTAGCCTTTGAGACATGACTGGAAAGTTTCATAAGATGTAAATTCGAACGGATTCAAAGATGTATCCTTATACAACTTTAGCTAGTTTTGTCACATTGATATGACCTAGTCTATAATGCCACAAGAAGACTTCGTTCATTTATGAACTGTTTCTCTTCTGTGTGTTCTGTATACTTAGAACTGTATTGTGATTTAGAACGTATATACACCATAACCAATCAACACTTGATTTAGGAAAACATTCACAATATTTTTGGTACGAAATAACAGTCGCTCAGAATCATTGTATTACCAGCCGGTAACACTAGGTGATATTTGCCAACTGCGTTGGCTGCAATAATTGCACCATTCCCTACTACTAGAGACATATCACCCTTTCCCAGTTCTCTATCTCTCTTTACCCATGTAACAAATTACATATGTGGGATCCTGATCCGGTATCTAATACCCAGGACTCAAAGCAAACTAAGAAACAGTTCTTGGTTACGAACACATCCGAAGACGATACATCAATATGCTTATTCTTCGTACAGATGGCGTAGGAATCCTGATATTCCCCTATTCCTTACTCAGAGTTATGACAATCATAAGATAGATCGGAACCTAGCCCAATATAATAAGTGGGTTCGGTCAATACATCCATATTATTATCTTGATTAAGGCATGTCATTGGTCGCTACTAGGAGAGAGAGAGAAGGATAATCACTTTGCGTGCGCTCTTTGCAAAATTAGATAGGTTATTATTTTTATCTAATCAGGATGGCTCTCATTGTTTTTATCAAATCTTCCTTCAAACCTAAAGGTAAGATTAGCCGGGATTAATTACATTCTACAAGTTCGCTAACCGGTCAGCCAGCCAGTATCGGTACTCCGAGGGAGGTTCCTCGTGCTTTCACACGGACCTAATAAACCTCATTTTCCTGGAGGCATAACCCCGTTGACAGCTTTCTAGACACCTACTGGATCAGCTAATTGTAAAGTGCAAAACTCTCCCATAAGTAACTCTTACTCGCAGTGGATATCGTGATCCAACTATCATATAGAAAGTATGCAATTTGATTGCAAATTCCAACACTTGAAATTCTCAATAATTGTTTTTACCCCTAGCGTCCTATGATCTTGACGCAGGCCAACAAACCATAGAGCGCTAGTCAAGTTCAACCTGTTCATTTCTTGATTGAATTAAACCGAACCGCACGACTATTGACGCAGGCCAACAAAGTCGCACGACTATCCTAATCCAATCGCATCTCATGCTGCAGATAAACACTAATTAGCTACCGCACACAACGCCTTGACGCAGGCCAACAAACGCAGCACGAATACTAAAAAGTGCTTATCTGAAATGACGGAGGGCTACGCAGTTGTAACAACCGAGTCCAGTTCTACAAATTTCGGTTACCGTATGTATGGTGTGTGGTATTTATTTCATTTATCTTGCTTGACTGTGGCCAGTTATAGTTTACACCGACATGTCTTTCTGCATATAAAAATTTATGTCATCTAAAATTAGATTAAAAATAATTGGCATAGCATGCTTGACACCCCTAACCCTGTGTTAGCGTCCTTGCATCGTGTTCTCATCCCGTTCAGTGAAACGGACGTGTTTGGGCGGCTACGCGCACGTACGTGCGTCCGTTCTTGGGGGTATGCTTTTTAATTATAAAATCTTTCATTTTGATTTTTGGAACCTGCCAATAATTTTCATTTTTCGGATTCAAATTTTTGGACCCGACCCGGGCGCAATTCCGAAATATTTTGCAATTACGCCAAATCCTATTTTCTAATATTTTAACCGGCCAGATTTGTTTTCCTTAGCCTACTTTTATTCTTAGCTAAAGCTTTTTTTTAAAATCCTAAATCTTTTAAAATTTGATACCTAAACAAATAAAATCTTTCCCCACCAATCATTTTCTCTCCTTCGTATTGCTGGCCCACATGATCTTCCCCTTCTGTTTCTCTCTCCTCCTCTTTCTTTTCCTCTCTCTCTCTCTCAAGCCTCTCTCTCTCTTCTCGCTATCCCCTCTCTCTCCTCTCGCGGTAGATATTGCTCCCGTTACCGCCCTTTTTCCTTATCGTCACCGCCGCTTTCTTCTTCTCCTTCTTCTATATATTTTCTCCCGAGCCACGAGAACCCATGCACCCTCTGTTTCTCCTCGAACCCTAACCCTAGAAACCCCTTCACCTCCTCACAACTCCCCTCCAATCAAACCTCCTCCTCCTCCTCGTCATCTTCTTCTTCTTCTTTCTTCTCCCCCGAGTCCCTTCCCCCTGCACACACCCAACTGGACCCCGGACCCACCTTCTCGTCGCCGACGACCCTAGACTCATACCCTTCATCGTCACCACCTCATTTCCTCCCTCTTCTCGACATCATCCCCTCACCAATACCCCGACACCTAGCCTTGCACCCAAAACCGGCAACCAAACCCTAAACCTAACCCTTACATCAAATCTCTTCGCCGGCGCCCTCACCGCCGTCGATCTCACCACCAACACATCCTCTGCAACCCAGTAAGCAGTCTCTTCTTCTTCTACTTCTTCTCCTTCTCTTCTCTTCTTTTTCCTTGTCTTTCTTGAACTCATGTTTACTGTGTTTACTGTTTTTGGGTTCGCCGGAATACGGCCGTGCCGGCAACGATTCCCGACGATCCAGCGAGGAACCCTGACCCGTGTGGCTCCACTGTTCGTCGTTTGGGTTCTTTCCGTGAACCGTGCGCACGTCGCGAGATTTCCCCGCCGACGCGTAACGTTCCGTTTTCCGTTTCGCGACCCGTCGAGGCAAGTTAATCTTGGTACATGCTATTTAAACTACTACTTATGCCATTTAAATTACTATGTACCTATTAGTGTGCACTTTAGATCTGTAGTTCCATTTTAATACCGGAATTCCTTTTTTTTAACATGTCGACGTCTCATTATATCATTTTAGAATCATGGCTCGAAATATACCCGTTTGCTGTTAGTTCTGTTATACATAGTGCCCGCATTCATATTTAAATCTTGTAACATTTATTTGCATGACCTACAGTACCCTTTCATATTTTACATCCTGTCGAACGACCGTGTGCATACAACTCACCTGATTTATATTCAATTATATCTTTAGATTATTTAGTACACTTTAACATGAATTTAACATCCATAAAGGTCATACTGTATGCATGAAATGATAGAACTATCTCTTAAACCTAAACTGCTAACCGTGCATCCAAGTAATCAAATCGGTAACTATTTGCATATCATATTTCATGTGCCAGTTTATTGTTGTGATAGTAACCATGCTTGTTTATTTATAACCATGATTATGCTAGTTGATTATGAGCACCCACATGATATCTGGTATACCCTGACATGACTTGCTACACCTATTACCTGACCCGACATGGTACCGTACACTACTTGACTCGACCTGATGTACCATGGCTTGACCCGTTACTTGATCTCGTGTCTAATGCCAACAAACCTGACATGTAGTCCTCACGGACCGTTCCTGTTGTCTATCCAGACAAACCTGCTCTTACCTGATCCTGTGTTGGCATTAGTTCTTGATTACTGAATACCTGACTTGACATACACATATAACTTGGGGGTATGGGGAAATCAATGAAGAAACCTGACTTGTAACTCGACAGTGTACTACCTTTACTGATCAGTTTTAGAGGCTAGACCAGCCTTGGGATGATGCTGCTGACATCATTCATCTGTACATATTTCCTGTTTTAGTGCCTAGCGGCATGTCTCGGATTCAACCCGAGAATCTTGACCGTGGTCCCGGGTATGCACGGGATACTATTGAGTTACATCGATGATTCATCAAATTGATTTCAAAGACTTTAGATTAGAAAACCCAATAGAACAGTTTAGTTTACTCACTGCACACTACCCTGCACTGCCTGATTTATATTACTGTTACACCTGCTTTTCATTCGTGTTTATATATGCATTGCCTGTTACTCTGTTCATATTTTATCACTTGACGACATGACGCGCTGACGTCTGGGTTTTGCATGGCCCAGATTCTGTACCTTTGCTGCAATCCGAGCAGGAGTATTTCAGCCAGCAGGCTGAGCTGTGAGGTGTCGGTAGTAGTTAGTTCTTTATTTCCTGCATTTTTATTCCTGATGTGAGCCCGCATTATGGGACATACATTCCAGTTATTTGTATTGGATCTTTTGCTTCCGCACTTTTATTATTCTTGACTCATATTATCTTGGCTTTTGGACATGTATTAGATAGTTTTATTTTGTTCTTGATATCTCTACAGCCGTAATGTGACTGTGGATGGATACTTCCTACCCACAGGTAGCATGGTTGGCTATGTCACGTGCCCAATTTAGCGCACTCTGGGAAGCGGGGCGTGACATGGTTCTTTTGGTATCAGAGCCATAGGTTTGTCGGGTTGATTCTTTTGTGGTTGGGTATTGTACCCAATACACGAATCAGAAAACCCGTGTTTAGGAAAAATGTCCTGCCACCTTGCTGTTTTACCGTTCTTGAATCAAGTTCTTCCTGATTATATCTTTTACGATGTGCAAACTTCCTTTGCATATCGACTCGAAACCTGATTCCTTGTTATCTCTAGGACTTAGGCGACTTGGGTGGAGTTATGTAATTGTGGCTATGATACCGCGGCATAGTTACAATGCGGTACTCTATTTAAGTAACTTAGAGTTCTAGCCTTGATCTATATTTTGAATCTGTTATCATACTAATCTTGGGTGTTTTGATTTCAGGAGTATGGCAGGCAAGAATCTGAAGACGTACCAAAGGCGTGTTGACGAAGCCGCCATGCTTGGAGTGATACGGGGAATGCTGGAGAATCAAAAGAGACAGACTGAGCTGATCCAGCAGCAGGCTGAATCGTTTCAGGAAGGTTTGCGGACCGTTCAGCAGTCCGTGAACAATGTTGGAGCTAAGCCAGTTGATTGTGTGGGGACCGTAGTAGACTTCAGGCATTTGGGTCCGTCTGTATTTACTGGTTTGGAGGAGCCGTTGCCAGCGGAGCAGTGGCTAGTTGACACGGAGAACTTACTTATTGCGGCACAGATCCCAGATGATAAGAAGATGGATGTGGTACGCATTCAGTTAGTGGATTACGCCCGTGAATGGTGGCTTGTGGAGGAGACCCGCTTGTCCAAGCCGATCAAGTAGGCGGATTTTTCGAAGAGTTTTCTGGAGAAGTTCTTCCCACGGACTGCACGGAAGGAAATGGAAGAGAAATTCATCAGTCTGAAGCAGAATGGTGCACCCGTAGATGTACATGCAGCAGAGTGGACACGGCTCAGTAGATTCGCTGGACCTTTAGTTTCCAACGATGCAGACAGGGCACGGAGGTTCATGCGCAGCTTGGATGTGGACATCCAGAGGCAGATTGTCTCTCTGGGTTTGACCACCTTCTCACAGGTTCTTACGGCAGCCCGAGAACAGCAGAGCCTATCTGGGAAGACTGGAAGTTTACAGCAGACAGCAGTTGCAGTAAGGAAGCCAGCATTTGTACCGAACCGAGCTCATGGACGCAGAGGTATTCCAGTGAACCGTCGTAACGTAACACCGATGAAGAAGCCTGCTGTAGTTGACTAGAGAAAGAGCGTGACTTGTAAGTACTGCCATTTACCTGGCCACGTGCAAAAGGATTGTCGAAGGAGGCAGGGACTCTGTTTGGTTTGTGGAGCGGCAGATCACACTGTTAACTCATGTCCGTCGAAGCTTCGTACGTGGGATGATATTCAGAAGCCTCCGCAGAAACCGTTCCAAGGACAGAAGCAGCTGACTCAAGGACCTAATCAGGCTCGAGCTTTTACTTTGACGGCTGAGGAAGCTAAGGCCTCAGGAGAGGTTGTCTCAGGTATTCTACTCGTTCATGGTTTTCCCGCATTAGCATTATTTGATTCTTGTGCATCCTATTGTTTTATGTCATCCAAGTTTATAGCTACACACTCGATTACTTGCACGACCCTGTCTAGTTTCTGGGACATATACACTGGGAATGGGAAAATCATATCTAGTAGGGAGTGTAAAGATTGTACAGTTGTTGTTTGTGGACGAGAGCTTTTTGCAGATTTCTTGGTGATTGATACGGGCAGCTACGAAGTTGTCTTGGGAATGGATTTTCTTGGCACTTTCCACGCTTACATTGATTGTAGGGCAAAGAAAGTAATTTTCCAGATTCCCAGACATCCCGAGTTTACCTTCACTGGAGGAAGCAGTTCTGTCGGGCCAGTCGAGTTTAGGGCTAGGCCGACAACTAATATTCTTGCATCAATGGAGGTTGACGAAAGTGAAGAGACAGCTGTTGTTCGCGATTTTATGGACGTGTTTGAAGATATAGCGGGATTACCGCCGAAGCGAGACGTGGAGTTCGCAATTGATCTTGTTCCTGGTGCAGCGCCAGTATCTAAAGCGTATTATCCAATGGCACCATTGGAGTTGGAAGAAATCAAGAAATATGTTGCTGAAGTGCTTGAGAAGGGTTGGATTCGAAGCAGTAACTCGCCTTGGGGAGCTCCAGTTCTTCTAGTCAAGAAGAAGGATGGCACGAGAAGGATGTGCATCGACTATCGAGAATTAAACCGGGTGACTATTAAAAACAAGTACTTGATCCCTCGCATTGGCGAACTATTTGAGCAGCTTAGTGGCGCGAGGGTATTCTCGAAGCTGGATTTGCGATCCGGATATCATCAGGTCCGAGTGAAAGCAGATGATATTTGCAAGACGGCGTTCCGAACTCGGTGTGGACATTACGAGTACTTAGTGATGCCCTTCGGAGTAACGAATGCACCGGCGATATTCATGGACTTGATGAACCGAATCTTTACACCATTCTTGGACTAGTTTATTGTGGTGTTTATTGATGATATTCTGGTCTATTCGAAGAGTTTTGAAGAGTATGCGGAACATTTGAAGATCGCACTGCAGACGTTGAGACATGAGAAGTTATATGCGAAGATGAGCAAGTGCAAGTTTTGGCTGGAAGAAGTAAAGTTTTTGGGGCATGTCGTGTCTGGTGATGGAATCGCCGTCGATCCAGAAAAGATTGCAGCAGTTTGAGATTGGCCGATTCCAAAGAATGTTGCGGATATAAGAAGTTTTCTTGGACTCGCCGGGTATTACAGAAGATTTATGGAGAACTTTGCTCGTCTGGCGGAGCCGTTGACCAAGCTTACGCGCAAAGAAGTACCTTTTGTGTGGACGGATAGTTGTGCGTCAGCTTTTGAGACGTTAAAGCAGAGATTGATAACTGCTCCTATTCTGATCGTGCCAGACAATTCCGGAGGATTGGTGATTCAGAATGACGCATCTGGAAAAGGATTGGGATGTGTTTTGATGCAACATGGGAAGGTTGTAGCGTACGCATCAAGACAATTGAAGACCCATGAGAAGAATTACCCAACTCATGACTTCGAGCTTGCGGCTGTGATTTTCGCTTTGAAGATTTGTAGACACTACCTTTTGGGCGAAAGGGTCGAAGTTTTTACTGATCATAAGAGCTTGAAGTATGTGTTCATGCAGAAGGAGCTTAATATGAGGCAACGCAGATGGTTGGAGCTGATGGCTGACTACGATCTTGATTTTAAGTACCATCCGGGAAAGTTAATGTCGTGCCGGATGCGCTCAGTCGGTTACCAGCAATTCAGATGTTGACTACGCAGAAGGAACTCGTTGAAGAATTTCGAAGATTTGAGTTGGAGGTTGTACTACCGCATTCTTCGGGACAGTTGATGCAGCTGCAGGTACATTCGTCGCTGATCAAGAATATTAAAGCAACGCAATCACAGGACCCTAAATTGCAAAAGTTTCGAGAATAGGTCGAAGCCGGACTACGTACAGATTTATTGATCCACGAAGATGGTTCGTTGAGGTATGGTAGCCGTTTATGTGTGCCAATGGGAGATATTCGTGAAGAACTTATGAAGGAGGCACACAGTAAAGCGTATTCCGTACATCCAGGAGGCACGAAGATGTACCGAGATATACGACAGCATTTCTGGTGGGAAGGCATGAAGCGGGAGATTGCTTGCTTTGTGGCAAAGTGCTTGGTGTGTCAGCAAGTTAAGACTGAATATCAAAGGGTTGCTGGTTTATTGCAACCACTTCCGATTCCTCAGTAGAAGTGGGAACATATAACCATGGATTTCATGACAGCTCTACCGCGGAGTCCAAAAGGCAACAATGCAGTATGGGTGATTGTTGATCGTTTGACCAAGGCAGCTCATTTTATTCCTTTTCGGGTTGGTCAATCAACAGAAACTTTGGCGGAGCGGTACATGCAGGAGATTGTAAGATTGCATGGAGTACCGATGAGCATCGTGTCTGATCGGGACACTCGGTTCTTATCACACTTCTGGAGGAGTTTACAGGAAAGTTTGGGGACTCGATTGAAGTTTAGCACAGCTTATCATCCTCAAACTGATGGCCAGTTGGAGAGAACGGTCCAAACTCTTGAAGATATATTGAGAGCGTGCATGTTGGACTTCAAGGGTTCTTGGGAGGATCATCTACATTTGGTGGAGTTTTCATACAACAACAGTTTCCAGGCAACTATTCAGATGGCTCCATTTGAAGCTTTGTATGGTCGCAAATGCTGTTCACCTATTTGTTGGGACGACGTCGGTGAACGAAGGTTGTTGGGACCGGATCTGGTTGTGCAGACAGTTAAGAAAGTTAACGCTATTCGGAATCATATGAAAGCAGCTCAAGATAGACAAAAGAGTTGGGCAAATACGTCGAGAAGACCTCTAGAGTTCGTCGTGGGTGATTTGGTATTCTTGAAGATATCACCGACTTGAGGGGTGATTCGTTTTGGAAGTCGAGGAAAGCTCAGTCCTCGATTTGTTGGACCCTTTGAGATCTTGGAGCGTGTTGGCGAAGTAGCGTATCGTTTGGCGTTACCGTAGTCCTTGGCGAATGTGCACGATGTGTTTCACGTATCTCAACTCCGTAGGTATGTTCGAGATGAAACGCATGTATTGGATCATTCGGAGCTGACGGTACGAGAAGACTTGACTTTTGAGGAGCGACCGGTTGAAATTGTGGATCGAAGAGAAAAGGTTTTTAAGCACAAGCTTATCCCTCTTGTACTTGTTTCTTGGGGTAATCGCTCGCATGGAGAGTCCACATGGGAACAAGAAGATGAAATCCGGCAGAAGTTTCCTCATCTTTTCTTGTAGTTGATTTTTTTCGTCTATCCTTGTATTCTTGGAATTTCGAGGATGAAATTCTTTTTGTAGTTGGGTATAATGTAACAACCGAGTCCAGTTCTACAAATTTCGGTTACCGTATGTATGGTGTGTGGTATTTATTTCATTTATCTTGCTTGACTGTGGCCAGTTATAGTTTACACCGACATGTCTTTCTGCATATAACAATTTATGTCATCTAAAATTAGATTAAAAATAATTGGCATGGCATGCTTGACACCCCTAACCCTATGGTAGCGTCCTTGCATCGTGTTCTCGTCCCGTTCAGTGAAACGGACGTGTTTGGGCGGCTACGCGCACGTACGTGCGTCCGTTCTTGGGGGTATGCTTTTTAATTATAAAATCCTTCATTTTGATTTTTGGAACCCGCCAATAATTTTCATTTTTCGGATTCAAATTTTTGGACCCGACCCGGGCGCAATTCCGAAATATTTTGCAATTACGCCAAATCCTATTTTCTAATATTTTAACCGGCCAGATTTGTTTTCCTCAGCCTACTTTTATTCTTAGCTAAAGCTTTTTTTTAAAATCCTAAATCTTTTAAAATTTGATACCTAAACAAATAAAATCTTTCCCCACCAATCATTTTCTCTCCTTCGCATTGCTGGCCCACATGATCTTCCCATTCTGTTTCTCTCTCCTCCTCTTTCTCTTCCTCTCTCTCTCTCAAGCCTCTCTCTCTCCTCTCGCTATCCCCTCCCTCTCCTCTCGCGGTGGATATTGGTCCCGTTACCGCCCTTTTTCCTTATCGTCACCGCCGCTTTCTTCTTCTCCTTCTTCTATATATTTTCTCCCGAGCCACGAGAACCTATGCACCCTCTGTTTCTTCTTGAACCCCAACCCTAGAAACCCTTTCACCTCCTCACAACTCCCCTCCAATCAAGCCTCCTCCTCCTCGCCATCTTCTTCTTCTTCTTTCTTCTCCTCCGAGTCCCTTCCCCCTGCACAGGCCCTGCACACACCCAACTCGACCCCGGACCCACCTTCTCATCGCCGACGAACCTAGCCTCATACCCTTCATCGTCACCACCTCATTTCCTCCCTCTCCTCGACATCATCCCCTCACCAATACCCCGACACCTAGCCTTGCACCCAAAATCGGCAACCAAACCCTAAACCTAACCCTTACATCAAACCTCTTCACCGGCGCCCTCACCGCCGTCGATCTCACCACCAATACATCCTCTGCAACCCAGTAAGCAGTCTCTTCTTATTCTACTTCTTCTCCTTCTCTTCTCTTCTTTTTCCTTGTCTTTCTTGAACTCGTGTTTACTGTGTTTACTGTTTTTGGGTTCGCCGGAATCCGACCGTGCTGACGACGATTCCCGACGATCCAGCGAGGAACCCTGACCCGTGTGGCTCCACTGTTCGTCGTTTGGGTTCTTTCCGTGAACCGTGCGCACGTCGCGAGATTTCCCCGCCGACGCGTAACGTTCCGTTTTCCGTTTCGCGACCCGTCGAGTCAAGTTAATCTTGGTACATGCTATTTAAACTACTACTTATGCCATTTAAATTACTATGTACCTGTTAGTGTGCACTTTAGATCTGTAGTTCCATTTTAATACCGGAATTCCTTTTTTTTAACATGTCGACGTCTCATTATATCATTTTAGAATCATGGCTCGAAATATACCCGTTTGCTGTTAGTTCTGTTATACATAGTGCCCGCATTCATATTTAAATCTTGTAACATTTATTTGAATGACCCACAGTACCCTTTCATATTTTACATCCTGTCGGACGACCGTGTGCATACAACTCACCTGATTTATATTCAATTATATCTTTAGATTATTTAGTACACTTTAACATGAATTTAACATCCATAAAGGTCATACTGTATGCATGAAATGATAGAACTATCTCTTAAACCCAAACCGCTAACCGTGCATCCAAGTAATCAAATCGGTAACTATTTGCATATCATATTTCATGTGCCAGTTTATTGTTGTGATAGTAACCATGCTTGTTTATTTATAACCATGATTATGCTAGTTGATTATGAGCACCCACATGATATCTGGTATACCCTGACATGACTTGCTACACCTATTACCTGATCCGACATGGTACCGTACACTACTTGACTCGACCTGATGTACCATGGCTTGACCCGTTTCTTGATCTCGTGTCTAATACCAACAAACCTGACATGTAGTCCTCACGGACCGTTCCTGTTGTCTATCCAGACAAACCTGCTCTTACCTGATCCTGTGTTGGCATTAGTTCTTGATTACTGAATACCTGACTTGACATACACATATAACTCGGGGGTATGGGGAAATCAATGATGAAACCTGACTTATAACTCGACAGTGTACTACCTTTACTGATCAGTTTTAGAGGCTAGGCCAGCCTTCAGATGATGCTACTGACATTCATCTGTACATTTTTCCTGTTTTAGTGCCTAGCGACATGTCTCGGATTCAGCCCGAGAATCTTTACCGTGGTCCCGGGTATGCACGGGATACTATTGAGTTACATCGATGATTCATCAAATTGATTTCAAAGACTTTAGAGTAGAAAACCCAATAGAACAGTTTAGTTTACTCACTGCACACTACCTTGCACTGCCTGATTTATATTACTGTTACACCTGCTTTTCATTCATGTTTATATATGCATTGCCTGTTACTCTGTTCATATTTTATCACTTGACGACATGACGCGCTGACGTCTGGGTTTTGCATGGCCCAGATTCTGTACCTTTGCTGCAATCCGAGCAGGAGTATTTCAGCCAGCAGGCTAAGCTGTGAGGTGTCGGTAGTAGTTAGTTCTTTATTTCCTGCATTTTTATTCCTGATGTGAGCCCGCATTATGGGACATACATTCCAGTTATTTGTATTGGATCTTTTGCTTCCGCACTTTTATTATTCTTGACTCATATTATCTTGGCTTTTGGACATGTATTAGATAGTTTTATTTTGTTCTTGATATCTCTACAGCCGTAATGTGACTGTGGATGGATACTTCCTAGCCCACAGGTAGCATGGTTGGCTATGTCACGTGCCCAATTTAGCGCACTCTGGGAAGCGGGGTGTGACAGCAGTTTTTTTAAGAAAACCATGAGCGTAATGAACTTGATATCGTTATAGAATCTAGTGATTTGGAGGGTTTATGCTCCGTTTTAAAATTGAATAGTTTTGTAGCGTTTTCTAGTTTTTCTAAAGAGGTCACTCCCAGTGAAGGGATCTCGACTCTTTTCTCATCGAATGAGGTACTGGATATCCATCAAGGAATACCACTATGCAAAGCAAGAACTAGTGCAACTGGCAAAACAAATCGAGTGGATTATAGCATTTGCTAGTTTCGCTAAATAGGTCACTCTTGGTGAAGGGATCTCGGCTCTTTCCTCATCGAATGAGATGCTGGATATTCATCATGGATTACCACTATACAAAACAAGAACTAGAGCTACCTGTTTTTAAAATCTTGATTCTACAACATCTTTAGGTTTCTTTTCTTTCATTAATCTCATTAACGAAATCCCATCATTTAATATTTTCTAAACATCACAGGAAAAATGAAACGAAAATAGAACGTACGCTTATACCTTCCGCATTCGCTACTGGGCCCCGTCATGCACCGTTAGGTTAACTAACGGCAGAGCGGAGGCTGGACTAACGCAGGTGCAAAACATAAGCAACGTTTATTATATATCATATATATAATATAACATTCGTCTCATGCAGTTATATGATCACATCACAGAACCAAGCAGCAGAAGCAACATACAAAATATTGGATATACTAGGATGTCCGTGTTTTAAGTTTAGTCGGTAATGTAAAACACGGATTCTACAGTCGTGATGAATAGCCAAACCCACATCCCAAGACCCCTATGAGAGCGGCAAGTAACCCTACCAATTCTAGAGTTAGGAGACCCGATCTCAACTCCTTGAGATGGTCTCCCATTGGACTCTAGAACCTAGCTACTTGTGCTTCCCGTCTTAGGTCTATCCTAATGCGGAAAAGTAAATAATATACATGAATGGTGACATCATCCTCAACCCGGAAATGCCCCAATAAAAGAATATTATATATAGATTTTACATGAATGAAAATAAAAACTCTCATCTGGCATAAAAACCCCGGCTATTCAATCACGACGATCCAATAAAACATATCACCAGCAACACATAACATTTCATGTCATCAACGTAAGTAAATAAGCGTATCCCGAATTTCGTTGGCATATAGCAACGAGATTCGGGATACCCCACATATTACACTTATGGTCACAGAAAAGAAATGAAAAAATACAATAATTAGAATCCGCAATATCCTTAGACATCATAAACCCGGAATCTCATATTCCGGATTTCATGCTTAACTTATAAAACTTGCTTTTTAGTCTCGAATTGAAAACTCTTTTCAATAAACTGTCGGATAATTCAACAAAATTCCCGACTAAGTGATCGCGTACTATACACAATTGCGACGGTGTCTTGATCCGAATCAAAACTCTGTGGAAATCGATGAAACGAGACTAAATGGATAGATTTACAAAATACTAACTAGTTTTCACAAAACTAATTATTGTGGATTCCAAATATTGTATCGTATATCATCATCATCTATACGACGCTAAACATTTTGATCGGTTTATCAAACAACTACAAAATTCAGAGAGCTCAACAACTTGAGAATCATTAAAAACATCCAGAAAGTGCTAAATGAAACCATAGAGCAGCACAAGAACAATGGACCTACAACTCCCCAAAACGGTGGAGGAACCGCAGCCAAATAAGGGTTTTGGCCGCGGTTCTGCGGCGCTTTAGGGGAATTGGGGCTCCAAATTTCTTGGGGCTCCATAGAAAACCCTGCACAATTTTTTAGATATTTTTAATCACGAAAATTTCAACGTTTGAGAAATTCGGCAGAAAGTTCACAAAAATGCGGTTTCGAAAACCGATCGAACACTTTAACGTCGTAATGACCTTTCCTAATGTTCTAGCTTGGCTCTGATACCATGAAAGTCTACCCTAACACCATGACAAGGTTCTAGTATCATCAAGCATGCCAAATTTAAAAATTTTAGACGCTAAGTTAGACTAACCAAGATCTTAACTAGAATATTAGGGTATTACTATAATGATATCATAAAACTAAAGAGAAGGAAAGAGCATACAACCTTTGTAGACCGTGTCCTTCTCTTCTTATGCTCCGGGTTATAGTCCACGCGACTCCACTAGGCTCCACTTGAAAGAATGAACGAGCTTTCTCCGATGACCTTCATGCCGAAGATAATCCACCCGAAGCCCACTAGCTCAAGGTACCTCTTCATTAATCTCCTATTAGTGAAGGAAACACGCCACACCAAACTGCTAGTTTAGTGTGAGGTGGTGAAGTAGGGGATTTAAGGCTCACTAGAGTTTTCACAAGTTCAATGATTCACATCATATGTGAGGGTTTGAACTTGGAGGTGAAAGTGAGGAAAAAATAGAGAGCAAGAGAGACCAAGAGCTCATGAAAATAGCTAAGGCATCAAGCAATGGAATGAAGAATGGCTCATCCAAAACCCTCACTTATTCAAGCATCCATTATTTTTCAATTTAAAAAATAGTGCCATACTTGAATAGTGAGTCAAGAGGAAATAAAATATTGCCCAAGCCATTCCTCACCATTCCACAAATATCTCCACAATTTCCACCTCATTTTCTATTTTCATAAAATAGAAAATCATGCCATGCTTTATATATATATATATATATATTAAGAAATATAATTAGTGAGCTAATAATATTAGTTAATATATAATTATATCAAATTATTAAATCAACACTTGATTTAATAATCCGGTTATATCACATATGACCGACTAACATCATTTATCTGTATATCGCATTATCAAATCAATACTTGATTCGATAATCCGGTTATATCACATATAACCTAACCGATATCAAATAACTGCCAGATTAGAATACGGTATCACATACACGTATTTAATCAGGCCCCCGCACATATCGCATATTTGCCCTACTTCGTTTCGCTTGAACCAGGAAACTTCTGTGTGGGACTCTAAAGACTCGCCAATACGCCAGCAGTAGGTGATGATCACATCAGTCACCTAAAAGCCGTCAGCGGGTAAATTACCACGCTTGGAATCTTCTATACTAAATCTTTTTAGTATGGTGTCAATGTACCTGGGCTGGAACAGTCCAATATCCTTCTTGATATATCTCTATAGATCTTAATCTCTAGAATGTAGGAGGTATCACCTAGGTCTTTTATGGAGAACTTTTGTGATAAGAAAAGTTTGACCGATTATAGTTTAGGAATATCATTTCTTTTTAGGAGAATGTCATCCACATACAATATGAGAAATGTGACATCACTCCCTACAACCTTTTTATAAATACAAGATTCATCTACGTTTTTAATAAAATCAAACTCTTTGACTGTCTTATTAAAGCATATGTTCCAACTCCGCGATACCTGCTTTAATTTATAAATTGATTTAAACAACTTACACACTTTTCCGCTGCTCCCACTGTCTACGAAACCCTCCGGCTGAGTCATACATACGCACTTTTCTAAATCACCATTTAGAAATGCGATTTTAACATCCATCTGCCAGATTTCATATTCATGGAAGGAAGCAACGACATGTAGGATCCGGATAGATTTAAGCATAGCCACTGGAGAAAAAGTTTCGTCGTTGTCTACACCTGATCTCTGACGAAAACCCTTTAATACAAGTCTAACTTTATAGGTCTCTACCTTTCTATCTACACCGATTTTCTTTTTGAAGATTCATTTACTCCAAATGGGTTTTACCCCTTCAGGAAAAACCTCCAAACTCCATACTTTGCTGATGTACGTTGATTCTATCTTGAATCTTATAGCATCCAGCTATTTCACTGAATCCCTACTTGTGATGGCCTGCTAAAAACTAATAAGATCATCACCTTCTATGATGCAATCCTCCCTATCACCGTCTACGAGAAAACCATAGTATCTTTCGGGTGGGTGAGGATGCCTACTAGATCTGCGGAGTGGCTGATGTTCAGCGGGCTCTATTGAAATCTTAGGTTCTACCAAATTTTCAGTGGCAGTTTGTGGTTCTGGAACTTCTTCCAGTTTTACCACGATCCTTTTGCAAGAAATTCCTTTTCTAAAATGGTGGGCATTCCGAGAAACAATATCTTTTGTTCTTCTGCATGGTAGAAGAGATATTCTCGCGCATCTTTGGAATATCCCATAAACTTGCACATTATCGAACATGCCTCGAGTTTGTCCGGATTTTGCCTTTTAACATAAGCCGGAAAACTCCATATCTTAAAAAATTTAAGACAAGGTCTCTTTTCACTCTATATCTCATATAGTGTTTTTGGATCTGATTTGGATGGAACTTGATTCAATAAGAATGTCGCTGTCTCAAGAGCATAACCCTAGAAGGAAAGAGGAAACTCAGTATTACTCATCATAAAACGCACCAAATCTAATAGAGTGCGATTTCTTCTCTCCGAAACACAATTGTGATGTGGTGTATATAAAGGAGTAAGTGGAAAGAGAATCCCATTCTCTTTTAAGTATTCAATGAACTCGATGCTTAAGTATTCTCTTACTCGATCAGATCGAAATATTTTGATACTTTTGCTCGTTTAGTTCTCTACTTCATTCTTATATTCTCTGAACTTCTCAAAGGCCTCGGACTTGTGTTTCATCAAGAACACATGTCCGTACCTTGAGAAATTATCAGCAAAACTAATGAAGTAGGAGTCCCCACTTCTTGCATGTGTAGATATTGACCACATATATCACAATGTATGAGTCCCAAGAGTTCATTAACTCTTTCTCTGTGTCCAGTAAACAAAGTTTTGGTCATTTTCTTTTTGAGACAAGATTGGCATGTTTCATAAGATTTAAACAAGAATGGATCTAAATATCCATCTTTATTTAGCTTGCTTGGT
Organism: Agapanthus africanus; assembly: GCA_030015575.1. Lineage (NCBI taxonomy): Eukaryota > Viridiplantae > Streptophyta > Magnoliopsida > Asparagales > Amaryllidaceae > Agapanthus > Agapanthus africanus. The sequence continues at coordinate 25,093,212 of JASDDO010000019.1, forward strand.
CTAGTTTCATTAATATGACCAAGTCTACAATACCATAAAAAGGTTTCATTCATCTCTGATGTTTTCCTTTTATGGGTGTTTTGTATATTAATAAAAACTGTATGTTGATTTATAACGTATATACCATTATTTAGTGTATTAGACCCAATTAACTGTTGATTAAGATGAATATTCATAACATTACTTTCCAACACAAAATTATATTCTTTTTTATCTAATAAGAAAATAAATAACATGGATGGTCCAAAAATAACAGTTTTGCAAAATCAAAATTTTGCCGCTCGATAAACCAAGGTGATATTTCCCAACAGCAACCGCGTCAATATTTGCGCCGTTTCTAACTCTCATGGTCATATCTTCTTTCTTCAGTATCCCGCTACTTCTCAGCACATGTAAACAATTACAGATATGAGATCCTGATTCGGTATCTAATACCCAGGAAGTAAAGTTTACAGGAAAATAGTTTTCGATTACAAACACACCGGAAGTTGAAGCATCACTATGCTTCTTTACTTCAAGGGTAACAAGATAACCTCTGCAATTCCTCCTCCAATGCCACGTCTTATGACAGTGGAAGCATTTGTCTTTCCCATCTTCTGTAGCCCCAGTCATGCCCCCTTCACCTTTTTGACACCTCCCTTAGTCTTGGTGGGATTCTTTTTCTTTCCCTTAGTCTTGGCTTTGTACATAGAAGAAGAAAATTGCCTAACAAGTATAACGGGTGCCTTGTCCTTTTTCAAGATGCTCTCCACACTCCTCAACATATTGATAAGCTCTAGAAGTCGACATTCCAATTTATTCATATTGAAGTTCAATATGAATTGAGCGAAGGTAGAGGGAAATGACTGTAGAATTAGATCAATATATAATTCATTGTTCAGCGTGCAATCTAGGTCTGCGAGCTCTTCTATAAAACTAATCATCTTCAGGATGTGGTCCCCGACAGATAATCCGGTAGCCATTCTCGATTGAAACAGTTTCTTCGAGATCCTATATCTTGCGATGCGAGATTTCTCTCCATACAAGTTTTTGCAGTAGAGAAAGATAGATTGAACATCTATCTTATCGTGCTGCCTCTGCAACTCATTGTTCATGGAGATTAGCACGAGGAATTTGGCTATCGTGCAATCTTGATTCCAAGTTTTGCGGATCTTTATATCTGCAACCGAGGAATCTGGACCGGGGATTTAGGGAGCAGTAGCGGTGAAAACAAATGCAATCTTATCATATGTAAGGGTAATGTTGACATTCCTCAGTCAGTCTTTATAATTTGGTCCAATTAGCTTGTTCTTTTCTAGTAGTAACTTAAGGCCGGTCATGGTCGCTGTCTGTAGAGAGAGAGAGAGAGAGAGAGAGAGAGAAGAAACACTCAGTGTGCGCTCTTGCAAAATTAGAATGGTTAATTAGTTTATCTAGTCAGGATGGCTCCCACTATATAGTCGAATTCTCCTTCAAACTTTAAAAAGAGAATTAGCCAGAATTATCTTTACCCCACAATTCACTAACCGGCCGACCAGGCCAATGCAACTAGTAAGAGGGAAGCTTCCCGCGCTTGCGCACGTACTTAATTAAATAATCTCCTTTTCTCATAGGCGTAACCCTATAAACACCTTTCTAGTCATCTACTGAGCCAGTTTATTATGAAGGCGAGATTCTTCTGAGAATAATTTTTATTCACAATGGGAACTGGGATCGAACTATAATATAGAAGATATGCAATCATATTGCATATTTCAACAATTTAAACCTCCGATATGGTTTTTACCCCTCGGGACCTATGACCTTGAATAAAGATCAACAAATCATGTAGTCTCTAGTCAAGTTCAATCTGTCATTTTATGATTAATTTAGATCCACCCGCATGGCCCTTGACTAAAGATCAACAAGGCCATACAACTGTACTAAAAAATCTCATCTTATGAAACAGATAAGCATCACTTAGTAACCATATATTACGCCTTAACTAAATATCAACAAACGCAACACGAATACTAAGTACGCTACTTATCTGAAATGACGGAGAGCTACGGCTGTTTTGAGAAAGATCTTTAACGTAATAAACTTGTTATCGTCGAAGGAACCGAGTGATTTAAAAACTTAGTTGTTTTGAAAAACGGATTGGTTCCTACAACATCATCTTATATTTATCTACTTTACATTAATCATAGTAATGCAATCCCATCATTTAAGTTTGTATCACACCAAGATAGAAAAAGAAAATAGAATGTTTTTATATGCCGATTGCAATCGCCACGGGGCATCGGGTCTTGATGCAGGGCTTTTGCAATTGAAAAACACACACACACACACACACACATATCACAGGCAAGTAATCACATCACATGCATATAGTAAATATCACAGAAAATGAAATATTCGGATATCCTAGAAATCTCGTGTTTCGTTTGAACCGTAAATGAAACACGACATTCCACGATCGTATGAATAGACCTAACATAAGCATTACAAAAACCCCTGCAAGCGCAACGAGCTATCCGCCAACCATAGAACGAGGCAAACCAGCCTCAACTCTATAAGGGGGCCACCTAGCGCATTCTATAACTCGGTGGCTCGAGCACTCCTCCGCGAGGAAACCTCCATGTGTTATATACATACAATAGGACACAACAGTCTCTACCCTACCGTGGTTCGAATAAAACAATAATGCATTTGGCATTCTACAGAATACATGAATTAAATACAACATTTGTATACATTCACATTCACACAAGAGGCTATTCTCACGACAATCCAAACCAAACCATATTACACTTACATCACAAAATAGATATGCAACCTTGTCAAATTGATCATTGTACGACGAAGAACCGGATTTTCGCCACGTACGTCGCGTTAATCATGTTTTATTTGTATGATTCGAATGTGCTTGATCCATTACCCGAAATAGAGAATAATATTTTCTATACTCAGTAATGATCTAAACAACTCATGACCTTAGTCTTATTTTACATTAAATGAACACAACATAGAGCGAAGGTGATGAATCCAATACTTGAAAATATAGAACCATAAATATAGTGCTTTTTATTCATTATTGAACCAATCAAGTCATCTCCACGGTGTTGTTAAAAAAAAACTTAAAAATAAAGTTACAAATAGTAATTATGTGTGTTGATCGATAAAGTAAGGTTATAATAAGTAATTAGCAAATCTCTATAATAGAGTAAGGATTTTATTAGAGTTGCATAAAATCATATTCTTTTGTTTTCAAAAGAAGAAGTATGAAAGTTAGGTTGCGCACTTCCAAAACAACAAGTAAATGAAATTTATGTGTGTATTTTGTTAATTATATCTTTTGAAAGAATACCCCCCATCAAAAAAAGAAATATATAAAATATAAGTAAATACAACATTTTAAGAGTTTCTATCATTAACAAAGAGAAAAATCCATATACTAATCATTTTCCAATGATCACACAAAAGAAAAATGAACAAAAGATTGTAAGGAAGAAAGAAATAAAGGTATAAGATTGTCGGGAATTATCCTGACATTCTTACTTTTTTTGTAGAATAGAAGAACCAAATCCAACCAAGAATGAAGCAAACTTTCTATCTTTTTTATTAAAATATGAGAAGGGATGAATGTAAAAGATTTTTGTGGAGTGAGTGGAATGGAATGTGTGTTCTGAGACATCCACCCTCCTTTTATAAGCCAAAGGGGTGACACATTGGTAAGTAAAAATTTTTGGAGAGAAAATTCTCTTTGAATTCAAACCTAAAAAATGACTCCCTCCAAGATAATAGGAGGGGATATTTTAAAAAAATGTACAAAACAAGTGTAAACACATTTATTATTTTTTTGTCCAACTTGATTGCATTTGCTCCAAAACCGACCCTAAGAGGGGCTAGTGCACCAAGACCGGCCCTATAGGGGACCGGTGCATCCAAGACCGGCCAATAGGGGCCGTTGAACTAAGACCGGCCCCATGGGGCCCGGGCTCACTTGATCGGAACTTAGAGGGTCCGGGCTTCTTTGCTTGACCGACCAGTGGGGGCCGTGTTGACTTGGTTTACCGGCCCCATTGGGAGGCCGTGTTGACTTGGTTGACCAGCCCCATTGGGAGGCCGGGTCTTAGTTGACCGTCCATTTAGGGGGCCGGGGCTTTTAGTTGACCGACAACTAAGAGGGACGGGTCTTGGTTGATCAACCCATTAGGGGGTCAGTCTGAAAATATTTGGATGTGCACGGGCTCACTTAAGATGCATCTGACATGTACGGGCTCGCTTAAGGCGAACTTTTGTTGGTCCAGGACTCCGAGAGCTTACTGCAGACAGTTGTTGTCTTGAATGGACGTTTGGGGTGATCCCAAATGTGTATTGCTTCTTGCTGAGGATGTGTTTGTAGTCGCTGAAACACTTGCTCGTCTGAAACCAAACCGAGGCAATGTAGTGCCTACTTGTATGTAACCGAGTAAAGGTGATTGTAATACGAGGCTTGTCTGAAACTGAGCAAATGTGACTGGAACGGCAATGTAGTGCGTACTTATATACAAACCGAGTAAAAGCATCGCGTACTCGTATACAGACCAAGCAGAGCTATAACGACCCTGAAATCCCTATACATATGTAACCGGTTTAATGTATAGAAAGGGTATTTCAGCTCGTTTAGGAGTTATACGTTAAAATTGTTCAATAAAAAGAAGAAGCAACTTGTAGCTCACTGGTTAAGACTTTCCACTGCTTTTCTTTAGCCTGCAAATTCGAATCTCATCAACCCCAATTATTTTTAATATTTTTTCTTTTTAATTTTTCGGAAGCTCAAGAGTTGCATGTGCAATATACAGAGAATTGAAAAGTTTTAGAGAAAATAAACTGGAGATTTAAGGAGTTATATTGGTTACATACACTTAATGTATTTATTAAGAAAAATGACCTTCTCATAGTAAATGTTGCGGGCCTCGTCACGTGCTGTTACCGTCTTCTGGGAAGCGGGATATGACAAGAGCCATCGGGAACCGAATAGAGACGCCAAGTGTATTTGATGACTAGGAACCAAGAAGATGCGTCAAGCATACTTTTTTCGGAGTTGAACAGAGGCATGGCGTGTTCTCCGAATATCTAACAGAGGCATGGAGTGATAGGCTGTAAAAAGGTGCCTGTCGAAAGAACCCAAAAGTAGAAATTGCCTGTGTGATAGCTGTTAATAGTTAACCCGTATGAAGGTTGATTGCCAGGAATAAGAACCCGTGTAGAAGTAGAGGTCGACGATTTTAATCTCGAGCCTTTTCTGATGTCTACAAATAGCTCCCACTCTTGGACTTGCATGCGTAATTTTTTTATGCAGGCGAGACCGAGTGTAGCTTTAATGAACTTCATATAGAATGAAAATGGAGAAGCATTGTTGTTGAAGCAGAAGTAAAGTAACACTTGTAAGAAGTGTGTTTTTGCATCTGATTGGAATGTGATAAGTCCGTCGTTTGTTGGAATATAGCAGCACCCATTGATTGTAAGATGTAGAAGTGAACATTGATTGTAGGATGTAAAGTAATACTGTCAGATAGCCGTTGTCGTGATAGTGACGTAAAGGTAACTGTTGTAGCAGTATTGGTGTAAAAATAGCCATCTTTGTAATAATGGCATTGAAAATGGCCATTGAATTTAAGATGTTGGGCCGTCAAAAATGTGGCATTGATCCGTTGAAAATATATCATTGAGCACTGTTTCGTCCAATCAGAGCAAAGCTCTGTTTGAATTCAAAAATTCAAATTTTAAAGCAACGCTTCAAGTCTCGGGAGCAACGCGCCACGCGTCAGACGCTAATACGTCAGCGCAGCGCCCAAGAAGGCGCGCCCAATCAGAGCAAAGCTCTATTAAAGGAAGCAACGCTTCAGTTGCGCGGGTGCTGCGCTGCACGACACGTGTCAGCGCAGATGCGCTAGAGTAGTTGCGCTGCGCTTTGCGCTGCGCGACACGTGTCAGCGCAGATGCGCTCGCGCAGTTTCGCTGCGCTGTGCGCTGCGCGACACGTGTCACGCGCTGGGGCATCTGCGCCAAACTAAATTAAGATTTTAAGAAATCTTTTCTGTTCTTGTTAAAACAAGAAGATTTTCTTCTGCAAAGCAGAAGCCCTTGTATCAAAGATCCAACGGTGGGGAAAATTCCCCAAATCACTCAGAGAATGATCTCTTAAAAAAATTTAGCTAATTTGTGAGCACTATAAAAAGGACCCTAAGCCTCAATTCAAAGGCATGAACATTTTTCTTGAAAAAAAATCAAGAGCTTCAAACAAAGAGAACTCTGAGAAAAATTTCAAGAAGAGGTAAAAAAAAAACCTTTATAAGGAAAAAGAAATTTCCTCTAATAGATCATTGATCTAAAAACAAGATCAATGATCTTCATACAATAAATAGTGCTTTGCACTTCTTATGAACCACTGGTTCTTTAAAAAAAATATATATATAAATAAAAAAATAGTGCTTTGCACTCTTGTGAACCTCTGGTTCTGTAAATGAAAAGAAAAGAAAGAAATTTCTTTTTTAATCTAAAATAGTGCTTTGCACTCTTGTGAACCTCTGGTTCTGTAAATGAAAAGAAAAGAAAGAAATTTATTTCTTTAATCTAAAATAGTGCTCTGCACTTCTGTTTTGAATCTAAAAGATTCTTAGTGCTTTGCACTTCCAAACTGCGCCGTTGCGCTCTTAAGAGAGCGTCACGTGTCAGCTATAGAACCACTTGCGCTAAGCGCTCTTAAGATAGAGCTTTACTCTCTGGAATTGGCGCAACTCGCTGAGAGCGCGCCACGTGTTAGCAGCGCAACAGCGCAGCGCGCTAGCGTAGCGCACTGCGCTAGTGCGCTTGCGCTCACCAGAGCATGACACGTGTCATCACTATATGAGCTTGCGCTCATTACTCGGCGCAAAGCGCCAGACAAATGCACTGCCTTAGTTACAAAAGGGGCCAAGCCCAATTAAAGAAGGCCTAACAGGTCTAATAAAATGCAATGCATTGCTTTAAAAAAAGGGACAGAGCCCAAACTAAAATAGATGCTCTGCATCATAAATAAAGGGACAGAGCCCAAATCAAAAGCCTAGCAGGCCAGAATAGAATGCAGTGCATTATTAAATTTGGGCAAAGCCCTAGCACAGGCCTAATAGGCCAAAGATCAAGAAAAATGTTGAATATCCTCAACTGGACTTAACCCAATTTTGGCCAGAAGTCCTTAAATTAAATTAACTGAGCAGAATGGCTCTCCTAAACCAATCCACACCCGGTTCGAGGGTACATCTCCGAACTCCTTTGATATCCATCGTTGTAATTCCTCAACGACGTCAAAGAGGTGACGGGTCCCAACGACCACACACCCATATGGACTGCGGGGTCCTTAAACTCGTGGACCGAAACGTCCTTAAACTAATATTGGACCGAAACGTCCTTAAACTAACGGTGGACCACTATGTCCTTAAACTGGTATTGGACCACCATGTCCCTAAACTGGCACAATAGAGCCCAAATGCTCTTTTGTCGGATCTAAACGATCCCGTTAAGTCGATCTTAGTCCCAAACTGGACTAACGTATCCTTAACAACCGTTTAAGTTGATCTTAGCCTCAAATATGGCTAACGCATCCTTAAACCTTCAAACAGACTTTAGTCCCAAATTGGACTATAAATTCCCCCAATCAACTTTGGCTCAAGGGTACATCTCTGAACTCCTCTGACATTTGTCGTTGTAATTCTTCAACGTCGTCAGAGAGGTGACGGGTCCCGACGACCATACATGCAATGGACCACTATGTCCCTAAACTGGAACAATAGAGCCCAAATGCTCTTTTGTCGGATCTAAACGATCCCGTTAAGTTGATCTTAGTCTCAAACAGGACTAACGTATCCTTGACGAACGTTTAAGTCGATCTTAGCCGCAACGCGACTAAGGCATCCTTAAACTAAAAACACCAAACCCAAATCTAAGTAAATACGGATTTGGACTAATCCACGTCCTACGGGCGACGGTATTACTCAGTCTCCATATACAATCCACGGGCAACCACAAACAAAACAAACACCCACGACACGAAGAGAAATTCTGGAGAAGGAGAAAGTTGTTACCGCGAAGCGGTAGCGTAATTAACTGTAGGGGCTTGCGCCTGCAGGGAAGAGCGTCCCCACAATCAAAAACCCCTCTAGCGAGGGGGAATCTGAGAAAGTCTGCTACATCGGCCGCATCCGTCTAAACTTTCGATACATGGTGCCATAAATCAACTTGGCATCTTCGGAGAGGTGGACGGATAAAACCAAATAGCATCTGCCACGAATCTCAGCGTCAGGCCATCGCGGTCCTGTGCGCCGTCTTTCGGAGGGGAACAGATTCTGGCACGCCCGGTGGGACCTCTTCCTCTTTCCACCCCACACTTCGTGTGTCGTCTTCGCGAACCAATCGCGGTTTGTTAAATGGTTGTCTTCGGATTTCAAGCTACTAAGATTTGGTCTTTTACTTGGCGTAGAATTCAAGATTCAATGGCCTTTAACTGCACCAACTGCTCGAAGTGCCACTGCAACGGACGCTCCACCTCACCGGGAGGTGTAGCATATGGGCCCCAAGCGGCTTCCTTCCTCACTCTGCCGGTAGATCAGGTGACCCGAGCCACCACTGGTCTGTTCTTTGGGACCATGATCCCACCTACAAGCTTCCCTACGCCAATACCTGCACTAGAGGCGAACAAGAAGTCGGTCTTCGACTGGCTCACTGCTACGACGGCCCCTGTCAACGGGTCGCCCGTTACCAAACCAACAGCCTCCGTTTTCGCCAGGCTGGATCAGAATCATAAAGTGGCCGTCCCAAAGAGGGCAACGGCCGCTGCTCAGGAAGTTGTTAAAGCGGCTTCTCCCATCAGAGAGTCGGTCTTCGCAAGATTGACGATTCCCATTCCTGCCCTTGCTGGTCAAAAGGCATCAGTCTTCGATAGGCTGACATCAGCAGTCACCCCACACTCGAACAGGGGGCAAAAAGAAACTATCTCAAATTCCGAACCAATCCCGATGGCTCGTCGTGCACGACGTCGCCATTGGCAACGAGTGAGGAAGGCAGGGGGCAACACTCCCTCAAGGCTAACTCCACCGGCTCCAGTGGTGGAAGTCAACACTGCTGTTCCAACTAGGAACAGCTTTGAGCTGCTGAGAAGGGTACGGAAGAACTCTCCAACCGCTACATTGAAGAGATCTCCTCCACCTGCGGAGAGAGCTCCAGAGACAAAGCTGGAACAGCCCCCTCAACGGCTGTCGTCAAAAATATACAAGGTTTGGCGTAGGGTTCAAGACTCCGTGATTGACCCGGATCACTTTCGTCGCCAGAAAAAGGCAAAGGTGGAGAAAGGCAAGGATTGTCCCATTAGACAGCAGCGGACAGCAGCTGCTAGGGTGCCCCCTATAATGGTTCCTTCAACATCAACGGCCCACAAAAGGAGGAGGCCAGAGAAAACCCCCGCGTCAATGGCAAAGTCTAAAAGCGGTGAACTTAAACGCCCCAAGTCAGGGGGCATAACAGTTCATACGATTTATATGGCTTCTGGAAAGGAAGAAAGCCGCACTTCTACGGGTCACCGACCGCTTACCCGATCAGTGACCAAGGCTCAGGAGCAGCAACAAAAGCTCCAGGAGATGATGACTACAATGGCTGCACTCACGGAGCCAAAAGAGAACCCTGAGACGTCCTTATTCCTTCCCCCGCGATAAAACGAGGAGGTTATTCGAGCTGGCATTGCGCAACAGACTCATAAATCTGCCGGATCCAAAACGACCGTTGCAACCGAGTGACGTCAACGAGCCTAATTACTGCCCTTATCATCGAGTACTAGGCCATCCGATCGAAGATTGCTACGTTTTCAAGAATTGGCTTGAAAATCAGTATCGACAGGGCAAGTTCGCGTTGTCTGACAAATGGAAGGTGAATCCCCCGCAGCCCCACACCTCTAAAGGGACGAATACGCCGGGGGCAACATGCTCTGTCATTGAAGAAACTCCGTGGGAGGTTGTATTATCATCGAAAACGAAGAGAATGCTAAATGATCTTCGGACATGTCCGGCGATCAAGTGGAAGAACCCATTGGAACCGCAGGTCGTTGAGGGGATGTTAAAGCCACGTCCAACTCCAAAGACCAATGATGGGGGTTCGAGCACTAGTAGCTAGTCGTCAAAGTCTTTGAAGAAAAAGAAGAAGGCCAAGAAGCCGGTGAAGCCTAGCGATAGGCGCACGGACTTGCAAAAGCAAATTGACGCGCTGGAAGAGTACAACCAGAAGGCGCGGACTCCCATTACATTGCAAGAGTTCCTCAACCATGTCTTCCAAGAAGAAAATGGGGGAGGTAGTTCGTCAAATGAATCTGAAGAACATGTGGCAAGTTGCCATGTAATTTCCCATTCGATCACGAACGATGAGGAGACTCCTTGCACCGAAAAGCTGGGGGCAGATCCTGAACCAAAAGTTCTGGGACCATCAGATGAAGTAATTGACGCACTCCTTAATGAAGCTCGGTTGAAAAGTAAAGCTGATCGGGAGCGCGAGGCGGCTATATTTGAAAGGGCCAAGCGCCAGCGACTTGATGAAGGAGCTGAGACGATCCCGCTGGAGCAAAACACCTCCACTACCGACAAAAGCCAACTCAGGATGAGGAAAAAGTTCGCTAAGGCCATATCAACGGGCATGAAGCTACCATCCTCTGAAGGAAACATCGTCGGTGAAGTGGAAACGCACCCCTCGTATTGCTTATATCATCAGAGGATTTCGCACCCCACTCAAGAGTGCAAAGCTTTCGATAGATGGTGGCAAGGATACGTTGCTCATCGACAACGCTTTAAGCGGGAAAAACGTAAAACTCGTCGAAAGCAGAGAAATACGACCGAAGGGCTTAAAAGAACTGCTGGCGATTGTTGCATGGTTAACACCGGTGGATCACAAGTGCCTACATTCGGGAGTGATTCTGATGAAGAGCTAGAACTTGCCCCTCTCTTTAAAGAGTCCGCTTCAGGAAAAGAAGAAGAACCGAAGGTCTGCGAAAATATCCGGCTGCGAAATCGGACGCTGTCTGAAAAGAACCTCGGACCCTTGAACAGAAAAGATAAAGGGAAAGAAAAGGTCTCTGAGGATATTACTCTCGATGACCAAGTTGCGGAAGAGTTAACCGCTAAGAACCCACTAAAGAAGAATAAGGTGGATTACAACGTTTTAGCACATCTGAGGAAACTGCCCTCGCAGCTCAGCATTCTTGACGCCCTTTTGCTATCAAAAGAGGCGAGAGATTCATTGATTAAGGCACTCCAAGACCCGGAACAATTCCAAGCATGCCTGGCCGAGGAAAAGATGAAGGATGAGTTGGAGGAAGTACACACGGCTGATGTTACTTTCGGCGATGAGGACCTTCTACTTGGGACTTGCGAACACAATCGCCCTCTCTATGTTTCGGGATACTGCCATGATATAAAGATAAGCAAAATTCTGATCGATAACGGGTCGTCTGTTAACCTACTCAACGTGCAGGTGTTGAAGGAAATCTGCATGAGCGTCCAACACCTTGCTCGGGACAAGATCACCATATCCGGGTTCGACTCCCAATCGTCAAAGACTCTTGGATCTGTGATACTGACGCTACGCTTCGGACTACTCGTCACGGACATTAAGTTCCACGTCATAGATGCCAAGACATGCTACAACGCTTTGCTCGGCCGACCATGGTTACACGAGTACAACATCATCCCTTCTACACAACATCAGTGTATGAAGTATTTTAAGGATGGTTTCGAGTATACCGTGACGGGAGAACCGAACCCGTTCTCTGTGAACGAGGTCCGTAAATACGAAGATGCCAAATACTTCTTGCCGGATTTCGAAGACACGGAGAAGTGTCACAAGCCGGAAAATAAAACTAACGCCACCATCCCTGTCTTCGGCAGTGATACCGAGGAAGAAGAGGAGATCGTTTATTCGGGTCCGGCCCAACATAACAAGCCAGGACCGTCCACTCCTACATTGGTCTTTGGTAGTGACTCGGAGGATGAGGTCCATGTCGTATTCTCTGCTCGACTTTCAATACAAGCTTCCGCTGACGAAGAGCAAAGTCTGCAAGTCGCCATGGTGCCGCCTAAACATCATAAAGAACTGGACGCACTTAATATCTACAGTATAGAAGAGCTGCGGACATTCTACATCCCTCCCATGCGAGAAAACGAGAAAGCAATTCCGTTTTACCGCTCTGAAGAAACCAAGATGAAAAAAGAGATCTGGTATGGTGCAGATCCTGCGCTCGACAGGCTTCAGCCTATCCGTCTTCCCAGATATTATACAGAGGGTTTGAAGAAGCTGCTGAAACGCCAGGGGATATCCTTCAGACAGACCGTTAGAGAGGCCAAATTCTATGACAGGGTCTGGAATGTTCCCGGGACTCAACGCAAACTGCCTAACGGGAGAATGGAAACAAGAGGGCTTGGATACATCCGTTCAAAGAAACGAGAGTTACTACCCTGCTGCTACGTCGTATATGACCTTGATGAAGAAGCGGATGCTCAATGGGAGGACGCTAATCCTAAGCCAGTGAAAGTTCCAGATGCAAAAGAGCCCAGTCCGTCGTTCGAGGAACAAATGGATAGACTTGTAAAGAAAGCTGGTCAAAAGGTCCGAGATGATCACAACCGTGAGACGGCCATCTACGAGAAAGCCAGGACGCGACGCCTTCTCCAACAGACCGTAAAGGATGAAAATGCCGCTCCTTGTCAACCCGTTATAAAGAAGGCTCAGCTCAAAAGCAGAAATAAGTCGAAAGGCCAAAAAGGCACTCAACAACAACAAAGCAGGGCTGAGAAGCCACGCAGACGGGAGTCGAGCGTTATTGATATATCCCTTATGAAGAAAATAGGGCAAGCATACTCGTTTCCTCGGGACAAGACGAAGAAAATACTTGATCTCGCCCTGAAACATCAGATGCTTACATTGCCGGAGTCTAAACACCCTGAACAAGCAGGCGAAGCCTCACACCCGGACTATTGCTCTTACCATCGAGTAGTAGGTCATCCTCTTGAAGATTGCTTCACCTTCAAGAATTGGGTCGAAGATCAATATCAGCTTGGTAAATTCGCTCTGTCCAACAACTGGTGGGTAGCACCACCACAAAAGCACGAGCCTAAGGCCACGAAAGAAAACCCAGTTCCACATTGGGATTGGAAGCGAATTCGTACCTGTCACATGATAACAATACTACAAGAAGAATCCGAGAACATGGACAGCCTTCCCTGGTGCCTCGAAAACAGCAATGATGAGGTGATCTCAGAATTTCCCCCAGCTCCGAAAGAACTGGAGGATGGAATACATACCACTGCAGATAACCTTAAGAAAATTGAGTTGGGGACGATAAACGATCCGCGACCGACATTCGTCAGCGAGCTGCTGTCTGAAGAAAAGGTGGCTGCGTTAAAGGACGTCCTTGTACAGCATAAAGATTGCTTCGCATGGAACTATTCCGAGATGCCGGGACTTGATCCAGAAGTTGCTGTACATAGACTGGCAATATCCCCGAGTGTCAAGCCAGTCAAACAAGCGCCGAGAAGAATGCGGCTTGAGCTCGAGATGAGCATCAACGCTGAAGTCAAAAAGCTGATAGACTCCGGCTTTATCCAGGAGGTTCAATACCCTGAATGGATTGCTAATATCGTCCCAGTGATGAAGAAAAATGGAACGGTGCGCATATGCGTGGACTTTCGGGATCTCAACAAAGCCTGTCCGAAGGATGATTTCCCAGTACCAGTCACCGAACTGATGATAGACAATACGTCCACGCATGAGATTTTCTCATTCATGGACGGCTCATCAGGATATAATCAAATAAAAATACACCCTGAAGACCAGAAACATACGGCTTTCCGGACTCCTTTGGGAATATTCTGTTACAAGGTGATGCCCTTCGGTTTAAAGAACGCCGGTGCAACCTACCAAAGGGCCATGACGAAGATTTTCGATAACCTTATACACGAAATCGTTGAATGCTATATCGACGACCTCGTTGTTAAAAGCAAATCATATGAGGAACATCTCGAGCATCTGAAGACCGTATTTCAACGTCTTCGACAATACAACTTGAAGATGAACCCTCTGAAGTGTGCATTCGGGGTTTCCTCGGGCAAATTCCTGGGATTCATCGTTCGACACCGAGGTATCGAGATAGATCCATCCAAGATCAAGGCAATCATGGGAATGCCTCCGCCGAGAACTCTCAAACAGCTGCGGTCTCTCCAAGGGAAGCTCGCGTACATACGGCGATTTATAGCCAACCTCTCAGGAAAGTGCCGCCCTTACAGCCACCTGATGAAAAAGGGAACCCCGTTCGTCTGGGATCAAAAGTGCCAAAGCGCACTAGACGAGATCAAACAGTACCTGCAAAACCCTCCAGTGTTGGCTGCTCCAGTGAAGGGAAAGCCTCTCATTCTTTACACGGCCGCCCTTGAAGGTTCTTTGGGCGCATTATGGGCACAAGAGAATGACCAGGGGAAAGAAAGAGCACTTTACTACTTAAGTCGAGTGCTGCTGGGGGCAGAAAGCAATTACTCCCCCATTGAAAAACACTGCCTGGCGTTGATCTTCGCAATAACAAAGCTTAGACATTACGCATTAGCACATGAAGTCTATCTCATTTCAAAGGTGGACCTTCTCAAATATCTAATGTCAAAGGCCATATTGACAGGACGACTCGCTAAATGGGCCCTGCTCTTAATGGAGTTCTCGATAGCATATCGACCACTCAAAGCAGTAAAAGGCCAGGCCATCGCCGACTTCCTTGCTGAGCACCCGATACCAGCCGACTCTCCTTTAAACTGCGATCTTCCAGACGAACATGCGTTTGATGCGATCGATGGTGATAATACCCGATGGGAGCTTTATTTTGACGGAGCATCTTCCGTGAAGAAGCGCAAACAAAGTACCCCTATAATCAAATCGGGGGTAGGACTCATCTTTATAACTCCACAAGGAGGGATAATGCGCTACGCGTTCTCCCTGACGGAACCGAGGACAAATAACGAAGCCGAATACGAAGCTCTGATAGCAGGCCTCGAGATCGCCATTGACATGGGAATTGAAAACCTCCTCATATACGGAGATCGCAACTGGTCGTTAGTCAAGTAAACGGCGATTACCAAACATGCAAACCGGAATTGGTAAAATACGGTGAAAAGGTGCAACAACTGCTAACCCAAATTCCCTCCTATACTTTGGAGAGCATACCACGCGCGGATAACAGCAAAGCGGACGCGTTGGCCAAACTTGCTAAAGAAATGGCTGACGAGAACCTCGATGACGTTAGAATCATGGTACAAAGTCGTCGGGTGCTCGCCCCCGCAGAAATACCTTCGGAATCACCCAAAGAGAAGGGAGTGACTGAACAAGCGACCTTGCAAATAAAAGAACATGAGAAGGTTGAGGATTGGAGGGAAGTCTTTATAGACTACTTCAAGTCCCGCCAAATGCCCGAAGATGCGTCCGCAAGACATCAACTCATAAAACGAGCTCTGTCTTTCGCCTTCGTCAATGATACTCTATATAAGAGGTCATTCGATTCTCTGTGGCTGAGATGCTTAGGACCGGACGAATCGGAAAGAGTCGTTCAGGAAGTTCATGACGGAATCTGCGGTTCTCACCAAGCAGGTCCAAAGATGAAGTTGAAGATCAAACGGATGGGCTATTACTGGCCCATGATGATTCAAGACTGCATCGAATATGCGAAGCAATGTCACTCATGCCAGATTCATAGGGACTTCATCCACCAGCACCCAAATCCGTTGCATCCAACGGTAGCTAGCTGGCCATTCGAAATGTGGGGGACTGATATAGTCGGCCCCATCGAACCAGCATCGTCTAAAGTACATCGTTTCATCCTAGTGACGACTGACTACTTCTCTAAGTGGGCAGAAGCAGTACCATTGAGAGAAGTGAAGACGGAGAATATCCTCCATTTCTTCAAAATGCACATCATATATCGGTTTGGAACTCCGAGGCGGATCATCTCCGATAATGGGCCAGCCTACCGAAGTCATAAAATCAGCCGCTTCGCACAGCAGCATAACATAGACTGGAGATATTCCTCAGTCTATAATCCACGAGCTAACGGTCTCGCCGAGGCCTTCAACAAGACCTTGACGAAAATTATAAAGAAAACAGTGTCCCGAAATAAGAAAGACTGGCATGAGAGACTGCAAGAAGCTCTTTGGGCGTATCGAACCACGTTCAAGACAGCCACAAACACAACGCCATACGTGTTGGTGTTCGGTACGGAAGCAGTACTCCCTCTCGAGATAGAGTTACCCTCTCTACGAGTGGCAGTTCACCACGAGCTAACGGACGAAGAAAATGCTCACCTTCGGCTTGAGGAGCTTGACGCCCTTGATGAAACTAGGCTCATAGCGCAACAAAATCTGGAAGCTTATAAAGCAAAGATGATGCGCTCATACGAAAGATTGACCCGACCGAGGACATTCCACCAAGGCGAACTCGTGCTAGTGGTCAAAAGGCCTATGATCCCCAATCGCGCCAAGCGGGGAAAATTCGAGCCGAACTATGAAGGCCCGTACATCATAGATAAAGTTTACCAGGGTGGGGCCTATCTACTCATGGACATGCACGGTGAAAGGCCTTTCAGACCAATAAACGGTCGCTTCCTAAAGAAATACTACGTTTAATGAGCCACAGCCTAGGTCAACGATAGATGACGACGACTATGTCCGCTCGCTATCTTCCTAAGCTCAAACTTTATAAGCAGTAGCCAGCTTCTCAATAGCGGACCGAAATGTCCTTAAACTAACAGCGGACCGAAATGTCCCTAAACTAACAGCGGACCGAAATGTCCCTAAACTAACAGCGGACCGAAATGTCCCTAAACTAATAGCAGACCGAAACGTCTTTAAACTACTACTGCAGCATCTTTAGACTGACGAGATATAAAAAAAATATATAAAAATAAAATAAAATAAAAACGGTATGTCCATAAGCAAAAAGGGGCACGGATGAAAACCCAAAAGGGCTCCGTGAGTAAAAACAGCAGGGCTACCGGCGAGTGTTCGTGAAAACCCGAAAGGGCGCGACCTCGTAAAAAAAAAAGAGAAAAAGGAAATAAAAAGAATAAAAAAATGGTATGTCCATAAGCAAAATGGGCACGGATGAAAACCCGAAAGGGCTCCGTGAGTAAAAACAGCAGGACTACCGGCGAGTGTTTGTGAAAACCTGAAAGGGCGCAACCTCGTTAAAGGACACTTATAGGGTCCTCTCGACCTTGTAGGGAGAAACCACCTGCGTGAGATCCTTACGACTCACAAAGGTGCAACACACTTAGGGATCCCCATGATTCCTAAGGAGAAAATACACTTGCGAGATCCTCACGACTCGTAAGGAGAACGCTCTTATGGGACCCTCACGGCTCGTAAGGTTTGAAAGTCTTAAGTTACAGAGATCTAAACCTGTGCTTAAGCAACCCCCACAACTTTCGATATTGCCCTACAAGTGGCTCAATACTGACCCTTGTATACAATCCACGGGCGCGAATAAACATTTTCCTAACCAAGGTCCATCCGTGACTGGGGATATGTTCGCATAACCCTTGTAAATCCTCTCGATTTGCAAAGAGAAAACCCTCCTGTAGGATCCTTACGACTTACAGAGGAACAAAACACTTAGGAACCCTCACGATTCCTAAGGAGAAAATACACCTATAAGATCCTCACGACTTGTAGGGAGAAATAGCTTTGTGAGACCCTTACGGCTCATAAAGTCAAAAGCCTTAGTCGACAGGACCCTAACCCCGGTCGCTAAGCCTCCTTTGTTCGACAATGACAGAAGCAAATGAGGATTCGCTCCTGGCAACATCCCAGTTGTAGCGGTGCTGATGCCAAAATCAGTGTCCAAGTTCAGGTTTACGGCGAAAAGCCAATAAGCCGCACATGCATACGAAATAGCCGAAATGATAGGGCAACTTGCAATAAAAAGCAGCAAGTAAAATGTATGCATGCGAAATAGCCGAAATGATTGGGCAACTCGCAATAAAAAGCAGCGAGTGGAAATAAAATAAACAGCCGAAATGATTGGGCACCGCGAAAAATAGCCGAAATGATTGGGCAATCGCGACCTTCGCGATATAAAAGCTGAAATGATAGAGCATCGCGGAAAGAATAAAAAAAAATGAAAGAACGAAACTTTTTGCCCTATAGTTAAGATCACATCGATCCCTGTATACAATCCAAGGGCATAAACAAAGAGGGAACCATACCCTCCCAGCAAATTCCTCGACTCACGGATACAAACACTCCTTGACGAGAGCTTCCTGATCCGCGTCGACCCGCAGAGCCACCAGAGCCCCCGTGGGAACCCTCGACTCGTTTCAAACCCCAAGGAAACAAATAATCCTTGGCGCTTGGGAAACAAATAATCCCTAGCAAACTCCTCGACTCACGGATACAAACACTCCTTGACGAGAGCCTCCTGATCCGCGTCGACCCGCAGAGCCACCAGAGCCCCCGTGGGAACCCTCGACTCGTTTCAAACCCCAAGGAAACAAATAATCCTTGGCGCTTGGGAAACAAATAATCCCTAGCAAACTCCTCGACTCACGGATACAAACACTCCTTGACGAGAGCTTCCTGATCCGCGTCGACCCGCAGAGCCACCAGAGCCCCCGTGGGAACCCTCAACTCGTTTCAAACCCCAAGGAAACAAATAATCCTTGGCGCTTGGGAAACAAATAATCCCAGCAAATTCCTCGACTCACGGATACAAACACTCCTTGACGAGAGCTTCCTGATCCGCGTCGACCCGCAGAGCCACCAGAGCCCCCGTGGGAACCCTCGACTCGTTTCAAACCCCAAGGAAACAAATAATCCTTGGCGCTTGGGAAACAAATAATCCCAGCAAATTCCTCGACTCACGGATACAAACACTCCTTGACGAGAGCCTCCTGATCCGCGTCGACCCGCAGAGCCACCAGAGCCCCCGTGGGAACCCTCGACTCGTTTCAAACCCCAAGGAAACAAATAATCCTTGGCGCTTGGGAAACAAATAATCCCTAGCAAACTCCTCGACTCACGGATACAAACACTCCGTGATGAGAGCTTCTTAACTCATGTCAACTGTTCCGCTACAACTGCAAACAAACCCCCGATTCGTCTCAATTTGTAAGAAGAAGTCTCAGACAGCAAGGATTGAAAAGCTTGCTTTTTGAGCAATGGGGCCCTGCAAGTCAATCCAAACTGGTCTCTTGCATACTATTCACGGGTCTCACTCTCCGATGTCGAATTTCGACGAGGAGGGAAACAACCGCTTACGAATCCTCTCGACTCGTAAGAAGGAAAATTCTCTTATAGGATCCTTACGACTTGTAAGAGAAAACCACACTTAGGAATCCTCACGATTCCTAAGGAGAAAATCCGCCTATGAGATCCTCTCGATCCGTAGGGAGAAAAGCCTCTATGAGACCCTCACGGCTCATAGAGTTGAAAAATCTTAGGCAGCAGACCAGAACCTGCGGCCTAAGCCATCGCTATTTCCTGAGGAAGTCGGAATACTCGTTTTAGACATCCATCAACCATAGTTATTAAGACAGCCTGCTGACATTAAAAGAAAGAAGATGACAGAAAGAATATCCGGTTTACATTTGATCTGGCATGCGTGACGCATTCATTTATGCATGGACAAAAGACTCAGGACGAGAAATAAGACAAGATGAAATAGAAAGGGGGAGGGTTTCCATTCATACCGCTAAAAATTTTTACAAGCATAAGAATAATGAATAAGAAACATTATTCAAATTATTACAACGGTATAACCTCAGATCCGGGACACGGATTGAGGAAATCAAAAGTAAGGCCATCCAGAGTTCTTCTGGCCTTTCTAATTATTCTTATGCGCAATCTTTCGCGCTCCTCTGTGTCGATATCATCGGCGAACCCTCCTGGCCTTTGATAAGCAGCAACTATTGTCGTCTGCTGGAAGACTTGGTGTAAGATGTCAATAAGGCTGTTCCGCCGTTTCTTTGAAATCAGCCCTGTCAGGTACACTGAATGCACCTTGTCTTCGGCATCATCCAGCGCGTTGAGCGGTAAGGCCTCATGAAGACCCGGAAGTTCTCTCCATATGGCTCCCAACACGACTTTCAAAAGGGCCGAACGACGAGGCAACAGCCAACCACCGCTTGCGTTCAGACGACCCATGACTTCGGCACATTCAGCGTCTGTAAACTCCTGGTTTTGTTGACGACCCTGAGCGCGGATATCGTCGTAGGTAATGAACTCGTGCAAACTGTATAGATGCACCGCCGCCATTATGCCTGGAGGAAATATTGCAGGAAGATCAGCAATAGAAAAGCAATAATATACATGGAGGACCAAATTCCTAAAGAGCAAAATTATGTTCAAGGATAAAGTCCCTTGGATGAAAGCTCTGCTGGTTAAGATTGATCCAAGAATCGATTTTACCTAAAGTTTTCCTAAAAACTTTGAAAAAAAAGGGATGAGCAAGGCACCGGAGTTCTTGAATGCAAGAACAAGGCTCTGAAGTCTTCGAAAATAGAAATCTGAAAGATGATAAGTATCTGGAGGGGACCAAAGGTCCTATTTATAGGCATCAAGTGTCTCTTCGACTTCCAAGAGTTGTCACGGCGGTTTACCCTAATCGGAGCGAACCTCTGTTCAGATTCCAAGGCAGGAGATGAAGTAACGCCTCGTCTTTCCCCAATCAGAGCAAACCTCTGTCTTGAAAATTAATTTAATGAAGCGACGCTTCAAATTATTTGCGCTGCACAATACGCCACGTGTCTGACGCAGACGCATCAGCGCAACGCCCAAAACAGCGCACCCAATCAAAGCAAAGCTCTATCTCAAGCGGCACTAAAGGAAGCGACGCTTCAGCGGCGTATGCGCCGTGCGCTGCGTGACACGTAGCGGCACAGATATGCTAGCGCAGTTGCGCTGCACCGTGCGCTGTGCGACACGTGTCATACCCTGGAGCATTTGCGCTAAACAAAAATTAAGGTTCTGAAGAAATCTTTTCTATTATTATCTTCTGTAAAACAGAAGCCCTTGGATCAAAGATCCGATGGTGGGGGAAATCCCGCCAAATCTTTCAGAAAAGGGATTTCTTCAACAAATTGAACTTGCTTCTTAATTTGCAAGATGAGGTCTCAGGCAGTAAGGATTGAAAAGCTTGCGTCTTGAGCAATGGGGCCCTGCAAGTCAATCCAAAATGGTCTCTTGCATACTATTCACGGGTCTCACTCTCCGAAGTCGATTTTTGAAAAGGAGGGAAACAACCGCTTACGAATCCTCTCGACTCGTAAGAGGGAAAATTCTCTTATAGGATCCTTACGACTTATAAGAGAAAACCACACTTAGGAATCCTCACGATTCCTAAGGAGAAAATCCACCTATGAGATCCTCTCGATCCGTAGGGAGAAAAATCTCTATGAGACCCTCAGGCTCATAGAATTGAAAAGTCTTAGGCGGCAGATCTGAACCTGCGGTCTAAGCCATCGCTATCTCTTGGAAAAATTAAGTTGTCTGCCAATCAGGTTCATCGACAACATCATGATGTAAAGGCAGAAAACAAAAGAGCATACAAGATATTGCAAAAGAAAGTGTGTATCTTTATTCATTGACCTCAATCAAATACATGGTGAATCATACAAAAGAGCAAAGAACGGATACATGTTACTCAGAAAAGAAAATTTTTACAAATACATTGATACAAAGGCAGCTATTGGGAAGGAAGCGTCTTAAGTAGCTCTATCAGTTGTTCATACACTTCCTTCCATGCCTTTTCCCGATTGGATACCACTGCCAACTCCGCCTCCACCTGGGCCCGTTGCTGTGCGACGGATGCAAGCTGATCCCTGACGGCTTGATGAGCAGCTTCACGGCCTGGAGTGTCATGCTCGGCGACATCAAGTGCCCGCTTTAGTCTCAGCCCATTCGATATGCGCTCCAGAAGACCCTCGAAGACGGTCTTTACCTCAGCGGCGTTCGCCTCAACTTCGGCACGCAAGCGAGCAGTTCTGCTTGAAGAATCTTGGCACTCCTTCAGCCTCAAAGCCCCTTCTTGTTCCAGATGACGGAAATGAGAAGCGCTTTGCTCGAGCCATGCTCCCCGTTGAGTGCTCAAGGCCAAAGTCTCGGGGGACAGGCGCATTGACTCCAGCTGATGAAGGCGAGCCTCGATCTCCCGACAATAGTTAACCCAAGAGGCGACAATGCCCTCGTCATGGAAGGTGGCAAATATCGCCAACATCGGGTTAACCGTCGTGGCGAAGTCCTCAGCAGATACAGGAGCCTCGATGTCGAGTTCCTCGATGTAGTCGCTCAACATGCGCAAACTATTCGCGGCACCTTTTGAGGACGGACGTCGCTGGGAAGGGCCGCCCGGTATTGTAATGCGAGACTCGAAAGGCACCGAGACTGGAACGACAGCTGGAAAAAGACGAAATGCGATTAGATGATAATTCAATAGATATGAAGGAAGTCATTGATAAGATAGTTTACTATACCGGTGGAGACAGGTGGCAAGGCCGGAAGGGCTGGTGGCGCAGCTGATCTTTCTGCTCCCCCTTCGATTTGCAGCACTGCAATCAGAACAAGAGAGAGTTAGAAATAATTCTACCACTGAAAAGACAAAGCTACCAATCGGGAACGGTACTCACCAGTGCCACCAGAGGGAGAGGCGAATTCAGATGGGAAAGAGAAGTGTGGGAGCAACATTTGATAGAGATGATCAAAAAGCACTCCTGGAAGATACAACAATGTGACTTTAGTACACGAATTATACATCTGGAAGATAAGATTAATAAATCGCAAACACATACCTTCCAACATCTTCGAGGGTATGAGAGAAGGCTGAGAGGTGACCACCGCCAAAGCAATCGTTGAAGGCGCTCCCTCGAGCGGTGGGGCATCGGCACTAGCTGCACCTGCATTACGAAAAGGTGAACTTGTCAGAAAAGGTTGTAAAGTAAAGAAAAGCAGCCACTTAGGGTTTACCTGAGGAGCTCCCGGCTGAAACGGAGGCGACTCCCTCCTCTGCCGACATGAGACCACCGCCCGTGGCCTCGTCACCCGACTCGATGGGGACCGTCGTCGTGCTAGCAAGACCTGGGGACGGCGGAGGGCCATAGACGGGAAGGGCTATGATTGGAGTATTGCCAGATTCCAGAGAGGGAGCGGTTGGCTCGTCCTCGGGAATCATGGCCACCTCACCCACTACTCTCTCAGGTTCAGTAGCTGCGGTTGTATCGTCTACCGTCGCCAGGGGACCGCCGACCTCGAGCGCCTCAGCCGCCACCACCCTGGATTCATCATCTCCCACCGCTTCAGGTTCGGCATCAATGACCTTCTCGGCGGTAGGCCCCTCGACCTCCACTTCAGGCTCCATGGCCTCAACGATATTACCCACTGTCGGCTCGAGTTCGGCAGGCATCGCCTCCTCCGTTCCCCTAGGATCGACGGCTTCCGCCTCTCCGTCGATCGGACTTGGCCCTGCAAAGATAAGAGATATAAGGACCAATGACATTAAAATCCTTATAACAAAAACTCTGAGAGAAATATTACCTGAAGCGGATTTACCGTTTGCGCTCCGAACTGCTCGCGCCACCTCTCTGCGGGCAGTGGATAGGGCGACAGGGGCCTCTTCGGAGGGAGTATCAGCTCGAGGGGCGGTGCTGGGGCCCGCTCCCATAGCCAAGGCAGCCCTGCGCGCCTTCGCCTCACGCCTCAATCGCTTCCTCTCCTCCCGAGCGGTCATGAGGGACCTATGTGACGCCTCCTTCAAGGCATCATCGTCTTCATTTAGGGATGCCTCCAGAGCCTTTAAGGCATCTCTCATCGGCTCTTCAAGACGAACCTCCTGCGGTGGTCCAGAAGAAGCAGGAACGTCGGCAACTGGTACAACATCTGCGTGCTAGGAGGGAACGGCATTGAGGTTCCTGTAATTAAAAGGGAAGGGTTAGATCGACCATAACACAAGGAAAATGAAAAACTTGATGAGTTGAAACTTACTAAGGCCCATAGATGCCCTGAGACGTTCCTCCTCCTAAAAAGTCCTCAGAGAAGCAGCAATGGCTTCTTCATCAGTGATGCCTGTTGAAAGAAAAGAAAGAAAAGCGTTAGTCAAAAAAAAATAATGAAGAGGATATGTTGCAATAAAGAAAAGGCAACTAGTAGTTACCTGATTGCGCAAGCTTAGCCAGCCACGCGTCACGCTTCACCAACCATGCCGAAGCTCTGAGAGCAGCCTCCAAGTCTGTATCGTCCGGCGGCGGCATCACCAACCCTGCGTTAGTCCCATATTCGAGCAGACCTTCAGCATGAGGAGCATGGGGTTCCTGGCCGAACACGACATCCGCAGCGAAGAGCGACTTCTTTTTCTTTTGACCCCTGACCCTAGGCTCACGGGGGATCGACTTCCGCTTAGCAGCCACTTTGGGACGACGGGTCCCGATGCCCGCACCCATGCCAGACTCCGGCGAGGGTACAACCACTGTCTCCACTGGAGCACAGGGTGCGGGAGGTGCATCTGTGATATCAGGGAGCGGCAGCTCACGTGGAGGACTTTGTGCGCGTGATGGTCTGCCCCCAGCATCTTTTAGAGGAGGAGCCACCGGGATCCTTGGCGCTAAGGGAGCGTTACGGTTGGTGCCGGGGGGTACTTCTTTACGGTCGATCAACACTCGCCTCTCTTCCTTTATAACAGCCCCCGTCGCATGATTGTACCACTCTTTATATACATTAAGGAGTCGTGGAGCGCAGGCCGGCGCGCTAATAAAGAAACGAGAACCTGTGTTCAAGCGCATGAAGTGATGTAACGCGTTCTCCATCCCTTCTTCATTAGCAGCAGGCTCCAGTAAGAAAGCTTCCAAGGGTACTCCTTGATCGTAACCCAGTTGTTGGGCAAAACGATACGGGTTATATCTCATAAAGACTGCTGCACCGTCCTGCCTGAAGACTAGGAAACCCGGTCTAATAGAATACAAATGGAGGATCTCCCGGGCCGTCAACACTGAAGCTCCATCCCTGAAGGAGTCCTGTAATGGTCGCACCGCAGTGGTGGACGCTTTCCCAATGGTTAATACCTTATCAATAAAGGACATCCCGACTCCAACGGTGTGAGGGCGAAGCAGTAAACCCCTGGCGTCCCGTGGTGAAGGGGTCACGATTGATGAGCCAATCAGATGTAAAATGCGAGGAAAACCGCACTTGTCAAAGAATGAAGGCCTTTTATGCATACCGAAGACACCCGCCGTGTGTAGCTCGAGCCACGATGCAAAGTAGTGCATCGGGAAGACCACGTGCAGTACCCCGGGCTCGTTGGCATCCGCTGCTCGGCTGAGGCCATGATATAGGTGCGCCAGGCCGGCAATCCCCACGGCCACCTTTACCCCAATGACCATGCGGTGGGCTGATAAAAGACAGAGGGCCGCATGCGATGAGAATACATTGGGATCGCGAACCAACTCAGCCACAGCCCGAGAAATCCTAAGAAAAAGGCCTCCTCATCCATCCCAGGGACTGCAATTTCCGCGAAAGATATGGTAGGGAAGTCTGGGAGGAAGAAAGCCTTTTGGTCTATCTCCTTCGTCGGCAGGTTATCCAAACCTAGACCAAAAGGATCATCCAGGATAGCAGATTTGACGGCTCCTGGCGAAATGACGCTCGGACGGAGGAAGCGAGCAATGAAGTCCTCAAAATTAACTCCTCGGCTCCCGTGTTCGATGAAGAGGGACTCGTAGATGTTCAACACCTTGATCAGGCTCGGGAATTGGTGTTGAACGGCATTTTCCAGCGTAATCCCCCTTACCATCGGCTTAGCACCGAAGACGTACTCATCTGTCGGGAGCAGCTCTTCATAGTGTTCCCCCATGACCGGTAGGCCGGATTCCTCCGCGAATTCCTCCAAAGAAATGGACACTTCCCGATCCATGGCAAGGAAAGTGTGGGTGGGAATATTCCATTGCTCCAAGAAAGCCTTGAACCACCAAGTGGGGAGCGTAGGATATTGGAAGAGAGAGACGTAGACTGCGGTGTACAGTCCTAGTCTTATCAACTGCGACTTCCTCGTTGACAGGATGTACCGGGCCCACGGCAGATAGCCAATAGGGTGACGGGGAATCAAACCAAGGTTATATGATTGCCCCCAGGGTCGTGCTTCCCCCTGACAGATACGGCGTCCTAGGATATCCAGAACCATAGGACGCTGAACCGGAACCGCATCCATAGCGGGATGAAGAAAGCTGTTCGCGGTCCAGTCTATCATCTCCACGGCATACTGCACTGGAGGTGGGTTAGCGTAGTGAATTGCCGTGATAGGTTCTGACGGCACCGCGCAGGTAAAGCTGCGTCGACCCATAATAATCTGGTTATACCAAGACCCCCAAAGGTGGAGTTTCTTGTACTCAGGGTCGTACTCTCTAATCATGGTTAGGGCTTCACGGTCCAAGGGCGCCTCGGGAAATCCCTCCTCCGAGCGGACGAAAGGGAATGAAGTGTCTTCAGACATGATCGCTGCAAAAGAACAATGTAGCCGTTAGTGTTGTAATCCCAACGTTTGGCATTGAAAGAAGAAAATGTATTAATTAAATTAAAATCAAAATTAATTAATTACACCGCACCACAGTGCAGTGAGTAGGAGACCAAAGAGGGACCCACAAAATCTAAATGACAATACGTCAGTTAATAAGACAAACTCATCATTGGATGAGATTGACACTTGTTCCCCAGGAAAACATTCCCATTAATAAAGAATCCCCAGAGACAAGGAGAAAATCTCCTCTTTCAGAGCAAAGCTCTGTCACAGAATGACACTTGTCAAATTCTGGTCTCAGAAGAATAAAATTCCTGAAAAAGAGCTTAGCTCTGTAATATTCCATCAAAAAGAAAATTTTTGAAAAGAAATTTAAAATTAAAATTTCTGGAATCCTGGAAAATCCATGAAAACTTATAAAAAAAATTCTTCATTTTTCAGATCTAAAAAAAAATCTACATTTGATTCAAGAGCAAAGCTCTGTTTATGGGTTAGAACCCATGAACAAGATCTCTGTAAATCTATGGATTCGTGAGAGCAAAGCTCTGTTGATGAAACCCCAAAGGGAATTTCTTTAGATCAAAAGATCTATGAGAGCAAAGCTCTGTTGGTTAAAATTGATTTAAATTAATTTAACTTAATTTTAAATTAATTATTACCTAAAGTTTTGGAAATGAGAGCAAAGCTCTAGAGTTCTGAAAGCAAGAGCAAAGCTCTGAAATTCTTAAGCAAGAGCAGAGCTCTGAAAATCGAAATCTAGAAAATAGTGAAGAGTTTTCTAAGGGCCAAAGGCCCTATTTATAAAGGCACTTGCGCCTCTTGAGCTCACCCCTTAATCCAACGGTCAGGGGGTTGCCACCGCTGCACTCACGTGTGCGCCACGTGAGCGCAACGGTGGAGGGCATTTGTTTCGCCCAATCAGAGCAAAGCTCTGTTAGAATTCAAAAATTCAAATTTTAAAGCAATGCTTCAAGTCTCGGGCGCAACGCGCCACGCGTCAGGCGCTAATACGTCAGCGCAGCGCCCAAGAAGGCGCGCCCAATCAGAGC
Organism: Agapanthus africanus; assembly: GCA_030015575.1. NCBI lineage: Eukaryota > Viridiplantae > Streptophyta > Magnoliopsida > Asparagales > Amaryllidaceae > Agapanthus > Agapanthus africanus. The sequence goes on from JASDDO010000019.1 coordinate 25,120,799, forward strand.
AAAGCTCTATTAAAGGAAGCAACGCTTCAGTTGCGCGGGTGCTGCGCTGCACGACACGTGTCAGCGCAGATGCGCTAGCGCAGTTGCGCTGCGCTGTGCGCTGCGCGACACGTGTCAGCGCAGATGCGCTCGCGCAGTTGCGCTGCGCTGTGCGCTGCGCGATACGTGTCAGCGCAGGTGCGCTAGTACGCTAGCGCAGTTGCGCTGCGCTGTGCGCTGCACGACACGTGTCAACGCAGGTGCGCTAGTGCGCTAGCGCAGTTGCGCTGCGCGACACGTGTCACGCGCTGGGGCATCTGCGCCAAACTAAATTAAGATTTTAAGAAATCTTTTCTGTTCTTGTTAAAACAAGAAGATTTTCTTCTGCAAAGCAGAAGCCCTTGGATCAAAGATCCAACGGTGGGGAAAATTCCCCAAATCACTCAGAGAATGATCTCTTTAACAAATTTAACTAATTTGTGAGCACTATAAAAAGGACCCTAAGCCTCAATTCAAAGGCATGAACATTTTTCTTGAAAAAAAATCAAGAGTTTCAAACAGAGAGAACTCTGAGAAAAATTTCAAGAAGAGGTAAAAAAAAAAACCTTTATAAGGAAAAAGAAATTTCCTCTAATAGATCATTGATCTAAAAACAAGATCAATGATCTTCATACAATAAATAGTGCTTTGCACTACTTATGAACCACTGGTTCTTTAAAACAAAAAAAAATATAAATAAAAAAATAGTGCTTTGCACTCTTGTGAACATCTGGTTCTATAAATGAAAAGAAAAGAAAGAAATTTCTTTTTTAATCTAAAATAGTGCTTTGCACTCTTGTGAACCTCTGGTTCTGTAAATGAAAAGAAAAGAAAGAAATTTATTTCTTTAATCTAAAATAGTGCTCTGCACTTCTGTTTTGAATCTAAAAGATTCTTAGTGCTTTGCACTTCCAAACTGCGCCGTTGCGCTCTTAAGAGAGCGCCACGTGTCAGCTATAGAACCACTTGCGCTAAGCGCTCTTAAGATAGAGCTTTGCTCTCTGGAATTGGTGCAACTCGCTGAGAGCGCGCCACGTGTCAGCAGCGCAACAGCGCAGCGCGCTAGCGTAGCGCTCTGCGCTAGTGCGCTTGCGCTCACCAGAGCATGACACGTGTCATCACTATATGAGCTTGCGCTCATTACTCGGCGCAAAGCGCCAGACAAATGCACTGCCTTAGTTATAAAAGGGGCTAAGCCCAATTAAAGAAGGCCTAACAGGTCTAATAAAATGCAATGCATTGCTTTAAAAAAAGGGACAGAGCCCAAACTAAAATAGATGCTCTGCATCATAAATAAAGGGACAGAGCCCAAATCAAAAGCCTAGCAGGCCAGAATAGAATGCAGTGCATTATTAAATTTGGGCAAAGCCCTAGCACAGGCCTAATAGGCCAAAGATCAAGAAAAATGTTGAATATCCTCAACTGGACTTAACCCAATTTTGGCCATAAGTCCTTAAATTAAATTAACTGAGCAGAATGGCTCTCCTAAACCAATCCACACCCGGTTCGAGGGTACATCTCCGAACTCCTTTGATATCCATCGTTGTAATTCCTCAACGATGTCAAAGAGGTGACGGGTCCCAACGACCACACACCCATATGGACTGCGGGGTCCTTAAACTCGTGGACCGAAACGTCCTTAAACTAATATCGGACCGAAACGTCCTTAAACTAATATTGGACCGAAACGTCCTTAAACTAACGGTGGACCACCATGTCCTTAAACTGGTATTAGACCACCATGTCCCTAAACTGGCACAATAGAGCCCAAATGCTCTTTTGTCGGATCTAAACGATCCCGTTAAGTCGATCTTAGTCCCAAACTGGACTAACGTATCCTTAACAACCGTTTAAGTTGATCTTAGCCTCAAATATGGCTAACGCATCCTTAAACCTTCAAACAGACTTTAGTCCCAAATTGGACTATAAATTCCCCCAATCAACTTTGGCTCAAGGGTACATCTCTGAACTCCTCTGACATTTGTCGTTGTAATTCTTCAACGTCGTCAGAGAGGTGACGGGTCCCGACGACCATACATGCAATGGACCACTATGTCCCTAAACTGGAACAATAGAGCCCAAATGCTCTTTTGTCGGATCTAAACGATCCCGTTAAGTTGATCTTAGTCTCAAACAGGACTAACGTATCCTTGACGAACGTTTAAGTCGATCTTAGCCGCAACGCGACTAAGGCATCCTTAAACTAAAAACACCAAACCCAAATCTAAGTAAATACGGATTTGGACTAATTCACGTCCTACGGGCGACGGTATTACTCAGTCTTCGTATACAATCCACGGGCAACCACAAACAAAACAAACACCCACGATACGAAGAGAAATTCTGGAGGAGGAGAAAGTTGTTACCGCGAAGCGGTAGCGTAATTAACTGCAGGGGCTTGCGCCTGCAGGGAAGAGCGTCCCCACAATCAAAAACCCCTCTAGCGAGGGGGAATCTGACAAAGTCTACTACATCGGCCGCATCCGTCTAAACTTTCGATACACGGTGCCATAAATCAACTTGGCATCTTCGGAGAGGTGGACGGATAAAACCAAATAGCATCTGCCCCGAATCTCAGCGTCAGGCCATCGCGGTCCTGTGCGCCGCCTTTCGGAGGGGAACAAGCACCTTCGTAGATGTGGTGTAGGTAGCACTGTTTCCGTAGAAGAGGTGATGGCGTAAATAGCATTGTTTGTTATTGAAGAAGTTGTAAACTGTAATGTTGATAAGAAGGCGTAGATTGCATTGTAAGAGGCATAGATAGCTCCATTGTCGAGAAAGAAGTGATAGGATATGTTGGAGATAGTGCCCTCAGAGTCAATTATTAGGTCACAGGTACGTGATTGCAATGATTGATGGAGGACCTATCCCGGTAGGACAGTCTTACTCGAGATGATAGTATGCTATCTGGTTTACCTTTATCATCGTGTACTGTTTAAGGTGACCTGACAAGTTGCTATTACACGTTGATAGAGCCCCTAGGATTCTTGCTTGACCACCAGCAGTATGAGGGCGATCATATAAGTGGGAGCTGGGGTCTATAAGCATATCCTTAAATGGTCCCTAGTCGTGTGAGTTTCGAGACAGGGCATCGATACTCCAGAGTAGACTAGTGTATACAGTCGAGACCCCGACGAGGGGCGGTGGCCGGTCTCACAAGCCACTGGTGTCAGTTGGATCACCTAAGATGTATACAGGTGCTCATTGGGTTATGAGTACACCGGACAGGACTCGCCGGGAACATGCTAGTTGGTCATATACCAGACGTCAGATGGCAGTTCCCTGGTGACATGTGTGCAGGTTAGTTCATCGACCTGGGGATCGTCTTTTGTCTCGTGTGAGTTCCCACTGTACTTTGATTACTACCCTACCACGGCTCAAAGGAGGCGTGCAAACAGGTTTTAGTTGGGTACAGTCCCGAGCCACATGGAGGCAGTGAGCGTATCTTTAGGGGTTCGTCTCTCCCGGTATTGGGGGTGAGGTCGTGCTGTGTCTAGGAGAGCCATTACACGAAGCCCTCGGCCGAGGCAAGGAGATTTACTGGTAGGTATTCCAGTAGTATCTCAGGGTGTTCTGGGCTACACTCCGACACGACTTGTACCGCTTTTGGGGGTCTGACTTTTACCAACCCCCTAGGCCCGCCATGCGATGCTCATAGACGAACGGACCGGACTGTACGGATATTGTCACTGACAGGCTCAGTAGGGTTGTCAGGCTGAGTTCGCTCACAGACATCCCTTTTAGTCAATACCTGGTAGCCCGTTACGTATTGGCTTATACCTCTGACGTGCTAGTGGTTAAATCCACAACCAAGGTGTTGACGAGTCTTTAGAATCCCCCACATTCAGTTACTCAGCTTTCGGGCGAAAGGTTGTAGAGGCCGTATGTAGATATGGCAAGGTTCAATCGAATACGTGCGGTATTGCACGGATCAGGATCGGACAGTTTGTACTACAGGCCGTATGGTTATATGGCAGGGTTCGATCAGATACGTGCGGTATTGCACGGATCAGGATCGAACAGATTTTACTAGCCGGTTTTGGTATAAGCCGGATCCTAGTATAGTACAGTGTAGATTTTGTCTCATTGCATTTGTATTTCGGTCGGAATACAAATGCGGGTGTGTATGCACAGTATCGGGGTTTTCCTGTAATTTATTACAGGACCAGTTTTCTGGAGTTGCCAGTTTGCTTTCCGTTTCGGCCAATTTCCTTTGTATCGTTCATTGGCCGAAGATTGGTGGAGGAGGGCTTATTTGCATTGTTGCAAATAAGTATTTGTGGAGGGGGTCTTTGCATATTATCATATCATGATAATTCCTCCACCATTTGACTTCATCTTCTTCTCATCATGGCTTGACTTTTGAGTCATCATGGTTTTTGTTGATTAGTTGGTGGAGTATGGATTTGGTGATTGTTGTTGATGATGGATGATCATTGGTGTTGGAGTGTTGGACTTTCCTTGCTATCATTTCT